>CM065788.1:21569118-22819118 GCA_033296515.1 Macrochelys suwanniensis
CACAACTCCATTTTGAAAAATAAAAATACAGCCATGTGGTTCTGAGACCTGGTTTCTCTTGCACTCCTCGGGGAGGGTTGCTTGTGAGCACAGCAGCCGGAAGTTTATTATTGCAGAGCTGCGTTTGAGTGGCTAGTGGGTTACACACACACACACGCGCGCGTGCGGTTTGTTAGTGTAGGTTGGTGAGTGCTGCAAGATGCCCACTGTTTTGTTTCAGTTGCAGGGTCTTTACAAGTGTTGTGTTGCACATGCAGACTTGTTATTGTAGGGTTATTTGTGAGCACTCTGCTGTCCCCACTCGCTGACGATTGTAGGGTTGTTTGAGGGTGCGGCAGCACACCTCTGGATTTGTTGCACATCTCACTTGCGTGTTCTGCTCAGGCCACGCTGGTTTGTTGGGGCCGGGCTGCTGCAGTGGAACTGCAAGCTTGCTCCTGGATACGGGCCCGGGAGCAAGCTCGGGAGCACAATTCAATTTAAATATGTAAAATATGCTTTCTGCAAAAGTCCCCTCAGGATAGTTCAAAGCAGCCCTTTCAGAGCCATTATTCTAGGACATTACAGACATGCCTTCAAATGTGCCTCCATACATTTTGATCTGATACATGCTGGAACAGTTTCTAGTCTATTAAGCAGATGGTCTCATTTGAACACAACTCGAAATATGTACTTAGTTAATATCCCAAGGGAAGGCATTTGGATCTATTGGGTAAATAACACTCTGTGGGCCAAAGTCAGTTGCATCCATGCAGCCACGACAGGAGGAAGGGAGAGCAGAATCTGTGGTTTACCACCATTCATAACAGATTAAACCAGGAAATAAAGGGAATTAAACCCCAACCTTCCCCCATGCTTCAAACCACTAGAAGAACTGGCCACAACTAGCATGGGCCAACTCCAGCACCTAGGGTCTGATTCTGCTCTTAGTGCAAATCCGAAGGAGCTCTGCTAAAGTCAGAAATAGGTGTAGGAGAGGAGTGGGCTGTAAGGGCCAGATCCTCATCTAATGTAACTCAGCATTGTTGTCACTGGCCCTGAGCAACGGAGCGGTCCAGCAGACTAGGACTCGGGAACCCTGGGTTGTAGGCCCAGGCCCTGCCACTGACCTGCTGTATGATTTCATTTAATCTCTCTTATTCTCTCACTCTGTGCCTCTGTTTCCTCCTACCACATTTTGCGTATTTAGACTGTCTCTTGCTAGGTTTTTCTGCCATGCGTGGCAGGCTGTGGAGTCTAGTCACAACTGTAATATCAATAACAGGATTCCTGCCAGTTTACAGCCACGGAGGCTCTGGCTAAGTATCGCTGGCTTTAAACTAAGTCCACCTATATCCCTCTTCCTTCCCTTCAAAGAGGCACAGACTTAGGGCGATGTCCCCAATTCTCCACTGCCTGGCACCTTGTGAGGTGAACCACCAGTGCATGGTGAGCGTAAAACCTCGCGGATCAGAATATTTGCACTTTGCACTGGTGCAAGTGACTGTCCAAAGTCATCAGACCCTACGACAGTCCTCACTTTGAACTCTCTGGGTTTTGTCAGTTCACATCCCAGCTCTAACCATATTTAAATGCCCATCCCCCCAACACACACACACACACACACACGTTTCTTTTAGTCATCTGCGAATTTAGATTAACAAGAAGGTTTGACAAAGTGCTACTGTATATGTTAATAAACCCATTAGCGTCGGCCTGCCTGACATATAACCTACGGAGTCGCCAATGTTTACTAATATGATTGTCAAAGCAGAGGAACATTACTTTTTAATGACATTTCTTATCACTTCAGTTAAAGTAACACCCTGGGACATGATAATCAGCAAGGCATTTAGCCACAAAACCATGCACTGAATAAAGGCCGGTACATGAAAGAGACCCATTTTGTCAGAATTAAAACATTCCTGTTTGCTTCATAAGTTGTGAGCGCAATTGTGAAGGGGAAATATGTTGGAAAATATTTATTGGAAGCAGCTCATTTCAGGTAAATGGGGCTTCAAAATGAAATGTTGGAAAAGGTTATTATAATACTCATTACATCTTCTGCATGCAATACGTTTATGGGAAATTTATACATATGATATGCTTAATAAACCAACAGTATTTTAGAACCTCTTTTTAAAAGTGAGTTTCTAAAGTGATACAGCCAGCCATTATGATCCTAGCACAATTTATTGCTGCTTTCAGCTGTTCCAAAGCAGAATGGCTGCAAGATAGAGCAGAATGGAATTTGGCTTTATAGAGCACCTTCCATGCTCTAGGTAATTCCAAAGTGCTTTACAAAGCCTGTATAGGCAGCCACTCTGCCTTCATTAATGGTTCATTCACAGCCTTGGGCATTAAGGGCCAAATCCACAGTCCACTGAAGTCAATGGGAGTCTTCCACTGAGTTGAATAGGCATTGGATCAAGCGTTTGCTTCTGTTTTTAATCAGGAGAGAATACAGGCCAAACCACTGGAGGTATCCCCTGCTTTCTGGGAATTTACCTTGAGTTCTTTTAATACTGAAATGATTATGATCTCTCCCAGGGCCAGCTCCAGGCACCAGCTTTTCAAGCTGGTGCTTGGGGCGGCAGGCGAGAAGGGGGTGGCAGTCTGAGTCCCGCGGCGGCAATTCAGCAGCAGGTCCGCTCTTCCCACCGCCGAATTGCCGCCGCGGGACTCGGACTGCCGCCCCATTCTCGCCTGCCGCGGCAGCAAAGGGGCGGCAGATCCGCCGCTCTCCCCTTACCGCCACGGACTGGGACTGCCTGCATCGGAGGCAGGGCCCCGCCCCCGACGCAAGCAGACGTCGGGGGCGGGACCCCACTACGTCTGCCTGTGTCGGGGGCAGGGCCGCCGCCCCTGCTTGGGGCAGCAAAATTGTTAGAGCCACCCCGATCTCTACTCCATATTATGACGACAAAGCACTGCCTATTTAAAAATAAAAGTTACAATAACATTCTTTCCCCATTTACTCTGTTCTTTCCCAGCCTGCAGGAAGAATAGCTCGCTTAGGTTATAGAGGGATATTTGGTTTACGTGAGTGAGTGGGTGTGTGTGTTGCATACATCAGCGGGGGAGGAGGAGATGGGAAATGAGGTGTGCACATATGCGGTTGTCTGTGCTGAACGTGCTAAGGGAAAGCTAAGTCAAAGAAATGAGCTTTGCATTTCGGTCTGAACACACCAGAACCCATTGCCATTCTGACCCTTGTGGAAGACAGTTCCATAGACTAGGTCAGATTCCTGTGAAACTTTCATCTCCCACCTTGAGAAGCTTGCCCTTATCTGGGACTTGGGTTGCTCTGGCCTCCGTGAAGGCCCTTGTCACAGTAGCTAAGACATATTAGAAAATTTTCCTTACTGAAATAATTGGACTGTGATAAATGGCGCTTCGGAGCAGCGAGGGCTGCAATAAAATAAATAAATTATTAGTCCAAGATGGAAATCGCCTCTGATAAATGACTGGATTAGATCAAGGAAGGTTTCTGCAACACATGATGGTGTCCTTCATGTTACATGACCAGCTGGAAGGAAAATAATGAACCATATATGGTAAGAAAACCAGTCGTGATGATACTGCCTTAACCAGTTAATTCACCGTATTTAGTGCACCTCGTTTTTCTCTGGGCATTACAGTGAACCAGATTATGCTACCCTTACTCACAGTGAGTAGCAACTTACTCAATAGGCCTGCTTGCAGAGTAACTGCTGATCACTGAAGCACAGTTTGGCCATTTATTAATAATGTTCTAATTCATGATTCTCAATCAGATTTCATACAGGGGGAAAAAGCCCAAGATGTCAGCTTTATGATAAATTCATGAGTAATCCCACTGAAGGCGGTGGGCTACATCATGCTCTCAGGTTTTAAACCAAGTACCTCATTGACTTCAACTTTCTGCTTAATGTTGAGGACATGATCAGGTTCAGTATGATTAGCCTTGAGTAAGGTACTACAAATTTAAGAAGGGTGGCAGAATTTGGGCCCGACTAACCAAAATGTGTACATCTTTCATCTGAGGATCCCAAAATCGCTTTACAGACTGGCATTGAACCAAATTCATCCCTGATATAAGGCCACTAAGACCAATGGAAATCACTTGGGGTGAACTTTGTCCAGTATATCTAGGGATCAATCACCCAGCTTGAAATGCAGCTATCTCTGGGGAGAAGCATAGCCGTTCTGTTGCCAGCAACGCCATGCACTATTCTGAAGGGGTAAAGGAAACAAACTATGGGGATTTTTTTTCTTAAGTCTTACTAATGACTCAAGCTGGAATTGCAAAACACATTTAACTCCCCTCTTTGCCTTCCCGCTACTGCTACCAAAACATACCTCTGCCTAATGAGATTAGAATGTACAATGCGAGGCCTTTATTAGCTAAAGCTGACTATAGTGCAATACTTGGAAATGAATCATGAATAAAGCGAGTGCCAGAATGAGATGTGGGGCCAGATTTGTTCCAAATGGGTCTCGCTTTGTCCTGTTTTGTTCACTTTAACCTGTTGAAGACTGTAAGCCAGGTTTTGCCGCTATTTGTTCCCCACTGAATCCAATGATCTGGCTTTTTCCCCCCACACACTAGTTTTTTGCCATTGTAACTTCACCGGCTTCAGTGCAATTTACACTAGTGCAAGTGAGAGGAGAAACAAAGTCAATCAATTTCCCGTGGCTTAATAGAGAGCAAGATTTAGCACCATGGTCATAAAATTGGCAATCTGTGTCCTCCTCCATACTCATTTGACTAGCTGTTTGAAGATGCCAGCGTTCTAAGCATTAGTTGTGGATAAAAGGGTTATTTATTTACAGCCAAATCATGTCCTCAGCCACGTATACATAGCTCCCACTCTGGGAGAATAATAGCCACCAATCTGCTGTTAGTGCTCACTAGGAAAATCCTTCTCTAGCTCTGCACTTTCAGCTCCTGCTCCACCCCCAGAACTTCTTTTAAAGCTGTCCAGAGGTTCTGCGTGTGCCTTGAGGGAAAGAGTAGCCCATCAGAGCTCTGCTGTGTCCAAGTGTTTAACTGCAAACAAGTTGCTTACTTTGGAGTAGAAATGTAGAGCATACACAGAAGGCCTGGTTTCCATCAGCATGTTATTTATAGCAATAGCTTTAAACCATTAGTACTGCATATTAGTGCTGGTACTTCACACTTCTCATACTGCTATTCTAGGCTCCCTTCTTATTCTTAGTGAAGAGTCTGTGCAGTTTGCCTACATTCCATTCAGTTGTACATGCTTTAATAGGCCACCACAGAGCTTGAGCTTCCATTTGTGAAGCTAGGGGTTACAGGCACATTAGAACAAAAGAATGGCCATACTGGGTCAGACCACTGGTCCATTTAGCCCAGTATTCTGTCTTCTGACAGCATCTGGCACCAGTCACTTCAGAGGGAATGAACAGAACAGGACAATTATCAAGTGATCCATCGTCTGTCCTTTAGCCTCAGCTTCTGGCAGTCAGAGGCGAGGGACACCCAGAACATCTGGCTGAATCCCTGACCACCTTGGACAATAGTCATTGATGGACCTATTTTTTTTAACCCAGTTATACTTTGGCCTTCACAACATCCCCTGGCAACAAGTTCCACAGGTTGACTCTGTCTTGCATGAAAAAGTATTGCCTTATGTTTGGTTTAAACCTGCTGCCTATTAATTTCATTGGGTGACCCCTGGTTCTTGTGTTATTTGAAGGGATAAATAACACGTCCTTATTCACTTTCTCCACACCATTCATGATTTTATAGACCTTTAGCATACTCCCCCTTTGTCATCTCTTGTCTAAGGTGACTAGACCTAGTCTGTTTAATCTCACCTCATACAGAACTGCTCCATACCCCTAATCATTTGTGTTGCCTTTCTCTGTACTTTTTCCAATTCTATATATAGACAAGTTACACCAACCAAAGCCAGCACAATGTTAACAGCAACCCTTCGCTAAAATGGAGGCCCATCCCCACTCAACCCACTCCCTCAGAAAACATCTAAGTAAATAGACCGATTTTGCCACATGCCCTGAAAGTTAATAGCCTGGCTCCATCAGACACAAAAGGAAAGTCCATTCCATAGATGAGGAGTCCCCTCTGACAATCTCCTGCCACCACCAGATGCAGACAGAGACAGTCTCTAAGATGCACAGGTCATGACCCAAAGTTGCTTCTTAAACATCAATACAACAGTTGCTCATTTGAGAGATGATACCATGCTTGGACCCTGCAAAGAGCGACTTTGATAACCACTATCCATCTCTCCCAGCCAAGAAGGACATGGGTCTAAGACAAGTCATAGCATGATGCTTCCCTACAAAACAGCAAGGTGCAAGACCAGCTGGCACCCACCTAGATAAGGTGCTGCAGTGATTTCGCCAGCAAACCTGCCACTATGAAGGACACCCATCTGGTGTGAATTTGAGGAACTTCATCCATTAAAAACACCTGGTAGACTCCTCATGGCAAAGGGACTCAAGTAAAGGGACTCAGATCACCAGGGTGTTCCCTGCTTTGAATACTACCAGTGGCTGGGACCTCACAGCTTCAGTGATGCAGGAACTAGAAGTGGGTGTGATGTTCTGCAGGCCCTCAATGGCAACTGTGCTTCTATAACAGCTGAGTTGCATGGGCAGGAAAGCATCTAAGAGCATAGACTGAACATGAAGACCGTATGCCATTAGGCTCATCAAGCAAAGACAGTTAATGCCCGAGCTCTGGAATCCAGTTACCTCTGTTTGGGTATAAAAGCCAATTCCTGTCAAACTGGCTTCCAGAAAAGGGTGATGCTTTATAGAGGTAATCTTACAATTGTGATACAGGAGGGCCAGGGAGCAGCAGTAGTAGAGTGTGAGAGGGGAAATATATAAGCCCTAGGCTAATTAAGGCGTGGCTCCCTGGAGACTAGGGAGGGTGGCTACAGGTTAATTGGAGCACCTGCAGTCAATTAAGGCCTCTCAGGAACCTAATAAAACCCCCTGCTTCAGGCAGACAGGGGAGGAGGAGGAAGGAGTTGGAGCAGAGTGTTTTGGTGGTGGAGCAGAGAGCAGTTTGGAGGAAAGCAGAGGAGAGTTTGGAGAAGTGCTGTGGCGGGCTAAGAAGACCAAGACCCTACGTAAAGGGACACCTGGCTTGTGCAGAGGGAAGGCAGGAAGCCCCACAAGCAGGAGAGGGAAGGAGCCCAGGGGAAAGTATCACTAGTACAAGTGGTTTACCCACTAACCTAGGGCCCCTGGGCTGGGACCCAGAGTAGAGGGTGGGCCTGGGTCCCTCCCTCTCCATTCCCCTTCTCTTGGATACTAGTGGGACAGCTGATACCCCAGTTCAGGGGCAAGAAATGGCGCCCTGAAAACCCCCCACAAGAAGAGAAAGTGTGGGACCCTCATAGTAGTGCCAGCAATTTGCCACACAATGTAATGACTAGCTCTTTCCATCCTGATCTCAAAGTGCTCTACAGGGGAGGTGTGGATCATTATCTCCATTTTACAGATGTGGAAAGGGAAGCAGAGAGGGGAAATGCCCAAGGTCATCAAGAAGGCCAATGGCAGAGTTGGGATTAGAGCCCAGGTCTCCTGTCCACTGTTCTATACATGAGGCTATACTACCTCCCAGGAAAGACCACACTTTTAAGTTCCCTTCTCCTCCAACCTTTTATGTAATAAATCTTTACATTTTGGGGGCTGGACCAGCACATGCCAGCGCAAGGACAAGGACACTGCTAAAGGAATTTGAATGTGCCATTTTACTCATTGAATAGGATGGTTTCCAACCCTCTATACACAGAGCCACATTCTTCATTCTGTCATGCCAAGCCATTAGAATCAGGGCAAATCCAGCCTGTAACATCCTGGAAGGTTCCCTGCTCAAGTCAATGGATTTGCACAGGGTTGTAAGTCACTGGACCATTTGAACCTACTTGTAGCAGGCTCTGAAGCTACCACAGTGTAATGGGCACCTGAATTAGCACAAAGATCCTCTTTGCATCAGCTGCTTTGGAGTGTGATAGTCCCTCCCTAAGAATCCTTTTGACCCCCAGAAGTTAGGGTTTCCTTCTACTTTGTAAGTTCCCCTTTGCAAAGGTTTGCTTGCAAGCCATCTTGGGAGGAGCTGTTGTCGCAGCCAAACAAAGGAGAGCACAATTTGGGTCCACAAGTTGCCTTCCAGAGGCAGCTCCTCTCCAGAGGAGAGAAGGACAGGCCCTGCCATCGGTTCTTGACCTGTTTTGCAAAGGTTAATCAGTAGTTTTAACAAGACATACACATAATCTGGCTTGCACAGCAATCCTGTGCTGGCGGATTTTCTTAGTGGAGTTGTCAAGCACAGAGCTTTGCACCAACAAAATATGGGAAGTTTGGCCTTGATAGCCAGTGTTGTTTTTGAAACTCATGCCATAAATAACGAGAGACTAGCTGACTGAACTCCACAGATGTAAGAATCAGCCTCTGCCGAGGGCGTGAATGGCCTGGTGCCCATAGCAAGATGTGCCAAGACTAAAAACATAGCCTGCTTCCCCCACAAACACAGGCTGCTTTGGGTACTAGAGCTCCCACTGTTACCACAGCACCACCAGCCTGGTGGAGGGAGCACTGGTCTTGTAAAGGCTGTGTCTGGGTCCGTGAGTTTAAGGGTTATGTGACACCATCACACAGAGCCTGGAAGGCACAAAGAGCAGGCCATCTGCTCCACAAGAGGCGGAGAAGCGATAGTCGCTGTCCCGCCTTCCTTGGCAGCTTTGGGTGCAAGACTGCTCTACCCAGCCACCCCTTTATCGCTAAACCAGATCTGGTCTCTGTAGTAAGATGAGGCCCTGAAACATAAACCCTTGGTATCAGAGGCCCAGTATGAGGCCTAAGGCCTGAGCTAAAGTAATGGTCAAGACTTTGCTAACATAAAGCAAAGTTAAGCTGTGAGCCAGAGGCAGGCCCTGCTCACAGGAGCTGGCAAGGAAAGGGCTGATGTTACATAAACATATTCTGTTGCACAAATATGTATTGGATACCAGAGATATAAACAAATGGCACCAGAACATTCTTATATCATCTACATAGATAACCAGGACAGGGGCAAAAGGGTAATATGATGGATAGAGTTGTTTTGTCGGAACCAACATGTACAAGGTAAGAGGCGGCTCCTTACTACGTAGAAGGGGTTGTACCTTGTTACGTAGAAGGGTTGCACCTCAATACGTCAGGAGTGATGTGCAACTTGTTTGTACCTGTGTATAAGAATTCACCCCCGAGGAGTTGTCTTTGTCTGGCCTAGGGGGCAGTGGAAAGTCCCGCCACTGACTGAGCTGGTCCATTGCCAGGGGGCACAAATTCCATAGTATGTCCTGTAGAGTTTATGGGAAACTATCACTGTGCTTCTCTTCGACAATAAACCTGGCCGACGTGCCTTTGTACCTTACTAGAGTCTGTGGTCTTTGGGGGTTCTCTCTTCCCTGCTTGCCTGCTATGGGGGCTGACAAGATGGAGGAAGAGGGTCCTGTGTAGGGGTGTGCCTAGCCTCCCCCGACCCCAATTTCTCATGGGAAAGATGGATCAAGGCACCCTGGACTCAAGCAGGCTTCACTTTGCACAGGCTGCAATGTGTGTTTTGCAGCTATGGAAATGCCTCCTCCAGGTGGACTGAGTTTCATCAGAGTGAAACTATCAAACAGCCCATTCGGCCGCCCTTGTTACAGGACTCAGCTATTGTACTTAAGTTAATGTTCCATTATACGGTCCAGTCCCAGGCGGGTGTCTCAGCACATCGTTGCTATTCAGGGTATTTCTGCAAGAAGGTCTTCAAGAGCAAATGCTTCACCCCGGCCTCCTGGATTCTGTTCAGCGGCTCAATGGGAAGCCACGTGACTCGGCTCTGTAAACTCTCCCCCAGTGGATTACTTAAAGGACTGCACCGTCTGAGCTACCTGAGCCAGACATTGTCTGTGGGCTTCCCATGTGTCTCTTGTTAGAAATCCTCTGTCTGTTGCCGTATCCGTTGAAATACATTTAGCTAAAGCCCTGGAGATCACTCAGTGGTACACTGAAAATTACCAAATGGCTTGACTTCCACTGAGGATTAATGAGTTATTGTTTGTGTTACAATAGCATTGAGAGGGCCCAACTGAGGCTGAGGCTTCACTGCACTAGGGTGCTGTGCGTACACGTGGTAAGAGACAGTCGCTGCTCTAACACTTATGGCTAGCTAGTACTTGCCGCGTGGGGGATTGTATCCTGGAAAGCAGTGACACAGAAGAGGACTTAAGGGTCCTGGTGCATAACCAGCTGAACACAAGCTCCCTGTGCAATGCTGTGGCCAAGACGGCTAATACAATCCTTGGATATATAAGACGGGGATATCAAGTAGGAGCTGAGAGGTGTTGTTACCGCTGTGTACCGCACTAGTGGTATTCCAGCAGTGATCTCTCAGCCACTTCTGGAGTCCACCACTTCAAAAAGGATTTTGAGAAATCAGAGTGGGTTCAGAGAAGAGCCACAGAAATGTAAGGAAGGTTTCCCAGTCCTCGAAGCAATGAGAGACTTGGCTACTGAGCTTAAGAATTTAGAGCTTAATCTACTGGCATTTATCAAGAAGAAAGTGACTTGATAACAGTTGATAACTATCTACATGGGGAGAAGATATCTACTTGCTAGATTAAAGAGCTTTCTTCTAAGGCATAACAAGATGCAAAGGTTGGAAGCCAAAGCTAGACGAATTCAAACTGGCAATAGGGAACACAGTCTTAACTGGAAGGGCAATGAACCTTTGGAACAACTCACCAAGAGATGTGGTGGATTCACCATTGTTTGAATCTTTAAATCGAGATGCAATATTTTTCTAAGAGATGCTCTAGTTCAGCCATGTTATTGCGTTTGATGCAGGAGTTACTGAGTGAAGTTCTCTGGCCTGTAAGTGTAGGAAGTCAGATTAGAGGATCACAATGGCTACAATAACCAAGACAAAGGAAATATTGTTACCCGCATTTAAGAAATGGGGAAGTGAGGCACAGGGAGACATGACCAGTCATAGAGCGAGTCTGTGGCAGATCTAGGAGTTGATCCCAGGTCTGCTGAATCCCTATCCTACGCCTTAACTGCAAGACCATTTGTCCTCTGTCATCTCCAGACCATCTATCCCTCTTCCCAAAGATGGAGAGTGTTTGAACAATGTCCTCAGAAGTATAATCCTAGTGCTCATAATATGAGCTGGAGTTTCCTGACTAGGGCTATGGGTGCTCACCACATGTATTTCCCCCTTCCCTTCTGGGTGCCCATTCTGGAGCAGGGAGGTAAAAGGCTCTGGGTAACATTTTCAAAAGAGCCTAATTCCCACTGACAGTCAATGGAACTTAGATTTCTAAGTGAGCTGCATTTGAAAAATGTTACCCTAGCTAAGGCTCTGGTGTACCCACACCTGGAATGTTTCGTTCCATTCAGGTCACCAGAGAGATATTGATAAAGAAGAGTGAATTCACCCAAGGGCAACACAAAGAACTAGGGGCTGGAAGGAGTGGCTTATATGGAAAAACAAGAATTGCATATGTCTCTTGTACAAATGAGGCAAAGGAGCGATGAGATAACAACCCACAAGTATCTGAAGCACGTACACATCTCAGGTACTCGTATAGTCCCCATTACTGTAGTATCTAAGCATCCTGTAACCTTTGCTGTGTTTAGCAGAGCTGTGTGGGAGAAAGGTAGTTCTATTTTGTGGAAGATTTTGTTGTTCTGAAGTTTGGTTTTTCACTAGAGAAAATGGAGGTGCGGCCCCCAAGGCAGTTTGCCTGCTGGGGCTGCTCTAGTAGCACGGACCCTCGAAATCCTGGGCTTCCCATCACTGAGGCAACCTGCATGACAGCTTTGTCCCCCTCTAGTGGGGGGACCATGCAAAGAGGTTCATGGGTCTGCTAAGACCCTGGCTCTTTGGATCAATCAGTACAGGCTTGTTCTTTTACATCCAGCAGTCCTGTCTTCTATCCCCACAGATGACCCAGCTAGCAGCATCATTACATGTATGTAGACAGATAGGCACCCGTTCATTAAGGCAGGGGGTACTTATATGGAATAAACCACAGATAAAGTGGGATTGTTAAGGGATTCTTCACTGCCCCATGGGAAACAAAGTAAAGGAGGGACACAGCTATAGCAGCCAGCCAGGCTGATATTTCAGAACACAGAATTAAAGTGGAGAGCACCGAGTGGTGCAAATTAGCCCAAACTCATTCCATACCACATTGACACAGACATTTCAGTCACATTTAAATGTACGTGTTCCTTTAGATCTGTGCTGCTTGTGTTCCATGCAAAAAGAAAGGGATGAAGAGAGGTTGCCTCAAAAAGCTGTGCCCAGATGGCCCGTGTTATCCATTCTCTGTGGATTATCAGCCTTCTGTCCCCTTTCCCCATGATAAATCAGTCTCATTGAACGTTCTCAGGGAACAGTAAAGCTCTCCTGGACTCTCTGTAGATTTACTGACCGGGTAGGAAAACTGACCAGTTAGACGTTGCAGATGCTGAGCCCATATCAGTCTGTAATTGTCATCATCAGCCCGGTTAGGAAACTCCTCACATCTTTGAACAGTTAGTCAATGTCTTCCTTCTTGGGAGAAGGTCTGGAGTCCATTTCCGGCAGCTGGCAGAGAGCTGCTTGCCTTTAGTTGACACAAACAAGGTTTGTCAGCTTGAGCATCCTTAGTTTCTGGTTGGTGTAAGGTTACTGCGAAGTGCTTGGAAGCTGCTTACTGGCTGAGAACAGAGATTCTTGGTGCCCTTTTCATAAAGGTCCCATTCAACATTTTATGTCCCCACTGGTCCTGTGCAGGCGCGAACCCCAAACACTCCGATATGCAAACACTTCAAATGTCATTTCTCATCGCGCTGACGGGGTGAAGTCACAGGTAAATAAAGTAGCTACAGTGTAAGGTAGATGCAAACATGCAACTGCGCACATTCATTTCCTCTGCAGACAGAAAACTGAAGAAACAGCCCATCTGGCCAAAGTAAATACATCTGGCATCTTTCCTGCTTCTGCAGTGGCTACATTCACATGGCCCTGAAACTGAAAGTGTGAACACATTGAGCCTGATTCTTATTTACAGTAAGGGTCTGGTTCTCATTCACACTAAAGCTTCTTTACATCACTTTGGCAATATAGAGGGTCTTATACTTGCTGTATATTACATTTACGTTGAGGAAGAATCAGACCTTTACACTGCACGGGGAGTGTAATTACACAGCCAGAACAGTGTAAAGGGGCCTTAGTGTAACAGAGAATCATGTCCATAATTCTTTAACACCATATTCCACTCACTGTGTTCCAAACCCATAGCATTCCAATGGCCTCAGCATTGCACAGTTAACTGTCTGCAGGCTGGTTCTCAGCATTGTGCTCAGGAAAAGGAGCAGTCCATTCAACGCAAATAGAGATTGTTCCAAACCTTTGACCAAGACCGAAAGCACTGTTCAGTTCAAAAAAGTCTGAATTTATTCTATTTTTTTTCCCATTTCAGTCTGTCTGCTCATGGCCAGGGCCACAAGAAAGGTTGTTCTCATGGGACTTCCAGCCCAGTTTTGTGACTCAAGAAATTTGGATTGTTTTGGACGTGGCTCAGAAAAGCATCTGAACTTGGGGTTCCTTCTAAACCAAACCTCTGAAACTCTTGGGCCAGATATTCAGCTGGTGTAAATCAGCATTGCTCCATTAGTCAATGGTGGTATACCACTGTATGCCAGATGAGGATCTAGTCCTTAGGACCTCATCTGTTGCTAGTTTAATTCTTAGATACTATGGGGACAGGCACTCAGCAATATCTTCCATAGCTAACTAGCTTCTTACGTTCCTCTCATTGGCTTCACCCCCATAGCCCTTGTGCCCTACGATACATATGAACAATGCACAATGGAATGTTCTATATTGACTTCAGGTTCTCATATCCTAACTTTGCAGACTGTCACTTCTATGCCTTCTTGGTTCAAACACAGTTCTAAAGAACACAAAGGCACAGGACACAGCTGATACAGACACATGATCAGTTCCCTCTATCTGGCATACTGGAAATCACAGCAAAGATTCGGGCCCTTGCAGCCTGGTTCAATGTCATCACCCCTGCAATCACTTCGCCCTGAATGATTGCTTATTGATCAGCACACTTAATTAGCCCTGTCATGACCTGACTAGATGGATTACAGAGGCCACTCTGTGTATGCCTGATCCAATAGCCAATGCCGTCAGTGGAAAAACTCCAGCTGAGTTCAACAGGCTATGGATCAGGCCAGACATATCTAGCGATGTGCTTGCCTGGCCCCCTTTTCAGGAAGCTGTCAGTCTCCACTGTCGCTCCGCCAGAGGCACACAGTGCAAAGTCTGCTGAAAGGAAATAGGACTGTAATGGCAACAGTGTGAGGGACAGGTCTGTGATCAGAATCCCCTCAGCCCAAGGGGTCTCTGGGCGCATCTGCTCCCAGCCAAGGCACTGGTTTTACTAGTAGCTGTAGATAAACGGGAGCAGGTGAAACACGGCAGAGGAGCTCATTACAGAAGCTGAGGAATAAAAAGTGATTGTAGAGAAATGTCCAATGGGGAGTCTGAGTCCCAGATGTAGCCTTCCCAATTCCCCAGGTGTGCTTGGCCATCTGTTAGCTATTTTGCTATTTATTAGTTTTTGAGATCGTTAACCTGACAAAGATCATTCCTCTTCAGGGATCATAAAAGGACAGGGGATGAGAGGGAGAGCCTGTAGCCAGATTGCATAGGGTGCCTATTATCAGGGTTCTCATGTCTCACAGCTGGACTTGGCACGTGGATGACCTGCTCTCCCCCTAGTCTTCACCAGAAACTGGGGAAACTAAAGGCAGCAAATCACCAGTCAAGCCTGCAGGCATTTCGTGCAGCTTTTCTTAGTGCAAGTGAGTCTGCCCACATCTCAGAGGTACATGCAGGGGGTGAGGTTGTGGGGAGGATGGTAGAAAGATGTTGCACTATATTAACTAGAGGGGCTGGTTCCATGCAGAGTGGATTTGGAACTGGCTGTATTGGGAGGGGAGCAGATGGGCTGCAGAAGATTGTGCAGACAGGGCTGGCGCACCCACTAGGCGACCCTAAGCAGTAGCCTACGGCGCTGGGAGCCAGGGGGCGGCTGGTGGCGGCTGCCTCCCGGCTCCGGGGCTGAGCCGGGAGCCGGGGTGGGGGGGGGCGGCTGCTGCCCACCTCCTGGCTCCGGGGCTGAGCCGGGAGTGGGGGGCGGCTGGCCGCGGCTGCCTCCCGCCCTCCCGGCTCCGCGGCCAGCCGCCCCCTGCTCCCGGCTGAGCCGTGGCTGCCGCCCGGCTCCGCAACTCAGCCGGGAGCCGGGGGGGGTGGCTGGCCGCGGCTGCCGCCTGCCTCCCAGCTCCACAGCCAGCTGCCCCCGCTCCTGGCTGAGCCGCGGCTACTGCCTGGCTCCGCAGCTCAGCCGGGAGCAGGGGGGTGACTGGTCATGGCTCCCTCCCGCCCTCCTGGCACCGGGGCTGAGCCGGGAGTCGGCGGGGGTGGCTGGCTGCGGCTGCCGCCCGCCTCCCAGCTCCACGGCCAGCCACCCCCTGCTCCCAGCTGAGCCGCGGTTGCTGCCCGGCTCCGCAGCTGAGCCGGGAGCCGAAGGGGGTGGGGAGAGGGCGGCTGGCCACGCCTGCCGCCCACCTCTGCAGCTCAGCCGGGAGTGGGGGGCGGCTGGCTACAGCTGCCTCCCGGCTCCGGGGCTGAGCTGGGAGCGGGGGGGTGGGTGTGGCTGGCTGCGGCCGGGGGGCTGAGCTACCAGCCTGCAGGGAGTGGGGAGGGAGGGAGGGGGAGGACTGGCTGGCGCGGGGGGGGGGGCGGTGTTAGCTGAGGGGGGAGGGCGCAAGGGGGGGTGCTGTTAGCTGGGCAGCAGGGGCGGGGGCGCAGGGCTGGTGCAAGGAAGTTTCGCCTAGGGCGCGAAACTTCCTTGCACCAGCCCCGTGTGCAGAGGGTAAACAGGACTGCATGGTAGCATCCCATATCACTGTAGAAAGCAGAGGGTGTGTCCAGCCTTTGCTTGAGCTTCACAGTAGGGAGGTGGAGGGAAGCATTCAACAGCAATATCTGGTCAAACACCAGTCAAAGAAATCCTCATCAGCCCAGCATCTTTCCATCCCTCACCCGGGATGTGAGAGACCCAGGTTCAATTCCCTCCTCTCCGCCAGAGGGAGAGAAAAGATTTGAACAGGAGTCTCCTGCCTCTCAGGAGAGCGCACTGGCCACTGAGCTATGGGATAGTGTGGTATGTGGCTCCCTCAGTCTGTTCTGTTGAAGCTGGTCCACTGTGGGTAAATAATGGAAGAGTGATTGGAGCAGGGGGACTGGACCCAGAGTCTCCCACATGGATGCCATAACCCCTGGACTATGGAGTCATTCCTTCTAGCCCTCTGACTATTTGAGTACTTAAGGTCAGTATTTAAGTAAGTAGTATTGAAGTATTCCACCCCAAAGCCGGATAGAGTAAGGACCCACTTCATGCCCTCGCTCAACAGAATATGACCTAATACTCCCTTACTCATCTAAGTAAGGGAAGGGCACAATCTAGGCAATAAATTGCACCATCACAGGGCAGCTGACACCTCGAGTGCCCCCCCTGCAGCAGATCATAACACAACCAGCATGCCTGCCTCAGTTTCCCTTCATTTACCAATTAAAAAGGAACAGCCTCTGTCAGTGTTGTGACAGACCCAGACAAGTGGGATACAGAAATCTCATAGAAGGCAAATATACTGGCCATTGGATTAATAGTTTTCTGTTCCCTGAGTGACCAGAGCAGGGGCTGCACTAGAACAAGCAGGAACTTTCTGGAACCAATTTAAGGCAGGACGGCTAATTAGGACACCTGGAGCCAATTAAGAAGAACCTGCTAGAATCAATTAAGACAGGCAGGCTAATCAGGGCACCTGGGTTTAAAAAGGAGCTCACTTTAGTTCGTGGGGTTGCGTGCGAGGAGCTGGGAGCAAGAGGCACACAAGGAGTTGAGAGTGAGAAGAGTTGAAGGACTGAGGAGTACAAGCATCAGCAGACCATCAGGAGGAAGGTCCTGCAGTAAGCATAAAGAAGGTGTTGGGAGGAGGCCGTGGGGAAGTAGCCCAGGGAGTTGTAGCTGTCACGCAGCTGTTACAGGAAACCCTATAGACAACTGCAATCCACAGGGCCCTGGGCTGGAACCCGGAGTAGAGGGCGGGCCCGGGTTCCCCCCAAGCCTCCCAACTCCTGATCAGACACAGGAGGAATTTGACTGTGGGTTCTACCAGAGGGGAAGATCTCTGAGGCGATCAAAATCCGCCAATAAGCGCAGGACTCACCAAGGTAGAGGAGGAACTTTGTCACAGTGTCCATTTAGAGTCCCGCCTTTGGGTATAACTTATTTGCATATACATGAAATATTCTGCAGCCCTTTATGGGAGCCATTCTTCACCACAGCCTTAAGTACAACAGAACCCCAGCAGTTTTCCAGCCCCCTCCCAGGGCATCATTTCCAGCTCACCCTCCTGAGAGTCCATCTCCAGTGTGTTCCCAGTCTCGTTTTGCTCTTGCTCCAGGGCTCCACTCTCCCAGCCCTCCCTCCCACCCTGGGAGCTCCCAGAGTCGCTTCTCTCCCACAACACTTCCCCAGCAGCCGCAAGTCAGATCCCCCTGGGAGAGAACTCCTTGCAGGCCTCCCTGCTTAGGAGTCCTACCCCTGCTCCTGGTATCCACCCTCCAGCATCAACTTTGGCTTCCCCTAACCAGGCTGGATCTTCCCCTTTTTCTAGGGACCTCTGCAAAATCTCTCCTGTAACTCAGAACGAGATCCCCTGCCCTGGCCAGCTCTCACCAACAGTTTTCTGCTCCTTTTGGTCTTCCTAATAGCTCTGTGCTCCAGCTCTTCTCGGCTGCTCCTGTCTCTTGCCTGTCTCCCATTTTACATGGCCCAGGTTTCTTCTCTTCTCGCAGCTGATAAGTTACAGGTGCACTAGACCCCCTGCTTCCTCTTAAAGGGGCCAGCCACCCATTCATTTCAATGGAAGTTAGGGGTGGGATCCCCAAAGGTACTTAGACACCTAAGACCGGTTTTTAGACATCACTGCAATCCACGGACCTCCTGCTTGGCTGCCCCCTAACCTTGTGGGCACCTAACCTAGTCGGCACTTCAGTTATTGCAGTAAAGGTTCCCTAGATGCCTATTTTTCTGCCTCTAGGCATTTTGCCTGTGCCCCACAGCACTTCACAAACGGGAAGGCAAGCACTCAACTGCCTACCTCGCATGCAGGGCCTGATCCCGTAGGCATGCTCAGAGGCTTCTACAGAATTGGGCCCATCACACAAAACTGCCGCGGCGGGGGAAAGGGACGAGGCCCTCCCATTTAGCCTCAAGGTTAGGGTACTCATCCCGAATGTAGGAGCCACTCCCTGCTCGGCTCAAGTCCCCCTCTGCCTGATGAGGCAAAGGAGCTGAGACAGGGCTCTCCCACCTCTCAAGTGAGTGCCCTGGCCACTGGCCCAATTAAAATTTAGCTGTTCAATCGTTTAATGAAAGTGGAACAACTTCAGCGGGAGAGACTGAGTGGGCCCCCCTCACACTATTCCATAGCTCAGTGGGGAGGGTCGTCACCTGAGAGGTGCTAGAGCCTTGCTCAAATCTCTGCTCCTCGGGCAGAAGGCAGACTTGGGCCAGGGGTTCCCCACTTCCTGGGTGAGTGAGTGCCTTAACCACTGAGCTCAGAGCTAGAAGGCAGGTGTCATCCTCCCAGCCAGCAGCCATTTTGTGTGGAGTTAGGTGGCCTCTGAGCACACTCACTGACTGGACCCCCCATGGGACATAGGCAGCCGAATGCTGTCTTTCCCTGTTCATGAATCACAAGCAGAGAGAAGCACTTCCCCGAAGTCCGGACTTAGGCACTAAACTCCAAGATAAGGGTGGGACTTAGCACCTACCCCTGTTGTTGCCGTCTCCCATTGGCTAGCTTCAGCAGCTCCCTGCCTAGTGGGATCCCATTCTTAGGCACTGTTCATTGTTTAGGGAGCTAAGGAGCCAGTCTAAGGCTTTGTGGATTGTGGCGTTGTTCCTGTGAGCTTTTAGGCACCTAAAGTTAGGCATCATGGTGCAGAGCATCACATCATCTCAGACCCTTTTGTGGATTCGGGCCTAGGAAACCTAAATACCTTTGTGGGTTCGGGTCCCTGTGACAGGATCCTTTCTTTTGGGTTAACCATTAAAGATGCAGAAATATCCCAGAAGCTGCTCCTGCGGGCTCATCAATTCCGCCAGCTCTCAGGCTCTAGAACAATTGACACGGAGAACAGCTGCAAGGCAAAGAGCAGGAAAAGCCCCAAAGCTGTCCCAGCACTCTGTACCATGGAGCCATTTCCTTGTCTATGATCAGCCTCGCATGTCATCCCAGCCTCAGAATAACCCTGTGTCACCTGGACATCGATTTTTACACTCTTTCTGAGGCTCATTTCAGTTGGTTCGTACCCTTAATGTACATCCACGATGCCAGGGTTTCTTTCTCTCTCTGCAGAGTTAGTCTCAGTCCCAGGGGAGCGGGGGAGTCAGGGCCAGACCTAAGGACATTTCGCCCCCATTAACTGACTAACATTCTCTCTCTCTTTAAGATGAATGCACAAGGCGGTGCCAGAACTTTTCCCCTTTCAGCTCCGTAAAACAATCCTCTCCCCAGCTCCTGCCAGCTGAATGCTGCTTTTGTCAAGGAGCAGTCACAGTTTGAAAGGTCCAGGCAAGCCTTATCCAAGAGTTTATGAGCAACGGTGTACAGGCACCTCTGAAAAGAGCCACATGCAACATGGCCCACTTCAGATTTGTTTTGTTTTGTTTTAATCTCAGTATAATTTTGGGTAGCATTTTAATAGGGCATCGTATTTCAAAGGCAAGGAGTCGGATCTATGCAAAGCACTGGATAGTTTCTGCATTAATTGACCATCAAATCCTCCTCCTCTGCATCTGCATTCTATTATTAGAGAATGTAAAGCTGTTTATAGGGCTTTCAGCCTCTTAAAGCAAACCATCTATGGAAGTTACGCCGCTGCAGAGACCATAGTAGCTTTATAGACTTCGGCTCTAATCCAAGGAGAGGAAAAGTGGGAAGAATGGAGCAAGCAAAGGATTCCTGGGGCCACAGCCTCAGTTGGTGTAAATTGACATAGCTCTATTGACTTCAATAGAGTCATGCTGAGATACACCAGCTAAGGAGCTGGCTCTTGGTCAGTAATCTATAGCTGCTGACCAGGCTATGATCTCACCTGCGCAGCCTCCTAGTCAGTTGTCCATGATTTAACTTCCCGTGATCTCATTCCAAGATCAAGAGAATGAAGTTTGAAGCAGTCCCTGCTCTACGATGAGTTGCAGTGTGAACAGGTGACTGGGAGGTGGGGAGCAGCAACCCAGGTCTCATCCCTAGGGTAGAAAGGGGAATATCAGCCCCAAGAGCCAGAAGTACCAGTCCTGCTACCAGTGCATGAGCAGCGGTTGGAACCTCACTGCTTTAAAGCATGAAAGTGAGGGGATTTCAAATAGCAGTGATGGGGGCACAGTTGGCTGGCCACTGTGAAAGTCACAGCCTCTTGTTCTCCGAAGGGTCCATCATGAGAGGTGTGGAGTGCCTCATATTCCACTGAAGCCAATGTGGGTGCCCAGTGCCATTGTGGTTCAAGAACCTGAGTCTGCACCTACGCAATACACTGACCTTATAGAAGGCCTTGAATCTACAGCCCTGGCCTTTGCTGGGTGCTGGTGAACATTGCATTTCCACCTAAATGATTGCTGCAGCTATCCCCAACTTCGTCCTAACCGCTGCAGTTTGTATCTAGAGAAAACAGAGACCATTAACAAGTTCATGTCGAGCCAAGGATGAGTGGCCTGGAGAATGAGCCATAGGAGAATGAATGAGCTCATTCAATCACCCCTGGAGAATGAGCCATTCATGGAGGTGGATGTCCTGGTGTCTAGCCACCTAGCACTGCACAATGTGCCAGGGGAGAGAGAAACTTGGGGAACAATAAGAGCCCATCTCTCTTAGCTCATTGCCCTTTTCTGCAAACAAAAACCCCAGCACCCCACAACAAAGACGGGCTCCCAAGTGGCACATCCCTTGCTGCCTCCAGCACTCACCATGACCCCAAATGCTGCTGAATAGGACTCACCTAATAGAAAGAATCCTAGTATTTGAGTCATGTAAGCAATCCTGTAAGTATCTTGTATATAGGTATCGTACAGTTCCTCCCAGTATCTTGTATCTAGGTATTCAGTAATGCCCTAACTATTCTTTACCTCTGGATTTGGAGCTGTTTGGTTTATTTCTATGGAATGAGCTAGGAACTATTCAAAAGTGTTAAAAGCCCTTCTTAAAAGAGTCCAAATGAATGTATAATGCTGGCTGCCTGCCAGCCAACAGAACAGGCATTTCAAATGAACAGGAACTTGAACTTAATTTGCATCTGCTGTGGATATTTAGGGTACCCTAGCCTACCACAAGCCCTCAGATATAATGGAGGCCAGTCCACAGGCCATTGGCATGATACAAAACAAAGGCACTGAACAAGGGAGACAAGGTGGGGGACAGTGGACCAACTTCTGTTGGTGAGAGAGACAAGCTTTCATGCCACACAGAGCTCTTCTTCAGGTCAACTTCTTTCAGCCAACAAGGATCAGGGGATATCTTTTGAGAGGCTGAAAAGTCCACAATAACTTGCTGTTTGTAGTTTCTCTGGACTACAGGGAGGCAGAGGAGACTTTTTTAAGGCCAGTTTTACAGCTTGGAGGAGTGCTTGGAATAGTCATTGCTTGTGTGCGGAGAGTTGAATGGGAGTCAGTTCAGTGGCTGGCCACACACCCTCCCGGCTAACGCCCTTCGCCAGATCCTTTAAATGATGCCGTGCCAGCTCCTGCCTTGCTCAAAGTGAGGCTGCATTTCCCCTTCAGCAACGGAGAGTTTGCAGTAGATGAGGACCCAGGGAACAGCTTTATGGCACGCACTGGCCTTGGAAAGAGCCCCATATAACTGTCAGCACCACACACATCACGACCTTGTGATGCAAAAGTTGGTTCCCCAGAAAGGTGGCAACTCTTAAAAAAATATTTTGATCTATGGAACCCCCTGCTCTCTACAGAACCTCCTGCTATCACAGCACTGTCTGCCACTGATCTGCTACTGCTTCTCCATCCTCTACTGCAGGTCCCTTACTGAGCCACCCGCAGGCACAAAGACAGCGCTACCAACACACCTCCACCTGAGCTGACCTGCAGAACCCCATGCTCCTCTAGCCCCGGGCCCATCTGGGTCCCCCATACCTGGGCTCTCTTTAGTCTGTACTCCCCTGCAGAGTAGCTACAGGAGGTTGAGCTCTCAGATGCACCCACGAAGAGAGACAGCTTTCTGCTATCTTTTCATCCCTCCAAAATTGGGGGCAGCCGGGGGCCAGTTCAGGCCCCAGCACCCAGACTGCAATGGCTGGTAATGGACCCCTAGGGCTTCACCCCCTCCTGCCCTTCCTGCCCTCAGCATGCCAATGACAAACCATATCTCCACACCAGGGGAATCCTCAGATGCCCACTCGAGGCAGCTTTACTGTCCCTTTGCACCACTGGAGCTGCACAAAGGAGCTTTCATGTGGAGCAGGCTCTGACCCACGTTACTCTCACCCTGTTTGGGCCCTACTGTAGGTGCAAAGGGGAGACCAGGGTCTACCGTCTGACCCTGATGGGTCCCCGCTTCCCTATCCCAGTACAGGCACCACTTCCTCTCTTGCCTGGCCAGCGATGCCTCATGAACCTTATCTCCCCTTCCCGAAGAGCCGGGACAGCCTGGGTAAAGCTAGGCTCACGAGGCACTTGGCAAAAGAGGAGGTAGCAGATAAAACATTTACAAAGCCTGGACAGTTTTATTGCCTTGGGAGACTCAGTGGTTCTGCCTGACCCAGTTCTGCTTCTGGAGCTGAAAACTGGACAGGGAAGAGAATCAAACCAGCTTGGCGAAAACTCCAGACAAGGAGTACAGGAGTATCCAAACAAACACTTACCGCAGCCACACTGATTGGCACCAGCTGAGGATCTGGCCCTTGGTGGGATGCTGAGGCTATCAGGCCAAACAAACTCACTACACCTAACACACTGCTGTCATAGTACATAGTATTATCCAAACAGTGTTCTGTACGGTATCAAATGAAAGACAATGAGACACTGGTCATTAATAGCATGGCAAAATGTATGTGCTGACACTGTATAAGGAATTGTGCATATATACCAAAATTATGTTTTCAAGACTGGAACAAGGCAGAGTGGACAAACAGGTCTTCTGCCAGACAGAAGCACGTTTATTCACCTATCCCTGTCTCTAACGTAAATTACGCATTTTGAAACCAACATAAAGGAAGCCTCATTTGCATATTAAGTCAACAGGAAAAACAAGTTGATGGGGGATGTGACACCAACAGGGCAGAGCACGCTGGAGTCTGAACCCCAGGAGTCATCCTGACTCTGGGAACAAAGTCAGTGAACTTTGGGAAACATAAGAAGCAAAAGGACATTCCATAATCCATTGCACTGAGGAACACCCTTGGCTGAGATAGGGATTCATGAAAGAACGGATCCTGGATTGACCGAAATCCAGCAAGCTTGGCAGAAAGATTTGGAGGATGAGAAATTGCTTTAGACCTGGGCTGCAGTTTATTAAGTTAAGTTTTAGTCTCTCTGTTTTACTTGTAACCATTTCCATTATCCTTACTCAATACTCTGGGAATCTCTGTTCTCTGTTAATTAACTTAGATTTGTTTCCACTATAAGAAGATTACAGTTCTGTGGGGTTATAAAGGACCTGAGCCTGAGTGGTAACCTTCCTGCTGCATGTACACTGTCTCTTTGGGGACAGCTTACCTGGAAAATACTGACAGTGTTCAGTGACAGGGGCTGGACACTACAGGGGGAGTTTGCGGACTGGGGTGCCCCAAGTGTCAACCTGCAAGGCAAAGTAAGGGCAGGCAGAGTTCTGATGAGTTTGTTGGGTGGTTGACTGATCAGGAATGGCAGGGAACTGATGCACCGCTTAGCATCAGCAAATATCTCTTGCACTGAGGCAAGGGAGCAACACTGTGATCTATGGTTCTGGACACGCTGAGAAAATGTTGCAGGCATCTAACTCCCAGAGGCTCCTTTGACATCCCCAGTCTGATTTCCTAGAATTGCTCTGACTATCTCCTTTGAAACTGTGTCACCCATACAAACCATCCCTATACATGGGTTTGTTCTTTCAGTTTAGCAGTAAGGACCTTGGTACAGGATATTTCCTGAGGATTACTCACAGGCCATACCCCTCAGGCCATCAACCCTCAGCCAGACATTAATCCTCAGGAAGTGCCCAGTGCCTCACTGGTAATTACTTAAATAAACTTCCCTTCCATGGTAGATGAGACAGGAACATTTTTTCCTGACATATACCAATAATGTTTTATTTAAGGTAAGATAACATGAGATTTGGGGGGGAGGGAGGGATGAGCTGCACCTGACTAAACACTGAAACACATCATCCATGGATGGATGGTTATAGCAGAATTTTTGCCTATTAGCATCTACCCCACTCTGCAGCCAGTGGAGTGGGGAGGAGTCATTCCCAGCACACAAGGGAGGAGGAAAACAGCCTTAGTATGGTTTCACCTTATATGCAGGCATATATCCTCCATGCAAATCTGTCTCATAAATCACCGAATCCTTCCCAGGTGCACCATGGAGTAATTTGCTAGGAAAATACTGTTCCGACTGAAGGACTCAGCATAGCAGAATATTCTTTGTGAAGGATAATATCCAGGATGGAGGTGACTTGGAAACCTGCCACGCTCAGAAAATGATTCAGCCTGCCTGCCCTGAAATCTTTCATCACGACTATTGCAGATGGAGCCTAATTTGCAGACAGGAAATGGCAGGCAGGAAGTGCACTGTTGTGTTTAGCTCCACCACGCTGCAGTGCCGTGGGGCTAGCGTGCTCTCGTAGCCATACGCGAACTCGAGGTCCCCAACATGAGAATCACCAAAAGGTGAGAGCGGGGAAGATAATAAATAACGGTAAGACAAAGCACTTCAACACCTGCCACAACAATATTCCAGGGCATGTTGCCCTTCAATCACAACTAAACTCAGCATCTACCACATACCCCACCAGCATTGATTTGAAAGGCCAGATCCTCGGCTGGTGTAAATCAACATGGCTCCATTCACTTCACTGGAGCCACACTGATTTACATCAACTGATCTGGCCCTAAAACTGCAAGAGTTGCATAGATTTTAAGCCTAGAAGGGACCATTATGCTCATCCACTCTGACCTGTTCCTTAATACAGGCCACAGAATTTCACCCAGTAATTCCTACACCAGGGGTCTCAAACACTCAGCCCACAGAGCTCTTCCCTGCGGCCCGCCGGGCTCCCCATGCCCCCCCCCTTTTTTAAATTTGTTTTTTTTTACCCCCAGGCAGTTCCCGCCGCCAGACAGTTGTTCTGGCGGCGGAAACTGCCTGGGGGTAAAAAAAAAAAATGGGGGGGGGGCGGGGGGGGCGCGGAGAGCCCGGCGGGCCACAGGGAAGAGCTCTGCGGGCCGCATGGGAAGAGCTTCACGGTTTCTGGGAGGGAGGGGGGAGGAGCGGGAAGCCGTGCGCACAGGGGAGGAGGCGGAGAAGGGGTGGATAAGGGGCGGGGCCGGGGGCAGCGAGGGGGCGGGGTCAGTGATGCGGCCCTCGGGCCAATGCACTAGTCCTCATGCGGCCCTCGTGGTAATTTGAGTTTGAGATCCCTGAACTACACCAAGTCTAATAACTCAGCCTTTTGCCTTCCAAGTATAGTTAATGGGACATCTACGTAAACAGCTCAAACACCCAAAGGTTTCCAAATTATTTATAGCACAAACTAATAACTCAGCACCATTCTCTGACTCCCAGGCAGAACTAGGATTCATTGCTGGTTCTATGCAATAATTATCATCTTCTTCCATTTTATGTGTAGGGTAGTGTGTTATTGTAGAGTTGCTTGTGAGTACAGATAGGACTGTTTATGTTTCAGGGGGAGAGAAGAACAGCATTTAATTTGAAAGGGAAACCCCCATTTAAATTACAAGGCCATTGCAAATGGATAGGAAGAAAAGAGAAAAGGGAAGTCAAATTAGTTAGTCCATTTATGTGGAAGGTGCTCAGATACCATGGTGATGGGCAGCAGCATAAAACCCCTAAGGATTAATAATCAGAAGAGAAAAGCAAACCAGAAAGATACGCTGGGCCAAAATTTTGAATAGGATCAGAGAAATTGTCCTATTGGGTCAGACCAGGGGTCTGTCTAGCTCATTATCCTTCTCCAATAGTGGCCGGTACCAGCTGCTTTAGAGGAAGAAGAAAGAAACCCTGCAGTAGGGCAGCAAATGGATGTCCTGACCCCAGGGGACATATCTTCCTAACCCCAATTAGCTAGTGGTTGGCTCATGCCCTGCAACATAAGGATTCATGTTCCTCTTGTTTATTTCTTTGTAATATTTACTAATATGACTTCTGCTATTCTAGAACAGCTGGTCGCAATCCAGTTCAGAGTAAGCAGGTATCTACCAACCAAAACCACCATCACTGTGGGAACTAATTGGCAGCCTCTGCGGGCAGGCTCGGGGCAATCTGTTGTGTTTCTGTTAGATTTGAAAAGTCATCCCAAAGTCCACCACACAGCGAGTCCAAGGGGGAGTGTGTGACCATCAGACACTCCCTAAAAGCACAGCTACCTGCAACAGTTTGACCCCTGCACCTCTGGAATGAAAACAGGCCCCACAACACTGTCAGCAGGGAACTGAAAATTGACAGTGACTTAAAATGAGATGGAAGACACCAGGCTTGACGATCCAAGCAAAGGCTACCCATCATCCTGATTCTCTAGCCAAACTCACCCTGCAGAAGGGAATTCCTGCCATCAACTGGCCTAATTAAAGGCATTGAACTCTGCAGCAGTTATTCCTTGAAGTGCCTTAATACAACGTGACACCCGGCATACGCAAGGAGCCCGGTCACACACCCGTGCACAGACGGTTCTCATTTCTAAGGGGCTTTGGCATTTGTGTGGGGTGTACCATCTGCAGCATGTTTCCTCCATTTATCCTGCTGGGGTGATCTGGAGCGATGAAGTGGTGGTTAGTTACATACCTGGGCTCACATTCACTTATGGCTCTGCAAGCTAGACGTTCTGCAGAAGGCCTCACTGAGCAGAGGGGTGGCACAGCTCAACACGAAAGGTCAATTGAAAGGGAAGGTTTCAAAGCTGCTGCACAGGCTAAGATTGGCATTAAAACCTTTCCTCGAGGGGTATTAAAGCAGAAGGAACCAAACGAGCTGATCCTGGGTCTTAGCCTTTCGCTTCAGCATTGCTTCCAGGTCACAGGCTCCTGCCCAGCAAGGACAATTAGCTCCTAATCCTCTGGAGAACAGTCTTTCTAAGTAGCCTAATGGTATGGAAAGGGTCTTGAAATGGTCTAAAATCAGGGAGCATTGGGGCACAGATGAACTCCAGAGGATTTTGGAGGAAGGTTCTACCATTGCCTGTCCCTAGCCACCTTCTGCCTGTGCTCCAGGGGTATGGTCCCAGAGCCTGGAAAGGAGGTGGATTCTGCTGGTATATGGCTCACCTCTCACTCTGTCATCTGTGTTCCAGGAATGAGGTCCCAGAGCACAGGATCTTTCTGGCCTGTTCTAGGGAAGTGCTCAACTTCGCACTTTCTTTCCAAGGATGGGCTCCTGGATACTGCCCCCGCTGCTGAAAGTGCCAAAAGGATGTGTGACGGGGCAAGGCCAGAGGGCTATAGGAAAGTGGTAAGGAACCAGTATGTTAGCCCCAGGCTAAACAAATCCCTGATACCTTATGGCAGTTGCTCCAGGTTAATTAAGACACCTGGGGCCAATTAAGAACTTTCCAGAAGGCAGGGAGGTTGATTGAGACACCTGCAGCTAATCAGGGGCTGGCTGAAACTAGTCAAAAGCCTCCCAGTGAGTCAGTGAGGCGCGCATGTCAGGAGCTGTGGAAGGAGGTTGAGTGTGAGGAGCTGGGAGCAAGAGGCACTAGGAGCTGAGAGTGAGAGGGCGTACGGCTGGAAGATCCTGTGGTGAGGATAAAGAAGGTGTTGGGAGGAGTCCATGGGGAAGTAGCCCAGGGAGTTGTAGCTGTCGTGTAGTTGTTCCAGGAGGCACTCTAAACAGCTGCAGTCCACAGGGCCCTGGGCTGGAACCCGGAGTAGAGGGCGGGCCCGGGTTCCCCCCAAACCTCCCAACTCCTGTCACAGGAGGAGTTGATCTGGACTGGGGGTTCTACCAGAGGGGAAGATCTCTGAGGCAAACCAAAAAAAATCCGCCAATAAGCGCAGGACCCACCGAGGTAGAGGAGGAACTTTGTCACAGATGCCAGTCAGTGTCAATCCACGCAATGATGGTTTCTGGTGTGGACACTTGCCCCTGAGGAGCTGGGATCAGACCCATCAATTCATTTATATAGGTCATCAACCCTCAACACCTTCGCAAGGGCAATGAAAGAAATCAGTATTCTCCTAGGATTATTTTCTTCCATTGTGCGTGTAACATCACTGTGAAGTGCAAGATGCAAGCCTCCTCTTGTGGCTGGTGTATGTAGAGAATCACAGCCCACTATTGCTGTCAGCTTGTAGAATTTTTCTAGGATAGGGACCTGTGCTTTTAGCTCTGAAGGTCCCAGGTTCAAACCCTGTTGATGAGCCATGAGACTGGTCATTACAGGCGGACACCAATTGTCATTGTAGGGTTGCTCATAAGTGCCAGGCTCCTTATGTTTAGGATAGGAGGAAAGCACTGAAATATTTGTTTTGAGATTTGAACACAAATAAAGGAATATAATGGTATTGCATACAAATAGCGAGATCAAAGAAAGACTAATTTGGGACATATGAATATTGATTGGGTCCTTTTACGATGACCAATAATATTCTCCTTCATAGCCTTAAAAATGCATGGTACGTGAAATGCATCTGAATTCATATTAATAAAATAATTAATTCATATGATTGAACTACCAATTGATTATTAAAAATACATTTATTATGGTTGGACCACAAAGTAATAGATACTTACCTCTGGCATAGCTGCTAAACCTCAGTAAATAGTGATTATTAGAAACACGTTTTACTGAGGCTTAATGATACCATGTGTATCAGTTACACAGGTCTTAAAAAACCAGTCAGTATGTTCTTAATCCATATTTACTGAGGATTTATAGCCCTGCAGTAGATCTACCTGTCTTCAGATATTGTTGCTGAGCCCCAAGAAATGTCATCTTAATGCTCGTTTGATAGTGAATTAAGGTACAATACACGAGGAAAGGACCGTAATGACCAATCAAAGGCCAGAAAAAAATACACCCAATTTCCTGCTCCCAAATCATGACAATAATATGGCTCCCTATCTGAGCAATCACCTAACTCCTTACATCTTTCCTTGATGGGCTGTTCCAGTGGGTTTGAACTATAGTCATGAATCATTTGGAGGACACATCCATATGTGGAACTACTTCAGACACAGCAGTTCAGCCACTGATGCACAAACAGTGACACCTCCTGCTTGTAGCAACACAATTCAGGGCTCTCTTGAGGTTTCCAGGGGCCATTTGACCAACTACATTCCAAAAGCCTCTCTCCATCCCAAGGGGCGTCTTTCCTTGTCAGGATTGTTGTTGCAAATTGACTGCGATCACAACTGCAAATGACACTAAAACTGGACAAAAACCAAATACCACCCAGGAGGACAGAACCAAACTGCAAACTGGCCTGATTAATGGGCAAGCAGCTCCCAGGCTGATTGGGGGAAAAGGCACAGCTGGGGCCTTGCCCCAATCAGGGCTCATCTGGCCCTTATAAGAGGGCAGTGGGCTAGGAGCAGACAGTCTCCTCTAGCTGTGAAGGGAGACGGGCCTGTCTGCTGGAGGGCTTGAGAAGGTACCTAAGGTGAAGCAGGGATGGGGGAAGGCCAGAGGAGCTGGGGAGCTCCATCCTGGAAACCCCCCCCCAGGCTTCAGACCTAGAGTAAGGCCGAAAGGGGTACTGGGGTTGCAGGGGGCAGCCTACGGGTAAGCAGAGGCAGCAGGTCCAAACCCCCCTTGCTTGTGATGAGTGGCTTATATACTGCAGTCTGCCCCAGTGAACGGGGGCTAAACGGTGACTGGGCAGTAGCTAAAGACTGAGGCGAGGTGGGGATAGTGGGTGGGGGTTCCCCGGGGAGGGGAGACCTAGAGACAGTGGGGGCACTGTCAAGGGGCACCACCCCAGGGAAAGGGGCACCGGGGTCCGGGAGGGACTCAGGGCCCAGCAGCAAGTGGGACACTGTCCTGCAGAGGGTGCTCCCGGAGGCTGGAACGCTAATTCCCTGAGACACCAGCAGGAGGCGCCGCAGGGGTGAGTAGCGGCACTCTTACAGTCTTCAAATTATTATTTTTGCTAAAAGAACTTTGTCCAGATCATCCTCTGGTGTAAAGCAGTGTAGGTCTACTGAAATCAACAATGCTGCATTGATTTGCACCAGCTGTGGATCTGACCCTACCAGTCTGAAAGGGCCACATTGGGTCAGGGGAAAAGCATCCTGGTTCCGCCTTTGCTTAGCATGATCTTGCCAAGATAACTGGACTTTTGAACAAGATTCCTTCCTTCTGACTATTTTTCCTTCTTTCCTGCCTGCTCTGAATATTTGAGTTCCATGTCCATGGTGTGTACCAGACTGACAATCCCTGAGATTCACATCCTCTCTGCATCCACAGAGCTGGTTCCTTATTCACTAATGAATAAGAATTCTTTTAGAAATGCTTAGAAACCCAGGCATTTATTCTTGGATTTGTAAAAAAGATTATTATTGAGATCACAATAATGCCTGGAGGCCCTAGCCAAGATCAGGGGTCATTGCTTTGGGCACTGGACAAACACATAGTAAGAGACAGCACATGCCCTGATGTGCTCACAGCAGCAATCGACAAGGCAAAAGGGAAAGCACATGCACAGAGAGGTGAAGTGACTTCCTCACGGCCACACAGCAGTTCAGAGCAGGACTAGAACTCAGGGCTTCTGTCTATTTGCTCATTGGCATCCACTACTAAGCCAAGACACCTCCCATGGAGAACAAGAGAAAGGAAACCTGCACTAATCATAGAATATCAGGGTTGGAAGGGACCTTAGGAGGTCATCTAGTCCAACCCCCTACTCAAAGCAGGATCAATCCCCAATTTTTGCCTCAGATCCCTAAATGGCCCCCTCAAGGATTGAACTCACAACCCTGGGTTTAGCAGGCCAATGCTCAAACCACTGAGCTATCCCTCCCCCCCGTCAATTCTGATGATTGAAGAACTCCCTTAAGCCTGTCTTCTTCTGTTAAGGCTCATGTATTCCAGTACAGGTGACATCATGATTGCTGCAGCCTGATGGGAGATACTATAAAATGCATGAAACCATAAAATTTTTAACAGCAACAAGCTTCATCGCAGCTATGTCTGACAGCTCCTCGCTACCCAGCTAACACAAATTTTCTAAGAGGGCTTGGTAAGGCAATACACCCTACCTGACCTGGGTGTAGGCAATACAGCGTGACCTGGATTTACCCACAGAGTCATTAGAACAGTATCTAAAATAGCAGAGCAGACTGTTGGCTGGTGGCTGGGACAGGTCTAGAGAGAAAGGAACAATTTGGCCTGCTTTTAAAATTTCTATTGGCTCCTGAACATGGATAGCTCTGCTCCGCCATCTACCAGTGAGCATGGCTTTCTTCATACAGAGCAAAAGCAGCAGCAGAAAGTGTCCTAATATGGCTGTGAGAAGAATCTAGCTCCCTTGTTCTCGTCACACTGGCATCCCGGGGGGTGTTGATCCTTTACACAAACTGTTGGGCGGCACAAATTGTATTTAAATCCCTCTCTACAGGCAGTAGCAGATCCAGGTTTTGCAACTGGGGGATATGGGCAATGAGTCATTGGTTGTGGGGCAGAGAGCAAGCCTGCCCTACACTCATCTAGCAGTAGTGGCACCTGTCCTGTGAGGCTGGGCCCAACTCCCTACTCCAGGCATTGCAACATGGCGCATGGGGTCACAGTGCTGTGCAACCCCATGTGTCAGGTCGCAACTCTGGGAGTGGGGAGCTGAGCCCAGCCCCGCAGGACAGCAGGCACTGCTGCTGGGTGAGTGCAAGGCGGGCTCACAATCCAGTCCCGAAAAGGCATCTCACATCCACGTAAAGGCTACTTGCGGGGGAGGACTATTAGTTTCACCACTGACAAGAGGGAAAGATCAAGTAAACTTCTCTCAGAAACTGACAGAAAGTGAATCTGAAGGAGCAAAAGAATAGCTGTCCCTTTTTTCATCGCCACCTCATAAATAATAATAATTGCACTGTATTGAGGTGGTAGTGCTGAGGGGCCTGTCTGGGATCAGGGCTTCACTGTGCTAGAGTCTGTACATCGATATCATAAAAAGATCAGGGCTGGCTTTAGCGGGTGCAGGGCCCCACGCAAAGAATGATGGTGGGGCCCCGCACCCTCCTGCCAGACGTATCAGAACAACAACAACAACAACAACAAAAATTCCGCTGGAGCAAGGCCCCCTGGGGCATGGGTCCCGATTCCGTGGAATCGGCTTAAAGCTGGCCCTGAAAAAGACGGTTCCTGCCCCAAAACTCTTCCAACCAAGGCCACAACCCTGGCCCCACTGAAGTCTAAGCAAAATTCCCATGTTAAGCTGACAGCCAATGGGTGGATATAACAAACACACTCTGAGAACACGGTAACAGGGAGATTATTTAGAACAGTGGGAACCAGCTGCCTAACCAATTTCTTTCGTTTTCTAATATCTTCCCCATCCCACACGCTCTTAGACACATGCTTACCTCTGTTCACCTGAGGAGCCCTATCTCACCAAGGCACTTAGATGGTACCCCTTTCTGTGGTGTCTGAGCAACTCAAAGCCTTTAAGTCATTTATCTTTGCGGCAAGTACAGTTACCTGCATTTTATAGATGGGGAACTGAGGCACTTGGCCAAGGTTACACAGAAGGTCTGTGGTGTAGCTGGGAAATGAACCCAGGTCTCATTGTAAGATTCAGACCAGCACCAGGACTGCCGGACCATTCTTCCCTCACTGGAATTACTTACCTGTGTAATGTTAAGTGCTTGCACTATATCAGTGTCTATGTTAATGTAACACTGACCAGTGGTTTCCCTCTTCTAGTCTCTGCTTCTCCTTCCTCCAACAGTTTGGAGAGAGTGAAGCAGCCTGCACATCAGGGCTTGAATGGGAGACATTTAATGAGGGAAGTGACTTTTGCTGCTAAACTTCTCCCCACAGGTAAGTGATCCTATGTGACATTTACACATTCACTCAATGTTATGCTCTCTTTGCCATGAGCTGATCAGTACAAGTGATTTGATGTGGGTGGACTGTGCACATTGAGAAGAATGGAGAAGATAACGGGTAAATGAGAAGGAAACTGTTGGACTCTCCTTTTCCACAGAGCAACAACAAAGGAGTCAATCCAAACTGACTCCAAGGTGAGGTGTATAAGGTGGAGTCAGCTACGGGGGTGTAAGGAGACCTAAGTGATCATCAGAGAGTCTAAGGACTGTCAGGAAGTTTAAGATGGTGTAACTTACATGCCAATGAGCTGGACGGAGGGGTCAGATTCACCAGCTTAGACTCCTCTCTGAATCTGGGTCTAAATTTCAACACATTAAACTGCTCAGAAGTCTAGCCTCGGGCACCCAGTGTTAGACAACCTCCGCCTCTGGATACCGCTGCTAATGTACCTGCCATCGATTCTTTTTGTCACGTTCTGCCAACAGCCAGTTCTAGGTACCACCTCAGAATGCCACGGTGTTGTTGGGGTATCATCAGCAGGCAGACAGAAGAACGTGGGAGCTGACGGACGGCGAGAAGGCAGGTGGAGGAGAAAGGAGCAAAAGAGGTACTAAAAACAAACCCCTAGCTCACTTGAAGGAAGAAGGGAGGGCACCAGACTAGTCAACATAACACTTTTCACTGTTACAGAGATCAACTGGCTCAGATGCACTCAGATGATGAGCAAAGCATAAATGCTAGGGCTGGGATTTTCAGAACTGCCTAGGGGAATTAGACGCCCACATCCTGTTAATTTTCATTTAGAACTGGGCCCCTTTTGAAATCTCAGCCTAGACAGACAGACACACACACACGTATTCATTTCCCACAATGGCTCAAGGATGTTTAAAGAGCAAGGTTCTCTGCATGAAATACAAACTTTCGGAACATAAGAACGGCCACACTGGCTCAGACCAATGGCCCATCTAGCCCCGTATCCTGTCTTCCGACAGTGGCCAATGCCAGAAATAAGAAATATATTCAAAATGAGAATATAGGAAAATGGGAAAAATGATTTCCTATTCCAATAAAGACCATCCCCTGCCGCTAGGGGACAAGGTCTGGAATTTAAGCTTAGTGTATCCTTAGCAGGTGCTTGCCAGCTATTACCACTCAGGATGTATAATACACTGGTCATTGTCACATGCATACAAGCACCACTAGAGGCTACCACATACTGTACTCCATAAACAAGCCTGCAAGCCAATGAATGCATTCATTTCTAGGAGGAAGTCAGAGGTAGGACTGGAATCTGGGTCCCCGGCATTCCAGTTAAACTGCCACTATGTCTTAGGGCAGGTGGCAGAGTCTCTTTTATATGTAACACGCAGTGTGTAACACACTGCTCCCTAAACTCTCCCTCAACTAAATGAGCTGGGACTTGTCCTTGAGCTCCCTCACACATGGAATCATGAAATTAAGCAACTGACGTGGCAGCAAATGGGAATTTTTTTGTCTGACTCCTGTCTTGTAGTTACGCTACCACGTAAAACAACTATAATAATTTATTATTAAGAGAACTGGTTGAAATTTTGCACATGATTTTTTAAATATAAAAACAGCCTTTTTTTCAAAACCAAAACTTTTTTTGCAAAAAATTGTTCACATGATCAGTTGTCTGTTTCTCGTGACATTTTCTGGTGTATCACATATTTTAGCAACATTTTTATTGACATATCCACCATCCATGTTTTCAGAATCATTAATGATTTTTTTCCATTTAGTGACAATGGCATTTTCTTATTGAATAGTTATTGATAAACAAAAAGCTTTGAAAAAAATGTAGTCAAATTTGCAGTAAAAAGTATAGTAGAAAATGTGGCAAAAACCAACATGGGTCCATTTTGAATCCTGAAAAATGGAAAGTTTCAAAATATCTCACATAATTTCCTTATTACTACCACCACTTAATTTAAAACGTGTAGCTAGATGTACAAAAGTAAATTCACAGATTTTGACAAATGTGATCAGATACCATGGAGATGTGTATGCCCTTAGAAGTCAGTTATAGAGCCTCAAAGATATTTAGACACCAAACTCCCATTGATTTCAACTAGAAGCTTTCTATTGGTTGCCACGGGCTCTGAATCAGGCTTCTTTGCTTCAGTTTCCCATCTGCGAAACAGGGATGAAGATACCTCCCTCTACCTCACAGGGTGTTGTGAACATAAATTCATGGACGTATGTGGGAATCTCAGATATTACAGTGAAAAGCAGCATAAAAATTATGTAATTAAATCATTACAATTAACACAATATCAAGAAATAAGATTTATCCGATCACCACAATAAAGGTTTTGCTTCAATAAAAGATATTAAAAACAACACACATAACCATACTGCCACCTGTCTTCCTCAAGCAAATCATACTTGATTGAGGCAAAAGCCTGAAGAAAGAGACTGCAGCTTTCACAGGACCCTACCTCCTTCATTCCATTGACTGGAGGTGGGTGTTACAGGAGTGTTTTATAAATTAAATTAGAGATACTGACACATATTTAGAGTTAGTTAATAGGGAAGATTCCGGTAGATGGCACTCAAGAATATGTGGCGTAATTCCTGGTTTTGTAGGCCCAATAAACCTTGCTCTTGTGCATTTCAAATGGTTTCTTGTGTTCAGTAGAGCTGGACAAAACTTTTAGCACAAAATTTTTATTCTGCAAAAAATGCAGATTCACAACACTGAATGTGTGTCGGTTTCACAAAATTGTTTGCTTCTTTTAAAATGTTTTTTTTAATTCCAAAAACTTTGAATTGGGCAATGTTGTCATTTTCCAAACAAAATATTCAGAATTTTTGGTTTGAAATGACTTGTCATTTCAAGATTTCCTTTAATTTTACTTTTAAAAGTTTTTTGAAAGCTCAGAATCAAAATGAGATGTTTCAGTTTTGCCTAACAAACATTTCATTTAACCCGAAACGATTTACCCAAGTTCTTGATTTGCTAAAAAAAATTTTTTTTAAATAAAAATCTGTTTCAGTCCAAGCCAGACCTACTCTTTTTTCGATATTTCAGAATTGACAATGAACCAAGAAAACCATTTTTCACCAAGCTCTAGTATTTCTCACTTTACTTGAAGCATTTAACACTGGGGATTGATTAAGACTGATATAAACTTAGGCCTTGGCTACACTTACGAGTTACAGCGCAATAAAACTGCCTGCAGCGCTGTAACTCACTAACTGGCTACACTTGCAAGGCACGTGCAACGCTGTATCTCCTCAGATACAGCGCTGCTTGTACTCCACCTCCCCGAGAGTAACATTTGTTGCGCAGTGGGTGGAACGCTGGTGCTTCAATATAGCCAGGGAATTCGTAGTAACTTACCTCCGGAAGCTCCCTTTGTTTTGAAACGGCACTTCCGGGTTGGAGTTCAGAGCTCCATCTGGAGCTGCTTTACAAAAAAAAAAGCAAACAGCTACTGTTTGCAGGCGCGGAGGGGGGGGGGCCCTCTGTTAGGAATGCTGCAGCAAAGTTGGCTTGGAGAGAGGCGGGGGGGGGGGGTCGGAAAGAACAGTGGGCGGGGGGGAGGGAAGGGGGCGGGCTCCGTTTCCCCGAGTTCTCTTTTATCTGCTCTTTAAAAACAAACAAAGCCCCTGCTGCTTGCTTTCAGTGATTGAGAGAGAGGCGGGGGATGTGGAGGTGTGTAAACTTAGGAGATAATGAGCTGACACTCTGTGGATACCCCAAAAATCCACTCTCTCTCCCCACACGCTTCCTGTCACACTCCCCCCTCACCCCCCCATTTGAAAAGCACGTTGCAGCCACTTGAACGCCCATAATGCACTGCTCCCAATACAGCTGCAAATGCCTCAAATGTAGCCACGTTAGTGCACTGGCAGCTGCCAGTGTGGACAGGCTGCAGTGCTTTCCCTACTAAGCTGTACAAAGACGGGTTTAACTCACAGCGCTGTACATCTGCAAGTGTAGCCAAGGCCTTAGGGTCTGATCCAAAAGCCAGGCTCCAAATGAGGGAGTCCTCCTGCAGAAACAATAGCATGTGGTCATAAAAAGACCCCATTGTGATGCGTATGCGCAAGGAGGCAGGGTTTCGACTGCTTGAGTAATCCTAACTTTGGCATTTCCTCATTTCTGAGTGCTCCAGTTTGCAACCTAAGGGATCTTTTAACATAGCTTTTTTCCTATGGAATAGACAAAATATAAAGCTAATGATGATCATAAAAAAAAAATCAAAATCATTTACCTTTCACAGGGCAGCTCGAATAGGACTATTAAAGTGTAATTTGGTACATCATAAACTTTCCTATTAGAACAGAAAATGGAGCTGCTTGCCTGAGTTGCCAATTGGAAATAAAATAGAGAGGCTATGATCATTAGCATTGCTCCTTCTATTCAGATTACTTTTCATCAGTGGCATGAACAGAAAGGTGGTTTACATTTAGGTGACTGCCATGTCTCTGGAATACAGGCGAGACTGGATTAGAAGCCTTGCCCTTTAGCACTGGCATGTTCATATTCATTAAGGGTCTGATGCTGCGCTCATGGAAATGAGTGGCAAGGTTCACATTCACTTCGGTGGTGGCAGGTCAGGGCCTGCGACCACAATGGAACCTCCAGTCCCTTAAATTTCATGGCACCAAAATGATCAGAGAGAGAGGCGCTAGAAATACCTGTGACAGAATCTGAGGAGAGATTAAAGAGGCTAGGACTTTTTAGCTTGGAAAAGAGGAGACTAAGGGGGGATATGATAGAGGTATATACAATTATGAGTGGTGTGGAGGAAGTGAATAAGGAAAAGTTATTTACTTGTTCCCATAATAGAAGAACTAGGGGCCACCCAATGAAATTAGTGGGCAGCAGGTTTAAAATAAATAAAAGGAAGTTCTTCACACAGCGCACAGTCAACCTGTGGAACTCCTTGCCTGAGGAGGCTGTGAAGGCTAGGACTATAACAGGGTTTAAAAGAGAACTAGATAAATTCATGGAGATGAAGTCCATTAATGGCTATTAACCAGGATGGGTAAGGAATGGTGTCCTTAGCCTCGGTTTGTCAGAGGCGGGTGATGGATGGCAGGAGAGAGATCACTTGATCATTACCTGTTAGGTCCACTCACTCCAGAGCATTGGCCACTGTCGGTGGACAGGATACTGGGCTGGATGGACCTTTGGTCTGACCCAGTACGGCCATTCTTATGTTCAAATGCTTGTAGGGTGACCAGACAGCAAGTGTGAAAAATCGGGACAGGGGGTGGGGGTAATAAGGTTCTATATAAGAAAAAGCCCCAAATATTGGGACTGTCCCTATAAAATCAGGACATCTGGTCACCCTAAATGCTTGAAAGCTGAGCATTTTTGGCAAATCCCCAAATGATTTTTTTTTTTAGAAAACTGACTAGTTTCAGTGCAAATTGGCCCATTTTTGAGGGAAACTTAACACTGTAAATGCCTGAAAACTTGATTCCCTCTGGTGCACTCAGACACTGACGGTGGTCCTGCTCCTCTGATACTTCCCTAACCTGTGAGGTATAAGTTAACTCAAAGTCACATACGCACACAATAAAACATACACTGTTATTTGTCTCACAGTAGCCTCCGGAGGCCCTAACTCAAATCAGTGCCTCACTGGGCTGGGCACTGCACAAAGATCGTGAGAGACAATCCCTGTTGCAAAGAGCTTACAGGCTGAGGAGACAAAGGGTGGGAGTGTAAACAGTGGCACACAGAGGGGATGTGTGTTGCTCAAGTTTGCACAACAGGTGAGTAGAAGAGCAAAAAGAGGCATTTGGGTTTCCTGTGTCCCAAGCCAGTGCCCTATCCACGAGACCACTCTGCCTCTGAAAACCCTTACGCGCCTCAAGGCATGTGCATCCATTTCCAGTGAGTTTATGATCATGTTGTCTTCTCTCATGCTGACACCTCCTGCTCTTTTCATCTTACCATTGGGCCCAACCCAGCAAGCACTTGCTGCCAAGCATAGTGATTCTGACCATGATCGGTCACACAGACGTCAGTGAGCTCACTCCTCCTAGTAAGCGTTGTGCTGTCAGTAAGTGCCTGCAGGATCGGGCCAGTTGATTGTAAATCCTGTGGAGCATGGACACCATCTTTAGCACAGCTATGGCACTAAGTTATTAATCATAATAATAGTAGCTGAGCCTGTAAACCTAAGGATAACCACAGATATGCAATGCTGAAGTATGTGCTGTGTAAACAAACCACAAAAACTAACACAGGAAAGAGGCTTTTTCCTCTTTAAAGGGAACACAAATGCCATTTGTACTCCTATACCAGCAAAAGCTCTAGTATAGACACAGTTATATCAGCATAGAAGTGCTCTTGTCAGTATAGCTTATTTCATTTTGCAAACCGGTATAAACTATACCAGCAAAAGCTCTTTTATATATAAGCAAAGTGCTTTGGCTGATATAAGCTGTCTACACTAGGATGGTTTGCCAGGGTAGCTAGCATCAGCAAACCTTTTCTGATGCAGATTAGGCCAAAAGTGTCCACATAACCTTTTGCACCAGTTTAACAAAACTGGTTTAAAATCACCCTTTAAGTTAAACTGGTGCAACCTTCTCCTGTAAACAGCAATGTAGGCTGTATCTTTGTGCTGCCGATCCAGTGGAAACGGGGCTGCCTTTGGCACTTGCAGAATTGCTCACTGAAGTAGTTTCCATCTGGCTCCACTTGGCCCAGACAGTTTTTCCTTTTCCTAATGGAAAGTGAGTGAAACTCCCTGTCTTTGCCAAAATTTAATCTCTCTCACATGGGCATCCCTTCCAAAATTCATTCACATGCATTACGAGGAGTGGCATTCTTCAGTTGCATCCAGCAAATAGACATTGAACGGAATCCACAGGTATGGATCACATCCAGATATGCACTTTGGGTGTCCAAAAAGCAAAAGCTGCAATTGCCATGAATGTACTTTAACTTCTTGTAGATTTATTTAGAAACTTCCTTTCGGAATAAATTGGAGAATTCATTAATTGGAATTCTGCTCCCCCTGTACTCTGGCAGATCCATTCTCCCTTCAGCATCTCCAGTGGACTCCAGTGTTGGGAACATAACATTTCTCCAGAGCTATCAATATAAGATGACTTTGTTTTTGTAGGGGAGTCAGCAGTCCTTTCCGTAGCTACCTAGTCCAGTCCGGGACTTACAGAAATCCACTAAGCAGCATCGGCTGTGTTTAATTACTCACTCTGATAAGGTTATGATGAATGCTATGCAACACCACAGATAGGGAGCTAGACAGCCAGAGAGGACTACAGGGTCCTGTCTCTCTCTAGTAGCCTCATTATTAGCCTTTTAATTGAATAGAGCTGGTCGGGGTTTTCCTTAAAAAATGCAGTTTAGGAAAAAATTGAAATTTCCACTGGAGATATTTCATTTTGGGTAGGTTTGACCTGAATTAAACATTTTGGTTTGTTGAACTGAACCAAGGCATTTTGTTCTGAGTCGGTTTGACATTAAGCGCTCTCTCTCTCTAAGGCACCGTGGTACCTTATGAGAGCTGTAGTTTGGATGCTTCATGCCCCTGTTCACTCAATGAGCTGGGCTCCTTGGTTGGATTACATCTCCCATGATGCACCGTGGTCTCCCCTCTGACTGAGCCCCATAGTGCATCATGGGAGTCACATAGCTGCAGAGCATTATGGTCCAAATTTGGGACAAAAACAAATGTCAAAACATTGGAATTTCCTGCAGGACAGAAATGTTGGTGTGATAAGCTGACAAATAAGCCTATGAGCCTGGCATCACTAGCAGAGCAGAGGAGACTGAGGGGAAGGGGACAACACGAGGACCTTGGGCTTGGTTCTTGAGTTTGTCAGGATTACACTTAGCAGGAAAAGGGGGTCAGTTCATAAGGGATACGGTCACAGCTCTCTGATTCTCTGTTTGACCCTTGCACAGGTGAGAGCAGCCGTGGAGCTGCGTTAACTTGCACTAGCTGCCAATGATCCATAAAGGACTATATGGCAGCTGAACCTAGCTGATGTGCATTGAGCTCCAGTCATGCCTCCTCCTCCTCCCTGTCCCTACACACCACTCTACATGTCTCCTGCCCTAAGAGCTATTGGGAGAGTGGTGTAGGAGCAGTTTAAATTGGCTGTACAACCACTGAGAACTCCCCAGGCTAGAGGAATTTCTAGCTAGGGGGAAGGCCAGTCCGCCCTCGCTGTGTGCACAACGTAATGGCAATCTCAACAATTTTAAAGCAAATGAAGTTCCCAAATAGCTGGATATGTGACAATCAGATGTGTCAATCTGTTGCCACAAAAGATACCGTGTCACCAGACAGAGTTTGCGCTGAGGTGCCAGTTTGAGGAAGCTGGGATGTGTGTTGTTTTTTGGTATCTGTTGGAGATGGAAGTGAAAAGACCTGCGGAGGGGTGGAGCGTGTTACTGACTGCACTGTCAGCAAGATAAATTCAGCTAGAATTTCAGGACACTTCTTCCCTAAGCATCTTATTTCCATGCTGTGAAGGTTTCAGGTGGCTGGCATGGGATGTAACCCTCACTGTCAGTAAGCAAAGTTTCTGTTTGTGTTAATTTTTATTAAACCGAGTCCTGTATCTTTGTTAGCAGAAAGGGCATTATGCTGGCCCTTCCAGTCCAGTCTATTCCTAACCCTCTGACTGAAAGATGTCACCCTTGTTTTTCATCTAACCCCCACTGTGACAATATATTTTTCTTAGCATGTAGAAGTGCTTCTAGTCAATATCAGTATCTAAGTGATGCAGCTTTTAGCTGTAGTTAGTCCTCTTGTGTTATGAAGACTCTTCCTTGGGCCCTTTCCCCCCCATTTGACTTGGGTTTGGGCCTTTCTTAATAATTAAATGGCAAGTTTCTACAGCCTGAGATTGAATTATAACTCCTGTTTAGAGTAATAAAAAATGATCAGAGTAAAGGTTGCTAGCTCTCCCTCTATATATATTATATAAGGTTTTGGTTCCAGACATTTGGATCCAGTTAAATAGAGGATCAAATTAACTAGAGACTGAGCTGAGTGGAAAGCATCTCATTATCTAAAAGATGGAAACATGTGTCAATTTATAAATGCTAAAAATAAAATGAGAATGGATTGAAATGAAAAGCAGGAGCTCGCAAACGTCAGCCAAATTCAGAATGCGTCCAGCCCTCCGTACTGGAAGCCTGTGAATAAGGTATTTGCAGTTCCATTATGGGAATCTTTGTGAAATGGCGAGCTTAAAAAAAACAGATGTTGCAAAAAAGTAGCCGCATCTTTCCCACTGTGACCCAAGGACCTCTTGAGGCCAGCTGGCAGAGGGCACAGGGATCCCCTAAGTTCAGCAAAAGTATGTCATGTAAGGTCTCTAATGAAAGCCTGTGTCATAACTTTTTAGGCCATGTAGTTAAAGGCATATCTCTCAGGAGATGTCTATACAGCAGGTAAACATCCGCAGCTGCACCAGCTCAGCTGACTTGGGCTGCAGGGCTGTAAAATTGTAGCGTAAATGTTCAGGGGGAGGATCCCAGAGCACATCCAGCCCAAACCTTTACACAGCAATTTTTAGCCAACTGTCTCAGGCAAGCAGTGGCCATGCTGCAGGTCTTTTATTCCAGCATAGCGGTACCCTTCAAGGTAGCAGGCCTTGAGATAAACATTCAGAAAGGAGGTGGGAGACACTTGTCACTCTGGTGGACCTCTGTGTAGCGTGTGTTTGATCACCTAGCAAGCATGTCACAATTTTGTTTTATAAGCAGGAATTTATTTCCAATATTCTTTCTTACGCTCATGAATCTCTAAGTACGGGATGTTAAGCAGAGCAGTGATTCTGAGATGAGTGCTGTAAGCTGGTGTATACTATTCTTTTGAGAGTAACACATCTGAGAGTTCTGTCCAGGGAAACGGGCTGGGCACCCCAGAGGGACGCTCTCGGGGGCTGGTGTGTGCCTATCGCTAACCTGTACAGAGAGCGTGGGGCCTGCGGTGCCCTAAAGGCAGTGCTTGTGTTTCCAGGAGCTAGGGGAGTCAGGGAGCTGACCCCCGGCAGGCATAGACAAGAGTAGTGAGGTGCCTCTCAACCCTGGGTACCCCCTGGAAGCATCGCACCCACCTTTGCAATCAGTGAAATGGGAGGGGGGGGGCGTAAATTAAAAGAACAGAAGGTTGGTTATTTTCTGTGGGTGAGTAAGAGGGTGTTTGGGACAATGTGGGATCTTGCAGAGACAAGACAATGGGCTGCTTCCAATTACTGCAGTGTAAAGCCAAGCGACTCTGTTGACTTCTGGAAGTGATTCTGGATCTACAAAGGGGTGAGTAAGTACTTGCTGGAGCTCCAGGCCTTCCTTTCACTATCACTGTTCACTGTCTTGAGGAGCATTCAGTCAGATCAAAGGTCTATGCACAAGCAACAATCATTCAAAGGATCAAAAGCAGCGGCACAAATGTATCATTTTGTACTAAGACTAAAATAGCAGGATGCTGTCCCTTAAACACAACCTCTCTCCTCTCTTTTCCAGACACTGTTTCCTTGCCACCTCTGCTAATATTGATCACTAGTCTTATCCCCTCTCCTCCTCACCCCCACCCCACCCATGTACAAAATGCCAGTGAGACGTGGGAGTTTTCAACCTGTGCTTAAGTCCTGTGATGCTAACAAGATTTTCCTTCCTGCTCATCTGGATCTCACAAATTCTAGCCACTCATCTTCTTTTCTTGCCACACTATTTTGCCGAGCAAAGTGTCAACTAAAAGTTGTCACTAAGTCCTGAAAATCAGCTCCTCCCTCCACCAGACTCAAAGTCCCCATGCATAACTCTGCACGATGAATTAGGCTTTAGTCTAGCCCTGCCGAATCTAGCCCCATATTTCTTCCTGATCGTTTCTTTTATCTCTCAAGTTTTGACAAATGCAAGTGGAAGCTTTCCAGAACAAATAACTTTATCTTTGCAAAACCCTGTGGCACCCCCTGGCAATTCGTTATTTTCCCATTCCATTTATTATTCATTGGCAGTTCCTCTGGTTTAATTTTCTGCTATTTGTTTACTGAACAGGAAAACACAGAACACAAAGTCCTATAAAAGTCAGAGTGAGTTAAATAAATGTGGAACTGGGAAATCCTAACTCTGCCTCCAGATCAGTTTTATCATCAGATCTCCTTAAAAATGTCACTTTTTGCAGGAATTTGGACATTTGCAAGCTATTATTAATTTGGTGTGCAGTCCCTGCGTTGCTGCCATCAAGGGGTGCTTGACACTATTAGAGAACTATCATTTTATGGTCTATAAGAGATTCAGAAAAAAAAGTTTTGAGTACTTTTTGCTCACTTCCAGTGTACTGGTCCAATTCCGGCTCAGGTACCTGCATTCTGTCTCTTTAATCCTTAAGTATTCCCAGCTGCTTCAATTGAATAGTCGTCATTTCCTGTTTTAAAGCACTGTGCAATGTTGCTGTGCTGTCTACTGTGTTTCACCCCAGAGGTGGCTGCATTTCCACCATAGGGGAAGAGATCTTTGTACATCCCTTACTTATCTCAGATGTTTACATTGAAGGAGGGAGCACATTAGCATTATTAATCGTTAGCATTATTACTTTAGGTCCTAGAGCCCCCCAACTGAGATCAGTGCTTCACTGTGCTAGGAGCTGTACAAATTAGGGCTGTCAATTAATCTCAGTTAGCTCATGCGATTAACTCAAAAAAATTAATCGCAATTAATCGCACTTATAACAATAGAATACCAAATATTTTTGGATGTTTTTCTACATTTTCAATATTGATTTCAATTACACCACAGAATACAAAGTGTACAGTGCTCACTTTATATTATTATTTTTGATTACAAATATATGCACTGTAAAAATGATAATCAAAAATAATATAAAGTGAGCACTGTACTCTTCGTATTCTGTGGTGTAATTGAAATTAGTGTATTTGAAAATGTAGTAAACATCCAAAAATATTTAAAATAAATGGTATTCTATTGTTGTTTAACAGTGCAATTAATCACGATTAATTTTTTTAATCACTTGACAGCCCTAGTACAAATACATAGTAAAAAAAAAAATCAAAAAAAAATCACCCAGTCTCTTCCCCTAAAGAATTTGCAATCCAAAGCTGAGATTTTTCAAAGCAGGCTAGTGGATATGGATGCCTAATTCCAGTGCCTATGCAAACCCCTTAGGCCACACTGAAAAGCTGAACCTTCAGAGGTGGAAGTCAGACAAAGAGGGGAGAAAGGAAATATCATCATCCTCATTTGACATTTGGGAAATGAGGCACCGAGCACGCTAGGGTACAATTTTTAATGAGACAGGTTCCTAAGTCACTTAGGCACTGTTGAAAATTTTACCCAAGTGACTTGTCTGAGATCACACTGGAAACTGACCCAAATTCTCCTGAGTCCCAATTTAGTGCCTTGACCACAAGATTTCTGTGCTGTACAGTGGAAAATGTGAAAAAACACTGGTCCAAATTCTACCCTTGGTTGCCACTGTGTGAATCTGGAGTGATTCCACTGACTACATATGCAGTTATTGTGGAGTTATACAGGTGTCACTCACAGCAGAACTGGACCAGGTTGCGAGGAGAGTCAGAACCAGTTTTCATTGCTGAAGTGTGATTTCAATTAGAAAACTATTTCTAGAACTGGGGACCATTTATGGGGAGAGGATATTAGCTGGGAAAAGCAAGAACAACATGGTCTGTGATATACCAACCAGAAATGACACTAATCAATAAAATAACTGGGGAGAATAAAATAGGTTGGATCTCACAATGCCTTAAAAAATAATCTGAACAGAAATTAATTGAAATCTTCAGCTGGCATAAATCGATTCAATGGACCTGTGCTGATTTACACCCACTGAGGATCTGGCCCCAGCTTCTTATTCCAGTAAATAATTACTCAAACAAAGCAGCTCTGATTCCATAGGAAGACGTTTTTCTCACCCCTGCCCCATTTCCTCCAGTGTCCAGAGACATGAGGAATAGAATGGGCTGCAGATAAATGCCTGATCCTGTGCTCAGTGCCCTTAGCCTGCTACCTATGAGTGAGTGAGTAGCACTCTGTGGGCTGTAAGAGAGGGAGGCAGGCATAGGAGCTGGACCTAGGGGTGCTGGGGGTGCTGCTGCACTCCCCTGGCTTGAAATGGTTTCCATCATACACAGGGTTTACAGTTGGGCTCAACAGCTCTCAGAACCCCCACTATACGAACTGTTCCAGCGCCCCTGGAGGCAGGATGCTGGGTAGAGTGCACTGAATGCATCTGTCTGTGCGTTTGAGGGCCAGGCTGCTGAGCTGCTAGGAAGCGAAGAGTGATGCTTGAGAAGGAAGCACATGGATCAGGTGTGAGTGAAGGGTGGCGTGATGGCACCAAGGTTTCTGCCCTCTGGAAGTTTTGGGGAGCAAAATGTCAACAGATAAGTTCATAACAGGGTTTCTTCCGCATGCCAGGTTTAGAAATCCCCCATCTCTTCCTGAACCTCCTTGCTCTCCTCCATAAAGGTTTCATTATTCAATTACCGGCATGCTTCTTTTAAGGGCTCTGAGGGAGAAGGTCTCCAAATGGGATCCAGCAGCCATTTCCACTGCTATTCACATAACCTCACAATTCTTCGGGCTGAGAGTAACTCTGGCACTCCAAACTAACCGAGAGGGATGATGGGCTTATGGCTAAGGCACTGGACTGAGAATCAGGAACCGTTAGCCCAATTCTTGACTGCCACACACTCCCGGTGTGACGTTGGAACAGTCACTTAAGCATCACAGAGATGCACTGGGTGGCTGCTGCTTGCCTGTTGTATTATCCCACATGCTCCTCTTGCTCTAATATCCATCACCACTCTCTTTTCCTATATGTGGTTCCCAGGCTACGTGGATCTGTGAAACTGTTCAGCCATAGCCCTAACTCTGATCCTATTGGCTTCACTTCTGAAAACCCCGTCCTTAAATTCTCTCTCTGCCTCAGTTCCCCATCTGTACCATGGCAATATTACTACTTCCTTTGTCACCTCTATTTAAGTTGTACGATCTTCAGGGCGGGGACTAGCACTATAGGAGATATCCTGGCATCATTGAAACCAATGAGAGCTTTATGGATTTCACCTTGTGTTTGTACAGAGTCTAGTATAATGAGGCCTCTATCTCAATTGTTGCCTCTAGCCACTAGCATAATATAAATAACAATAATATGAACAGCGCCAGAGTCTAGCGGTCTCAGAGCAATGGAATCGGTCACCTTTCACTTCCAGGTCATAGGTTTTAATGCAGAGCGGGTTGCTATTTACCAAAAGTTACTGTCTGATGGCTGGTGGCAGCCAGCATGAAATGAACTTGTCTCAGTCTAGTAACCAGGGAAAAGCCAAGCACAGTTGGTATCCTTCTTGGAGGTTTCAGTAAAGCAGCCAAGGATCTGAACAGAGAATGATCTAACTTCTCAGCCACTGAGGTGATTCATCTAGGTCAGAGTTGAGACACAGTCAAGGGCAGCCTGAGGGAAACTTGCACTGCTTCTGCTCATGCTATAACTGTCCTTGGGACAGCAGAGGACTTCAGACTATGTCTACAGTGCCCAAAACACCGCACAACAGCAAGTCTCAGAGCCCTGGTCCACTGGCTCAGGCTCGAGCTATGGGGGTAAAAATAGCACATGAATCAGATGTGAGTGAAGGGTGGCGTGATGGCACCAAGGTCTCCATCTTCTGGAAGACTTGGGGAGCAAAATGTCAACAGTTAATTTCATAACAGGGTCTCTTCCACATGCCAGGTTTAGAAATCCCCCATCTCTTCCTGAACCTCCTTGCTCTCCTCCATAAAGGTTTCATTATTCAATTACCGGCATGCTTCTTTTAAGGGCTCTGAGGGAGAAGGTCTCCAAATGGGATCCAGCAGCCATTTCCACTGCTATTCACATAACCTCACAATCCTTCGGGCTGTGAGTAACTCTGGCACTCCAAACTCACCGAGAGGGACGATGGGCTTATGGCTAAGGCACTGAGCCCAAGTCAGTTGACTCAGGTTCTGAGACTCACTACTAGGGGTCTTTTTTTGTAGTGTAGCCATATCCCAAGGCGGTCGAGCCAGTACCAAGACATAACGAGAGCTGCTTCGTGCCTAAACCAAATATTCACAGGGGCCGGTCCAAGCATGCAGGGTAGCCTGATCTCAGCAAGAAAGTGGCATGACATATGGGACATTAAAGTACCACAGAGATGCACTGGGCGGCTGCTTGCCTGTAGTATTATCCCACGTGATCCTCTTGCTCCGATATCGATCACCACTCTCTTTTCCTGTATATGGTTCCCAGGCTATGTGTTATAGATGTAAGCACATGCAGCATTTCAGAGAAGGAAAGGAAAGCTCTTACTTATTAGAGGGATAATTTGCTGTGTGCCTTGAAAATAGGAGTCTGCATTTCGCATGCTACATTTTGAGCTAATAATAATAAAAATAAGGGCCCCTCCAATTGTTTCAAACAAAGCCCAGTCTTGGCAATACTTGGCTACTGATGTAATGAGACAGATTTTCTCCATCAGGGAAATATTGAAAGGCAGAGAATCTTGCCTGGAGCTGCCAATTAAGTTATGCCAGAAGCAGGAAGAAGGTGTCCTGGATAGAACGGAGGCCCTTTGACAGTTATGCAATTCACTAATCTCTCTCTCCACCTCCTCTAATGGGTCAGCTGGCTTTTTTATGTGCCACCCTATAACTATTTCTTAATATCATTCCCACATACTTCCTTTATGAGAGCTGGGAGTCTTGATGGGATCAGTGGGAAAGAAACTGTTCCACATTAGAAATAGGGGAGTTTAGGGGTGAAATCCTGACTCCATTGAAGGCAATGGATATTTGCCATTCACTTCAGTGGGGTCAGGCTTTCACTCTAGAGTTCTGAGGTGCAGCAAAGTGGATCCTCAGCTGGTGTAAATGTCCACTGAAGTCAATAGAACTAGGAAAATTTACCCCAGATGAGGGTCTGTCCCACTGTGCTTTTCTGATGTAGTTTTTTTTTAAAAAAAAAAAATCTAATCTAGGACCCTGATCCTACAAATCCTTAATGATGTGAGCAAGGCGCTACTCAAGCAGTAGCTTCACTGAAGTTGATAGGATCACTCCCGTGAGTAAGGGATTGCAAGCTCCAGCCTCTTAATTTAAAAAGTATTTTTCTGAGCTTGAAAAATCATTATTTTTCTCCCGCTCCTTATTTCTCTCCTCACACTGTTCCCCTCCCCATTACTTCAAAAATAAAGGATTACTAAATTGAGATGACAGTTATTTACATGAAAGGGAGGCCTCCCACAGCCTTGCAAAGTTTCCTGTTTGAATGATCTTTGGGTGTCCCTTATTTTGGGTCTCTGTCACATATCACATTGGGGCTGCAGCCAGAAGAGATAAGGGCCTACGCGTTACATTGAACATCCTGAGATTTTGTAGGGAGGCCTGGAAAAAAAGTCCCACAAAAGCCTGAGTATCAGGCCAAAAACCTAGTTTAAGCAGGTTTGCCCCAAGTCCTCCAGAGGATAAAGTCCAGGTACGCCTGGTGCTGCTGCTGCTTTGGGGTCCCTTAGTGGAATATGCCCTACATAAGTACAGGGCTAGAACAACCATACCAGTAGGGACCCTTAGGGGTCAATCCTGCAAATCCCCTGTACCTAGAAATCCTGGGGAATCCATACATATAGTGGCAGGATCTACTGCCTCAAGTGGCTACAGTTCTTAAAACCATTATAAAAAAGCTTCCAACCACAAAAGCCTTTTCACATATACCAGTTTCAAGCCACATTGAAGTTGCTTAAACATTTTGGCTTGGGCCTTCACCTTTTCCATTTAACCGGGGCTTTAGTAAGTGCATTCCAATAGGATGAAGTGTGCCTGCTTATCCCCAATCCGGGCTCTTTACAGGGAGACAGTAAATCAGGCATAGTTGGAGCCAACTAAAGTCCCTCTTTATTCACCATCTGGTGAAAGGATCCTGCAGTGGAGGATCGTTCTCTGGGGATTCCTCCTTTGCAACAACGCAATGCACAAGCGTTAACCACACGGCCGCTCCAGGCTGTCTGATCCTTTCTCTGTTAAAAGCCATAAAGCAGCCAGCTCATTTCATGGGGAAGGGCTGAGGGGCACTGAGCGAAACCACACCAAATGTCAGAGGAGTGGGTCTTGCTTTTGTAGAATGTCACCGGATGATATCCCGCCCCCCACCCCAAACCAACAACGAGGGACTTGCAAGGCCTTTAGCTTTTATGGTGTATCCAGTAGTTTTAACGTCTGGCAGGTAGCTCAGAACCTGTGCAATGACTAAGCCCACTTGCCCCCTGCCCCACATTTCCCTGTCCTGGATTAGAGCGACAGGGAAAATTAAAATATTCAGCTCACCCACCAAGCTTGGAGGTGTGATCAGCAAACTGTGAAAATCCACCTGGGATACAGTGGTTGGTGAGGGTTCTGTACCTCTCACGTTGCAAGCATTGTGCTTTGAGGGACAGTGCTGTCATTGCTGATGTTCTCTGACTGGACCAGAATTGGCCTCCAACCTGCACTATATTTTGTGCCTCCCTCTCCATCGTCACAGCACCCAGCTTTTGGTGTAGCAGGGCTGATGGCAGCACCTTCTGGGGCTCACCAATGCTTCTTGCATTGGCCAGGAGTCACTAGAGAGCAACGGGAAGCGCTCCCTGATGCCCACCTAGGGTACCCACAATCTCAGCCACTGATGGCCCAGGGATGAGGAATGCTAACTGCCACTAACAAGAGACATTCTAGCAGTGCAGTGCTACTAGGGTAGTTTTTATTTTAGCCAGGGGAAAGCACAAATACAATCCCTCACTACCACAAATTATGCAGTCGAGTTTCTTGCATTTGGGGAAAATCGCAGGGGTCAGTACACCTGCAGTGCAATGGATGTGCCTCACCCTGGGAAAACCACCTTTGTGATCATGGTATCTCCCTTGCCAAGTAAGTTGCCAGGCTACTTTCCCACCTGAATTGCTACTGTATGTTGCAACTGCATGTTCCTCCCCCTCGGCTCACACAGCACTTCCAGGAAGTTACCTAGTTACCTAGGGAGGTGGTGGAATCTCCTTCCTTAGAGGTTTTTAAGGTCAGGCTTGACAAAGCCCTGGCTGGGATGATTTAGTTGGGGATTGGTCCTGCTTTGAGCAGGGGGTTGGACTAGATGACCTCCTGAGGTCCCTTCCAACCCTGATATTCTATGAAGGACCAGCACTGAAAAGCTAAGGCACAGCACTGAAACACAAGAGTACTAACACTCTGGATAAGGTCCAACATGCTACAAAGCTAGCCTTTCCCAGGGTATTTGTGCATTTCCTCTTCCAGAGGCAGCCATATCACATAAAGGAATCACCAAACTGAGAAATAACAGAAGGAGCTGGTTGGGAAATTTTCAATGAAATGATTTTTTTCAAACAGTAAATGCTGATTTGTTGAAACCAAAGCTTTTCACAGAAACGTATCTGTTCTGATGACACTTTTGTCAGTTTCTTAGGTCCCAGTCCAGGATGGAATCTCCAGCCCAACCTGGAGAGTGAGAGAGACCAGGCCAAGAAAAGCCACCAGTGTAGGGCACATTGCCTGATTCAGAGCAGGGATTTGAACCTGAATCTCCCACATTCTAGCTAGTGTCCCAAACTACTGGACTATTCTAGGAGGAGTCTCACTGGGGTTTTTCCCTGAACAATTTCAGAAAGGCCAAATGTCATCCCAATATGAAACCTTGTGAGTTTTCATGAGACCGAATTCTTGTTTTCCAGTCAGCCCTACCAACAAGAGTATTAGTTCAATGAACCAGAGTATTCCGGTAAATTCCTGAATTTCTAGAACTTTCTGCTTCTTCTCCAACCAGAAATCTCCCCCAGAAGAGCGTATATCTTCTCGCTGCTGGAAGCCGACAGCAAAAAACGGGGCATCAAAATAATCATGAGAAAACGTAGCGCAGAAAGGAAGGATGGTTGTGTGGCTAAGGCACTGGACCAGGCCTCAGGAAATCTTGGTCCAGCTCCCAACTCCATCACAGACTCCCTGCGGGAGCTAGGGCAAGTCAATTAGAGTGCATCTACACTGCAAAGAAAAACCTGTAGCAGAGCATCTCAGAGCCAGTGTCAACTGACTTGGGTTCACAGGGATCATGCTGTAGGGCTAAAAATAGTGTAGATGGTCAGGCTCGGGCTGGAGCCCAGGCACTGAGACTGTGGCTGGTTTTCAGAGCCAGGGCTGCAGCCTGAATGCCTACACTGCTATTTTCAGCCCTGCAACCCCAGCCTGAGTCAATTGACCCCATCTCTGAGACTTGCTGCGGGTCTTCTATTGCAGTGTAGACATACCCCTAATCTTTGTGCCTCAGTTCCCCACCTGTAAAATGGTGATTATACAGCTTTCATTGTTTAAAGCGTGAGCACCTTGTGTCCAGGACTGTCTCCCATTATGTGTTTGTACAGGGCCAGTGTAACACTGACAGACCCCAGTCCAGGGCCGGTGCAAGGAAGTTTCGCGCCCTAGGTGAAACTTCCTTGCACCAGCCCTGCGCACCCCCCAGCCATTTCCCCCGCCCGCGGCAGGAGGCTCCTCATCCCACCCACTCGCGGCAGCTGAGTGTGGAGGCAGGGGGCAGCTCGCCGTGGCTGCCTCCCGGATCCACACTCAGCGGCTGAGCGGGGAGGCAGGGGGCATCCGCCCGCCGCCAAGGGTGGCGAAATGCCGCCCCCCAAATCCTAGCACCCTAGGCGACCGCCTAGGGTCACCTAGTGATAGCGCTGGCCCTGCCCCAGTCATCGGCAGGCAGGATTGAACCTGGGACCTCTGGATCTTAGTGCATGAGCCTCTACTGCATGAGCTAAAAGCCAACTGACTGTTAGCTAAGGCTATAAAGCAGACTCATTTCATCTCTCTCTCTCAAAATGGTCTCGGTGCCACTAGATGGGACACAACACCACACCCAGAAGGTGTGTGGATTACACCAGCACAACAGGACCCTGATCTCAGTGGAAGCCCTTAGGTGCTACTGAAATAGAAATAATAGAGCAGCTCTTCCAAACCGCAAAGCATTATAATCCAGCTTGGATGTAGTCTACAATTCTGGATGAGTCACATTTTCTCCTGAACTTGTTGTGCTTCCTATCCTATGTCCACTTTCCTTTTCAAGGGGTAATGCTCCCTAGAACTCTTAGATTTGAACTGACATGAAGCCTCTCATCTAAGAAGAGAAGTTTGCCTTAGGAGCTGACTTGCACAAGTAGCCGACAAACCCTCCAGAGCTCTCAGCTTGTAAATGTAATGTCCTTTCTTCTGGATGGATCGTAAACAGTGAGGTAACAGTTTAAACAGTTCTGGAGCAGGGTTTTGAGGTTGCGTCTCTCTCTGCTGGGAACAGGAGCCAAGATCCTAGTACAGAATCAGATAATTCATCATAGCATGGATGCCTTATTAAGATTTATTAGAAACTTTTTGATAGCCCAGGAAAACTGCTTCCAGAAGTTGTCCAGTATAACAGAACAAGACAGCCCTTCAGATGAAATGACACTATCCAAATCCCTTATGCTTACTCGCAGCCAAAAAAGGGTACAGACAGCCTCAGCAGCTGCCCAGACTTAATGGAGCATCCAAAACTTTTAAGTAGAGTCAGGTATTCAGCTATTCCAAGGTGCGGCTATAAAACTGATGAACTGAGAGCAATGTCTCAGAGAAAGAGGGGAAAAACAGCAGCCTTCCTTAAGCTGTTTGTTGGTGATTTATGCAATAGCTTACCTTGCATTAACTCTGCAAAGCCTTTCAGGAGAAAAATACTACACATCGTAAAATGGTCTTGTATTGAAACAGTTGCAGATCCCTGCTTGAAGGACAAACTGCTGTGCAGTTTTGCAGGGCTCTGACACGATAGCAAAGGGTTGACAGTTATGTCCCCGCTGATGAGGAGCTCTTTGGATTGAGGCAGTGGTGAGGTACATAACTGCTGGATTTATTGCTCATGTCTGTATAAACCAGGTATCCACACTGCACTGACTAAATTCCCAACGTCTTGTGACGGCCTGAGCTGTGTGCACTGTAAAACATGGGATGTATTCTGAGAGACGTCTCTTTTTCCGATGTTCCAATGTCTTGGTCAAATATCTTGAATGAAGGTCCAGCCCATAGGCACTATGGTGGTTGGCTCTCTCTCTCTCTCATATATATATATTGTGGCAGAGCTCCGACCTTGTCCCCGTGGGTCCCGCGCTTCTAGGCGCTTTATGCTAGCCTCAGAGGCTCACTGCGACCCTCCACATAGTCCTTCTATCTCTCTAGGGCCAGGGTTACAGTCTATTGAGCCCTTTTCATCATAAGCCAGCCAGGAGGTTGGTGAGAGAACTCCCAGTCTCTGCTGTCCCTATGGGCTTATTACAGAACAGTTTAGCCTCCTGTCCTGCCAGAGGCCTGTCTTCCCCTTGTAGTGGCGGGTTGGGGGGAACCCGGGCCCGCCCTCTACTCCGGGTTCTGGCACAGGGACCCTAATGGTAGCAGCTGTTGGCAGCCGACCTCTCACTGCCAGAGTTGCGACAATTCCCTGGGCCACTTCCCCACAGCTCTCCCTTCTTCACTCTTACCTTAGGGCTCCCTTACCAACAGCTTGAGAGTGTCTTCACTACCCAGCTCTTCAGCAGCACTTCCTCTCTCCTGGTTCTCCCCAGCCTGACTGGAGTGAGCCCTTTTATATTATCAGAAGAGCCTTAGAGTCAGGTGTTCACATTACCTTAATGGCCTCACCTGACTCTTTGCAGGTTAATTGGAGTCAGGTGTTCTCATTAGCCTGGAGCAGCCCCTGCTCTGGTCAGTCAGGAAACAGAAAACTGCTAATCCAGTGGCCAGAGAAGTGCTGGCTTTCTATAGAATGTTTTGATTTTTCATAAAAAACTCTAAACAACCCAACACTGAAATATTTCAGCCAAAACCAGTAATATTTTGATTTGGCTAGTCTGTCATGGTGCCACAGAGGACTTGTAGTAAGGTTTCCTCATGTCCCCATTCTCTTTTAACGGGCCAGGCTCCCCAGCTGAACTACGTCTTTCATGATGCACTGTAGCCAGGCACTCCCATGATGCTACCACCTCCTCTAAATGTCAGGGGAGACAATAGGGCATCATTGGAGACGTAAGCCAAATCTGGAGCCAGCCTACAGAGGAAAATGGACGTATGAGGCACATGAACTACTACTCTGATGAGGCACCATCACAGCATTTTTTAATCAATATATGTACTTAGTTCTTCATCCAAAAATAGTTAAGTTTTTGATTTTTTTAACAAAGTCTAAATTTTCTATGGGGGAAAAAGCCCATTTTCCAACCAGCTCTAATAGATAGAACCCCACAGTACATTAGAGTGACTAATATATTTTTTTGTAGGCCAAACATGGGACAGATGAACCTCTTGAGTGGTAAGGTCTAGACACACTGCTCATCTGGGTTAGGCTGGCCAGCCTGGGAAAATCTCCAGGGCACTACTTGCATGTCTTATTTGGGCGCTGATGCATGACACTACCCAGCCCAATTACTTGTGGTTGAAATAAAGCACATCTTTTAGAAAGACATCCAAGTCTCAATTTAAAGATTCAGAGTGATGATGAATGTATGCGTTCCTTTGGTAAGCTGATTCAATGGTTAATTATCTCCACTGTAAGGGAGTTGTGTCTTATTTCCATTTTAAATGTTTCTAATTTTAACTTCTAGCCACTGGCTCTTGTTCCACTTTTGCTAAATGTCAGAAATCTTCTCCCAGCATAGGGACTTACAGACCGCGATCAAGTTGCTTTGGAACCTTCTCTTCAATAAGCTAAATGGATTGAGCTCCTTAAATCGGTCATGCTAAGGCGTCTTTTTCCAGACCTTGACCTGCCTCATTACAGCTCAGATATCCCTTAGCACATATCCAAGAAACAAAGCGTACGTAGCTTCAATCATTGCCTCATTTGTCATGTCATAAACATCAGGCCTGCATACTTAGCCAACCAATACAGTACACTGCAATGATGCCAGCAGTAAAAAGCCCAAGTGTAAGAAATGTGACATGTCAGGAGAACGGAAGCATGTGCTCCCAAGTACCTTGAAGGTTTTCATGAGCAGCCAACTGTCCACGTTTCCTGATGCCAGCTGTCCATCGACTCGGGAATATTTGGCTCCCTCCATCTGCTCTGAAAACTAGGGAGTCTGTTCTCCGCCTCATTTCCATGGGATGTCCATGAGCATCGGGCATGCTGATTTAGATCATTTTGTTCATCATTGCGAGAGTCCATCCAATGGAAGACACGTGACTAAACAAATGGCTTATTCTCCTGCTCCTCTGGGAGAGGGCCAAAGAGTGACTGCACCAACGAAGCCCTCCCTGGGCCACATTGGCAGCCAAAACCTCCCGATAAAGACGTACTGAGTGGAAAGTCCAAGGAATGCCATTCTCTCTCTCCTTTGAGATGACGTCCCTTTGCAACCAGACACAGTCCAAAGAAAATACATTCAAAGCAATACTCTTAGAAGTTACAAGCCCTGAAAAATAAGGTCTAACAGAGATGGGTGATCCAGTGTTGTTCAAAAGGCAGCCTACAGCAGCCTACCTGTCATAGCACTCACCCCCAGGGTTTCCGAGTAAAATATTACCCACTGCCTTCAGGGCCGGGCACTGTTGTTTTTGCTAATGCAATGCCACAGCAGCACGAAACGGGCTGTTCCTCCACCTTATGTTTGTTCAGTCTGGACGGAGGCAAATTTATCTTCCTGCTCACATGGCAGCCCTGCGTAAAGCCCATCTTGGCATATGGTGGCCAGCTGCCTCCCAGAGCTCTGTATGTCTCAGAGACTGGGCTTTGCTCCCCAGCAGCCACAAATAAAGATCCCAAGGACTCAGAAAAACAAGGAGCCTAAAACACACAATGAATATTTTTGAGAGTGAATTTAGGGCTCATGTTATCAAGGGATTAATACACGGCAGCCAGGCTCAGTGCAGGCAGACACCATCGAATAGATACTCACACAGTTCTGCCAAAGCACCTCAGCAGCGAGCGGTTATAGAAATTCTGGTTTCCCCCATCATTTTAACGGTGCCCCTCATTCCTAATCTGAAGCCCTCCCTGCTATTCCAGGCATGGGCTTACCCCAGGAGCTAGGGCTTTAAGAAAATTACATAATTTCATGCGATTTGCAATAAAAATAGCAAGAAATTGCAACACTGCTTTGATAGATAGTCTTTGCCTGGTGCCAGAGGTGCTGAAATGACTGAATGGAGGTTTCTTGAGCTGTGACAGCGTCATGGGTCCCCATGTTTAGCACAAGCAATGGTAGACTAACTTATTCTCTTTACAATCTCTCAACTGACCACAACAATGCAGTTCCCACAACAACAGAATCTACTGTTCAGCTCACATGAATCAGCATTTTCCTGTACTGTTCTCTTGACAATGAGATATCTGGCTTGGGCAACACATCCCTGACTAACGCAAGGTAACTGGCAATGCCTCTTACTGATTAATGTCCTCTAATGGAAGCTGGGTCCCATTAATTACTTTGCACTGACTCAACTTAGCATACTAAGAGAAAATGCAGATGTTATTAATTCTCCTTTCTGTACAAGTGTAGGCCAGGGTCTGACTGAGTTCTCCCCTGCCATCTGGGAGAAAAGACCTCAGGGGCAGACCATATTTGCACAGACACACCTACTTTACCTAAGTGATTGGCAGACCTGCTTTGTCAAAGTGATCAGTTTTGGCTGTTTTGGGTTAAAATTCACTTTGGTTTTGTACACAGAGGTTATGAAGTGTTATTATCCCTACCGTGTGACTAAAGGGAGTTCTGTTCTGTAATGTTACTCAGAACCCCTAGATGTTGAACCCAGCCCTTGTTGCTCCCAACACCACTTGGCAGCGGGGATACATAAGCACCAAATTCAGAAGGATGAATATACAAAATGCTGCAAAAATAATATAGCTTGCATTTACAGATCACCCTTCAACCCAAAGAATCTCCTCCTCTTTTAAAAAATATCTACAAGATTCAGTTCGCCCATTGCTGAACGGCAATCGACACCTGAGCACAAAGGGAGAGAGAATACGTTACCCAACAGAAACTGCAGAGGGGATTTCAATGGATGGGATTGAATTGCCCCAGTTGGAACGTGGCCAGAATACCAGGAGTAACACACACATCTTACTCTTATAGAATCACCATGGGCTCTGTAATAATCCATAAAGCTTTGTTTTCACCCCCATACTAGCATGGCAGCCCACAACACCGCACTGGGTCATTGGCTCAGGGGAAAGAGCACATCTACTAGCTCATTGACAAAATCTGAATGAAGATGACAAAATCTGAATGAAGATGGTTGCATGCAGATTAACAATACTCATTTCATTGATCAGCAATGCAATTGCAATTCAGTGTCCATAGTATATGGTACAAAAACATTTACTACCATATGGCATAGTACCTTAATATCACCAAACATGGGAGTGAGGCCATGCCTACACCACAAACTTTGGTTGACACAAGTTGGGTCAGCGTCAAGAAACTGCAGTTAGTATATCACTTGTGCACGTGCATGCTTGGCTGCTTGCATCAGCGCTGCATGTACTGACCGGGAATGCTTGTGTCAATGCAGAGTGCAGTGTACCATGATTAGGTATCCCAGTGTGCCATGCACCATCCTATGCTGCAATGCCTTCTGGGGAATTTTTGCAATGTGTTGTAGGGCTAGGGTGACCAGACAGCAAGTGTGAAAAATCAGGACAGGAGGTGGGGGGTAATAGGAGCCTATATAAGAAAAAGCCCCAAATATCGGGACTGTCCCGATGGTCACCCTATGTGAGGGGCACGCACGTCATGCAGGGGAAGCCAGGAGCAAGGGGTCAAGTTGAAATATTTCAGTTTTGGAGGGGGGGTGGGGTTTGGTTGGGGGGAGGGGACAAAAAATAAAGTTTCCATGGAAATATGATGTTGAGTCAAAAAACCAAGTTCCCAAAGGAAAAAAAAGTGTGGATGAAAGTTTTCAATCAGCCTTTGGGAAAAAAATCTAGCTCTTTGTGGCTTTTCAGGTGTTTGAGGTTATTGGATGAGTTTCATAATAGCTTCAATGTGTATTAGGTTAAAGAAACCATCAAGAAGATTAGCCTCAAAATATAGGTTTAGTTAAATGATTTTACAAAACTTAATATGAATGAAAGTGTCTGATGATTATTTATATTTCTGTTACAACAAGCAATTTTCTCTTTGAGGGGGAATTTAGCTTTCTCCAGAAGCAATGGAAATCCACATACTACATACTGAGTAGAAAGTAAAGTGAAACTGACTATCAACAGAAAATGAAACTGAGCAATCTAGTTTCACTGGCTGTTGAATGAAGACGGTAAAGAAACGTCATAAAAAGTAAATTAGATGTCTGAACTATGAGGTTTTTTGCCTGTGTCCCTTTAAAAGCTAAACTTTTTAACTTCCAAATATTAAGTGAAGAAAGAGTGCATTTGGAGTGACTTTCTTTTAATAAGACTTATTGTTTGGGATGAAAATATGTTGTAAAACAAAAGACAAATAAACCCAAATAGATTAATAGGTTTGTTACCAGACAATACTGAAAAAGGAGCTCACAGCAGTTCAGTGCAGCAGGCAAAAGAAACTATTTTTATTTTAGCACTTTGGAAGAAAGAACTCCATAAAATAATATTTGGAATACCACTGAGTGTTAGGGGAGGAAAAATAGACCCTCCATAGCAGCTCTGTGCATGATCTAGGAATCTTGCTGTGAAACTGAAAACTACAGCTAATCCTTTCTCCCCAGGATTGCCCTGGGTGAGAATGGGACAGCTACTGGAAAAAAACTGGACAGAGAAAATCCAGGTTTCCTGTTTTCAAACCTTCATCTTTTGTTTCAGAGGCTGCTGGTTTATTTAATTAATAAGTTGATATCTCCCAAGTCTGTGGTTCTGATTCCACTCTCGATTACCTTGTTCTAGTGTAAATAGAGAGGAATTCCATTGCAATCATTGAGATTAAATTGGTGTAAAACTATCCTGAAATTAGGGTCAAGTCCTGTGTTTTTGTAGTGATGAGGCCAAGCTGCAGAAAGAATCTGGATCTAGATTTCAAGCATTCCAGAGCTTGGGGGCATGTGGATCCAGGCTATATTACCAAGATAAGGGGCCATTATGAACTTGGGATTCAGATCTAGGTTTGGATTTCAAACTACCCAATGTTTAGTGATGTCAGGGTGATCTACTTCAGAGAGTTCTGTACATTTTAGAAGAATTTTGTACATTCAGCCTATTTATTCAATACTGAAATAGGAAGGGTACTTGCATTCTTATTTCTTTTATTTCCTGAAGAGTCAGCATAGACGACTGAAACTTGTTGGTTGTTTATTGGAACTCCACTACTATAGGGCTCAAACCTTTTAAGGCACTGAGCACTGGAGTCCTGATGGAGTAAAGCACTTGAACATGTGAGTATCATACCCTGGTGCTCAGCACCCTGCAGGATCAAGCAGACAGTGAATTGAACAAGATTGTACTTTAGTCTTACTGAATCTCAAACATTTCAAAAACACCTAAGTGATTTGAGTGCAAGTCCCACTGGTTTTCCATGGAATTTAGGCACTTTTGAAAATTTTACCCCAAAACTAATTTCAACAGCACCTAATCTGTGGTGATAAATAATAAACCACTTATTTTCATAGCAGTTACAAGCACGTAAAAACACAGTCCCTTGTTGGAGGAATGCAAGATTAATGTCTAAATTGCTCCTGGGACTGGTTTCTTGGTCTAAACTGCCAAATTACACCAATCAATACCAGCTAAAAATTGTTACTGACTGATGGCTTATGGGGCAATTGTGTGTGAAATGAATTTGGGAAATTGATCGCATTCCAGCTAGGCATTTGTTCACTTAAAAATTAAGTTTTATTGCTATTATGGACTGGCATTCTTGTTGGTAGTCTCAGACGCTAAAAAATACACGGGTAAGGAGACTCTTCCACATCTGTATGGCCACCTATCATGGGTGTAAAGCACCCACCACCATAGTACAAACTTGAGAATCACATTGTTTTGGTTGACAAGGGCCCTGCTTTTCACTCAACCAAGATATAGCCAACCTTGACTTTGAGAGGTATTATTATTCATTTTAACCTTGGCGTTGCCACTGCTGGTATACAAAAAAAAGGGGACATCTGGGATGCTCTTGAGCTCATAAAACTGGACAGTTGGCAATGTGTACTGAGCACCTTGACAGATTTCCCAGGACAACTACCTCAGAAAAGGGATGATCCTGGGAAAACCTGGACAGGTGGAAACCCTATTTAATATCCATGATGCTGGGTTATCATTCATCAGTCTTCAAGATTGGCGAAGGCTTGCACAAAATGATGGATATTGCAATATGCTGTGTCAGACTCATGCTGATCCTGATCATTGTTGGTTAGGGGTTCCACAGCTGAAGATTTTCTGCTGAGGACTCTGCACTTATGCCCAGCTGTCTCACTCTACATTCCATGAACCTCAACAGGCCCAGTTCATGCAAGTGCCTTGCTAGCTCATACATGAAGACATGGCCTTTGCAGAAGCTAAGTCAGATGGGTAAGGACTTTGAAGCTGATTTTAGTAATTCATTCTCAGAATATATTCACTGCATCCACAAGGGATGAGCCAAAGCCCCGAGGTCAAAGAGAGTCTTTCCACCAGTAGACTATGGATCATGGCCTTAGGGCAATTCTTCAGAGCTCAATGTGCTGAGCTCTTTTGAAAATGGGGCCATTAATTTAGATGCCTAAATGGAAGCAGAGTTCTTCTGGAAGAAAAAAAAAATCAGACCCCAGTTGAGGGTGCTGAGTCCTTTCAAACACTCCAGCCTAAAGTGTGCTTAATTCCTACTTTAGGGAATGACATGGCAAATAGCTTTTCACAAGTGATGGCAAAACTAGATGAAAATTGAGAGGCCGGGGAGATTTACCATAAAACATCCCCCTGGACCAGGATAGTGAAGATAAATATTTGGCTCCATCTCTAAGACTCTAAGTCTATGCAATAAAGAATTCCCACTGCAGACTATAAGCCTGGGTCTCCTCTCACATCAGTTGTACAGCAGCATAAGCAAATCAACTTCCGTGGAGTTCCTCCTGATTTGCATTAGTGTAAGCAAGAGAAGAAGCAAACCCTGACAGTTCAAAGAACAGATTCTGGCCCTATAGCACAAGGGATTACTTCATTTGGACAAGGCTGCATGTGGGCAAAATATTATGGGTCAATCCCTGGCCCAATTCAATTAAATGGGAGTTTTGCCATTATTTCAGAAGGCCTGGGATTTCACCCTCTTTTCTCACCTGATCTCTTAAAGCAATTAACTGACATGTGGAAATGAACGCCCCTTTAACATACCTTTTGCAGTTACTGTATAAATAATAATCCAATAAAATGAGTGTGATACAAAATCTCCTTTAATGTCTTGCTCACTAGATTTTTAGCCCTTGCCTTTCAGGCCTCAGGATCAGTAGTGTAAGGTTTCTTTTATCCATCAATTTATAATTAAATAATTCATAAAACTGTCTTATTAAATGGGTGTTGAATATTTATTCAGGCACATACATTGAAATATAACCTTCATTTTCAATTCCCTTTGCGATAATCAGCTAATTGGGTATCAGCAGAGGCACAGCCTTTTCAGTGTGTTGTTGCTGGTTTTGGATCGTCTTCTAACAATACCTTCACATGGCAACAGCACAGATGCGCTCAAACCCAATCAGCAGCTTTGCCCGAACTAGGCTCATCCATAAAGAAGACAAAAGTGAGACAGTGAAAGTGACCATGAGGCTCACTGTTAATTCTTAGTATTGTCTTCATGTTGGTGCCAGGAATATGCTGGAAAGATCCTACTCCATCACAATGTAATAACCACTAAAAAATAAAATGGTTTCCCTTGGACTTTAAATGCACACCATGTTTATTCAGGACCTCACAAGAGGCTGCAAAGGCAAAAGTTCTGACCACTTGTGCTAAATAGGGTTGCCAGGTGTCTGGTTTTCGACTGGAACGCCCAGTCGAAAAGGGACCTTGGTGGCTCCAGTCAGCACTGCTGACCAGGCTGTTAAAAGTCCGGTTAGCAGCACAGGCAGGCTCCCTACCCAGCTCCGCGCAACTCCCAGTAAGCTGTTGGCATCTCCCTCTGGCTCCGAGGTGGAGGGATGGCCATGGTAGCTCTGTGCACTGCCCCCACCCCCAGCACCACCTCAGCTTCTCCCATTGGCCTGGAACCGCAGCCAATAGGAGCTGAGGGGGTGGTGCCTGCAGGCAAGGGAAGCACAGAGAGCCATGTGGTCAAGCCTCCGCTTAGGAGCTGGAGGGAGCTGCTGGCAGCTTCCCGGGAGCTGCCTGAGGTAAGCGCTACTCAGAGCCTGCACCCCAACTCCCTGTCCCAGCCCAGAGCCCCCTCTTGCACCCAAAACCCCTCATCCCTGGCCCCACCCCAGAGCCCCCACCCCCAGAGCCCATATTCACAGGCAGAGCTCTCACCGCCACTCCCCACTGCACCCCAACCCCCCGCCCCAGCCCGGTGAAAATGAGCAAGTGAGTGAGGATGGAGGAGAGCAAGCGATAGAGGGAGGGGGATGGAATGAGCGGGGCACGCGACCTCAGAAAAGGAGCGAGGCAGGGGGCAGGGCAAGGGTGTTCGGTTTTCTGCAAATAGAAAGTTGGCAACCCTAGCGCTAAAGGAGAACCATTGCCAGCTACTAAATGTATAGGGCCTTGACACAGTGAGTCAGTTCTGACACCATCCAGTAGAGAGCAGTAGTGTCACATACCTAATAGCTAGTTCATCCAATAGGGATAGTTGTCACAGTGGTAAATCATGACAGCCAATTAGTAACACCTCAGCAGTTGAAAACAAAAACCTGTTGGCTGACCAGAATTCCTTTCTTCTTGGCATAGGCACACCAATTTGTTACTGTAGAGTTGCTCATGAGTGCTGGTGTATACATACTGGTTTGTTATTGGAAGGATGTTCATAAGTGTCCATTAGTCCTGGAAGACCAACAATTGTCTGATTCTCTTGAGACTATTTGTTTGGGCCAAAAAAAAAAAAAAAATCCAAAATATAATATGGATTTGTGGGGGCGGGAGAAAAGCAGGGAAAATTGTGGGCCAACCCTGAAATGTTCCTTTTAAGGGTCAAATCCTGCCTTCCTTACATACATAAAATGCCTATTGACTTGCATGGGAGTTGCAGATGCAATTTCTCAACTAAGCAGGTGCATGTTTCTGACATGTTCCACAAGACAATTTAGCACATGGGAGAGATTTACCTATTCCTGACACGGTCAGATCTTTGGCAGCTGCTGGAAGTGGCTGTGGAGTGAATGAACGGAAGCACTTTTGTGTAACACCATCTCTCAAGGTTGTCAAATTCACTTTTAATGGAGATTCATTAAAATAATATTGTATGTAAAAATGTCAATCATTTTTAAATGCTTCCTTATTGCCAAATGAGGAGAGCTGGTCAAAAAAATTGAGTGAAACTTCTCAGTAGGAAAGCACTGTTTCATTTGAACCAAAAGGTTTCATGGACATGTCTGGTTCAATAAGGTTTCCATCAGGAAGGTTTCTCAGCTCCAGAATGGAATTTCCCAGAGGCCACCCCACAAGAATCAAAAGCCCACTGAGTAGGCGGGCATCAGACACATAGGTGCAAGTCTCTACTCCAAGTTAGGGACACACTGATTCTATGTGTTAACAAATATAAATGCAATGCAGTTCAGATACTCAGATTCTCCCATCCCTGTTCACACTGAGTAGCATTTTTAAAGTAGTGCAGTTGATTTCAGTGGGTCAATTTGTGGAATAGTGTACTAATTAATGTGAATAGGGGTATCATGAATCTGGCCCAGAGCTGCTATTCCTGCATATTTATAAAAACTCGGTATCCTTGGACATTTATAAAAACTCGGTATCCTTGGACAATAGACTGGGGGCTTGAGGCTGATCTCAGTTATACCAGTTTTACACCAGTGTAGTTGCATTGACTCCAGTAGGGATACTTCTTATTTGCACCAGTGTAAGTGAAAGGAAAAAGCAAGCCTACTATGTATTACTAAATCTGACCTCCAACTTCCATTTAAATATATTTGGAGGTGTCAGTTGTAACTCAATAGTTAAGGCTGACTTTCCTTTTGCGCGTAAAGCAGGGATTCAAACTCTTCAAGTATGAAAGTATGCTCCACAAATGTACAGCCTATGCTCTTCAAGTACAGACTGGATTTTCTGAGAACTTAACTCAAACTAATGGTTTATTTGTAAAATGAACTAAAAACTGGGTCCTTTATGGAATATAGCATCTGTGCCAGTTTTTTCTTTCTCCTAAATGATCTTAAAAATGAAGTGACAGTCTTTTCAAACTTTCCATATAATTAAAATTAATTGGAATCTTAAGCACAGCCTATACTTAAAGAAATTAGGTTGCAATTAATAAGTTAGCTCAGTTGTTGTTGCATTGTATTTAATTACAATTATATAAGCTACAAAGCAGGTCTGGTCAACAGTTCAAATAAATTAAGAAGTAACAACCAAAGACCAGCCTCTCTCTACAGCTAATTTCCGTACAATAATTCTGTTGACTGTATGAGCAAGATTGGACACGTGTGGAGAACACTCATTTGGCAGATTACTTGGCACTACCATCACTGCTCTGTAAAGGTTCCACTCTGACAGGCTAGATTGGTACTGTGGTACTATTGCATTGGCTTCATAGATTCCATGGCCAGAATGACCATTGTGTGCCTCTAGTTTGACCACTTGTATAACAGGCCAGACAACACCGCCAAAATATTTCCTACAGCAGATCTTTTAGAAAGTGATCCAATTTTGATTTAAAAATTCCCAGTGATGGAGAATCCACACAACCCTTGGCAAGTTGCTCCAATGGTTAATTACTCTCACTGTTAAAAAAAATGTACTCCTTATTGCCAGTCTGAATTTGTCTAGCATCAACTTTGAGCCACTGGATCATGTTATACCAGTCTCTGCTAGATTGAAGAGTCCTTTATCAAATATTTGTTTCTCATATAGGTACTTGCAGACTAATCAAGTCACCCCTTAGACTCAAGGAGCTCAATCAATTTAGCTTAACAAAGAAATCTATCACTATAAGGCATATTTTTCTAATCCTTTAATCGTTCTCATGGCTGTTCTATGAACCTCTCCAATCTATCAATATCCTTCTTGATTTGTTCACACCGGAATTGGACATAGTATTCCAGCAGTCGCACCAGTGCCAAATACAGAGGTAAAAACCTCTCTGCTCCTACTTTAGATTCTCTTGTTTATGCATCCAAGGATTGCATTAGCCCTTTTTGCCACAGCATCACAATGGGAGCATATGTTCAGATGATTAGCCACCATGTCCCCTAAGTCTTTTTCAGAATCATTGTTTCCCACCAACCTATAAGCATGGCCTACATACTTTGGTTTGGCCATATTAAAATGCATATTGTTTGCTTGCATCCAATTTACAGAATGATCTGATCACTGGATCATCCAGTTTATCCTTTAAATATTGGCACAACACTAGCTTTCTGGAACTTCCCCAGTGTTCCAAGATATATTGAAAATCAACACTAATGGTCCAGCAATTTCCTCAGCCAGCTCTTTTAAAACTCTTGGATGTAAGTTATCTGGACCTGCTGATTTAAGGATGTCTAATTTTAGGAGCTGCTGTTTAACATTCTCTTAAGATACTAATGGAATGGACAGTTATATATGACATGACTACATCCTCCCTTCCAAATACAGAATATTTATTGAACATTCTGTCTTTTCTGCATTATTGATAATGCTACCATTTCTATCTAAAAATGGAAGTATGCATATGTATAAATAAAAACACTCAAACAACCTTAACTCTGCCCTGGAGTGACACCATAAGGGGTGGGAAAAAATATGTACCTTAAAAAAAAAAAGTTAAAATGTATCTGGAACCACAAACAATAAAATGCCTTAATCATGATCATAAAGGTATTGCAGGGTATCAATACAGGACAGAGGTAAGGTTGTTCATTCCCACATGTGGATTATTTAGAACTTAAACCCCTTTATTTCACCAAGAGCAATAGTGCAAAAACTTTTGGAATATTTGGGCTCACAAAACATATGAATCAACTTCACCAGTATCTGCAGGAGAGGTCATCTTGTTTCTACCAAAGCTATGTGCAGATGGGCAACCAAAATGCTCTTATGATACATGCTAGTCTTCACTGGTCACATTAGGAGTAGATCAGCTGGGTACAGTCTCATGGCCACTTGGGCCCATAGGGGAAAGTGAAAGAGGAGACAACAAGAAAGGAATCAAGAGAGATTCAAGAGGCAGCATGGGCAGAAAAGGAGAGGAATCCAGACAAGAATCTATGAATAGGTACAGCAAGTATCCATTCCTGGGCTGTTATGCAGTAACAGATATGTAACTGACACGGGATTCTCAGGGAAGGACAAAGATATCTGTTGGTATATAAACAAGGGAACTAGGTTAGGGAAATTCTTAAGTCAGCAAAGCTATGAAGATTCATCCCACTGGTGAATTCCAGGGACCTAGTAATGGGATCCATTCAGAGACAGGGAATGAGGGGCTCAGAGATGACTGCTAGGATACGACACAACTCAGAACTCCCAGATCTTACCACCATTGACCTCCAAAATTACAGAGCAAACAGCCTCCCTCAGAACAGAATATATTAAACAGGTATACAAGCGTAGGCACTGACTCCGTGGGTGCTCCAGGGCTGGAGCACCCACGGGAAAAAATAGTGGGTACTCAGCATCCACCAGTCACCCGCCAATCAACTGTTTAGTGGCAGGCAGGAGGCGCTGGGGGAAGAGGCGGAGCAGGGGCCAGAAGAGGTGGAGCGAGTTTGGGAGAGGGAGTGAAGCACCCACCTGGAAAAATGGAAGTTGGCGCCTGTGCATAAAAGGACAACAAACCAACCCCCAGGAAACAAACAGACTCAGCAGTGAAGGCCCACCAGATCACTACAGGTCCTTAATCAAAACCTTGTTCCCAGAACCCCTACAAACAGTGAGATCTGGAAAAAAGTAGAATCATACAGTATCTAGAATCAGTGATTACAGTCTGGAAGAAGAAAATGGAGACAAACCACCATGGAAACTCAGAGGTGAATGATTGTGCTGCTAAGGCAACAGAGGAGATATAGAAAACTAGAGACATTTTCTGCTCCCTTCTGCAAGATACCCGAGATTGTGGAAGTGACTTCCTCACAGCTGTTAACAAAAGGCTGTCCAGCAAAAAGTGAGGCCATATTTTACTCCAACTCTTGGAGAAAGAAAAGGGAAGAGTAGGGATAGTTGCAGTCACATACAGAACCTCCCACAAGGAGCTTACAATCTAATTACACAAGACAGAGAACGGGTTGGAGAAAGGAGATATTTTCATCATTGTATGAATAGGGAACTGAAGCAGTGAGCAATTAAGTGACTTACCCAAGGTCACAAAAGAAATCTGTGAGGCTGAACCCAGAGTCCCAGGCCTGTGTCTCAGCAACAAATTCAGCCATTCCATCTATGAGGAAGAGTTCCGTTCCAGCTTTCAGTGACACAACCCTTACAGGTGCCTTAAATTATAAATGTTAATAACCCGACTTCTGCTTTGCTGTCTCAGGCTTATAATTGGCAAATGCCTCATGTCAATCCTGATTTCAGATGTGTCCAGCCATCTGTTAATGGTTTTCCTGAGGTTACCTGTACAGATAGATCTTTTGAAAGCAATCTAAAGCACATATGGTTTTAAGCAAGATGTTAATTAGAAACATTTATAGTGCCAAATGTATGATTAATGCACAGGGTTTAATTGAAATGAACCAGCATTCTTGAAATCTGCTTTCCTTCCCTGATGGAAGAGTTTGGGGAGTGGTAAAGATCTAAAGAAAGAAAGAAAGAAAGAAAGAGGCCAGATACACAGCAAATGTAAGTCAACAGAGGAAATTTACACTAGCTTAAGATCAGGTCCAAAGGCTGTAGGCTATAATAAAAAAATACCGTAACATTGATCTACCATATTTCCATATTAACAAACATAGCTGCAAGGGATTTTGAAAAGATGATTAAGGGGGTGCTCAGCATTGTTATTACGATGTCTTATTTGTAATGCCATTTTAATTTGCCTAGAAGTAATTCACTGAGAAAACTCATTGGCTCTCAGTTCACCCCACTATTAATTTCCCCTCCCCGCAACACCTCTCTCATTATAATAGAGAACTTGGTGTGTGTTTTTAACCCTTGGGAGATTGCCACCTATCCCAGTTTATGGGACAAAATGGAATGTGATCATTGCAAAACAGATAGAACCAAATAAATATTTTTGGGGGAGAGGGGGGTCATCATCTTGACTTTTAGATACCTCTGTTTTTATTAGGATCTTTACATCTTTCATTTAAAATCATAAAACTGCTCCTGAGATCTATACCCAGGATATTTCCAAAAACAACTAAGAACATTCTTCAGGTCAGTTCTGGGAACAGATTTGTCTTGACAATGAATGGTGGGAATCCACATCTTGGAGGTACAGATCAAATATGTTTTGAATTTTGCTGTACATGGAGCTTGTTTCATTTCTGATAAAGTGTCCCAGGACATATTCTTGTCAGTGATCTATGGAGTGTTTCTCAGGAGCAGTATATACATCCACCAGCACATCCTTTGTCCAGGCTGCTCTTGTTTTAACCCTTTAGAGCCCAAGAATATACTGCAACTGGGCTTTGTGGGGAAAGTAGTATGTGATAATGTAATTAAAGGTTGGATCATAATGCATACACACAGCAGGGTTGAATTAAAGTTGCCCAGGAAACCTTAATCCCAACATTTCCAAACTTTTCAGTACTTGCCTAGCAGCCTTCATAGTCTTTATAGTCTTTTGATATTTTTTTTTTTCAATGCAATTATAGGTGGGGCTGGTAGCACCTCCTACTGTTAAGGTTGCTCAACACTTCCCACAATAAGACCCTGTTCTCAGCTGCTGCTAACTGTCAGACGTCCATCATTTGGGCTGAAGTGTTACATGCCGGATGTCTGCCTTGGGAGGAGGGTTTTTGTTAGAAGATTTCAGTCAAAACAGTTTAGCCATTTCTGAGAATGAGGGGAGAAGAAAAGGTAGGTTGTTTTGCCCATGTTAAAACATTTCTAGAGACCTTTTCTCGGAGAAGCACTAGTGCTCCCATGCTTTGGAGAAGGGACTTGAAATGTGGCAGGTGGCCTTTGTCAGGCTGTCCTTCTGTGCTCTCAGTGAAGCAGGGGTCCTATGGACGTTGCAATCTTTACTTGTGTTCACATACTGTATCATAATGCACATGCACAAGAGGGCACAGTTAAGACTGCACAGGCAATTTGAAGTCTGGCCTTGCTTCACATTTTGAGTGCTTGATTTTACAACCTTAACAGTGTTAACAGATTGCACTAAACACAGCTTTGTGTAACAGGTGGTGGTAAGTTGTACCACTCCAGGAGGAACCCTGGAAAGCGATTATGATTTAGAGCAGTGGTTCCCAACCAGGGGTACATGTACCCCTGGGTGTACACAGAGGTCTTCCAGGGGGTACATCAACTCATCTAGATATTTGCCTAGTTTTACAACAGGCTACATATAAAGCACTAGCAAAGTCAGTACAAAAAATGCATACAGACAAAATGAGAAAGTAAGCAATTTTTCAGTAACAGGGTGCTGTGACACTTTTGTCTTTTTATGTCTCATTTGTAAGGAAGTATTTGGGGGTACACAAGACAAATCCAATTCCTGAAAGGGGTACAGTAGTCTGGAAAGGTTGAGAACCACTGATTTAGAGAGTCTCAATTCCTCCTCTGCTTCCCAATTTGCTCCTGGGAGAACAAGTATAGCACTCCTCACTGTGACATTACTGGTGCTCTCCACTCACGAGGCAAGGAAGCATTATTGTTATTTTACCTAGGTGAGAACTGAGGCTAGGGGAGGCCTAGGGCTTGATTTAGGGAAGCATTGAGCACCCACAACTCCCAGGTGGTCAATGGGAACTGAAAATACTGGGCACCTCTGCACCCAGGTCTAGCTCACTCATCCCAGTCCATACGGGAGGTCTGTAGCAGAGCCACGAGTAGCAGCCAAGTCTCTGGAGTCTCTTTCTTGTCTATTTGCCACAAGGTCATCCTTCTTCCTCCTTTCAAGGGGACTTACACTGAGCTCCCTGCCACAATCCTAGGTTTCCTATGCCCCAGGGCTCAGGAAACTGCTTACCACCAGGCTTTATACTTGGAAATTTTACCTCATCACCACACCCCTCCCTGGGCTCCCTTATTCCAAGGGCTGTCCCCAGGAGTGGTGAGCTCCCTGATGAATACCGTAGGTACTCTTCCAAGGCCTCGGTGGGAAAACCCACTCACTACAGCTCCACCCCAGACTTGTAATTAATAAAGTAAAAGTTTGTTAACCATATAGGAACTAATATGGGGGAGGGGTGAGGAATAGCTCAGTGGTTTGAGCATTGGCCTGCTAAACCCAGGGTTGTGAGTTCAATCCTTGAGGGGGCCATTTGGGGATCTGGGGCAAAATTTGGGGATTGGTCCTGCTTTGAGCAGGGGGTTGGACTAGATGGCCTCCTAAGGTCCCTTCCAACCCTGATATTCTATGATTCTAATTTAGATTCTGTTCTAGCACCTTCTGCAGCATCCCAGAACAACCCACCTCCAGCCAGCCTCCATCAACTCTCCCCTCTGACAGCCCTCACCCAACTGCTGGCATTTGAACAGATATTCCATGGTGGCTCCTACTAACCAAATGGACCTTTACAGAGCCCTCCAATGTTAAATCCCTGTCTCATGTCCAGACACAGGTTTTACTGTCCACCACCCTATATGTAAAGCAACATTAACTCAACACATTACTTAACATTCTCTGCAAACCAAACAGCCTTCCCAGGGTTTGACTTTCAGTTTCTACCAGCCTGGTTTAGAACCACAGACCTAAGTGTTCTTCACATTATCAGTCTCCTGGACATGTAGTCACTAGGGCTGGCGAGCTTTTACTATTATGAACGTGTAAAAAAGAGTGACTCACCCGCTGGTGCTCCCCCTCATGGCTGGGCATCACATAGCTGGCTCTTCTCCTCAGGTGCCCCCCGCCCACAGCTACTCCAGCCCTGCAGCAGGCCATTTCTTCTCATGACATGGCCCTCCAGCCAGGTCACATTCAGTTACACGCCTTCTGCGATAAGAGAGAGTCCACGGAACACTAGCTCAGTACCTTACACCAGGTCTTCAGCCCAGCTCTGGGCTCAATGGTCACTACACCCCTTACATCAGAGGGCTTTTAAGCCACCGTCCTCAATGGCCAGTAGGGGAACCCAGGCTCTCCCTCTACTCTCAGTACCAGTCTAGGGACCCTCTAACCAACAGCTACAGTCTGCTCCCTAGACTCTTTACTGCCACCCTGGACCACATCCTACCACAGCTTCTCTCACTCCTTTTCCCCAGCCCCTTTCTGGGCTCACGCCCCTCTGACTCTGCACCCCATCCCAGGCTCTGCAAAGTTCTTTCCAACACCTGTACCGAGTAACACCTCCCAGGACTTTCCTCCTCTCTGCCTCTCCCAGGGCTCTCTTTGTTTCTTCCTGTAACTTGGCCCTTGGGCTGCCTCCAAGGGGTCTAGTCCTTTTGTCCAGGCTCACCATGGGAGCTCACTCCACCATCTAGCTTCCCAGTGTCTCTCTCCCCTCCCTTTACCAGCACTCCCTACTGGAGAGAGGATACTAACACCTACTCTAAATTTCCCTTCTACTACCAGGATTACCCCCCTTCATTAGTCACTTGGCTCTCCCCCCAGCTGGGCCTAATCCTAAATTGGGCCTTGTTAAACCTCCAGGTGTAATTGGATGCACTAATTGCTCTCTGGCTCCAGTTAACTCTGCCAGTGTAGGGTGAACACTGCCTAAAAGAACCATTGAATCTTTTATCGCCCCAAACTTTTTGGGCTCTCTAGTAATAAGGCAGCTATGTTTATATTGCTCTCCCCCTTACTAGAAAAAGGCCATCATTTCAAAGTGACAAGTACCTGTGCACACTGTAGGACTGGGGTGATTGGTAATTATCCATAGAGCCTTTCTGTTGTAGGTCACCACTTCAGGTGTGGCCATACTAGGGAGAAACCACAAGTCATTACTATTTGTTCACTGTTCAATGGCTTGTATGAAATGAGTAAGTGGTCTCAATTCTCCTATACGACAAATACCCACATCATTGACACCAGCTAACACCCTTGTTTTCATACTCAGCAGAGAGAACAAAGTCTGAATGGGGCATTTTTGACATCTCCAAAGAGAACAAGCTGTCTCATGAACTTCCCCACAGACAGGGCTGCTAGTCCCTTCTCATGTTATTTAAACCTTGCAGAATCTCCAAAGGTATTCACTCCAGAGTTTGTTTCTAAAAGTGGCAGTAGCATAGCCAGGTCTTGAGCACAGGGGGAGCGGCGGCGCTATAAAAAGGCGCCTCCCCCTCCCCCTGTACTCACCCTACAACGCTTTAAAGGCCCGCTGTGGAGCCCCAGCCCTTTAAAGCGCCGCTGGCAGGGCCCGCGCGCCCACTAGGCGACCCTAGGCAGTCGCCTAGGGTGCCAAGATTTGGGGGGCGGCGGGCAGCTGCCCACTGCCTCCCCGCTCAGCGGCTGAGCTGCTGAGCGGAGAGACAAGGGGCGGCTTGCCGTGGCTGCTCCTTGTCTCTCCACTCAGCAGCTCAGCGGAGAGACAAGGGGCGGCTCGCTGCGGCTGCCTGCTGCCTCCCCGCTGAGCTGGGAGACAAGGGGCAGCTCGCCGTGGCTGCCCCTTGTCTCCCCGCTGAGCGGCTGGGCAGGGAGACAAGGGGCGGCTCACCGTGGCTGCCCCTTGTCTCCCCGCTGAGCGGCGAGACAAGGGGCGGCTTCCCACTGCTGCCCCTTGTCTCCCGGCTGAGCAGGGAGACAAGGGGTGGCTTGCTGCGGCTGCCCCTTGTCTCCCCGCTGAGCGGCTAAGTGGGGAGACAAGGGGCGGCTTCCCGCGGCTGCCCCTTGGCTCCCTGCTGAGCTGCTGAGCAGAGAGACAAGGGGCGGCTTCCAGCTGCTGCCCCTTGTCTCCCCGCTCAGCGGCTGAGCTGCTGAGTGGGGAGCCGGAGGGCAGCCGCGGCGAGCCCCCCGCCTCAGCACCTGAGCAGGGAGCTGCCTGGCTGCCCCCCTGAGCCGCTCCCCGCTCAGGCTCCGGCTGTGGGGGGAGCGCTTTAAAAGACCCGTGGCTCCCCGCAGCGGCAGGATCCGCAGGCCTTTTAAAGTGCCGCCCTAGTGAGGCTCGGGCGGCACCTTAGCGGCGCTTTTCCTCATAGAGGGAGCGGCCGCTCCCCCTGCTCCCCCCCTGGCTACACTACTGAAAAGTGGACAACATTTTTGGGCCTTCTTTTTCCTCTGAACAAGTTTGTCTATCCAAATTGTTCCTCACCTTTGGATACATTAAAGATACATTAAAGGCTTCTCATGGAATTTTAGACTTTGTCTTGTGGAAAAAAAGGGTGGGTGATGGTCGCTAATAGGTAGGGCCCTACCAAATTCAGAGCTGGGCAGATGGAGAGTGGCAACTGTTGACTGAGGGCTCAGCTCTGCAGGCAGCAGTGCAGAAGTAAGGGGGCAATACCATACCATGCCATCCATACTTCTGCACTGCTGCTGGCGATGGCTCTGCCTTCAGAGCTGGGCTCCCAGCCAGCAGCTGCCGCTCTCCAGCTACCCAGCTCTGAAGGAAGCACTACCACCAGCAACAGCACAGAAGTAAGGGTAACAGTACCGCAAACCCGCCCCCTACAATAACCTGGTGACACCCCCACACACACACAACTTCTTTTGGGGTCAGAACCCCTACAATTAAAAGACCATGATTTCAGATTTAAATAGCTGAAATCATGAAATTTACTATTTTTAAAATCCTATGACCGTGAAATTGACCAAAATGGACCGTGAATTAGGTAGGGCCCTACTAATAGGCTTCCCTGTTTAAAAGGAAAGCTTCTTCTAGGTTGCTAGTCAAGGAACTGACATTTTTTTTATTTCTCTTAGCCCCTCTCCTTGCCCTTTGTCCCTCCTTTCTTCAACACAAAGATCTTGATCACAATGCTGATAATTGAAGTTATTCTAATTTGTGGTCATCTGAGAAGCTCAGAAGTGTCTTTGTCTCTGGCCTGTCCCTCTTCTCACAAGGAAGAACAAATATACAAGTACATGAAAAGCACATGGTTTCAAGCAGCATTTTAATTTAAAACAAATATGGTGTCAAGTTCATGATTAATAGTTTTTCACTGAAATGAATATGAAGGTTGGCTTTTTGGGAGGGGTGTTTTTTTGTCTCTCTCCATTTATAATGACCCAAACTTTCACTGATATGATAGATGAAGGTGATGATGAGGGGAGGTAATTAAAACAGCTGAATGAAAGAGTTTGGATTTTCTCCAGATTCTACTGTTCTGGCCTGAAATGTGAGTTACGTTCACATGCTCGACTCCTGATTCCCCTCTGATAATTGGCTGCAGTTGTTCAACCAATGACGTTGTTTTGCATCACTCGGTGAGGCCAAATAATCTGTAGCGCTAAAGGCATCAGGTTACAGTACTGTATGCAGTGTTACACATGCACCTCCAAGCAGCAACACACCAAGAGGTGGACTGAATGGATTATAGGCTGGAATGTCATGCTGCAAGCACCAGCCACAACTCACGAGCCTCCTCCTCTCGACAGCCAGGACCCACCTTATGTGCTGGTCGGATGGATGCTGCTGTTGAGACTCAGGGAGAGTTGGTGAGTTAAATGTCACTTAAATCAGGTCTGAACTGCAGTCAGTGAGGTGAGGAAAGGCAGGATGGGAATCAGAATGATGTGATTATAAGGTCCAATGTCTTGTGAATGTCTAAAGCTGTAGTGGGTGCACTATACTAAGCTCCAGTGTAATCACAGTGTGAAACAATATAACAAAATAAATATGAGAGTGTGATACAATGAGAGCACCACTTGGGGCGGGGGAGAGAGTCTAGCCTCAATGCCAGGCCTGCTCTGCTCCATATGTGGGTGCCTGGGGTGAGTCCACATGGAGATACCCCATGTGATGTGGGAGGCAGCTCCACTTAGCATGGCAGACCCAAATGCTCAGAGCAAGGACAGGCCCTGCCATGAGCCCAGCGCCCACCCCCGTGTTGCTGCTGCCTGGTGAGCAGGACACGCCAGGGCATTCTCCCCCCCCCCCCCCCCCCCGCCCGCCCCATGCTCCCTCTGGCAGATTTTGCCCGTTGGGCCTCTGCAGCAGCCACAACTCTGACATTATCGCAGTGACATGGCCGGGAGTTGGCACCACCATGATGTGGGGCCCGGGCTGGGGTGGCCACTCACACATTCCAGTTCTTCTGGGAACGGTGTGGGCCCACCCCGCCAGTATGGTGCACGCTACAAAATGGCATCCCCTGTCCAATACCAGACAAGCCATGTCCAGTTTTGTCTCAGTACCAGATGGGGGACAAACTTGAGATGAGCAGGACTGTCCAGTTTAAAACCAGACAAATGGCCTGCCTAGCCTGACCCATGGAACTGGACATGGTTTCTCATGCAAAGGAACAATTGCAGCTCCCCACCTCTCCCCAACCCCTCATACGGTATTTTTGCACCCTTAGTTTCATGATTTCTGTGGCTGGACCCATGAACCCCCACTAAAGCTGTTCCTGGTCTAGAGTTAGGAAAAATTGATCTGTGCCATTGGGAGGTGGGATTGCTGGCTTTTCAGTGACATGCAGAATTAGTTTCTAGGTGGTTCCTGAGAGATCATGAATTCAAATGGCCGCCAGTCTCTCAGACCAGACGTGCCATTTATCATATAGGACAGGATGTTTTCATCATTCCAAACACCCTGGGCCAGTTTCCCCACACAGAGTGCTGGTGGCTTCTAGTCCACATAGCATGTAGTACAGGAGATAGGTTTGGCAGAAACCTTGGTGCTTGAAAACCTTCAAACTAATAAGGTGAGAGCAGAATCTCTTTTGGGTGAGCAGCATACAAATCCAGAAAGGGAATAATCTGGAATGTAGCTCGGATTAGGTTACAGTTGGCCAATGCTATCGTCTGACAAATAGGCAGTGGACTTCCTTACCTTACAAAGTTTGATCACTTGGAATAAGGGATTAGAGTCAAGACACAGTATGATCCAGTGCATAGGCCGTGGATGGGGACTACTGGCTTCTACTCCTGGCTCTAGCAATGACCTAGTGTCATGTGGGCCTCAGCAAGTCACTCCACATCTCTGTGCCTCAGTTCCCCATCTGTAAAGTGGCAATAATAATACTATTGTTCTCCCACCTCTTGGCTATTTAGATTGTAAACTTCTCAGGATAAGAACTATTTCTTATGATGTGTATGCACAGCCCCTAGCAAAATGAGGCCAATCTCTGAGGGGAGAAAGGGGGCTCTAGGTGCTACTGAAATATAAATAATAAGAAAGTTGCTGAAGCAAAGTGACCTCCAAGCTCCATGGATTTCCTTCTATTGTAAGAAGAAAAGGGACTATTTATCTGATATCAGAAGTTACAAATACACTGGGGAAATGCAATGAGGAATTGCAGAATGATACTGCCAAGAATGACCTTGAGCGTATTACTGCAGACTACGTGGCTCTGGGAAGAAGGATAAAGGAGTTTGAGGCACAAGTGGTGTTCTCGTCCATTCTCCCGGTGGCAGGAAAAGGCCGGGGTAGAGACCGTCGAATCGTGGAAGTCAACGAATGGCTACGCAGATGGTGTCGGAGAGAAGGGTTCGGATTCTTTGACCATGGGATGGTGTTCCAAGAAGAAAGAGTGCTAGGCAGAGATGGGCTCCACCTGACGAAGAGAGGGAAGAGCATCTTTGGAAGCAGGCTGGCTAACCTAGTGAGGAGGGCTTCAAACTAGGTTCACCGGGGGAAGGAGACCAAAGCCCCGAGGTAAGTGGGGAAGTGGGAGGAAGCACAAGTAGGTGAGTGCAAGAGGGAAGGGCTCCTGCCCCATACTGGGACAGCAGGACAGTTGGTGAGTTATCTTAAATGCCTGTACACAAATGCAAGAAGCCTGGGGAACAAGCAGGGAGAACTGGAAGTCCTGGCACAGTCAAGGAATTATGATGTAATTGGAATAACAGAGACTTGGTGGGATAACTCACATGATTGGAGTACTGTCATGGATGGATATAAACTGTTCAGGAAGGATAGGCAGGGCAGAAAAGGTGGGGGAGTTGCGTTGTATGTAAGAGCAGTATGACTGCTCAGAGCTCCAGTATGAAACTGCAGAAAAACCTGAGAGTCTCTGGATTAAATTTAGAAGTGTGAGCAACAAGGGTAATGTCGTGGTGGGAGTCTGCTACAGACCACCAGACCAGGGGGATGAGGTGGACGAGGCTTTCTTCCAGCAACTAACAGAAGTTACTAGATCACAGGCCCTGGTTCTCATGGGTGACTTTAATCACCCCGACATCTGCTGGGAGAGCAATACAGCGGTCCACAGACAATCCAGGAAGTTTTTGGAAAGTGTAGGGGACAATTTCCTGGTGCAATTGCTGGAGGAACCAACTAGGGGAAAAGCTCTTCTTGACCTGCTGCTCACAAACAGGGAAGAAATAGTAGAGGAAGCAATAGTGGATGGGAACCTGGGAGGCAGTGACCATGAGATGGTCGAGTTCAGGATCCTGACACAAGGAAGAAAGGAGAGCAGTAGAACAGAGACCCTGGACTTCAGAAAAGCAGACTTTGACTCCCTCAGGGAACTGATGGGCAAGGTCCCCTGGGAGAATAACATGAGGGGGAAAGGAGTCGAGGAAAGCTGGCTGTATTTTAAAGAATCCTTATTGAGGTTGCAGGAACAAACCATCCCGATGTGTAGAAAGAAAAGTAAATATGGCAGGCGACCAGCTTGGCTTAACAGTGAAATCCTTGCTCGTCTTAAACACAAAAAAGCAGCTTGCAAGAAGTGGAAGATTGGACAAATGACCAGGGAGGAGTATAAAAATATTGTTCAGGCATGCAGGAGTGAAATTAGGAAGGCCAAATCACACTTGGAGTTGCAGCTAGCCGGAGATGTTAGGAGTAACAAGAAGGGCTTCTTCAGGTATGTGAGCAACAAGAAGAAAGTCAAGGAAAGTGTGGGCCCCTTGCTGAATGAGGGAGGGAACCTAGTGACAGAGGATGTGGAGAAAGCTAGTGTACTCAATCCTTTTTTTGCCTCTGTCTTCACAGACAAGGTCAGCTCCCAGGCGGCTGCACTCCGCAGCACGGTATGGGGAGGAGGTGACCAGCCCTCTGTGGAGAAAGAAGTAGTTCGGGACTATTTAGAAAAGCTGGACGAACACAAGTCCATGGGGCCGGATGCACTGCATCCGAGGGTGCTAAAGGAGTTGGCCGATGTGATTGCAGAGCCATTGGCCATTATCTTTGACAAATCATGGCAATCGGGGGAGGTCCCGGATGACTGGAAAAAAGCTAATGTAGTGCCCATCTTTAAAAAAGGGAAGAAGGAAGATCCGGGGAACTACAGGCCAGTCAGTCTCACCTCAGTCCCTGGAAAAATCATGGAACAGGTCCTCAAGGAATCAATTCTGAACCACTTAAAGGAGGGGAAAGTGATCAGGAACAGTCAGCATGGATTCACCAAGGGCAAGTCATGCCTGACTAACCTAATTGCCTTCTATGATGAGATAACTGGCTCTGTGGATGAGGGCAAAGCAGTGGATGTGCTATTTCTTGACTTTAGCAAAGCTTTTGATACAGTCTCCCACAGTGTTCTTGCCAGCAAGTTAAAGAAGTATGGGCTGGATGAATGGACGGTAAGGTGGATAGAAAAGTGGCTGGATGGTCGTGCTCAATGGGTAGTGATCAATGGCTCCATGTCTAGTTGGCAGCCGGTATCAAGTGGAGTGCCCCAAGGGTCGGTGCTGGGGCCGGTTTTGTTCAATATCTTCATCAACGATCTGGAGGATGGTGTGGACTGCACCCTTAGCAAGTTTGCAGATGACACTAAACTGGGAGGAGTGGTTGATACGCTGGAGGGTAGGGACAGGATACAGAGGGACCTAGACAAATTAGAGGATTGGGCCAAAAGAAATCTGATGAGGTTCAACAAGGACAAGTGCAGAGTCCTGCACTTAGGATGGAAGAATCCCATGCACTGCTACAGACTAGGGACCGAATGGCTGGGCAGCAGTTCTGCAGAAAAGGACCTAGGGGTTACAGTGGACGAAAAGCTGAATATGAGTCAACAGTGTGCCCTTGTTGCCAAGAAGGCTAACGGCATTTTGGGCTGTATAAATAGGGGCATTTCCAGCAGATCGAGGGACGTGATTATTCCCCTCTATTCGGCACTGGTGAGGCCTCATTTGGAGTACTGTGTCCAGTTTTGGGCCCCACACTACAAGAAGGATGTGGATAAATTGGAAAGAGTCCAGCGGAGGGCAACAAAAATGATTAGGGGGCTGGAGCACATGACTTATGAGGAGAGGCTGAGGGAACTGGGATTGTTTAGCCTGCAGAAGAGAAGAGTGAGGGGGGATTTGATAGCTGCTTTCAACTCTCTAAAAGGGGGTTCCAAAGAGGATGGATCTAGACTGTTCTCAGTGGTAGAAGATGACAGAACAAGGAGTAATGGTCTCAAGTTGCAGAGGGGGAGGTTTAGGTTGGATATTAGGAAAAACTTTTTCACTAGTAGGGTGGTGAAGCACTGGAATGGGTTACCTAGGGAGGTGGTGGAATCTCCTTCCTTAGAGGTTTTTAAGGTCAGGCTTGACAAAGCCCTGGCTGGGATGATCTAGTTGGGGTTGGTCCTGCTTTGAGCAGGGGGTTGGACTAGATGACCTCCTGAGGTCCCTTCCAACCCTGAGATTCTATGATTCTATGATTAAAAGGTTTACATTCGCCTCTTGTGTTCCCTATGGATGTTTCAGTGCTATAGAGTTTATATTATAATAATTATCTATAAAATTGTGCAGTCATTGGCCTATAGAGAGCTTTCAACAGTCCTTGGATTTGGCCTATAGAAAGTAGGCTGCCGTTCAGAGTGGGCGACTGGAATTCAGTAGTTTGGGATTCTCTAATGGACTCGGCCACTAATTCACTAGTCTCTGTGCAAAGCCTCAGTATAGAGGGGCATTGTGCATGGGTTCTGCACATGTCTCAAGGGGACCATGCCTTCGCTGACCACCTCCATTGACTTCATTGGAGCAATGCCCATTTAACACCTGCCAAAAGTCAGTGAAAATTAAACATTCAAGCCTGGGAGCCCGAAATATATGGAACAATCCTGTCCTGGACCAGGGTGAAGGGCAAGGTGACCTATCTTGGGGGTCTTTCCCATTTTTGATTGTTTTGATCCTCTGATTCCCCCAACTGCCACACTGTGAAATTCATTTGAGACATCAAAGTGGGATTGTGCATTAAAGTAGAATATATTCTTTTTTACTTACGGTCCAACAAAAGACCTCCCCGCTTTTCTGCCTTAGCCACCTCGCTGCTTTTCAGTTCAGCATCCCATGTATTTTCATAAGAGCTTCCTTGGAATAAAGCGTGATGGGTTCACCAGAAAATCTGGATTGATGCTCTTTAGTCCTTTTTTTATGCAAATGATTTTATACATATAAATAAAAAAACAATAATCTGTCATTTAAATCCTGTTCTCGCAATTAGTTCTCCACACAGCCCTGCTTTAATGCAATCGCCTTTCATTGTTTGTGCCTATTTATACCACTCTTTAAAGTTCATTAAAATCGCTGCCGCTATCTCTCACAAAACAACTGTTCAAGACATCAGTGTCAGACACTCAGGAAATTTATGCTTTGAAGTTCCCCTTTTATTCATTTTTATCAGGTTTTTTTTAAATGGCTAAACCAGTTTTATGCTTTTCACAGTTATTCAGAAATCTGTTCCTCCTGACACAGAGCCGAGACATCATTCCTTGCACATTACCCATTTTCTCTTTTTCATCATTTCTCTCCCTGCTTGCTTTGGCCCTCTGCTAAGTCCATCACAGCTTTGTTTTTATATCCTCCTTGCAGTATTTTATAGCCCAGTAAAACCTAGAAAGCTGCCTCAGAAAACACACATGCCAGCCCTTTGATGTTTGTATTTGTGTGGTAGCTCACTGGAATTTGTCAGCACTCACACAGAGACAAAGACTTTTGAACTTGCCTGCTGCTAGAATCAGCTGCTGCCAGACAGAAGATTGAAGGCAGCCAATGACATACCAAGGGCAAGAATAATAAAAAGGGACAGGTGAACACTTTCCTCTCCAGGCCCAACCCATTCTTGATTGAGAAAAATATCCCAGACATGTTTTCCAAAAGGCCTAGGACTCCCATTGGGTCCCGTGGAGATCGGCTGGTCAGAATGGATGGATTAGGCCCAGAGAATGCAGTGGTTCTAGTACAATGGCACCAGAGTTTAATGGGCGCTATCTACTTTTCCAGGATTAGAGCAGCATGACAAAATCTAAACGATAAGTGAACAGTCTCCTGACTCCCAGACCAGTGCTCTAGCTACTAACTATACTGCCTCCTTTTGGCGCATCTGCAGAACCCCTGTACCAAGCCCCTGTATGCAGAGGTCTAGCACAGAGAGTAGGGATTTGACCCTGAATCAGTTAGAAACCTGAGTGGTTACTGGTTGGTCCCATAAAAGATATTACCTCACCCACCTTGTCTCTCTGCATGACGGTGTCCCTGCCCTGAGGAACTGTCACTATATGTATGTACAGCGCTGTCGTGCTCCCTCACTGTCCAGTTCAGATGGAGGCCACTCTGCCTCGTTGTGTTCGGGTTCAGTCCTCAGGCTCGGGTTGCATCCGGGGGCCTGAGCCGTAAACAGTCTAGAGCTCTGGGCCTCTCTGACAGAGGCAAGCAGACAACAGTCTGGGGCTTTTGCCCCTGGGCAGGGCATAGTCTCTAGCTCGTAGCCCCACAATGAGGCTGACCCAGGCTAAAGCCTGCCCCTGCTCTGCCCCACCCACAGGTCTAGAGCTTATTGACTCAGTGTATTTATTGGCTGCCTGGGCTGGGAGGAGTCAGCCTGCCTCTTCGGTTTAGGTTCCCACAGCAGCAGTGATTTTCAGCTGCAATTGTCAACTTTTATAATAAGCAGGGCTGGCCTTACCATGAGGTGAACTGAGGCGGCCGCCTCAGGTGCCAGACTGTGGGGGGCGCCACTAGGACCCAGAGTGTAGAAAATTGTGTCTGCTGCTGGTGCATATGTATTCTCTCTGCTCTAGATGCACAGAGATGATGGAGTGCTGTGCTGGAGGAAGGAGGGCACAAGAGACATAATAGGCAGGCAGGAGAACAGGGGAGAGGGAAGAACCGAAAGCAGCAGGAGCTGCAGGGAGAGAGAGGAGGAGGAGCCTCTTATGTACCTCTCTAGCATCCCCAGGAGCCTGGACTGATTAACACCAGCTTCTCAGGGAGTTTCTTGTTTCCTGCTGTTTCCCTGAACCCACTTGAGGAGAACAGGCAGTCAGCTGGACAAAGCAAAGTCATACCTACAGTCTTACCGGTCAGATGAGGGATTTCAAAACGTTCTGAAGAGTGCACAGAAGTTGGCAGAGGAACTTCACACTGAAGCTATTTTCCCTCCCATTCAAGAATACAAGAGTCACTGAAGAAGAAGACATTTTGATTACGAGGCACGGGATAATCCCATAAGAGATCCCAAACAACAATTCAAAGTTGAATTCTTTAACCAGGTGCTAGATTGTGCAATACAGTCAGTTGAAGAACGTTTCATGCAGCTCAAGGAACACAGCAGTAAATGTGGGATGTTGTATGATATTCCAAAACTCCTCACTACCGCTACCTGAAGAAGACCTACACCAGCAATGCAGGGCACTAGAGACAGTGTTGACACATGATGACATGTACGATATTGATGCGAGTGATTTAGGTGATGAACTGAAAGCCCTTTCAAGATACATTTCAGCAAGATCAACTCCAAAGGCTGTTCTGGAATATATGTGCACGAATAAGATGACCACCCTCTTTCCAAATGCTTTTGTTGCTCTGCAGATACTTCTAACACTTCCTGTAACAGTTGCCAGTGGAAAACACAGCTTCTCCAAGCTGAAGTTAATAAAAACACATCTACGCTCCACAACGACACAGGAGAGGCTGGTCGGCCTTGCAACCATCTCAATAGAGCATGAGCTGGCCCACACTGTGGCTCTTCAGGAAGCAGTTGAAATCTTTGCAACCAAGAAGGCATGTAAAGCACCACTTTGATTATTTGAACAGATAAAAATGCCAGTGTTTACTATGCAGACAAGAAAAGTTACATTTGCTATTCAGGCGTTTGAAAGTTAAGTGTTACTTAAAATTTTTGAACAAGGCATTTTAAGTTGTTAGTTCTCCTTTATTGGGGTAGGTAGCAGAGCAGTACCATGAGAGGAGTAGAACAGGAAGAAGGCAGAATTGAGACCTTTCAAAGTTTTGGCCCAAGCGAGGAGGCATGGGGGCATCATTTGAGCTTCCCACCTCAGGTGCCAAAATGTCGTGGGCCGGCCCTGAAATAATGTCAACTCAGGAAAAAAGAAATCTTTAAAACAGCAGTGACAACATCGCCATTCTTGTTCAATTGGTTAACTCTCGTCTAGCAAAACGTAAAACGTTGGGCTGATGCTAAGTGCCAGGTTCCCTCTAACTCCTACAATGCCCTATGAACAGACCGGGTCACAGCCACAGCAGGTGTAAATCTCCTGAAATCTATGGCCTTTCAGCAGCCGGGGTTCTGCCCCATAATAGCATCCGTCAACCATGTTCTTATGTAATGCATCTTCCTAAGGCTTGGTCTACACTGGGGTGGAGGGTGTCGGCCTACGATACGCAACTTCAACTACATGAATAGCATAGCTGAAGTGGGCATATCGTAGGTCGACTTACCTGGCCGTGAGGATGACGGAGACTCAACTGCTGCCGCTCCCCCGTCGACTCCGCTTCCGCCTCTCACAGCAGTGGAGTTCTGCAGTTGATTTATCCCCAGTAGATTGATCACTACCCCGATCTGGCGGGTAGTGAAGATGTACCCTTAGAGACACCAAGTTGGGGGTAAATTCTAAGGGCTAAACTGTGACGTGAGCTACATGGGAGGGAGGAACCTCCTATGCAGGCTGGTCAGACCTTAGGTCTGGATAAACAGAGGCTACACAGCTTTTTACTCCACCCCTACCAGAGAGGACTTGGGCAGGGAGTGGCTGGTCCTTGGCACCATACACCCAATCATTAATCAGTGCAGCAGAGCCAGTGTGGTGATGATGGAATTTGTTGCTTATACGGGCCAGCAGCAAATTGCCCTCGTCCCCAGAACAAGGAGGAAGTAGGTGAGGCCGTGTGAGTAAATGTGTCTCTGAGGCACAGCGCCTCATGGGGCTACTCTTGGGGTTGTGCAGCTTAGATAGCACCCCTTCGGCCCAAGAGCACCTTTTAGCCTGAAACTCTCCATGGACCTGCTACATGCTAGGCACAGAGCTTGCCCTGGAGGGTAACACTCCAGAGGTTAGGTGCAGTTTGCTGTACTAAAGATGCTTTCCGTTTAGTATCGTTAATGGTTTTTCTCTCCAAGAGGGTCTTGCACACATGAAGGTGGGGGTGGGGAGAGCAACGTTTTATGGGGCTAAGTGACGTGCTGTGATCCTGCAGCAGCTCTCTAACAACCCTTGGGGGAAAGCCGACTGATGCGCTGAAATGCCTAAACCAGGCCTGACCTGTGAGGGGATGGAAAGATTTCTGCTCTGGTTATTGTCAGCCCAGTTTGGATCCTAAATGTTTACGTCTCGTATTTGGAAACCTGTGGTTCAGATTCCCTTATGATGCACATGTTGATGGACAGGTGGAGAATTTCCAGACTCTTTGGGCAGGAACCCGGAATGAAACAGAGCCACTCTCTGATGTACAGAATTGTACAATGCACAGAGAAAACTGTACAGCTCCCTCCCTTGCTGCTCTCTCCATCACCTCATGCTAACCCACTCTCATGTGAGGGCTGTCCCAGATATACTGCCACTGATAGGCAGCATTAACCCTGCTAGAGCCTTGCAACCCAACCTTAACCTGACGGAATCCAGTTACAAGTGTCAGGTTCAGGTTGGGTCTGAAAACCACCTGACCCTCTCGGGCTGAGGCTGGGTCATCTCTGATCACCTTCTCTTGCCCCTGGAGTTGGTGCAGTGGTGGTTTCATGCCCCGCTCCTGCCAGCCACCACCACCTTGCTGCCCTGTGGGTACAACGCAGTGAGCATGCCCATGAATTGCATCACCTCTCACTCCGCAGCCCACACAAGTGCAGCAAGATGACAGCCAGCCAGGGTGGGGTGCATAGCTTCTGCAGCAACCCCAGGGGCAGGACGCTGCTGGAGACAGATGGCGGGCATGGAGAGTAGGAAGCCCCCACCAGGCCAAGCCCCAAGGATGAGGCGGTGGTACTGACACAGGTTTGGGGGGGAAGTGTCGGGCCAGATCTGTAAACGACTTGCCACTCTCGAGTTGGGTTCTGGTCAGCTGTGGTAGGATCGTGTTTGAGTCCGGGTTGGGCTATAAAATTAGGCCTGAATGGACCCCTGAGCCCCCACACCATCACCACCCCCACATGAGGTCACTGATAGCTAATGCTAACTTGAATTCCTTTCCCCTCCCCAAACCCCACTAACCCACTGCAATGTAAGGTCTTCTCTCCAATAGATTGCTTATCCTATCAACCCCCGTGCTAAATGATCACAATGTGAGGTCTTTTCCTAACTCCAGTAGATAATGCTAACCTTATCCCCCACCCTATGCTAACCCATTGCAGTGAGGGGTATTTCCTACTCTGATAGCTAGCGCAGCTCCTAGTATGGAAGAATCAGTGTGAGGGAGTCTCAAAAGAGCCGCAAGGAGCACAAGTCCAACTGAAAATCAATATTCTTATGATATCAGTTCTCAGAGTCCCCTCCTCAGGGCCAGGAGACGTGGCTACCCCCAGAAAGAATGCTGCCAAAACCAACCCTTAAAGGTGCAGGGTTCAATTCAATTACTCAACTCACTCCATTAAAGTCAATGGGCTTGCATCCACTGACATCAGGTCTGAAGTTGGTCCTTCATCCCTACCCCTGGGTTGGAGAACAGGTAACTGGAGCTTCCTTCGGGAGCCAACCCTGTGATAATATCTCAGAGTAAGTCACCCTCTGATCTACTATCACCCTGTCTGTAAAGCCAAACCAGCAGGCATCCAGGGAAAGCCGCATGGGAATAGTGCAAGAATGAGCATGTGAGGCCCCTTGCAGACAGAAACGGGACATAAAACAGAGCCATAGAATGTATTCAGTTATGTACTGGACTGAACCATAGAGTCTCTTTTCCCTGTGTTGGGGATTAAGAGGCACTAACACTGTCTCATGGTGACTCTCAGTTTTGCTTCCAAACATTTATTCTGCTGTAATGTCCTGGAACCGTTAATCTTTGCAGAATGTTCTGTTATTCCGTGGCATGGGTCACAGGCAAGCATGTGTATCAAGGCTACGGGAGCCTTTTCTCCCCTTGCTCCATGTGTGTAAATCCCATTGTTGCTAATGGAAGTGACTCAAGGACAACTGATGAACGTTTGGATGCATCAGGTGCAGTGATTCTTGCCAGCATTCCTTGAACCGAAGTCAATGGGAATTTTCAGAGAGCACCGGATGCAGGATCAGACTGTAAGCCTAAACCCCTGCAGGGGGCCAAATTAAGGTTACACAGGCAACCTGATTTCTGGCATTTCTTAGCCTCTGAGTGGTTGACTTTGCACCCTTAATATTCTTTTAATTTGGGGGGCAGGGTTGGCGCTTGTCTGTGTGTTGTTGTTTTTTCCTGGTGCTTGTTTCCAAAGTTCAGGTCATTCCTAGTGGATAAAGTGCTGGACTGGGACTTAGAAAACATGGGTTCTATGCCTGGCTCTGCTACTAGCCTGCTGGGTGACCTTGGGCAAGTCACTTCCCTTTTCTGTGCCTCAGTTTCCCCATCTCTAACATGGGGATAATGATACGGACCTCCTTTGTAAAGCACTGGGACAGCTGCTGCTGAAAAACACTAAATAAGAGCTAGGAATTATTATTATTCCCCCACATAAAACTTCAGTGACCCTTTTAAAAACAAAACAGCAGCCTAGTACCAACAAGGAACCCTACAATAACAAATCTGTATGTGCACTCTAGCAACCACGAGCCACTTTGCAGTAATAAACCAGTGCCTGATGGGAGGGAGAAAAGAAAGAAAGATTTCTGTTTCAAGCTTCTTATGCACATAAATAGCCTCCTGGCCATGCCCTCAGTCATGTTATTAACAGATTCCTTTGCCTCTGATCCCTCTTCCGGTAGATGTGGTGGTCACTTTTTCATATGAAGCCTTTTCCACGTGGTTCATGCTGCCCTTTACTAACTTACATGAAATGACAGGAACAAGTACACCATAGAGGGGGAACGGATTCCAGTAGTCAAAATGCACATTTTCCCTACGAACAAGTATCTTGACTTTTTAATGGCAGTCCTGAGTATAGGAGGCTCCAAACACTGCTCAGGAAGGGTTATGAAGAGCTGGTTTACGGCCTTGTTTCTCCCTTTCCTTTTTATATTCCAAATGGTAAATGAAGCACTTGTGTGGGATTGGGGAATGCCAAAACAGGGTACTGAGAGCATAGAGCACTATGTTACTTGCAGGGTGTGTAGGGCCAACAACAGCATAGATGCAGGTTGGGTCTGGGTCTCCTCCATGCTCTCAAAAGTGCCACCAGGACCCACCTGTAACAGGGTCCTGGGCACTACGGGGACAATTTTAAACTCCATGCTCATCTCACACATAAATCAGTGTAGTGATCTCTGCGCTTGGGGCTACCTCAAATATCTCAATCTACCTCCCAGGCATAAGCAACTACTTTGAATCATCCCCATGCTATTTCCAGTACAAGGGAAGACCATCCTCTGTTGAGCTACTGATTATGACTGGGCCCTTTGATGGTCATGCAATTTCACCACCCGTCACGTCCAGGATTTTCATGCAGAAGGGCTGCTCACTCACTCTGCGATCAAGACAAGTCAGGGGGCAGGAGACACTGCAAAAACAACACTGAAGCCTCCTGCCCCCTGACTGGCTGGTGGGGAGGTTCCTGGTTTAACTGAGCTTCGAATGTGATGCGTTCAGCCTACCATTCTAATGTATGGGGAGAGGGCTGGTCGCTCTTTCCCACAGGGACTGAGCTCAGAACCAAAATTCCAACATAACACTACCATTTTTATTGTTGTATTTGGATTTCAGATTGTCTAATTTATGATGCATTTTAATCAGCTCGAGGATTTGTCCCCTGGATATCCGGAGGCTTCCTCGAACAGGAACAGTGACCTTCTGAGGATCATCCATCACTATCTAAATTATCTTTGTACTGAATGGAATAATTTCTCCTCCACAGTACTTTAGGGCTAAAGGAGACTCACTTAGAGGTGATTATCTTTTGCTAATAGCCTGCATTAGTGAGCAAGATCTCACAATTACCTTGGTAATCCTTTCCTATACTTTAATGTTGCTATTATTATTAATATTGCTCTTTAAAACATACTCCTTTCCTGTCACATAGAGGCATTGACTGCAGCTTCTAACTAAATTAGTGAGAAAGCTGCGTAAAGAACCCTGTATATTACTCTATTTAAAAAAACAAAGCTGAAGGATGTTTTGAGTCAGGCCAGAAGGAACAAAGAGGTATTTGTTTACATCAGTACAGGTGGACTATAATCACACTTAGCCTGATCTATATTTTACCTCAGTAAATATCCTTCTCCACAAATTGTGGACCAGTCCAAACCATTCAGTAGCCTGGATTTTACTGTGTATTGACTGAAAATTATTAAGACCCAAAGTGGCTGAGAGGGTGATTTTCAAAAAAAAACCTCACGTACACAGTGGCTGAGATTGCCAAAGCTGCCTAAGGGATTTAGATGCCTGACACCCATTAATGTTAATGAGTCTCTAAATCCCCTAGTTGGCCTTGGAGACCTTAGTTTTTGCTTCCCTTCTATGTTCTGCTCTGTGTAATGGATTTAATCAGGCGTTTACGCCTTCTTGGCTTCTGACTTTGATGTTTCCTGAATCCACCAATTCGACTGGGCTACCACTTGGAGTCAGCCAGCTCGTCACCTTTACTGCTCCTCCACTAGAAGATGGAGGAACTCCATTCGGGTTTGTCCAGTCTTGTTGTCCCACGCCTGCCTTCCAGACTGTGCTTCCAGGTCTGTGACCCGGTCTGTTCAGGACAAGGAGAGTGGAAGAGAGTGGAAGTTTTTGAAGTTCACAACTTAGTGGGGAGGGAAAATGGGACACAGTTGAATACTTTATTCCATTTTAAAACCAGCTTGAGCTGAAGCCATGGGCTTCCATTCTGCTGATAAAAGAGACATTTTCCGCCTGAAATAACAGCTTCCACAACCAACCAGTCCATACACTTAACAGGAAAGGTCCACTTACCTAGAAGTAAAGAAGCATTTTTCCATCCTATCTGCCTCTTGTGTTTATATTGGCCTTTTTGTCTGCCAATTTTAAGGGAAATTAACTCAATAAACCTCAGGTTTGTAAGGATTTTGTTTTAACAGAGTTAATATTTCCTGTTATATAATAAATGTTACCTCTGAGCTTATAACCTGAACTTTTTCCTGGGGTGTTTCAGTTAATAAAAGCAAATGGTCATGAATATGGTGTGTTATTATTAACTAGTTAAACTTCCACCACTAAATTAAAAAAAAAAAACCAAACCTTTTCCTTCCTGAGCATTAACTGCAGGTTGCATAAGCAATTACATATGAATATCACAAACAAAATAAAGTGTATCAAAAGAATATCAAGGTTGCAAAGTTAAGCACTCAAGAGTTAGGAAATGCCAGATTTAAGGTTGTCTGTCTAATAAAAAAAAAAAGAGGGAACAATCTGACTGTCTAATCCGTTCCAGCCAATAGGATTATGAGGTGAATAACTACATGGTTCAGGACTACTTACATTTATCATCAGAAAGTCTTTGACTTTTTCTAGACTTTCAGAGATGGGCCTGTACAAAAACCCAACATCCAAATCACCTTGAACTTTGGAAGCATCTGGAGTCCAAATCTGGATCCAGCTTGGAAAGTCACATCTGAGCACACTGACTGTAATAGTCCAAACCCAACCCCTGAATCCAAATACCTTCAAACTTGGCAATGTTTGAAATCTAGTTCTGAATGTTATACCCTGGGGCATGTTTCACTATTTTGACTGCTGTCTCAGGTTTTGGAAAAAGTTTCCAGAGGCTTCAAATAAGCAGATCAGGAAGGAAAATCCACAAGCCGTAACATAATGAGTTCTGGGTATGTAAAGAGAGGAAGGTTACGAACATGGCAGCATTGTGTTACAAGAAACTGAAAGATTTTTGGAGCATAATTCATGTTGTCAGTGAAGTTTCAGCTTTAGGGAATGGGATAGTCACACTTCCTCGGATGCTGGAGGCATCTTACCATGGACAAGGAGGTGTGGGCTATTTATCACTTTGTCATCTGTTACTCTTTATTTACAGCTTTAGAAACCTGCATGTAATTGGAACTTTCTGACTGGCTGCTAATGACATCATGTCTATAATGTCCAGCAAATGCCCATGGCTGTGTGCCTTATTTTTATGTATAAATTCCATTTCATAATAGCAGCCAGACAGCCCATGCCAAGTATTTCAGGTTAATCATTGCACTTGTCAGAGGGTTAAAGCCACTCGGTCTTTGGCCTCATGTCTTGTATTGTAACACCCAACCCGCACTGTAATCACCCAGGCATCATGCATAGTGTGTCATGCCTTATTGCTCAGCTGAAGATGGGCTCTTCAGCTGAAGTGCGAGCATATAGCAAAGGAAGGGAATTATTTTTAAAACCAGCTTCTAATTTGGTGCCCACATTTTCGTCATTTCAGTCAGTCACGAGTGCAAAATCAGAAGCTGGTTTATCAAGTCCAAAATATAGAGCCAAGCTCAAAACCATGGAATGCAATGTCCCACTTCTCAAAACTGATTTGCAAATATTGCTAAGCAAATGAAGGGAAAGGGTATGAGCAGGCAAAATGAGGAACTCATAGGAATGGAGAAGGAGAAGGCCTGAATATAGAAAAGAGTGATTGAGAAAAGACTGGTTTCAGAGTGGTAGCCATGTTAGTCTGTATCAGCAAAAAGAACGAGGAGTCCTTGTGGCACCTTAGGGCTGGTCCACACTAACCCCCCGGTTCGAACTAAGATACGCAACTTCAGCTACGTGAATAACGTAGCTGAAGTCGAAGTATCCTAGTTCAAACTAAACAGCACTTACCGCGGGTCCACACGCGGCAGGCAGGCTCCCCCGTCGACTCCGCTTACTCCTCGCGCGGAGCAGGAGTACCGGTGTCGACGGCGAGCACTTCCGGGATCGATTTATCGCGTCTAGACGAGACACGATAAATCGATCCCAGAAGATCGATTACTACCCGCCTAATCAGGCGGGTAGTATAGACGTACCTTTAGAGACTAACAAATTTCACAAGTGAAATTCACAAGAGAAAAGAAGCTGACTCTGAGAAGCAAATTTGCTGTCGTGGCTAGAGTTGGTTGAAAAACATTACTTCCGCCCTGCCTTCCATGGAAAATGTCTACTTTTCAAAGAAAAACTGAAAACACAAAAACTGAAATTTTTCATCTGAACCAAAATTATTTAATCCAAAACTGCACAAAACCTGAAAAGTTTCATCTGAAATTTTTCTAAAATGGCAGACTCTTTCCATGAAAATTTTAGTTTAGTTGAAAATCTAGTTTTCCATCCCACTCCACACAAATTTTTGATGGAAAATTTACAGTTAGACCTGACTGAGACATTAACAAATGGGATTTTAAACTCTGTGATAATGTAGCGCTACTCCCACTGACAACAGTCCTTTGACTTCAATGGGAGCAGAGTTAGGTCAATGCTGAGTATGTCTGAAAATCCCACCTTTAGAAACCATCTAGTGTTACCGAGTATCTCTGTGGTTCACCAGCAAACACTCACAGAGAAGTACAGGAGCCAATCTCTCAAGCATAAAAAGAAAGTGATCAAGGTCTTGTTGCCTAAATCTACCATTAGTGATTGGGGAAACCCAGAAGATCCAGCAGTTCAGCTCAGAATCAAAAATTTGGTAACTTCTCTGGAATTCTTGAGTCTGAAAAACTGGGTGGAAAATATCACAAAGTAAGGCTCTTGGGAAATATCCCATATGTCCTTCTTCTGGGCATGTTGAAAATACCATAAGAATATCCTCTCTCAAGATATTTCAGCACTTCCACTCCTAGCTAGACCATTGCAGAGGCTCATGGCAATGAAAAATACCTGGGGAAATGTTAATGGAGACATTTAAGTCTTTCTAAAAGGTTCAGTTTGGATTTGGATCATGTTTAGGATGAAGGCTGGTTAAGGGGATGAGGAAGGTTTTGGGTGAGTGAAGAAGTTAAGAAGGCTATTTCTTAATTTATCTGAAAAATTCAGCCATCTTGTATTTGAATATGGCTAAGAAGTACTGGAGTTGGACCAAATATTGTCCCTCCACAGCAACAATGGGCCTAAACTGAAATACCAGCTCCAGCTGCCCACCCAAACACTGGCAAAGTTTGGATCTCTATGAAGATCCAAATACAGATCTCCTGAGTCATGCCTTCAATGGGCGTTGGGTACCTAAATACCTTTGAGGATCTAGGCCTTAGATACTATAGTGATGAGCAAAGGATAGATATAACAAGTACTTCAGGCCACAACAGCTAGAAGTTGACTATCATCCCAAGCCAGTAGGCTATGCCAACTTGGGGCAATGAAGAGCCCGTAGGTGGATTATCCAGACATCCTTCCAGATGCACAATTGCGGGATGGGAAAGAGACACCCTGTACCACCTTTTCCCCAGCTTAACCCTCATATATCACCTAGGCATCATAGAACAGGGCTGGGCCCTTAGATTGAGATTTTCAGAGCCATCTAAGGAACTGGGATGCTTAATTCCCATTAAAAACTAACTGGATAATTAAATCCCTTAGGCAGCTTTGACAGCCTCACTGTACAATAAGTAACATTTCTCCTGTGATGACAGCTGGGGGGTTTGAAAGGATTTAGGAAAGGGCAATTCTGCAGCTGAATTTCCAGGTAAAGAGCCATGTTAGCCCTGGCGTGTGTTTAATCAGCAGGAGGCTGGCTTTGGATTGAGCCGTGGATGGTGGAGGCTGTGGGCTGAGCAAGCGATGAATGTTTTGATTCAAATATTTGAGCTGTGGCGAGAACATATTTGCAAGTTTGAGAGGAAGCAGCCTGACAGAGAGGGTTTCCTTCCTCAGCTGCTGCCAGCTGGCAAAACCATTGTGTAAGTTGCTTCACACAACATGTTTCAGGCTGTGAAGGAGGAAATGTCCTGGCTGCATGGAGAATGGCCTTCACTTTGCAGGGCTTGGAGGCTACTTTCACAGCTGAACCATGGACTTCGAGGGGCCTCCCCAACCTGATGTAGGCCTCGGGATCATTGGCTGCCCAGGACAAGGGCAATTTGGGATCTACTAGGAAACCTGTGTTTGAAACATGTGTAAGAAGAGCAGGGAAAGACGAAGGACACTCCCTGCTAACCAGCTGTCACAATAGCAACATGTCGCCCACAGTTGGTGTAAATCGACATAGCTCCATTCCTTTCAGGGATGATACCAGTTGACACCACTTGCAGATCTGCCACAATTCTTCTTTCAGGAGGACTGGAAGAAATCAAAGCCCTGTTCATAACTCACTGTCACATGCTGATGAGGTCTGTTGGAGCTAAGACGAGACAGAATTCCTTGAGCAATGATGCACTTCTCCCACCCCATCCCCACCTTCTTTGGAAGGTCAGACGATCCAGGAGCCATAATCAAACGAAATTCTTTTTTCTTTTTTTTTTTAATCTCATGGGAGTTTCAGCTCATCAGCTCTAAAACAAAACAAAACATTACTAACCCTTGGAGAACCTGTCTGGAAACGAGGAGAATGGAGCCTTGTGCTTCCTGGGCAAAGGAGTGCCAAATTATGCATGCAAAGAAGCCACACTGTGCTGTCTCCAGATAACTTTATTATCTGACACATGCATGGCACAGATATTAACTTCCGCTGTTTATTTTTCACCTCTGACTGTAACAGCAGCTCTAGCCACCATTCCTCACACAGCCCCAGCAGAAATTATAGCCCAGAGCAAAGTCACTCTCATTGCGCAGGCCTGAGAGAGCCTTTTGTTCTCAGGCAAAGAGGAGGTCGAGCGTAAAGTGGCTGAAATATTGGAGGGAGCATCCAGAGAGAAAAATCAATAGGAAAATCATTCTGCTATCTATAGGCTTGGCAGAATTTGGTTTCTATTTTTTTTTTTTTTTACAATTTTGACAGAATATTGATACTTATCTTTAAGCATTTTTTAAATCAATTTAAATTTTCACAGTTGCGGGAAATTATGAGGGGAGGTTCGGACAATATTTATTTATAGACTGTAAATGTTGAGATTCAAGAAGTTAAAGCTTTATAACCATTAAAATATAAATTGTCAATATCACATGTCAAAATACTAAGTAAATATCCATAGATCAAACTCCAGTAAGTGCTCAAGTAGTACTTTCTTAACCTTGCCTATCTGTACATTTTGATGATTACTGATGGAAATATTTATCGTCACTTCATACGTGTACGGTGAAATCAACATTTACCGATAAAAATCTCATCCTTCCAAGCCTAATTATAAACATAAAATTTTAAAAATATCCAAGTCCCCCACACACTCAGTGGGGTGGGAAAAGCAGAGATGTCCATCAGTATAACTGTAGTGAGCACAGGTAACATACTCGGCTGGATCCAGAGGCAATATCTTAGGGGTGTCACTTACAGGTGTGAAATTGCATATAAGGGAGTCTAACCTGATTCCCATGTAGACAAAGCCTCAGGCACAAAGATTTTCTTGGGTGTAAGCTAAGGTGTGAATTTAAACTGGTGGGGTTATAATGTTATTAACACACGCACACATGTACGTGTGGATACTCTTGTTCTGGCATGAGAGTGGCTTTTTCTTTTTGGTGTAGCTTATATTGCTTGGCAAGTGGTTTAAACTAAGCTGAAGAAAAGTCACCCTTATACCAGAATAAAAGTGTCCACATTGCGGGGGGGTGGGAGGGGAATACCATTATAACCAGACCCACATAACCCACTTGTAACCCTTTCCCATGCAGACATGGCTATACATGAAAACGAGGACTGTACACAGCAATGTGTTACCAGTCGTAAGGGTCTAGTTATACCGATATCACCCCCTCCCCGCCCCATGGAGACACTTTTATTCTGGTATAAAGCTGGCCTTTTGCAGGTTAGCTTAAACTCCTTGCCAAGCAGCATAGATAAACTACAGATGGTCCCTCTTATATGGGAAGGGGAGGTTATACTGGGGGGTTATACCAGCATCACTATGTTGGTTAAAATTCACATCTCGGGAATGTTGTTTATAACCTATAACCTATGTGGACAAGGCCCTTCTGGCAGCATAAAGCAGCCTTAGAATAGATGCAACCCACTTTAAGGCCACTTTGCAATGTCTGAGTGGTGTGAAATGGCCGTAATGTACGTACGTGAGAAGTTGGCGTGGGTTGCTGGCTGAGGAGCTGGGACAAGGTGTATGTCACACCAGCTTGTAGACTTCTTGACACCACCCTACACAGCCTCTGAATCTGACCCATTCTCAAGGTCTAAGGCACTTGAGAGAGAAAGCTCATCTCTGCGGCAGGCAAGGAAAGTTTTTATAGGGCTTCACCTCAATCACTTTGCCGCAAGTCATGTTTGAGACTGTGGGTGGGCCCTAGAGCATGGGTTCACACTGTCCCCTGCCTCTCCTACCCACACCCATCCAAACTGCCCATCCTAAACCCCTGGTCTGACCAACACAATGTAAATCTTCTCACAGCAGCTCCGCCTCTCTCTGCTCACTCCTATGGGAGTTGGGTGACAACCCTACCTCCACCATTCCTTTACAGCTATTGGCCAGAGAGCATTAAAAACTGTGTGCCACTGCCATCTGGAATGCCATTAGCACCAGGGGATCAGACTGGAAAGAAAGTTTATCCTGTATACAAGACAAAGCGCATCTGAGACAGTGACAGGCCATGTGATAGGGTCGCGTGCTTCACTATCTTGTATTGCAGCATCTCAACATGCACACAAATACATCCAGGACATTATCCGCCCCCTAAACTCAGAGCCCCAAGGTCTATGTGGGTACTGGGGGATGTTATGTAATTGTTATACACCACTCCTGATGTTTGCTTTGCAAGTGAGCACATGGAACATTCCATGGGTGTCCAGTGCATGATTTTAATCCTAGGTGGAACTATGCTATGAACGTTACATACATGTTATGAGAGCTACAGGAATAATTGTTGTAACTGTGTTGGTGCCCAGACCTGAAAAAGAGCTCTGTGTAGCATGAAAACTGGTCTCTTTCACCAACCAAGTTGGCCCAATCAAAGGTATTACCTCACCCACCTTGTATCTCTACAGGCATAATATTTATCACTGATACATGGCATAGGTTTGTCTACTCCGCCAGCTCGCACAAGCACAGAAACTGTGCAGTGAAAATGCACGTTTCACGATGATCACACACTGTGCGTGTCAGAGCAGTGAGGGTGTTGTCCAGTTATGGTTTCTTGATTCTTCAACGGTCAACAAGACAGTTACGCAAGGAGTGCGTGAGATTGAAGAATGTATCGTCAGATTTCTACTTTTAAGTATTGTGACGGACCAAGGCCAGAGGGCTATAGGAAAGTGGTAAGGAACCAGTATGCTAGCCCCAGGCTAAACAAATCCCTGATACCTTATGGCAGTTGCTCCAGGTTAATTAAGACACCTGGGGCCAATTAAGAACTTTCCAGAAGGCAGGGAGGTTGATTGAGACACCTGCAGCCAGTCAGGGGCTGGCTGAAACTAGTCAAAAGCCTCCCAGTGAGTCAGTGAGGGGCGCATGTCAGGAGCTGTGGAAGGAGGTTGCGTGTGAGGAGTTGGGAGCAAGAGGCACTAGGAGCTGAGAGAAAGAGGGCGTACTGCTGGAAGATCCTGTGGTGAGGATAAAGAAGGTGTTGGGAGGAGTCCATGAGGAAGTAGCCCAGGGAGTTGTAGCTGTCGTGCAGTTGTTCCAGGAGGCACTCTAAACAGCTGCAATCCACAGGGCCCTGGGCTGGAACCCGGAGTAGAGGGCGGGCCCGGGTCCCCCACAAAACTCCCAACTCCTGATCAGACACAGGAGGAGTTAACCTGGACTGTGGATTCTACTAGAGGGGAAGATCTCTGAGGCAAGCAAAATCCGCCAATAAGCGCAGGACCCACCGAGGTAGAGGAGGAACTTTGTCACAGTATTCTGGAATTGTTCCCTACAAAGTCACTAATTAGGGCCTCTGCATGAGGCTGCTACACTGTGACAACATATCCATATACCTAAGATCCCACGGAGTGTTATAGTTAGACAAGGATGGTCTTGTGATTAAGGAACTGAACTAGAACCCAGAAGATCTAGGTTCCATTCTCAGCTTAATTCTTGTCGGCCACAAGCTTCCTCTGTGCACTTGGGCAAGTCAAGTAATCTCTTTGTATCATCTCTAAAATGGAGACGACGCTCCATTTGTCTGCCAGGCCTGTCTTGACTGTAAGCTCTTCAGGGCAAGCACTTTCTCTTACCACGTGTCTGGACAGCAACTAGCACAATGAGACCCTGAGCCTGGTTGAGCTTCTAGGTCCCACTGTAATAGGAACAACACTAATCTGGATCAAGTCCTCACATTCCAAAAACACTGTTTCTAATTCCAAGGTTTCAGTCTTCCCTGAGACAGGATGTGGCAGCAGGTCAAAGGAGTTCAAAGTTGTCCTTTGCTCTAAACCTCATCATCCATTGTGAAGGAGAATTCACTTCCTCCTACTTCCATGCTTATAGGAGCTCCCCTCCCTCTAACCTCACACTTGGCAATCTGAACTCGTTCTGCGGGTCATCCATTCAGTTTCCCTATGAATTGAAGTCTTTACTACCTCTCAGATGGAATCACATTGGGCCCATTAATCATCATATCTCTCTGTTTTCCGCTCAGCCTCCTGCAGCCTTGAACCAAAGCATTCCAACTGCCACTCCTCTGCAACACTTGCAGGCTGAGGAGTCACATTCAGCCTCCTGCTAGCCTCCTCTGACTTCACCTCAGTATGCACATCTGACACCATTTCCTATGCCATGATACTCTGGGCCTCACAGCATCTCTTTTCCTATTTGGATACACTTATATGAACCCTCTGGATGAGATCATGAATGCTGGGAAACTGTTTTTTGCCTACACTGGGAACCAAATTTGCAGCATTATTGGGAAACTGGGACATAGTCAAACACCACAGATGTCTGACGTTTGTTAATGTAACCATTCCCTTCCCTCCCAAGTTAAAACAGTAAGAGGTTCTTTCATCAGCTATCACATTGAAATGGCCCATAAGGCTGCATGTGGCAGCATCTGTGCATAAAAGAAAAGTTTTGGAAAGTCCAGATAACAGAGTGACTTCATTAGTTGAACATTCCAGTAAATCAGATTTGTACCATCATTCGGATTGTTTGAAACAGAGGAGAGACGTGTGTTTTTCCAGCTTGAGACTGAAATATTGACTGTTCTAATGCCTTTGGTTTGTGAATGGGCACCATACAGCGTCTCTGCCTTTCCCACAGTCCTTCAAAACTGTGCCCAAGCAGTTAGAGGCGATACTGAGCCAAACAGAGCAGAAATGAGAAAGTGCAGTACAAGAGCTGGATGCAAAATGTTATTTTTTTCCTGTGGAAAATTTGCACTTCTCATGGAAAAAAAATGAAAATTGAAAAATGTGACTAAAATACCAAAAACTCTCATCAGAAAACTGCCAGAAACAAAACTGATTTTTGGTTGAAAACTCTTGGTTTTGGGTCTTTGATTTTCTGATGAAAAAATCAAATGTTTTAGAAGAAAGAACATTTTCTGTAAAAAATTGTGTTAACTGAAAACCCTATCTTCTGTCCCAAAAAAAGTTTCTATGGAGAGATTTTCAATCAGCCCTATGCAATACATATTTGAGAGCACTAGAGGGAGCTTAGGTGAAGAAAGTTGGGGGTAGGGGTGGAGGGGAAGAAGGGGTGAAAACAAAGACAGACAATGGAACTCATTTATTTTGTGAGTTGACTTGAGTAAAGAATCTAGTTTAATCCTGTTGATAGCTTTGCTTAGGTCAAAATGCTACACATATCCAAAGGCACTTCGTTATTACAGAACCCCAATGACAGCTGGTTGAAACACTGAATTTCTGTTCCCTGGACAGTTTTGACATTTCTAAATTTGTTTTTGTTCTAAATCAGAAAACCCCCCACCAAAATTAGAAATTTCCCACAAAATGAACTTTAAAAAAAAATCTTTTCTGGTCAACTGAAGTGTTCTGTTTCAATAAAATCAAAAATTTCATTCTGATTTTAACTTTTTCAATTGTTATGTGATATTATAATTTATATTATATTATTTCTATAGAAGATTTTATATAATTTATAATATAACATTTCTAACTGGAAATTTATTTGGAAACAAAAAATTAAAACATTATTTTCTGGTAAGGCTGAAATCAAACACTTCGACCTGATCAAAAGATTTTTCAATTTTTATTTTTATTTTTTGAAATGTCAGAATTAACAGGTTCCCACAGAAAGTCTTGATTTTGACAAAACACCATTTTCCGACAGAAAAAATGTTCCACTAGAAATATTTTCCCACCTATACCCACAATATCAGTGCAAATAAAATTTACCTAGCAGTCTGGACTCTTCAAGTGTCCTTCCATGGTTTCAACAGAAATAATGATACAATAATAATGTACATGTGAGCATAGGCGCCAACTCCATGGGTGCTCCAGCCCCAGAGCACCCACAGAAAAAAATAATAATGGGTGCTCAGCACCCACCAGCAGCCCTATAGATCAGTGCCTCCTCCTACCCCCGCCCAGCACCTCCCACCTGCCGGCAGCCCCGCCAATCAGCTCCTCCCTCCCAGTGCCTCCTGCCTGCCACGATCATCTGTTCAGCGGCGTGCAAGAGGGGCTGGGGGGGGAAAGAGTAGGAGCGGGTGCAGGAAGAGGCAGGGGAGGGAGCGGGAAGAGGGAGGGGTGGGGGCTTGAAGGAAGGGGTGGAGTGGAGGCAGGGACTTGGAGGAAGCGGTGGAGTGGGGGTGGGGCCTAGGGTGGAGCAGAGGTCGATCACCCCCTGGGTTCTGAGTAAGTCAGCGCCTATGCATGTAAGGGGCCCAATTTTCATTTACACTAAGACCACGTTATGCCATTCTAGAAGTGCAAGGTGCCTTAAAGTGCGTGTCAATATAATTTATTCCCATTTAAGGCCCATTTAGACTGCTCTAGCATGTAAAGTTGCCTTAGTGTAAATGAGAGAGTTAGGCCCTTTAATGCCAGAATTCTAATTTGAATTATGACAACCTAATACAGATACGCAATTCATATTATCTGCATGTATGTTATGTCTTGAAAAACAGGTTAGGTAAAATAATAACCCTTATCCATAACTTGAACTGACCTAGAAGCTCTGTATGATATAAGGAAAGTTTGGTCCATTTTTTGGTTGTTTGTGTTGGATTTCCATAGCCTTCCGGGTTCTGGCTTGGAGGAGGAGTGGGCTTTCTCCACATTTCCAACCCAGTTAGAACCAGGAACCAGAAACCACACAATAGCCTCATCTTGCAAAATTTAAATCCAAGATTCCAGAGCACTATTCCCTCTAAGCTGTGCGCGTGTGCATGCACACACAGATCCTAAACCCTGCGCACACGGCGAAACACTGCACACACAAAAATTTGCACAGAAGCACAACAATGGGCATAGAAGACATTTTTTGCACACATGGCCTGTCAAAAATTTGCACAGAAGACATTTTTTGCGCACACGGCCTGTCAAAAATTAGAGGGAACATTGTTCCAGAGCAAAGTAGTTTGGGCAGAATGAGCACCTGGACGTTCCAAAAGTGACATCATAATATCCCGGGATTGACATGCAGAGTGACATTCTGAAGCCTAGAATGTCTGTTGAGCCAAAGGGAAGTGTTGGAAACAGCAACAAACATGGTTGAGAACTCTCTTTGTTTAGAACATCACCCAGTTGAATTATCACTAGGGTTCACAGTCTGCTACTTCCAATTTCTACAATAAAGCACATATCTATGCCATCCCAAGAGTCTTGGACCTTTACAATGTCAGAAGTAGCTCAACCAATCACCACGCTTACTCTACAGCTAATTCACATGCAACAATTTCATTGGTTGTATGAGGGAGACTGCACAGGCGGTGGATTACGTGGCCCAACAGCTACATTTCTTCAAAACGACCCACACAACAACCCAACCAACACACCCAATTAGGGTGACCAGATGTCCCGATTTTATAGGGACAGTCCCGATATTTGGGGCTTTTTCTTATATAGGTGTCTATTACCCCCCATGCCCCATCCCGATTTTTCACACTTGCTATCTGGTCACCCTACACCCAATAACCCCAAACACACATAGTTCCTCACAGCTGCACAAACCCCTCATCTGCCACCCCCACAAATCTACACAAATCTCTTTGCATAAATCAAATATACACATTCATCCACCCTCATTCATTCTTACCATAAAACCATAGCCACGGGTCATCAGAAGTTGAATCATAAAATTAGGCTCCTAAATCCAGAGTTGGGCACCTAAACCCTGTGCACCCAGCAGCTTTCATTGCAGTTAAAAGAAGATGCCAGTCTCTCACACTGAAAATCTGCAATATCCTGAACAAGCCTGATGCAATTCAGATACACTTTACTGAATTAAGTTACATCTTCTTGAATTAGGGGTAATACCTTTGGGATACATTGTGTTATTGTGGCATTGTATGTACCTGCTCTAGTAGGGAGGGGGGATGCTAGTGGAGTGCCTCTGGCATCCTTTTGAAGCCCCCTCCCCCGCCCCCCAAAGAGGTGCACCTATACTAGCTTAGACTGGATTCTCCAGAGACCAACAGACAAAGAAAGGATTTTTGGATAACTAGCCTGGTTTTAAACAGGCTCGAGGCCTTCTTCCTGATCCAGCAAATGGACAGAATCCCTGGTCCACAGAGGACCCCAAACCTTAGGGGAGGGTTGGAAGGACTTGGCCCATTGAGGCCCCATAAGACTGGGCACTTGTTCTGAGCTGAAGCTGTGATGAACTTGTAACCACAAGGAACCCCCTTGGGTGGGGTGCTGAGGGACTGCCCCTGCCAGAGCCCATGTCAGGGTTGGATGATCTCTGGTAAGCTTATCAGCATGTGTGGAGGTTCTTTTATTGTTTTAATATGTTTTCTTGGTAATGCTTTTTTACCTTCAGAATAAAATAGGCTTACCTAGGAAGTGCTGTGTGGTACCTTATAACTGTACCAATTACACCTATTAACCTATGAAAAGAAAGCAAGCAGATGTCACGGCAACCTGTCTGGGCTGGGAATAAAACAGTGAAGGCAGGGAACTGTGCGGCCTGGAAATACCCTGGTGAGAAGGGAGAGAGACACGGGTCTCCACCCTGAAGGGCTGGAGAGTTGGAAGCCTGAGAATGGGTGCCTTTGCTAGCCCACTAAAGGGAAATATAGGTGCAGTTGCCCTGCACTGTGACATGCAGCACCTTGGAAGATCAGGCCACTTTTCATTAGATTCCTACATATGGATTTAGGAGCCTAACTTTAGCAACCCAGCTGTGAAAATTTTGGCCCAAATCTTCGATCCATTGGAGGCTCACCCGTTACTCTAGATAAAGTATGTGTTGAAGGGATAGCAAGTTTATGATCTCTTTCTCTCTCTCTCTCTCTCTCACACACACACGCGACTGGTAAACAGATCTAGAACGTGGGATCTTCTCCAAAAATACAAGCCTCGTCCAGTTCAGGAAAATCTCGCTTGGATGAATTATTAGTGGAGCTTCTTTAGCACAGCCTTTAGAGAGGGATGGATTCACAAACCCTTGAGCAGGTCTAATAGTCTGTTCCATAGGGGGCCGTGGTGCAAATTCCAATACACATTCTAGCACCATTACACAGGTGTCTTGAAAGAAGTGGGATTTGATTAAGAAATTCACCTGGCTACGGGCTGGGTGATCTAAAACTATTTTAGAAATACATTTCTAAAGCAAAAGAAAATAGGGCAAAATCCATCCTCAAGGTATAAAGGGCCAAATTCCACCATGTGTCAGTCCCACACAACCCCCATTTACTTCCCTTCAGTTACACCCATGCAACTCACGATTGGATTTCCCCCAAGGATAGCAAATATCACAATGAAACGTTTAATTCCGGCTAGATGCAATCTACAGTTTGGACTCTGTGATGATTTACATGGAGGATCCATGGTGTTTTCTGTCAATGCCTTTGGCATCTGTTCCTACAGAGGGATCTCTAATAGTTTCCTGACTGCTCCATTTCCTGTGTTGGAGCAATTGGATATAACAGAAAGAAGAGGGTGCTGAGGCCTGCAGTGGGAGGAAAGGAAATCAGATATTTTATTAAATTAAATATAACACTCATGCCTCAGCGGGGTTAGAGGGAGGGAAGGGGCTTGGGAAGCATTAGGAATATTTTGTCTTCAGAAAAAGATTTGCAATAAGGACTGTCCCGCTCCGTTGTAGCCCAGGACAGTGTAATTGCTGATGTTGGTTACATTTGAATATGGGCTGCAATTCAACTAGAAAAAAAGAATCTCAAACCTTCTAAAATGAGTCATGGTGGATTTATTATGCTTACTAGGCCAGATCTGCAATCCGCCTGTCTCCATGAAAGCTATGTTGGTCTATACTCCTCTGAAAGACAGACTGTAGAGATTTTCATACCAGAAAGTGTTTAATGCACCTGAAATCTCTCCAGGTTGAAGAAAAGAGCATTAAATCACTAGGATAAAAAAGGGGCATGGGAGGATAGATTTCTAGAGTCCATGCACAAGCCTTCAGCTTAGGGGAAGTCAATCACATTTCCAACAAAGAGCACATGTACAGTCAGTTGACAAACTACAAGACAAAATACACTGAAGCGCTGTCCCATTTATCACTGCCATACAACGATAAAACTCCAGGAAATGTGTATAATAAATAGAGTGAGGGCCTGATTCAAAGCCCATAGAAGTCAGTGACTACACTACCATGAACTTTCACAAGCTTTGGATCAGGCCCTTAACAATTATGGATTTTCAAAAGCCCCTAAATGATGTAGGGGTACAATTCTTATTGACTTTCAACAGGGCTTGTGCTCATAGGTCACTCAAGTGCTTTTGAAAAATCACAGCCCTCCCAGCTCCCTTAACTAGGGTCCTTAACTGTTTTGCTGAATCGGGGCCTAGATACTCGCATTAGAGAAAGGAAACCTCAACAAATGCATGCTTCCCCAAGCATACACACAAAATCACTATTTAGCACTGTGTTTTCAGAAGAATCCCAAAATTGTCCTTTATACCCCACTTCTGCAGCTTGACCATGGTCCTTACTCAGGCAAATGCACCAATGAAGCTAATGGGGCTTTTGCTTGAGTCCTGGAGTGGTGCTTTTCCTGTGGAGTCAGGATTGAGAAACATAGTACCAGAGCTACACAGAGGTTTTGGAGGGCCTGGAGCAAAATCTGAAACTGAGGCCTCCCTACCCTGCCAAAAGAATTCTGCTGATATCCTAATAGGGCTGCAGAGTGATCCTGCCCCACACTCATCCCATGATGCCTTTCCCTGTCTAACATAATGATCCGTGGGGCTGCGGGCAGCCAGCGCAAACCAAAGCAACCTCCAGGCTGCTCTAATTTATGCAAGACTCCAGTCCAGGACTGGGTTCAAAGGACCTCCCACTCCAACTGCATGGAGCGCTGGGAGACACAGCAGGATGAAGGTCCGGTGTTTTCTGCACACATCCTTACCGTTGAAGAGGAAAGAGGAACTCTAGGACACCAGCAGAATTCTTCCCCTAGGTGTGCTAACTGCTCTTTATGGGGCCCTGTCATAGCAAAATTCTTTATGTCAATGGGATTTCACTTCAGTTGGGGTTTAAAGAGATTACGCACATGAGCAAGGCTTACTTTGCAGAGTACTTTTTTCAGGGTAAGGTCCTGACAGTTAAATTTCATTCCTTTCCCATCTCCCCCAACCTTGCTTCCCCAACTAAAGAATTCTTGTGAATATTCTGTATTTAATATGAAAAAGTATTGAAAGTAGTCTAGGGATATGATTCTCGCTTCTAGTGCAAGAGGGCCCAGGTTCAAATCCCAAAGGAGCAGTTGCAAAGGCTGGGATTATTCCTGCACCTTTAAAATTTGGCTAGAAGCTGAAGCTAGATAAAGTCAAATGGAAATAAGGCATGGGTTTTTTTTAAAAAAAAGAGTGAGTGCAATTAACCATTGGAACAATTTACCAAGGGTCGTGGTGGATTCTCCACCACAGGCAATTTTCAGATCAAGATTGATTAAAAAGAAAAATCTGCTCTAGCTGAAAAGGAATTACTCTGGGGAAGTTCCGTGGCCTCTGTCACACAGGAGATCAGACTAGATGATCACAATGGTCCCGTCTAGCCTTGAAATCTAGGAATCTATGTGCCACAAGAAACTGTTTTAGTCTTTCTAATAAAGAGAATGTAAAGGAATTCCTCAAGTGTCCCTTAAAAGAAAGCAAACCCCCAATATTCATACTGTATTATTACCACCACCATCTGTAACCATCTTCAGATTTGGAAAACGCATTTGCTCTGCAGATTTGCATTGCCCCTGCAGTGAACAGTTTTTCCTCTATTAAAAAAGTCTCTAGTGAAAATGGTATTTGAAACCTAAGAATGTACCTCTTCCACCTTTTGTCTTGCCAGTTTTTCTTGGCTACAGCTTTCAATCTCCCTAAGACTCCATAGGTACGACGTTGGCTGGTGCCATAAAAATCCCCAATCAGGGAAATAGCAAATGCAACAATAGCAAAAGGAGAAGCTTGAAATATTGCAGGGCTTATTCTTTTAACCTGTGTGACATTCTTAATGATCTGTCTCATGAGTCAGCATTCCCGACGCCAGTAATTAACACTCCTAAGCACCAGGCCTGTGAGGTACAGCGATAAATTTAGAGCTAAAGAGGAGTGAAATCCTATAATTAGAAACACCAAAGAGACATATTTTTTGTGTCCATGAAAAATGAAGAGGAGAGAACTCATTGACTCCAATGGCCTGACTGCTCCGCACCCCTGAAAATACCCCTGACGTATAACCTTCGCAAGGGCTCTAAAATACAGAATAGATCACTTTTAAGAGCTATCTGGGGGTCTAGATTGAAGGACCATAGAGTAAAATCTCTGTGGGGTCTAGGATAACATAGAACTATGGAATCTAAAAGCAAGAACCTCAGAACTTTATGGGGACTAGAATTAAGAACTGTACTGAATCTGTGAGGACTGTGTGTAAGTCAGAATTACCGCTTATGAAACAAACCTGTCTGTTCTCCCCTGTTGATTTTAGTACACATTGGGTGAAGAACAGGTGTTGGGATCTGGATTAGGTTTGGGTTCCAGACTAGAGCAGGGCTCAGGTTTCGGTTCAGACTCACAGATTTTCAGAAGTGACTTGGGCTCAGGTGACTCGTGGGCTCACAACAAACCACTTCTGTGTCCCCACTCAGGCGGACGAGACAAAAGGTGGGGGGGGGAGGTTAATCTGCCTGTTGCCCCCTGTGGGGTCCACCTGCAGCAGACTGGCTCAGCAACGACAGGCAAGTCACCGGCAGCAACTCCAAGGCAACAGCCCTGCATCAGACCAACCTTGGAACCTTCCCTCGGGGGTGCTCTAGCAGGCAGCAGCCTCTAGTCAATTTCTCTCGCAGAGCAAGGCTTGGAGATCCAGCTGAGCTGGGCGCTTCCCTTTTAACTCCTCCCTCCAGGTCAGTGACCTGTGGCAGGGCTGCGGGTTGGGGCTGACTGAGCCCACAGCAGCTCATTAACCCTTTCCTGGCCACTGCGGGGTTTGTATATCCCATCACAGGACTGTTCATCTAGACCAGTGGTTCTCAGCCTTCCCAGACTACTGTACCCCTTTCAGGAGTCTGATTTGTCTTGCGTACCCCCAAGTCTCACCTCACTTAAAAACTACTTGGTTACAAAATCAAACATAAAAATTCAAAGGTGTCACAGCACACTATCATTGAAAAATTGCTTACTTTTTCATTTTTACCACATAATTATAAAATAAATCAATCTGAATATAAATACTGTAGTTACATTTCAGTGTATAGTATATAGAGCAGTATAAACAAGTCATTGTCTGTATAAGATTTTAGTTTGTACTGACTTCGCTAGTGCTTTTTATGTCACTTGTTGTAAAAGTAGGCAAATATCTGGATGAGTTGATGTGCCCCCTGGAAGATCTCTGCGTACCCCCAGGGGTACATGTACCCTTGGTTGAGAACCACTGATCTAGGCTGGCCTCTGGCATAAGACAGGTAATCGAATTTTACTATACAAATTCAGCATTGAGCCCCCTAACTTGTGGCTGAGCTGGAGCATATCTGTCAGGAAGAAGTCCTTTCCTGATTCAATTCCTGGGGAATCCACCACATTCCTTGGTAAATTGTTCCAGCGGTTGATATCCCGACACGGTTACAAATTTGCACCTTATTTCCAATTTCAATGTTTCTAGCTTTGGATTCTAGCCACTGGATCTTGTAATGCCTTTGTGTGCTCGATTAAAGAATCCTTAAGTATCAGATGCGGCGTCCATTGGCTAGTACTTCAGCTGATTCTCCCAAGATTTTGACAGGATATAAGCCAGCACCAGACAAAAAAATTGGTATTATCTGTCTTCAGATCTGACTTGGGTCTCAAACAAAGGAGTGAGTATAGTTAATTTTCAATAATAAATATTGCCTGAGAGAGCTGGGCAGTAAGTAGGGCTGGTCAGAAAAATTCTGATGAAACGTTTCATCGGACTTAGTTTATTCATCGAAACTGACAAGTTCGATTTCCACAGAGTTCCAATGGAACCCTGCCTGCCAAGTTCATCAGAAACCTGTCTGATTTCCTGCCAGCTCACCTGCCAGGCTCATCAGCTGCCCACAGACTGCCTTGGAGTTAGTGACCCCAGAGCTTCCCGGGTCTGCAGCTCCAGAACAACCCACCATGTGGACTGCTCCTGGGCTAACAGCCTTGGATTTCCAGGGTCTGCGGTGCTAGTGCAGCCTCCTAGGCAGACTACTCCATCCCCATCTGGGGGAATTTCAAAAATTGGGGGTTATTCCAAATTGGAACAAAACCAAGTTTTGAAATACGGAAATCCTCGGTGCAATGGAATTACCTCTCTCCACACAGCTCTAGAGCAACACATTTTCAATTAAACTTTTTGTTGAAAATTTCAGAGCTGTTTCCCGCCCCCCAACAAAACCAAATTTGGGGGTCAAAATCTAAAAATTCAGAAAATTTCAACCAGCACTATCCCCAGATAGTGATCAGCCATCACTCCCCACCCACATACACACCCATACGAAGGTCTGTTGCAGTTGCAAGGAACAGGCCTCCCTCTATATGGACCCTCAGAGGGCTGCAGACCGTGGGGACGGGGCAATATTGAGGTCTGGGAGGAGAGAAGGCAAGAGGTGCATTCCCATGGACCTCCTGAGGTCTACAGGAGTGGAGCACCCCAGTGAGTGCTTTTTGTGGGTTTTAGCGGAGTATCTGGAGAAATCAGGCGGCTGTAAAGGAGCCTCATTTGCAATCTCCTCTGTGAAGTGACTGCCATCATTCCACAATGCAAGATATTAATTTATTGCTGACATGATACCTGCACACTAGCCAACTATTAGGATGAATTATGCTTCCTCTGAATGGTGCTTGCCTGCTGTAGTTAGTAGTGCTATATGCAGCCATTGAACTAATTTGCCATACGACAGGCAGACAAACTACTACTAAATCTCTCAGCACTTAAATACGCTCGGAGCCTAGTGATTTCAGCTTGTTTTTACAAGGGATATTTTCTATCCATATGCAGCCTCTGTTCCGATTAGGAACAAAAAGGAACCAACTAAGACGAAGTATATCTCCTAGGCAAATATTTTGTTGCAGCATATCACCAAGAGGTCACTTTGGGTTCTCAAAGCTTCAGCTTAAACCATTACTTCCCCCATTGCTTTTCCTATGAGCCAGAAAGCACAAATTATAAACACAAGGCTATAGACTCACAGGTGAGATTGTACAGGATATCTTGGAGCCAAGAGCTACTTAGCCTTTGATGTGTATAGTAGCAAATCTTCAAGGACTATCCCATTCAGATAAAGACCCTTTCAGCTCTGCTAAGTGTTCGGAAAATGAAACCAAATCACAAAGGTTTATTCTCCGCAGTAAAAACTTCCCAATGCTCACCAAATGGGAGTTTGATCCTTGCTCCCATAATCAGATTCTATTATCATAAATAAGCCGGTTCCAAAATCTCGCTGAGATGAAGAAGGGTTTTCTTTTCCTTCTGAGCTTTGAAGCATTTCCCTGGATGATGTTGGGGGCAGTGATGCAATAAACAGGGATACCATGAAATGGAGAAGATGAAAAAGCTCAGTTAGGCCACCCTCTCCATTCCCCGCAAGCCAAAGTAAAATTCTCCCCAATGGTTTATTTTCCCGCATTTGTCCAATCTAGTTTTCAGTGGCTCAAGCATTGGAGCTTCCATCTTTTCCTCTGGAACATGTAACCTTTCTTTTCTTTATTTCGGCCTGGTCCGATGAGGCATTAGCCAGTCCTTGCCCACCAGACCATGCTACCTCTACAAAATATGAAACACTTCACAAATTGCATATCACCCCTGGGAAAGGGGCCATGCTGATCTGCCCTGTATCATACATGCCATTGCTGCAAGTGACCCCTAAAAATCCTAATCCTCATTCTGACGCTGGCCCTCTGTGCCTCAGTTTCCCCATCAGTAACATGGGGGATAATTCTGTCTACCCATCTCAGCTTTATTATACCTCAGAGGGGGATTTTCAGGCTTACTCTAAACTAAGAGTTTGTACAGTGTCTCGAGATCCTTAGATGAAAGGCACTAGCGAAGGGCTAAGTATTTCTATTACCAGATATTTTGACATTATCACACCAGAAAGAGATGGGCAGACAGCCCTTGTCAATCCAATTTTCAGATGGCTGAGCCAATTGCTGGTATATTTACCATTTGTTAAAGAAAATTACAGAAATGACATAGGGCCTGATTCAGCAAAGCACTTACGCACATGCTTAAGTACCATTGAAGTCAATGGGACATAAGCACATGCTTTAAGATTACATACGTGCTTAAATGTTTGCTCAATGGGAATAGATTTAAGCATATGCTTAAGTGCTTTGCTGAATCAGGGCCAAAATGCTGTCCATAGATTTCATATAGAGTCACAAGTAATTATTAGAAATATTACCAGCAGTGACCAAGGCACAATAAAAAACAAAAATTCTTAAGGCCAGGAAATGTTCCATGTTAATCTGACCGTGCATCAAACTCCAGCGGCTGCTAAGTGACAAGTACTGAAGTCTGATTTCTCTCATATAAGGCTCCTCCCGGGAAATGCAGGAACATGAGCTCATAAACAAGCAGGGAAACCCAACATATTTAACCAACAACCCATAACTTACTCTGAATAAGCTTATTGATGTCAGCACATGTGATAAAGATAGCCTCTTTGGAGTCTGTGATTTTGGCATGATTATCCCCTAATTACATGCTGTAAACTGAGAGGAGCGAGCTCTGAACTGCCCAACGGCTTCTGGGCTCCCCATGAAAGTCACTCGCTGAAGGAATCTAAAAATAACTTTATAGGCAATCCTCATAATGGGAGAGGAATGGCAGGAGTCGGCATGTTAGAGTGGTTAACCCTTTCGTGGCTGGATGCACATAGGCATGATCAGGATTAGGGCCAGATGCTCAGATGGTGTAAATCATATAGCTCCATTGACTTCAGTCACGGGACACTGATTTATACCAGCTGAGAATCTGGCTCTTTGGGTCCTTTTCATTAAAAGTAACATTTTACATTTCAAACTATTTGGCAAGAACTTAAACCCTTTCTCCCTCATTGGCTTCCTCTACTGGCTCCCTAGCCTCCACCACCTCAAATCCAAGCTTCTCCTTACTTTTAAGCCCTTAACTCTGCCCCTTTACTCTTGTACCTTTTGGTATTGCCCCATCCCCATCTCCCACCACCACTTCCTCTACTCTGTGGGGTTCCTTCAAGCCTGACAGGGCCTTTAGGGTACTATGAAATGCAGTTCATAAGTGATAATAGTCACGAGTCATGTGACAAATACATGGTCATTTTCTCCAGCCATTTCAATGGACAAAAAACGATCAACAGATTGAAACTGGCCGTTTGGATCAAGCACCAACACACATTTTACCCAGAATGATTTTATCATGTCACAGTCTAAAGAAGGTTACAGACTCGGGGAAGCACCCATTGAGAGCTCAGTTACTGCTAGGAGCCAGATACAAGACAGCTCACTTTCGGAAAAGGACAGTTTCCAGTAACATTGATGGTCTGGAGAAATAAATTGTAAAAATCCTTTCGATGGAAAAAAAAAGATAGACAGCTTTACATCAGGATCAAAGAGATTGTTTAGTGTAGACCCGTCACTACCTAGACTCCCCCTGGTGTCTGGGCATGGAGGCACAGTGAGTCTGCCTCTAGTCACTCGCCAGCCGTCAGGTTGGGTCTTAACAGGTAGGATCCTAGTTCCAGAGGCTTCACCATGGGCGGAGGGTGAACACGCCCCTGGGGGAGGCTAGACCCCAGCCCCGCCCTCTCTGCTCAAGGCCCCACCCCTTCTGTTCCCACGCCGGAGCCCAGAGCACATGGCTCCCCCGTGCACTCCCACCCCCAGCACTGAGCAGGCAGGTGGTGAGGACGGAGCGCCCCCGGCCCCAGCATGATCTCAGCACCAGGAGGATGGGTGATGTGGCATAATCTTGCGCACGATGGCCCCCAGCCTGCCTGCCCCAGCCTCTCGGCCACAGAAGGGAGCAGCAGGCCGGAGGGGGCCTGCTGGAGTGTGGGCAGAGCCACACTAGGCTGTTTGGGGAGGCATGGCCTCCCCCTGCCTACGATACCCACCGCCACGGGCTTGACCATCCCCACTGAGTTCTGTAGGGCCTTACTCCTCCAAGGGTATGCAAAGGTGTCCGTCGGTGGGTAGCCGTAGGATCAGTCAAGGCATAGGCGCCGACTTTTGTCAGCACCAGTGGGAGCTCGCACCCACTCCACCGCCGGCCCCGCCCCCATTCCACCCCTTCCCCAAATCCCCGCCCCCACCTCCTCCCCCAGGCGCGCTTCAAGGACCCGGCTCCGCCTCCTCCCTATACCCCTCCCCCGAGGCACAGCCATGGCGCTCCCCCCACCCCCCACGGTTGCTGCCCGCCACACATCTGACGGGCAGCAGGCCTGCCTGTGAACTAAAAAAAGTAAAAAAAGTGGCTTCGCGGATGCGCCTCCAGAAGCGGAACCCGGAAGATGAGGTTAGCTTGGTGGGGGGTGGGGGGAGGTGCTGGCGGGTTGCTGCCGGTGTGTGCTCAGCACCCACCAATTTTTCCCCGTGGGTGCTCCAGCCCCAGAGCACCCACGGAGTCGGCACCTATGAGTCAAGGGAGTCTATGGATCGAGAATCTATGGACATGTCTACGCCGCTGAGCGGGGCTTCCCAGCCAGGTAGACAGACACGTTAGCTCTGCTCACGCTAGGGCTTAAAAGTAGCTGTGATGGCTCGGGCAGCAGCTTGGACTAACTGCCGAGCATGTACGCCTGGCTAGGCTGAGCCGCTGCAGCCACGCTGCTATTTTTAGGCACAAGCTCAAGTAGAGCTAGCATGTATCTGTCTGCCGGTGCTGGGAAGCACCGTTCCAGCTGCTGTGGAGACGTACCCTAAGTCTTGATGTCCCTACTCCCCGGGTTTCAAGGGCCTCCTGGCCCATCCAGAGTCTCTTGTGTCAGAGTAGGTTCTTGGCTAATTTTTTCCCCACAAATATTTTTTTCTGCATTAATCGTCCCTTTTTCCCTGCACCCGGTAAGCACATTGTTAAGTTCTTTTTAAAGTTTCTCTTCCTTTCATTCAGACAGTGTTACTTTTCATAAGGGGTGAATACAAATACACGCGAGGCAGGCTGCGCAAGCTAAAGCTGATTTACCAATCTTTCTCTGCTGCAAGCCAGTCGACAGCACACCCCTCACTCGTCAGAAGGAAGGCGCGCGCTTCTGACAACATGGGATTCATTCTGAGGTTTGGCTTCAAATAGCATGTCTGTTTCTTTTTTAATTCACAAATGCTAACCATGAACTGGGCAGCTAGGACAGCTGCTGGAGGCTGTTGCAAGGTAGTAATTTACAGGATTTTTAGTGCCAGGCACCTTGCCTTTTATAGAAAATGTTCAGATTCCCCAGAGCTACTTTAATATAATAGGATGGGATATAGTTGCAGTGTTTGCTCATGTAATTTCTTTCCCCCTTTTTTAAAGTCTGTTGGCTGATGCAAAGGATTAAAAGCACCAGCACGTGGAAATCATGCAGACACACCCTCAATAATCCCCTTTTACCCTCCTCATCAGGCCTCCAGTCTGGGAACTCTAAACCGGACGCAAATCATGAGACGTGAACTGATTGTGCCATAAAATATGTCTGAAAACAGAGCCAGTTGCTACGTTTCTCTCTCTGTCTGGTTGAATTTGGGAACATTCCCCTCACTTGCTAGCTCGCTGGGGAATATCCCTGGTGTGTGAGAACTGGCGCATGACAGTGGGTGTGCATATACACATGCAGGCCTGTGTGGGTGTGTGTGCGCATTAGAGCTTGGTGACATTTTTTAGAGGAATCGTTTATTCACCCAAAAATGCAGTTTTGGTCAGCCTGAAACTATATGTGCATTTGACACAAATTCACCAAAAAGTTTCAGTCAAAAATGATTTTTTTCAAGGTAGATTCACCAGGTGACTTTGGAGCCATTCACAAAATGGCCAGAGAAAGAGGTACTTTTATAACCTTAAGCCCAGCACTTAGGGCCCTCCCCTGAGATGTGGGGGACACAGATTCAAATCTCCATTCTGGAACAGAGAGTTGAATATAAGTCTCACCCTCCTAGCCTCTAGGCTATAGGCTGCTCTGGGGTAGAACTGCCACCACGGCCTCCCTGCTACTATTATTCAAGCCAGCTCACTCAAAGTGAACTCGGACACGTCGACACGTGTTGCAAGCACATCTCTGATTGCAATAGTAGATGTACTCAAAGAGCAAAATCACATTTAACATTATCCAAGGTAAAACGTGTTAGTTAACATATTTTCTAACACAATGCATTTTCCCAGTAGAGAGACGGCTATTGTGTGTTGCATCCTAGGCTAGGGGCCAGCAGGTTCAGTGTGGCACGGTGGGACCACCGCTTACAGTAAGTGGTAACCCTTTTCTAATGTGGTTGGTGTTCTATGTGTTGATACCACATAGCTCCCTGGATGAACACTTGTTTTTTTACCACCGTTTGGCTTTATTTAAACACACTGCACACTCACCAAAACTGTCTTCCTTCATCTCTCCCTTCTATCACCTTCCTTCCACCTCATCTGCGCTACAGTTTGAAATTTTGCAACATACCCTGGGTGCTCTAAAACAAACACCTTCAGCTGGGTGGTTCTTTCCTGAATTGTGATTTGTTCCCTTTATTTCTTATATATACAATATCTGAGGTACCCCCCCCCTTCAAATAAGAGTTTTATTTAAAAAAACCCCAACACTTTGATGTTTTGGTACCAGTTCAACAGAGCAGGTCAATACTTGCGCATATTTACTCTTCTCTTAATCAATACTTATTTATAGCTAAATGAAAGAGCATCCTTCTGGGCACATATGTTTAACGTCAGCTCATGACTGGAAGCTAAATATGTCTCCTATGGCTCCATCAACCTTAAACAAAGAGCTCCTGTTCACTTGAGATGGACAGCTAGGGTCAAACAGAGGTTATGAGTTATCCCTATCTCAGGCTTACTCTATATATTGCATAAACTTCCATCACAGGCTCTGGGATCAAGCTGCAAAGATTGCAGCACTTGCTCACTCAAAGCCAATCATTTTCAAGGGAGGTCACCAAGTAAAACCAAGGGGCTTGGGGTCCCCACTCAGCTCCCACAAGTGAACTCAATGGCTGTATCAGCTCTCTACCACCATGCAGCCTCTTCAGATGACATGGGTTCTCATGTGAAACCCGTGGGACCAATTGGAAAGAATGTGAGATTTTTTGATACACTTCCAAGAGATTTCAAATTGCACAGGGCAGGAGTGGTGCAGGATGACAAGTACACATAGGATCTTGTTAAGGGCTGACTGTCTCAACATATAACAACTTTTGTAAGTTCACCTTGAAACTGCAGCCCTTAGCTCTGTTGAACCAAACTTACTGTGGGGCAACGGAAGCCTAGTTCACGGTCATCTCATCCATAAATCCACACAGCCACAAAGTCCACCTGCAGATGGTTTCTCATTCATGCGAAAACTCGAACTGATGACAAATGTTGCCAAGAGCATACGGGAAACCCAAGAAGAGGCCAAATTCATCAGATACGTTATTACTGGCCAAGATTTTCAAAAGAAACCAGTGATTTTTGGTGCCTCAATTTGAGATACCTTAAAAGGGCCTGATTTTCAAAAAGTGCTGAGCACCCATCCTCTGAAGCTGAGTCCCCTTTAAGATGTCTCAAGCTGGGCCCCTAGTTGAAACAATCATCAAACTTTTATCCAATAGTCATCCATCACAAGGGATGCCTTCAATGCACTCGGGAAGAGTGATTGCAGCACTTGTGTGGAGAGACAAGGCGGGTGAGATAATATCTTTTATTGGACCAACTTCTGTTGGTGAGAGGGAGAAGCTACCTCACCCACCTTATCTCACTAATATCCTGGGACAGACATGGTTTCTACTGTGCAGCACACATAGACTATCCAAGATAGCTTTAATGTATCTAAATCCAAGATAGCTTGAGTAACAACAGTCATGAAGCTGTGGCAACACGGGCTAGCCCCACCCACCTTGGACCCTGGGTCACTACTCAAATGGCTGCTGAAGAGAGTGGGAAATGGGAGGGTCCAATCACACCAAAGAGATGCTGGAGGAGCCACCAAGGAAGCAGGATGAGAACCAGGAGGGAACAGTTGTAGGAGCCGAGGGAAAGCAGAGGAAGAGGAAGTGATCGACACTGTCAGAAGCAGCCAAGAGATTAAGTAGGATAAGAAAAGAGGGGAAGCTGGCGCACCTTGGAATTTGCTACAAGAAGGTGATTGCAATGGAGATCTTGGGGAGAGATGATTCAGTGGAGCGGACAGGGTGGAAACTGGACTAGTGAACAGCAAAGGAGGAAATGAATGAGGGGAAACGGAGGCAGGTGCACAAGGATTTGAGATACAAGCACAGAGGCAGAGAGGACAATGGTTGGAAAGGCAAGTGGTGGCAAGGGAAATATTGTTCAGGAGGAGACACAAGAGTCTGCTGACAAGGAGACGAAGTACAGCATATTAGAAACTGGTTAATAATGGCAAGCTACGGGAGGGATTTCCTGGTCCTGCCTGCAGACTAGGGAACTCTGAGGGAAGCCATGTGATCTGGGCCACAGTCAACCAGCATAGCACACATCGGGTCTGGAAAGTGCCAGCTTAAAGCAAGATGGGGAGAGAGTTGTACCTCTGATTTTGGTTCTTGGTGTATAATTGTTCTGAAACCTAGGAAATAAAATGGTTCTACATTGCAATCTTCCAGCAAGAGTATTTATGTTTTCCTCTAACTTCTCTGGGTGTTTACTGTGAACACAACAGACAGGGCTCAGAGGCAGAGATCAATCCCAGGTAAGGGGCAGGGAGGTCGGTGGGTGGGAGGGAGGGCAGGGTATAATCAGTGTTCTGTCAGAGTCCCTAGGTGAGTCAAGGTCAGAAATCTTCAAGTGGAGGTACGAGTTCAGAGCTGGCGAATACTGAAAGAAGTCTATTAAAAGATGAGTTAATTTGCACATGTTGGGCTCAGTCCTTCCAGGTGCTGAGCACCTTGGCCCAATCCAGCAATGCCCTGTAGCACACACTGAATTTAGAGGATCATTAACCACTGGAGCAATTTACCAAGAGAGCTGGTAGGTTCTCCATCATTTGAAGTCTTCAAATTAAGGCTGGAAAGAGACACTCTAGTTCAATCCCGGGCTATGGGCTCTATGCAGGAATCACTGCCATGCAGGAGATCAGGTTAGATGGTAATAGTATTGCCTTCAAATCTATGACATTTCAAACATGTGACTAGTCCCATTGAAGTCTGTGACGTTACCCCCATATTCTTCATAGAAATATTATGATGATAGGAATATGGCATAACTAAGATATTCTTTATGCAAGATGGGTCATGTGTGCTATCATTGGAAAGGTTATGATTTACTGAATGTGTTTATCCAATTTGTATGCATGTATCATTTCTGTATCTGAAGTTAGGAATATTGTCTATGTACCAATTAAAACTGTGGACGTACTTGGGAAACGCCCACCAGCCAGTGAGCAATCAGCCTTGATAGGCCATTAAGAAAAGACTATGAGTCTTGGAAGATATGGATCTCCCATTTTCCTGGAGTACCTTCCTGTGGACATTGCAAATAAACCTTGTTTCATGGTTGCTTTGACACTGCAAGGTCAGGTGATAATGTCACCTGGTACAAAATACCACCTTGGACACTGCTGGTACTTTTCCAATGGAAACAAAGGCTTCCAGCCTTATGTAAATTCTATTTAAGGCTGGGAAGCAAGGCAATTAGGGCTCTCCATTGCCTCCCGCCCAAGAAGGAAGACTGCTGAAAGCTCCTGAAGAAACCCAGGAACTAAGCTAGGGAAAGGCAAGGGTGGAGTCCAGGCTGAGAACAGGGGTCTAGCCTGTGAAGAGAAATAACTGGAACTCTGAGCTGCACAAACTCTACAACCTGCCTAAAACAACATTTAGGGTGAGAAATTACTATGTGTAACCTGTTTCTTTAGTGTATTAGGCTTAGTTTGTGTATTTTGTTTTATTTGCTCAGTAATCTGCTTTGTTCTGTTTGCTATCTCTTATAATCACTTAAAATTTACCTTTTGTAGTTAATAAACATATTTCTTATTTATTTCAAAACCCAGTTTGTGGCGGGCAAAAAGCTGTCCATATCTCTCTCCACATTGAGGGAGAGGGAAATTTTCGTGAGCTTATGCTATATAGATCTCTATACAACACAAGAAAATATTATGTTGGGTTTACACCCCAAAGGTGGTGTGCACATGAGTACTGGGTAAATCCCCTAACTAAGTCCTCCCACACAGAGCTGAATTCAGTCTGTGTCTGCAGCTGGGTGTGGCCTTACCTGTGTGTGTGCTAGAGAAGTCATCGGAGCCTAGCAGAGCAAGAACAGGGTGAGGAAACCCAGGCTGGTGGAAAGGGCGGCTCAGTGGGACCCCAACACATCAGGTAGCACTCCGAAAGAGGGGTCAAACCCATCACAAAGTCATCTTCAAGTTCAGCACAAGCTTAAGGCCTTGACTACACACAAAAATTGTATCACTTTAATGATACCAGCATAGTTAAAGCTGTACAACCCACTAATGTGGACACAGTTACATTGGTGTAAAAGTGCTTATACCCATATCATCATATGGGAGGGGGAATAAACTATGCCAGAAGAAGGAACCTTTCTACTGATATAACTGCATTCATGGCAGTGGTTATACCATTATAACTATTTCATATCAGACCCCTAACCAAAATAGTTATACATGTACAAAATCTGTGCATAGCCCAGGGTTTATGTGCTTGGCTAGATCAGGCCAGAGTGCCCATCACCTGGAAGAATTGAGACCATTATGCATGGAAACAAATTGTTTCTATCAAATTTGATAGAAACAGAGTGGAGAAATATCCCCTCTCTCTTTATGAACATATGCTGACCGCTGAGCTCTGTGTGACCTCCGATTGTGTCACTCCACCAGCCCTATTAGAGTAAACCAGGGAGAAAAATCACTGTTATGTTCTTGTTTTATTGCATGGTATTAAACAAAAGCACCCAGCTCCTTTCCCGAATGATGCACCAACTCAGTCGCCTTGCCCCCCCACCCTTTGCAATAAAATTATTTTACAGATCAAACGCCAGAGGAAATGCTGCAGCCTATTATTAGATGCTGGGATCAGCTGTCACTTTCTACTTCTTTATGTAACACATTTCCTTTCTATTCCTTTCTGCTCCCTTTACAGAATTAGGTGGTAAAAGAGAAGAGCAATCTTGCACAGACATCAAATGTTCACCAGAAGCCGTCAATCACCCACTAAAAAAACAGATGAACAATAGAACAAAAAAAAAGGGGGAGGTTGGGATCTTTGGATGGAAATGTTATGATGAAATATACTCTAAATTCTTCAGGGATGGGGAAATTCAGAGAAGATTTAGGAGCCAATGTGATCCCAAAAGCTCACTTAGTATCAACTCTAGAAACATTACACTAGCGTATTTTAAAACATGATTTACAGTACTTTATATCTGAGAGCATTGAGTGAATGAAAGAAAATGAAGAGCTCGCATGGCATGAGTAATGCATTTCAGGAAGGCAGCAGCATTCTTGTTCCTACAAGATGCAAGGCTAAATGAAAGAGCATTGCAGCTCTTAAAGGGAAACACCAGTTGTGGTGGGGAGGTGGCTTTAAGGGATTGGAAATTGTCTCATCTCATCTCCAAATCAGCGGGTAGTAATCGATCTACTGGGGATTGATTTATCGCATCTCATCTAGACGCGATAAATCGATCCCAGAAGCGCTCCCCGTTGACTCCGGAAGTCCTGCACGGTGAGAGGCAGAAGCGGAATCGACGGGGGAGTGAGCCTGCACCGCATGGACCTGATGTAAGTACAATTACTTTCGATCTAGGAAACGTCGACTTCAGCTACGCTATTCTCGTAGCTGAAGTTGTGTATCCTAGTTCGATCCCCCCTCCCCTCCCCAGTGTAGACCAGCCCTAAGGCTCTGTTTCAGATCTATCTTAGGTCTGGGGAGCATTTGGTGACCACTGTAGATCCAGGCTGTGATTTTCAAAGAAGCCTATGGAAATTAGGTATCTAATCTACAGTAAGTAAAAGAAAATGAGAATCAAGCACCTAAATCCAGATTTTTAAAAGCATTTAGGCATTGCTGTGCTGTTTTGCAACACCTACCTGATGTAGAAGCCTAAATCTCATTTTCAGAAGGGATTTAGGGGCCTTAATCCCATTGATTATCAATGCCTACATAACTGAAAATGGGACACAGGTGCTTTTGAAAGTTTCACCCCTAGTTCACATTGAGGCCTTTGAAATTACACCCTTAGCTGTAATCCCATTGCATGTAATGGGCAAGTAATCCCATCGCAGCCAACACTAATTTGGCCTTGCATTGGCAGTGTCAGTAGAGATTGTATGGACAATGGAGAGTGAACGGACGTCTCCCCAGCAGAAAGTGTCCTTCTAATATAAGTCAAGGTTGAGACCTGTTAGGGCAGCAGGGTGGGGGAAGGAAGCTTGCCCTGCCTCTTCCCAGTGCTACAAACAGAGAGAAGCCTTCAGTCTTGAAGGCCCTGAGTTAGCATTGCACTTAAGAATGTGCTTGACTTTGAGCATATAAGTAATTCCATCCCTATTCAGCAAAGCACTAATGCATGTGAAGTAAAGGAGACACAAGCATGTGATTAAAATTAAGCATGCTTTGCTGAACTGGCGCCATGAGGTGTCAACTGAGCAATTTTCAGCTGCCCAGACCTTTATTTTTTAAATGGCTCATTTTTAATTAAAATGTACTTCCAAAAAGAAAATAAATACTTGCTCAGCTTAATGCTCTGTTTCCACTCGAAGTCCATTATGGAGTAACTGAATACGATAAATACAGATAACTACATTCTAACAAGTTCCTAAACTGTCACCATCTCATTCTGACAGAGTGTTTGAAATTATTAGCAACCTTTGTTGCGGTATTCATCATCACCTTTTGTGTCAAGACACTTCAAGAAGCAAGTGGACTTTTAATGAGCTCTCAGACCAAAACAGGAAGAGGAAAATATATCCAGTGCATACCACTTTAATGATCACCTCGTTTTATTGCAACTGCTGTCTGGAAGTTTATGATTTATGAATTAGGCAGATGGATCAGTCATTCTATAGAAACACACATATACAGAATATCCAAAATGAATACAAATCCTAATTTCATATAAATAAAATCTTTGACCCTTGCAGTAGTTTGGGGTTTTGTTTTTTGTTGTTTGTTGTTGTTTTGCACAGTCAGTAATGTCCTCACTTCACAGGTCTCTGTGTAATTATGGATTTGTCTTTGTATTAATTGAAACATTTATAGCCAATGTCTCTGTCTCCTAACCTTTGTATCTTATACATGCCCTATGGAAGCAGTTTAGGTTCCCTGGCCCACCGGCATTAATGAGTTGTTACTTTAGGCTGACTCTAGTTCACATCCACTATGAGCTGAAATGATTTCCATCTGTTGGCTGTAAAGAGGACAACAGGCATTGTAAGTTTCACAAATGCAAGTGGCCCGTTTAACCTTTATGGGGTAACCACTTAAAACTTGCTCTCACTCTTTATTTATCCAGCAGTTATGTTCCTCTAATAAAGGAGAGCAGGTTTCTTCCACAATTATAGCACTCTTTATTGAGGTGAATATTCCCTGCAGAAGCCCATTTGAATGATCTACAGCTAGAAGGCCAGGATTTTAAAAAGTGATTAGCAATTTTGGATGTCTCACTTCAGACATTGATGAGAACCCTGGTTGTCAGAGCACAGCTGTTCAGCACCCTCTGAAACCCAGGCCCCCCTTCAGATCAATCAGGTTGGCAAACCTAAAACAGAGGCACTGAAAATCACTGATCTTGCCTGTGCCTAGATGCAAAGAAGTCACCCCTTTTTCCCAGCAAAATTTGAAATTTTGGTTTAAAAAAAAAATCAACGTTTTGAAATCCAGAAAATATTGGCCAGCTCTGTTGTGCCTGTAGCTTTGTAACATGCCATCAGATCACAGGACGAGCAAAGGCAGAGGAACGGATGCTAGCCTTGTGTCCACTGGGGCTTTTCTATGATAAGCAGAATCCTTATCAGTACTGAAAGGCTGTGATTGAATTTACTGTGTCAGAAAAGCATCTGAACAGGCCATATGCACCTTCATCTGCTTCTGTCAGATGTTACCTCTGGGCTTCACATGGGGACCTGTGTGTAAGCACTTTCAAGCCATTAGTATTGGTAACAGAAGACATCTGTGCCTTGTTTCAAAGCTCTCACCTTACACTGTTGTGCAGGGCTGGTTAACACTCACATAGCAAACATTCCCCACAGGGCTGAGTGAGGGCATGGGGAACAAGAGTACTATGATCTCTCCGAGAGCAGAGAGAAGTCTCAAAAGTCAACATGCTGGTGGTTGGGGGGAAGGAAAAGGGGGAGGTAGTGCACTCCTCATGCAGAGAAACATGAAGTGTTTCCAAAGGCAGCAGTTTGTGGCTTTGCTCTTCCCCAACACGCTCATGGGACAGCTAGAGACAAGTCTGCGTTGAGGACTTTGCAAATGGTTCTGGATCCAAACTCTTCCACAGCTTAGGGGTGTTGAGTTTGAGTCCCTCATAGGAAAGAGGGGCCCAACCCTCCTCCCACTTGCACTGGTATTAAAGCGGGTGGAAGAACACCAGGACAACATTTTGCCAGATTTTTAAAAAATATATTTAGTTTTTTTCCCAAATGTTGGCGATATCTTTCAATCAAAACATTTCAGGCAGATCTATTAGCTGGCCCAAACTCCAATACTTCATCAACAAAACTTTCTACTGATTTTTCAAGGGGTTTTGCTTTGTTCAAAAATTGAAAACTCAATTCAGAAAACTCCAGACACCTCTCACCAGCAGTAATGAGCCGTGACTCCCCTTAAGCCAGTGAGCTAGATCCTAATCCCTCTTTGGCCAGTGGCACAGAGCAGCCCTACGGTTGGCTCAGCCAGCCAGTGGAGGAGTGCCATTGCCTACGGGAATCCCCAAGTGGAATAGAGCCACTGTAGCAGCTCCTACTCCACTTCCTGTGCTGGCCTCCAATGCAGGTGGCTGGAGAGGTTCTATTTTCTAGGATGGACAAATCCAGGACACAGATGCAGAAAATGCTGATGATTCACAGAAAGGGACAGTTGAATGGGGAGAGGGGAACTAGGGCAGGTAAGATAAGAAAACCCCCAACCTCCAGCCAAAGCTCAACTGAATCACCTGTTCCTCTCATAATTTCTCATTCCTTCTGCACTCCTGGGTTCCAAATGGGGCCAGGAGCAGAAGTATGGCTTGGGACTGGCCTGTAGCTCTCCCCATGCCAGACTGTCACAACTGTGGTCAGTCATTGTAAAAGAGGCGGCGAGTTCTCTCTGGGGGCTCTGGAACTTGCTTTCCCAATGGTCCAAAACATCCCAAATTCGGTGACTTTCCAGGCGCATTGCAAATGGATTTGAGAGTGGTTTTGAAGATAGCTAAGAGTATGCGTCCCACAGTGATGAAGCAGTGGAAATGAGGTTTTTGTAGGAAGCTGGCTGAGTGCCTAGAGTCTTTTTATTATTTAAATAGAAAGCAAGACCTGTTCTCAAGTCCAGCCAGTAGCAAGAAGTAGCAACAAACTCCAGAGCTGGCCTTTCCCCAGGAGACAGAGAACAGTTTCACAGACACAACGGCTAAGACAATCCAAGCATCCAAGGTATTTGGATACCCAGGTTCCATTAAAACGAATAGGAATTTAGCGTCTAAATACCTTAGGGCTCTTTGAAAATCTCAGCAAGAGGTTTGGATAAGTCTTATAAGTATCTGTGGTCAGATCCTGAAGTTCTTACTCACCTTTAGCCATTTAAAGTATGGACTTCAGGGTTCAACACATAAATATTAGGGCGCTTTTCTAATCCAAATTTGCCATTGGCCTTTCTGAGGCGCCCTCATACTTGCCCCCTTTCTGGTGCTTTGCAAGGTGGAAATCATAGGAACAATAGCCCTGCTGATGTGAGATACATCACTGCTGTTAGCATATCGCACTACCCTGTGCTGTCTCAAGCCTTGCACCCCCGAAAACAACAGAAACTGTGGGCTGAAAAGGACAAACACAACAAGGCCTTTCAATGACATTTAATTTCTATTGGGAGCAACATCTACAGGACATCTCACGCTTTGGCATTCATTTCTGTTTGAGATCAGGCTTTGTGGGTATTTAAACAGCCATTTCATTTGGAGAAGAATGCAAAGCAGACGTCATTTTATGTGTGTGTGTGTGTGTTTCTCTCTGTGTGCACACATACATGTATGTTTCTGAGCACAAACGCATGTGCGCTCATATATGTATGTTTCAGTGTGGGCTCATGAAGGCACACGTTTGTGTGTTCATGTGTGTGCATGCACATGGGAGCATGTTTGTGTGTGTGTGTGTTTATGAACACGTGTGTTTCTGTGTGTGCGCATACGAGATGCTCTGCTTGGAATGCCACAGGTGTGAAATGCACAATGAAATGGCCTCATTGGCATCTGTTTTCCCTTCCACTAGCCTCCCCTTCTATCTGCTGTATTTTCAGCGCACCCCAGTGGAATCCTACATCCCTTCACCTTCCTTTGAACCTTTCCCCGTTTCTTCCATTTCATCGGGCTGCTGTTCCTAGCCCCATTGTCTGGATTTCTGGAAACAAAGGCAACCCCCATCGCTGCACTAAGTGGTTGGCCAGCGGAACAGGTATTTTGAACTATGTCTATCTGTGATATCATACCACAGAAAATGCAGCAGCCCCTCGTAAATTACCAGAGATGAAATCCCTGACACAGGCTCTTAAACTGTGATTTAGAAGCACAGCCAAAAGCAGAAATGACAGAAACGAGAACCTAATTCATCCAAGCAAACTGCCATTCACAGCAGTTTGGGACTGACCTGTGCTTGGGGAAAAAAGGGAAGAATCTATCATCCTAAGCCAAGATTTCAACAATGAACAGCAATTTTGGGGGCCCAACTAGAGACACCTTCAAGGGGCCTGTTTCTCTGAAAGTACTGACCCCCTGCTCTTGGGAAAGCAGACCCCTCTGAGATGTCTCAAGTTGGGTACCCAAGGTCACTAGTCATTCTTGGCTTCAAAGCCATCATGTTACACAGAGACCTTAGAGCAAAAAGGCCCAACCGAAAGTCCCTGTGAAACTCTGCACTCCATAGTCACCATAGTGATATGATTGTGATATAATTATGATGCATCTTGTACAAAAGATGTCATGTGAGGTGTCAATAGAAAAGTTAGGGTTTGCTGAATATAATTATCCTCCATCTGTGCTTGTATCATTTTTGCATCTGGAGTTATGAATATTGACTATGCATCTGTATTTCAAATGTGCTTTCTCCTGGGTAACTCCCACAAGTTAGTTTACATCCAGTCTAGCCAGCACATTGGAAAGGGACTATCCAAGGTAATGGCCCATCAGCAAAAACAATGAGCCATGGGAAAAGCTTAGCCTCATCTGATGAGCTTTCCTGTGGACACTTCAGCCAATATATGGAGAAGGCCCTGCCTGTGTATGGAAGATTGGTGAACTGTTCGTACTATCAGGGTGAGATGCTGCTTAATTCAAACCATATCTAGTTTATAGAATTTAGATTGCGATTTTATTTATTTTTTAGGTAACCAACTTTGATCTGTACGTTATTACTTTAATCATTTAAAATCTATCTTTCTGTAGCTAATACATTTATATTTCTTACCTAAACCAGTGTGCTTTTTGAAGTACATGAGAAATCTACTCAGTGAACAAAAACTGGTGCATGTCCTCTCCACATTGAGGGAGGGGCGGACTGGGTAATAAATATATACTGGTCAGGCTTTTGACTAGGGCAGGACAGTACAGCTCTGGGGTCCTAGGCAAGGGAGCTAGGGGGGAGCTGGCTGAAGCCTCTCTATTGTTAGTTCATGAGTGGCTGAGGTGAAGCCTTCATGCAACAGCAGCTGGGTGTGTCCCTGCCTGTGTAAACGTTTGTGTGAGTGCAGGACCAGGCGCGGTCTGCTGCTTGTCACAGCCTCGCAGTATGAGAGGGAGCCCAGGTTGGTATGCCAGAGGGCTCAGCGGTATCCCAGTTCCAGGTTGCACCCCGGGGAAGTCTGTCACAGCCCCTCCCTCACCCCCAAAGCGAGGGCTGTGCCTCCCTTCATTTTTAGTACGGTGCTGAGCACATTGTCGGTGCATCTGTAATGAACAAGGGGGATGAACAGTCGAAGTCGGCACGCACAGACTATTCTCATTACACAAAAGCTACCAGAGAAAGCACTTGGCACCTGTTGTTAAACGGTTGCTGTATGTAGCAACAGACTGAAGCTTATGCTCTATGGATGTGCAAGGGTGTGGGGTGAGCAGATGCAGAGACATTTTTTCCCAGCCCACCCTGCACACTCGCACAGGGAGCAGTCAGCATCCTGCTGCCTGAACTCTGTGAGCATAAGAACTGAGGGAGCATTAGCATGGCTAGCAGAGCGAGCCATTGTAGCAACCTGCATGGAAGTTGGATGGAGCAGCACAGACTGCAGGAGGGAAGAATCTGGAGGAGGCACTGGGAAGTCAGTCTGTGTGTACATAGCTGGAATGCTAGCAGCAGCTGCAGCATCTCTGTAAATAGTTCTTTTAACAAAGCGCCAGGTTAGTTGTTAGGAACATGGAGTCCTCTCTTGTTATCATCCAGCATGCAGTAAATAAAACAGCCATGTCAAAGAGGGCAGGAGGGAGAACATGGCCATACCCTCCCCTTTCCATGCAAGGTGCGGGACTAGGGCCAGTGCTGTGAGAGAAGCTGGTTCTGGCCCCTGTGTCACAAATACCACTCCTTCGTGTGCTCCCCACGTGAGCCTGAGGAGTTCTGTCCCATATCACTCCCTGCAGGCAGAATGGTTCCAGTCACTGCCCCCAGGAAGTCCAGTGCCCTCTCAAACAGAGAGCACAGCTGGGGCTTTCAACAGAATGAGAAATGCCTGAATTCCATACTTCTTGACAGATCTTACAGTAGGCCGTGTCACTAGAAACATCCAGTGGAAATACTGACCCTGGTTTGTGACAACACAAGTACAAGGTGTGAAAGATGTGTGTTTTTTCAGGACACTGATGCTGTGTGTCTACGCTCACACTAACTCACACAATGCCCTAAAAAAATACTATTGTATTGTGCAGAAATACTCCCAAGCAAACAACACAGAGTATTGATACTCCATGTATTGGGTCTTTACTGCACAATACAGTGGTATATTTTTGCAAGGTTAATATACTAGTAATCGACACCCACCTTAAAAGGCTATTTTCTGATACAAGCCCAAGCATTGGGATGCTGATCTGAACTGCATAGAGCTGGTCAAAGAGCATTAAAACCTGTTCAAGAACAGATTGCCAAATCAGAATCTATCTTGTGATTTGGCTTATCCACCCTCCTTTGTTATTTGCTGTTCACAAAACATTGGATGGTCAATTTCTGGCCATACAATGTTTGCGAACATTAATTTGCTGGCTCCTAGCAGAGATTTGATTTAACACAAATCAAAATTAATTTCAAGATGAAACAAAATCAGAAGTAGTTTATAACACTGAGGATGCTCGATCAGAAAAAAGGAAAAATACCTATTGATTGAAATGACTAGTCAGAGTTTATATTCCTAATACAGTACCATATAATCACCTCAAATCTCATTATGAATAGTTCACAAACGACTTAAGAACCGGAAAAAATCATGATCTATTCACAAGAAGTTCTGGATCAGAAAGAGGACTAAATTTGTTGATAAGTTGTTTGCAATGACTACTTCCATCAGATCTGGCTCTGCAAACCTTCTGCAAAATGGAGCTGGTAAACTCATGATAAACTGGTAAACTCTGATTCTGTTACTTCTAAATACTTGATACTAGTTTTGAGTGCACCTGGGAGAATAATCCCAGACCTGAAGCAGAGCTCTGCATAAACTCGAAAGCTTGTCTCTCACCAACAGAAGTTGGTCCAATAAAAGATATTACCTCACCCGCCTTGTCTCTCTAATATCCTGGGACCAACAGGGCCAGAAAAATACCGCATACAACAACAAAATTTTTTTTAAAAAAAATGATTCCACTTTGTTTTGACCTAATCCAATGCCTGGATCCAAGCAGCTTTGATCTTTGAAGAATTTCTAACCCAAATCTATTTGCCTTTTGGACCCAGCTCTGTTTTGTGTCGAGTTTTCCATGAAAACTGCCCCCCAAAACATCTTACAGAATTGAATGATGTGGAACATGATGACTCAATTTTTCTTTGGATTAATTTTGATTTAGCTGTGACTGGAGCATGTGTAAATAATGGCAGATTCTTAAATTAGGGAAATAATTCAAGGTAAGACTGATTTCTCTCCCTGCAACCGGGTCAGCAAGGGGACGCATCTTTCAGCTGGGCCTTTGATCTTTGCTGCTTGACCTTGTTATGTGTGACCTTGGGAGGTCAGGGAAATTGTTCTGAAAGAGCCAGGGCCTATTGATTTGCTTTCAAGGGAAATGAGATTGGGATTGTCATGTTAATAGTGGACCCCTGAAAGGACTGGGGCTTGTTGTGAGGTGCACCACCCCTTGATGCTAACTGCACCCCTATGGAGCATGCCTTGTTTTTAGGAGGCCAGCAATCTGCCAATCAGTTCCGCTCTGTGAAAGCTAAGGTGAACGTGAGGAGACCTCACCACCTGTATTATAATACACAGCTGTATTGAAATTTCCCTGGCAAAGTTGAAATGTTAATGTTTAATTTACTTGAACTAATGGGTCACAGAATTCCCATCTAAACTGAAAATACTAATGAACCTCTAGGCAGGCACGGTGACCTCTACGCTTTGATCCTTTTAATGGCAGTATTTTAAAACAAGCAGTTCCTAAAGAAGGTTAAGGAAGCAATCGTAAAGAATTTTTAGTGTATGTACATGATCATTCCATGCTGATGCACTTCAACTTTCATAATATTGTGTTAAATTTTATTGTAACCTTACTGACATTTACTGCAAGGGAAAGTGTGCAATCTTAACAGCCTAGTAAAATACAGCAGGGTAATGTAGCTATAAAAGCATAATATTTCTATACCAATGATGAGCCACAGCAATTGCATCCAGTTTAGCAGCTCCATGGGTGGCGGGTGAACATGCCATTGGGGGAGGCTAGCCCCTGGCCCCTCCCACTCTGCCTGAGGCCCCGCCCCTCCCCTCCCCTTCCATGCCCCCCTCCTCCACCTGAGCCCAAAGCACACACCCACCCCCCGGCCTTCAGCCCCAGTGCTGGGCAGGCAGCGTGGCCAGAGTGCCCCTAGCCCCAGCATTGGGTGAGTGGATGGGCGGCGCAGCCATAACACCTCCAGCCCCAGTACGCTCGATGGGCAGTGCAGCCAGAGCGCCCCCACCCCAGAGCACTGGGCGTGCAGCATGGTCCCAGACCCCACAGCCCTGGGCCTTGTGTGCACCAGCCCCAGCCTGCCTGCCCCAACCTCTCGGCCACAGAACAGCAGGAAGGGAATTGGAACCAGGCAGGTCTGGGGGCGGAGCGTGGGCGGGGCTACGCCTGGCTGTTTGGGGAGGCACAGCCTTCCCTTGCCTATGCTACTCACCACCCATGAGCAGCTTATTATTAACGAGTGCTATCAGCTTATCAGTCACATGCTTTGAGATGCAGTATAATCTACTGAGGCCAACCCACATATTACAAGGCAGTTGCCTCAGTTTTACCCAGCAACTCAATGATCTGACAGTGGATACTCTCCTCGCATTCTGGATCAGCCATTAAAAGGTATCTGAAGATAAAGGGCCAGATCCTCAGCTGGTATAGATCTCTTATCTTCAAAGGAGCGACTCCAGTTTACATCAGATGAGGATCTGGCCCACAGTTTGTTCATTACAACTGTCATATCTCATTCTGCTCCCGGTGACAGCCTCTGGCTGAGGAGTGATATCATTTGGGAAGACAGTGAGATCAGTTCTACTGTGGTTTAATACTGGATCAGCTGAACTTTGCTCTGTTTATGTTCTTTGTTTCCTTATATGGGAGAAAATGCTGAAGGCCCTGATTTACAAAGGTATTTAGGCATATGCAGATATGTGCCTGCTGGGAATGAGAAAGACACCTGAGCAGGTTAGGCGCCTGGCTCAGGTGCCTAACTCACTTAGGGGCTTTTATCATTCACACTTAGCACCTAGCTGCATTTCGAGCCACCCAAAATGCCTTTGTAAATCTGGGCCAAAGTCTTTAGTTATGTTTCCCCCATGCACAAAGAGAAAAGGGTTACGTGAACCGAGAATGGCATTTCTTGGAGATTACAGGAACAACAACTCCTCTACTTCAACAAGGAATTAATTCAAGGAGGTCCTATGGCCTGTGTTATACAGGAGGCCAGACTAGATGATCACAATGGTCCTTTCTGTCCTGTAACAGAGCGGCTGGTTCCCTCATTGCCAGGGGTGGCTCTGCTGCACCCTGCCTCAGTCTCCCCTTCTGTTTCCCAATAACAGCCCTTTTAGGGTCCGGTTTATTAACATAGAGCTCAAAATTAATGGCTATTAACCAGGATGGGTAAGGAATGGTGTCCTTTGCCTCTGTTTGTCAGAGGGGGGTGATGGATGGCAGGAGAGAGATCACTTTGATCATTACCTGTTAGGTCCACTCACACCTGGCATTGGCCACTGTCGGTCGACAGGATACTGGGCTGGATGGACCTTTGGTCTGACCCAGTACGGCCATTCTTATGTTGTTATGTTATGTAAAATAATTCAAACTGTCCTCACAGTCCCAAACTAATCCAAGCAATCATTCCTAGGCCTCTCCTACCTGCAGCCCTTCCACAGGCCTCTGCCCGCCTTGTCCAACTCTCTGTGGCTCCGAGAGGTCAGCAGACCATCTCTCTCTGCTGCTCCCACCACGTCCCTCCCCTGGTTACTCAAGGCCCCTGCAGGAACCTTGCCACTCTCTATAGCATCTTTCCAAAGCATCTGTTCTCTGCTTCAGCTTGACTGACAAGCCTCTCTTCTGCTAACCTCTAGAGGCCTGGTTTTATTCACATGACCCAATTCATTTCCTCCACCCGCGGAGGCAAATTGGATGTATCACAGGTGGACTGTGGCCTCATAATCAATTAATGTATGAAAAGAAAAAAGAACAAGGGTAGAAAATGACCACAAGAGAGAGCACATGTTGGGTGTCTCCTCAGTAACAGCCTGCACTGAGCTCGGAGAATAAGAGGGCTGCTGATCTCTGTGCGTGGATGAGAGGCTTAGATATTTGAAGGTGCGATAGGTATCACAGCCCCCTGGCCACCTATCATAAACCTGACTCACCTTTTCCTCAGTCCTTACCCCACAAACCTCCCATTGGTTTCAGTGGGTTCACAAGGTATGGGAGCCTGGTGTCATAGACTGCAGACTAGCTCCATTCAGAAGGCCAGATCCTAGAGTCCTTATTCGTGTTTAGCTCAGACACAATGAAAGGAAAGGGACTAAATAACACATGGGCCTATTAATGGATTCTAAGCTCTGCCCAGCTGCCCACAGCACCAAAGGGCTTTTCCAGCATCTGGGATCCCTGGGTGTAAAGGCAACCCAGCCACATCTCCTTTATCTAGGGAGTGCTGCTGCACTGAGGTCTGGGAGGAGGCTGGTGCAGAGCCAAAAACACTGTCCCTCTCCCACCTGAGGCTTCCCTTGACGACTGGACCACCAGCTAGCCTGCACCGTGGCTGCTTTGTGCTGCTACAGCAATGCCGATCAGCCACAGCGGTACCCAGCAGCTGGTCCATTGTACACTTTGTACACGGTGGGTGCTCTGCACACTCAGCCTGTTGCTGTAGCGTCTCACGCTACTCAGTAGTATTCGATCATGAAGCAACGACGCTGGGGAGCTTCTGAGCTCCTCAGGCAGACACTGTCTCTAAGTAACATGTCCCAGGCTGAGCAATTAGTGCTCCCAAAGATAATGAGATAAGCAGGGCCGCTAACTGGGGTTTTTAAGCCAAGTGGCAGTTTGGTTGGGAGACAGGGAAAGAGACGCAGGGTAAAGAAAGTAAGTAGTTCATTTTCTTAGTGCATTGCACTGGAAAGGCAGTCAGGGGGGATTATGGATATTCCAATGCCAGCACATGGGGCAGAGCAGCGACACTGGGAACTTCCACACTCGCTTAATCTAATGTTCAGATGATCTGACAAATGAAACAGGAGCGCCCCCCCACTTTAAGAAACCAATCTCTGAAGCGTGTTAAGTTCTTGGGAACGAGAGTCGGCACACACGCAGGGCTCATGCTAATCTCATTTGCAGGGAGATGTGCTCTCTGTTAAACAACAGAAAACCAGCCAATCCAGCATAAGTCAATAATAGGAGATGAGCCAGATCCTCAGGTGGGGTAACTAGACAGAACTTCGCGAGAGCTCCATTGAACTAGGCCTATTGCCCCACTGATGATATGGTCAGAAGTGTTCAAAGAAATATTGGGCATGGTTTCATGCCAGTGTAACTCTGTTGATTAGGTTTCAGAGTGCTAGCCGTGTTAGTCTGTATCTGCAAAAAGAACGAGGAGTCCTTGTGGCACCTTAGAGGTCCCACAAGGACTCCTCGTTCTTTCTGTTAATTAGGCCCCTCCTCCCCAGTCTGGGACTGGCTGAGGTCTGGTTTGGCCTCCAGCACAATTTAGAGCAGTCTCGGGCTGCTGTAAATTGCACCAGGTGGTAACACCCTGCAAGGGGCCATTTCCCCAGCTGGGGATTGTTGGTGCACAGTAGCACCTTTCCTTAGCAATACCATGGACATACTCCCTACACCGGGGTGGGAGGGGAGGAGGTCACCTGAGTAGGGGTGGAGCCAGCTTTACCAGCTGTATGACACCATAGGATTCTCCCATGCTGGCAAAATCCCACCCTAACAGGTTAAGATGGCCTTCCATCTGCTTTGTGCTGCCAGGGCAGCAGGAAGCCAGTGAAACAAGAAGTCAGGCTATGTCTCAAAGTGCCCTTATACAACCTTGAACATCTGCACAGGGCAGAGCACAATCTGGTTCTCGCTTATAAAAGTCTTGCACTTAGTTAGACTATCCATTGGGTCACTCCAGTTTTATGTGGGTGTGATTCTGCCAGTTTCAATGAAGTCACACCAGCCTAAAATTAAAGTAACGTAGGGATGGATCTGACCCACTATTTCTAAACATGGATCACAGCATAAGTAAAGGGATCCCTGCATGTACCTCTTCTCACGGCCCCAACCCACCTGCTGTAGGGTTCACTGCAAGTGTCTAATTCTCAACTGCCCCACATCTTGGTTGCCATTTACACCTGTACAAAGTGGACCAGATCCTCAGAGCCACTGAAGTCAATGAAGCTATGGCAGTTTACACCAGTGGAGGATCTGGCCCAATATCATCTTGAAACATTGGCCCTCATTCTCCATCACATGAGTTTTACATCCATATAACTCCATTGACTGCAATGTGATACGGCAGTATAATGAAAATCAAGTTCAAGGAGAACACAGGATAAATCAGATAAGGCCATTTGTCCAGCATAACTAGCACACTGCTTCCGGCAGTGGCCAATAACTGTAAGAGGATCTTAAGTATCTTAAGAGGAAGGCAAAAAAAAAAAAAAAAAAAAGATAGATAGATAGACATGGGTATAGGTAGACATATAAAAGAGAGATTTCTCTTTATTCTCTCTGGCATTTTTTGTGAAGGATCTATGCTAATTTTGGTGGAATTACTGCAGCAAATTTGTAGACACACAGCATGAAATGAAAACCCTCCAATACAGCACATGCAGCATAAATGCAGACAGCACTCTGGGCAATCACTGCTGTCCTGGGCTATTAGGTATAATATTCAGCTGAGCCAGATGCTGCCAGAAGTTTGCCAAGCCCGTTAAACAAGTTCAATAACATATTTTTGAAAATGAGCAGACAAGTCTGTTTTCTAAGAGTTTGGGTGGGAGTGTGGGGCTTGAAGGGGTGGGGGCTGTTTGTTTTTTTAATATCTAAGTATTTGTTCCTTTCCACCTGGCAGTCTCCCTTTCAAACCATCAGAGAGCTGGAGCCCATAGGAGAAAGCCTTTTCATTCACCCAACTCCTGTTTTGCCTTTCTCCGCCATAACCCTCTCTGGAAACAAACCAGCCCTTCACCCTCCATTTTCCAGAATACATTTTAAGGCTTTCTAACTGAAGAACATACTGGGATTGCAGTTTGTTGTTTCTCACAGCATGTCCATGAAAACAAGAGTCTATCCGATCAGCTGGGGACAAACACTATAGGGCAGCTGGCTCTAGCCCCGAAGACTTTAAAGGTGGATCATATAATAGAGGGCTAGATTCTACCATCCTTAATCAAGCAGCACTCCCATTGACTTCAATAGGAAATGGGCATTTTGCTTGATCTAAAGAGACACGGTCACCTTGAAATTTGGTCAATTTAAACAAGTTAAAAGTGGTGTCAGGTATTGTACAGCTGCCTCTGAGTCCCTCTAGCAATTTTAGTGAAGTTAAAATCCCCTTGCCCTATGGTTTAAAATGTTTCTCTCCCACCCCCATTGCTGTGTGAGAACCCTACACAAATAAGGGAAGCGCCAAAGGCTCCGATCCTACAGCCACTTAGGCACATGAGCAGCTTTACCCCTGGGAGCTGCCGCGCTGAGTTCAGTGCAATGACTCATGAGGGGAGTGGGACTCAGTGCATGAGTGTTCGCAAGCGCAGGTGTAAATGAGTCACCAAGTGCTGTGAAAGGCACAGAGCAAACAAACTGGACAAAAATAAAGGGAAATATTTTACACTGGAATTGCCTGGCTAGACGAGTCCCGCGGCCCATCTAGTCAGCATCCAGGCTCCAACAGCGGCCCGGCACCAGCTGCTTCAAAAGCAGATACATGCAAAGGGCTTCACTTAGGAAGAAAAAAATCAAATGCACAACTACAAAATGGGGAATAACTGGCTGGGCAGTAGTACTGTCGAATAGCATCTGGGGGTTACAGTGGATCACATATTGAATATGAGTCCAGCATGTGATGCAGTTGGAAAAAAGGCTAATATCAGCCGGGGGTGTGTTAACAGGAGCACTGTATGTAAGATACAGGAGGTAATTGTTCTGTTCCACTCTGCACTGATGTGGCGTCAGATGGAATACTGTGTCCAATTCAGCCACCGCACTTCAGGAAAGATGTGGACAAACTGGAGAAAGTCCAGAGGAGGGAAACAAGTGAGCCAAGGTTTCGAAAACCTAATTTGTGAGGAAAGGTTAAAATAACTCGGCATGTTTAGTCTTGAGACAAGAAGACGGAGGAGAGATCTGATAACAGTCTTCAAATACGTTAAGGGCTGTTAGAAAGAGGAGAGTGATCAGTTATTCTCCAAGTCTATTCAAGGTAGGACAAGAAGTAATCAGATTAATCTGTAGCAAAAAAGATTTAAATGAGAGATTAGGGAAAATTTAACTCTAAGGGTAGTTAAACTCTGCAATATACTTCCAAAAGAGATAGTGGAATTGCCATCTTTGGAGGTTTTTAAGAACAGGTTAGACAAGGGATGGTCTAGGTTTACTTGGTCCTGCTTTTGTGCAGGGGGCTGGACATTATGACCTCTTGAGGGCCCTTACAGCCCTACATTTCTATGTTTCTATAAGGTGCAAGAAACGTCACAGTAGGTAGATGTAGGATAATCTGTCCCCCATGGGAGTCTCTTCCTAATCCCCAGTAGTTAGAGATTGGTTTAAACCCTAGGGCATGAGGTTTGCTATGCCTTCCCAGACTCTTGCTGTTAGAATTTACTATATAGCTCTGGAATCTGGCTTTTCTTCTCATAAATGTCCAAACCAATTATTTCCTTAGCTCATTTCTATGGCTCTTAGACTTTATTTATACACAAAAATTGCACCAGATTGAGGAAAATATTTTACACATCAAAGTAGTTAAACCTTTGCCAACCATTCACATAGATACACTTCAACAGGTGTACACCTGGCTTATAGGGTTGGAAGGATAAGATTTTTATCAGTCAATGTCAATAAACGTCACTTTCACCATACACACACAAACGAACAAAAAAAATTTTCTATTGATAATAATTGAAATTTACAGAAAGGCAAAGTAATAAAAAATGTTGCTTGAGAAATTAGTAGAGTTTGATTTATGGATATTTGTGTGTTTTGACATGAGATGTTGACAACTTGTATTTTAACAGTTGTAAAGTTTCACTTTTTGAATCTCAATGTCAACTGTCATTAAATAATTATTGTCTGATCCCCGTCCCAAAATGTCCCGCAACTGGGAAAATTTAAATAAATAAAAATTAGAAAACTGCTTAAAAATAAACATTAATATTATCCATTGAAATTAGCAAAAAATAAACATTGAATTCTTCCAAGCCTACTTATATCAACTGAGTCTAAATTGGGAAGTGGCCAACCTTATGCAAAGGAGTGACATCATGCCTGCATGCAGTCTTCTGTTTAACGGCACCACTCACACTTGTAAAGTTACTCACGAGGGTCTCAGGAATTATTCAAACACTCTTAGAAATGCGAAAACACTTCTGTGCCATGATGCTTACAAAAATTCAACAACGGCTAGGCAGCTGGTGTGCTGTGATCCCTGCTTTTCACACTGATCCGAATAATTTCATTGCTTCCCTGTGCTCCCCCCTGTTGTATCCACCCATTGTACTTAGATTGTAAGATCTTCAGGACAGGCGTTGTCTCTTTGTTATAAGTTTGTATAACACTTAGCACAACGGAGTCTTGGCCTATAGGCTCTACTGTCATACAAATAAGTAATACTAATACCTGTAGATTTACTATTACAAAAATCAGTGGGGAAAGGTGGCTTTGAAGCTAATGGTGTTTCTTTAAGGACTGCAGACTTTAGCTCATAGAAAATGCCTTTCCGAGGCAACTCACTTAGGAGCAACAACCTCACCAGTAGAGGGTGAAAGTGGCACCTGGGCAGAAAAATACCATAGAGACCCTGGTGTCCTGACCTTTGAAGTCCAGTCACAGTGAACTTTTTCCTTGTGCGCTTTGTCCCATCGCCACTGCATCAGCATTACTTTATTGCATAAGCTTTGACTCTTTTCTCCTGCAGAGGACCAACTCTCCCCTCGCTAGATCACATTCTTTCTCAGCAGCTGGGAGCCTGCCATCTTGGTAAGAACAGCAGGTGGAATGGAGAGATGTGATTGGTTGTCCGTTAGCCAGCAATTGTTGAATATCAAGAAGTTTCACTGGTAAAGCTGGCTGGGAGCCAGCTCCGTATGCACGTGTTTCTTTTGCAATATAACTAAAGTTTCAAGTTTACCCAGAAGGCTGTGAGTTCGGGATGCCTGGCCCTGCCTAGTGCCAGAACACGTTTGTGGGATACACAAACTGCTTGGACTAAAGGCCACTAGGGACACATTAGAAATTCAATATTAGCTTTATAAAATGGCTAATAATTAGCTACAGCTCTTTTCTCCATCACAGCAGCTGGTGACATGAAAGTGATTAAGTTTCTAATGAATAAATTAGGGTTACTGAATATATTAAATAACAAGGTTTTTAATCAACCGTTTATTGATTCCAGCAGGACAGTTCTGACGGCAAAACCCACCAGGTACTGGTGGAATATTTATGGGCTAGCAATCTACATCACAAATAATTAAAAATAGATTATTTTTCACGGCGTCTTATGGCTTTTTCTTTGGGGTGGCTCAACACAAATTAAGTTAACGTCAAATAATAAATTAAGGGAGAATGAAAAGTGAAGTTGGGGGAAAGGGTTGTGCTGACAGCATGGCAGTCCAGTAGATATTTCTTTGTTCTCACTTGTTGTGCCGGAACTGTTCAATCTTCGGTCTTACTTATTGAAAGGTGGATTTCATGGACTGGGGAGGGTTCTCCTGAGCCCCTTTCCATATCACCTGATCACATTTCTGGAGCAGTTCTGGAATAGGATCATGCTAATTAGAGAGATGTTGGGCGTCTATTTTCATAAGCTACTTTGCATGAAATATTTCCCATTGCGGTGCAATGTAGATATAAACCAAGGTGCCATCTGGAGCAAATCCTGCGCTCATTTCTATCAGTGCAGAGAGCCTCTCCAGGGGAAACTAGTGTGAAGTTCTGTTCCCCAGGGATTTCAGAGGTGGGGAGCTATGTTTGCTAAGCATGCACACACTCAACATGAAGCCCAGCTCCGAGATAACTGCCTGCAGGAGAGCCACTGTTAAGGGCAAACTTGGGGAAGGCAGGATTGAAGGGGCTGCTGCTCTGAGGATTCCCTGGTCCTTTTCCACTGCAGAGGGGATACATTAGGGTCAGAGAAGCTTCACTGTAGGCATTAGGCCAGATAAGGCTCTATGGAACAACTCTGCAAACTGCTCCACAGTGCTGATAGGAGAATTCCTCACCTTTGCAGGCCTCCCCATCACTCAGCTCTCTTAGCAGGCTTGGGCACTAGCATGTGGATTTCCCGCTTTATTTCCAACTGTCCTAGTATTGACTATAGCAAACAGCCAGTTAGGCCTCACCCAATTCCTATTTCACTCAGAGGAATTCACTTGAATCAGGCTATTAGTTAACTGTGCCTAGAAAATCCCTCTCTTTACTGAGCAGTTCCCTATAGATGCCAACCAAGGCCTCGAGTCATAAGAAGGCAGGCCGGTCGTCCAGTTTTAAACCAGACTCTCCTGTTTTTTAAAGGTTTGTCCCTGTCCGGTACTGATATAAAACCGGACATGGTTTTGTCTGGTATCTTTGTGGATGCACAGAGAATGCCATTTTGCAGAGTGCGCTGCTCTGAACCTACCAGGGTGAACTGAACTCACACGGGCACGCTGCAAAATGGTGTCCGGCATGTGGTGTGAACTTGCACGCACTGTGCATGCAAGGTCATGCCAGGGGGCAGGGCCACACAGGTGGGGGAGGGGCCACACCATTCCAGAAGTTCATGTAACCAAGGGGATGTCCTGGATTCTGGGGATAAATCAGTAGCCACCCTATTTATAAGCCACCATGTTAAAGCTGACACATTCCTCCCATCATCCCCTTCTCCATCCCAGGAGTTTGCTGCCCAGAGTTGTTACAGCATGTATTGCCCCCAACCACATCTGTTAACTTCTGAACAATGCAGCTCATTGGCTGGGCTGCCATCTCAGTCCCCTCTCAATCAGTGGGTGTCAGAGTGACATATTGTCTAGTGAAAGGTCAGCCAGGTGGTCCCACAGCTGAAATGACATCGCCACACAGAAATGATATTTCACACTTAAAAGCTGTGAATCTGCCAATTGCATCGAATGTCCTGGCCCTTGTAAAAGAAGCCAGGAACCTACAAATGAGAGATTTCCAACATGCACTCGAGCGGTTGCTCTCTTCTCATTTGGAATTGCTGCAGTGCAGTTAGTCATCCTGTGGCCAGTGATCTGGCAAAGAGATATTAAGCACATTTCACATTCTCTTTAAGCAGTTTCCATTTCTGCTAGAAATTACTTCTGTCATATTTAGGGAGTGGGGGCGGGAAAGACAGGATTTCATCCTTTCATGCAACAAGGATCCAGGATGTTTTGCAATGTAACTGTCCGTAGTGGAAAACCAGCCATGGGGGGAGACGGGGAAGAAATTGTTTGGGAGCTCTCTTCCCATAATTCCATGAGGATGGGAAACCTGCTGCCAATATAACTGCCTAGGGAACTATTATTTTGTTAAAGGGCTATTTGAAATTTTTGGTGCTATAAGCAGCTCCCATATCAATATCTAAATATCTATGTTTTTTAAAGTATCAGACCGTTAGCCTGGCACCGAACAGGGGCTAGATTTTGCTTGTGGCTCAGATCACTGTAACCCTGCAAAGAAATTTCACATTGGGGCCATAATGGAAGCAGGCTTCCCTGGCAGGTTTTGTTTTCGAAATGGCGGCTGTTTGAAGCTGCTTCATGGTTGGCTGTTATAAGTGATCCTGGTAGAAAGGGCTTAGTGGGCAGCTGGCCAATGAAGTGGTGAAAGCTGCATGATAAGAGCAATTTATCACATGGCTCTGCACCTTCCCATTTGCTTCCACAACATGTAAAGGGCCAATGGGTGGGCATCAGAGGTGACACGAAACCGGCCACCGCCTGACACCTGCCGGCACTCACCAGCCACTGCAGCTCGCAGCGCACAGCCAGCATCCTCCGGAAACGGGACGGGGGCTGGGGCCCTGCTGGCCAAGAGCCGGCATGCAGCGGGGACTGCACTGACAGACCAGCAGGGGGAGCAGCCGGCCCTGCATGCTGCATGTTCGCCCCACCACCAGCCTCATCGTTGGCAACAGGACCCTCCCTCTCACTGTTGGTGGGTGGGCAGCTGGCAAGCAGGGATCCAGCCAGCAGCAGAACCCGCCAGAACTGATGGGGGTGAAGACAGAAAATACGGGACAATTTGCCCATTTTTTAGAAGAAGTCGGGACACCTTCAGGAGGGCTTAAATACAGGACTGTCCCTTTAAAAACAGAACATCTGGTCACCCTAATGCTACCTATTCTAAAAAGAAAACTATTTGAAAATGTTTTAAAGAGTCAAAACGTGATTGGAACTGGTTTTGTATACATCCACTGATAAACCTAGGTTCCTTCCGTTACATGAGTCCAACTGTACTGGTCTCACAAGGAAAGAAAAATGAGAAATCCATGAAAATTACCTAAAATAGCTTTTCTTTACACAAGAATGTCACAGGGTTAAGGTTTGATATCTCAGTCATCATTGCAGGCCTAGAAATGCAGAGCCTGATTCTCCTTTCATTTACACCCATATAACATGATGAACTACCATGGAGTTACTCCCAATTTTGACTGCTGTGAGAGTGCTTTTGGGCCAAAAGCTCTATCCTATTGGATCGCAAGCTCCCATTTTTAGCCCTGTTGAGTCTTAATATAGTGGCCCTTAAATTTGTCACTGGTGAAGGAGACTAAATATTGTCCATACTGCAGCTCAGACCAGTGTAACTGGGGGAAGAAGTTCTGCATTTTGGGGAAAGAAGGAAATGTTTCTCTGACAGGTTTGGGGATATTTTTTAGTGATGTTTGAGAATGCTCAAAAGTTGGAACGTTAAAAGCCGTCCCTGTAAAGATGGATTAGTGGGCATAGTGCAGTTGAGGCACTAAAAGGCTCATGAGGCACATCACATGGTTGTTATTCCCCCCCACACACAATGTATAAAGTGTAAAATACTAGAAGTAGCTATATAATTAATTGGGTTTGATTTAATAGTTAAGTGCATTAGAAAACTGCATACTGGACATGCATGGTAGGCGGTGTAGCTTGTCTATAGGTGCACATCTAGACATGCCCCTATCCCAGTCAGGAGAAGGCTAAAGAGCTTCTCTACGCTGAATCAGTACTAAATAGGCACACCGCGGGGCCCGCTCCACTTGGAGGATGCAAGCTTAAAAAGGAAAATTTGTCACAGGAGGGACGACAATCAGGAGGGAAACTGCTTTGCCTTAGAGACAGCAGGAGCTCCATGGTCCACAAGAACTCACCAGACCAGGTACAAGCCGATCACCACAGGGAAAGGTCAAAGATAAACTCTAGGTACAGCTAAACGCAGGGTCAATCTACATAAACAAGCCCGACCTCTATAGATTCTCTTCAACTCAGAGACTGAACATCTCCTCTGTTGGAAGGCCTCCTGTGACAGACCCAGGCCAGTTGGGTACAACAAAGTAGCAGCATGCAGATATACTGGCCACTGGATTACCAGTTTTCTGTTCCCTGACTGACCAGAGCAGGGACTGCTCCAGGCTAATGAGGACACCTGACTCTAAGTAACCTGTAAAGAGTCAGGTGAGGCCATTAAGGTGATGTGAACACCTGACTCTAATTAAGGCTCTTCTGAGCATATAAAAGGGCTCACTCCAGTCAGGCTGGAGAGAGCCAGGGAGCCAGAGGAGAGGAAGTGCTGTTGCTACTGAAGGACTGAGTAAATGAGGACACGCTCGCGCCATCAGTAAGGGAGCCCTAAGGTAAGGAAGGGTGAAGAAGCAGGAGAGCTGTGGGGAAGTGGCCCAGGGAAAATGTAGCAACTCTGGCAGTGAAAGGTCAGCTGCCAACAGCTGCTACCACTAGGGTCCCTGGGCCGGAACCCGGAGTAGAGGGAGGGCCCGGGTTCCCCCCAACCTGTCACTACAGAAACACCTCCTGGGAGGGGAAGACAGGCCCCTATCAGGACAGGAAGCTAATCTGTTCTGAGATAAGCTCATAGGGACAACAGAGACTGTGGGAGTTCTCTCACCAACCTTGTGCTGGCTTATGATGAAAAGGGCTCAGTAGACTATAACCCTGGTCCTAGAGAGAGAAGAACTATGTGGAGGATTGCAGTGAGCCTCTGAGGCTAGTATAAACCTCCTAGAAGCGCGGGACCCACCGGGACAGGGTCGGAGCTCTGCCACACTCCATACTCGTGAAACCGGAAAGACCGGAGTAAGGTTCCTAAAATGGGGGTGGGGAAGGGATTTGGAAGAGGAAGAGACTCTGAAAACACCCAAGTGGGACCTGATAAAGGCCCAGCCTATCACAACACCCACAAGTGATCTGAGGCACAAGCAAAGAAAGGAATGAAGGAAAGTGTAGGTCCTCTACTTAGCAGGGAAGGAGAGCTAACAGCTAATGACATCAAGCAAGCCAAAGTGTTTAATGCCTATTTTGCTTCAGACTTTAATAAAAAGGTTAACGGTTACCAGATACTCAACACAATCAGTGTTAATAACAAGGGGGAAGGAACACAAGCCAAAATAGGGAAAGGAGTTAAAGAATATTTAGATAAACTTAGATGTATTCAAATCAGCAGGGCCTGATGAAATTCATCATAGGGTACTTAAGGAACTATCTGAAGTAATCTTGGAAGGATTCAAGAACTCCTGGAGGACAGGTGAGGTCCCAGAAGCCTGGAGAAGAGCAAACATAGTGCCTATCTTTAAAAGGAGGTGGGGAAGAGGACCCACAGAATTATAGACCAGTCAGCCTAACTTTGATACCTGGAAAGATACTGGAACAGATTGTTAAACAATCAATTTGTAAGCAACTGGAGGATAATAGGATTATAAGGAAAAGTCAGCACGGATTTGTCAAGAACAAATCATACCAAACCAATCTAGTTTCCTTCTTTGACAGGGTTACTGGCCAAGTTGATAAGAAAGCAGTAGATGTATTATATCTTGATTTTAATAAAGCTTTTGACACAAACATGACATTCTCATAACCAAACTAGGGAAATGTGGTCTCAATGAAATTACTATAAGGTGGGTGCACAACTGTTTGAAAGACCATACTCAAAGAGTAGTTCTCAATGGTTCACTGTCAAACTGGGAAGATGTATCTAGTGGGGTCCCACAGGGGACAGTCCTGGGTCTGGTACTACTCAATATTTTGATTAATGACTTAGATAATGAAGAGGAAAGTGTTTATAAAATTTGCAGATGACACCAAGCTGGGCAGTGTTGCAAGCATTTTGGTGGACAGGATTAAAATTCAAAACTACCTTGAGAAATTGGAGAATTGGTCTGAAATCAACAGGATGAAATACAATAAAGACAAGTGCAAAGTATTTCACCGAGGAAGGGAAAAAAATCAGATTCATAGATTCATAGATTCATGGATTATAGGGCTGGAAGGGACCTCGAGAGGTCATCGAGTCCAGCCCCCTGCCCTCATGGCAGGACCAATTACTGTCTAGACCATCCCGGATAGACATTTATCTAACCTACTCTTAAATATCTCCAGAGATGGAGATTCCACAACCTCCCTGGGCAGTTTATTCCAGTGTTTAACCACCCTGACAGTTAGGAACTTTTTCCTAATGTCCAACCTAAACCTCCCTTGCTGCAGTTTATGCCCATTTGTCATAAATATGAAGGGAAGGGGGAGAGGGTCTGATGCAGTGCTATAAAATCCTCTTTCCAGTAAAGGGTTAAGAAATGCAGGTAGCCAGACTGACACCTGACCTGGCTGGCATTTGACCAATAAGGGGACAAGATACTTTCAAACTTTGGGAGGGGGGAAGGTTTTAGTGTGTGTCTTTGTCTGAGTCAGAGTGATCTTGGAAGACAGAAGGAACCTGCAGAAAATCAAACCTCCCTTTTCTGAAGTAAGTTTAGATAGCATAGCGTATAGATTTCTGTTTAATTTTGCTTGGTGTATCCCCTGTGTTAGAAGGGGCGGGGGGCGGGGGGTTATTCATGGTTTTCTGGAACTTTAAGGTTTTGTCCAGAGGGGGAAATCTCTCTGAGTTTGGAAATATAGTGTCCTGTAAAATAGTTACCATCCTGATTTTACAGAGATGATTTTACCTTCTTTATTTTTAATAAAATCCTTCTTTTAAGAAGCTGACTGTTTTCTATGGTGTTAAAACCCAGGGGGTGGGTTTTTAGATCACTGTGTAACCAATTGGTTGGGAGATTGTTCTCAAGCTTCCCCAGGAAAGGGGGTGTACGGCTTGAGGAGGTATTTTGGGGGGGGGGAGGGAAGTTCAAGTGATTCCTTTCCTGGATTCCTGTTAGATACTTGATGGTGGCAGCGAGAACCATTTCTCAGGGTGCAGGGAATTTTGTACCTTGGGGGATTTAACCTAAGCTGGTAAAAATAAGCTTAGGGGCTCTGAATGCGGGTCCCCACGTCTTTACCCTAGAGTTTAGAGTGGGGAGGGAACTGTGACATGGTGGCAGAGCGGTGGGATATATTGAACCAGAGATTTTTTTTGAACCAGACACAGGGAGTTTAGAATTTTTTTTTCTTCTCTCTGGCTCTTCCCTGTAGCTGCTGGAAGCAGGGAGGGGGGAGGGGTTAAGCTGCTAGGAGCTAGAGTATCTACATATGAAAGCAGGTAGTTAACCCCTACAGGGAATACCCAAGCAAGTTTTTTTCTTTTCTAACTCTATCGGGTTAAGACAGATTAAAAACAGAAAGGCTAAGATGACTGCCAGTGAAGCAGCTATTAAACTTGAGATAGCCCGGCTACAAGCTGATGAGGAGGAGAAGAAACATGCAAGACTGCTACAACTTAAACAGATGGAGATGGAAGAGAAAGAAAGAGAGAGGAAGCATGCTGAGGAAGAGAAAGACAGAGAGAGGAAGCATGCCCTGGAGATGGAGAAGACCAGGGCGGAGCAGAATCTACCGGATAACACTAATAATCCTTCCCCAACAACCCACAAATGGGAGCGACTATGTCCACCGTATGATGAATCCCGTGATATTGTGGAATATTTTCTCACCTTTGAGAGACTATGCAATCTCCATCACATTCCTGATGCTCACAAAATGACCATATTGGTAGCAAAGTTGACTGGAAGTGCTCTGGACATATTCAATGACATGCCTCTTGATGAGGCGTCTGACTATGAGAAATTCAAGGATTTGGTTTTAAAACAATTTCAAATTACACCTGAAACTTACCGAGTAAAATTTCAAACCCTTATCCAAGGACCTGGACTAAGTAATGTAGCTTATGTAAACCGGATAAAGGAGCTGTTAAAAAAATGGGTCAAGGGAAGGAATGTTACTAGCTTTGAAGGAGTGTGTGATTTGATGGCTCAGGAACAATTCCTGAATATGTCCAAGGATGATATAAGACAGTGTTTATGGGATAAGAAAATGGACTCAGCAGACAGCCTTGCTGCTTATGCTGATCAATACGAACAGTCCCAGATCAGCAGAGGGGCAAGGAAATTTGGCACACAAGGGGTGCAGGAAGCAGAGAGGAACAACCCTGGTCATAGCTTGGGGAGATACCAGAAAGGAAAACCCGAGACCACACCCCCTCACAAGGAGCAGCCCAGGGCCCCACAAGGAAAAACCCAGACCCCTTATTTCCCCACCACCCCATTCTCCAGCAACCCACCTCGCCCCACTGACCAGTCAGCTGGGCGATGTTTCAAATGTAACGAATTGGGGCATGTGAAGGCCAACTGCCCCAAGAACCCCAACAGAATACAGTTCATTGCACCGGGGTCACACCAAAGGTCCTCAGGCCCAGATGCCTCCCAGATACCCTTGGAACGAAGGGAAACGGTGAGTGTGGGCGGAAAGAAGGTTACAGCGTGGAGGGACACTGGAGCACAAGTGTCGGCTATCCACAAATCCTTAGTGGACCCCAGCTTAATCAACCCAGAGGCGCAAGTGACGATTCAACCCTTCAAGTCCAAATCTTTTGATTTACCTACAGCTGTGTTGCCTGTCCAGTACAAGGGCTGGTCAGGAAGTTGGACTTTTGCAGTCTATGATGATTATCCCATTCCCATGTTGGTGGGGGAAGACTTGACAAATTGTGTGAAGCTAGCCAAGAGGGTGGGAATGGTCACACGCAGCCAGGCTAAGCAAGCTGTCACACCTAGCTCTGTTCCTGAGACTTCCACCAGAACCCCATCTGTACTACCAGAGACACAGATAGAGGTGGTGGAACCGGATACCCTGCCAACAACTGCAACAGCCGTCATAGATCCAGTCGCAGAAACCCGACCCAAGCCAGTCTTGGAACCGGAACCGGCGAAGCAACCAGCACCAGAACCATTGCCAGCACTGAGTCCAGTGCTTGCAACCCCATCTACCGTACCAACATCTGAGGGCACCACCGAGCCTGCAATGGCCACAGCAGCCAATAACTCAATACAAGAGGCTCAGCCAGAACCTGAATTACCACATTGTGCACCAGCGGAGAGCGGTTCACAGTCAACGGAAACAAACCCATCACCTGCATCGCTTCCAGAGGGACCCAGCCCAGGTCCACAACCCAGTGAGGAACTGATGTCTCCAGCATCTAGGGAACAGTTCCAAGCCGTGCAGGAAGCAGATGAAAGCCTACAGAGAGCTTGGACAGTGGGACGGAGCACCCCACTGCCTCTCAGCTCTTCTAATCGATCCCGGTTTGTTATAGAAAAAGGACTTCTATATAAGGAGACTCTTTCTGGTGGACACCAGGAAGACTGGCGTCCTCAGAGACAGTTGGTGGTTCCGACTAAGTACCGGCTAAAGCTCTTGAGCTTAGCCCATGATCATCCTAGTGGTCATGCTGGGGTGAACAGAACCAAAGACCGTTTGGGGAGGTCATTCCACTGGGAGGGAATGGGCAAGGATGTTTCTACCTATGTCCGGTCTTGTGAGGTGTGCCAAAGAGTGGGAAAACCCCAAGACCAGGTCAAAGCCCCTCTCCAGCCACTCCCCATAATTGAAGTTCCATTTCAGCGGGTAGCTGTGGATATTCTGGGTCCTTTTCCGAAAAAGACACCCAGAGGAAAGCAGTACATACCGACTTTCATGGATTTTGCCACCCGATGGCCAGAAGCAGTAGCTCTGAGCAACACCCAGGCTAAAAGTGTATGCCAGGCATTAACAGAGATTTTTGCCAGGGTAGGTTGGCCCGCCGACATCCTTACTGATTCGGGAACTAATTTCCTGGCAGGGAGCATGAAAAGCCTGTGGGAAGCTCATGGGGTGAACCACTTGGTTGCCACCCCTTACCACCATCAAACAAATGGTCTGGTGGAGAAGTTTAATGGAACTTTGGGAGCCATGATACGTAAATTCGTAAACCAGCACTCCAACGATTGGGACCTAGTGTTACAGCAGTTGCTCTTTGCCTACAGGGCTGTACCACATCCCAGTTTAGGGTTTTCACCATTTGAACTTGTGTATGGCCACGAGGTTAAAGGGCCATTACAGCTGGTGAAACAGCAATGGGAGGGGTTTACGCCTTCTTCGGGAACTAACATTCTGGACTTTGTAAGCAACCTACAAAACACCCTCCGAGACTCTTTAGCCCTTGCTAGAGAAAACCTAAAAGGGGCTCAGGAAGAGCAAAAGGCCTGGTATGATAAACATGCCAGAGAGCGTTCCTTTAAAGTAGGAGACCAAGTCATGGTCTTGAAGGTGCTCCAGGCCCATAAAATGGAAGCGTCATGGGAAGGGCCATTTACGGTCCAAGAATGCCTGGGAGCTGTGAACTATCTCATAGCATTCCCCACCACAACTCTCAAGCCTAAAGTGTACCATGTTAATTCTCTAAAGCCTTTTTTCCCCCCGAGAATTGAAGGTTGGTCAGTTTACTGCCCAGGGAGCAGAAGACGCTGAGTGGCCTGAAGGTGTCTACTACGAAGAACCAACTGGTTAAAATTGTTCTTGCAATGTGGACAATATTGGTAGTCTTTATACCATTATTAGTATAATTGTAGGTTCATGTGTCTTATTACTTTTGTTTTCTTTTAGAGCTCCAGGAAGAAATCACAGCCAGTGTTTCACACTATCAGTAATTTGGGGGGCGTGTCATAAATATGAAGGGAAGGGGGAGAGGGTCTGATGCAGTGCTATAAAATCCTCTTTCCAGTAAAGGGTTAAGAAATGCAGGTAGCCAGACTGACACCTGACCTGGCTGGCATTTGACCAATAAGGGGACAAGATACTTTCAAACTTTGGGAGGGGGGAAGGTTTTAGTGTGTGTCTTTGTCTGAGTCAGAGTGATCTTGGAAGACAGAAGGAACCTGCAGAAAATCAAACCTCCCTTTTCTGAAGTAAGTTTAGATAGCATAGCGTATAGATTTCTGTTTAATTTTGCTTGGTGTATCCCCTGTGTTAGAAGGGGCGGGGGGCGGGGGGTTATTCATGGTTTTCTGGAACTTTAAGGTTTTGTCCAGAGCGGGAAATCTCTCTGAGTTTGGAAATATAGTGTCCTGTAAAATAGTTACCATCCTGATTTTACAGAGATGATTTTACCTTCTTTATTTTTAATAAAATCCTTCTTTTAAGAAGCTGACTGTTTTCTATGGTGTTAAAACCCAGGGGGTGGGTTTTTAGATCACTGTGTAACCAATTGGTTGGGAGATTGTTCTCAAGCTTCCCCAGGAAAGGGGGTGTACGGCTTGAGGAGGTATTTTGGGGGGGGGGAGGGAAGTTCAAGTGATTCCTTTCCTGGATTCCTGTTAGATACTTGATGGTGGCAGCGAGAACCATTTCTCAGGGTGCAGGGAATTTTGTACCTTGGGGGATTTAACCTAAGCTGGTAAAAATAAGCTTAGGGGCTCTGAATGCGGGTCCCCACGTCTTTACCCTAGAGTTTAGAGTGGGGAGGGAACCTTGACACCATTGCTTCTTGTTCAGAGGCTAAGATGAACAAGTTTTCTCCCTCCTCCTTATGACACCCTTTTTGATACCTGAAGACCGCTATCATGTCCCCTCTCAGTCTTCTTTTTTCCAAACTAAACAAACCCAATTCCTTCAGCCTTCCTTCATAGGTCATGTTCTCTAGACCCTTAATCATTCTTGTTGCTCTTCTCTGGACCCTCTCCAATTTCTCCACATCTTTCTTGAAATGCGGTGCCCAGAACTGGACACAATACTCCAGTTGAGGCCTAACCAGCGCAGAGTAGAGCGGAAGAATGACTTCTCATGTCTTGCTCACAACACACCTGTTAATGCAGCCCAGAATCAAGTTTGCTTTTTTTGCAACAGCATCACACTGTGGACTCATATTTAGCTTGTGGTCCACTATAACCCCTAGATCCCTTTCTGCCGTACTCCTTCCTAGACAGTCTCCGCCCATTCTGTATGTGTGAAACTGATTGTTCCTACCTAAGTGGAGCACTTTGCATTTGTCCTTATTAAACTTCATCCTGTTTACCTCTGACCATTTCTCCAATTTGTCTAGATCATTTTGAATTATGACCCTATCCTCCAAAGCAGTTGCAATCCCTCCCAGTTTGGTATCACCTGCAAACTTAATAAGCGTACTTTCTATGCCAATATCCAAGTCGTTGATGAAGATATTGAACAGAGCCGGTCCCAAAACAGACCCTTGCAGAACCCCACTCATTATACCTTTCCAGCAGGATTGGGAACCATTAATAACTACTCTCGGAGTACGGTTATCCAGCCAGTTGCGCACCCACCTTATAGTAGCCCCATCTAAGTTGTATTTCCCTAGTTTATTGATAAGAATATCATGCGAGACCGTATCAAATGCCTTACTAAAGTCTAGGTATACCACATCCACCGCTTCTCCCTTATCCACAAGACTCGTTATCCTATCAAAGAAAGCTATCAGATTGGTTTGACATGATTTGTTCTTTACAAATCCATGCTGGTTATTCCCTATCACCTTACCACCTTCCAAGTGTTTGCAGATGATTTCCTTAATTACTTGCTCCATTATTTTCCCTGGCACAGAAGTTAAACTAACTGGTCTGTAGTTTCCTGGGTTGTTTTTATTTCCCTTTTTATAGATGGGCACTATATTTGCCCTTTTCCAGTCTTCTGGAATCTCTCCTGTCTCCCATGATTTACCAAAGATAATAGCTAGAGGCTCAGATACCTCCTCTATTAGCTCCTTGAGTATTCTAGGATGCATTTCATCAGGTCCTGGTGACTTGCAGGCATCTAACTTATCTAAGTGATTTTTAACTTGTTCTTTTTTTATTTTATCTTCTAAACCTTCCCCCTTCCCATTTGCATTTACTATGTTAGGCATTCCCTCAGACTTCTCGGTGAAGACCGAAACAAAGAAGTCATTAAGCATCGCTGCCATTTCCAAGTTTCCTGTTACTGTTCCTCCCTCCTCACTGAGTAGTGGGCCTACCCTGTCCTTGGTCTTCCTCTTGCTTCTAATGTATTGATAAAAAGTTTTCTTGTTTCCCTTTATTCCTGTAGCTAGCTTGAGCTCATTTTGTGCCTTTGCCTTTCTAATCTTGCCCCTGCATTCCCGTGTTGTTTGCCTATATTCATCCTTTGTAATTTGTCCTAGTTTCCATTTTTTATATGACTCCTTTTTATTTTTTAGATCTTGCAAGATCTCGTGGTTAAGCCAACGTGGTCTTTTGCCACATTTTCTATCTTTCCTACCCAGCAGAATAGTTTGCTTTTGGGCCCTTAATAGTGTTCCTTTGAAATACTGCCAGCTCTCCTCAGTTGTTTTTCCCCTCAGTCTTGATTCCCATGGGACCTTACCTATCAGCTCTCTGAGCTTACCAAAATCCGCTTTCCTGAAATCCATTGTCTCTATTTTGCTGTACTCCCTTCTACCCTTCCTCAGAATTGTGAACTCTATGATTTCATGATCACTTTCACCCAAGCTGCCTTCTACTTTCAAGTTCTCAACGAGTTCCTCCCTATTTGTTAAAATCAAATCTAGAACAGCTTCCCCGCAGTAGCTTTCTCAACCTTCTGAAATAAAAAGTTGTCTGCAATGCAGTCCAAGAACTGATTGTATAGTCTGTGCCCCGCTGTGTTATTTTCCCAGCATATATCTGGATAGTTGAAGTCCCCCATCACCATCAAATCTTGGGCTTTGGATGATTTTGTTAGTTGTTTAAAAAAAGCCTCATCCACCTCTTCCACCTGGTTAGGTGGCCTGTAGTAGACTCCTAGCATGACATCACCCTTGTTTTGTACCCCTTTTAGCCTAACCCATACACTCTCAACACTTCCATCCCCTATGTCCATCTCCACCTCAGTCCAAGTGTGTACATATAAGGCAACACCTCCTCCCTTCAGATGCAGAACTACAAAATGGGGAATAACTTGCTAGGTGGTAGCACTGCTGAAATGGATCTGGGGGTTATAGCAGATCACAAATGGAATGAGTCTACAATGTTATGCAAATAGAAAAAAGGCAAAATACCATTTTGGAGTATATTAACAGGAATAGCATATGCAAGACAAGGGAAATAATTGTCCCACTCTACTCGGCACTGGTGAGGCTGGAGTACTATGTCTAATTCCGTGCACTACATTTTAGGAAGGATGTGGACTAACTGGAGAGAGGAACAAAAAATATAGGAGGAAAAGTTAAAAAAATGGGGCGTGTTTAGCTTTGAGAAAAGAAAACTGAGGGGGGAACTGATAACAGTCAAATAAATTAAGGGCTGCTACAAAGAGGATGGTGGTCACTTCTTCTCCATCTCCACTGAAGATAGGACGAGAAGTAATGGGTTTAATCTGCAGCAAGGGAGATTTAGGTTAGATATTAAGAAAATCTTTCTAATTGTAAGGGTAGTTAAGCTCTGGAATAGGTTTCCAAAGGAGGCTGTGGAATCCCCGTCATTGCAGGCTTTTAAAAATAGGTTGGACAAAAACACTAGTCAGTGATGGTCTAGGTTTACTTTGTCCAGCCACAGTGCAGAGGGCTGGACTTCACTTCTACATTTTTATAATTCTATGAATATTTAGCCCTTGTTCAGAGCCAGGCTGAAGGTGTGATGGTTTACAAACCACACACACATTATACATATATACACACACATTATATAATTTGGGCTGTTTCTATTACAAAGAATTTTGAATAGTCCTTTAACATACCAAAGGCAGGTGCATTGTGCATGTGTGTGATGCTTGTAGGAATTCAGTGGGAGCTGAAGGGACTCAACACCATAGGCACCGACTCTGTGAGTGCTCCAGGGCTCAAGCACCCAAGGCAAAAAAATAGTGGGTGCTCAGCACCAACCAAAGCTGTTCAGAGGTGCTGTCAATCATCTGTTTGGTGGCTGGGGGAGGCACTTGCGGGAGGGCAGAGAGCAGCGAGTGGGTGGGCAAGGACATTAGGAGAGGGGTTGAGTGGGGGTGAGAAAAGGCAGAGGGAGGGTGGGGCCTTGGGGGAGGGGGCGGAGCACAGGCAGGAAATGGCAGAACAAGGGTGGGGCCTTGTGGAAGGGGCAAGAGTGGGGGCAGGGCCTAGGACAGAGTGGGAGTGGAGCACCCCCAGGGAAAACTAAAATTCAGTGCCTTTGCTCAACACTCTGCAGGCCTGTGTCCTTGACATTTGTATACTGCACTGCATGATTTGAAAAATAGAATGTGATTCTATCCTTACACAGAATATAATAATGTATGCACAAGGGGCTGAGTTAAAGTTGCAAGATCAACCTTCCCTGTCATGTATACTGACATGAGTGCTCATGCAGCTTTGCTATGGTGCTTTAACAGTTTGTGTGCGTGCGTGCGCCTGTGTAATTAGACAGAAATATTAACTCCGAGCCTCAGGGCTAGCTCCTCAGCTGCCATAAGTTGGCTTGGCTCCATTGGCTTCAGTGCAACTAAGCTAATTTACACCAGCTGAGGATCTGTCCCCAAAAGTTTCCTGCCCAAGCCTGGGGATGCATGTTGAACTACAGTAGATGGTGTACTGCAGACAGAGCAGTAGATGGGGAGAGATGCAGAGAGAGGGCTAAGGCATTCAAATACGGGGTTTCATGCATAAAAACTTCTACTGTGCAGAGAGGTTTGTTTTAGTTGTTTCTTGAGCCCTCATGAGCAAGATGCTTCTGGGAGGGGGAGAATCCTTCTCCTGCCGCATTCCCCAGCCAGTTGCCATTCAAATTTGCATGCCTCGCAAGAGTCAAAGGCAGTTTTTACTTTGATTTTACAGTCAATTAACGTTAGGACATCTGACCTTCTCCAGCTGTGAAGACACCCTACTGAGATGCTGATGAGGCTGTTCGACTGTCTGGAGACATGGCATCTGAGCCAAAGAAAGGACTGAAGATCTGAGTTTGGGATTGTCTGAACTGACCCTAGCAAAGTTAGGATGGCTCGAATCACGTTCTTGGGGTGGATTTATTTAAAAGGACAGTGACTTTCCACTACATTGTTACATATTTTCTTTTGTCTCTATTTTCTGTCATACCTTGGAAGGTTAGATAAAATGGGCCCAGTGGGCTCTGAATTAACCTTCCATCATCCCCAATGCTGGGGGTGGCATGGGGCCAAATTAGCCTGTAGCACAAGTTTAGGGAGCCCCTAAAGTATCATTAGGGCAGCAATGGTTGTCACAGTTCAGTGTGCTCCCAACTTGTCCCCTCTGCCTCCTAGAAGATCCAAGTCATGGGAGGGTTTATAGCAGCTGACGTGCTTAAATACTTTGCTGAATTGGGGCCTTAGAGGTGAGTCGCTTAGATTCAGATCCACTAGGTTTGGTTTAGAAGGCTCCAGGATCTAATAGTTTGAGCAATGTGCAGCTGTTAAAAGAGAGGGTTCTCCTAGACCCCGATCAGAGTCTAGAGACCAAAAAGATACGTGCCTTAGATCTGAATTGAAGCTAACGTGTCTTTTGGGAGGAGAAAGTGAACTGCAGTGACTTGAAGAACAAACCCCTGCCAGGGTCTCGCCCTTACTTAGTTGCTAATAACAATAAGCCATGGGCTGGCAACCGCAGCAGCTCACTTCTAGAAAAATGAAGGATGCTTCTAGCCCTAGATTTCCATCTAAGCATTTGCTGTGATCACTACTAGGACAGCTGGAGATGCAATGTAGCTTCCTTTTGTCTCTTTGGGACCCACATTTGAATATTTGGCTTTGGCTGACAAATTTCGCCATGTAGAAAAGCTGATGTGGGCTGATGTGTCTCCATGGTGCTCAGACAGGTGCTGAACTCATGAAACAGGCTATACCAGAGAGCATACAAGAGGCAGTCATATATATCATATACCTTATATTCTTATGGAATTGGGCTAGAAACCCACACATAAAACACAGATACAGCAACAGCTTGGGATGAAGTGTACTGCCTGACTACTCCTCAGGAATGTGCTGTCCACTTCCTCCCTGCCTCCTTCCAGATGGTGTCATTTATTTTTCTCAGTGAATTGCTTTGAATGGGAAACTCTGACCTATTTTAAAGATCAACATTGCTCAGAGGCATGGGTGAGAGGAGATATTCAACACAATCGATCTAGAAAAATGATGGGCACAAACAGGCCCTGAACCTCATCTCTCCACCCCACCAACAGATCAAACCTTCCTGATCCTGTGCGGGTAAGAGAGGATCTGAATCCTGATCTGGATTTGGCAGCTGTTCCCTAGCAGAACAAAAACCATGGACCCAGATCTTTCTCCAGACTTTGGAAAAGTTCAACTCCGATACTTTGTGCAACTCAAAGCCATAAACCTCAAACAGTTTCACCTATTTGGTGACCCCCCATCAGTGGAATCACACTCCACTTTGGGAAAAAAACAACAACAAAAAAAACACCTTGCTGCTCTGTGGAGGGTATTACATCATCTGACTCACTGGTGCTACAGGACCGTGTACAAAATACTTATTTGTGGTGTAACCCTTCTGCCAGTCAGAGTCGGCAGCAACAAGGGCCGGGTTCCGTATCTAGGGGTTCCATTCCAATAACACAATGCAAAACCGGTTCGAGCCCCCACCCAGTGACCTGGGACAAATATATATCACCCCCCCTCGGCGCCTCTAAGAGGCAGTACTTCCCCTCTCGCAAGCACCGAGTCTGAGTGTAGAAAAACCTTTTAATGACAGAGAGAAACAATGCGGCATTTTGTTGGGGAAACACCACATCTAGAATTTGTAAACCAAACTGTGAGCAAAGACCCACCCCAGCAAATTGGCCATGTCCTTTCCCTTTGGTTCTTGAGTCCAGCAACCCCAAAAATCACCCAAAGTCCCAAAAGTCCAACAACCCAAAAGTCCAGACCCAGAGTTCAAAAGTTCCTCTGCAGAGTGTTACACCCCCTCCAGTCTGGGTAGAAATGGGGAGGGGAGAGGTAAGGGGCACCTTACGTGGCTCAAAGCTGACTCCCCCGTCACTTCATGGGGCTTCGCTCGGCTCTGCTCCGCTCCGCCAGCCATCCCACGAGTCACTCTGCTCAGCCGCCCCGCAAGCCGCTCCGGCTGTCCCGCAAACTGCTCCGCTCCACCAGCAGCTCCGCTCCGTCAGCCGTCCCGCAAGCCGCTCCGGCTGTCCCGCCAACTGCTCTGCTAGCAGCTCCGCTCCATCAGCCACGCAGCAATATATCTTCCAGCTCCCCCACTACTTAACACAGTGCTCAGTGATTTCAGCTCATAACAATCTCAGCTTGTAGTTAGGGGAGCCTGTGTGCTCATTTGCACACTTGACCCAGAGTGATTCCAACTCAGCAGCCTGTGGTTAGATTCCTAAGGAACTCAAAATTAGCTCTGATATTCCACAGTGGAGAAAGAGAAGGAGGTGCAATTGACATTTCAGGCCCTCAGAAGAGGCCCATGCCACCAGATACAAATCATAGAATCATAGAATCTCAGGGTTGGAAGGGACCTCAGGAGGTCATCTAGTCCAACCCCCTGCTCAAAGCAGGACCAAACCCAATTAGATCATCCCAGCCAGGGCTTTGTCAAGCCTGACCTTAAAAACCTCTAAGGAAGGAGATTCCACCACCTCCCTAGGTAGCCCATTCCAGTGCTTCACCACCCTACTAGTGAAAAAGGTTTTCCTAATATCCAACCTAAACCTCCCCCTCTGCAACTTGAGACCATTACTCCTTGTTCTGTCATCTTCTACCACTGAGAACAGTCTAGATCCATCCTCTTTGGAACCCCCTTTTAGGTAGTTGAAAGCAGCTATCAAATCCCCCCTCATTCTTCTCTTCTGCAGGCTAAACAATCCCAGTTCCCTCAGCCTCTCCTCATAAGTCATGTGCTCCAGCCCCCTAATCATTTTTGTTGCCCTCCGTTGGACTCTTTCCAATTTATCCACATCCTTCTTGTAGCGTGGGGCCCAAAACTGGACACAGTACTCCAAATGAGGCCTCACCAGTGCCGAATAGAGGGGAATAATCACGTCCCTCGATCTGCTGGAAATGCCCCTACTTATACAGCCCAAAATGCCGTTAGCCTTCTTGGCAACAAGGGCACACTGTTGACTCATATTCAGCTTTTCATCCACTGTAACCCCTAGGTCCTTTTCTGCAGAACTGCTGCCCAGCCATTCGGTCCCTAGTCTGTAGCAGTGCATGGGATTCTTCCGTCCTAAGTGCAGGACTCTGCACTTGTCCTTGTTGAACCTCATCAGATTTCTTTTGGCCCAATCCTCTAATTTGTCTAGGTCCCTCTGTATCCTGTCCCTACCCTCCAGCGTATCAACCACTCCTCCCAGTTTAGTGTCATCTGCAAACTTGCTAAGGGTGCAGTCCACACCATCCTCCAGGTCGTTGATGAAGATATTGAACAAAACCGGCCCCAGCACCGACCCTTGGGGCACTCCACTTGATACCGGCTGCCAACTAGACATGGAGCCATTGATCACTACCCGTTGAGCACGACCATCCAGCCAGTTTTCTATCCACCTTACTGTCCATTCATCCAGCCCATACTTCCTTAACTTGCTGGCAAGAACACTGTGGGAGACTGTATCAAAAGCTTTGCTAAAGTCAAGAAATAGCACATCCACTGCTTTCCCCTCATCCACAGAGCCAGCTATCTCATCATAGAAGGCAATTAGGTTAGTCAGGCATGACTTGCCCTTGGTGAATCCATGCTGACTGTTCCTGATCACTTTCCCCTCCTTTAAGTGGTTCAGAATTGATTCCTTGAGGACCTGTTCCATGATTTTTCCAGGGACTGAGGTGAGACTGACTGGCCTGTAGTTCCCCGGATCTTCCTTCTTCCCTTTTTTAAAGATGGGCACTACATTAGCTTTTTTCCAGTCATCTGGGACCTCCCCCGATTGCCATGATCTGTCAAAGATAATGGCCAATGGCTCTGCAATCACATCGGCCAACTCCTTTAGCACCCTCGGATGCAGTGCATCCGGCCCCATGGACTTGTGATCGTCCAGCTTTTCTAAATAGTCCCGAACTACTTCTTTCTCTACAGAGGGCTGGTCACCTCCTCCCCATACCGTGCTGCGGAGTGCAGCCGTCTGGGAGCTGACCTTGTCTGTGAAGACAGAGGCAAAAAAAGCATTGAGTACACTAGCTTTCTCCACATCCTCTGTCACTAGGTTCCCTCCCTCATTCAGCAAGGGGCCCACACTTTCCTTGACTTTCTTCTTGTTGCTCACATACCTGAAGAAACCCTTCTTGTTACTCCTAACATCTCCGGCTAGCTGCAACTCCAAGTGTGATTTGGCCTTCCTAATTTCACTCCTGCATGCCTGAACAATATTTATATACTCCTCCCTGGTCATTTGTCCAATCTTCCACTTCTTGTAAGCTGCTTTTTTGTGTTTAAGACGAGCAAGGATTTCACTGTTAAGCCAAGCTGGTCGCCTGCCATATTTACTTTTCTTTCTACACATCGGGATGGTTTGTTCCTGCAACCTCAATAAGGATTCTTTAAAATACAGCCAGCTTTCCTCGACTCCTTTCCCCCTCATGTTATTCTCCCAGGGGACCTTGCCCATCAGTTCCCTGAGGGAGTCAAAGTCTGCTTTTCTGAAGTCCAGGGTCTCTGTTCTACTGCTCTCTATGATTCTATGATTCTATGTTATGAGCTGAAATCACTGAGCACTGTGTTAAGTAGTGGGGGAGCTGGAAGATATATTGCTGAGTGGCTGATGGAGCGGAGCTGCTAGCAGAGCAGTTGGCGGGACAGCCGGAACTGCCACAGAACTCTTTGTCGCTTCTACAGATCCAGACTAACATGGCTACCCCTCTGATACATGTCTAATAATGAATGCTTGCATGAAGATACGGGTAAATATACTGGCTACCTGTCCATGCCTTTCCCCACTATGGGGAGTGTAATGTTCCGGGTAACACCTGAGATATGTTAGTACTGCACCTTTAAGAATTGACTGGCTGCACAAGCTGCCAATAAAGTGCAAGTTAGCTAAAGTTTCTTATGTAGTCTCCATATGCTTAGTATCCCTCCCAGCACTTCAGTCTTGAATTAATTTATCCTCACAATACATCTGCTGTTATCTCCATTATATAGGTGAGGAAATTGGCCACAGAGACTTGCTTTGTCATGCAAGATGTCTGCAGCAGACTAGGGAAGGGTGACTCCATATCATCTCTGCCTCCTATGCCTGCTCCCTAATCACTGGATCATGCTGCCTTTCCAGCTAGAACTACAGAACTTCCTGTTCATTAGAAAGAGGTTTGGGCTTCCCAGGGGAGAACAGATGTGTGTCCTCTATTTAATAAACCTTTCTTGGGGGTAAGAAAGTGTGAACTCTCTACTGCTTTCCATAGCGAGCCACAGCACAGCTAGAGAGAGAGATCCTCAATCCGCATGCAGAAGCCTCCCCAAGTTTGGGTGCTCATCTGCACTACCCACAATGCTTTGGGGTACAATCCGGGCTGGAAATCATTAGCGAGCAAGCTCTCTCACAGGCTTTCCGGCACTTCCTGCTTGCCGTGAAAACACGTCATTTCGCCACGTTGGCTCCAGGGCCTGGCTGGCTACACAAAACGTAAATGAAAATAACGGAGCAAATCTCCTCGCTCTCTGAGCTGTTCACTTTCCTCTCACTTCCCAGCTGGTTCAAGCTGCTCCGCAGCTCCTGGATGCACAGAAGACAAGTTCTCCCCTTTGGGATTCGCAATGGGCTGTCCCTTTCCCTCTGTACAGGCCAGCTCTCCAGTAGCATGCCCTGCGCGGTTTGGATGGCTCTGGGTTGAGGCCGCTGGCCAGGCTTGAGTGGGGAGTTTTGGTTCCTCCAGGTTTTTTTTCAGTTTTGTTTTGAAATTTATTTTGTTAATAGTAGGATCCTGTGGGAGAGCACAGAATATAAACCTCTTTCCTTTTCTCATTCATTTCACAAGCCAAACAGGATCCACCGCTTTGCTTTGCTACCTTAGGGAGCCTCAAATATTCACATTTCAGCCTCCTGTCTGTCTGCATTTTATGCATTTTTCCTCCACCAAATTTGAATCCCACTCTCCTCTGTTCCCGGCTTTCCCCCACCCCATTTATAAGCACAGTAGCTGCTACAGATGAAACGCAAAACGGCCCAATTCTCCATTGTCCAGCCATTTGCAGGACTGTAAAACACGACCACATCAAAATGTTAATGGTTTGCAGTGGGGTAAATATGGATACAAGGAAAACCAGGCCCAAAAAGATCACTCAACTGCAGTGTTGTCAAATCCTGTAATTTTGTCCTGCATTTCGCTGTAGTGGATAAGAATTGATTAATATCCCTTTAAATAGATTGTTAGAAGTTGTCTTCAATTGCAGAAGCCATCAGAACCCTGCCAAAGCAGCTGTGCACACATATGTAGCTAGACTTTGTATGTTTGTATATAGTTAGTAAATATGGTTAAGGGAAACTCAGCTGTATCCATGTGGCTTCCTCATATTCTTGCTTTATTCTTTGCACTACCGCAGTAGCTACGATCCCTCGTCACAGACCAGGACCTTGTTGCACTAGGCATTGTATAAACACAGAACAAAAAGACAGTCCCTGCCCACAGGGGGCTTGCGATCTACGTAACATTATGTAGGAAGCAAAGACACACCACTGACAATGGTTAGTGATTTTCTTAAAGCCCCAGCTCCTGGAGTCATGTGAGAATGTAAGAATCTCAGCTTTCTTTAAAAAAAAAAAAAAACGGCAAAAAACTCTCCTCCTCATGAGTGTCGAGCAAAACTTGAAAACAGGAACCCGAAATGCTCAAAGGCCCGAGAACCCAACATGTATCTTAAAAAAAACCCTCATGATTGCTACACTAGTCTAATGATTTTGAGGGGGCGGGGAGGGTCTGACTCATGCCTGTTGAACGCATGCAGTCGGCAATACCATAATTGAGGAAGGTTCAACCGCATGCGCTGTGCAATTGGGGCCAGCTTGCATGGAGGGGAGGGTTATTTATTTGTGCTGCTGGGCTGCCTGCCCTGGAACAGACGTCTTACCAGAGAGTTGCAAAATGCAGAGCGATCCTACACTTTCTCCTTGACGATCAATTTGTTTCAGGGTGGGGAGAAAAAAAAATTAAGTTATTATTGCCTCTTGAATGTCAGCTGGCATGCTCCGCCTTGGGATAATGTACCCTAATTATACGGACAGCCTTCCAAACACACTCGACAAGTCTGCTGCATGTGGCATTTACAGTTGTTGTAATAACACAACAGACATCCAAGAAGCAGAGCATAAGCACACCTCTGACCCGCAAGTGACCTGCTAATTAGTGGATGCACAAGGTTAACGAAAGGAGCGCTTCATTCAGGGACACGTGTTATTGATGTGAACTCTGACCCCAGTAAACTGGAAAATCTATGCCAGGAAGTGTTTACCCATTCATTAGTGGTGGCAGTGAAACAAAAAACAACAGAAAACCCTTTTTGCATTAATACTATGCTGGGAGTAAAATGAGACGCCTCTCTTTTCTGCACGCAACAATTACAGCCCAGCATTTTGAAACTGAATCTAATTAATTCCCATTCGGAATAGGAAGCTTTGCCAGGATTGGTCACAAATGTCTGCTTTTGTATTTCTGTGAGGTAGAAGTTAGATCCACATTAGATCGGGATTTGAACCTCTCCAAAATCCAGAGCATTTGGACCCAGGAGTTCGGGTTGTTGGCCTATTATTTTGAAGAAACAGTAGCCTCTCCATATTAAGGTTGCATCTTTGACCCCCTATAACAGTAGCTTGGAGAATTGTTTTGCCCTGTAGATTTCCAAATTCACTCTGCCGGAAAAGGAGGCTGTTTCTGCAAAGTCTGAAAAACAATTGTTGAATGGTTTCTGAGTTACAAGCCATTTGGGTCGTGATGGAGATAACTCCTAGCCCTACGCATGGACCAAGGCATAGCCGCCCTGCCCCAGAAGGGACACTGGGAAGGAATTGTGACTGAGGAAGTCCCATCTGCAGGGGGAAGTAATTTATTACAGCCCAAAGAGGGTTCATCTTACTTCTCTCCTCACACCAGCTCAGCTCCACCTTGCCTCCCCGGCACCCTCACCTATCCGCCCCATCCCAATATACCAGATTGATGGGAGGAGGCGGGGCCTATCAGGAGCATCTCCCACTCTCCCAGCTGCATCCACACCACAATGCAAAGAGCATGAATGTGGAGAAGAATGGCCATTCTGGGTCAGGCCAATGGTTCATCTAGCTCAGCATCCTGTCTTCTGACAGTGGCTGGTGCCAGATGTTTTCGGGGGAATGAACAGAATGGGGCAATTAGTCAGCGATTCATCTCCTTTTACCCAGTTCCAGCTTCTTGCAGTCAGAGGCTTAGGAAAACCTAGACCCCCTACCCTGAGCCCCCTGCCACACCCCACACCCCTCCTGCACCCCGACCCTGTCCTGAGCCCCTTGCCACACCCCGCACCCCTCCTGCACCCAACCCCCTGCTCTGAGACCCTCCCGCACCCCTTCTGCACCCTGAGCCCCCTGCCGCACCCTGCACGCTGACCCCCGCTGCACCCCACACCCCTCCTGCACCCCCTGGTTGGGGTGGGGATTTCAGGGAAGGGGCGGGGCCGAGGGCGGCGGGGGAGGGGGGTAGGTGTCAGTAATGCAGCCTTCGGGCCAATGTACTAATCCTCATGTGGCCCTCGTGGTCATTTGAGTCTAAGACCCCTGACCTAGAGCATGATCCCTGACTGTCTTGGCCAATAGCCATTGATGGACCTATCCTTCATGAACTTATCGAATTCTTTTTTGAACCCAGTTATACTTCTAGGTTCCACCGAGCTTTGAAGTCGGATTATTGGATTCAGAGTCCAGAAGGCTAGCTATTTACACCCTAGATGAACTGGGGTGTGTAAGTAGGTTCTTGCTACAAGACTGGCCAGAAAATAGATATTTCCATCTCACAAACATTTTGAGATTTTGGAGAAAAAAAAATGTCCCAGATCAGGACAAAACCCAGGCATGCCTTTGCCCCCACCCATGGACTGGCCCACTCACCCTCCACATTGGCCCCTAAACCTATGGGCTGACTGGGTCATGTTGCCCGACTAATACTGCCCTTCACTTCTAGATAACTCACAGAGAGGGAAATATTTCCTTCTGGTTTCCCTCCTGCACATTTCAGACCAGAGCGATACAGGCATTATCGGGGAGCGTCTCCTAGCTCCCATCAAACTGTGACCTCTGTCTGCTGCGAGCCAACAGCCCACACTGCTGCCATAGTAAGGAAGAATTTGCCCCACACCTCTGGGCAGGCTGGGAGCTCCCTGTTTTCAGAGAAGGAGGCAAGGGGCACAAGCGTTTCCCTCTAGGTCAGTATATTTCAACTGGACCTAGGAGAGAAGAATTGCCTTTATCCAGAAACCAGGCTGGGCTTTTCAGCAAAGCAGCAGCCTCAGTCATTGGTGGCAAGTGTACAGTTCTTCCCCTCCAGCTAACAGCAATGTTCCAAGCAGCCCCCAGAATAAGCCCATTCTTGTAGGGAATTGTTATAGCCCGTCCTTACCAAAGCGCTTCCTGGCAGCATTGTCCTGTGCAGCAGCCGCTCAGTGCCTCAATTTCCCAGCCGCTCTTCCATTGCTCTGCCCAACTTAGCCCTCCGACGAGGTCATTTACAGTCCTACCCCTCAAAGTCCAAAAGAAGCATGAAGCAACTCAAACTTAATCTCTTCCCTTTCTTCCGGGAGATCTGCTAGGCACCAGTCTTCCACTCTAACCAGCGTTCTCTCCCAGGGAGAGCCTCACACCTGCGCTCTCTGCCTGCCCCTTCCCAACTCCTTGTCTGTTCTCGGGCAACTCTCTTCCTGACCCCTTCAATCTGTTCCCAGGCAGCTCTCCATTATAGCCCAGATGCCTTCTCCTAAGCACCATTGAGAGGCAGCTGGCCAGTCACAGGTCCACTGGACACCGCTCCCTCTTAAAGGTGCAGTTGCCCTGTGATAGGAATGAGCTATGGAGGTTTTCAGCATAGTCCATTCCAAGGCATCGTAGAAATGCTAAAGGCTGAAGGGAGGGTACGATGAGGATTTGTTCAGCAGCAAAACAAACCACAGGTAGCCGGAGGCTGAATAAAGAGCAATGGGTCTGGTCCTGTAGGGGCAGGAAGAGAGAGAGAGAGAGAGAGATGTTATTGTCAGCAACAAGAGGACTGAAAGTGTGGCTATCAAAACTCCGTTTAACTATGCTATTGATTTCAAACAAAAATAAAGCAACAGGGTGGGTTTCCCTAGGGAGGCTGGAGTGCCTTGCTCATTTGACTCTAGCATATCAGGTATAAAGCAACAAATAAAGAAAAAAAATGCTTGCCACCTACTGGAAGATAGTGGGATTTTTGCTCTAATCCCTAAAACAAATAATTTAGTGTCACTGACAGCTTGCTGCAATTACCGAACTGTATCCATCGCGCTCAAATTGTATGCACCAAAGAGATGAGAAAGAGTGATCACTTCATGGCCCAGACACGCTATAAAGGGGCACTGCTCATTATCTGGTCAGGTGGAGAATGTCATCAGCAACTTTTAAGCAAATGAATTGCACAGCCAGAGATCTGAAAAGATTGCAAGGGTGCACACTGGAATTATTTTGGTAAAAATCAATGCAACTAATATGCTCGTATACCTTCCTTCCTTCAGATTCCCTCTACAGGCACCTTTTCTTTTGTACGCCCGTTCACCTCTCCTTTCTCAAAACCATTTTCCATCATGCCTACAACACACCAGAAGGGACTGTCAGCCCCTTTGCAGAGACTGGCAGAGGAAAGAGGCAAAGGAGAAGATGCTCCTGGACCACGGATGAGCTTGTGGTTAAGGCACTGAACTGGCATTCATATCTAGGCTTTACCGCAAGCAAGGCGACTGGGTTAAGGGTGGCCCAGGTCCACAGCAGTAATCAGAGTGCCATACAATCTGATCACTGTGAAGTGGCCTCCCTGTGAAATTAGTTCTGTGCAAGTTCTCAGACTGTACGTCATTCTGGCAGGTCTCAGTCCAATTCCAGAGTTATACTATAAATGCTGTAAAAGAAGGGTTTCAGAAGGCAGCTAAAACCTCAGGATCCAGGGCTTACCCCAATATCTACCCGTGAGGGGTTAGGAAGATGTTCTTTTGGGGGTAGATTATCCCACATCCTCCTTATACCTTCTTTCTTGTTCCCTGCTCTGAAGCAACTGACTCCGGCCTGTTAGAAACAGGAGTAGACAGGCTCCAGGTCCACTCCAGTCTGGTAATTCCTACATCCCCATGAAAATCATCTGCGTGACAAGCCCCACCCACTGTAATCAGCCCCCTCATTGGCAGCATCAGCAGAGAGGCCAAGATCAGAATGGTCCATGGAAACTGATCTTCCCTCTCACTCTTAGCCCAGGGCTACACTGGGGGGGAAGGGGGGGGTCGATCTACGATACGCAGATTCAGCTACGTGAATAGCGTAGCTGAAGTCGGCGTATCGTAGTCGACTTACCTGGCCATGAGGACGGCGGTGAGTCGATCGCTGCCGCTCCCCCATCGACTCCGCTTCCACCTTTCGATGAGGTGGATTTCCGGAGCCGACGGGGAGCGCTTTCGGGGATCGATTAATCACGTCTAAACGAGATGCGAAAAATCGATCCCCGAAAGATCGATTGCTACCCGCCAATCCGGCGGGTAGTGAAGACAAGCCCTTAGAGACTGCCCCTCCAGGTCGGCACAGCATCAAGGCATGTGGGAGCATGGATTGTGTATCTGGCCTGTGGGCAGGCAACTTCTATACAGCGCTTTTCACCCAACTCCTGCAGGATTTTAGTGGGATGTGAGCACCTAACTCCCCAAGGCTCTAAAAATCTCAGTTTGCTAGTGAACTAAAAGTACAATTAAAAAAGCAAAAGAAAAAGACAAGGCAACTCCACCATGCAGAACAACAGCCAAACCCCTGGCACCATTGGAATACCTTTGCTTTTTATGTTAAAAGGAATAAAGCAGCAACCGTCCCTTTAAAGAAGAAGAAATCGGCTTCCTATGCCATAACGACAAGGAGAAGTTTAAATGTAACCACAAAAATTCAAAACTTTAAAACTCCCATAAACAGATTTGAAAGCGAGCAGGGGGCTGCTGAGAATATGAGCTACCCTAGTACAAAGTAATAATAAAGCTACGTCTATAAACTGGGGGAAGAGGAACAAATGGAAGCTTTCCACTTTATTTTTTAAAGACAGGAATTAGGTTGAAAAAAGGACCTTTTCTAAATAAAAAGTACAAGCTTGTTTGTTTTTTTCAGTACTCTAAACAACCCTGGTTAATTGCAGAGCAAAACCAGAATGCAGATGCATGCCGAATACAGATGTGTAGACGTAAATAAAACTCTTGAGATGGCCGTGGGCCAATAAACATTTGACCTAAGAGCCCACCTAATTTTAGTGGGCTGAAGTCTGGAAAAGTGATTAACTATAGAAAGGCCAGTGTGTTGCTTTGTACCTGGGGAATGTTGGAGTGAAATGAAGGCTCCCAGGCCCTAATTTAAAAACTGCTTTTTCGTTCTAGGGAAAGCCGGAGTGCTGTGGAAGAAAGGGAGCTGGTCTTGTTCCAGCAGTGCTCATAAAGCTGTCAATAAGTTGAGAAAGTGGCCTTGATGGTGTGAAAAACCATCTCCTTTAAAGAACTTGCCCCTAGTAAAAAAAATTATATTATATATTCTATTCAATAAAGCCTAACAAATCGTCTAGGATCATATAAATAGCAAATTTAACAGCAAATTAGCAGGGCTTATGAAATATATGACCACTTAGCCAGCCAGGAAAGCCAAAACTCAAGGCTGGATAATAACTAAGTTACATTGGGAGGTATTGGAGGTTTTAAACTCTTCATTGGCAATGTGAACACAATGCAGAGATTTACCTGCACTGACCCACCCACAAAGTGACCACAGTTTTGATCTTTCTGATGAACCTGGGAAAAATGTTGATATCGATGAGAAAATATGCAATCCTTCCTAGGCCAAGTGCATATGCTAACGCAGGTAGGCTTATGGCCAAGGGCTGCAGTTGTGGTTAACATATTTTGCTGGAATACATTTCTGCTGGGCTTCCTGAAGATTCAGTGTATAAGGGTAGACCTGTTTTCCAGATGTAGCTCTTTCAGCTGTGAGAAAAGTCCATCACCTTATCTTTACAGACTCCAGAGCTTTCAGAGGACTAAAATGGCTACTTCTCTTAATAAAATTAATGGCGTGCTTTTTATGGGTTTCAGCTACAGCTGGGAGCCTGATTCTGCTTATAAGGGACTGTTAATACAATTACCAGGCTGGCTTTACACTGTAAATTCTCAGTTGTTTTCCTTTCCCTGTTTGGGAACTTCTCATTAGATGTGCATTGGAAATCAGGTAGGATCGTTACTGAAACCTTACATTTGCCAGGCCATATTTAAAGGTTATGTTGGCACTTGCTTTATAAAAACCATATTTTCAGGGTTTATAATGGCTATAAAAGTTCCCTTCATGCCGAAACTTAGCACATAAACCTTGGCTTGGCTTTGGAGAACATTCTTTGGCAAATGTGAAGAACAAAATATACCATCCGCTTTTCAGGATCAGATGCTTTAAGGGAAGTGTGGACTTGGGATATTTAAGATGAGGTGTGTGATGCTGTTTCCACTGCAACTCTAAAAACAGCACTACATTTCACCCTTGCGATGTATGCAAGGCAAAGAGACCTGAAGGTCTTGTTTATACTACCTTTTAACTCTTGTGTTTAATTAGAACTGAAAATTTGAAACAAAAAGTGGAACTTCTTCATTTTGAAAATGTGAAAATGGGGCATTTTGACAATTTCTAAACTTTTTTTTCCCTAGAAAGTTGTTGAAATGGGAAATATTGGAAATCCACCCTTTCCCACAAACAGTTTTGTCCGTGTACCTTGCTCAGCCACTCACACCTGTGCAAGGTGAGTGTGAAATGTTACCATCCTGAATGTGCCCTGTTGTACACCCACTCGATAGATGTGAATGCAGAACCTGACTCACCTGCCCTGCACCTGGGGCCTGAGTCTCTCCTCCTTCTTGCCCAATTCTGTACTCAGTTATGAGAGCTGCTGGGACATTTCAAATGTCAACTTTCCAATGAAGTTTCATAAATTGAATAAAGTAAAGAAAAGTGTTCATAACATTTTCACAATTCTCTCCTCCCCCAACCACACACCTGTTTTCTGACCAATTATACAGAGGGGCAAATTTTTCAAAAATTTTAAGAATGCAAGAGATTCCATTACAATTTCCCTCCTTTTTTCCCAGCCAGCTTTATCAATTACACCTGTGCAAAATAACTGTAGGAACACTCCCAGACAGAATGGGAGCAGTTTGATACCAGTCAAAGCAAGAGCTAAGTGAGTGTAATCACAGCACAAGGTGCAGGGCAATGAATAATGAGGACTTCCAGTGATATTCACCAACCAGCGCTACCTGTTTTGTGCAGCTTTTTCTTTCCTCCAGCATATTTTTCTCGCAGTGTGATTTTCTTCTCATTTGCCTTCTCATTTACAGTGAGTTTCTTCCCAATACCAGGCCAAAGCCAATGCTGCAGGGGTTCATTATAATTATTTTCATGGGGCAGCAGCAGTGCTGGCTGCTAAGTTAATTAACCATTACCTCCCACTTCCCCTGTTTGAAAAATATAGTTGGAACAATCATTCCTTTTTTAGGTTCATCTTCATCCAGCCTTGACCGATCTGCCCAGGGGACCCCAGCCTGATCTAGCATGGAGCTGAAAGGACTCTGCAAAGCCCAAGGATTGGTTTTTCTTAGTTAGTGTGGAGACCTCAACCATAAGGACAGTCTGATTCGCTGCTGCATGTGACCCATGTATAAATAAGATAATTTAGTTTAAGGCAGACAGAGCCTTCGTTTTCAAGAGCACAGATATACCAAAGGGAAAATGCAGAGGAGCAATGCAATGGAGCTCAGCTGCAAGACTTGGGGCAGGGTTTCTTCTCTGGACTGTGACCTGGCTACATAAGCAGGAGTAGAGGAGTAAATCACAAGTCTAGAAACACTTATTCTGGTCGTAAAAGACAAGAGGTGAGGAAGCTTAGGTGGCAATCAACACTGAGTTTGGCGAGCTCATCCTAGCCCCACATACAAGTGCCACAAATGCACTGCACAGCTCAACAGCAACCTAGCACTAAAAGAGGAAGGGCCCTGCAAGTAATGAGCAGGGGTTAATGGGGTGGGGGGAGGAGGAGGACCATGCAGCACAGCTCCCCTCCCCTGCTAGAGAGCAAAGAGAGAGTTCTCTCTCCTCTCCCTGGGTTGGGTAAGCAGCACTGCCCCACAGCTCCCTCTTCCCCGCTGGTGCATTCAGAGATCCCTAACCTGGTTCAATTGGTTTAATCCCCCGCTGGTAATGAGAGAGGTGCATTGGGAATGCAATAAGAGAGGTTTTTGCAGGTTAGAACTGAGGTTCGTTGGTAGAGCTGTGCTAAGTTCAGGACTGCACCAGCAAGACCTACAATAGAAGAGCTGTGTTAGACTCCAGGAGGAGAATAGCAGAAGTTGTTGTAGGTGAGGAAAAACCAGATCTATACCTGCAGAAACTTGTGATATGCTCCTGGTACTATTCATTATCGCTGACTGCCAGCTAACTGGAGCCAACATGATTATAAACGTCAATCCAGACACTCCACAAACATTTGCTCCAGGACCCAGGTGCCTGTGGTTTACCAAAGCCTGCTATTACACTGGGTGAGCAACACCGCCAGTGCTCTCACAATACGAACAAGTGATGACTCCACCAGAGTTGCACCTCCCATTTCTTGAGCCACACTGAGTTTAGCCTAATGCAAACTCTGCTCTCATTAACCCCTGGACACCCCATTGACATCAGCTCAGAAAGCAGGATTTGGCCATATATGCCTTTGGGGGGTACTGAACTATCATAGCACAGCTTAACACAGTCCTTTCGGGCTCACCGCCCCCCCCCCCCCCAAGTCAAACCTGTCCACTCTCCCCACTGACAGGCCCTATATTTTTTTAGCAAAATAGTTACCATTGCCTGCTGAATCCCTCCAGAGGGCAATTCGAGTCCATTCTTTTTCCATGCAGCATCCCTATAACTCTCCAGACTTGGCAGGTATGTGCTACTGTCCCATCACTTCTCCTCTGCTTCCTGCAGCACCTGTGTGATCTAGGCTGCTTCCTGAAGCACCTGTGTAATCTAGCATAGGAGACCTCCCAGGGGTACTTAGCTGCTGCCAGAGGGCTGCAGCAGAGGGCAGAATCCCTCCCTCCCCAAAGATACAACTCAGGGGGTTCCCAGAAACAAACCTACATCTTGCTTCAAGCCTCAGCTTTGGCTTTTCCCTGTGGCTGAACCTTATGCCAGGAAGGGTCTCTGTCCAGTGTTTCACTTTGCTACTTCTTCAGACTCTGATTTTACTGTTTCTGCTGCCACATGGGGAAAATTCAGACACACTGCAATGTTCCCATGCAGACCTCAAATCAGTTCTTTAAGGAGTGGTGTCTCTCCCCCAGGCCTGGAATTCCTGACCTGACCTTACCTCACTGCAAAGACCTCTGCTGCGAAATAAAATATGACTTTTGAAGTTTTGTTTTTATGATCTATGAAATCACCCAGCTCTCCTGGGTAAATCAATTCTGGATATGAAATTGACCTCTTAACTTTTAACTCGTAGAAAAAGCTTGGGGAAGGGGGGTTCATAAGGCTGAAAAGTCATCCAGGAAGTCCTGGTTTTGTGGAGTTCTTTAAAACCTCAAGGATGCAAAGGCTTGTGGTGAATTCCGCTTCAAAAATCAGTGTTAGATACAAGTTCAGTAACTATGATCCTAACCACAGAATGCCAGAGGCAAGCAATGTCACTCACATAAGCCTTACGTAACATTTTATGCCTTGCTGCTGGCTATACTGCCTACTAGATACTGAATCATACTGAATATTAAGCTACCTTGTTTCTCACTCTCAAACTGATTTTAATGCAAGCAAGGGACTCAGTCACACAAGCCAGGAATAGGAGGGAGAGGCACTGTACCAGTTTTCCCATGGAGTTTTGCTGCCAATGATCTTCTGTACCAACATTGCTATTAGAGCCGGTTGAAAATTTTCCATCAAAAATGGTTTTTTTTCCATGAAAAATTGGGTTTTTTACTAAACTCAATTTTTTCCACAAAAAAAGTTTTTGGTGGGAAAAAATTGATTTGGGGGGGGGAGGGGAATAAATAAATCCAGAAACCGAAATATTTTAGCCAAAAACCTAACTATTTCAGTTTGTAAATACTGCCCTGGTGCCTCGTGGGAGCTGTAATTTAGTGCCGAATCTCCCCATTCTCCTTTCTAGGCCAGGCTCCCTGGCTGGACTGCCTCTCCCATGATATATCATGGCAAGGCCTCCCAACAAGATGCTGCTGGGACAAATTTACAAAACTTCCAGGGAGAGAAAGGACAAAGTGAACAGTCATAAAATGATGCATTTATCAAAGGATGTATGCACTCAATCAAATGGAACTGTTACCTTCCCCTTCCAATCGATTCTCATAGGTGACATTCAATAAAATTAAAAGGTGGGAAATTCAGATGAGTACAAGGACATTTTTTTTCATACTACCAAGGATTAGACCATGAAACTCGTTGCCACAGGAATTGGCTGAAGCTAAGAATTTAGCAAGACTCAGAAAGGGATTGGACATTTATATGGCTACTAAGACTATCTGGTCACATGGTAAATTCCTAGTGAATTTTTCATAGTAGTAGGTGTCATATGACAAAAAAAATTGGAAGGGATATTAAACCTTGCACTTCTAGGGCCTGGTCCACACTGCGGGGGGGGGGGGGGGAACTAAGATACGCAACTTCAGCTACGAGAATAGCGTAGCTGAAGTCGACGTATCTTAGATCGAATTAAAAGTACTTACTGCGGGTCCACGCAGCACAGGCTCGCTCCCCCGTCGACTGCGCTTACTCCTCGCGCCGAGCTGGAGTTCCGGAGTCGACGGGGAGCGCTTCTGGGATCGATCGCTACCGCCGAATCGGGCAGGTAGTGTGGACGTACCCTAGGTATAAGCCAATCTCTAACAGAGATCAGGATGAGACCTATGCAGGGGGCAGATTATCCCATATCCACTATTGCAGGGTTCTTGCACCTCTTCTCAACTTCAGAGATTATTTAACATCCTCTGGTGAAAAAAATCCAGACACGGCCAATTATTACTAAAGATGTCTGTCTGTTCCAAAGACCAAAGGTCAGAGCCTTGGCAGGCGTACATCAGCATAGCTTCATTGACACCAATGCCAGTTTACCCCAGCCCAGAACAGAGTAGAGAACTGTGGGGGAGGTGCTAGGTTTTTGGTGCAGTGGAAAACAGGACGTGTTGCCTTCCTCAGGCCCAGTCTAGGCTTAATCCAAAAGCCACTGAAGTTAATGGGAAGGGCCCTATTGGCTTCTCTAGACTTTGGATCAGGCTCTGTATATCCATGTCAGAGGGAAAGAGAGCGCATTCCTCCTTCTTCCTGCACTGGCCACTTGGTTCACATTAAGTACAAGAGCCACGTAAGACTACAAAGGAGTGATTCATTAGGAGAGGAAGAGAGGGAGGAATAGCCATTCTCACACAGCAAAGCCTTTATTAGGAGACAGGAGGCGAGCAGGTCTCTGGTTTGCTTGGAACCTACCCAGAGTATTCCGGGCCCATCAATCTTCCCATATGATGTAACAAAATGCACCAGCACACCATATGGTCTGCTTAAAAACTATTCTCCTCCCTTCCCCACTATTGCACTGTATGATATTCTCCCTGTTCACCAGAGCTCACTTCCCCTAATAAGAATTATTCTTTGAGGTGGAACAATGGTTAACCGCATCGTCTTAACCGCCTTTCTCTAAAGCGCTTCCTCTAATAGACTCGTGCTCAGGGAACGTAGCGGGATTTCACACTTTGGCTCGACCGTTTGGAAAAATAACACAAATTCCAGACAGCAGCCCATCTTGCCGGCTGCTTTGTTTGGATTTTTTCAAAGGCCCTCTTAGTCAATTTTCCCTTCCATCTTAGTTTGTTGACTCAGCTGCACTCACTGTTAGAGGTGATGGATCTGGCAGGACTAGGACCTGCACCACGGTGGTTTAGTGGCTGATAACAGCTGGGACTGCAGTGGGTCTGAAGGGCTTTGTGCGCCAGGGTCTAGTTTAAATTTAGAAAAGGAAATACCTCCAAAACGAGCAGCTGAAAGTGTGTCAACAACACAATGCTGCAATGTTTGGGGTTTAAGAGCATTTCATAGAAGCATGTCCTCTCTCTATTGGAGTCCATCTCATTTCCATAAAGCAAAAACAAAGGGAAGTTCATAGAATCATAGAATCTCAGGGTTGGAAGGGACCTCAGGAGGTCATCTAGTCCAACCCCCTGCTCAAAGCAGGACCAAACCCAATTAGATCATCCCAGCCAGGGCTTTGTCAAGCCTGACCTTAAAAACCTCTAAGGAAGGAGATTCCACCACCTCCCTAGGTAACCCATTCCAGTGCTTCACCACCCTACTAGTGAAAAAGGTTTTCCTAATATCCAACCTAAACCTCCCCCTCTGCAACTTGAGACCATTACTCCTTGTTCTGTCATCTTCTACCACTGAGAACAGTCTAGATCCATCCTCTTTGGAACCCCCTTTTAGGTAGTTGAAAGCAGCTATCAAATCCCCCCTCATTCTTCTCTTCTGCAGGCTAAACAATCCCAGTTCCCTCAGCCTCTCCTCATAAGTCATGTGCTCCAGCCCCCTAATCATTTTTGTTGCCCTCCGTTGGACTCTTTCCAATTTATCCACATCCTTCTTGTAGCGTGGGGCCCAAAACTGGACACAGTACTCCAAATGAGGCCTCACCAGTGCCGAATAGAGGGGAATAATCACGTCCCTCGATCTGCTGGAAATGCCCCTACTTATACAGCCCAAAATGCCGTTAGCCTTCTTGGCAACAAGGGCACACTGTTGACTCATATTCAGCTTTTCGTCCACCGTAACCCCTAGGTCCTTTTCTGCAGAACTGCTGCCCAGCCATTCGGTCCCTAGTCTGTAGCAGTGCATGGGATTCTTCCGTCCTAAGTGCAGGACTCTGCACTTGTCCTTGTTGAACCTCATCAGATTTCTTTTGGCCCAATCCTCCTCCCAGTTTAGTGTCATCTGCAAACTTGCTAAGGGTGCAGTCCACACCATCCTCCAGATCGTTGATGAAGATATTGAACAAAACCGGCCCCAGCACCGACCCTTGGGGCACTCCACTTGATACCGGCTGCCAACTAGACATGGAGCCATTGATCACTATCCGTTGAGCATGACCATCCAGCCAGTTTTCTATCCACCTTACCGTCCATTCATCCAGCCCATACTTCCTTAACTTGCTGGCAAGAACACTGTGGGAGACTGTATCAAAAGCTTTGCTAAAGTCAAGAAATAGCACATCCACTGCTTTCCCCTCATCCACAGAGCCAGCTCTCTCATCATAGAAGGCAATTAGGTTAGTCAGGCATGACTTGCCCTTGGTGAATCCATGCTGACTGTTCCTGATCACTTTCCCCTCCTTTAAGTGGTTCAGAATTGATTCCTTGAGGACCTGTTCCATGATTTTTCCAGGGACTGAGGTGAGAAGTTGATAGTGGCTAGTAGATTGGCCAGAACGACAATATACTGGGGAGGGGGGGAATCTATGAGCATTATAATGGCATGCTTTACTATTAGCTAGTATGTAAGAGGAGATCTATTAGTACAAGGACATTATGATTTAATATTAACTAGTAGATAACCTACTACCAGTTAGTAAGTTGGCCAGAATAATTAAGGTTCCCACATCTAACTGTAACACTGTAGTCTTTTCTGAATTATCTTATATTTTTAAACACCGTCTATGATGTAACCTACCAAAGGGGGCTCCATGCAAGGCATTCTCTGGAGAGAATCCTCAGCTTTGGAATTTCCATCCAACTTGATCCTCCAGAACTTAGATTTGTTAACCTTCTTGGCATGCTGCAATACTCACCTTGATCCCTGGGCATCCTTGGGGAGATAGACTGGGGTAAAACTCACTTGATTTGGAGCAGCTGTAGTTGCTGTTGTTTTATTATTTCATTATTTATTAAGAGACTGTGTATTGCCATTTGGGGGCTCTATAAGGACTGTTGATTTGGGTTAGTTTTAGAATCTAGTCAGTTGAAAGGCTGTTATGAAATGACCCCAGAGCAGTGGAAGGCACATGGTAAACAGACAGGTCAGTCCTGGCATCATGCAAAGCAGCGTGGGATAGCAGTCGGAGGACTGCCAGACTAGTGCAAATGAGCTGTGTGCGCCCACAAGCATTAGTCCACACTAACAATACACAGTGAACTCAATACATTTTCAAAGTGGATTATAGATGATGTATTAACTGGCAAGTTAGTATTCTTTAAGAATTGCATTCAGTGTACATAAGTCATTTCAATGCACACAAATCAAAGTTAGTGCATAGTAACCCCCCATGTAAACAAGCCCTTAGAGAAAAGATATTCAATAAGATCCTGTAACAGGGTTCACTCACCACCAGGGTGCCTCCTCCTGGCTGCTCAAGGGATGCCCCCTTCCGTCATTTGCTCTTGCCACAGCCCCTCTCGCTGTCTGGGACTCAGCGCACTCCTGCTTTGTGATTGGCCCTCCGGCCAGGTCACCCGATGGTTTTCCCCTTCTGAGGGTATCAAAGTCTTCCTGAATTGACTGTCTGGTTGCCTTTCCAGACCATCCTTTAAATCAAGACTCTGCCACTTTTCCTGTGCTGAAACCCACTACTCTGGATTCCAGCACAGGAACCCTCTATCCAGCAACCATGGTTTGCTTATTCCCAGACCCTGTTGCTATTTCCCTGTGTCCTTTATACTTTCCTTCTCTTTCTCTGTGTTCTGGCCCACCCATGGGGTCCAACTCACAGTCCCAACTCCCAGGGAGTGACTGCAGTCTACTTCCCCTACAGCCCCTTCTGTTCTTAGTTCCCTAGCTTTGTACCAGCCCAGCCTACACTTGCTCAGCTGAGCTCCATCTTCAATTAGGGTTTGTCTATCCAGCCTTATTCTCCCCCAGGTTCCTAGGTTAATTAGCCCCTTCCAAGCTACCTTAACCCTTTCAGGTGAGGTGTGGAGTGAACACCCCATAGCAGATACTGATTCAGCAAAGCACTTAAATGCGTGCTTAATTTTAAACATGAGTGATCCCATTCGAAGTCACTAGAAGACTACTCAAAGGCTAAAATTAAGCACATGCTTAAGTGCTTTGCTGACTAAAGGCCTGAAAAATGAAATAAGCAGGCTAGATAAACATCCTGCTTGCTGCAGGACATGGTGGTCACATATACTATGCTTTGTACTCCTCATGTACAGTTTAAGCTAGCCCATGTCACTTCCAGAATGACTTTTGTTAGCATACCAGGATCTAATGCTTCCTGAAAAGATGCTGCTTTGGGGAATGTCTCAATAGCAGGGATGGGCAACCTTTCAGAAGTGGTGTGCTGAGTCTTCATTTATTCACTCTAATTTAAGATTTCACGTGCCAGTAATACATTTTAACATTTTTAGAAGGTCTCTTTCTATAAGTCTTTAATATATAACTAAACTATTGTTGTATGTAAAGTAAATAAGGTTTTTAAAATATTTAAGAAGCTTCACTTAAAATTAAATTAAAATACAGTGCCCCCCAGACTGGTGGCCAGGACCCAGGGAGTGTGAGTGCCACTGAAAAACAGCTGGCGTGCCACCTTTGGCACCCGTGCCATAGGTTGCCTACCCCTGCTCTACAGTATGGTGTGGGGCACACCCTCATGTCACAGAGACGGTAGCAAAGTAACTGCAGTCTCCATGGTTCTGCAGCCTTTCCGCCTTTCCTCCTGCATGGAGAAGTGAATGAATCTTAAGCAGCTGTTCAAGACTTTTGCAGAATATCATATTCCATGGAACCCACTGCCAAAATAAAATGACAAGTTCTCTGCTCAGCTGGCTGTGAAGTATTAGGGGGTAGATCTGGTCAGGAATTTTCCACAAACAATGTTTTGAACGTGGGTTTCCCACATAGCAAGGGAGTGCCCAAACCACTGGGCTATCTGCAGGGGTGGGGGGAGAGAAGCACTCTTGCTCTCTCTCTCTCTCTCTCTTTGTGTTTCATAGAAAATTTCAAAAGGTCTCTGTTTCATCCGAGTGTGGAATGGGATATTTTTGGAAAACCTTTTTTTTTTTAAATGAAAGAGGAAAATGATGTCCTACCCCATTCTAACAAGAACACCAAGAGGAAGATATCAATCCTAGGCTAAGGAAGCAATACCGGTGATCTCCAGGGCATTTCTAATACAAATGGAATCTAGTTGTGGATCAGTTTAACTGCATTGCTAATACCTAACCGTTCCAGGTACCTCATGTAAAAGAATGCAGACCCATTGAAGCCCCATGTGCAGGGCCAGCTCTGGCTTTTTTGCCACCCCAGGCAAAAAAGCTGCCCCGCCGCCCCACTGCCCCAGCCGGGGCGCCGGCGGGGAGCACGACATGCCCGTGGCCCCGCTCCCCTGGCCGGGTGCTGGTGGGGAAGAGTGCCACCCCACCGCGGCTTGCCGCCTGGAGCTGCCCCTGCCCATGTGCCAGGGCACATCACAAAGTTCTATTGCAATTGATGCGGAATGTTGGATGGTTGTTACAAGGAGGAGGGAGAAAACTGTTTTCGTTAACCTCTGAGGATAGGACAAGCAATGGGCTTAAATTGCAGCAAGGGCAGTTTTGATTGGACATTAGGAAAAATTTCTTAATTGTCAAGGCAGTTAAGGACTGGAACAAATTGCCTAGGGAACCTCTGCCACTGGAGGCTGCTAAGAACAGATTAGACAAACACCAGGCGGGAATTGTCTAGTTATTACTTAGTTCTGATGTGAGTACAGGGGACTGGACTAGGTGACCTCTTGAGATCCTTCCAGGCCTACACTTCTATGATTCTATGGGTCTAAGATAAAGGGAATCTGAACATTTGAGCACAGTTGCTGCTGTGGAGAGCCAGCAGCAAAGTAGATAGCATTAATATGTTCACGGATAAGTCTCACCAGCCTCTGAAGCAAAATGGATATCATTAGCAAGCGAGATGCCTTCATTTTCTCAAAAACCCAATTTTCTGCAGAAAAACAGTTTGAATGGGAAATTTGCAACCAGCCCAACCTAGCTGTTAAAAATATATGAAGGTATGTTTTGTTAAGCGGGCTGTTTGGAGAACAGTTGAATGAAATCAGTTTCTCTCCTTCTTTTCATGAACACCGGGGAAACTGGGCAAAATAAACCCTGTTGTCATTACTCAATATACGACATAGACTTAGTCAAATGATTAACTGTAAATAATGTTCATAGTGAATTTAGTCTTCTGCATTTGTGAACTGATCCCTGATTTCATTATTCAGAGCTACTCATGCGAGAGCTGGAATGGACAGTTTTCATGCTATGGATTGTTTATTTCAGCTGTTTGCTACTCGTCATCCACGGTGGGTGGCTGGTACCAAAGTCACATGGTATCATTTTCACTCCCTCATTGGATAACAGAAGCATTTTTAATGGGATAATAGCAGAACATTGATGCTCTTGGTCATGCATAAGTAGCCTTGTTTGTATGTGAATATGGGTATTGGTACAAGAACAGCTGTTCCTGAAACATGCCTACATAGGAGAAGCTATTTATATAAATGCTCACAAATAATAAGAAGGCAGAGACATGATCAGATTAAATGGGTGTTTGGAACTGAAGGCAGGTTCCAATGGGAAAGGGGAGACTAACATTCACCAACGTTGTCTTGCTAACACCCTAGCAGATCCAATTGAAGGCAATGGAAGTTTTGTCTGCGTAACGAGTGCATAGGGACTGCGGGATACAGAGCAGCCAGGTGAATGGCCAACCAAATCATCATGAAAATGTCTCCCTCCCGCCAATTGAGAGCTATACTCTAGAGCAGAATTAACTGTTGTCTGAGGCCTGTTAACCAGTCATGCATGATATGAGCCTTGCGCATCCCACAGGTGCAACTCCAAACTGTGCCCTTCTGGTATGTTAGATAGATGCTCTACACAAGGTGAGCCTTCCTCTGGCTGAGATAACAGCACCTAGGCTATGCTTGTGCCCTCCTAAAGTCTCCCACTGCATATTACATCACTGGAAAGGTTCCCCTCTAGCTGCTTTCACGCTGGGAAAAGCCGCAGCCGCATCCCTCTGTGCACACTTAACAATCGGAAGCTTGGCTCAAAAATGTCCCAAGAGCTGTCGGGGAAAAGGCCAGAAGCTGGACTGTAACTCATGGGAGCGATGGGTCACTGGAGATGAAACCAGCAGTCGACATTTGACAGATCAACCTCAGTGGAAACAGTTTCTAATGCACCTGCTCCAGATGAGCATGTCAAGATTTGAATAAGCACCAGATTTGCGTAATGCCCTTAAGATAAGCAGTGTTATACCAAATCCCTGTAATACATGGAGGACTCCAATCATGTCTCATCCATTTCATATGTGGCTACTTGTCATCGTGCTGATAATTCAGATATTTCAGTGAGAGCATCAACAGCACTAGATCATCTGGGAACTTTTTTCCCCCCATTAACTAATAATTCCCAGGAGAATATACCTTAAACACACTGTTTCCTTCACTTAGGAACAACCCCAAAGCCAAGGTACTCCCAGCTGTACAGAATCCCCTATGTCAGCCAGTTGAATAGACCTGTTTGCTACAGCTCTACTTAAAACAATTTCCGTCTATGTTTAGGAGAACATGTATGGCCTTGTGGACAGATCTTTGCTAATGTCACTGTAGTAAGAGTCGTTTATTAGTGGACAAAGTATTTAGATACAATTAGCCCGTATCACAACAAAAAAAGGCACTTTTTGCTTTAAACACCAGATTAGCTAAAGTAATCTACAGTACACTAAAGTAATTCCATTGGTCAGCTAGCCTTTAACCCTTCCAAATTTTAGCGACATATTGAAAACACGGGGTCAAATCTTCAGCTGGTGTAAATGAGTGTCATTTCATTTACTCCAGTGGAGCTTTGCCTATTGACACCAGTTTAGGATCGAGCTCATATGTAACGGATTTAGTAGAGATTCCAGGCCTGATTCTCCTCTCACATACACTGGATTTATGCTGGCCGGGGCACAATCCTTATCTTACTTCAACAAGTTATCAAATGAATTGAAACCATGATGATTATTAGCACAGGTTGCAACATTCCGCAGGATTCTTCCAGGGGGAAAATAAAAATGTTGTTAAAATAACAAAAATATCCTCCCCCTTCTTTCCCATACACCACACATGTACACCACACTCCCCCACTCGCACACATCCACTGTGTAATGCCCACACCCACAGCACTCTCACATAGACACACCCATGTATTTACAAGACCACATTTGTCCCTGCTTCAATCTAGATTTTTATGAAGAAACAGACAGTATTCTGTCCCTAGACAGTAAAGATGACTGGCCTGACTGACAAAGATTGGGATGTGTCTAGCAGTTGATGGCTAGACATTAGCACAGACATAATCTATTTTGTAGCCAAATTTACTGCAGCCTTTCTATACAAGCCAAAAGGGAAACTAAAGTGTTTAAACATTTAGGAGCCCAAATCCCATTGAATTGCTGGGCTCCTTTGAAAATCCCAGCCCTTGCCACTATAGTTATGAGCATTATAGAAAACCCAAGACAGATCAATAGCTGTGTATAGGGATGAATAGATAGGTGAATAGAGGGGACTGTGTGGGGATGAATAGAGAGATGGATGGATAAATAGAACTCTAGTTGATCCAGAAGCCATGCTGAGTTGGTTTAATCTAGAAGCGACTTTGCCTGCAATAGTTTGTATTTGGTATGCTGCAAATGATCTTAAAACTCTTGGGTTTGGATCTAATACACGTGGTTTGATTCAATCCTCTTTTCTTAAATAAGGAAATGATTTTCAGAGGGCAGGGATCACATCAGTGAGTGATGTTCTGAGTGGAAACAACCCTTTGATTAGAGAAAGGAGGTTACTGTAAATCAGAAAAATACAGTACAGTCGCTATTGGAATAGCTGGAAATTACTGCTTGAGTCATGCTTTCAGTTTGAGGCTTTTGTTGCTAAATGCTAAGTGTGTGAACCACCTCTGCCAGGGAGGCCCCCCAGAGATAAAAGCTAGTACAGGGAGTGGGTTTAAAATTTTAAAGGGATGCTGTCAAGGCGGGTGGGCACAAAAGATGTGGACAAATTTTGAGACTACCATCATTTTCACTCACAATAACTGTTAACACTTGAAAAGAGATTTGAAGAGGACTAAAAGCTACGTGTTCATTAAAAGGACAGAATCAAAGTAGAGTTTGTAATGTTTTAAAATGTTTTCTCATTCTGCCCTTTTTTTTAATGTTGTGTGCGCGCACTGGACTGTTACTGTAGGGTTACTCATAAGCACTAGGCTACACACATTGGTTTCTTCACAAGGCATTTATGAGCACTGGTCAACACACATGGTTTGCTTTTCTGGAGCCGCTCATAAGTACACTGGTTTGTCATTATTATTATTTATATCAGAGGAGGACCTAGAGTTCCCCTCTGAGATCAGGGCTCCATCACACAGTACAAACACATAAGAGATAACCCCTGTCCCCAGTAGCTTTCAATCTAAATGGGCAAGAAGGGGAAACAAGCACAGAGTTCAAGTGACTTGGCCAAGGTCACACAACAGCTCTTTAGACTCCAGGCCATTACCCTATACACTACCCCATGCAGTCTCCTCTCATTATAGACTTCCCAACACTAGCTGTAGAGAGTTTTCTCCGAGGCTGGATTAACAGGACAGCTGTGCACTGAGTTACATTATTGCTAGAGCAAAGGCTAGAAGTGTAATTATTTTTAAATAAAAAGTTGATCCAAAGTCCATGCGGCTGCCAAAACAGGCTGAAAATCTCATGGGAAAAGGCTTTCTTAGGAGATTTCTGGAATTTCCTGCTTCTGAGCAAATCAGAAATAACACAAGAGCAGCTTTTCTGATACTGTTTGGGGATGCTGATGGTTATTTTGCTTCTGGTCCTGACTGGAACCCAGAATTGCAGAAGAAAAATAATTGGGGGAAAATTTCTAAACTCTTTTTGAGGGAGGGGGCCTTCCAAAGGTTTGTTGAAGACTCCACATGGAGAGAAAAATGTTCTAATTCTATTGGAAATTCTGCATCCATCTGACAACATATACATCTCAGAGATATATTCTCAGGGATACAGGTAAGGGATGTTGTTATTACAAGTTAGAACATCCTTGCTGCCTCAAGGCAACATGCTCTATCTGCTCATCACAGGATGGTAAATCGCAAGGGGTTTCAGCACTCCTCGAGGAAAGGAAAACTCAAGGGACTACTGACCTATTTATATGATCTATTATATATCTATTATAGATATATTAATAATAATTATAGTATTCTAAATACAATGTTATTATAGTGATTATAATTAATAATAATATTAATAGATAATAGATATCGATTATCTCTATATCCTTACAATACCCAATGTGAGGTAGGGCAGTGCCATTATCCCTATTGTATAGAGGGGGAGCTGAGGCATACACAGGCTATATGATTAGCATGAGGTTACCCAGGAAGTTTGTGGCACAGCGTGGACTTGAACCCAGTTCTCTAGCTCAGTGCTCTAGCCCTTGGGAAATCCTTTCTGTTACTGAGTTGTGGGAAGAATCATTGTATTGATGTTTGGGGCAGAGGCTGGCTGGTACCTCTTCATTTTTTAGCTGGCTTGGCTGGTGTTACTGTCCTGGGTACTCTGTCATACTACCCATGCCCATCTGACAAAAGATACTCCATAACACTTCACCCAGTATCATCATTAATTTTGTTACCATTGTTTTTCTTATTTGCATTGCAGTAGATGTCCCAATCAGGGATTAGGTCCTCACTGTGCTTGGTGCTGTACATACATCTAACCAAAAGATAGCCCCTGCCCCCAAAATGCTTAAGATCTAAGTAGATATATAAGCATATGGAAGAATTTAATGATTCCAAGTCAATTAAATACTTGATATCACATAGTAGAGACAAACTATACTGAACTCCATGGGCATGCTAGCAGGTAGCAGCCCTGGGAACTGAAATCTTCTGACCATAGAACTAGTAAAGCAGAGAGCAGAGGCAATAAAAGCTTTCCCGGCCAAAGCGCCTCCATCTTTAAGGGCAGAATTTTGCCACCCTGACTGCCATGATCATTTCTTTGCATTATTGTACTGACCTAACCAGGCTCAGGGCCCCATTGTGCCAGGCTCTGTACATACAAGCAGTAAGAGAAAATCTAAATCAACAAGAGAAAAACAGGGAGATTTATTATCCCTATTTTACAGATGGGGAACTGAGGCCAAAGTTAAAGTCCCAGGAGCCACAGAGGACGTCTGTGGCAGCAATTTAACCCAGATTTCCAAGAGTCAAATCCAGTGCCTTAAAATAATTGGGGGGAATTTTTAAACTCTTTTTGAGGGAGGGGGGCCTTCCAAAGGTTTGTTGAAGAGAAAGATGGAGAGAAAGATGTTCTTATTCTATTTCTAACACTGGTGGAGCTACACTAGTGGACACAGGCGCCAACTTCTGGTGGCGCCGGTGGGGGCTGACACCCGGCGTTGGGGGCGGGGCCCCGCCCCCAACGCTGGGCAACGCCCCCAACGCCAAGTGACATTGCGGGGCCCCGCCCCCGACGCCAGGTGACGTTGCGGGGCCCCGCCCCCGACACCGGGTGACGTTGCGGGGCCCCGCCCCGACGCCTACGTAACGTCGCCCAGCGTCGGGAGCGGGGCCCCGCAACGTCTCCCGGTGCAGAGGTGAGCTTGCCGTGGGTCCCGGGGCTGGTGGGGAGCTGGGCGCGGGCCCCGGGGTTGGCGGGGAGCTGCCGGTGGGTGCTGAGCACCCACCAATTTTTCCCCGTGGGTGCTCCAGCCCCGGAGCACCCACGGAGTCGGCGCCTATGCTGGTGGAGCTACCCTGGTGGAGTTGTACAACTGGCTGGAGAGGGGGAAGACTTTGAGAAAAAGGCTAGTGTAACTAAGGCCCAAATGCTTCCAATATCCTGATATCAGATATGGAGCTAACCCTTTTCGTAGTGTGAGGACATAAGCACAAATAGCCATGCTTTAAAAACAGCAACTAGAGAACTCCCTGACCAGGAAGTTTCCACAGTTGTCAAGCTCCCTGATGCAACACCTCCTGAACTCTATAACCACCCTGCATCTCTCTTTCTTTATAATAAAAAATTAAAAGAAATTATTTATAACCCAATGTATCTACCAATAATTATTTCAAATTCCTTAAAACTATTTACACTACTGTGTCTCCTTATCAATTCCATTTAAACAGTCCTGAGCAGTATTCGTAAGGTAAAGTCTTTGAGGGGGTCTGATCAGTGCTCCAGAGCATGTTCTCACTTCTTTTGAGTTTGCATGTGAAGTTCCCTGTGGAGGTGCCTCACTTCCTGACAGAGTATTTGCAGGTCTCAGATCCTCTCTTGTTGTATTGGGAAATACTGAAGATGAACCCAATTCTTCTGGAATCTGGAGATGTCCTCTTGGAGACTCCACTAGTTAGGGCCTTGGAGTTTCTGCCTGGTTCCGAACAGGTCCAAACATCTGGAAGCTTTAGAGCCAAACTTTGTTCCCTGGTCTCAGTTTGGGTAGTGCTTTCGTTCTGTGCCCAACGCTGAAGTTATGTTGCTTCCAGATTTTTATTTCAGCTTCCTGTTTTCTAAGTTCTTTCAGGTTAGGCCACTTAGGTTGAAGCTGTATTGGTGCCACAGGTAAAGGCGTCCTTAGTCATCTTCTCATCAAAAGTTCTGCTGGAGATAGTCCAAATGCAAGTGGTGGTGTTTGATATGCCAGAAGTGCTTTATACAGGTCCACTGATTTTGCAGAAATCTTTTTAAAGTCTGCACTGGTGTCTCTACCTCCCCGTTGTAGTTCATGTTTGCCCCAAACAATGTTCAAAATCAAAGTCCTGGCAAATAGAATGTTTTAGAGGTAAATTGAGGCCCATTGTCTGATACAAGGACATCAGGAATTCCATGTCTTGCAAATATCGACTTCAGTTTCTGAATGACCTGTGCTGATGATGTCCGTGGAAGTATACTCAAGTTGATATACCTAAAGAAGTAATTGACGACCATAATTTATGTGTGTCCTTTCCAGAAAAACAAATCGGTGGCTACCCGCTGCCAAGGTCTGTCAGCTAGTTCTGTAGAGAGGAACGGTTCTGGTGAATGTTTTGTTTTTCCCTTGTTACATAATTGCAGCCCTCAACTAAAATTTGAATTTGCCTACTCAGACTGGGCCACCCCATGATTGTTGTGCTCGTACCCTGCATTGTTTATACATTGGTGTCCCTCATGGATTTTGGAGAGCATCTCTTTCCGAAGTACCATAGGGATAAGAATGCCCTGTCCATCAGCCATGTGAAGCTGATTTGGGTCCCGCCAATGTGGTAATAGATCTGTTGGAAGTTGACTCCTTCAACCCTACCCTTTTTGGCAGAGTTCAGTAAGTTTCTGGTAAGTCTCGTCCATTAGTTGTACATCTCTAATTTGCTGAAGTTGGCTGGCAGATGCTGGAATTGCTGCCAGAACAAGGCCAATGAAGACTTTGACATCTTTCCTTAAAGCCTTCCCATTGGTAGCTGCTTAACTGGGGATCTAGACAGAGTGTCTGCTATGTGTGCTTTCCCTGCTGTGTGTTTAGTGTTGAAAGAAGATCCAGTAAGGCCAGCTTCCTGAACTGCCAGAATCAAACTTCTCTAGCAGAGCCACTTCCACTATGGACTCCATTGCTGTGCTGAGACAGGGCTCTGTCTCCTTCCTGCTGCAGCATTCCCAGGTCGCCTCTCTGATTCACCATTTCCCCCACTCATCACTTTAGGGGTCTCTCTTCTTTCCCTTATTCCTTCTTTAGTCAGAGGGATTCCCTCACTTCTGACACCCCAGAGCGTGAGGACATTGACACAAAGAGCCATGCTTTAAGCAGCAGTGGTGTTGCCAACCTCAAGGCTCCAGTTTTCGCCAATCTCATGTGAAAAGTAACTCCAAAATCCCTGGGGCTGGCAACATTGCAGGCCTGGCCCCTATCCTGGACCAATGTGCAGTCTCCCACCCCATACAGAGGAGGAGGCAGAGCTGGGGACAGAAGCTGTGGCTACTCAGCCTCTCCCTCGCCATTGCTGTGCTTGACCACCACATAGCTCCCGATCTGGATCTCACCGAAGTTGGCTGTTGCCATCACCTCATGGGGCAGCCAAGGATGTTAGGGACTGCCAGCCAGGTACCCGGGAGGGCACAGTAGATCCAGGGACAGGGGAGAGAAGGCGCCAGATGGATACAGCAGGTGCTGGGAGCCATTGTGCCTGTGCACTCCGTGAAGGCACCCCACTCACTTGCACGTAGGTCGCTTCTGGGTCTGTGTTCCTTGGTGGCTGCTCATTCCCAAGGCCAGCAGGTGGCTGCAGAGAGACAGGGGGCTGTGCCCATATATTGCCCACCTGGTATGCAGGGATAATTCAGTGGCACAGGAAGCACATGGCAGCCTAAAGCATAGATGCGAGGTGCAATAGCACAGAGGGGGCACGGCCATCCTACCCATCAGCAGTGAAGCAGTTAAATCTTATAACTAAAGGGAGGGTTCCCCCGCCCCATTCCCTCAGCAAAGACCCTGCTTATCTCACAATTGATATAACCACCAGCCTTTCATATCAATCTCTTTGCTTCCGGACACTACACTGGAGCAGAAAATGTGACATCCGATGGAAGACGCTCTTCATTTAACCCCAAACCTTGACATGAATTAAAATCCATTTGGATAAGGCCATTTCCTGACTCTAGCCTGTGATATCACTGGTGGAGTCAAAGGGTCAGTGGCGTCTGTTCTTAAAAAGAGGACATTTGAAATGAGACAGAGGAGAAATCTTGAAGTAGTCACTGCACATTGGAATTCACCAAAATCTTTGTAGATGTGGCTAAGGAGGAAGGACGGGAATTATGAATTTCAGGGGACATTGTCAGGATGGAGCCGCAGTAAATATTCCTTAGCTCTGTCTCTAGTTACACCTTAGATTATTAATAGTGAATCTTTGAAATCTCATTAATTCATCATGATTTATAGAAGCGACAAGAGTCCTGTGGCACCTTATAGACTAACAGACATATTGGATCATAAACTTTCATGGGTGAATACCCACTTCGTCGGATGCATGTGAAGTGGGTATTCACCTACGAAAGCTTATGCTCCAATACGTCTGTTAGTCTATAAGGTGCCACAGGACTCTTTGTCGCTTCTACAGATCCAGACTAACATGGTTACCCCTCTGATACTTGACATCATGATTTATGTTTCAGTTCAGGCTCAAACCAGAACCCGGGATCTAATCCCAATCCTAAACGTGGAGCATGTTTTTTTCAAAATCTAGACCCTCCTCCAGGAAACAAAAAGAGCATATATTTGATTTTTTTTAAAATGCTGTTTTCACTGGAATTGTTTAAAAGGGAATTTTCTATTAGTCTTCAATTTTGTAGAAGTGTTGGGAGGGAGGGGTGTTGTTGGTTGTATTTTTTTAAAACACACACAAAATATAATTTGGAGACCAAAGTTGACTTGACGGGGTCCTTGAAATACTTGTCAACCCCTTGAAATAATGTCTCTCAAATATGAAACAATAAGCAATTTGGAACTATTGTAGATGGGCACTGTCAAAGATGAGGTCCACCAGAAATTATCTAAGTGCAATGTTTTTCTCTTTGCAAAATCCACATAATTTTTGTTGAGTATCCTTTTCTTTAAGTAAAATAAAGGAAAACCAAAATAACTAATTCCCAGACACCCTGTCCCATGAACAACCCTTAAATAACAAAACATTTTGTGCTATCTGGTACTCAAGAACAACCCTACAATAACAAACCAGCTTGGGCAATTCAGACTCATGAGCACTCCAACAATAACAAGCCACTGTGTGTAACCCAGCTGAACAACTCTCCAATAGCAAACGTGTCTGTGTACATTTCAACCTTCATAAGCAACTTTGCAATATGTGCAGCATGCCACCAAACCTGTAACAACAAACCAGTTGGCTAGGAAGGAAAAAATTGCCCAAGGAATTTAGTTTAATTTTCAGGCTTCCAAGGAATCATATCAAAATAGTGATAGTGGAGGAAGGCTTTCACAGATGGGGAAAACTGTCTTCCGTTTCCTTGTAAACATTTAATATGATCCTTTCTGAAAATCTTATTTGGATGGATCCATTTTCTTTCCCAAGTAGTTGGCAGGGAGTAAAAGACAGGGAACTTTGAAGCTTCCTGCCCCTGCCTTGAATGATTGATCCTAGGTATTGATCTGTTACAGGCGGGAGCACAGCTGAGGTGCTCAATGTCAACCTGCCATCAAGAAGCACTCAGGAAATTCCGGTGTCACTTTGATATGTAAATGCAAAAGCTGTGTGTTGGGAGCACCCATTGGGGAGGAGAAACTACAGAGATGAGAGTGGAGAGAGAACAGCCAAGTCCAGATGAATTAGCTACACCCAGTAAATAGACTCACCCCTATGCCATCACTCTGAAGAATCTGTGAGTCAGCACAGAGTTTTGTGTTATTCTTTGATTATACTGACATCTAAAGGTCATCATTTTAACTGAGTTAAGCTGCTCAACTTGATTCTTTCCTCCTCCTCTAGCTGATCGCATCTTTAAAAATCAATATAATATTTACTGAATTATTTAAAAAAACGAACATGACAAAATTTCTAAGGGCTTTTTGTTTGTTTTGTTTTAATCACAGGATTTATTGAAAAAGCGCAGAGGTGCAGTCATAAAACTATAAGTACCAATAGTTGAGGGCCCCTTAGAATACTGCATAATATGTGTCAAGATATGAGGCCTGATTTCATTTATATTGATTTTATATCAGTGGAACTCCATTGGCTTCAGTGGAGTTATTCCTAATTTACATCAATGTAAGTGTTGAGTGAATCAGGTCCACAAATCATAACTCTCCAGCGACATGTCTCACAATGTCCCAGCTGCTTATCAGTTAGGATCCCAACCCTGTAACTTTTATGCAAATACTCTTTGCTCACCAACCAGTAACTTCAGTGGGACGACTTGCCAGAAAGGGATGCAGGATCGGGCCCTAGATCGGAACATATAAACTCCATGCTAGAAGCCATTGTGCTGTTTGCTTCAACACTTAGCCTGTTTAGATTAGGAACCAAGGTGTGGTTTTGGTTTTTTAACGCGACAGCTAATGCTCACTAGGAAAAAAGGGGCATTTTTCAAATGTGACAGCAAACACGTCTGAAAACCCTGGTGTTGCCAGGGCAAGTTGTAGCTTTAACAGCCGTTAGCTGGCTGATGTGAGCCATACTGTGACATCTAGAGGTTCATTCTGACCAGCTAGGTGTTAAAACTACAGCTTTCCCCATCCACAGGAGGGTTGGAAATGAGTTAGCTATCCCATTTGAAAAACACCCTTTTTCCAACTGAGACAGAGAGCTAAATAGACAAGACACCGGTGGGGAAACAGAGGTGCAGAGACTCGCCTTAGATCTCTGACAGAACTGTAAGGAGAACCCAGCTCTCCTCAGTCAGCGTCCCAACCACGGGATCACCGTGCTGCACTTACTCGTTTTTTCTTTAGTGCCTTCAGCCTGCTAGGTGCCATGAAAAGGAGGCATCAAAGAGCATTTGCCTAAACCAGAGACTACAGGAGCTTCCCACCGACACACTGCTCTGCCGCTACACATCCATCAGTCCTGACCGGTAACACCCCTGCAATACAATCCTGGGCCTCTGCCGAGCAGCGACTACCGATAGCCATGGGGGGTGGCAGGGTTAATGGTGTGAACAAATGGGGACTGAAACCACCAGGAGTCACACTAACTTGTAGCCGAAGCCAGAACTGAAACATGAGTCTCTGGAGACAAAGGGTAAGTGAATTAAACCTCTGTACCACCTAGCTTCGCCCCTGCCCTTCCCCTACATGCTAAATCCCAAAGGGCGCTTTAAGGAGGAGGATAGGTCTTAACCGGGGGGTTAAACGGAGGGCAGCAAACTTGTTTCACGTATAATGACTCCAAAGGGGAACATCAACATGGAAGAAGCAGCTCGCTCAGCGCTGACTGTTTCCCACCCCCACCCCCCGATCCCGGGAAGAAGGAAGCCCTTCTAAGAGTTCTCGCTGCAGCAAAGGCAGAGCTGACAGCTCAGACAAAGCCCCAGAGGAACAAAGGGCTCGGTGGCAGCTCAGCCCTGGAGCCTCCAGCCTCACTGCTCGAGTTCTTTGAACTGGCATTATCCCCCCTGCCAAAAAGCAGGCGGATTCCTCAAGCTGGCCCCCTTGGGAGGATAATCCCCCACACCTGAAGGGTAAACACGGCCTCTTTAGCCTCCATTAAGCCAGGCCTCCGTAATACAGACTGGCACTGAATTAGCCGGTAATCGGATTAGGATAAATTGCTCTAAACTGACATTCAGACGCAAAGGCTCCAGTCATCTCTCTACAGATGTGAGCCGGGCTTCCCAGCTAGCCCTGCCTCAGGCCCAAGTGGTTAAGAACTGGAGTTATTCCAGCCAGCCCTTTTATTCTCTTAATCACGGATGAGGTGACTGCAGATTTCTGCGTTGGGTTTAATCGCCCCTGCAAATCCCGGTACGGGGAGAGGAAAGACCCCTCTCTTTCAAAAAGGGCAGAGACTTGCCCAGGGATGACGCCCACAGCATGGATGGGATGGGCCCAAGAGAGTCTCAGCACAGGAGAGGGTGAATGGCGGTGGCGACGCTGGCTCATCCACCAGCCCTAGAGCGACTGTGCTGGGGGCTAGCTAAAAAGCCAGCAATGCTAGCTCTGAGCTGCTCCTGTAGGCAGGGCATTAGCCTAGAACTTGGTTGACCTGGGTTCAAGTCATTCCTGTGTGACCTGGCGCAAATCACTTAGTCTCTCTAGACTGTGAAGGTATTTAGGCACCTAGTGGGATTTTCAATTCTGTGCGAAGTGCCTAAATGCCTTTAAAATCAGGCTCTCTGTGCCTCAGTTGCCCGTCTGTAAAATGGGGAACCTAGCATTGCCCACCTCAGACAGTGTTGTGAGGATAAAGGTATTAAAGACTGTGAGATGCTCAGCTACTGTAATGTGGCACCTAAGTACCTAAGACAGGGGCTCCGGAACAGGGGAGACCAGGGGCCCATGGCCCCATCATTTTTTACCGGCCCTATGGGCAAGCAATGGAGGGGAAAGGGGCAGAGAGGAGCAAGCGGGAGGCAGGATCTTGGGGGGAAAAGGCAGTGCAGGAGGTGGGGCCATAGTTTGGGCACCCGTGCCCCCCCTCCCTTTTAGGGAGCTTCCTCTGCTCCTGACTTAAGATGGAGAGTCTAGTGCTGTGGAGTAAGATTGGTGCTCCTTATTTATATGTCCAGTGCCCACAGTGAAAGGAGCTTAGGAAATGGAGCATACTGAACATTTGCCTAGTACTTTTCAGCCACAGATATCAAAAGACAAGGAAACACTATTGTCCCCACTTTGCAGATGGGAAAACTGAGGCAAAGGGCAGTTAAGGCCAATATTTTCAAAACTATCCACTAATTTTGGGTGCCCAGCTTCAGACACCGAAGAGCTGACCACCCACTGCCCCACTGGCTTTGGTTGAAATTGTGGCTGCTTTTTGCCCCTCTGAAAACTAGACCCCAGGTGTCTAAAATTGGACACGCCCCAAATTGATGCACCCAGAACGAGAATCTGCTTTTAAAACTTTTGGCCCAAGAGACTCAGCAAGTACTTCCAGAAAGAGCTGGGAAGAGAAGTTAGGGCTTTGGATTCCCTGCCTAGTGCCCTCTCACTGGACTGTGCTGCCTCCTAGATGACTTGTTCCATTTGGGTCTGTCCCCATCTGTCTGCAGAAGCATGTGGAGAGACGACCAACTCTCCTCAAAGCCTCAGAAATGAAACCTGGACTAAAATGTTGGTTTTCCCCCAGCCCTAATCCCTGAGCAGGGGTGGAGCACAGCTTTGTTAGTGCACACAGTGGGCCGGAGAGTCTCCTGTGCACAGATCAGCACCACATCGGAGAATCACATGGGAGGGGACAGTCAGCGAGTTATGGCTCCCTGATTCCGTGGGCTAGTTTGCACCGGCCCATGCCCCAGCTTTACTGTGAGTTAGAGCACCTCTGGGAGCTGCTGTCGCTAATGTCAGCTGGCTATGGTCCTTGAAAGTCCAAACACCGACTGAAAATCTGCAGAGCCCAGCTGTTCTTCGCCCCTTCCCATCCCATATTCTGGGGAGGAAGAAAGCGGTTGGCACAGGAGCCAGGCCCACCAGCCGAGAGCTCTCTCCCACACTGGAAGAATCCTCAGATGGCCATCTATGGCTAGAGTCCAGCTCCTTTGTGCCTCTGGAGGAGTGGATTTGAGGGAGAGACTCTAGCTCAACACTCTCATGCTGCATTAGTATGTGTGTCATGCTATCAGCACTAGTTGGATCCAGACCAGTGCTTTTAGCTTCTATACATTCAAACAGCATCTTGTCTTTGCCCTGATGTGTCAGGATGGAAAAAACAGACAATGCAGGAGATCTGAAAAAGCTCAGTTTGGGAGATGCTAACTCACTGAGAAAAAACTCTTATATGAACAATTCTAGCTTGGCCTGGTCTCTATTTATGGACACTCTTGGAACCAGGGCCACGCTTGCTACCTTTTCCTTAGAGTAGCAATAAACACGCCACAACACGAGTACCAGGTTAGGCAACGTTTGTTTATACTGTGTGTGTACAGTAAGCTTCAAGGGAGAAGAAAGGAGGATATATGCTTGTTGGTAAGACAGTGGTAGGTCTGCCTGCAGGCAATTGGCCAGGGTGCAGACTATATTCACTTCTACACAGCTTTGGCCCTCACAATGTAACAGAGCGCTTCGGTCACAGAATGCTTTTGCATAGCACCAGGCAGACGTTACATGCCCCAGATCACCGCTTGGTGTTGGACTGATAGAGAATGAAAAATATTGAAGAAAGTAAAGACAAGCCACAGGTGACCCACTCTGGCATGGGATCAGACCATGCATAAACCAGGGCATAACGCAGAGATCTATAAGTGGTTAACAAAATTAACATGCCCCCTTTTTATGTTGTGCCACAAGTTAGGGCACACAGGTCATTTTAATTTGAATGACCTTTTCTTTAGATAAAGAGAACAAAACAAGAAAGACCAAAAGTAAAGTGAGAGCAGAGAATGTAGCTTCTCAGTAACAGTCTGGACTCAGCTGAACACAAAATGGGTGTCCAGCTCTGTAAACAGCAGTGTCCTTAGAGACTTAAAGCAGCAGTACATGGGGGGAAAAATAAGGCTTTATTGTTACATAGGCGCAAACACTACAACCACATTAATTCTCCAAGAGCAGACCACTGACCCCAATGGGAGCGTTGCTTTGACACAGTACTTGCAGCCCCCACCCCCACCCCAGCTGTTATGCAAGCAGCTACACCGGCATCTTACAAGCAAAAAAGTGTTATTTTAGTTACCATTCTATCCTTCCAAGGATGGCTTGCTGATAAAATACTGAGGCCAAATCCTCATGTCCTTAGTCAATTGTTAGTACTTATTCCAGCAAAACTCTTGTTAGGGTCAATGGGAGTTTTGCCTCAGTAAGGGCTTCAGGATTTGGCTGCAGATGTTTTGACTTCCTTGGAAGACTGATGTCAGTGGAACGTTCAAACAAGGGGGTTGGGTTCCTCTGCCTCCCCTTTCAGAATTAGAAGGTTTATTTGTTCTAAGATAAAGCACGGTGACACACTAAAGATGCCCCGTTTTCTCTCTTAGATCAGGCTGACGTCTGGTTCAAAAATGTTATGAAACACTCTCTGAAGCTGCCATGGAATTGGATATTATGACATTTCACCAAGACGTGGTTCCAGTGAACTTTCACCTCCAAGTGAAAGCCTGAGTGTCGAAAGTGAAAACAGACCACTGAGACTTTCCCTGGGACAGACCTTTCCCTGACATGAGATGTAGGGAAATAATTGCAGATGGTATTGTTGTGGAGGAAATATCACCTGTCATGAAATTTCACCCTGAGTGAACATTCAGTTGGTATAAGATCATACTGTTATGCTGCTTCAGTGTAACACATTCGGGCTGCAGCTTTGAGGAAAGGTCACTCCACTCAGAAACCTGCACACAGCCCTGTGATTTTGTTAATAATGGCTAATTACTAGAGCTGGTCCCAAATGTACTTCAACATGTTTTTTTCAAGCAGAAAAGACTTTTCACCAAAGGGGAATTTTTGTGAAAAAATGTCCACAGTTTTTAGCTTTTTATTGGAAAACAAGCAAAAAAAAATTTTTAGTAACTAAACATTTGAAAAATGAAACATTGCGGGGGGAGGGGAAGCTTGGCAAAAAAAAGTTCCAATTTCACATAAACACTGACAAAAATGAAAGCAAAATTGTCATTGTTGCTGATTTTTTTAAGCAGGAAAAGATAATTTCCCAACCAGCAATACTAATTTCTGTGTGTCCTGCAAAAATAGCTCTGTTCAAAATGTTACACCATGATTCAGAACTCCTGGCCCCCCTCCAGTGATTAAGGGCTCTGGAGAGCCATGTTTTGTGATCACTTATGTGGCTGCAATTTTGAATGATGCTCAGGAGAGCTGCACGGCACATAACCGAGTAGCATTTGGTCCCAGCTATGGAACTTGCTCTGTGCTGACTTCCCCCAGACTGCCCAGATTTGGAAATGAGACCCTGAAGCACAATGAATGAAAATCAAACCCACCTTTCCCAGACAGTGAAGGAAGCAATCAGACATGGGAGAACCAGTGGCAGGGGAAATAAGAACCAGGCTGAACCCAAAACAGGGCTTAGTTTTAAGCAAATTTAGAGTTTCGCTGTGTTTTCTGTTTTCACTGCCCTGGGGATTGGAGTCATCTGTTTTTCAGGTGTGTCTCATGGAGAACTTGAGAGAGAGAATCATGTCCCATCCTAGCCCAGTTGAACTACCACACAGTCTGGCACAACTGGGCATGAATGGCATCCTCTTCTCAAGATATGCCCAAGCTTGGAATAGCAGATGGTCCTGCAGTTAAGAGCATAAGAATGCCTGTACTGGGTCAGACCAATGGTCCATTTAGCCCAGTATCCCGTCTTCCAACAGTAGCTGGTGCCAGATGCTTCAGAGGGAATGAACAGAACAAGGCAATTTGTCAAGTGGTCCATCCCCTGTTGTCCAGTCCCAGCTTCTGGCAGTCTGAGATTTAGGGACACTCAGAGCATGCTAAATTTAGACATAGTTCAGACATGAGGTGCATTGGCAGAGCTGCATGGGGACTTGAATACAGGGCAGGAATAGATTGCATGAGGCAGAGTTGGGACATATTAGCAGGGAATGCAGTTGATCTAGAAAGAGTTGTAGTTGTAGAGCTATGGGAACATTTCTTCTCTTGAATAACAAGGCTGCCACTGGCCAGAATCAGAGGTTTGTTATACGAACTGATGGGAAAATAGATTTTCCATTCCATTACACATTTTTTATTTTTCCCCCCACCGCAAATCAGGATAAGAAGCCAAAATTTCAATTTTATTTTTACAAAACAAAATTAAAACAGTAATGTTTTGGGTAATCTGAAATGTTTTGTTTCAATTTTGACCATTTGAAATATAAAGTAAAATATATTTCAAAATGCAAAGTCATTTTGAAACCAAAAAAGAAATCAAAACACTCTATTCCTACAATGTAGAAACAGGACATTCTGACCATGTTGAAATGTTTTTTTTTCCCCAAAAAATTTCCAAAACAAAATTTAATAAAAAATCGATACAATTTTGCCAAGTTCAGTTTAGTCAAAACATGACAAAAACTGTTTGGACAAAAGAAAATGCAAAGCCCCAGAAAAGAAGTCTGTGCCTATTTTAGTATAGTACTATTCCTCCGCTTTCATAATTACTGAAGCGGCTCAATTTTTTTAAAAAATTGCCTCTTTTTAAATGAGCCAAATATAAATACAAAAAAAAAAAAAAACTCTTAAAATGTTTTACAACCTGTTAACAGCTAAAGAAACTGCCCCAACAATGTCTCCATAAATGCAAACGATCAAGCTTTTAATTAAGATTCACAACTTTTATCGAACACAGTGAAGACACAATGAATTCATTCATTCACAGGAGCCAACCCAACCTGTGCTCTCTGTTGGCTAATCTCCAAGGGCTAATAACAACTTTCTGTTCACGCCTCGGAGCCTTCTGTTGGCAAGCATGGGGCCAGGGGGCAGGAGGGCTGCTCACACCGACCCCGGTGGTGGAGCCAATGTACAATGGGAAACATTTTTGTAATTTTCAGATATTGTCCTTACGTTTGAGTCTCCAGGAAAACTTGCTCAGTGGGAAAGTCTGTGAGAAACACTAATGTCCCCACTGAGGTTTTAATATGCAACAACGTCTCTTTAAAAGTTCCCTGTATGTTTCTTTGAAATGAACAAGTCACCCAGTGCATTCCCAGGGGACAGTAGAGCACATGAAAACTATAAAAAAAACAAAAAAGTGCTTTTGCCTCTGGTAGCTATAAATGATGGGCCATTAAACTATTCTTTTTCTGGTTCTTTTTTAATTTGCAGGTGAGTTTAATGATCGTCTCAGGGATGGACAACACAGCTTACACAGAACGTTGACAGCCACTACACGCAAGGATCTCCTCCCTGCACATCAACGCTAACTTGCAGAATCTCAGCTAATTCAGTTCTAAGCCCTCATCTAACCCTACAGCTGCACCTCTGCTGTCTCTTAGGTGCTTATCTGGCCCAATTACCATAGTATCTGAAAATAAGAAAGAAAAACTTGTAGCACCTTAGAGACTAACAAATTTATTTCAGCATAAGCTTTCGTGGGTTAGTACCCACTTCATCGGATGCATGGAATGAAACATACAGTAGACAGATATTTATACAGTCAGAGAAACATGATAAGGTGGAGGTGCATAGACCAACCTTAAGAGGCCTCTTAAGGTTGGTCTATGCACCTCCACCTTATCATGTTTCTCTGACTGTATAAATATCTGTCTACTGTATGTTTCATTCCATGCATCCGATGAAGTGGGTACTAACCCACGAAAGCTTATGCTGAAATAAATTTGTTAGTCTCTAAGGTGCTACAAGTTTTTCTTTCTTATTTTCATTTTGCTGACACAGACTAACACGGCTACTACACTGAAACCTATCATAGTATCTGAGCACCTCACAACACCCCATGTGAGGTAGGAAAATACTGTTACTCCCATTGTAATGATGGGGAACTGAAGAACAGAGAGACTAAGACTAAGGTCACACAAGAATCAGTAGCAGAGCAAGGAACTGAATCTAGGATTCCTCAGCCCTAAATTAGCACCCTAACCACTGGATCACCCTTTGATCCCTTCCATTCCTGATCCTCCACCATATCCACTACAACTCTACCAATGCACCTCAATCCCAACCTGCAGCATTCATTGCTAATCCGGTTCTGGGCCCTAAATCAATGCCCTGGGCTCTGCCAATGCATTTTACTCCTTTCATAGAACATCTCTTGCTATTCTGGTCTCAGGTTCTTCAATCTCTGGTGGAGCATCTGTCTTGCTACCAAACCTCCCCCTTTTCTTACAGTTGGCAACTGGATTCCTCTCCAATTGGTAATAAATAATAATATCTAGCTCTGATATAGCTACTTTCATCTTTAGATCTCAAAGCTCTTTACAAAGGAGGTCACTATCATTATCTCCATTTTACAGATGGGGAAACTGAAGTACCTGGAGGGAAGTGATTTGCCCAGACAGGCGGTAAATCAGTGGGAAAGCCAAGAATAGAAACCAAGTGTCTGAATTCCCAGGCCAGTGCTCTATCCATTAGGCTATTCTGCCTCCCTGTTTGGCTGGTGCCACTGCTTCTCAGCATAGCCAGAGGATACAGTAAAGGTGGCAGGACAGCACTAATCCCAACCCTTCTCCACAGACAGTACATGCTCCTCTCAAAGCATTTATTCTACTAAAAACTATGTGCCCAAACTCCCCAAAGGAGAGTATACCTCTGAGATGAGAGCTTCCTGACTTGGAAGTTGCTTAGATACCTTTTAGCAGCCAATGGAGAGAAGGGGACCACCTCTACTACTAATAAAGCAGGTGGATGAACAGGGCCGGCTCCAGGCACCAGCGCAGGAAGTGCGTGCTTGGGGTGGCAAGCCATGGGGGGGGCGGCATGACGGTGGCAGAGAGGGCGGCAGTCAGGGAGCCTTCGGCAGCGTTTCTGCGGGAGGTCCGCTGGACCCGCAGTTTCAGCGGCAATTCGGCGGTGGGGTCGCCGATGACACAGGACCGGCGGACCTCCCGCAGAAATGCCGCCAAATCCACGGGACCTGGGACGCCGCCGAAGGCCGCCTGACTGCCGTGCTTGGGGCAGCAAAATTCATAGAGCCGCCCCTGGGGATGAAGGAGAAGTGTGACCATTCAGGATTTCGACAGGACTCCTTAGACTGAGAACAGCCACAGGTGTTTGTGAATTGTCTCTGAATGGGCACTCTGAGATCAGGGTGTATGGGAGCTCCTTCTGCCTCTCCAGATCCTTCCCTTGGGAAGGGTGACTGTGATGGGGTTTGTAGTAAATGACATCAAGTCAGGAGTGCCTGATCATTGGCTGTGCATGGGCACGTATCTTTATCTTTCTATTGGTCCAAGCATCTCTTCTTCCTTTTTCTCTTTCCTTTTTCTATATGATGGTTGGAAAAGGCTCTTGGAACACCCAGTAGAGGTTTTCTACTAGAGTTCATACAGAAGAAAAGGGCTCAAAATGGAAATTCAACATTGTGCCTTTAAAGAAGCAAGGACTCATGTGAACTGTGTAGTAGATATAAAACCTAATCCTTCAAACCAGCTTCTGATGAGGACAGCATGCAAGAGGCTAGGACAGTAATGCTGATTGCAGAGGGAAGGGGTGTCTCCTTTGGAACCTCTCTCTATATTGTTTGTTTTCTCTTGGGTTGACAAGAATAAATTTTGTCACATCTTAGGTTGCTGAATGATGGTGCTAACTGATTGGACTCCTACCCCACCTAGATGAATGTAGAGATACTGAGAGTGTGTGTTCCATGATGAAGTGAAGAGCAGATGATGACTCTCTGGTAATAAGAGCTGGATTGTAGTTTCCTTTATAGTTCCCAAAACAAATTCAGGTTTCTGTTCATTTGCAGTGATGGAATTGCAAAAGATCAAATGCAAGTTCCCGGCCTTTTGATGCTATCTCCAGCTTAAAAATAACTCTGATTCCTCCATGTAGATTCTTCTTGGTAGCAAACAATTCACAAGAGCAAGTGAATTGGATGGGGAATCAAAAGACTTGGGTTCTAGTTTTGTGTGACCTTGGGTAACTCACTTTGTGGCTGGGTTTCTTCTCCCACCTTCTGTCTATTTAGATGGTAAGATCTGCAGGGCAGGGCCTGTCTTTTACTCTGTGTTCGTACAGCACCTAGGATAATGGAGGCCCAATCTCAGTTGGGGTCTCTAGGTCCTACTCTAATTCAAATTAATAAGAAAAAAAAAGCTAAAACTTTTTAACAAAGGAGGAAAGGGTCAGTTAAAAGCATATATTGGCCTCATTGATGGGGAGACCTGGCTGGGTCTTACAAAGGAGATCTACCCAGGTGAGCTTTATGAAAGAGAAGCTTCTATAAGAACATGTGTGATGGCTGCCATCCTGGATGACACACCAGGGATTGAATTTAGGACCTCCAGAGCTTAAAAACTTGAGCTGCGACAGCTTGAACTAAAGAGCCAAGACTCCCTTGTTTGGGCTGTAATAGACTCATATCCTCCTCGATTGGGCAGGGAGGAGGACATGTAACATACTTTCACCAGTGGATTACACATGCATTTCCATTCCAAACAAAATCAATGGTCCTTTGACAGTAGCCCAGTGTCCCGTTTCTAGTAGTGGCCATGACGAGATGCTTCAGAGAAAGCTAGAAAAGCCCACATAGAAGCCACTTATGCAAGACTGTATCTGTTTATCTCTATGGGTTTGTAAAGCTGGGGCTAAGAGACAGAGTTAAAAGCGGAAACCAGCTAAAACCCAGTCTGGAACACCCCAAGAAAAAGACTGCTTTCAGAAAGTTCTCGTTACATAATAATTGGCAGCGTTGCAACCTGTGAGATTACACCAGAAACTCGGAGCCTTCATCAGTCCCTCCGATTCCTCCTTTCATTGAAATGTCAGCATAATGAAATCAGGAATATACTGCTGTTTATCAAAACTAAGTAACGTAGATGGAGAGAGAAAAAAAACATAAAACTTCAGTCCTAGAGCCTCCTGCAGGTGTGAGATGTGCAGAGAGCGCCAAGTGAGAGGGAAAAGGGTTAGCTGTGTATGTGGCCAAGTTAAACAAGACACGGCTAGGTCCAACGCTGACCCTCCCAGGATCTATTAACCCACATTTGGGAGCTGCGGGGGGCACGCTAGCCCTAATTGTGTCTTGTTTAACTTGGCTATTTGAACAGGGAACCCTTTGCAGACTTGGCTGGTGTTGTCATTATCACACCTTGGTAGGACTGGTCTTTTTTCTTAGCTTGGCAAATATTTGTGCATGTTAAATATGTTTGATCAAAACCCACTGAATCGAAAAAGAAACAATGATGAAGTGCCGAGGACCTCTCTCTATTGTATCGGGGAGAGGAGAAAGATTCAAACACCACAGGGTCTGATTCTCTTTTCATGCCCAGTTTTACACCAGCTTAATCGTGTTGACTTCAATGGGCTTGCTCTGAGTTTTCATCAGCATAAAAACTTAGGCCATTTATGTCAACGGAGTTATTCATGATTCACACCAGCAAAAGTGAGCAGGGCCAGCTCTAGGCACCAGCAAAACAAGCAGGTGCTTGGGGCAGCACATTTCTAGGGGCGTCATTCTGGAGCCGGCATGCCACCCCTAGAAATGTGCCCCCGCTGCCCCAGCTCACCTCCACTCTGCGCCGCCGCTGCTCAGCTTCTCCCGCTCCCTCCCAGGCTTGCCGCGCCCGAAACAGCTGTTTCGTGCGCCGCCGCCACTCAGCTTCTCCCCCCCTTGAGCCTGGGAGGGATGGGGAGAAGCTGAGCAGTGGCAGCAGAGCGGAGGTGAGCTGGGGTGGAGGGTTGCGGGAGGGCCACAGGAGCAATGGGGTGGGGGAAATGCAGCACCTGGGGGGGAGGAGGCGGGGCTGGGGATTTGGGGAAGGGGTTGGGAAGGGGCAGAGTTGAGGCGGGGCCAGGGGGTGGGAGGGCGGCCAAAAATTTTTTTGCTTGGGGCGGCAAAAATCCTAAAGCTGGCCCTGTAAGTGAGAGGAGGATTAGACCCTTAAGGCCTGATTCAACACTGCCCAGCAGCGTGTGCAGTCAGACATTGACATCACTGCAAAGCGAGTACAAAACATTCTGACTGGGGCCCAGTAGCGTAGCCAGGGGGAGAGCAGGGGGAGCTGCTGCTCCCCCACTGAGCAGAAGCGGAGCCTTTTTTGTGCTCCGACGCCTTTGCTCCTACACTGCAGCCAGAGCGGAGCATTTTTTTTTGCTCCCGGAGCCTTTTGCTCCTATGCTGCAGCCAGAGCGGAGCATTTTTTTTTGCTCCCGGAGCCTTTTTTTGCTCCCGACGCTTTTTGCTCCTGGCGCCTTTTTTTAGCTCTGCTCCCCCTGTGCTCTAAACCTGGCTACGCCACTGCTGGGGCCCATGACTACACAAGATGGCAGGTGGTGGGGAAACCAGGCCAGAGATTAGGAGTAGGTTCAGCTCAAACGACCCTCAAGCTTCAGCTCGAATAACCCCCAATAATCTAGATGTTTATTTGAAAGTCCCTTAAACTCCTGGCTCTGGAAATCACCGGAAAGCAGACTTTCCCCTCAAGAACCCCAGTATGTTCTGGTTTTGGCCTAGTGGCGAATGCTATTTGAACCGTTTCCATTGTGTTAGGATTCCTATGCCTCTGCTTATGTGATTGGAAGAAGTTCAGAGGCTTCCTACGAAGCCTAGTGGTTGAATGAACTTTATCAAACCTTTGAAAAGTTTGAGGGTTTTTACTTTAAGTTCCGAGGTGAAGAAATCAGATCTGGAAAAGACATGTTGGAAGCCCAGTGCTGCCTCTACTCAACTTAATGGCAAAACCTCTATTGACTTCAATAGAAGCTGGAATGGGTCACCTAGTCCACCCCCCTGGCCGGGACAAGATAGTATGTTCTGTACCTTTGCCTAGCCCAGGAATAAATGCCTCAGATGATATATTATTGTTCCACTTCCATCATGCACACTGCTGCTCTAACTGAACCCATTGGTAGGGAACTTGGCCTAGTGTTCAACCTAAGCTTTTCTCTTCTTAATTTCATTCTGTTACTTCCAAATTTTAACCTCACTAGACCACCCCGAAAAGAATCCTTCTCCCTTTTTCGAGATTACACTTCAGCTACATCTAGATGGGTGCCCGCTACCCCATTCTCTCTAACCCTGTCCATTAGAAGGAATGGGCTAGCATGCAAGTTAACTCACAGTACTCAGTGGTACTCCACACAGGCGCAGGGTGTGCCGGGGGATCAGATTACAGGATCAAGGGCTTAGTTATTAGAACAAGTTAGCAGTAGTAATTTTTTGCTATCTGCATGACTCAGCCCCTTCAGGCCTTTAATCATTTTATTGTTGATGCTCTTTTCCAGTTTCCCTCCAATTTGTTCACGTTTCTGCTGTCAAGGTACCCAGAAGACAAGAATGCAGTATTCTAAGTGCAGCCTCATGCTTGCTGCATAGAAAGAAGCTGTCACCTGCTCAGTCTGTGATATGCTGTCTGCATAGGCAGTCCAAAAAGGCATGGTCTTAAAAATAAAACAAAGCTGTATATTACACTGCAAATTTCGTCTTAATTTGCTCCTATCACCTCCTACATCTTTCTGCCACATCAGTGTTGTGGATTATTTTTCCCCAGATGTGTTAGCTCCATTTTTCCAGTTTCCATCTTATTTTGTTATTTCCAGTGTATGTTTCCAACCCCCTTTAAAATCCACTAGTACATTTTACATAGGAGCAAAGGAAATTCCAGACTGGATCAGACCCACGGTCCATCTAGCCCAGTATCCTGTCTCTAGCAGTGGCAAGTGATGGATGCTTCAGAGGAAGATGCAAGAAACTCCACAGTGTATAATTATCAAATTTATAGTATATACATTTCTCTCTCCATCCTATTAATTGCTAGATCTCCCAGTTTAGTATTGTCTACCAATTAAATTAACATGCTGTTTAACCCCTCTTACAAAACATTAGAGAAGATTCAGAATAGACTATCTATAGAATAGAATAGAAAAGTCTACATACTTTTGTCATAGTCGCTATATAAAACAATAAAGGCTGATTTATGATACTATTCCATGGAAGGGTATCTTACTCTAGAAATGGTGCCATGGGAGCCAATGGGAGAGACCACTCCTGGAGTAAGGCACTACTCACTCTGAGTAAGAGTACTGGAATCTATCTCTAGGTAAATACATACAGCAGGAACTCACTAATTCACACTAAGGACCAGGAAACAACATTGAATATTACAGATTAGTGAGTGAGTGAACAATCACAGTGAGTAAAATCCACGTTGTGATGCATTATCACTGTGGACTTTATTTTATTTGCAGGTGTACTGGGTCGGTGCTAGGGGGAGCATGCGGGGGCTACAGCCACCCCAAAAATTGCCTTAGCCACCCCCACACACACCCATAGCCACCCTTCCTAGCACAAAGGTCAAACACCGAGCACAAGTAAGGGTGGGATGGTATGACATCGCCACCCTTACTGCTGCGCTGTTGCTGGCACCAGAGCTGCCTTCAGAGCTGGGTGCCTGGCCAGCAGCTGCTGCCATCCAGCCACCCAGCTCTGAAGGCAGAGTGGAGACAACGGTGGCTGCTAGCCAGGCACCCAGCTCTGAAGGCAGAGTGGAGACAACGGTGGCTGCTAGCCAGGCACCCAGCTCTGAAGGCAATGCCGCCGTCAGCAGCAGCGCAGAAGTAAGGATGGGGGGGAGGGATAGCTCAGTGGTTTGAGCATTGGCCTGCTAAACCCAGGGTTGTGAGTTCAATCCTTGAGGGGGCCATTTGGGGATCTGGGGCAAAAATTGGGGATTGGTCCTGCTTTGAGCAGGGGGTTGGACTAGATGACCTACTAAGGTCCCTTCCAACCCTGATATTCTATGATTCTATACCACCCTTAATTCTGCGCTGCTGCTGCTGGTGGCGCTGCCTTCAGAGCTGGGTGCCAGGCCCACAGTCGCCGCTCTCCAGCCGCCCAGCTCTGAACGTTGATGATGTCCAGGGCTGGCCTTAGGGAAAATGGTGCCCTGGGTAATGGGAGGATGGGGGCCCAGCACTTGGGAGTTAAAGGACCCTCAGGCTGGCTATGTGTGTGTGTGTGTGTGGGGGGGTTATATGTATAGCACAGCCCCTCCCCCTCAATTTTTTATCTAGCCCGCCTCAGCCCCTCTCCCCTGCAACAGGAAGAGGCTGGCGGCACCCTTGCAACTGTAGTTTCATTTTAACTATTTCTAAACATGCTTTATGTATACTAAGAAATATATGGGAGAATATTGTGGAAAACTAATGAAATCTTCCTAATGGGAGACCTAGCTACTGCATCTGTGATTAAATCTTTTCTGAGAAGCGTGGAAAGATCACCACATTTTTATACTGATTATAAGGAGTGCAGATGTGGCTTTGGAAGCTTCTACTGTACATAAGTAGGGCACAAAATTGAGTCTTAATACAGATCTCTGTGTCACCCCACAATACCGCTACCCTCAACTCTGCACATTGACACCTATAGATACCCTGGGCCAGATCCTCAGCTGGTGTAATTCACTATGGCTCCTTTGATTGCACTATTTTTATTGCTGTTCAGACAGTTTTCCATTGACGTGAAAGTGATTTTGCCCAAGTCAACAGGAATAAATTTGATTTCTCAGTTCAGCATTAGGGAGTTTACTGAAGTCCAGACACTCCATATACACCATGGCCTTGCTATTGTGCCTCAAGCTATCATGAAATTGATCTGCATCAACATGACGGCCTGTGCCCTGGGATTTTCTCCTTAATAAACAATTAAGAGGGTTCCAGAAATCGAGGCAACTTTTGAGAATGGCCCAGACTCAATCCAGAGCATTGGACAGCCCATGGCTTTCTAAAGGCCAATGCAGGGCTTTGTCTAGGACTTAGCCAGGCTGTAGCTCTACATCCTCAAAAAAACATTGACAGGTTTTACTGAGCTTTCAGCTTCTCCGCAGCCTGCACTTGGGGAAACAGACGGAGGCTGATTGCGTTTCGCTAAGATTAGTGGGGACCCGCTGATTCACTGCTATTATCACTTTGCCTTCCACACTCGACTGAGCATCTCAGTCAAATATTAACCTTGGCCTCCATTCAAGATTAAACTCCTGGCTCAGTGACCCTGCTGGCACCACCAGGCAGGCTCAGTTATTCGTTTGTTTATTTTCACTTTCTCTTTTTCATTTGGCTGCCTGTTGTTTGGGAGGGGGCGGAGGGGTGTGGAGGGGGGAGAATAGGAAGATGCCCTGCTGGGAGGAGAACCTTTCCCAGTGCCGCTCACTCAGGCGAAATGCGCCTTCCAAACAGCCCTCGGCAAAACCCAGGTCCCACCACCGTCACCACTCATAATCTAAAGCCTGGTCTCCCCCCCCGCCTTTGCTTCGCTGGCCCTCTGGGGATCCATGCAGTAGTTTGACACTTTCCAGGTCTGCAAGCCTGCCCTGTGGCTTCCAGGATGGGCTAGTGGGGAGAGGAAAGCAAGTGAAAAAAAAGGTCACCAGGAATGGATGCTCTCTCTATGGGAAATGGCTGCCTTTGAACACCGTATTATCTTAAGGGGTGTTTGATTACAGCATATTACACAGGCCCCTTTGGAGCAACTGCCAATAATGGCAGCTCCACTCCCGGGAGTGGTGGGGGATAAGTTTGATGAAGGGAGGTAACCTTTTGGGAGGCCTCCTTTCCAATGGGCTGGAAGCACTAATGCCCTGCCTGTGTGCCCTAGAGGTCACAGGGAGGGAGGGGAGAGCCCGCCTTGACATGATTAAGTTACTGGCTCTCAGCTAAGCGTGTCTGAGTGGCACCCCTGCCGGGCGGAAATGTTTGACGCCTTCCTGGTGCTTAACCCGCCCCTTGCCAAATGAGCCATCAGCTCTGAAAGCAGGAGGGGAATTGCCACCACGGCAGGTAGAAGAGGTCGAAATAAGCTCTTTAGTGGTAGTGATGAAGGAGGAACAGAGGGAAGGAATAAATACTCTGTGTGTTAATGGTGTGGGATCACAGGGTCTTTAAGTGAAAAAGTGGGAACAGATACTGAAGACTCCGGGAGGTGGGATAGGCCTAGAGAAAGTATGACCAGAGAATGGATGCTGTTGCTTGTTAGGTGCACTGGCAGTCTCATGGGTTGGAACTGTTTTTATTTGAGAGGAAGTGTGTCCTTTTGGATAGAGCTGTGGACTGGAACTCAGGAGACCTGGATTCTATTTCTGGCTCTGCTACTAGCCTGCTGGGTTCCCATAGGCTAGTCACTTTAATCGGTCTGTGCCTCAGTTTCCCCAGTGGAGATGATGATACCGACCTCCTCTGTAAAGTGCTTTGAGAGCTACCAAGGAAAAGTACCAGATAAGAGCTAGGTGTTATTACCTGGGAAGGAAGATCTAATGATCCAGGGAGCTTAAAACAGCACTTTGCCACCAGCAGAAACTGAATCATGAGTTTGTGGAATCTCAAGAGAAATGGCATTAGAGTTGCAAATTTAGTAGGTGACGGGGTAGGGGCATATAAGTAATTGCAACCTATTTTGTCTTTTGCTAAGATAATAGATCAGGGGGGCGGACCCATTTTACCGTCCAAAATCAATTATGGGAGGGGAGGGATTTAATTCAGCAGCAGTTCTTTTACTGCTGGGAACGGATACTGGGCCAAATTGCTCATCTCATTTCTGAGCGGCCCCTGGCCTTCCTTCCAGGCTGCAGAGCAAAACCCATGACTGTGCCCACTCAGCGACAGAGGAGCATAAGCAAAGGTGCCAATGGGCCAAGGCTGGACATGGGATGTTATAAAGATGAAAGCTGGGCCAGGTCTATGGACTGCAGGATTCTAGGCTGCCATAGGGTGAACTCCTCTTATAGACTCATAGACTCATAGACTTTAAGGTCAGAAGGGACCATTATGATCATCTAGTCTGACCTCCTGCACAATGCAGGCCACAGAATCTCACCCACCCACTCCTGGAATAATCCTCTCACCTATGTCTCAGCTACTGAAGTCCTCAAATCATGGTTTAAAGACTTCAAGATGCAGAGAATCCTCCGGTAAGTGACCCGTGCCCCATGCTGCAAAGGAAGGCAAAAAACCTCCAGGGCCTCTGCCAATCTACCCTGGAGGAAAATTCCTTCCCGACCCCAAATATGGCGATCAGCTGAACCCCGAGCATGTGGGCAAGACTCACCAGCCAGACACCCAGGAAAAAGTTCTCTGTAGTAACTTCTAACATCCCATCATTGACCATTGGTCCTATTTACCACTGATGGCAATTAATTGACCCTTGACTAAGATCATGTTATCCCATCAAACCATCCCCTCCATAAACGTATCTAGCTTAATCTTGAAGCCAGTTAGGTCTTTTGCCCCCACTGCTTCCCTTGGAAGGCTGTTCCAGAACTTCACTCCTCTGATGGTTAGAAACCTTCGTCTAATTTCAAGTCTAAACTTCCTGATGGCCAGTTTATATCCATTTGTTCTTGTGTCCACATTGGTACTGAGCTGAAATAATTCCTCTCCCTCCCTGGTATTTATCCCTCTGATATATTTAAAGAGAGCAATCATATCTCCCCTCAGCCTTCTTTTGGTTAGGGTAAACAAACCAAGCTCCTTGAGTCTCCTTTCATACGACAGGTTTTCCATTCCTCGGATCATCCTAGTGGCCCTTCTTTGTACCTGTTCCAGTTTGAATTCATCCTTCTTAAACATGGGAGACCAGAACTGCACACAGTATTCCAAATGAGGTCTCACCAATGCCTTGTATAACGGTACTAACACCTCCTTATCTCTACTAGAAATACCTCGCCTAATGCATCCCAAGACCGCATTAGCTTTTTTCACGGCCACATCACATTGGCGACTCATAGTCATCCTGTGATCAACCAGGACTCCGAGGTCCTTCTCCTCTTCCGTTACTTCCAACTGATGCGTCCCCAGCTTATAACTAAAATTCTTGTTATTAATCCCTAAATGCATAACCTTACACTTCTCACTATTAAATTTCATCCTATTACTATTACTCCAGTTTACAAGGTCATCCAGATCTTCCTGTAGGATATCCCGATCCTTTTCTGAATTGGCAATACCTCCCAACTTTGTGTCATCTGCAAACTTTATTAGCACACTCCCACTTTTGGTGCCGAGGTCAGTAATAAAAAGATTAAATAAAATTGGTCCCAAAACTGAACCTTGAGGAACTCCACTAGTAACCTCCCTCCAACCTGACAGTTCACCTTTCAGTATGACCCGCTGTAGTCTCCCCTTTAACCAGTTCCTTATCCACCTCTCAATTTTCATATTGATCCCCATCTTTTCCAATTTAACCGATAATTCCTCATGTGGTACTGTATCAAATGCCTTACTGAAATCGAGGTAGATTAGATCCACTGCGTTTCCTTTATCTAAAAAATCTGTTACTTTCTCAAAGAAGGAGATCAAGTTGGTTTGGCACGATCTACCTTTTGTAAAACCATGTTGTAATTTGTCCCAATTGCCATTGACCTCAAGGTCCTTAACTACTTTCTCCTTCAAAATTTTTTCCAAGACCTTGCATACTACAGATGTCAAACTAACAGGCCTGTAGTTACCCGGGTCACTTTTTTTCCCTTTCTTAAAAATAGGAACTATATTAGCTATTCTCCAGTCAAACGGTACAACCCCTGAGTTTAGAGATTCATTAAAAATTTTTGCTAATGGGCTTGCAATTTCATGTGCCAGTTCCTTTAATATTCTTGGATGAAGATTATCTGGGCCGCCCGATTTACTCTCATTAAGCTGTTCAAGTTTGGCTTCTACCTCGGATATGGTAATATCTACCCCCACATCCTTATTCCCATTTGTCATGCTGCCACTATTCCTAAGCTCCTCATTAGCCTCATTAAAGACTGAGGCAAAGTATTTGTTTAGATATTGAGCCATGCCTAGATTATCCTTAACCTCCACTCCATCCTCAGTGTTTAGCGGTCCCACTTCTTCTTTCTTTGTTTTCTTCCTATTTATATGGCTATAAAACTTTTTACTATTGGTTTTAATTCCCTTTGCAAGGTCCAATTCTACATGACTTTTAGCCTGTCTCACTTTATCCCTACATGCTCTGACCTCAATAAGGTAGGTTTCTTTGCTGATCCCTCCCATCTTCCACTCCTTGTATGCTTTCTGTTTTTTCTTAATCACCTCTCTGAGATGCTTGCTCATCCAGCTTGGTCTAAAACCCCTGCCTATGAATTGTTTCCCCTTTCTTGGGATACAGGCTTCTGATAGCTTCTGCAACTGTAACTTGAAATAATCCCAGGCCTCCTCCGCCTTTAGGTCCATAAATTCTTTAGTCCAATCCACTTCCCTAACTAATTTCCTTAATTTATTAAAGTTAGCCCTTTTGAAATCAAAAACCCTAGTCTCAGATTTATTTTTGTTTATCCTTCCATTTAGTTTGAACTGAATTAGCTCATGATCACTCGAGCCAAGGTTGTCCCCTACAACCATTTCTTCAATGAGGTCCTCACTACTCACCAAAACCAAATCTAAAATGGCATCCCCCCTTGTTGGTTCAGCAACTACCTGATGAAGGAATTCATCAGCTATCACATCTAGGAAAATCTGAGCCCTATTATTATTACTAGCACTTGTCCTCCAATCTATATCTGGGAAGTTGAAGTCTCCCATGATCACACAGTTCCCATTAGTATTTACTTCCTTAAAAACATTAAAGAGGTCTCTATCCATATCCAAATTAGATCCCGGTGGTCTATAGCACACCCCAAGCACTATCCCAGGGGAGGCTCTAGTAGTTTTCTTCCCCAATGTGATTTTTGCCCAGACAGACTCTGTCTTATCCATTCCATCACTTTTTATTTCTTTACAGTCTACCTCATCATTGATATACAATGCTACTCCCCCACCTTTACCTTTATTTCTATCTTTCCTAAACAGCACATACCCTTCAATACCTGTACTCCAGTCATGACTGCTATTCCACCATGTTTCGGTTATTCCTATGATATCTGGTTTCACTTCCTGGACCAGTAGCTCTAATTCCTCCATTTTGTTACCTAGGCTCCTCGCATTGGTGTACAAACATCTTAATTTTTGCTGTTTGGCCTCACTCACATTCCTTACCCAATTTGGTATGGACATTGTACTGCCAGTATGAACAGTTGAGCGTGAGCAGAGCCCCATCCCAGGAACCTGTGTTCTTTGGTTCCCCTCTGAAAGTAGGGGCATGTCGGGGGCTGCCATCTGCTCATAGTTGGTCAGTCGGGAGATCTATTCCTATCTGTTGAGCACCACTTCTCCGCTCCACGGCCATTGTGTGAAATCACCAGTGCTACCCTTATAAGCTCCAATTAATTAGTGGGGCTGGCAGAGAGCTGGCCCCAGAGCCCTCGCTGGCTAGAGGACTGGCAGGAAATGCCAGCCATGACTTTCTGCTCCCAGCCTCCCTCTCACCGGAGAAGAGGAATGCCTCTCCAGAGCTCTGCCCTGACCAAGTGGGGGCAGAGGATTAGATGGAGGCCACCTGGTTTGCCCTGGGCCAATTGGCCTGCACAGGAGCGGGGCTGGAGAGAAGCCGTCTGGCTCCTAGGTGAGAGCATATGTTACAGGTGTTGCCGCTGGAAGGAATAGGCCCAAACACAGCCTGGACCTGGAGCTAGGGAAATGGCCTAAGGAGTAGGCTGGGATGCAGATGCAGATGCAGCAGAGGAGCCTTGACCAGCATGGCGACCACAGGCACCACTGGGCACCAGGCAAGTGAGCAGAGACCAAGCCGCCCCACTTCGATGCTGAGCTCGCACCACAGGGGCAGGATTTTCCCATCTGGGACTAAGAGATTAGGGCTGGGGGCAGTTTTGCCTCAGACTTTAAGGCCAGAAGGCACCATTGTGATCATCTAGTCTGACCTCCTGCACATCGCAGGCCACAGAACCTCACCCGCCCACTCCTGTAATAGACCCCTAACCTCATGGTTTAAAGACTTCAAGTTACAGAGAATCCACCATTTACACTAGTTTAAACCTGTGCCTCATGCTGCAGAGGACGGCAAAAAACTCCAGGGTCTCTGCCAGTCTGACTTGGGAGAAAGTTCCTTCCTGACCCCCAAATACGGCAATTAGTTAGAACCTGAACATGTGGGTGAGACCCACCAGCCAGAAACCTGGGAATGAATTTTCTGTAGTAACTCAGAGCCCTCCCCATCTAGTGTCCCATCCCTAGCCATTGGAGATAATGCTCTTAATTGGGCAAGAGAGCATTCTCTGCATACATAGACTTTGGGCACTCAATGAGCTGTACTATGGGTGACTCCCCACAGGGATCAGTCGCCTGTACTAATGAAGGGTTTCGTCTCTCCCCAGATAAAAGGGTTGGTTTATAGCTGACTGCAGCATTTGTTTCTGGGGTTAATTCCTGACTCCTCAAGGTTTGTGGAAGGAAGCAAGAGGTTCAGGCCTAGTGGGAAGCAAGCAGGGTTCTCTCTGCCAAAAGGCTTAGTATTTGTGATCCACTTAATGAACCCAGGGTACCCCCACCAAAATATCTAGCCCCATATGGTCCTTCCTATATATCCATCGCCCATCCTCAGCGCATCTAGCAATAACAGTCAATAACTCCTTGGCATCTTAGAGAATATATCCACCTGCACTTCTTAGCAACTTATAAAGTATCTGCCTCCCAACCTCCCCTTCATTTCTGGTTCTGAATGTCCCTTCAATTTCACACTTAATTGAAGATGATTAAGTCACAGGATCAAGTCTCAGGATGGATTGCTCCCCAGACAAGCAGAAAGGAATTGATGTTGTATCTAAATGATAGTGGAGGGAGGAGAGAGAGAGAAAGCTGCTTTTATTTCAAGGTTAAAAGCTTAATCTTCTACTAAAACGGTATCACATGAGAGGGAAAGAGTGCCTTATCCATGTGATACTGCTGACCGAGCCTTGATTTAGAAGCTGCAACATCATTCCAAGAGAAAATTCTGTGTCGGCAAGTAACTTTTACAAAGGCAATTTTTAAAAGGGAATGGGAAAAGACAGCAATGGATGGAGGAGGAAGGCTGAGTCATGCTCACGGTGAGGAAAACACGCTGAGCATCTGATGAGGTACAGTCATGAATATGTGCCCAAAAGGTTGGCCGCTTCTCTGAACCTCCTCCAAGCTCCTTGGTTCTGCAAAATGGGGCCAGCAATCTGCAAAGAGAGCCTGTTCTCATGAGATTCTGGGACTTCCTGGTCTGAAAATATCACAAGATTTTTTATTATAGTAATTTGGCACCGCAGCTTGCAGTATGGCCAAAACTAGCAAGTTCAAAGGCAATGAAGGAGAAAAAATAACTGAACTTTTTCAAGCCTCATACAAGGTGGAGTTCAGGTTCAGCTCAAGAGCTTAGTGAATGTTCATGTCCGTTCTTATTCAGGGCCTAGCACAAGCGTGGCCGTGGATTTCAATAAGAGAAAGATCAAGTCCTTTCTTTGGATCAGCTCCACCATTTCAATCAGTAATATATCACCAGATGTATCTCAAAGACCTTCAAAGTAATGAGTAGTTCAGTTATCATATAGGGAAGTGAAGGAAATATCATATGGTGCCTCGCAAATGTGCTAGGTTCATTTTAGACCCAAATTTCCGTCTGTCCCCAGTGAAACTGGCGTTCTCTCTCTCTGGTTATTTGGCCATCGTTTATATGAGACATGCAAAATCATGAACTGAAGTCAAGCTGTAGACTATCCATACTGGAGAAATAAATCCATCAATACTTCAGACTTCCTCCACTGAGTTTCATGTCCGTGTCCTTCCTATTATCTTCCTTGTTGCCTCATTTTGGGAATTGAAAGACACAAGCAGATAGAAGAACTTCAAAAAGAATATATAATCTGAATCTGAATTCTTCCCATGCTATCAAACATCACTTAGGGCACAAACAAGACTCCACCACCCTGTCTATCCTGGGCCATTCTTCACACGTCCTCAATGTTGTTAAGTCTAAGTACTGTTTGACAGAATGATTCTTTCAGTAGGCCCCTTTTACGAGTCCCTCCAGCTGCCCAATGGCATGCCTGCCATGGCAGATGCTCTGGCTTCATTCTTAACACAGATATAATGGGATATAGATATAATGGGACCTCATTATTTGTAATCTGAACAACCCACGCCAGCCAGTGCTGTAATATGAAGTCCTCAGTTCTGATAATAATTTATCTTTGAGACACAGAGGCCTGGCAAAATAGCAATGATTTACTAAGTCATTTCTTAAGCATTCGGATTGTGTGGGAATGCAGATAACACCCCACAATCACAGCATTCTGGAACCTAGAATCTCTGAACCTTAGAATCCTCTGAAAGCAAAGATGCTACCTGGGGACCTGAATGGCTTGTAGTGATTTTTTTAAAATACACAACATGACTGATTTACACTTTGCGGAATTTTAAAAGTCCATGAGAACCTTGGAAAAACCTGAACCCACAAATACAAATAAATGCAAGTGTTTGAGACACAAATTCTAGACCCCAAACACACCTCATTAAACACCAGCCACTTTTCACGACCAAGCCTTTCACTGTTCTGTTTATCTCTCCCAGGAGAGAGGACACCTACCAAAATGCCTGAATGGTGAATTCAGATTCTTTTGGTATAAAGTGGTTGTTGATTTGACATATGTCTAGAGTGCATTCTTGGCCTCAAAGTAAGGCTGTAGGTTCCAATGTTAACCACCTGTCCAAAGAAGCGAAAGAGTCCTATTCATTAAAAGTAACTATTCATTACAACTATTTGGATTTAGCTAGCCACCTGCCCTAAGGCTATAAAGGAGACTTAATTCAAAAACGTCAGTCTAACAGGCTGAAAAATAGAACATATTAGAAACAGCAAATGATAAATCTTCTGTGACCCTTCAAACAAGCTTTGTTGCATACCTTCAGCAATAACATCATCTCCAACTGGACCTGTAGTTGTCCACTCGTAGCCACATGTTGAGTTGGGTGCCACTATATGTATGAAGGGTTAACCTATTACCCTGCCAACTAGACCAAGCCAGCATACACTGACCATGCTTCCAACATACCGTGACCCAGAATCTAAACACTGCTGAAGCGAGCTGGCAAATCTAATGACGAAGCTGTAAGTGATGCTGGCAGGTCTCCAAGAGATTCAACTTTAATGGCTAGGCCATGGAGAGAGAAAGAGCTGGCCACTTGTGTCAGACCCTGGACAACCTGCCCATGATAAACATGGAGGCCAAGTCTTCAGCCGATGTAAATTGGCATTGCTCCATTGAAGCCAATAGAAGTGCACTGATTTGCACCACCTGAAGATCATGGCTGCAGCATGCTGTTGAGCCTATATAATAGAGCCTGGCTGAGGGGCAACAGAAGATTGAGCCTGTTTCTATCACTGAACTCTTTTAAAGCATCTTTATGTTTTTAATGTTTTTTCTATAAAAACCCAGGACATTTAGAAAAATGCCAAAGCCAACCAAACAGACACGTAAAGCTGGTGGGGATCAAATGCCTTGCTCCTTTGGACATGGCTACCCAGTTCCATGGAAGTGACCGGTCAGCTCACACAGCACAGTGAAGGAGGGTGTTCAGAAGGACCATGATTCCAGCACTAAGCCCTACCGCTGTGTCATAGCAACATGTTTATAGTTACTTCCCAGGAGAAGTGTTCTTATGCCAGCAACAGGAGTTATTTACATGGCTACTGCAGAATACCACATGGAATTTCACACAAACCATGTGTTAACAACATGGTAATTCTATTGGAAATAATGGGTAAAACTAGGCAATAACTCATCTAACCACCACGAGGACACTTCCCAATAACTGCGTACATACCTTGCGTCACCACAGAGCTAGACGGAAAACGGGATTTACTTGGTACAATACGGGCCAAATTCAACCGGGGTGAAACTCCTCTGCAATTGCACCAAGAATAAATTTGGTCCTGCATGTGCCTTCCATAAGATACAGCAGTTTCTTAACCACACTCACATATACAGGAGCTCTGTGCTTTTGAGCTTCTGGGCCCAATTTTTTTCTTCCCTGTTTTCAAGGGGCTAAAAGCTCCCTTGGAAGAAGCCTTCTTTTTCCTGGCATTTGCCTGGTGTGTAAATAATTTTGGCCTGTGCCTCTATCAACAATCCTCTCCATTTCTCTTCCCCTTTTGTTCCTCTGGATGCATTTTGCAAATTCGCTCAAAGCCAAAGGGACACATTTACAAGGATGAGGAGGGAGCAGTTAGTGCAAAGGGACAGCTGGAGATGGAATGTATGTGGCAGTTTTAAATTGTTTCTGCTGTCAGAAAGCAACCCAAGCCCAGTAGCTCATAATATTTCCCGCACATAAAATCCTAACAGTCGGCTATGCGGTTGGACTGTCCACTGGACCATCCACTGGCAAACAGCAATGTTTCCAATGTCCATAAAGGGGAATGTTTAACTTTGGCATTTTTTTTTCCTTTTGTTCCTATTAAGAATTCATTCCTCACATAAAGTTGCATTAAATAAAATGGTTGCTAAACTCCTCAATCACCAGCTCTCTCCTTTACACTGGAATACCTTGCACCTCTAAAGCAATTTTAATCAGCACACAAGCACATTCGCTTAGCACTTACATGGCACTTTATATTTGCAAAATGTTGCACAATTATTTTTGTAATTCATGGCAGGGGCGCTTATGGCCTTGGGTAGGAGGTACCTCTGCATATTTTTGTATAAATCTAAATGAATCAAGACAAACAAGAACTGCCAGATTTTCAGAGGAGCTCAGCCCTGCCCTTCCCCAATTCAAGCACCTAAATAAGGGACAGATTTTCAAAAATACTTAGTATCCACCAGCTCCCATTGAGAACAATGGGGTTTACCGCTGAAAATCTCATCCCAACCAATTAAGCCTCACAAGCCAAGTAAGGAAGGTAAGTTTTATTGTCCCCATTTTACAAAAAGACCCAGAGGGGTTAAGTGACTTGCCTAAAGTTGCACAGGAAGTCTGGGCTAGAGCCCAGAATAGCATCCAGAGCTCCTACCTAGAACTGGGAAAAACTGATTAGGGCTATATTTTGAGTCAGGACATATATTATGGATCTGACTTACACTCAAAATTTGAACCTGCGTTTTTGCATGAAAAAATGAATTGCAACCACAAATCTGAGTACTTGAGCCTCTAGCTAGCTCTTTGTGGATATAAATCAGTCAAAGATGCCAGGATTTTCAATGGCCACTGGAAATTCTACTGCAGGTGCAAAAATCCAGGTGCAAATTTTGTAGGTGCAAGTTATCCTTTACTTTGGATTTAGTCTAACTGCTGGAAATCCCTCCATTCACATTGTGATTAAAGTTGTTTCAGAAAACTATAGAAGGGAGTGCCTTCAGTTAGGTCTTGTCTACACTACCGTGGTAAGTCAGCCTAAGTTACGCTACTCCAGCTACATTATTCAATGCTGGGTCGACATGAGATGCTCTCCCATCGACTTACTTTACACTTCCCTCGTTCCGGTGGAGTACCGGAGTCGACGGGAGAGCGATCTGTGGTCGATTTAGCAGGTCTTCACTAGACCCACTAATTTGACCCCCGTCGCATTGATCGCAGCAGTGCTGATCTCCGGTAAGTGTAGACATGGCCTTAGTATAAGCACACCTTCAATTAGTATAATCTGCCATGGTATGTAATCATGACTCCCTTTCTGATTCGGGGTATCTGTTGTGCTGGAATTGGACCTGCCTTGTGATAATTTATGAAAACTGTATGTTGGCCTGGTTTGGGGATGTTTAATGTTTGAATGTTAGTTTAGCTCAATAGGAGGGTGTCTGGAAAAAGAAGCAAGGAGTGAAAAGAATGGCTCAAAATAGCCACTTCTTGGCAAACACTTATGAGTTGTAAAGGTACAATGCCAGATCTATTAGTTTTGCTTGTCTTACCTATGTCACCAGCCAACCTACAAGAGGGGATTTGAACCAGAAAAAGAAAAGGTCCAAGAATGCTGAAGAACAAAGAGCTATAACAGGGTTTCAAGTGACACGCTCCCTCATGAAAGAAGCAGTAATTTCTGGCAGGGAACCAGACAGAGATACAGGGACCCACTAGGAATGCCTAGGCCTGCGTATGTCACCATCACTAGTAGGACAGATACACAGGCAGACTTTTGGGGTTTAATCCTTTTCCTCTAAAAGCTTTGTTCCTACTGTTAAAATGAACAGTGCCTTGGTTTAAAAAAATGGCTTGGTCACGAAATATGTCTGGTCACAGACTCCCAAAGGGAAGAAGAGCAGGTGCCCAAGCTCAGACAGACCTATGGAGTACAAACGATTAATACACTGCGTACTGTAGGCCAAGGCCCAGCCTGAGCGTGAGAGAACTGAGACATTCTAGGTTAGGTAGAAGCTCAAGGCCTGACATTTGAAGGGTGCACTCAGAGACAGGTAACAGAAGTGCAGCTAACTTTTCCACTCAGGTTTCTTGGTAAGGCCTCAGTTTAATACATTAGCTTTTATGACAAATTTTGGAGCACCCTTAGTCGCCAGGTTAACTGACCGGATTCTGCTGCTCTCAGTGCCACAGGATAGTCTGAGTTGGATTTTCAAACGTGCTCCATGGGAGTCCTGACATTGACTTCAAAGGGAGAAGAGAAGGACCAGTGATGAATATGTCTGAAGAGCCCAGCCTCAAACGAGGCATTTTAAAATCAAGGATAATAGCATTTTCATTATCAATGCATACAGCAAACAAGAGATCAGCCGAAAACAAGGAAGTAGGGTAAATAATCCCTAAAGAAAAACAGGAAAAGTTGCAGTGCAATGACAATGTGCAAAACGGCTCCTTTGAGACTGCGCTCATTTGTTCTGAATGCATTGAGCTATTCTAGCCAGTCAGTGTGTGACACTATTAGAAAAAAAACACTTCTGATTAGCCACTGGGAGCCCTGAATATTGAACCTTGTTTGGATAGGCATCTGAATGTTTAGATGCTTCTCTGAAGGCAGTCCGCGGGCTCTTGATATCAGGCGTTCATGAGAGCTGCAGGACAGCTTGATTTTTTGGCTGAACTTTATATACAGCCACTCCCCCTGTACCTCAATCTTTCCACTTCCAGTCCTGGTCAAAACCAAGGAACAAAGATATGCAAAGTTGATGGAACTTTTTCAAAGCACAAGGGTATGGGTGCATTAGGAATGTCATGTGAAATGTCAGCTCAGTTCTTATTACAACTAAACCCTCCGGGGGGGAAGGATAGCTCAGTGGTTTGAGCATTGGCCTGCTAAACCCAGGGTTGTGAGTTCAATTCTTGAGGGGGCCATTTAGGGATCTGGGGCAAAAATTAGGGATTGGTCCTGCTTTGAGCAGGGGGCTAGACTAGATGACCTCTTAAGGTCCCTTCCAACCCTGAGATTCTATGATTCTATTACTCCCATCTCTACTTCATGTAATAATTGTAACACATCCACAGCCTCACAAGGCATCTTAGTTATCTCTATGTCATACATGGTGCCTACTCAGAACTTTGTGGAGATCAAAGACATCCTCCAAAAGCACTGACCTCTACAGTTTCAGGTAACTGAAGACTGTTAGTAGTATAGGATCCACAGCCCAGATGAGCAGTTCTGATCCCCTCCAGTAGAAGGCATTGGTGCACATACATATTAGACATCCAATTCATTATATTTTAAACATTTCAAGGCTTCTAAATGCAAATGGTTCTCAACCAAACCCTGAGATTCAGTCACCCCTGAACTTTAATGGGCTCAAAACCCAGATTCCAATTTCACAATTATCACCTTTAGCTATAATGGGCTAAGCCAGAACTCCAGATCTGACCACCCCGATCTGGATTGGATATCTGGATCCAGGTCTGAATTTTACATCTATGGCAACCTACAGATCAAACTACACTGTACACAAAGCATTCCAAGGAGCTGAAATAATAAATTTGCAGTGAGTTTCTCCAATCTCCCTATTTTTGTGCACCGAGTTAAGAAAGTAGTATGAAAGTGGTTTTCCCTCCCCCACCTCATTTCTGCTTTGGCAGAACCATTGCACAGATCCATGAAATTACAGGAGATGCAAATCCTTTATCCACAGTTTGCAGTTGTTAACATGCAAGACCCTTAATAAGTAAATAAATCAGGGTGGTTATTTTTTTTATGCCAAAACAGCATTTCTTGGCAGATAAACAGCAACAATGTCGTTTATGCAATGGCCCAAATAATTAGTTTCCTCAGCTAGGGCATCCTTTGTTTAGCTCAAGTTTAGCTCAGGAAAAGAAAGGATGGTTGGTTACGAGATGGAGGAAAGACAGTGACATGGCTGAGAACGAAACCTGACTTTGAGTCATCTGCCATTTTTGAAAATGATGTCTCTTGATCATGAATTAACGTCAGGCCAAATGATGAAGTGAAGAATGAGAGAGAGATTCTCCGAAGGCTTAAGAAAGAAACGTCAGCGAAAGGACCATACACAAACCATCTTGTTCACAGAGTCTGCATTTTGCCAACAAAATAAAAAGATCCTGATCCCTAGAAATGTTCCTGTCTGCTGGCTCCCAGAGATAAGGAAGTGATATTTCACAGTCTGACACTAATCATATTTGGGCATATTAAGCAAGGATGGTCCAGGGGCTTTTTTGCAGCATACATATTCTGAGTTCAAAGCAAGAGCTCGTTACTGTTCTGTAAAAATCCTCTTAACTCAGAAACATGAGACAAAGGGGGAAGAGAAGAAAGAAAGGGAGGGAGGGGAGAGAAGTGTCATTATGTTCATTTTGTTCTCCCCATCTAGCCTTGTCAATGATGTCTGCTGGAATATTTTATAGACCAAAAAAAACCTCTCCTCCCATCCTCCTATGAAAACAGAGCAGGAGATTCACTAATAAAATATTATTTGTTTGTGATTTATGTCTCCCAAGTCAGACTCCAAAAGGAGTAAAACTCAATGGACTAGATCCTCAGCTGAAATCAAGGGCATTAGGCCGGTTTATGCCAGCTGAGGATCTGTTCCCATTTGTGTAAGGCAGGAGACTGTTGTCCTGGAGGCGATGTTCATCCCAATGCACCGCGGTCACTGCCTGGCTCAGTGTGACTGTCCTGTGGTTCTGTTTCCAGTTTGCTGCACAGGTGTTGGAAGGAAAAATCTTTCTGCTACAGCTAGAAACAGAGGGTCCTGTCTTTTAAAGGGACTGGGAGCCTGCAGCAGACACAAAGGCTGAGTGGGGAAACTGCACGTCTGGAGTGTAGAGAAAGGAGACAGCACATTCCAACATGCAACAGAGCTTCGTTCTTTCTATTACAAAGCCAGTTTTCCCAAGCCCAGCAGGTCCCCCTTTCGGGTAGTAATTTTACTCCATCTCTGATCCTGCTAACCAGATAGAAAACACCCAAGAAAACCCATTCAGTTAACTCTCACCAGGTGTTTCTTTGGGGTAAACCCCCAAGTGTTTTACTAAATGCGACCTCAGTTCAGAAAATCATCCCTATTCAACAGAGCATTCTGCAGTATGAAGCATGTTCTGAAATGCTTTGCTGAACTAAGGAGGCCCAATGCTGCGTGGGTGAATTGTCGCCTGCATGGAGCTTGATACTGCTTTGGCCTCAAAAGGTTTCTTGAAAAGCTAGGGCCTGATTCGGATTGCAGTTACACTGCTATAAATTTGAAGTGGCTCCACTGAAGTTGATGCAGTTACTCTGGGTATATACTGGTTTAACTGAGAAGAGAATACAGCCCCAATACTGCCTCATTGGGAGCAACCCAGACAGGCGGTTTCAAATCCCACAGACTAGCAACCTGATAACTATCAAAGCTGTAATAAAAATCCGGCTGGCTTCCGATGAGCTCTTAGAAGAATGCAGAGAGACAAAGCATCACCTATCACAGTTCCCTCACACATTTTGCAAGGCTAAGGCATGACAACAGAGGCATCAGAATGTGTGTCAGTTTACTGCAAGGTTAGTATGTTTTATTTAAAGTGCCTTCTAGTGGTTGGTTTTGATCACTGTGATTACAGGTTTGCATTGCATTCTGGGTATCATTCTTATGTGATAAACTGCACCGGGACCTTGTTTAATAGCAGTCAATCTCAGTATTTCAAACGTTTCTCTTCTGTACCCACCTAGCGCTCTCTTATTTTATACCATATGCTACAACAAATAGTATTTTCCCCTAAAAAGGGTGGGGGAGAACTATAGGGTCAAATCCAGATCTATGAACCTGGGCAAGACATGTCACCACTGTTTCCATCCCATACTTCTCTGGAGGCAGTTTTCTGTAATGAGTAGAGCACTGGACTGTGACTTAGGAGATGTGGGTTCTATTTCTGGTTTAGCCAGCAGTCTGCTGGGTGACCTTTAGCCTCTCTGTGCCTCAGTTTTCCTATCTGTAAAGTGGGGATAAAGATCCTGACCTTCTTAGTAAAGCACTTTGCGATCTAGAGCTGAAACGTGGTATACAATAGCTCGGGATTATTAATTAAACTCTAAACTCCTGGAGGTAGGAGCCATCTCTCCCTATGTGTATGTACAGCACCTAGCACAGTGGAGCCTCTAGTTGCCCCTGTATTACCATACAATGTAATCCCACTAATAGCATCAGAAATTGTTTGCTGAGCAATAGAAGAGGAGGATGTGAAAGCTGAAGAAGACAGTGAAATCCCTGTGTTTGAAGTCAGACTGGCACAGTCATTGGGGGGCTTCATGCCACCCTTCCAGTGACTGGGAGGGGAACCCAGGCCCCCCCTCTACAATGGTTCCCAGTTCAGCGACCCTAAGATGAGCAGCCGAGGTCTGCTCCATCAGACTCCTTGCCTCTGCCTCCCTGGACTCCTTCCCACCACAGGCCTTTTCCTCCAGCCCCTTCCTGGGAGCTTTGTGATGATCAGCACTTTCCAGAGTTCTCCCCAGATGCCCAGTTTGCATCATGCTCAGTGGAAATGGAGTCAGAGGACCCATGCTCCCTCGAGGGACTGTTACTGGCCGGACATGAGTGGAACAAGGAATGTGGCGAATTAGGCTTGAAGCAACTCATCCAGACGGACGGAGTAGTGCACAGGGCTTAATAAAGTTTCACTTAACCTGCATATTAATCTTTGCGATTTGTGAATGAAACAGGGCTCCTGCTTGTGTGTCAAGGTCAGCCACAGGACCATGCTCCAGTTAGGGTGACCAGATGTCCCGATTTTATAGGGACAGTCCCGATTTTGGGGTTTTTTCTTATATTGGCTCCTATTACCCCCCAACCCCTGTCCTGATTTTTCACACTTGCTGTCTGGGCACCCTAGCTCCAGTCCTGAGTCTTCCAGTGTCCCCCCTTTCTACTGCCCAGAGAGCAGCTGCAGAGCTCTTCCCTCTCTGCCTGCACCCCTCAAACTCCAGTACCAAACACCCCTTAAGCTTTACCCTCATTGCTTCTTGGGCTTCACTGCCTCAGCTTTCTCCTGGCTCAGGACCCTCCCGTTCTGCTCCAACTTCAGGCTTCGCAAACCTTTCTCAGCTTTAATCCAAGAGAGGACACACCCAGCTACCTCTCACCTGGGTCTTCTCTCTTTCCACTGCCCTGAGCTTCTTAGACTCAGCTCTTCCCCGGCTGGGTTTGGTCACTAATTATGCCTAACACCCCTCCAGGTGCCCCCCAATGGACTAATTGAGCTCAGGTCCCTGTTAACCGGTGTGGTGTGGGTTGTATACACTCCACCACAACTTAATAATAACAACAGTCTATATAACAGACCTAGCCTCCTCACCGGACAGTCACACTGCCCAGGGCTCTGAAGGCTGCTGCAGGAGACAACTCTCTTGGTAAGATAAGAGTGCTTGAGGACTTTGGTAAATCAGCTGATGAGAGAGGGTCACCTGGCTTACAGTAATGCAACACACCCAGCACTGTCTCACATCGTGACATGCCATAAGGCTATCTGTACAGCCTTTGTCTAATCCCATAGAGATGTGAGACTTCTGTTCCCTTTACATCTTGACATTCAATTCATTAAACAGCCTGAAAATAGCCATCAGCATCCTGCTCAAGCAACATCAGCTCTGTTCCCCAGCCCTGGCACAGTTCTTTGCTCGTCAGTGACTCCAGCAGCAGGCGCTGCAGTGATCACGTTGTGCCCTCATAATGCCTCGTGAATATCTTCTGAGCTCCTTTACAATTCGACTCATCAACTAGAAAATCAGTGTTGCTGACACCCCTGCCTTACAGCTACTTGGAATGTGAGGAATGAGATTAAAGGGGATTATGTGATTCTTGCAAGCAATGAGGTTTGATAACAAGCAGGCATTGCCTCAACATGTTCTCCACTTTGTTTGAATAGTTATTATGCACACTCTTTCCCCCACCCCTTCTTTGAAAGTACAGGTCTTTAGGGATGAGTCACATGCCATGCAATTAGGATTTTACATTTCACTTATTGTTTGCATCATTTGAGATGGTCCCTTGAATGTTTGCTACTCTGGTCCCTGGAATGTTTACTGGTAACTGACATTTTTTTGCATTCTTTGCTTAGGGCTAGATTGTGTCTGCGACTGCACATGGACATGGGAAAAGAATGACTATATTTAAACCCTAAATGGGATAGTTGGGTTTAGATCTGGGTGCATAGGAGAAAGCAGGACTGGATCTGTATCTAAACTTCCCCAGAGTTCAGAGGAGGGAAAAATTTCCAATTTCGGATTTTCATTGGGCCTATTATAGAGATACTGGTACAGTCCCTCCCTCCCCGCACACAGACACACCAAAGTCCAGATACACGTCCTCAACATCCCAAAGAATTTGAATCCAGAGTTTTGGTTCAGGATCTCTCCAATGAAGTCCTGTGGTTTTGGTACGGCATTTAGCTGCCGTGCAACAGAGCCCTTATGAACTGATTACTTGTATCCAATTACAGCAAAGACATGCATTTTTACTTTTATAAGATGCCAAATAAATGCAGCTGTTCAGGGAGCTGTTGTGGTGACTGTTACTTGAGAGGACAGTCTCAAGAAAAATGGAGCGATCCGCCTGCTCACAGGTCACAAGGATATTTGTGTTACTCAAACTATCCAATACCAGCAAAACTGCAAGATCGCACGCATGCCAGATGCAGACATGCAAGGATCAGACATTAAATTCTCCAAAGTCTTCTTAACTAAGAATGATCCCAGCATTAACTGATCATTGTCTTACTCCTTCTGTTTTACTGAAATAGATTCTTGGCATAGCACTGGGGACCAGTTTTGTCACATTTCACTGCTGGAAACAGTCCCCGTGCTCCCAATGGCCGCGCATATGATCCAGAAGACACACTGCTGCGATGAATATACTGGTAACCTGGTACAGTGATGTCATTCCTCCAGGCAGTGTTTCTAAAAGAATGATACAAGGTTCAACAAGGACAAGGGCAGAGTCCTGCACTTAGGACAGAAGAATCCCATGCACTGCTACAGGCTGGGGACCGACTGGCTAAACGGCAGTTCTGCAGAAGAGGACCTGGGGATTACAGTGGATGAGAATCTGGATATGAGTCAGCAATGTGCCCTTGTTGCCAAGAAGGCTAACGGCACATTGGGCTGCATTAGTAGAAGCGTTGCCAGCAGATCGAGGGAAGTGATTATTCCCCTCTATTCAGCACTGGTGAGGCCACATCAAGAGTATCGCGTCCAGTTTTGGGCCCCCCACTACAGAAAGGCTGTGGAGAAATTGGAGAGAGTCCAGCGGAGGGCAATGAAAATGATTAGGGGGCTGGGGCACATGGTTTACGAGGAGAGGCTGAGGGAACTGGGATTGTTTAGTCTGCAGAAGAGATGAGTGAGGGGGGATTTGATAGCAGCCTTCAACTACCTGAAGGGGAGTTCCAAGAGGGGGGAGCTCGGCTGTTCTCAGTGGTGGCAGATGACAGAACAAGAAGCAGTGGTCTCAAGTTGCAGTCGGGGAGGTCTAGGTTGGATATTAGGAAATACTATTTCACTAGGAGGGTGGTGAAGCACTGGAATGGGTTACCTAGGGAGGTGGTGGAATCTCCATCCTTAGAGGTTTTTAAGGCCTGGTTTGCTAAAGCCCTGGCTGGGATGATTTAGTTGGGGTTGGTCCTGCTTTGAGCAGGGGGTTGGACTTGATGACCTCCTGAGGTCTCTTCCAACCCTAATCTTCTATTATTCTATACCAGAGAAAACAGCAGCCTTGGCTGAAATGTACCTAGTATTTTAGGGATACCTGTGGATTGTTACATTGGTCGAGTGATCTGCATACATCCCTAATTCTTATCTTCACCACACTAAAATATCAAACCAGCCTGCAGTCTTTTCCCCCCAGGAATGTTTAAAAGGCTCAGTCCTTGCACTGGATGGATCGACTCAATCAAATGTAATTTAATTCATATTTAATCTTCAGCTAATGACTGTAGGTTCTTTCGAATTCTCAGTCCCACTCCAATTTTTCCCTTATAAATTGCTGTGGTTTGCAGTTGAGGCTCTTCACAGTAGATTAGTTAACACTATGGTTTTATTAAAGCCCAAGTTAATATCTTTATTTGCTGAAGGAGGCTGCTGCGGTTGTTGGTTTTCCCTTTTCCCCTTGTCTTTCTTCTGAAGAACCATAACTGCTCAATTAGGAACAAAGCGATCGCAAACAGCTGGCCATCTCTGACAAGTTGTTGAGCCCCAAATAGTTAACATAGGAATATGAGAATTGCCATCCCACATCAGAGCCATAGTCCATCTAATTCAGTATCCTGTCTCAGACAGCAGCCAGTCAAAACTGTTTTTGTGACAGAAAATTGGTTTTTTGATTAAAAGAAAATTTTTGCAAAAAGTGTCTGCTTTCCATGGGAAATTTTGCCTTTTCATTGGAAAAAAACAAAAGTCCCCAAACTGAAAAGTTTTCAGTTTTCAGTCAAAAACATTCAGTTTGAATATAAACATTTTTTTTTTTTTGGTGAAAAGTCAAAACTTCACAGAAAATGTCAATGAAAACCATTTTTTTTTTAATATGCATCAAAATTTTCCACAGAAAAAAGCCTCCATTTTCCACCCAGCTCTATTTCAGAGAACTGTGCAAGATTCCACAAAATGGACAACTGGGGAAGTTTCTTCCAAACCCCATCTGGACTGAAGAATGAGGCTTTAAATATTTAATACCCTTTCAAAAGTAATTGTGGATGCTCCTAGCCCCACAATGGTCTAATATTTTGAATCCTGTTAAGCTCTCGGACTCCATGATATTTTGTGTCAATGAGTTCCACAAGCAAATTATTAATTGTGTAAAAAGTATTTTCTGTTATCAGTTTTCAATTGGTCCAAAGAGAACTAAAGTTTGATGGACAGGCATTGTGCTAACCCCTCTGCACACCCTACATCATTAACAGCCAGCGCAGCAAAATCCACCAGGGACATGCCAATCCAGCTGCACTCCTGCTGTCTCTTACGTCTCACCACTAATGTGTCATGGAGTTAGTTGGCAATTTGGCGGATGGGGCATGAGACACGAGAGAACCCAGCTACACCTCCCATAGTAGCACTGGTTCTGCGGGGATGGCAGGGTTGAAAGGTAGCTTTGTCAGCAAGATAACGGGCAGGTTTTGAAGACACGCAGGGCGTGGAGATGTTGGATAAAATAATGTGATTTTTAAAGCCACTTTTCTAGCCATCGCTGCATTTTAAGCAGAGCCACAGTAAACAAGAACCAACCGATGAGCCAAACAAATTAAACAAATGGATCTGGGTTGGGATTTTCCAAGGCATCTAGGGGAGTTAGAGCCCAGATCCTCAAAGATATTTAGGCTCCTGACTTCCTATCGTCTTTGAAGATCTCAGCCTAGGTGCCCATCTCACACTGAAATTCAACCCTCCTGGATGCCTGGAGTTTGACATGGGCAGATTATTTCCTACGTGTCCATTGTGGGGTTTCTTCTACCTTCTCCTGAAGCATCTAGAACTGACTGTTGGAAACCGGATACCAGACTAGATGGCCCACTGGTCTGATCCGCAATGGTAATTCTGATAGTCCTTCTCCTTCTTTCACAGGGCCTGAAAATTCTCCCAGCTGCAATGGCAGTAGCTGCTGCTGATGAACATGCAGTTCTGAGCATTGCAAAATGCATAGATCAGGTCCAGGGATAGATCAGATGGACCAGAGGCCAGAATTGTGTCTGTGCTACAAACACATGCCACTAAGGACACAATTCCACCTGTGCAGACCTCCTCCCTCCAAGCCCCATCTTCCATCTACAACCTTCTCCTCATTAGATTCCTTCCCCCACCACGCAAAAAAAGACAAATGCCAGAGGGCTGGCGATCTGCCCCTGCTGAGGGCTAAGAAATGTCTGGACAAAGAGAGAGTCTCTCTGCTCTTGTACAAAGTCTGCACCAGGTCAGGAGAAAGTGTCAGAGGAAACAGGTTGGATGTGGAGCTTTGCACCTATTTGGCTGGAGCTCTGCTGCACTCTTGAAGGCACGGAAGGAAAAGGGTTTGTGGATGGCCGTTAGCAGAGTGATAGAAGGCTGAGATTGGCAGACACTGCAAAGCAAGGGCTCTGCCAACAGAAAAGGAATGGGTTGTGTCTCTGATACTGCCTGCCTGCTATGAAAACCAGTTCAAAGGAACTTCAGAATAAGGAGGGCAAGTTTGTAAGCATTCGGGAGCCATTAAAGACCCACATTAACAGCTAACCCTCCACTTCTCTTGTGGTGTTTTCAGCTCTCTCCCTTGTCACTCTATTTCTTTTTTTTTTTCACAATCCTACACAAACAGCCCATACGTTTCCAAAATTTTACCTTGCATCCTACTAGATTCACCTCTCTTGTTTATGATATTGGATTGTTATTTTACTCCAGTCTCCACCATTATAAAATATGAGGATTTTTTTGGTGTTTGAAAAAAATCAGTGAAATGAACCATTATTTTCAAAGTCCCACTGAGCATGGAAGTTTTCAGTGCTCACTCTGAGAATTCCTAGAGGGATCTCTTGGCTTCTCTCCCCTCTAATCATACATAAAAGCCTAGTGATTAAATAAGGATGCTAAACTGGGTCAAATTCTGGTCTCATTTACACTGGTGTGAATCACAAGTAACTCCGCTGATGTCAGCGAGATCGGCAAATGGCCCATTCATTTTAGAAGCTGCCAGCAGTGCACTCTGAGATATCCTACCACAGAAACACCATATTTTTTGTGATGTAGCAAAAGTCCCACCGCCAGCCAGTGAAATGAGTCATGTTTCAGGGCTATGATCCAATCTGGGTGCTGTTGTTTCACAGCTGTGCTATCACAGCCATGAAAACAGCCCTGTTTTTATAGCCCCTTCACTTTTGTGCAGCCCCTCAAAGTTCATTGACGGATTTAGGCTGGGATTTTCAAAGGAACCTAATGACGTTATGCTCCCAAATAACTCCCTTATGTTCCTTTGAAAATCCCAACCCCCTCTGAGAAGTAAATTAGCGTTATGTCCGTCATTTCACAGATGGGGAAACTGAGGCAACAGCAAGGTGAAACAACTTGCCCGGTAAGGCGACTGCAGATCTTGGAATAGAACCCACACCTTATGGTGCCAAGGCCTATGCTTTAACCTCCTTCCACCTCTAGCATTTACTTAGGTGAGTATAAGAATAGGTCAGATTTTCTTTATTTTATTTATTTATTTGACCCAGTTGGTAAAAAGTTACCCAGACAGCTAAGAAGTCTCTATGCCAACTGGCTGAGTTGACTTAAGTCACAATCCCAACAACAAGTGGCTGGTTCAGGCCTGTCTTACAATCAGTTGCCCTGTGTGTATAAGGGGGAGGGACTGCTCCACATGGAGCTGTGATCATCGTAGGGTTGCCAACCCTCTGGGATTGCCCTGGAGTCTCCAGGAAATTAAAGATCAATCTCTGATTAAAGATTATGTCAGGTGATGAAACCTCCAGGAACACGTCCAGCCAAAATTGGCAACCCTAATCATCAGTGGGCCAGATTCGCTCCATAAGGGGCAAGCCGCCCCAAACACGCTTGCTGGGAATCCTGAATGTATTCAGATTCTTAGCCTGTTCTGAAGCCTGTACCGCCACCTCTACACTGCTGTTATTACTCCTGCTAGCTAGATTAAAGCTAGAGTGAGTATGCCTACCCTCGGCTACAAACATACACCACTTATAATGTTGCTGTACCCACATGAGCCCAGCCCCTCCGGGGGCTAAGTACCCCCCAACTCCTGCTGTCATCAGTGGGGACTGTGTCTAACGGGCAAGCAAAAAGTCCAAATCAAATCAAGCTGGGGATTTGCTAAGACAGGGACCAATCTGCTCCTGTTGCTGTCAGTGGAAGCTTTGCTACTTTGAGCTAACTGGGACCAGGATTGGGCCCTTTCTTAGTCCTCTCCCTGCTTCCACGTCTACACTGCAATAAATCACCCTCGACTGGACCATGTCAGCTGGCTCAAGCTGCAGGGCTACAAAATCGCAGTGTAGCCCGACGGCCCCTGCCCTAGCCAGCTGACACAGGCCAGCCACAGGTGTTTTATTGCAGTGTAGACATAACCTTGGAAGCAGGCAGAGGACTAAGATATGCCCCGATAGACCCAGCCTTGTGAGTTAAGAATCAGCTGGCACATGCTTCTACTCAGCACTTCCTATCTCACCCACCCCAAAGGATTTTTGCCACATCATGTGCAGGGTTCCCCAGGGAAGTCTGCTGCTTGTTATTCCCACAATGAGCTCAAAGCCAGGCACTGAGGGGAAAACTCTTCTCCATTGTGGTGAAAAATCAGCAAAAGAGCTGGCACGGCTGCAGGGGAAATCCACCAGCCGTGACTCAGATGGGCACACCAGTCCCTGACACTGACCAGAATGAAGAGGGACAGACGCAGCCCTAGCCAGCACCACTTCTGACTCTACTCCCACCAGCCTAATGTGGAGTGAAGACAGAGGGTTTGTCTACAGGACACGGTAATGCACTCTGCCGGGGTATGATTTCTGAAGCACACTACCGTGTTGTGCATTAATTGGTTCAGGTAGACCCTGCTCGAGCGCACTAAAGGTGCTGTAGTACACTTTAACGTCACGTTGTTTCCAAAAGCACTATGTTAAAAGTACATACCAGTAGGGTTTACACAGACCCATTAAAGTGAAGCATTGCTGTAGTCCGCATTACTCCACAGTGTAGACAAGCCCAGAGGACTGGCAACCCCGGGGCGGGCTTACGGTGTAAAATAGATTGAGCTGGATGAGAGGTTTCTGAAAATTTTATGTTGAAACAGTTTTGGAAGGAAAATGAAAATTTCAGTTTAAAAAGAGTCAATTTTTGTAGAAAATTTCCATTTTTTTCATTGAAAAACCAACAGCTGAAAAAATTTAAATTCTTGACATCTGAAAACCCCAAAATGTTGGTTTTCTGTTGCCCAAAAAACTGAAAATATTTTGGTACCTGAGATATTAAAAAAAACTTTATTGATGAAAAACACAAAATAATTTTGAAGAAAAATGTCAAGGAAAATGGGGGGAAATGTTTTTAATCAAAAATGTTCACAGGATTAAAAAAACATTATTTTCTGACAAGTTCTAAGGGTCAATGGGCCCCTGATCCACTGAGACTTTGGTCCCCTCCCAAAGATATCAGCAAGCCCTGACTGATTTCTGGATCTTCCCCCTGTTCCTCTTCACCTGAGTGGACACATTGTGTCACCCCCATCCCACGAAGCCTGGGTTTCCTCGCTGCTATGGCAAGCTGCCTCAGATCATAATGGCCACATCTCAGGACCTCACCTTTGCATACACAGCACCAGAGACAGCCATTAGCATCTGGGGAAGGGTGAATGCACAGAAACCCAGGATGTGCCACAGCAGATCAGAACATTAGTCCATCTAGTGCAGCATCCTGCCTTTGGCATTGGCCAGCACCTGATGCTTCTGAAAAGGGCACAAAGAACATAACAGCCATACTGGGTCAAACCAATAGTCCATCTAACCAAATGTTCTATCTCTGACAGTGGCCAGTGCTAAACACTTCAGAGAGAATGAACAGGGTAATGCTGCGTGATCTATCCCCGGTCATCCAGACCCATCTTCTGGACATTGGAGGTTTAGGGACACCAGGAACATGAGGTTGCATCCCTGAACATCTTGGTTAATAGCCATTGATGAACCTCTCCACATGAATTTATGTAATTCTTCTTTGAACCTGGTTATACCCAGTTTTGGCCTTCACAACATCCCCTGGCAATGAGTTCCACGGGTTGACTGTGCACTGTGTGAAGTACTTCCTTTTGTTTGTTATAAACCAAAGGCCTATTAATTTCATTGGGTGACCCCAGGTTCGTGTGTTATGTGAAGGGGTAAACAACACTTCCCTGTTCACTTTCTCCACACATTCACAACTTTATAGACCCCCTTAGTCATCTCTTGTCTAAGCTGAACACTCCCAGTTTTATTCTGTCTTGATATGGAAGCTGTTCCATCCCCTTTATCATTTTAATTACCCATCTCGGTACCTTTTCCAATTCTAATATATCTTTTTGGAGATGGGGCTGCTTGACACTTCTTGCCTGTCGTATGGTGCTATGCTTGGAGGAAAATTCTTCCCAGACCCCTTGGCAAAAAGCTCACTCTCCAAAGCACTAGATTCAATTACCCTTTGGCACACCTGCAAATATTATTATTGGCCCCCAAGTTAAATCAGGCCCCTTTTAACTCCAGACCCAGGGTCCTCACACCTTGTCCGCACCCCTTATGCTCCTGGGGCACTCTCTATCAGTTCCACAGTATTGGCAAAAACAGCAGTAAGCTGGTTAAACATCAGCCCTACCGACCTTGCACTGCCCCTTTAACTTTGTGCCCTGGCTCTCCACTGTGAGCGCCTCCAACATGGCTATTAGAAGGGGAGGCTGATGCTAACGTTGCATTAACCATTTAATCCAGCCACATTACGTGACAGGAACTCTGCACGCAGACAGCCAGCATGGCTGACCTACACAAAGTGGCCCATACGCAGAATCCCCGCAGTCCAACTGCAGGGTTTTGTCACGTCCCAAGTCCTGAGACATGGAGCTCCTTGGAACTGTTGCATTATGCCATTGGTACACATGTTCTCTAATCGCGGTACTGGCCAGATCCCAGGATCTGCCTCACTCCATGAGAGCTTGACCCTCTCCTGCACTGTGTTTTTTAATTAACCTTGGAACAGTCAAGAAGGGTCTTTTTGCCAAATAGAGCCATATTTTACGCAGACAGTGACAAGCTAATTAAGTTAATTCTTATGACACCTCTCTGCGAGATGAGGCTAAGGTTGGCTTGCTCCTTAATACGCAGTGTTGGGCTGATTAAAAAATAATTACTACTTCGCCAAGGACAAGAACAAGAAGTTAATTAACAGAACGAGGTGTAACCTTAATGAAACTAATTGGATTGTATTCACTCTGGCACTCTGCAGCCAAATCCCCACATTCGAATTTAAACCCATGTTGTCTCTTTCTTCTCAAGCATTTGCAAAACCCGCCCTTCCCTTTGTCCATGGACTGGAATACGAACACTTTCACCAGCCTGGGGGAGGGGCGGGGGACTTGTCAAATTTGGGGGCTGATTTTTTCAAAGCAGCTCAAAAGTTTTGGGTGCCCAGTTCCCATAAATTTGGATGAGCACTGGGCACCCAAAGAGGAATGATGATTTGCATTCCAGTAACACCAAAATGGTTGTGCAGGACGTTGCATAAACAAAGAAAGAGGCCCTCCCTGCTGCCAAAAGCATCCATTCTAAATAGACAAAGAGCAAGCAGGAAGGAGAGGCTCAGCAAGAGGAAGTGAACACATAGCAGGTCAGCGGAAGAGCTGGGAATAGAACCTATGCCGCTAGAGTCCTGTGCCTTATCCTCTAGACCACAGTACCTCTTGCACACAAGCTAGGGAGCTTTAAAAATCTCCACCTTGGTCCCCGGCACCTTCCCCCAGCCACATACAATAGACTACTGTATATAGAGGAAAGCAAGTAATTTGCATTCACTGTAACAGGATCATATGCAAGCAGCCATCCCAATTCTGTGGCCAGTGAGCACTTATAAAACACCACACGCCATGCAGGGCACTTCTTACAAAAGGCCCACCTTGTAGGTGGTGCAGGTGAGAGGACCTATACTGCAGCACCCCTACTATCATGCGGTCTTATACTGAAGGATGAACTGGTCTCCCCAGTTATGTAGGATACCCCATGCTCTGACAAATTCATGCATGATGCCCCTATGTTTCAAGAAGGCCTGTTGAAAAATTACCCAGAGAAGGCTGGGAAATCCAGCAGAAATCTTTGTTTATTACCCTGGGCAAGGCAGATGACCTTCGTTTTGAACTGGCGTGGTTAGGGAAGGATGCCACACTGTCTCTCTTCTAATGGTCAGAACAAATAATGGGCCTGATCCTGCAAAGTGCCCAGCACCCCTTGCACTGAGTGCCCTCGACTCCTCCTGAAGCCCATGGGAGCTGAGATGTTCCGCACCTCGCAGCGGGTTCTCAGCACGTGGCAGGATCCAGTGAGAGGGCGAATTTCTATCTCTCTGAACTGATGCTAGAAAGCTGTAGTGACATGAGTTATCCTGGGTGTTAGCTAGATGGTGCCAGAGCAGATCCACACTGGTGCATTTTGAAGGCAGAGTGAGTTAATGTGAACGAACGGTTTGTGAATTTGGAGACCCAAATCCTCTGCATAGCCACAGGACAGCATAGGAAATGGCAGCACAGGAACACCACCAACATGCTTCAGAAGGAACCTAGAGGGACCACCCATAAAGGCCAGAGAAGAGTCCAATTGGCTGAGTTGCCAATTAGTGTCAATTATGTGGGCACTTCTGGTGATGTGGGCATCTGCCAGTAAGGGTAGAGCTAATCTGTGCAGGAGCCAGAACTTTCTCAGGGATTTGTCTGAGTGTGTTTGTCAGTGACCGGGACATGGAGGGGGGTCGTACCTAGTGCCTAGAGCAGGAGTCAGGTCTAGTGGCTAGAGCAGGAGTTGGTAGGCAGGGGGCGGAGGCCAGGTGCCAGAGCAAAGGGTTAGAGCCAAGTCAGGAATCGGAGCCGAGGTTCAGGACCAGGTTACCTGACGTGGGACAAGGCAGTGATAAGGCTGGGGGCAAGGTAAGAGCTACAGCAACCATGGGTGAACAATCGGAGCAGCTGTCAAACTGCTGCTGCGGCTCATCTTAACAGCCAGTCGGCTGACTCTTCCAACCAATCAGGCTCTGACTCTTCCAGCCAATCAGGCTCGGTAGCCAATCAGGCAACCCTCTGCGAACCAACTGAGCTTGTTAGGTTGCCCAGAGAGTGGCTCTGCTGCAGGCCTGATTGCTGACACTGTGGAGTGAATTCCCCCAGGAGCTAAGGACCATCCCAAGCACCAGCACCTTCCAGGGACTTTTCTTTTCCCTTGCCTCCTTTAACACACACACACAGCAACGTGTATATTTAAAAAAATAAAGCAAACCCTACCATAACTAAAGACACCACTGGGCCCAGTTTTCCCCCAGGGAGAGGATGAGAGAACAAACACCACATGACAGATGTTAGTCATGTCGCTTAATGTGCCACTGAAAGGTGCTCAGATACTAGGGTGATTAACATAGTCTTAAGAACCTACACAGAACAGACCACCAACCTCATTGCACATGGGCCGCTGAGCTGTAATAATGAGACTGTGCCAATGACAGTCCTCTTGCTGTGGACCAGCTTTGAGCGACTGTTCAACTGGTTGGTGGGCCTGTTGCTTGATTGACCCATAATTGCCATCTGTACCAAAACCTTAGAGAGAGAAACAATGTGTGTGGCGGGTATCTGCTGCCTATGCCACCCACCCCCGACAGACCTGGCAACATGCTGTCAGTTCAGAAGGGAAGGGAACAATCCGTCTCGTCTAACACACACCCCTCCTCATGGCACTGATCCTGCAGCAGCCACGGACCCAGCTGTCGGCAAGTAGTGCACCAAGAGGAATCTATAAAAGCAGTCCCCATCCGGCCTAAGCTCCTTTACATTCAGTCAGGATAAAAGGATATTATCCCCGGTCGGCTGTGCCCTTGATGGGGAGCAGGTGTGACTCTGCACAGGCCCCAGCAGGTATCTTGTGTGCCTTTGAATGTCAGCAAATCCCACGCGGGGACCTCGGGGAGATCAGACGGGCGCTCTTGCTGGAGATGCTGTGCAGCGCTGGCTGGGCTACCCTGTTAACTGACACGATTACAAAGAGGAGAATCTATTTATATTTGAAATTGGCCAGGGCCGATGCAGCTAAGGGTCCGTTGGCTGCAAGACATGCCAAGTGGGACTTCCAGCTGACAGTGGCTCAGCACAGCTCCTCCTGGCTCAGCCCGTACAGCTGCCTCCCACAGGCTGTGAGCTCCTAGCTTGGGTCTCAGCTGCACTGATGTGTGGGGTGAGCATGCAGCCAGGCTGCTCAGCAGACGGGAGACTTGGCTAATTGGGGATGCCTGCAGTGCAACAGAAGCATCTGCTGCCCAGCTGGCAGACACAGCCACCTTGCCTGCATTTCAGGGGTGTCTAGTGTCACTTAGCCCCCTCAACAAACAGGCCGCTGCCTCTTGGCAAATACTGCCATCATCTCAGGCGCCCTACAAATGCCACCCACTTGGTGTGTCGGAGGGATTCCAGTGTGAAAGGAGTCTGGCTTGCAGTGTCTTCGCTCCAGACTTCAGTGGAGTATCCCACATGAGACAGGCAGCGGAACCAAAAGTTTGCGAGCCAGCCAGGCAGCTGACTTCATAGAATCATAGAATCTCAGGGTTGGAAGGGACCTCAGGAGGTCATCTAGTCCAACCCCCTGCTCAAAGCAGGACCAAACCCAACTAAATCATCCCAGCCAGGGCTTTGTCAAGCCTGACCTTAAAAACCTCTAAGGAAGGAGATTCCACCACCTCCCTAGGTAACCCATTCCAGTGCTTCACCACCCTACTAGTGAAAAAGTTTTTCCTAATATCCAACCTAAACCTCCCCCTCTTCAACTTGAGACCATTACTCCTTGTTCTGTCATCTTCTACCACGGAGAACAGTCTAGATCCATCCTCTTTGGAACCCCCTTTCAGGTAGTTGAAAGCAGCTATCAAATCCCCCCTCATTCTTCTCTTCTGCAGACTAAACAATCCCAGTTCCCTCAGCCTCTCCTCATAAGTCATGTGCTCCAGTCCCCTAATCATTTTTGTTGCCCTCCGCTGGACTCTTTCCAATTTATCCACGTCCTTCTTGTAGTGTGGGGCCCAAAACTGGACACAGTACTCCAAATGAGGCCTCACCAGTGCCGAATAGAGGGGAATAATCACGTCCCTCGATCTGCTGGAAATGCCCCTACTTATACAACCCAAAATTCCATTAGCCTTCTTGGCAACAAGGGCACACTGTTGACTCATATTCAGCTTTTCGTCCACCGTAACCCCTAGGTCCTTTTCTGCAGAACTTCAAAAAGCTCTGCAGTTGGAATATTCCTGGTTCCTGTCCACCCGTGACCCAAGGCTTTCACTGCGAAGGCAGGAATTGCACCCTCCGTGCAGTTGCATCTCAACTCTTGCATCTCATTTGGGAAGTAACAATGCACACATCCCCCCCGCCCCCACCACACACACACACGTATCTGTAGACATAAAGGCATGCATACCCGTGTGTATATATGAATACGCAGACAGATATGCATACACATACATACACATTCACATGCACAGGCATGTCCCACACACCCATGCACACAAACCTACTGAACAAACCCATAATCGAGTGCATGTGCACATCTATACAGGCACATGTATGCTTGTGCGCACACACACACACACAGAAACGTGCGCACACGCAGAGTCATTGGGTAGCCCCCCCTCCCCCCATGTGAGTCAGATACAAGGTGCTTTCTACCCGCTGCTGTAAGCTGGTTCTGAGCAGCATCTTTATGCATCGCTCTTTGCTACCCCCCTTCAGACATCCCAGTCTTCCCTGGAAATGATTCATTTAAGTGCACAAAATCTTCAAAAGGGAGGTGTTCCTGCGAGGGAAAACTCTGAATTCTAACAAACAAAAACTTTGGGCATCCTTTTATTTTGGTTTAAGTTTCTTTGACACTTACCCTGATCATCATTCATATTTGGGTTGAAACAAGGGATTTCCCCTCACTACCCCCTTTTATCCTCCCTCCTCCCAGCTTCTCCTTTATCTGCAGTAAGGAAGGCAAAGCTTGTTCCCTCACCTACTGCTAGAAGGCAGTTGGACCCGAGACTTTGTTTTAATGCTTTGAAATGGCTGGATGACGTTCTTTATTTTATCAGCCAGGACGCGCAATGATACTGATGGCGAGGCCCAGAAGCAGAAGACCCCGAAATCAACATGCAGACTCAGTAATACTTAGCTCTTACATAGCACTTTTCATCTGCAGTTTTACAAAGGCGGTCAGTATCATTATCCCCATTGCACAGATGAGGAAATTGAGGCACTGAGAGGGGAAATGACTTGCCCAAGGTCACCCACCAGGCCAGCGGCTGAGCCAGAAGTAGATCACAGGTCTCCCGAGGCCCAGCGCGCTATCCACTAGAAGACCACACTGCCTCACCCTCCCTGAAGAGTCAGATAATTTAGACCAGATCATTTAGGGATGTTTACATGTCATCTGAATGAAACCAGCATTCCTCATCTCACAGGCCTCTGCACAGGATCAGGCCTCCAGGGCTGACTTTGCAATACACAAAGCATGCTCAGGGCAATGTGATGACTGAGTTTGGCCTCTGAGGACCAGATTCGTCTCTCACTTAGGCCTGCTTCACACCAGCACAGCGCTAGTGACTTCAGTGGATTTACCTCTGAGTTACACTGGCATAAGTGAGAGCAGAGTCATGCCCTCTCACTTCACCAGTAGGCTCTCGAGCCGGAGGAACAGCTCAGATCTGAGCCATGTGGCCTAACAGACAGGGCTCTGGCTGGGAATTAGGACACATAGTGACTTACTGTTCAACCTTGTGATCTTAGACAAATCACTTAAACGCTCTGTGCCTCAGTTCCCTGTCTGTGAGATGGAGACAGTGAGGCTCGCCAGTCCTTGTAAACTGTTTGGAGATCTCTGGAGGAAAAACATTCCCTAAGTATCATTAGCAGCAGCGACGGGCAAAATATTGGCAGCATAATCTGCAGCAGCAAGCTTTTTCTTGTTTCATTGCAAAGTGGAAAATGGAACAGTTCCACCCCAAATTCAGCACAGTTCCAATATGGGCCCAACCCAAGAGGCGGCTTTGAAGTCCAGTGTAAAAACAGCCATTTCATCACATCTCAGAGCAAGGTGAGACTCGGAGGGCAGGTGAGCAACCACTCGCAACAACGCTGTGAAAAGACTGAGCTAAAGCTATGTGAGACCAAAAAAAATTAAAAAATTGTTCCCTGGTTTTCAACCTGCTGTAGCTTCAGGTGGGAAAATCCCCAATTAACCCATAAGCACGGATCTGGAAAGCAATACCCAGGATTAGAAGCAAAGGAAATTGATTCTTGTTTGAACAGAATGTTCCCCTTCTTTTACAAGTTTGCCATAGAAGGAAAGTCCTACTGCCAAACTGACTCATGTTATACTGGGAGCACTCCCAGTGCCAACGGATGTGCCCAGCTCCAGTTATGTTGGGCCCCTACAACAAGAAAACCTCCTTATAGGGCATTCAGGGGAGGCGAAATCAGTTTAAAAGCCAGACCTGGCACCCAATGGAAAAATGTACTAATGGAAGAGCCAGCTTCAAATGGATTCTACCTCACAGCTCCAAAGCCTCACGTATTTGCCATTGTACTGAACCATTTTCTGTTCCGTTTTTGTTCTATGATGAATTAGCTCATTTATAAATCACTTTGAAGAGGAAACGGGTGTAATTTTTGGTTGGTTTTCTTGCAAGGCTTGTTGGTTGATTGGGTTTTTTGAGAGGAAGGATAGTTCAGTGGTTAGAGACATGAGCAGCATGGGGTCGATTCCCTGGTCTGCCGTGCTTCTCTGGGGCTCATCTGCTCATGGGGTGGCTAGCACTTTGCTAGTTCACAAGGGCATTGTGAACCACACAGACACCATGGTCATGGGCCATATAAGGACTTGAGATATTCACCTTAATTGTATGGAGGGGACAGAAGTAATAGTCCTTTTGTCGCATGTTACCTTTACAGGGGCTTTTCTTATCATGGCTGCAGTTGTCTGGGCCCTGGGGAAAGGTGAGTGTGCTGCCTTTTGGGTTTTCATGTACTGTGCCTTTAAATTCCTAGTGCACAGCAGGGGCAGATCCTCTGACAGCAGCTGGGAATCTGCCACAGAGTTGCTGCAGTCTGTTGAGAGAAGACACACACACTGTGCTTTCTCGGTGAGACTTCGCTTTTGTTCTTTCTTGGCTAACACTAGACACTTCAGAAAAAGGTGATAGAGATTTATCCTATTTAATTTAACTGTGAATATCTTTATTATCCATCCAGATGTGGATCATGTTAAGTTGTGGTTCATATGACCATTCAGCCTTATTAATTATACACTAAACACCAGCCACTGTACAGACCAATAGCGCTTTAAAGGGTTAATTCTGAGTACAGGACACAGTAAATATAATACTTGCTGGCATCAGATGAGGCTGAAGTCAACTGAAACATATATATGAAAACAATAATCCTTGAATAAGCTGTTGCCAAAGCAGCTAAGCTTCTGCAACCAATTTGTATCACATTTAGACAAGTGATGTTACAATGCTGAGCCCATATATTATACAATTATGGGAATGTGGCTTTCATTATGTTATTAAAGTGCTAGTCGTTATGACACAGACCATGCTATCAACAGATGTTCTGTCGCGGCAGCTCTGTTGCTGCTGCAGTCCTCCCCACTTTGGATGCCATGTTGCTTCTGCTAATAGAGGCCAAGCAGGGTTAACAGGAAGTGCTTCCAGGTCCCCTGGCTTGTTACTGATTGGGCTCAATTTACAAGAGAATCTGGACGCAAGACTCTGCCAGCTAAAATAGTTTTTTTTCCCCCCTCCTTTTAAAATGTTCCTATCCTCATCGGCAGGAGTAAAGCAAACATAAAACAGATGGTCAAGCAGGGTATTCCCAGCAAGGAAGAAAACACATTTTTATATGATCCTTGTTAAAAATAAAATGTACAGTATATCCTATGGATCGGTTCTGTGTTTCAGGAAATACCATGTATTCTATAGGTAGGCTTGGCAAAATTCTTTTTTAAAAAAAAATAATAATTTTACCAGATAATAGCTACTTTTCTTTTTAAAGTTTTTTTAAATTATCAATTTAAATTTTCTCAGTTGCAGAAAATTATGGTGGGGAATCAGGCAATGTGGGGGGGGGGGGTCAGAGAATAATTATTTAATGACCGTAGACATTGAGATTACAACAATTACAACTTTATAAGCATAACACCACAAATCGTTAACATCACTTGTCAAATTACACAAAGCAAATATCCTTAATATCCTTAAATCAATTCTAGTAAGTTCTCAAGCATCATTTTTCTTATGTTGTCTATTTGTAAATTTCAATTATTATCAATGGAAATACTTTCGTGGGTTTGTGCATATATGGTGAAATGAATGTTTGCCAACCTTTACCAATAAAAGTCTAATCCTTCCAAGCCTAGGAGCCTGGTTCTCCTACCACTTACATTAGGAGTAACTATTGAAGCCAATGGAGTTTTAAAGGCAATTAGACTGGGGGACAAGGACCAGTCTGGACAACATAGCAATAAGTGATAGAAACGGGCACAACCTGTTTCTAGATCAAATTCTGAACTTTTTAACATCAGGGAGTAGAGCTGGTCAAAAAATGAAAATCAATTTTTGCAGTGGAGGAGGCCTGTGGGGGGAGGATCAAAATTGTTTTCATTAAAGTTTTTGAAATGGACCATTTAAAAAAAATCAGTTTTATTTTAAATATATTTTTAGAGTTTTATCAAAGAGAAAATTATTGCAAATTTTGAAAGGACTGACCCCTGTTTTCCCAAAACTGTGAAATCTCAACCATTTTCATACTGTTTTTTATTTTATTTTTAAATTGTGAAGCATAATTTTAAAAGGTACATTTTACATGTAAAAACGTAAAATTAGTGAAATTTTTAAAGGCTTTTTTTCCAACATAAAAAACCCTTTTCATTTGAAAAATTTCAACCAGCTCAACCCAAGAGGTCCAAGTTTCTGGTTTGGGGCCACCTCCATATGACATTGGTGGGATTTCACATATTTCCAATGACTGCAGAGCCACACCAGCTAATCCACAGAAATCTGACACGGCAAGCACTTCCCAGGACCTTTATTTAACAAAGCACTTAAGCATACGCTTAGCTTGCTAAATTGGGGACCCAAATGGGTGAGAAACAGCTGGAAATGTTCTGGAAATGTAGAGGGGAGAGAACAGCCTCACCACTAAGCATTGCTTTCTCCACGTTAATTCATGCACTATCCCCTTTACTCTTATGCCCATCCTTTACACACACAAACCCATGCACCCACCTCCCTCCTTTCTACTCTTCCCACTCTTTTCTCTATTCCTTTCCAGTCCTTACCACCTCCTTTGCTCTAGCCCTTTCCCCAATCCCCCCTTTAATATCCCTATTGTGCTTTTCTACCCTCCCTCCTTGCTACTCCATGTTTCCAGTGATTCCTGCAATCCCCAATAACTGCCAACATTACAAAGCTCCGCTCCTCTGTAAAGAAGATCCATACTCTTAATAGGCAGCATAGTCAATCTACAAGCCAGCACATCTTCCAATCCTCTCTGTATCCTTCCCCAGCAGCTAACATATACCCCTCACTTGTTTTTGTTTTATTTTTTCGGCGTTCATCTAGCAGCCGCCTTCAAAAGTTTAATTTCCTACATAAATCTGTCAACTACTTGTGAAAGTTCAAAATAACAGCACTTATACATACTTCATAACACGCCTGTTGGGCACTAATGGGAAAGCCAACTCAGAACCAAAAGCCCTTCTATTTTCCAGAGACGTTAGATAGCACAGAGTATTTACTTTTTAATTAGAAGCTGCCTTAAGGAGAAGAGCAGACGGAAGTCAAGCCGCGTTTCACCATTGGTGGAACATAACAGGTGTTGCATTATCAGCCCAAGCTAGCTTTGGATCCAAATGGAACCCACGGGTCATTGCGTATTACTGGTCCTCTGCTGATCCCGCTCCACAGAGGACACGAGTCTCTTACAAGTGCCGGCTACAAGACTTTCTCCCTTAGCTCAAGCTCTGTAGTGGCTTATGCTTTCAACTCTACATCTTCCCAGTTCAATTCCCCTTTACAACCATGATAGTGCTCATTGCACCAAGCCCGCTCAAACTTTGGGTTCTTGGAGCTCTAGAACCAAGTTTTGCAGTTCAGTCCCAGCTCTAATTTTTACATTGACCACTGAAACAAAGAATGCCTTCATCCAAGCTCATGCACTTCTCATTGGGACTCCCAATTTTTGAGGACAACGGAAGCCTTGCCTGTTTAAAAGATGGCAGACTTGAGTGCTAAGTCCATACTGTCAGGGCAAGAATGCACCTATCTTAGAATCTCAGTCTCACTCCCAGTCCATACCACAAACTCAGCTGAGCCTTGCAACATTATCCTGAAAATTTACCTGCCTAGATACACATTAATTCATCTGCCCTTTACCTTGATGACAGTGAAAGGAAATATATTTTCACTTACCTGTCAAAACAATATACACACTCCAGACAAATGAGTGAGTAGAATTTTGCAAGGATGAATTAGGTGGTGCTTTTGCATCATAAGTTGACAGGTATTGAATTTGTTCTAACTCATTCAATTTTTTGCATCCAAGGGCTTTTAAAAATACATAAATATGTAACATATATAAATATAGTTTTACAGTCCAAGGATGCAAAAAACTGAATAAATATTGCTATAAATAAAAGGCAAAGACACCATCCTATGCATTAAATGAGGCAGGTTCCTGTGGAAATGTATGCGATCATGTAATTCAAGCCTGCTTCATAATGCATATATATGTACTTTGGCAGGTGGGGCCGCTCCATAGCGCCCGCTATGGGGCCAAGCGTAGTACTGTAGGTGCTCCCTGCCTCAGTACATCAGTTGTAGGTAAACTTGACGTCAGTCTATACTCAGCCCAGTGACTATAACAAACTCAAACTTTGGCAGCCGGTGACTTTAAATATATAAACAAAACCTCCAAGGAAAATGCCTACCTGCAGTGCTCGAGGGCCTCAGACTCATAGACTTTAAGGTCAGAAGGGACCGTTGCAATTATCTAGTCTGACCTCCTGCACATTGCAGGCCACAGAACCTCACCCACTCCTGAAATACACCCCCTAACCTCTGGCTGAGTTACTAAAGTCCTCAAATCATGGCCCTGGGGTTCTGGACTATCACTGAGGCACTCCTCCTCTGTCCCACTTTCATCCCACACTGCCCTAAGAAGAAGCAGGCAAGCCTTCTTAACTGGCCTGCAGGCTCCTGATTGGTCAGTATTTTCTCCTGGCCTGTCTAGGCCTCTGGAGGACTGTCTTGCTAGTAACCCAGTCTGAATGGATTTTCCTGGGGCGGGAAGGGTATGATATCACAATTTACATAGCACATAGCATGTACTAAGGAATGTATAGACATAATATAACAAGCCCCTTCCCCAAAATACTATGCCTGCCAAGATTTTCCAAGTGGCTAGTAATTTTGTGTTCCTCAATTTTTGGATGCCCAGAGTGACATCTTAACGGGACCTGATTTTCAGAGGGTGGTGCTGAGCACTTTCTGATAAATAACCCCTTTTAAGATATGTCAAACAGAGTGCCCAAGATCACTAATCACTAACTTTAGCCCCTGCAAGCATTTAAATCCTATGCATAACTTTACTCAAGTCCTCCCATAGAGTTCATGGCTGGCCATGACATATGCACAGCAGCAGTGTCCATGACGATGATGGGGGAGTGCTAAACATAACAACATAGAGATCATACACAGCCCCAGGGAGGGCAAAGTGAGATAATTACTAAGAATAGTAAGTCAAGGGAAAAGAATAATCCCTATCTTCCCCCAAGCAGCAAATTCCATGCTGACAAATGCAAAGAAATACCAATGGAGGGGAATAACTTGAACACACACATATCTGAGGTCTAAATGAACGGTAACCACCTGAAAACATGGATGTCACTGGGGGCAGTGCAATGAAAATCTCTGTTCAGTGTGCAGCAGTGGTAAAAAAAAAATAGCACAGTGCGAAGACTTATAAAGAATAGACAGACAATATCACATAAATCAGTATAAAGCTGTTGAATACGCTGATGGTATGTCCACCCTGAGTGCTCAGTTCTGCACATGCCATCCTACAAAAGGGTTCAGGGAAAACAAAAACGGTTCCCATGTAGACAATGGCGATTTCCATATGAGGAGACTGAAAAGAGAGGGGCTGGTTAGTTTAGAGAGGATATGATTACAAGAGACCATGACAGAGGTATTGTGGCAGGGGATACAAACCCCGCACTAGCATGGAAGGGGTTAAGAAGCTGCCCTGGACTGGAGTGACCCCGCCTTGCCTGCACCTCCAACTCATGCCAGGACTGGAGGAGGAGTTAAACAGAGGGAACTCCACACGCATGGGGGCAACCTTGGGAAGGGAGCTACTGTTGAGCTTCTCCAGCCCCAGAAGGAGGACATCCAGCCTATAGATTCCCTGCCCTTGCAGAGGCTTGCACTGAAGCCCACTGAACACCGATACTCCCGGGCCCCTCTGAGGTAGGAGAGACCATATCCTGGAGCAGCGTTTCTCAAATGCGGCCACTGTGGCCGCATGCGGCCGCCAGCGGCTCTTCTTGCAGCCACAGCCTCCTGGGCAGTGATTGGGGGGGCAAAGCAGTGGCCCCTCTCCTGGGGCTGCCAGCAGGGGTTGGGACCTGTCCCGCTCTGGAGCCACAAATGCCAGAGTAGCAGGCAGCCAATTTGAGTTTCCCACCTTCCCAGGGGCAGTGGGGCTTGGGTTTCTGGCTTCCGGCCTGGGGTGGCGGGCAGCAGGCTCTGGCTGTGGGGCTTCATCCCCCAGCTGCAGGCTCACCAAACCCCGACTGTCCGTGGACCCCACCACTTCCCTCGGCCCTCCATCACTCCTGACCCCCGCTGCCTCCCTACCCACCTCTCTATCCAGGGCTTAATTTGTCACCCGGCTTGTGCCAGGGTTGAGTAAGTCTGCTGTGAAAAGTGATATTTGTATGTTTGTTAAGATCACTTTTCACTGCCTCCCAGCTAGATAGTAAGTCTGCTGTTCAAAGTGATCTTAACAAACATACAAATATCAGTTTTCACAGCAGTAGACTTACTAGATAGCAAGTCTTAAAAAAAGAAATCAAAAAAGCAAAAGAAACAGCAAAAAAGACAAGACCATGCACAGCACCTTATTTTGTTTCTGTTCTGTTTATGTCAAGTAAAGAATAGAGATAATTGTACATTATTTTTAATTACTGGGTCAGCAAAAACCCCTACTTAAATAAATTACAATGATTTGGACATGGATATGTGCATATTTGTTTTTCCTAAAGTTAAGTATTTTAGAAAAAGTTGTCAGAGTGGCCACCAGCAAGAGTTGGTGGCCACATTCTAAGGCCACCAAAAATTTTCTTGTGAGAACCCCTGTGGAGTGAGCTGCTTATAGGTTCTTCTTTACCTCTCTTTTGTGTAACCCCTTTGGCTGACTCTGGGTGGTTTGGTGCCATGACCTGGGACACAGAGAAGGGACAAGATAGTCTAGAGGCCCTGGTCAGAAAGTGAACACCAACCCGCTAAAAAGATGCCCCCACACTGAAGCTAAATAGATCAGGAGGATGGGAACATCGATGGGGGAGCCCATGCATCTACAGCTAAGAACACCCATGCTTGTGTAATGAGGATAAAATAATGGACAAGGGGAATTCATGCCTGAGGAGAGAACCCAAACACTAACTGAGTGTTAGGAAGAAATTTCCTCTATGCACATGTTAGTATAGGTCTACCTACTGCAGGGGTTCTTCCATTTTTGTCTCAACCAGCTGGTTCAGGTCATTGTCATAGACAGGATGCGAGACTATATGCACCTCTGGTCTGATCCAGACTGGGAATTCCTATAGTCCAATAAATTATCCTTTGGCTCTTGGAATTTTTTCAGATTAGTGTTCCAAGAAGTTATCAAGTGAGTGGGAATTCTGATTCTTTCTGCAAGGTTGTACTGATTGGTTTCTAGCACCGTGTAATGCTCTGCTTGGTTGATATCGGCTATTACTTTTCATAGGCATGTATTTTAACATTACCCTGAAATTTGCTATTTTGCTTCATTAAAAAAATGGTACTTTTTTGGGGAGGAAAAAAATGTAGCATACTAATGAGATAATCATCTCAGCTGGCAACCTGCGTTGTTGTTTTTTTGTAGCCAGAACTTCGATTTTTGTGAAAAATTTGCACACACACACACACAAAAAAAGGCAACCTGGGTTAATTGATGCTCTTCCCATTGTAATCAAAGGCAAAACTTCAACTGACTTCAATGGGAGCCTTTGGCGTATCCTTAGTTTAGCATCCATAAATGTATAGGGCATACAGCTAAACTGATTTACACCAGCTGATGATCTGGCCCACAGTAAGGGAATAAGCTGGACAAAGACCCTCAACCACTGGAAGGAATGGGCTGGTCAGTAGTGACCCTTTTGCTGGATCAATGATCAGAGGCACTAACAGGTTCCAAAGGGAACCATGTACAGATCTCCCAGGTCCATACGATAGCAACGGCAAAGGCGGAGAGCTGAGTGTCCAAACAGGGGGTCTTCGGGGTTCTGAGTGTGGTACCACTCATCCTGCCTTTTAAGAGTTGTCCTTTGTGTGGTGTTTGGTAGCTTGTGGTTCATACCCAGTAAGGAACTATTAAGAAGCACTTGATCGGAAAAAGTGGAGGGCCAGATCCTACGCTGATGTAAATTGACGTCATTCTATTCAAGTCCACAGAGCAAAATCAGTTTACACCCGCTGAGGATCGGGACCCGGGCTTTAGAGCAACACTGCATGGGCTCGTGTGCTGCAGAACAAAGGCAGGATTTGGTTGCACGGGTCAAGCGTTGTTAGAAATCAGCTCGCTCCCTCCTTTTTCATGGATTTGCCCTTTCTTTCTTTGAGATGCAGGTGGTCACCCTGCCTTTAACAGGAAGGGGGAAGGCCCACGGAGGTGAGGGAATCGGTGAAACTCAATCTGCACAGTACACAGAGCTGTGCACTAAAAGTTTGCTCCCTTCCCATTTATCAAGCATTATAGCATCTACAAAGGTATTTTCCGGAAGGCTGGGAAATGCATCTCCTGTGAAAGCCATTGAGAATAAAGCCCCACACTGATCACTACCCCTCTCCCACCGTGCCCATATTAAACGGAGGAGCGTAGTCATCTGCAATCCATTTGGATGATGGCTGCCCTCTCTGTGGAGGAGAAGAGCAGCTGCCACAGGCAACATACCTTTGGCTGATGTAAATGTGAATCTCTGCTGACACCTCGTGGTCAAAATGCATAGGATAATTGAGTTTGATTTCAAGTATGCTAGGCCTTTCTCCCATGCTGCCTAGTAGTGTCTCCAAATGAGATGGGTGTTGATTCATTAGCAAAGAGTGTCTTTGCTGTCATGGGTTTGTGTCCCAAACTTAGGAACATTCCTGACATCATAAGATGTTAGATGCACATTTCGAAACGCTCAAAGTGTTCGGGCAGAGTTTTTACTCTATGCTCTGCATGAAATCCTGGCTCCATAAAAGTCAATGAAAGTTTCTTCACTGACTTTCATGGGGCCAGGATTTCATCCTCTCTGTCTGGGTTTCTCTTGATGGTTCTTCTTCAGGGATTGTGTGTGTGTGTAAACACTGGACAGAAACATTTCTGGGATCGCATATTTCTATGTAGATCAATATGAATATGTGTGAGCCCAGAAATGTTTGCAAAAGACAATAGTCCATAGCTTTGCAGCATCCAAATCCAGATGGTTTTGGTGAGAAAGAAATAGATGACCTGGGAATCAAACCCAGGCCCCTTGGCTCTCCTCCAGATGTTCTACCAGCTGCTCACACCAAGTCCCCTCTGGTCAATTACTTTACTTGATGCTTCTAATCAACAATATTATATATGTGATGCTATAAACTTTTGTATTTAATATTAGCTCATAACTCAGCATCCAAAACCAGATGTTTTTGGTGAGAAATAAATTGATGACTTATCAGAGGATTGAACCCAGGCCCCTTGATTAACTTCCAGATGGTCTACCAGCTGAGCTGCAAAACTAACTGGTTACTGGCTGCTCCCTCTGGTCAATTTCTCTTCATGAAAAGAAAAAAAAAAAAGGCTTTCAGATCTCCCAATCCAACTTACAAAAATACGTGAGAAAAGTTTTTATAATCACGTCTAGCAACAGGAAAACATGGAGTTGTGTTGAGGCAGCACAAGGCATCACCCTTTGGGAAGACCATTTCAGTCCCTCACATCCCCTTCCTTAGTGCCTTAATTTCCAGGCAGTGTGGTGGTTTCATATAGACACAGGAATATGATATATTGTAATGTAAGATTAACTTGAACTTTATCATGCCGCTTATTCAGCCTCTCTCTGCTCAACTGTATAGTTACAAGGCTCTCCAGAAGGCTATTGTTGGGAGCCCAGCAATATGCAAAGTACATAGACTACTACTGGCTTTAGACTGACTTTGGTGAAGCTGGAGCATTGAATGCAGTAGGTTTAGATCTAGGGGAATATTACAAGCCTTGATCCAGCAAAGCACGTAAGCACTTGCTTAACTTTAAGCAAATAAATACTCCCATCGAAATCAATGAGCCTGCTCATAGGCTTAAAGTTAAGCACATTCTTAAGGGCTTTGCTGGATTGGGCCACAAAGAGGGAATGCTGTGCAAGCTGCTCTTCTCATAGCATTGCACTGTTGCTGTGGTTTAGATGTTGCTATATCAGAGATGTATTGATCAATTTGTTCCAGGATACATAACAGATTTCAAAAGGGTGGGTTGGTTTTTAAATCATAGATGCAAAAATTCGGTAAAAACCTTCCATGCCATGAAAGCCAAAGCACCAGAGTCTTGAAAGCCTTCCTCAGCATTAAAGGGGCATCATCCACCTCAAAATCTCATCTGTGTCTAAAAATGGCTGCCCACTATTGTTAAAGGCAACACGAGTATTATTGCTTAAAGAAATTAGATTGAAAGATTTTTTTTTCTTTATTTTTAGTGTTTCTTTGGGGCATTTGAGAGTGCTTTATGAATAATCAATCCATGGTTTCCCTGACTAGCTAGTCAGTTTGTATGCATGTTCCACAGGACAAACAGGGAGAGAAAAACATTTTTTTAAACAGGAAAATGTGATTGTAAAAGCATAAGAATTGGCAGTGCAAACTCAGGGGCAGACATAGGACCAGAAATAACTTTAAACTCATTTTGCCATTTAATTGACTAGATTGCAAGATGGTCTCTTTAAATTTAAGTTAATTTTAAAAAGAGGATCCTGAATCTGTTTTTGCAAACTTCAGGTAGATGTGACAATTCCCCTCAATTTGGCACTCGTGAGGCAACATCTGGAGTATGATGGTGCGTCCAGTTTTCCTCCTCCTCCCCCACTACAGAAAGGATGTAGGCAAATTGGAGAGAGTCCAGCCGAGGGCAACAAAAATGATTAGAGGGCTGAGGCCCATGATTTATGAAGAGAGGCTGAGGGAACTGGGCTTATTTAGTCTGCAGAAGAGAAGAGTGAGGGGGGATTTGATAGCAGCCTTCAACTACCTGAAGGGGAGTTCCAAAGAGGATGGAGTTAGGCTGTTCTCCGCGGTGGCAAATGACAGAACAAGGAGCAATGGTCTCAAGTTGCAGTGGGGGAGGTCTAGGTTGGATATTAGGAAAAACTATTTCACTAGGAGGGTGGTGAAGCACTGGAATGGGTTACCTCGGGAGGTGGTGAAATCTCCATCCTTAGAGGTTTTTAAGTCCAAGCTTGACAGAGCCCTGGCTGGGATGATTTAGTTGGTGTTGGTCCTGCTTTGAGCAGGGGGTTGGACTAGATGACCTCCTGAGATCTCTTCCAACCCTAATCTTCTATGATTCTATGAATTGTGTGCGAAGGCCCCAGATTCCTGCTACCATCAACAAGGTGAGCTGTTTGGCCGGAACTCTATCAAAACTAAGCCTGGTCAAAAAATGGAAGGTCTGTCTCATGGTAAATCCAAGATTTTAAATATTGGTTTCATTCCAATTTGGAAAGTCAAAACCTCAGAATTTTTTGCAAATATCCCAAAATATTTCATTTTGACCCTATTAAAAGGTCTCAATTTGACTTTATCATTTCAGTTTTTGTTATGTTATATTATTTTCGGTACATTCAAAATAACAAAGTCAAAACTAAAACACTACAATAATTTCCCTTAGAAAATTTCAACACCATCGATGCGTTCCCCTGAAACGTTTTGATTTTGTGGAATCAGCATTTTCCAGAACACTGTCCCATTGGAAAATTTTCAACCAGCTCTAATGAAAACACCCTCCAAAATCCCACTGAGCTGTTTGCGATCACACATCTTAGCAAGTGTGTTTACTGAACGGAGAGGTGAGAGAGGAATACGGCTGGGCAAGGGGTGATGGAAGAAGGGACAGGCAGGGGAGCTTAGAAGAAAAAGAGACCAAGACAAATACCAGCAGGAACAAAAGGTCAGAGAAAAGCCCATTGAGGCCACATGCCTAGATCCAGCACACTTAATCAGTGTCTCAGGCTGGGACAGATCACAGGCGGAGCAAGAGTGGAAGCTCTGTGGGTCGCATAATATCACAAACATTTATTCTTTTAATAGTTACAGAAATCACAATGGGCATGATCCTGTGAGGTGCTGAGCACCACTGAAGTTAATGAGAGCTGAGGCTCCTTGGCACTTCATAGGTACACTCAGCACCTGGCAGGATTAGGCCCAGCATGAATACAGTCCAAACAGCTCAACTGTCTCAAACACAATGTAACAATAGGACTATAGTTATGGGGCCCAACATGCCAAGACACAACCAGAGACTGGGAGAGAGAGAGAGAGAGCTAACTGGAGTCCACTGGGGAATAAAGAGGAAAATGTGTAGTGTAGATAGAATGACACAGCAACACAACGATTGAGTCGGCATGTGACGTTGACCCCCAAAGCGAATGGATACATGGGGCCATCCACATGGAACAGAAAGTCACTAGATGTTTCCCAAGACATTGGGAAACATGAGCCTGATTTCCCTGACCAAACCAATTGTCTGCACAGGGAATATGGTTTCAAAGATACTGCGAGCTTGGTTCTCCTAACACTTATGCTGGTGTAACTCTATTGACAGCAGTGAAGAGACTCCTGATTTGCACTGGTATAAGAGATTTTAGCCAAGTATCCCTTAAGGAATTACCCCAACAGCAAAGCATAGTGGCCAGAAGCTCATAGTTAAGGCTAAGATTTTATCTCAGATATTTTTAGTAAGAGTCACAGACAGGTCACAGGCAATAATGAAAAATTCACGGAAGCCGGGACCAGTCCCCGACTTTTACTAAAAATATCCCTGACAAAATGGGGAGCTCAGCTGTGGGGTCCCCACACTGCCTGCAGAGGTTGGGCAGCTGCAGGGGCTGCTCCAAGCTCTGGGGGGCTCCCGCACCATCAGTGGTGGCTTGGAGCTCCATGGTCTCCCATCTCAGAGCTCCGGGATACCCCCACCACCCGTGGCAGCCGGGAGCTTTGAAGGACCTCCGGCCCCATGGCAGCTCAGAACTCCGGGGGCCCCTCCGCGCCTCAGTGCTCCAGGGTACCCCTGCCGCCCGCAGCGGTGGGGTGCTCCCGGGTTCCCTGGCCCCCATGGCAGCCAGGAGCTCCAGGGGGGCCCCCGCTGCCAGAAGCAGCTGGGAACTGCGGCCCCGCCACCTGCGTCACCCAGGAGCTGCAGGAGGGGGCCCCATTGCCCACAGCAGCTCAGAGCTGTGGAGGGTGCCCGCTGGCCGCGACAGCTGGGAGCAGGCGGCGGGGGGACCCTGCAGCTCCCGCCCGACAGGGCTGAATTCACAGAGGTCACTGGAAGTCATGGATTCCGTGACTTTCAAGACCTCTGTGAAAAAATTATTCATCGTCAATGGTGCCTTTTAATTCCCACTGCTCCTATTCCTGACCTAGTCTGACAGATGCCAGTCGGGCTCAACCTGTCCTGTTTTAAACAAAGTCAAGTCAATGGAACTATGCCCAATTAATACCAATATGTGGCCCTATATTTTACTGATATACCACAACATTGGTGGAATTCTTCTCTCAAAGAGAGAGAGAGAGAGAGGACATAAGAAAGTGGTAGAAGAATTGACTCACTGCGGGGGCGCTCCCTCATGGCTAGGCATAGCATACCAGTGTTCTCCTCTCTCGCACGCGCTGCTGAGGGTCATTCCAGTCCCACCATTATCTGCCCCTTCTCACAGCTCAAATTTCTGTTCAGGTCGTGTTTTAGTCCAACCCTTCCCAGGGTAACAAAGTCCCACACAACCAAAGTCCAGTGTCTTTTTGTAACTCTGGGTCCCATTGTCTTCACACCCTTCTCTCAGGATTTTCAGTCACCTTTATCCCCTTCTCAGGAGCCTCACACCACCCTCCCCAGTGGCTGGTAGGGGAACTCAGCCCATCCACTACAATGTGCTCCAGGGATTCTATAACCACCAGCCAAGGGCTGCTCTACCAGGCGCCTTGTTGCTGCCTGCCTGAACTACTTCTTACCTTAGCCTGTCAGCAGGCCTCTCCCACAGCCTCTCAAAGTTCACCCTTCTCTCAGGGCCAGGACTCACAGGGCTGTCCCCTGGGATCCCCTGTCAAAATCCCTGATTAAAAGTACAAATTGAATCCACTTCTGCCTTCCTCAGCCCTGACCTTTCTCACTTTGTTCCTCCACTGAATGCCTCTCAGGGCTCTCCCCCTGGAAGTTTAGATGCTGCCCTTTTATCAGGGCTCACCATCTGCACTTACTCCTCGTCTCTCGTGGCCTGCTACCAGATTCCTCTCCTCAGGAGAGGACCCCAGGGCCAACTCTCTCTCTGGACTTCCTCCTTGATGTTTCAAGCCTCTCAGGTCCCCAGTGCCAAGAGAGGGACTGCAAAATTCTTCCCTCTCTCTCAGCAGCCCCCTTCTGCTCCCAACTACGTCTCTTTATAGCAACCACCCAGCTGGGCCTACTCCTTAATTGGACATGGTTCATCCTCCAGGTGCAACCAGGTGAGTTAACTGACCTCTCACACTCCAGTTAGCTCTTTCAGAGCCAGGATAGTGTATACACCCCATCACAGAAATCTAATCCAGCATGCACCCAATCAGTAGCATGGTCAAATGGTTAGAGCAGTGAGCAGCAGCCCTGACTCCTTGGTTCTATTTTCATTTCTGCCACTGACTAACTGGTTCAGCTCTCAGTCTCGCTCTGCCTCAGTTTTGCAGTATGTTCAAATGAATATAACAACTCCTATCTCCTAGGGGAGTTGTGATTCTGGGTTAATTCGTTGTTTGTAAAGCTGTTTGGATGCATCTTCACTGCAGAATTAACTCAAGTCACTTCCACACTCAAGTCACTTCCCTTGCGGTGCGGACTACCCACCCTCAATTGTTGTGTCACGGCACTAGCCCGCATCCACACCACAGCGTGGTCCTGTTAGCAGCTGACAAGGTGAGCTGACTTCAGGCCTGTGCTATCCCCCTTCATGCTGGCCAGCTCACCTTACTACCACCACACGAGTAAGGGGGTTTTGTGTGGGGATGGGTTCAAGTTAATGACTATAAGACGTGGTAATTCACTAGTGAAGGCAAGTGAGTTCCGTGGGCAGAACGCACTATAGAAGTACACAGAATTATCCATATCCTCTCTGCACCCCAGCCACAGTATTTACCCCTTTGCTCCTGGGCCTTTTGTCCATCTTCCCCCACATTATACATCTGTGCTAGTATTTCCACAGACGTCAGTGGGATGCCAGGTCACAGTGGGCAGGTCTCCATTTGCTGCATGCACCGGCAGGAGTGAAGCAGTTAAAGCAAACTTGAACCTTTTTCGGTTGCATTTGGAGCATGGCACCTTACAGCTGATTAGCATTTTGCCCTCACCGGTACTTCCAGACTAATCTGCTAAAATTGTTGCAGGAGCTGGGAACATGTGGATAGTTCAGCCAGCCAGAAAGACATAAAGAGAATTCGAGAGAGGAATCATGCTGCTGGTAAACTTTCTTAGCATCCAAAAGCAGGCAGGCCCTGTCCAATCTACGCAAAGGCCTCCGTTGAGCTCAGTCATTCAAAACCCATCAACAATATGTTTCACTGTTCTCTTCGGAAATGCTGCACTTCCCCGTGGTGGTGTTATCCGCTCTCTACGTCCAGGAGATTCTCTCACTGGGGGGCACTCGGCAAAATGATGATCCTGCCAGACCTGAGGCTCAACTCTCTGCTGACATAACTCCGTTGAAGTCAGTCTTCCACAGCAACAGAAAATTAGGCTCTTCTTCATCTTTGCCTTTACATTGCTTTGGGCAGTGGCTTCGTTTTCCTCCTGCGCTGACCTGGAACTTGGAGACTTCCTCGGTGGCCATAAATGGAACAAAGTATTGCTGAGCAATAGTATCCCCAACTAGACTCAGCTTCCGCATTATGGCCAGACCCATGGATATCAATCCACACAGGCCTCCTGCATCACTATGACCAATGATTACATTTCCCATATTCGTTATGGTGTCTGTCAGGTTCTTTTTGTTTTTCATCAGGCCTTTTAGGAATATAAGAAACACGGGATGCTGCTCTCCTAGATTAGACCATTGGTCATCAAGATCAGAACCCTTCTTGCAATAGTGAACATCCTGGTGCTTCAGAAGAAAAACCATGTACCTAACCAATTGAGCAATGCTGGGAAAGGGGGATATTTCTTCCTGATCATCAACGTGTAATCAGCTGATGCCTTGAAGCGTGAGATTTGACTGTCCTGGTGATGCTTTGGGGTTCAACCCACACCAGGGTTGCGTCACCACCTGCCCTGCAACTCTGGGTGCCTTAAATGCTATGCGGCTGTGGCTCACAGCCCTGAAACCAACAGCCAGCCTACGAGCATGCAGGTCACACCCTGGCACCCACTGCCCAGTTACTTCTTTTTTTTGTAGAGTGACCCCAACAGTCTCTCAGTCCCAGTTTCTCCCAGTCTGCCCTTTGATGTCCAACCCTCTCCTGGAACTGAATCATCTGCTAAGCAAACGTCACCAGCTCCTGGACCCAGCTCAGTGGTTTTCTCTCCTAATGACGCTCACCCAGCTTGGGCCTGCAGCATGGGTAGGATCATCTGGAGTTGCTAGCACTGCCACACCACATGATGGCTGCAGACCAGAAACAAAGAGGCATAGCTGCCTACCCATATGCTTGCTGACACTTCTGTGCCTTGCTGGCCTGCACTAACTTCCCTGGCCCTGCTCTTCTGAATGGCAGATCCTGCAACTTGGATTGCTTGGTGCATGGCAAGGCAAAGAAACAGGACTTTTCGGGAGGACTCCATCCCCTCTTCTTTCATGCACTGTGTCCCTTTCCTACATGGTGCTGTTGATGTTTCCTGCAGGCACCGCTACTGTCACTCCCATCGATGTTGCCAGTTGCCCAGGCCCACGGTCCTGCATTCTCTGCAAGCTGATATTTGCACTTGCCCCCCTCCCCTTCTTCTATCCCATCATGGGGCACAATAACGTCCAGGCCACTGAGACAAGAATCAAAGATGCCTGCTCCAGGCACAAGCTGCATAAATAAAAATACTTGGCCCTTGTACAGCTAGATTGTATCTTTGCAATCTGCTCTGAGCAAGAACAGCATGGAGCTGTGCTGCCCAGGGAGCAGACTGTATCACAAGCCCTGCTATGCTACCTACTAAAGCCAGGGCTCCTCCCACTCCGTCCACTCCCTACACACTTGCTCATAGCAGGAAATAGTCCCTGCTCTGGCCAACACAACCAGAGCCACAATCTAAGCAGGGAAGGTCTTGCTGTCTCTTGTTCCCCAGTGCAGCAGAGTAATGGCTGTTTGTGTCTTTCATATGAGGACTGCAAAGCTCTTTACAATACACCTGTTAGGTAGGGCAGTATTACCCTCATTCTAGAGATGGGGCGAATTGAGGCACAAAAAGATAAGTGACATACCTGAGACCAAACAGCAAGTCACTAGCAGAACTGGGAACAGAACCAAGGAGAGCTCATACCGCTGCCTGTGCTCTAGCCACATCTCGACACTCCCTCTTTGGTTGAGTGAGACCTACGGTTTTACAAAACACTGCATGGCCTTGTTTAACTACAAGGAAATACTTTCTCAGAATAAGGCAAGATTCTGCACAGGTGACCAAAGCTCTGATATATGAAGGGAATGTCTAATGAAAATCAAAGAGCTGGCTCCATTCTAACCAGAAGGAGCTGCAGCTTCTGGTTGCAGAAAGATGATACGCAGCAATGAAAACAAACAAATGGAACAAAATGAGATTTGGAAACCAACCAGGAGATGTCTCAAGTGGAGGAAATGGGCAGCTATAGGGGATTAAAATATGGACAGGTTGGTAGCTGCAACTTAATAGCAGCGATATGCAGACACTTAAGACCTGGGTTCTATTCTTCCCTCTGCCACTGATCACTTGTGTGACACTGGGCAAGTAATTTCACCTCTACTTCCCCTTCTCTGTTTAGACTATAGACTCTTAGGGGCAGGAATAGTCTTTTATGATGTGTCTGTAGAGCACCTAACCCTACCCTCAGTGAGGCCTCTAGGTGCTAACTGCAATACATATTGGTAATAATAATTTGGGAATGGGAAAAGCAGGAGGAAACTGCACTGGGCTCCATTCCCCCCTGGTCTAACTCCTCCGAAGGCATAGGGTAACATTTTTTAAAGCACCTACTTGGCTTAGGAGCTTAAGTCCCATGGACTTTCAAGGAGACCCAGGCTCCTGAATGCCTTCGTCTCTTTTGACAATAGGACTCAGGTTCTTAAACCAGTCAGTTGGGCCCTACCTGTGGCACTGTGATTCCATCGGAGTTGCACCAGGGATTAGTTTGACTTGCTTGCTTAACTAAAGCTGGTAATTTAAAAACAGGAAAGACAGTGAAGAGGTGGGAAGCAGCATTCTGATGAAACAAAGATCCGAGCACATGCCCCGCGTTGTGCCTTGTTTCGCCATGGCGCTGCTGCCCACTCCTGAATCCAAGAGAAGAGCTCAGAGTGAGAATGGCCAGAAACAATAACTTCTTCATGACATCAAAGTGCTGGGGTGATAAAAAACCCAGCAACAAAGGAGAGAAGCAGCTACTTCTCTGGCATGCGAGGAGATGTATTTTTGACCCCTGGCTGCGATAGATTAACCATTTGATTGCCCTGGGCCAATTGAAATGTCCCCATGACAACCCACACCAAAACTTGTAAGAAAAATCTCACACTCTCTACCCCAGCTGACCTTGACTCCAAGTTCTCGGACAGCCTGGTCCCAAACCATCCAGGACTTCGTAGATCAAAGTCAACATCTTGAGTCACACCGGGAAGTGAAAAGGAAACTTGTGCATTCACTAAAGAACTGGTGTAATTTGTTCTCTGAGATTAATTCATCATACTTATCATATTATTTACATTACATTCCTGTCCAACTTTGTTAGGCACTGTCCAAGCGTAACTCCAGTGGCTAACCCACCTAACAGGCTGGGCAGCTGAATCCTGTCCCAGCTGGAGCTTCTGTGTGCGTCTTCAAGTGTAGCTCCATGTAGAGTGTACTGCAATAGTCTGGAGTTCATAAAGCATGACTCTCAGCAGTAGTGTTTTCCAAGGGAGAGGGCACTTGATTGAGCATCAGGAGTCCTTGGGTCTATTCCCAGTTCTGTCCCCAATATATTGTGTGGCCCCAGGCAGATCACTTCATCATTGGGCATCAATTTCCCCCCATCTGAAAGGAATGTTTCTCTTCCTTTGTAAAGCACAGATGCGGTCTCTGGTTTACTCTTGTCATGGCCTTGGCCCGTTCTATCCATGGGTTAATGCATCACTGGGTAAGGGTGTCATAGTTCAGGGCAACTGCGCCTGTATTTCCCCTCAGTGGTACAGCTAGGAGACCCATACTCAGCTTCCAGCTGCCCAGATGCTGCCTCTCTCACACGTCTCTCTTCCTTCCGACCAGGGTATTCCCAGGCTGGACAGCAGCCTTTCCTTCACTGTGTCATTCCCAGCATACCCAGGTTGCCCTAGGACACCTGCTTGCTACCTCTTCAGAATCAGATTACAGTGTAATTGCTACAGACAGAAGTTAACATACAACTCTTTCTAAGCAAGCTGACTTTATTCCTAAGCCTCACCGAGAAAACATTAAAAACAATAAAAGAACCTACACGCATGCTAATAAACTTACCAGAGTTCATCCCAATTCTCCCATGGGCTCTGGCAGGAGCAGTCTTTTAATACCCTACCCTTGGGGCATCCTTATGATTACAAGTTCATCAAAACTTTAGCTCAGAACAAGCCCCGTCTGATGAGGCCCCAGTAGGCCAAGTTCTGGGACCCTCCATGGGACAGGAGACCTGTCCATTCGCTGCACCAGAAAGAAGGCCCTGAGGCAGGTTCAATCCCAGACTTTTATGCAAAAGTATTTTCTTTGTCTGCTGGTGTCTGGAGACTCCAGTTTGAACTAGTGTTTGTGTATCATTCCAGGGAGCTTCAAAGGCTAATAATGGAGGAAGTTCATTAACATCTCCTGCCCACTAGAAAAGATAACATACAATTCCACAATAAGGCATACAATGTACAAAATACACATTTTAATACAATGTACCCCCAAAGGTATTAACCCTAATTCAACAGGGTTTAACTTAAGTCAGTAAAGTTTATCTTACTTCCCTAACGTTTGTTCAGTATATTACAGGATGTTGTCAGCCTGTCACAAAGGGCAGTTTGAAAGAAGTTTGTGGTGTGTCTCTGATCCAGTTTCAGTAAAACATCTTTATTTGAGGTTTTCTAAAACAGAAATGGCAGTACCACCCCTGTTCCCCATGGGGACTGTAAAGGCTTTTCCACAAATACCTCAGTCAGATCTCAGTCAGGAAAGTTACTGCTCCATGGACTATTACACTGAAAATAAGCACGGAGACAGGAACTCAGGCAAGCTGTATGCTAAGCCCAGCTGCCCAGTTAACTCATTCATACATATTCCTTCCACAACTCTGAAACATACCCACAAACACCTGCTCTCTTAAAGGTCTCACCTCAGGTCTGTGGTCTACAGATGCAGCCTGGACCAAATAATCAAATCTGCTTGGTGCTTTATAATCCCTTGAATTTTTATCATTCGCAGCAAGGACACCGGCCAGGAAAGAACAGCTGGAGACACAGCTGCAAAGCTTTGCTAATGTGACTCCGCATAATCATAGTTGATATCAGAAGTATTCTTTGGAGAAAGAAATCATTTTGGGAGGTGTTTCCTAATTGAGTGGGACTCAGTGCTTCCAGATTTCTAGCATTCCCTGAGAGCTTCTTCCTCTTGGTATGCTTTTATTTGGTGAGCTACTGCTGAGAACTGAAAGCAAACTCTTTCACCCAGATAAATGAATGAACATGATGGGAAGACCCTTTAAAAGACTGGAGTGTCCTGGAAGCCCAGACATTAAAAGAACAAATGGGCAGCTTAAGTAAATGGGTGAAGCTCCACGGGACTCCATTTTGTCCATTGTTTATGTGTTAGAATGAGACCAGCTCATGTGCAAGAGCCGCTAAAATAGAAACACTGATCTCAGAGCAGGCCTAGGCCCAAACTTTGCTGCATCAGGGCTGCAGTGGCAACTTCCCAGGAGCCTGAGGGAAATGTACAACTTGCATATAATTTACATAAATAATTCCCTAACGAAGAAAAGGCATGTAACCATCCTCTTTACTTGAACTTGCTTGTTCCTTGGATAGAAATTGCTTGTTGTTGGAGTTTACCAACAATAAATAAAACTGTGCTTTTGACAATTTTGTCCTCATTCTGCACTTACAGGGAGAGCATGCACCAGTGGGCTGCATTTTAGGGACTCTGCATTTGGATTTCAGACCCCAATTTTGGTATCCCTCTCTTCGGGGGGCTGTCTTCCCTAACAGAGATGACCTCAGCTGCAAAGTTTAGATCTATTTCTGAATTTTCCCAGATTTGGGGAGTACTTGGAGATGTCCTTCTGGGTGTCGACCATTATGTAAAGTTGTTATATAAATACATACAAGGGGAACGTACATTTAATAATGGGCTCTTCAATCTAGCAGGGAAAGGTCTAAAACAATCCAATGGCTGGAAGTTGAAGCTAAACAAATTCAGACTGGAAATAACGCATACATTTTTAACAGGGAGCGTAATTAACCACTGGAACAATTTTACCAAGGGTTGTGGTGGAGTCTCCATCACTGACAATTTTAAATCAAGGCTGGATGTTTTTCTAAAAGATCTGCTCTAGGAATTATTTTGGGGACATTCTCTGGCCTTTGTTATACAGGAGGTCAGACTAGATGATCATAATTGTTCCTTCAGGCCTAAGAATCTATGAATACAGACTATCATATCAAAATGTGGGTATCTGCAAAATATGGTTCTATGGTTTAGGTTGGGGTCCAGGATTATGTATATATCTTCATACACATATGCACAAAATCTATACTTATATGCTTATTTTAAACTGTTCCAAGGACATCAGAAAAAAGAATCTGCCTAAATATTGTGTTATGATGATTTGAAGTGTTGGCCTCCATAAAAACAGATTCCATTTCTCCCACCAAGAGAGAACCCTGAGCACAGCAATTTGTTCAAGAACAAAAGGGATAGGAAGGTAAGATAGCAATTAGAACATTCTAATCCATATTGTGATGGCTGTAGCCAAGCTAGGATGCAACACAATGACAGCTACGGCAGAAGAGAGCAAATGCCTGGTGAAGATGAGAGCACATGGCTTCGAGGAAAGGCTCTGCTGTAACTCACCATTCCTTCATTTGAGAGAGCCTTTGCCATTGAGATTACTGGCACTGCTTGCCTGGAGAGACAATGAAAGCAGAGCTGAAGTGTAACCCTTTGTAGGAATTCAACTTTTCTGTGGCTCCCAGTTCTGAAGGCTGCATTTGAAGGAGAAATGAAGCTTTAACAAGCGAAAGAGGGAAGAGCACATTAGATCTCTGTGCCAGATTAGAGACAACATACCACACACACCCTGCTTTTCATGAAGAAACTCAGCTTCCCATGGCATTGATGGGATGTTTATCTGGCCCCCGTTACCCTTGTAACTGAGCATCTCACAGTCTTTAATTCATTTATTCTCCCACTATCCCTGTGTAGTAGGACAATGCTGTTATCCTCATAGGGAGCTAAGGCACAGAGAGAGATGAAGTGATTTGCCCAATAACGCACAAGAAGCCTCTGTCAGAGCAGGGAACTGAATCCAGGTCTCATGGGTCCTAGTGCCCTAACCATTGGGACAGCCTTGCTCCCTCTTCAAAAGCACTAATGTTTATTTTATGTTATTGAAACCTGATCCAAAGATGGAAACAGTCCCATCAACTCCAGTGGGCTTTGGATCAAGCCCTTAAGCCATCTATTGCCTGTCTTTAATTGACTCATGCAATCCATGAAAATAGGCACCAATTCTGGAGAATTACCTTCTCTGAAGGACCCAGTTGCAGGTTAATTGCGGGGGGAGGCAGCAGCAGGGCAGGGGGGATAAAATTTAAATTTGCCAAGCCCTGGATGCCAAGAGTTTTATAATTGAAGGTCGGCAGATAAGATGCAGTGAATCGTTTGCTAGCAGAACGTAACCTCTTTCCTGTCCAATGTCTGTGGGTAGCCTGTGATTTCCTTTGGATTCGGTCCTTATTTGAATGTAGGCAACCCACATTTTGCAAGTTTTTGTTGGGGATGTTGTTAAGCATTGGCTCTTGCTATGCATTGTTTATGCAGGGAGTGAAATGTGTGTGATTAGTGTGAGGATATGTGTAACGTTTCTTTAAATCTAACAAAAAGCTAGACTGAAGGGAGCTGGGGAGAAGCTGTACAGTGAAGCAGGGAGAGAGAGTAGTGTCTAGGGAGAACACTGGCTGTTCTCCGCATAGTAAAAAATCTCCTTGTTCAGCATTAGAAGAAAGCAATCTTTCTGTGATTCTTGACCATTGTCACATGACTCAAAGGGCGGAGAAAGGGGGTGACTCTAAAATTCAATTTACAGGAGTTTCCAGCTGGAATAATCTTGTACTGAGGATATTTTTGGCAGCAACGCAGGTAGGGGAAATCCCCACTTAGACTGGGCACGGATGTCTGCAAGCAGACCATTTCATTCCCTCTAGACTCCTTATCATCAGCCCAGCACGCTGATGAAAGAGCTCCTTGTGCTTCACAACTGCTTTTTTTTAAAAAAAACTTGTTTAAAAAAATACATTTGTTCCTCAGAAGCCTCTGAACATCAGATGGAACCAATTAAAACTAGGTGGGCTCCAGGGGGTGGGGGGAGAAGAAACACAAGTTGGTTTTCAACTTCAAAGTGGTTTAGAAAAATTAAATAGCCCAAGCCCTCGAATACAAGTGTATCCCTAGTAGGGGGAGGGCAGAGAGGGGGCATTCTCAAGTGCCCGCTTTCTTCTCCCACTTCATTCGCCTGACTCAAAAGGAGCTGTGTTTGGAGTCCCTGCCAGCTGATTAGTCAATGAAATGGAGGTTAATTGCCACGATTCTTTGTGTGCCCTCCCATCAATTATCTAAAATGGTGGTACTGGGGGTGGCATCTGGCGAGGCGTCAGCAGCAAGAGCCCCATTGGCACGTGTCACGCAGATACACACTCACTCCCACACAATCCCTGCAAACTGCCTCTTCTGCCTGCCATGCTTTCATTTCAAGCTTGCTGTTCCATTGAAAAACACAATCTCAGGAGACAAAACCATGCCCACACAAAGGGATTTAGGAGCTTACAAGTCACAAGCAGATCAACCGTGGCAGCCAATCCAAAGAGTATCACACTGAGGCGGAAACACCGGTCCCCAGACCCTTCTCTTGGGCCCTCTAACCGGAATGATGCAGAGGTCTCATACACCAGCCAGTGGCCCTGTGCCTGATGTAGGGAGGGTATGAGTCTGTTACGGCCCCAGCGAGAGAGCCGGGCTTGGTAGCTCCAGCTGTAGCAGTTTGTGCTTTTTTATTTATTTATTTATTTAAGCTCTGGAGGTCCCCGGTTTAATTCCTGGCGTGCCAGCCAAGGTGGCAGCTGTTACAGGGCGCATTGGCTGCAGCATGCCACATAGCTGATTGCTGCAGGCAGCCTCATAGAACGGGCTTGGATTTGTCAGACGGGGGAGACAGGCCAAGGATGAGCAGGAGCAACAAATAGCCAAGTATCCATCCAAAGGTCTAAGGATCCATCCATCTAAGGATCTGTCCCAGGTGGTGCTGCCGGGAGTGGGGTTTGGGTCAGTGCTCATTTGACCCAAACTGATCTGCCCTTCATAGCAGGCCACAAAGAAATACAGCTGTGAGTGACACTCAGCTGCCAGCACCGCTTCGGGCAATGGCAAATCTCCCCTGGAACCTGCCTGTGGATTCAGAGCCCTGTGTCTCTTTGACAGATGCATTCCCTGCAGTTTGGGAGCCAGTGGCAGTAGGAAGGAGCCCTGTCATTGGGTGTTTTTTGTTTTAGGAGGATTTTCAAAGCACCTGCAGGATTCGGGAGCACAAGTGTAATTGATTTTCACGGTGGCAGAATGAGAAGCCAATTTTAGGATTAGAACAATTTCCTGCCCCTGGTGGTCAGGTCTGAGCTAATTTGGGGACCTTTTTCTTTTGAGAAATCAGAGGGCTTTTAGACCTATTTCAACGTTTCTGTAAATGTGCAACACGTCCAATTGCCCAGGAAAACGCGAGGCTGTGAGCATTGTCTTAAACCACATACACTGAAGAAACTTGTCAGTCAAGCTTCTCCCATACCGCTCTGCTGATTCCCAGAACCCTTTGCTCCTGCAATCACAGGCCCTTTGGTGACATGGACTAATGGGGACCAGCTTTGAAACTGCCACATTTATTTTCACTTGTGACCGTGTTTGAACTCCTCATTCTCCAGAGATGTTCATCCAATTCTTGGCCTCTCTGCTGAGGCTCCCAGCGGGGTTGATGGTTTATGCAACGTGGATACTTGTCTGGTAGGGACTAGACCTGGAACACCAACTCATTTCACACAGGTCACCAAACAGCCACCTGCCAGTAATGACTTTCAGCCACTACTAGATGTGAACCAGTGACCTGGGGGTGAAATGCGAGTCCTAAATCACGCTCCCTTGAGCTATCCCGTCTCCCATTCACCTGGACCTGGCTTTGTTTGTTCTTTTGTAATTTCATGTTGTTGGGGAAATGAGGGAGGGAATCAATAAAAAATAAATACTGAACATAAATAAGAAATCACTTGGCTGCTTCAAAATGGCATCAAATAAAGTACCCCACAATGGCCTGTAAAGGATCTCTGGGCACATCATCTATCACTGACCCAACAAGTCCTACCTCCCAACCTAATTTACTCACTATTAAAAGACACAAAACCAGACTTACAAATTGAGGAAAAAAGGTGAGTTGCATTTTCTATGAGGGCTCTAATGGGCCTGATGCTGCCTTGCTTTTTGGTTGGACTGAAGCTGTTGGAGCCAAACAGATCTGGATGAGACGCAGGAGAATTCAGGTTCCTCCAACTGTGATTTTGGGTTGTTAAGACAGAGGAGCACTGAGCATCTGAACATAAGGTCTCTGTGACCTCAGCCACCCGCAGTCAGGACATATGCCCAAGTCAACATGGTGAAGGGGGGATCATTAGCATCATTATGGACTTTTATTTACCTGATTGCTCTCAGTCACCTATTGCTGCTGTCCTCGGGGAATTGCCTGTCTGCATCGCCCTGGCTACACATGTGCCGCATGCTCTGAACATACCATCTGAGGGGACAGGAGCCTCCTTTACGGTTACTTCACCCACGAGGACTGAGGTGCATTGTCAGAATGACATGAGGACCCAAGCATGGAAAAGCAAGAAGCACTGCAGGTTAGGATTGAGGAGCGTTAGTGCATCTATGTGAGGTCCAAGCCTGTAACAGCTAAGAGCCCTCCAGGTCAAGTTTGAGGAGCATTACTGGAGCTGCATGGATTAGCGTCACCAAACACATCTCCAAGAGCATTAAATCTACCTGCCTCATCAGCAGAAAATCAAACACTATGTTTTGTGGAGGAGAAACCATCACACTGGAGAGTAGCAAAGCCTCCAACAGGCCGATTCATGAAGGAAAGAGCAGCAATGTCTTGTCACATTCCTAAATTCAATGTAGGCAAAGATAAATCATCTCCAGCTTTGAGACTCTCTGCTCCATGTATCCTCACAGTACCGGATATTTTTCTGTGCATCCTTGTGTGTTCCTTTCCTGCCACTAGTCTCCTGAAACTGCTAGCATTCATCCAGAGGGCCCTTTGATTGTCCACAGTTAGGCTTGTAGCTCCTCCAGGGTTCTCCCTTGCCCATACAGCCTTCCTGAGTTTCCAAGCCACGCACTTCCTTGTCAACAGTCAGCTTCTAAATTAAGCTGCCCACGAGTCAACGGGTGAAAGGAGTATGTAAGTCAATAGGGTAAATTAACTGCAGCTTTCTTCAAAGATTGTGTGTTGGACAATGTGAGTTTTGATGGCAATTTACAAAATGTTCAACACAGTGTTTATCAGTCATGGTCCATTGACCACCTGTGTGCCATGGAGCTCTTTCTGGGACCCACAAAACCCATCAGTACTGACAGGCAATGCAACAACAAATGTAGGGGAATTAAAAGATAGGCAGTTGGCAAGGGAGGGGTGAACCATTGCCTTATTTCATGCCAGCCCTGTTGCCAAGTTAGCTACCTCAGGCTGGGATCTTCCCAGTTCTTGAGAACAAGGACATCTGCAGTCAAGTAAATGTATACATTGCTATGTCCAGTGCTAACAAGTGCACCAAGGCTCAATTCATTGCCAGAGTTAGCAGCTGTTACTAGGCAGACTTCAGATGAACTGCCTCCATTTACACCAATGATTAATTTAGCACTCAATCGCTGAGTTAAATGCAGAGAAATCTACCCAAAGCCTTCATATAGAGGCTCACAGGACACTTCATGGGCAGAAACCAGCTGTGACACTGCACCCCATAGTCTTCATAGTGATATTAGTATGATATAATTATATCATAATGATGATGTATCTCATGCAAAATAAGGCATGTGAGGTGTCATTGGAAAGGTTACGGTTTGCTGAATATGATTATCTTATTTGTATGCATGTATTATTTTTGTTTCCAAAGTTATGAATATTGACTGTGTATCTATTTCACATGTAGCTATTCCTGGGCAACACCCATTAGGCAAAATGCTCTCAGTCTAGATGGCTGGCTGGGAAGGACCAATTCAGGTTAAAGAGCCATTAGGAAGAAACAATAGGCCTTAGAAAAAGCATAGCTTCCACCTGGTGAGCCTTCCTGTGAACCTTCCAAACAGCCCGTGGGGGATGGCTGCTGTGACTCTACAGGCACACGTGACCAGGTCACCTGGTGCTGGACTCCATCTTGGATGTCAGTATTTTTCCACAGATTGGTCTGGGAACCAAGCTTTGAAACAAAGGATTCTCGCCATATGCAAAAGCTATATAAGGCAGGGGAGTGACATCATCTGGGTTCTTCACTGACACCCCACCCAAAAAGATTCCTGGAAACACCTGAGGCAGAGCCATAACTAGGAATTTCTGCGCCCGAGGCAGGGGCGCAGAAATTCCTAGTCCTCCCCTCCGCCGAATTGCCGCCGAAGCCGGGGGACCGGCGGACCTCCCTCAGGCAAGCGGAAGTGTCTTCGGTGGCAGTTCAGTGGAGAGTATTTTTAGCAACCGCCGAAGCCGCTTCCGCTTACCTGCGGGAGGTCCGCCAGTGTGTCTGCAGAGGGCCCCCTCCGCCGAATTGCCACCGAAGCCGGGGGACCAGCGGACCTCCCGCAGGTAAGCAGAAGCGGCTTCGGTGGCTGCTAAAAATACCCTCCGCCAAACTGCCACTGAAGCCGCTTCCGCTTGCCTTCTGGAGGTCTGCCGGTCCCCCGGCTTCGGCGGCAATTCGGTGGAGGGGGCCCTCTGTAGACACACCGACGGACCTCCCGCAGGTAAGCTGGGGCGGCTTTGGCAGCGGAGGAGGAGGGCTCCCCTGACAGCAGGCTTTTGCGCCCCTGCCAGCATTGCGCCCTGAGGCGAGTGCCTCAGTGGCCTCGCCCTCGTTATGGCTCTGACCTGAGGAACAAGGACTGAACTGGGGGAAGTGCTGGACCCAGGCTAAAGGGATTTTTAGCCTGTGAATGGAACACCTGGGGATTCCAAGCGGTAAGCAAGTGCAGCTTGCCCCTTAAGAATCTGCAGCTTACTTGTATCATCACTCAGAGTGAGAATCTGCTATTTGTATCCAATCTATTTAGTATATTAAGCTTAGTTTGTGTTTATTGTTTATTTGCTAGGTAATCTGCTTTGACTTGTTCGCTATCCCTTATAGTCACTTAAAATCCATCTTTTGTAGTTAATAAATTTATTTTTGCTTTGTCTAAACCAATGTGTGAGAATCATATCTCTGGGGCAGAAAGCTGTTGCATATTCCTCTCCACATTGAGGGGGGTGAATTTTATGAGCTTATACTGTATAGTTCCCTGTGCAGTGCAAGACAGTATAATTTTGGTTTACACTCCAGAGGGGGTGCTTGTCTGAGAAGCTGGGACATGCCCTAGCTGAAACCTTCCCATGCAGGGGCTGGTCAGAGTGCCTGCATGTAACTGCAGCTGGGTGTGTCCCTACCTGTATATATGCTGGTGAAAGTGCAGGATGGAGAGGGCTTTGCAGCTTGTCACAGCAGTACAATGTGAGAGGGAGCCCAGGCTGGTGGGTCAGGGGAGCTCAGACTTACCCCAGTTCCAGGTGGCACCCTGGGTGGGGAACCCATCACACCAGCATTCCATTTATTCCAGAAATATTCCTTCCTCTCACTCCAATAGTCTGGCTTCCTCCAGGACAATGCAACATGCACTTCCCAGGGAACAGGGAGAGTGGCTAATACTTCCTGTTCTCATAATAATCCCCTCTGGAACTCCCCCTGCGGTGGCCCAATTCTCTACCATATCACATGCATGAGCCAGATCGGTAACATATTCTGGCCCTCTGAGTTATTATTTCCCCTTGCCTTGACATTATAGTAAGCCCTTTCCCTCCCCAAGCTAAAGAAATCAGGGCATTTCTAATTCAGCTGGGCCTGGGTGTTTAGAGAGCTGGTCAGGACATGACTGTTTTCGCCACAAAAAACTTCCCCCCCACACACACTTTTCCCCCCCTCCCAATCAAATTTTGCTTAGCAATTTAGTAAGAAAAAGATCTGATTTTTTTTGTTATGCGAATGGACATTTGCTACCAGCTCTAGTTAGGTAGAGGTGCTGCTGGTTTATAACTGCAGTACATTAGCCTGCGTTTCTCTCTCCGTGATCCATTATTTCAGCTCCTGCGACTGCATCTTTAAGATCTGACCTGCCTCTTTAAATCCATGCTGCTCACTTTTCCATTGGTCAACACTTCTAAATACAGCACATTGTTCTGGTAACTCAATCTCCACCAGCACAAACAACTTTTCTTTTTTAATTTATGGAGGGTCAGGCTTGTAATTGTGCCCCCTTCTTTATTCCTTCCTACAGATAAATCATGTACATGACAGTTTAGCAGAATGCTGGCAAATTGGACATGACGTTCTTATCACCACCAGTTTAATAACGTAACTCAAAGGGGGAGTTGCTGTATTGCATCCTGGGAGTTATAGGAAGCACGGTAAGGACATCCTTTTCCAGCAGAGTTGTTCTGAATGCGACGGGCACGTTGCAGAGCCAACCTTGCATTCCTGGCTTTTGTTTTTTAATTTAAATATTAATTTGTGCTCATAAAAGTGCCAGATCAACTCCCCCATTTCCCCCACCCCCATAGAAGAAAAGCCTACTTTGCCAGTGAAGGGGTAAATATGAGCAAACGCTGTGCAAACCTAGGCTCCCGTCCAACATCCACTGACTTCAATTAGTTCAATTACTTGGGCCTTGGACCCCAGTTCCACAATGGGAGGACTCCAGCAACCTCACTGAAGTCAATGAGACTCCATGTGGGGCATCTATACAGAGTTCATTGCAGGGTCATGGCATTACACTGGGGTGGGAGGGGCAGTGTAACATTCTTGACCCTGCCCAGGAGGGGCCATCTAAAGGCAAGGGGAGATGAAGGTGCTCAGCACCTTGCAGGATCATACCCATTGTTACCATCTGATGGCTCTTCAGATGAGTTGTTGGTTTCAGCCCAGTTACCAGTGGATATCACCACCCTCACGCCTTCTCCTATAGCCACCAACTGGCATCGTCATCAGCACAGAGGGCAAGGAGACTCACCCTCTCTCTGCAGGAGGTGGTGCTTCTAGGCCAGGTGATTCAGTGTGTGAGGCGCTCACAAGCGTTGCTTCCTGTGGCTCAGCAGAGGTCGCTGTCTGGAGCTCTCCATCTGGCACTTTTGCCAGCACCGAACTCCCCTGTTAAAAAAAGCAAACCAAAAACTTTCACAGGTGACACTTCAGAGTGCACTCCCTCCCCAGTCCAGGACAGCTGCTCCCCAGCAGTTGGATCCAAAACAATGGGAACCTTTCCAATCCTGTCAGCAGACTTGTAAAAGAAGATACCACCTGGTGTGTGCTTTGTAGCTGGGCATGGCATAGCAGGGTCTCCTTGTCTAGTGCCCCCTGCTGACAGCTGATCCGGCCCTGCAGTGGTCTGCCTTGTCTCGTGGCTCAGCCCTGCAGCCAGATCATGTTTCGTCCCACCCCTCCCAGAGTAACAGAGTCCAATAAACTAAACTCAATCAAACATAACTCATCACCCCTGCCTGTGCTCTGCAGGGTTGTCCTCCTGCTCTCATACAGGGCAACACCTCTCAAGGCTTTCTCCCTGGAGACCTGGCTCTAAACTCAATAGTCCTTCTCCCCCTTGTTTCAGGAGGTTTCCTCACCACATTTTCCAGTGGAGGAACCCAGAGCCCTCCCACTCCTTTGAGCTCCAGTCCAGCAACCCTCTAGTGAGCAGCTCAGATCTGCGCCTCAGGCTCCTCACTGTCTCCATGAACTTCTTCCTACGTTGGCCTTCCTTCGGGCCCTTCCCCCAGCCCCACCCTGGCCTTTCCTCCACTCTCCAACAACCAGAGAGGGACTGCAAAGTTCTTCTCCCTGCAGCCCCTTCGCCTCTGGGCTCCCTCCCTTTATACTCGCCACCCAGCTCCTCCCCCAACTGGGTTTCATCTTCAGTTGGGCCTCGCCTACCCTCCAGGTGCATTCAGGTGCCTTAACTGAGCTTCAGTTAACCCTTTTAGTGCCGGTGTGTGGGGTATATGCCCCATCACAGGGTCCATGGAAGGTCAGGGCTCAGAGTCTAGTTAAAGAGTGGGGGGAAATCTTCAGGACCTGCCATAACATCAGCCATGTCCAGTGCCAGGTGGACATGATCCTTGTTTCAGCCCAGGTCATTGTGCTGTTCGTGTCACGGTTAAAATGAATTTTAATTGTATTAGTTTACCCATTGGAAAGAAAATGGTTCTTTGCCTTTCTGTGAGCATAAGGACAACTGGGGTTGTAACAAGAACATCATCAATGAAGGGGCAGCTGGAGGTCAGATTTGACACACAGCTCATTGCATCCCTATAGTCTCACACTGAGTGTTGTCCACATGATCCTCGGGGGCACTTCATATCCCGATAGGGGGTGCCGTGGTTGGGAGCAGAAGGTCACACAGATGTCAGGAGACAAATCAGAAGAAAAGCACCACAGACGATTTGCTGCAAATAGGTGAAAATTGCCCATCTGTGTGTCTCCAAGTTCTCTCCTTGTGTATTATGTCCCTGAGCTCAGATCCAATTAGCTATGAAAAACATTTGTTTCAGGTGAGAGACTTTGGGAGAGGGAATATAGAGAAGAGGCCAAAATAAAATACATAGAGTCCAGGAATTAAGAAAAGAAAACAAAACGACTAGTGTGTGAGCGCACACATGTGGGTGGGCATGTGCATATATATGTGCATATGTGTGTGTATATGTGAGCATTTGTACATACACACTGCCTGTGCCCCGTTTTTCCTCAGGCACTGATGGTGGAGGGGAGGTGACACAGATGGACTAAGATGACTGGAGTTTCATGGCTGTTGGAGGAGGAATGGGCACTTTTAGGCTATGGCTACACTACGAGGCTTTTAGCGACCCAGCTGGGCCGCTACAGCCATGCCACGAAAAGGCGCAGAGTGTAGCTGCTGTTTGTCGGCGGGAGAGAGCGCCGTTCACACTGGCGCTTTTGTCATTCGGGGCGGGTGTATTTTTTTAACACCCCTAAACAACAAAAGTTTTGCTGACCAAGTGGCAGTGTAGACAAATCCTTCGTGTTTATTTAAAAGATGGAGGCTGTGAGATGTTATTTGGGGCTGTCTTCATACTGTGTGTTGTGACAATGAGCATCTTAGGGTTTGTAAAGTGCTTAGAGCCCTTGATAGGTAGCTTTTAAATTGAAATGTGAAGGAAGACGTTAATAAAATACCTAAGGATTCCCAGGGCACCAGCCCTCCTCAGTGACCCTCCATCCGCACTCACCTGTTTGGAGCCCAGCTGCTTGGCAAAGGCTCTGTGCAGGGAAGAAGGAGCTGCATGTTGGAAGCATTCGCTCAGAGGATACAGTTAAGGAGCTAACCATGCCCAAGTAGGAGGGAAACATGCATTTAATGGGGATTGGAGGAATGTGGGTGCAGTAGAGGAGGGAAAGAAAGACTTTGGAAAGATACCGGGAAGACGAATGGGTGACCATTATCTTATGGCACTGAGTATTGCAATTAAAACACCCTGGCAGGCCTGTGCCAGCTGACTTGCGCTCGTGTTAAGGGGCTGTTTAATTGCGATACAAACATTCAGGATCCAGCTGGAGCCCAGGTTCTAGGACCCTCCAACTCGAGCTCGAAGACCCTGCAAGGTTGGCAGGTCCCAGAGACCAGGCTTCAGCCTCAGCCCAAATTTCTACACCGCGGTTAAAAAGCCCCTTAGCGCGAGCCCTGCAAGCCCAAGTCAGCAGGTGTCTAATTGCAGTGCAAACACACTCTCCCTGCCATCGCACAGTGTTAGTAACAAGGCTAATACAGGACGGCGCATGGCCAAATTGTCCATTAGGTGGCACAAGCTGTTCAAGGATGAAAGAAGTATGTGAAAGGGTAACAAAAAGCAGAGTTGTCACCTGCTCCCCATCACCAGGACAGTGATGCTCTCCGAGCCCCAGCCATGTGTCCCTCAGGAAAAACTGCCCCAAGCAGCAATTTATTAAGGTGATTTTTAAGCATCCAGAAAATTGCTCAGGCTACTTCTTAGAGCACCCAAAATTGTAATCTGAGGGGCTCCAGGGAAGCCATTTGCATTTTACAGCAGATAATTGTCCTGCAACAAAGCCATATGTCCTACAGCCTTCCAAGCAGGACGTATTTGGCTAAGATGCTGGGAGGCAGGGAATAGAAACTGTGCTTTGCTAGCAGAGGCCAAGGGATTTTAACAACTTGTGAAATGAGCAGTTCAGAAAATAGCAGCTAGACAACTGAACTCCATTGCAGAGAGCAAGCAGCCCTAGTGTTCAACACCCTCTGAAGCACGGAATCCAAGATTTGGCGAGCTTCAGAGATGAACAAAGATGAGTCTGATTGTGGGTTATGTGCAGCCAGCACCAGTCATGCAGATATCTTTTTATTTTGAAAGACACATGGGAGAAGAGGCAGCTAGAGTTCTGGTCTATCAACAAGGGGCCACAGACAGACAACATCCTACATGTGGAGTTTCAACAGATCCCACACTACAGCTGATGAGTCTCTGATGAACCATACAAAGCCTTCTATGGGCTTACCATAAGAACGGCCATACTGGGTCAGACCAAAGGTCCATCTAGCCCAGTATCCTGTCTATCCTGTGGCCAATGCCAGGTGCCCCAGAGGGAATTAACAGAACAGGCAATCACTAAGTGATCCATCCCCTGTTGCCCATTCTCAGCTTCTGGCAAACAGAGGTTGGGGACATCATTCCTGCCCATCCTGGCTAATATCCATTCATGGATGTATCCTCCATTAATTTATCTAGTTCTTTTTTGAACCCTGTTATATCCGTGGCCTTCACAACATCCTCTGGCCTTCACAACATCTTTTACTACTAACTCTACTGTTTGCATACGGTATAGAACAATTGATCTGGGAGAGAGAGAGAGAGAGAGAGAGTTCCACATACAAAACTATGTTGTAAGAATGTTAAGGTTTCAAAGTTAAGCACTCAGAAGTTAGGAAATGCCAGAATTAGGATCGCTCATGCAACCTCAGTTCTGCCCCACTGTGTGTGTACATTATGATATAGTCTTTTGTTTCAGGATCAAACTGGACAAAAGTGTTTTTTTTAAAGACAGAGAAAGTGGATTTTTCCTCCACCAAAAGGAAACTTTGAAAATCAATTTGAAAATTTTCATTAAAAAAATTGACCAAAACAATTTTTTGTGAAAATTTAATTTTGGTTGAAAAGGCATTTTTCTGTCTTAAACTATGACTTATTGAAAATATTTGATCAGATCTTAAGTCAAGAGACCTGGGCTTTAGTCCTGACTCTGCCACTGACCTCCTCTGTGACCTTGGGCATGTCACTTCACCTCTCTGAGCCTGTTCCACCTTCATCCTATCCTGCCTATTTAAGTTGGAAACTCTTTGGCCCCAGCACTGTCTTTTACTATGTGTTTGCCCAGTCTCTAGCACAATGGGGCTCTGATTTTGATTGGGACCTTTAAGCGCTAGTCATGTAAGCAATAACTTTGGTGTGTGCGCCATCCACTCTGAATTTTACATTTCCGGCAGCGCTCTGGTATGTTCAACAATGGACATACGAGAGGAATAAAATAACCCTCTTCTTGGGTGGTTGTAGGGACCTGGACGTTGGCCTCCTAGCTCCTGATGCCTTTGAATCCTACTGGTCCCCCTGGTATAATCACACACCTTGCCATGTGTTATTGCTGCCCTGTACCACTGCCGCAAAGACATGTCAGCAGGGAGGCACGCATTACAAATGAGGTGAAAAAAGAGCCAAAGAGTCTTTCACTGGATTACTGCAGCCTTCTGCTGATTAGGTGAGAGGTGGTAAAACAAGCCCCTGCTATCAGCAAAGCCAAGGGAATGTAAATATTTGCAGGTCTAGGTCACTGGATCATTATTTACTGCTCAGTCAAATGCCCCAAGTTTTGACTGAAGCCTCATTTCGCTCTGAGTGTCACTTGCTTTCTTGTCAATGAGGTAACTGAAGAAGGGAGGGCAGCTCTTTAAATATCCCACACATGCCAAACAATGATGCTACTATGAACCCGGCTCATTAATTACAGCTTGCTGGGTGACATGAGGTGTTGGGTGCTATGAACCAGAAAGAAGTGGCCGTGCTTTCGGAGCTCCCTCCCTGCGCACATACACCTCCTTCACAGGGCAGGGCTGCCCACTCTTTGCTATTATCATTAATGATGGGACAGACATCAGCTTTGCCTACTGATGAAAATCTAGGTGAGAGTAAGAGAGACATCTACTGGCAGAGCCAGGCAACTTCTCTCTGAGGCTCAGCTTCAGGATCCACAAGCGGGCTATCATCTGATCTCTGAAGGGCTCCTGATATTCAAACCCACACACTTCCCTATAATTTTCAATTATGGATTATTCTGAGAAAACCTCCCCCCGCCCCACTTCAGTGGTTTATTCCTTTGCCTTCCTTTCTCTCTTAAATGGGAACCAAAAAAAAGCTTACAACTGGGATGCAGAGCGGTAGACAGTCCAAGTTTTGTGAGGGGGGACGCTGCCCGGGAGGAAGAGATGAAGTTTCGTCTAACTAATATTCATTCTACATTAAAGGGACATGTAACCGTTCTGGTGACCACAAGCCATATTCAACCCTGATGTCACCTGGTACAATCCTGTTGGCCTCCCTGACTTTCCATCCACTTACATCAGAAATTAATTTGGCCCAGATTTGCATCAAAAGAAACAAGACGCACCCCATAGACGCAGGAGAATGAAAACCAAAGCTCCAAGCCTCACTGTGGAACCAGGAAACTAGAATCAGAAGCAGCCAGAGATTTGGAAATGCAGAAACAGAAACACCCTATAAAACTGGGAAAGGGGAAACAAAAACCCCTTATGGAAAGTACAGCCCCCACCCCATAGGCTCAGGTGATTTGAACCAAGAGTCCTGTAGAGAAGCAGAAACATAAGCCCCTCTAGAAATAAGCAGCTCCATGGCAGAGTTTGGAGTCGGGTTGTTTAACTCTATCAATGGCTGCATTAGATGGGGTGGTCACATAGACAGCAAGCTTGCTACACTCATGGTGACTCTTACGCTGTGTCTCCAGAGATAGCAGTGAATTGCTCCTTTAGTCCAGTCTGGAGGGTGGGGGAGGACTCCTGGATCTATGCACTTAAATAGCTTCTGCAAGCACTGTAGGTGGCTGGTTCCACATAACTTCAGTGGGCTTTGGATCAGGCCCCTGTGAGTGGAATCCACCATCCCTAAGTACCTAAGGTAGCCTGCTAGATTCCATAGATGGACATCAGATTATGACTTGCTCACATAGCCACAACCAAGAGTCCAATGAGACCCCTCCCAGTATTGAAGTGGTCGTTCTAACTAGGCCAAGTAAGGGGCATGCTAAGCTTCTCTGGGCTAGAAGTCACTCACTCACAGGTACTGAGCCTGCAGCTTCATCCCTTTCTTGAAGACGTGACCATGCGCAGACTGCATTCTCTTAGCTGCGACCCCCAGTTCAGTTTTCCTCCCGTCAGGCAGTATGATGATGCCCTATTTTCAAAGTTACTGATTAAACACAAATGTTATAGAGGGGCTTCCCCTCCCCCAGTAATTTTGTGCGTCGTGTAGATTTGGATGCAGGTCTCGTCCACAGAACGCTCCAATAACCCTGCCCTGCTCTCTGCCTAGATCTTAAAAAATAATAACTTCGCAAAACTGCAAAGCGATTAGGTATGCTTGAAGTCCTACTCTCTGCTATTTCCCATCTGCTTCAGACAGCCTCTTTAGATATTATGTCAGTCACAAGCAGAGCAAAAGAATACGACATCTTTGCAGCTGGCATTGCAAGGAGGTAAAGCCTCAATCATCCAGTGCAGAAGCTGACTACAGGGGCAGGCTTCAGCGACCCAGCTTGAATGGGGAGTTTGAAACTAAAGCTGGTCAGAAAGTGAGAACAGGGTGTGGTTCTTTATGGTAACTTCCTACAAAAACACATCCTTTTTCATTTGCATTGGAAATTTTTGACTTTTTGTTGAAAACCCCAAAATCTGAGGGGGATTTGGTTTTCTGAAGAAAAACAGAAAATTTCTGAGGGAAGCAGACATTGGAAAAGAGTTTTGACAGAAAATTTTCAAATTGCCCTATTTCCAACATTCTTATGAACACCTTTGGAGACTCCCCAGTAGCTCTTTAATGACCTGATCCTACTGCCATTGAAGTCAATGGCCAAACCTACCATTGGATTAAATGATGCAGTACCAAGGCCTAAATAAACAAGAAATAAACAGGGAAAAGTCAGGTAGAAGGGTTGGAGATTGGTTTTTCCTCCCCCTACAGATTTGAAAGTATCTTCTTTCCTTATTGGTCCTTTTGGCCAGGTGCCAACCAGGTTATTTGAGCTTCTTAGCCCCTTACAGGTAAAGGAGGGATTTTAGGCTACCCTTAGCTGTATGTTTATGACAAAATCAAAATCTTCCTCAGGAATGTGCTTCCACAGAGGCTGTGTGCCATATCAGTCGCTAGACCTGACAGCTCCTATGTCTCTAGTAAAAAAAGAAGAGAATTGCACCTTAACCTTGAGAGATTAGAGAACAGAAAGGAGATTGAATCTGAATACATGTGAGATTAATCAGTCAGTGGAGAAATAACAACTATGCCAACATCGACAGAGTTGTTAAAGGGGACAAGAGTTAAAAAAAAAAAAAAAGATCTCGGGGCCACAGGGGTTTAACAATGAATATGAGTGCACCACACTACAGCATTGTGGGAAAAGCCAACATCATTATCAGGTGTATAGGATACATCATGGAACAGCCTCTAATGTGATAGAAGAAAGACTAGGGCAACAAAAATGATTAGGGGGCTGGAACACATGACTTACGAGGAGAGACTGAGGGAACTGGGATTGTTTAGTCTAAAGAAGAGACGAATGAGGGAGGATTTGATAGCTGCTTTCAACTACCTGAAAGAGGGTTCCAAAGAGGATGGATCTAGACTGTTCTCAGTGGTAGCAGATGACAGAACGAGGAGTAATGGTCTCAAGTTGCAGTGGGGAAAGTTTAGGTTGGACATTAGGAAAAACTTTTTCACTAGGAGGGTGGTGAAGCACTGGAATGGGTTACCTCAGGAGGTGGTGGAATCTCCTTTCTTAGAGGTTTTTAAGGTCAGGCTTGACAAAGCCCTGGCTGGGATGATTTAGTTGGGGATTGGTCCTGCTTTGAGCAAGGGGTTGGACTAGATGACCTCCTGAGATCTCTTCCTACCCTGATATTCTATGATTCTATGATTCTAAGACTTAGCAGAGGAAGATTGGTGGGACTGGATTAGGCCTCCAGAAATCTGTGTTCACGTCCCAGTTCTGCTACACACTCAGTATGTGACTTTGGCTAGATCACTTCCTATCACTATGTTACAGTTACTCACCCAAGGCTGAGAAGCAGTGTGGCCTAGTGGACAGAGCCCTGCACTAGGATTTCAGGAAACCGCAGTTCTATTCCCACTCTGTCCTTAGCCTCCTGGGTGACCTTGAGCAAGTCACTATACTCGTGCCTCAGTTTCCCCACCCATTAAATGGAGATGATACTAATTACTTAGCTCTGTTGTAAAGTGTGTTGAGATCCTCTGTTGAAGAGCTAGGTGTTACCTATAAAAGGGTGACAATATCTAGGGTGCAAAAATTTTGGAACAGGGACTGTCTGAATTTACAGTCCCTAACGCAATGGGACTCTGACCTCATTTGGGGCTTCTAGGTGCTATCATCATTAGTTCCATGCCAGACTTTGAGGTTTCCCTTTGCAGGAATGTAATCGGTTTCAGCCCAGGTGAATTCACATCAGCTAGCTTTTGGGTTTAGCTCAGTGGTTCTCAACCTATTTACCATTGTGGGCCGCATATGCAGCTCTCTCTGTGTTATGTGCGCCGCAGCCACACAATATATATACTATATGTATAGCCTGAGGAGGTCACATGCTGTGTGCTGATTGAGCCACAAGTGGCCCATGGGCCACAGGTTGAGAACCACTGGTTTAGACAAACCCAAAAGCTCAAAGCTAAATTCCCTCCTAGTTCAAGTCCACACCTGGGGAGTCAGTTGGATGTGTGATCTCCCGCAACACCAAACCCAGCCCAGGCTCACTGAACAGCCTATGGACCTTGCAGTGAACCTGTCCTGATTCTGGGGGCATGAAATGAATCCCCAAACCTCCACACACATGTGGGTCTGTTATCTTCAGGCAATTCTAGTAACGCTTCTGCTTTGCATAGGCCTGATCTAATTGCACTTGGAGCAGAGCACGGCATTTCGTTTTCCCTCCTATAAGGATCACAAAAATCAGCAAAACAGCAAAAATCACAAAAAAGCAAGCCACTCAAAAGACACCAAGCTCGTAGGGCATGGCAGGCACAGGAGAAGGGCTTAATTTATACTGCCTGGAAAAAGAGAACATTAAGTGGGTGGCCTGATAAGTCTATAAATACCTTCAAGGAAATCCCATCAAAGGAGGAATGGGGATTATTCAAATGATCTGTAAATGGTAAAACAAGGAGCACTGTGGCCTGAATCTATGAATGGAAAATTTCAGGCAAGACATTAAGAACAAGTATTTTAGCAATAAGGGAGATTAGGCACTGGAGCAGGTAAGGCCTTATCAGTGCAGGTTTTTGAAGAGGAGATGAGCATTAATGGGAATGTAGGGAAATGTCCAAGGATGGGGGTCAGATTAAATGACCTAAAACAGGCCTTGGGCAAGATTCCATGTTCTCTCTCATATAGATCACTTGCCCCTTCAAAGCCTACAGCAGGGCTGCTAGCTGAACCTTTTTAAAAATCTCATATATAGGGCCCTACCAAATTCATGGCAATGAAAATTGTGTCACATAGCGTGAATTCTGATCTCACCTGTGAAATCTGGCTAGTGTAGGGGAGGGGGAGGGGGAGGGCTGGGGGCTCTTACTGTGCACTGGTCTCTAGATGCTCATCCCAGCTGGCCTGGGGAGGGACAGGATTTCCTCTTCTACTGCAGGGGCTGTTCCTAGAGCCAGGTCAGACCCATCTCCGGGAACCTCCCCCAGCTGCAGGTAGTGCCACGGTTGCTGTCTGGGAGCCCAGCTCTGAAGGCAGCGCCACCGCCAGCAGCAGTGACGAGCTAAAGGTGGTAATACTGCAACTCCCTTACCATAGTTTTACCATTGCGATCCCCACTGCAGTCTCCTTTTGGATCAGGCTCCCCTATGGCTACATATTGAAATTTAAATATCTGAAATCATGAAATTTATTATTTTTAAAATCCATATGACCATGAAATTGACCAAAATTGACTGTGCATTTGATAGGAGCTTACTCATATAGTTTGTAATCAGTCACCAATCATTTGCACACCAGGCAGCCCTCTAATATCCTGCTGTACTGAACAGCAGCAGTGTCACCTAGTGGTCTGAGCACAGAGCAAGCCACTCCTGAGTTCTAATCCCACCTCTGCTGAGGCCATATGTGCGTTTGGGTAGATCACTAAACCACTCTGGGCCACTAAACCACTCCCATCTTAAAAGATGGATAATAACCCTTCCCTGACCCACAGGGGTGCTGTGCCAACTGATCGGGGTGCTGTTCGTCAATTGCATTGTTAATGGAGAGTGTGCTGAGGGTGCATGCGTTAGCTAGAGAGAGGTCCAGAGCCCAACAACTCAGAATTCGAGGTGTTTTGAATCCAGCCATTGGCCTAGATCCAGGTTTTAATGCTCTTGGTTAGTACTTTTTGTTTTTCTCTTTTCATGTGCAAGAGCTACTTGCCATTTCAGAAGAAGACTGGGATAGCGGTTGCATTGTTACCTGGCCCCCCGCCTCAAACCTCCAGGACCCCTCTCTCTTATGGTCCCAGCCCAGCTTCCATTGCAGTCAAGAGGGCTTTTGTCATTAACTTCAATGACAGCAGGGGCTGGCTCTTAAAGTGACAGGCAATAAAAACTGCTGATCGGAGCTGAAGCTCTAAACCGCTCTGGAAGTTCAGCTGTCACTGGCCAGGCTCACTCTGGCTAAAAAATAGTGTTAAAAAGCATCTTATTCATAATCAAGACTTCATGTATCAAGCCCGTAGAGTTCTAGGCTCAGCATCATCTTCTGCAACAACCCAGGGCCATAGGTGCTGGAGCCAGGGGTGCGGGGGGTGCTGCCGCACCCCCTGGCTTAAAGTGGTTTCCATTATACACAGGGTTACAGTTTGGTTCAATGGCTCTCAGCACCCCCACTATACAAATTGTTCCAGCGCCCCTGCCCAGGGCCCACTTCAGCCCCAGTGTAACTTCACTGACTGTGATGGAGTTACACCAGCACATATTCTCTCTTTGTCCCAAACTTTCTACTACTAACAGCCTGGGATATCTTCCAGTTTGTGACATCAGCATCTATCGCTAAGTATTGTCTCATTGTGTATTATAGCCCCACACGAGGCTGCAGAAGCCCTTGACCTACAGGTTTGTGTTATGTAGAGCTGAGCCGGAAACAGTTTTATCATCCCATGAAAATGTTCAAGATTTCGAAAACATTCCTGTCCCAAATCGGGACAAAAAGGTCAAAATCCCAAAGATTTTTCATAAACCAAAAAAAAAAGGGGGGGGGGAACAGTTCGAGCCAATTGAAATGTTTCATTTCGATAATTTTGAAATATTTCATTTTCATTACAATCAATTCTTTTACTACAGTTAGCTTACTCTTCAAAAGAAAAGTAATTTCAAAGCAGAAAACCAGAATTTTGTTTTGAAAATGTCAGTCATCAAGATGAAACATTTTATGACACTTTTATTTCCAACTTTTTTCAAGTCCCAAAAAGCGTTGGTTTAGATGAATCTGCATTTTCCAATGAAAAAATGTTTTTCAAAAAGTTCCCAACCAGCTCTAGTGTTATGTAGCCTTGTATTAAAACAATCCACCTTCCATGAATAATAAAGTCTGTTCACCTGCCTGGTCAGGGCAACTAAGAACAGCAGCACTGGTTGATTGAGGCCTATTTATATTCTGCTCATCTTGGCTTACTCAGCAGTTCCTGACTTCCCCCAAGATCCTGGTTTGCAGTTTGATGACATGTAATCTGTAATGTTGTTATGAATCCATTCCAGGTCTGTTACCATCACCACCCTCTCTCCTCCTTTAGCTCTTCTTCCTCATCCACTCTCCTTACCTCCAACATAGCAAAACAAAAGCCTCTTAAGCTACATGCAGATTTTTTTCCTTATCCAGTTTGTCATTCCACAAAAAAATATTCCAGCCGGCTCACGACTGTATGATTTGGCAGGGCAGTGCAACCAGTTGATGAGTAAAACTGAAGCTGGCTGTGTTGTACGTAATTAAAAGCAATATATTTTTAGATGTAAATGGTGAGTTTTCCATCCTGAAGGCTGATAAATGTCTGAATGAAAGTCTTCTGCAATCACATTTTATGTAGCAGTGGAGAGGAGGTGGGAGGGGGAAAAATTACAGGTTTTTCCTTCTATTTAACAGGCAAATAATGTAAACACTTTTCTGCTGAGAGGAAAATTCCATTTGATTTGCCCACATACTGACATGGACGACAACACCTGTTTTGGGAATCTCCCACTATAGATTGCAAGGCAAATCAAAACAAAAAAAGAGTGAGAGCCAAAGGGACATGACTTTCCCTCGCATGGACTGCAATCAATCTAAGTCCCACGTGTTTGCTAACCAGACCAGCCATGGACTGAAGTCCTTTGACTTTCTCTGGAGGCTGCTCACTGTTGCGATGAGACAGTGCAGAGCCTGATGGCCTCACTTTTCCACAAACGGACCATTCCATGTAACTTCAAACTGGGGAACAAGACTGAGCTCCAGGCGGGGTCAGGTGGGGATGGCTGACATGACTAAATGCCCTGCCCAAATTCAAGTTACACAGTTGCTTTAACCTTTGGAGACTGGGGGCATTGGGGAGCAGGGATCTGTAGCACCTGGGTTTGCAACATGTGTCCTTTAACTAGTAATTAATCATCACTAAGTGAATTCTGGTCTTGGCTGCAGCTGTGCTGACAGCAAATAGCCATGTTGTGCCATTCACAGCAGAGTGGCAAATTGATGCTCAAGTGTAAACATTTTAAACCAAAATCTTGGCATGGTTAGAGTGAGCTTCCTACAAATTAAAGGCTCTGCTTCTTCCATATGTAACCCAATAAGAACATCTGGTGTCACTTTAAAGAGCTGCTGATGCACTGCAGAAATCTCAGAGACACATTCGTTCTCTTCAGAAGGAATATTGTCCTGTGACTTTCTTTCTGACCAAAGACTTCTGCATGGACACAGGATCACTGCAGCTTCTTAAGAGTTCATAGCCTTCTGGTGCTTTTTCTTCACCTAACTTTAGTGTCCAAATGAGAACAGGTCAAAATTGTTTGAATATAAAGGGGTTTGGGGGTTTGGTTTTGCGTGTGTCAAAAAAAGGAAAATAATTTTTCCCCAAAAAATATTGTGGACTTTGTCAAAACGCTTCATTTTTCATGAAAAATTTGGTGCTTTTAAAAATTTGTTGTTTACATTTTTATTGAAGACATTATGGAAAGTGTTATTGACATGCTTTTCCAAAAATATTGATTTGCTACTTCAATAACATTTTCCACTGAAAAAAAATCCAAAATAAAGTTGGTGAGAAATTGTGAAGTGGGTCAGTGCAATGTGAAAACATTCACAAGGTTGACTTTTTTTGGTAAATACAAGTTTTTGTTTTTAAATCAGCTCTAAAGCTAACTGTAGTTTATGTGTCTGATATTTTGTACTGTTGTGTGTGCTTAGCTGAACTTGGCTCTGAAAAATCTTAAGTGGCTATTTGTTTCTGTGGCCAGCCTTAATAAATGCAATACAGTACCCACCTACCTGACCTCTACTTTCCTGAAACTCTGTAACTGAAGCCTGGTTATGTCTCCTGTGGTGTTTAGGGATCAGTCAGTGCTTGCAAGAGAGCTGCTTCATTCTGTGTCTGATTCCAACTGACTATGCCTAACAGCAAGACCTTCATAGCCCCACCTAGCCTCTGTCTGTGATCTGGGACGCTCATCCCTTAAAGGCACAGACTTCCCCCATGCCCCAATACCACAGCCCCTGACAGCAATTTGTACCATATATTACTCCCTGTATTATCAAGCTCTCCAGAGCAGTGTGGTCTAGTGGTCCAAGCACAAGCTACAGTACCAACAACTAATGAGTTCTAATCCTGGTGTGGGGGCTAACTGTCTATGGCAGTAACCTCTCTATGCCTCAGTTTCCTCATCTAAATAATAAAATGTACTCCCTCCCAGGGGAGCATTGCTTAAAGGGCTCATGCTCTGCACCAGCTGTTCTCCCAACCCAGTGCAGCACCATTGCAGATGTGCTGCCTGGGACTTGCCAGCAGGCCTTGGAAGGAACCTCCCCTTAAGGGTGGTTTCCCTGCACATAGGGACCTCTACAGCTGCCGGCAGTCTGAATTTTCCTGAGGACTCTCTGTAGGGTCAGTGTGAACTTCACTAAGAGTTCACTTCATGGCTCAACCTCCAATGAACAGGTGTACGTACCTTGTGGGCTAGCTGTTCCCCCTCAGTACACCTATTGCTGATGGGCCCAAAGTCCATCTACACCAGGATAAAGCAGGAGCACCTCTGCTGCCTACTGTTGGAACCTGAAGATATCAAGGGGAGCTGGGAAAATAATTTGGGCATTTTTTGCTATAAATATTAATACCTCGTTCATGTATATCATTTTTCATCAGTACATCTCAAAGCACTTTACAAAGGAGGGAAGGATAATTAAAACCCCTGTGTTATCGATGGGGAAACTGAGGCACTGAGTAGCAAAGTGACTTGCCTAAGGTCACTCTGTAGGCTAGCGGCGGAGCTGGGAATAGAACCCCCATCTTCTGAGTCCCAGGCCAGTACACTAGGCCCCAGTGCTACCCTGAGTTAACTGATAATATTCTCCTGTCTGTTCTGTACAGTGCTTAACACAGTCCTGTTCCAAGGATTGTCACAGCTTTGGTCAAGAACATCATGGTTCCCTGAGGCCTTAAACCCAACATGCACGTGGACATAAGGGGCTCTGAGATGCGGAGGCAGAGCTGTCTGTCCTAAACTGCTGATGCTGTGCAGGAATTAAGTCACCGATTTCCACCTCCTCCACCCCACCCAAGCTGTATGTCTAATGTCGTTCCTTCTTATCTCCATTTTTCAGCCTGGCACATAGTAAGTGCTTAGTCTGCCTGTCTTGCATTGCTCACTAGAAACCTGGATGGCAGGGTAAATCCTTGTTACTATTTATCTGCTGCAGTGCGCTATTCAAAGCATGCTTCCCTCCCAAGCACAACATGGGCTGCTTTTAAGATGCCCACATATGGGGTGGCATGTGTTTTCACCCTTGTGTTTCTATCAATCAGACATGAACAGCAGCGTTTGCAGAATACGGCACAATCATTTCCTTAGAAGAATCAAAGTGGCTTCAGAGATACCTCCCTAGTTCTGTAAAACAGAGACAAAGTTGTACCCCATCCTCTAATCAGATGGACACACACAAAAAATCACTGCCACACACTGCTCCATACCTCTGGCTCTCTGTCTATAAGATTATTATTTATTAGTTGTATCTACAGGCCCCGAGGGAGATCAAAGCCCCATCGTGTTAGGCGTGTGCATACACATTGTAGGAGGCAGTGCTTGTCCCAAAGAGTTTACAGTCTGAACAAAGAAAGGAAGTGTCATCCTCATTTTACAGATGGGGAACTGAGTCAGAGAGGGATGAAGTGATTTGCCCAAGATTACATAAGAAACCGGCGACAGAGCCAGGAATTGATCCCACCTCTCCTAAGGGCTGTGGCTACAAGACCATTCTGCTGCTCAACAGTGACAAGCCACAAAGCCCTCCTTAAAATGGACCAACATTTTATCTGGTCTGGGATTGCAACTTTGGCCATGTCCATAAGACGCAGAAGAAGACATAGCCCTGCCCGCCAAGGCACGTAGGTACATTATTCTATATTAGCCTGGAGGAGATTCTTTCCTGACTGCTACTGGTGATCATCTTATGCCTTAATTCATTAGGAATGATAGATCCTGTCATTTTCATTTCCCTTGTGAAACTGCAGCAAATGCTTACCTGGCCAACTGCAGCAAAATAAAGCATTCTTTTTTTGCATAACGCAAACCTTTGTCAACTGTGTCTGTGTGTCTGCACCTATTGTATTGCCTAACCATGATTGCAGCAGTGCATTCTGGGAAATTTTGGACAGTTTTCCCATAGTGCTTCAGCAGGGTAGAGTGTGCACAGGGGGCATGCAATGCACTCTGGGACATCCTAATGTACAGAGAGCAAGGAGAAAGGCATCCTAGTCAAACTGTGCACAGACATGGTTTGGTGCCCCATTGGTACATCAAAAAATGGTGTTAGGACCTAGTCAAAGGAAGCTGAAAGCTGGTAGTCTTGAGCAGGCATAGCGGGCTCCTACACCATCCTCCCATTGCAGGGGGCACACTGGGTGCAAAGAGGAGTACCCAGAGGCAGGGTAATTTCCAGCTGGCACAGGTTAAAGATAGGGTGACCAGACAGCAAGTGTGAAAAATTGGGACGGGGTGGGGGTGTAATTGGTGCCTATATAAGACAAAGCTGCAAATATCGGGATGGTCCCTATAAAATCGGACTATCTGGTCACCCTAGTTAAAGCAGCCCTGGGCTGCTCTAAATTGCAGTGGGGCTGAGCAAAGAATGGAAGAGCTGTAACCATGCCCCAATGCCCTCCCCTTTCCCATGCTGAGCAGATCTCAGTGCAGGAGAGGATCAGGGCCATAGACAGCTTTTTAAGCAGCGTTTAAGCCTCATTATACCATGTGGCCTGATTCTCCTCAAGTTCTCCCTGGCATAGGCCAGGAGCAATTCCAACAAAGCCAGCACTGTTACACAGATTTTCACTAGTGTAAGAAGAACATTTGGCTTGTGATTTTAAATGCGGATGGTTAGCCAGTACCTTTGGATCCCTCAATGCCATCTTGACTGTAAAGAGAAGAAGAAAACCTATCTTCTTCAGGTGAAGCAGCTTGAGAGTAGTACACTGACCACCAGGTAATTCTGAAAGGACTTTTACTTTAACAATGCGGGAGGGAGGAGGTGGATTTTAAGACAGCTCCTCCGGGAGCATAACCCTGCCCAGCTCCACTGAAGTCAGCGGGGTGTCACAGTGCCAGGGAAGGATCTGCCCTTTAGGTTCTGTAACCTTCTGAAAACCCTCTTGTGAAAGTCACTCTGACTCAGCTGGCTGCCTTGGACCTTCAGGAGATTTTGCTGGCGCACGTCTCCTTTGCTTGTTTTACTCTAAAATCTCAACCTGTGATGCAAGAGGCTCGCGCTGTCTGCTGTTTATGAAGTGACGACGGTCCTGCTCACTTCCAGCCCTGCTTTGATCTTCTCCTCAGATGTGTTTTCAGGTTCATTCGTCTTCTCATTTTCCCCTTCAATCACGTTCTCCCTCTCACAATCACACGGTGTCAGGTGGACAAACCAGCAGCGACGAGAACCCAAGCCCCCCATTTATCACCTGCCAGGTTAAGAGCAGGGCTGGCTGAGTGCTCAGTACACCAGTGCCCCTCAGCCCTGACCCAGAAGGATCAGCATCCCCCGGGGATGAGGAATGATTGAGTCTCTGGGTTAGCATGAGACCTGGCCTAGGCAGGTGGAATGAAATCAAGCCAAATTATGTATTGTGCTTTCCTGATGAGGCCGACAGCCTTAGGGGCTGAAATGAGACCATCGGACTGTGTCTGCGTTAAGGGAGAGAAAACTGGACTTGAGAATAGAGGCATAAAAGCAAAGAGCTTAATGTGATATTCGTTGGTCAAAGGAGCCCCCTCTGCTCTGTCTTCACATGAAAACAAGAGGTCCTGTGCTCCCCACATACTTGGCCATTTGTTGTAGAATGAAGTAACTTGTAACCTGCTTGCGGTGAGCCCATGCATAGGGAAACTCCATTTCCCAGCACTTGTGTGTGTAGACGGCTCTTTCAGAGCTAGGTAAAACTCCTCCCTCTAGGAAGTGCAAGAAACAGGCTTCATGCTCACTGGTTTTCAGTGCAATCTGGGTGAGCAGCAGAGCACTTGAATCCTTCTGTTTGTGAAATCAGCATGTCACCTGGAGGAAAATGGTACTGCCACCCACTGCAGCATAAACCTGGAGTAATGCCCCTTCTCTCCCATCAACACAAGTTGGTTCAATAAAAGATAATACTTCACCCACCTTGTCTCTCTAATCCCACTAAAGGTATTCAGTTCATTTCCCTGTGAACCACCGTCTGAATGAGCACTCCCCTGCCACCTATTGATGAACTGGGGGGAAAGATCTCAGGAGCAGAGCGTATTTTCATAAACACACCTACTTTGCCTAGGTGAGCCGCAGCTAGATCTGCTTTGCCAAAGGGATCAATCTTCGTAGAATCATAGAAGCCTATTTGAGAGCTCTACCCTTAGAGTTAGAAAGTTTTTCCTAATATCTAACTGAAATCTTCCTTGCTGCAGATTAAGCCCATTACTTTTTGTCTTACCTTCGTTAGACATGGAGAACGATTGATCACGGTCCTCTTTATAACATCCCTTAACATATTTAAAGATTATCAGGTTCCCCCCTCAATCTGGGTCTGTCCAAGAAGGCTGAAATGAACGGACATCTAACTTTGCTTTCATAGGAACTGACATTTTGTCAAATGTACCCCTCAACTCGCAGTGGGGAAAAAATCGTGACAGATGGCATGCACAGCGTCAAGCGCAGTGCACTGTTCCACATGGCCTGATATAAGCAGCAAATCAGGACTTAAAAATATCCCAGTGGCACTGGAACAATTTTTATGGTGGGGGTGCTGAGCTGCTCCCCCTCTTGCCTCTGTCTGCACCCCTCGCTGCCCCAAGCTGGGGCCAGTGGACCTCAGCTGGGGGCGGCTGCAGAGCACCAGGCTGAGGCCAGGAGCAAAGCCCCGGGCCGGTGGTCAGGACCCCAGGCCAGCAGCAGAGCCCCCCAGACCGGTGGCCGGGACCGGCAGCAGACTGAGCAGGGCCGACGGATGGAACCCTTGCTGGCAGGGGGCCGGTGGCCAGTACCACAGGCCGGCAGCGGGCTGAGCGGGGTCGGTGGCAGGGACCCTGGCTGGCAGGGCGCCAGCAGCCCAGGCCGGCAGCGGAGGCCCTGGAAATGGTGGCCAGGACCCTGGCTGCTAGGGGGCCCAGCAGCCAGTACCCCAGGCCGGCAGCCGAGCCCCAACGCCAGCAGCCAGGACCTGGGCAGTGTGAGTGCCACTGAAAATCAGCTCACGTGCCATAGGTTGCTGACCCCTGATCTAGTCTAACCCCCTGCCAAGCCCAAGATGCAAGATTTGTTGGGTCTAAACTATCCAAGACAGATGGCTATCCCAGCCTCCTTTTGAAAATCTCCAATGAAGGAGCTTCCACAACCTCCCGAGGCAGTCTTCCATTGTCCTACTGTTCTTACAGTTAGGAAGTTTTTCCTGAGATTTAATCTACATCTGCTTTACTCTAGTCTGAACCCACTGCCTCTTGTCCTGCCCTCTGTGGCAAGAGAGAACTTTTCTCCATTTTTTTATGGCAGCCTTTCAAGTATTTGAAGACTGCTGTCATGTCCTCCCTTAATCTCCGCTTTTCCTAACTAAACTGTATCCTTCAGCCTTTGCTCATATGGCTTGTATTCCATGCCTTTGATAATCTTCCCAGGAAATAACAACAGACTCCTTCCCCTACAGCTCCTTTCTGCTTACCGCTTCCTGGTTTTATAGAACTGTCCCAATCCACCCCCAGCTGGACTTCATTCTCAATTAACCTTGGCCTGCCTTCTCTCAGGTGATGCCAGGTGACCTAGCTGGCCTCCCAGGTCCTTGTTAAACCTCTCACGGCTAATGTGGGGCACAACCCATCACAGGCCTAAAGCAGCCAAGTTTTATTCTAACCCTAGAGTGGAATTATGACCCCCTCAAAGGCATTCGGTGATGTGCAGATCCAGGGGTTCAGTTTAGCCTGTAAGAAAGGACAGGCTGGTAGTTAGGGAACTAGCCTGAAACTTAGGAGACCTCATTTCAACTCAACACTCCACCACAACCTGCCTGCATAACCCCAAAACGCCAAGAGAGTCTGCTTCAATAAGTGGGGGGGAACCCTCTAACCGCACAGCCCTAGTTGTCACCTGTCACCCCACACTGGAACCCATATGGGGTTTCATCAAATAATTACAACCTATTCTCAACGGGGACTGCATCCTGAAAGAAATCTTTCCTGACCCCCCTCTTCTGGCCTTCAAACAACCCCCCAACCTCACCAAGCTCATCATCAGAAGCAAGCGCCCCCCCGGACCAAGACACACCAACTCAAAGTGGCACCAGATCCTGCCAGAACAACAGATGCAAAACCTGCAGACATATCTCCAATGCTACAATGATCAACACCCCCCACAACACACCTTTCAAGATCCACAGGTCCTACACACACCTATTACAACATGGGGTGTACCTCATCCAGTCACTAAATGCCCCAAGAACAACTATGGGGGTGAAACCAGACAATTACTATGCTCTCAGATGAACTCACACAGAAATATGATAAAAGACCAAAACACCCTATCACCTGTGGACGAACACTTTTCACAAAGCGATCACTCCACATCTGACCTCTCAGTCCTCATCCTCAAAAGAAACCAGCGCAAGACCTTCAGAACCTACTGATGCTAAACAATCTCTTCCAGCTTGTGTTTAGTTGTGAATAGGATCCTGTGAGGTGGGAGGGTCCCAGAGCTCAGTCTGCAGCTCGGGCAATTGAACAGCCCCTTAGCCTGAGCTCTGCAAGCCTAAGGGCTGGTCCACACTAGGGTGGGGGAATCGATCTAAGATACGCAACTTCAGCTACGTGAATAACGTAGCTGAAGTCGAATATCTTAGATCGATTTTTAAAAGTACTTACCCCGGTCCGCACGGCAGCAGGCAGGCTCCCCCGTCGACAGCGCTTCCTCCGCTCGCCGAGCTGGAGTTCCGGTGTCGACGGGGAGCGGTTCTGGGATCGATTTATCGCATCTAGACGAGATGCGATAAATCGATCCCAGAACATCGATCACTACCCGCCAAATCGGGCAGGTAGTGTGGACGTAGCCCAAGTCAATTGGCACAGGACAGCCACAGGCTTTTAATTGCAGTGTAGACATGCCCGAAGTCTCTGGCCCAGCCCCACAAAGGCATTTAGGCTCCTAACTTCCATTGATTTCTTAAATTCCTTTGTGGATCTGGGTCTTGGAGACTAGGTTCTCCATGCCCTACCTCGCTGGGGTGTTGTGTGGATAAATACACTAAAGCGTATGAAGCGATCAGGTACTGTGGTTAAGGGAGCATAGAAATGCAAGACCCAGATTTTAAAGCTGACAGGGACCATTATCACCACATTGTTCAGATATAACAATAACAAGGCTGGTACAAGAACCTGTACAGTATGGAATCTGCTTGGACCTCCTGCCTAACAGAGCGCATAGCATTCCACCTGCATTGGAGAGGGCTATAATTCCCACTACAGAGAGATGCGGCAGCTGTGACATTTGGATTTGTATGGGGGTTTGGATTCACCCAAGGTTCAAGGGACTCCACACCCAGGAGTGTGGGTTAGCCCGTCACCCAACGCTAGCGAACAAAAGCAAAACAATAAAAGAAAAAAGGGGGAAGAGGAGGAGCAGGGATGGGGGCTGTTGCTGGCCTGTCAAAGACTGCCTGGTGTTTGTCCCTGGGGGGCGACTAGCTACCTTCAGCAACAAGCTCATCATCCTGTAACTGGAACATTGCCCCAGTCCATCATATAATAGCACAAACACTCCAGCCAAGGGTGTTTCAATCAAGCTGGGATGGTAAATTACAGTTTAAATTAAATAACCAAGTCAACCACTAATGAAGGCTGCTGGGGACCAAAATCCTGATTTGGCCAAGTTGTGCTTCAGAGCAGAGATTTGGCTTATACAGCATTAAAAAGCAGCTGTCTTCATAAAAGCTAATACACTGGGATAATTAAAAGCCTTAATTAAAACTGTAAGGTCCAAATAGTTTTATATTACCTACAAAACTTGTTTAGACGGCTGAAATCACTGCACAAGCTGAATTCCCTGGTATTCTCTCCAGGCCTTAGGAGTTTAGCTGAAAATGCTTCCCCTCTCTGTTCAATAGTGTAGTATTTGCAGGGGAAGTGCAGTGAAACTGAGGTGGTTTGTTTTATAATTTAACTTTAAACAATTACAATCTGCCACAGTGATAGGCTCAGTTCCATGGTGATACCCAGAATGCTTTTTGTGAACACATAGCAGGGATACACTGTCCCTGCATTCTGGGAATAAAGAGATTTCTATGCACAGGCAGCAGAGTAGAAATTAGAGATGAGCCCCCGGCCAAGACATTCAGATCCAGTCTAGGATGTGGATTTGACTCCACAAAGTCAGAGATGTTCAGAGTCAAGATTCCATTATAGAAACACAGCTCCATTGAGCTCAATGGGACTGCACCCTGGGATAAAGTGGGGACAGGACCAAGCCCATAAATCCTGGGTTCAGGTCTAGGTTTTAACCCAAGTTCTGGCCTAACTGGACTTGGGCCTCTTGCTGCAATAGCACTCTCCGTCGCTGAAGTAGTAGGGAAGGGTTTGCTCCATCTCAGTTGTCACACCTTCTCAGTGTCTGAGTGGAATCTTCATTCCATCATCAACTAAGTGAAATGTCGTTTCTCTGATGGGGAGGCTGATCTCAAACAGGGTTAAAACCAGCAATGTTGCCCAGCTGGAAACTGAGGGGGAACTAATCCCTGTGTGGTTCAGGAATGGAGGGACTTCATCCAGGGCCAGAGAGGAGGCAGTTTGCAACTTCCTAACTCTAAAGTTACCGGAGACCAGTTCAATCCCCAGTGCTGGTTCTGCCCTTCCATGGCCCCTATAGGTTTTATGGCACTCAGGGAACAGCTGGGGTATTGAAATGCTTTGACCACGCCATCTTCTATATTGGACTGCTCCCTGAACTGGGAATCCTGTGCTGGGGGTCAATCCCTGGATGGGATTTGCAGTCCCTTTGCGATAGCTATGCTAGAAATGAATAGTTCTGGGATACTATGGTGATGAACATCACAGAAATACCAGTCAGTCAATCAAATCCTGAGGATTCATAGATTTTGAGGTCAGAAGGGACCATTATAATTGTGATGCTGGCAAACCAGGTGCCAGCTCACGCCAAAGACCCTAGGTGTCAACTGAACACTGACAAATACAGAGCTGGAACCAGTCTGGCTCACCTCTGTGTTAGCATTCTTAAAACAGGCATTAGAGTTATAAAAATGTGGTTTGTGTTTAGACTTCATGAAATGCTTGTAAGTTGCTGCCTGCATTAATCTCACTTATAATACCTGTATCCCATGTTATAAGGTAATATTTAAGTGTTTGCTTCTGTAACTATAAATCACATCAACACCAGATGAACCACTGTGGAACATCAGAAGATGAAAGGCTTTGTGGCTTGTGCCCCCCTCTCCCGAAGAGGAGATGTACAACTGAATTCCTCCCAAGAGCGGAACTTGCAACTTGAAGCAGAAGGAGAATCGGTATCTTTTATGCTGCTTGGACTCTGAGGGGCAAGGATTACTAAGCAAACACTCCCCTGTGCTTAGCCTGGGTTAGCCCTAAAGGACATATAAAGCTTGCTTACTATAGAAGCTTCTATTACCTTTTGAAACTTAAGACTGTAACTCATTGGTGTGGGTATGTTTATCTGCTTTCACCTTGTAAATAACTCTCTTATGGCCTTTTCCAAGTTGAAACATATTTAGTTAGTTTATTATAGGATTGGCTACAAGCATTGTCTTTGGTGTGAGATCTAAGGTGCAATTGACTGGGGTAAGTGACTGGTCCTTTGGGACGGGGAGTAACCCAAATATTAGTGTGATTTGTGGTGTAAAGGACCATCTATCACAAAGGCAGGCTTGCCTTGGTGCCAAGATAGATGGGAGTAACCAAAGGGACTGTCTGTGACTCCATAGTAAGGCTGTTATAATGCTTGAGGAGTTCACACTTGTTATTTGGTGGGTGAAACCTAAGTATAGAACACACGGCCAACAGGTCTGTGCCCTGCTTCTTAACAGTCTGCGCTGAGGGTTGCTACTCATGCTTTTGAGCCATTGCAGAACAGCTTGACAACGATCATCTAGTCCAACTTCCCACATCACACAGGCCAAGCAACCTCACCTGAGCTAGAGCATCTGTTTTTACAAAGACAAATTTCAAGAGATGGAGAATCTACCATGTCACTTATAAGTTGTTCCAATTGTTAATTAACCTCAGTGTTAAAAACATGCATCTTATTTCTACTCTGAATTTATCTAGCTTCCAACTTCTGGATCTCATTATGCCTTTTTCCAAAAAAAAAAGAAAAAAAATTAAATTCAAAATGAAACGAAACATTTTGTGTTTCATTCCATTTCTCACTCCTTTTTTTTTTTTTTGGTATAATTTTTTTTAATCATGAAACAATCTGACAAATGAAAAAAATACGGTTTTGGGGGGGAGAGTTCAAAAATTTGCACAAAAATTAAGTTCTGGTTTTTTACCTGCCCTGTTGTAAAAAGGATCTGAAGTCAAGGAATTGCCATGGAGAAAAGACCCTGTAGTTTGTGTTCAACTATCCACCCCCGCCCCCAGCCAGCTAGCTAGCTAGCTAGCTTTCCATTCTTTTCCTTGCCTTTCCACCTTAGGTTTTGACACTCATCTTATTCAGTGAGGTGTCTTAGCAGGGCTGGATGTTTTCAGTCCAAAGAGGAGCAGAACTCTTTTCCTTCTTTTATGCCGTGTGACCTAGAGGATAAGGCACTGGACTGGGACTCAGGAGCCCTGCATTCTATTTTTGGCTCTGCTCCTTGCCTGCTGGGTGCCATTAGGCAAGTCACTTCCCCTTTCTGTGCCTCAGTTTCCCCATCTGTAAAATGGAGATGATACTGACCTCCTTTGAGATCAAGGGATGAAAAGCATTAGATAACAGCTAGGTATTCCTGCTCTGCTTGTCAGGCCACATCCTCAGGTGAGGTAAATCTGTCAGCACTGATGTCAATGGGGCTCCAAAGATTTACACCAGCTATGGATCGGGCCCATCCATTCTGAAAAGCAGGCGGGGGAGGGACTCTTGCTGCCCTTCCTAACCATTAGTGAATGGTGTTGGCCACAAGAACGAGGGGCCTTTGCCAAGCTCCCTTTACAAAAGACAAGGTCAAATTAGCACACAGCTGCTCCTGGAAAAGGCTGTCTTTGCAGGGGTCCTCCCCACACACACACCTGCCGCATATGGCTTCTTATCTCTATGCTCCGAAAGCTGTGCTCAGTAATGATTCCTTAAGGCAAAGGGAAGTGCAGGGGGAGGCTGGATGACAGGTGGCAGGTTGAAAGATATCACTGAACTGGAGAAAGCTGTCAGCCTGGCTGCTAATTAGCATAGGGCCTCCTGCTAGGTGGGCAGGCCAGTGTGCCTCAGTCCCGCAGCCTGTCAGGAGAACAGGTTCAATTAGCCACAGAGGGAGGGGAGGTGCCTGGCTTGCTTTACAATTAGGAGCTGATGACTTTTTCCCCTGGGAGGTTTCTGGTAACACCTCCCCTTGGTTCTAAAGAGGCTGAATGTGAGGTCAGGAGGCAGATAGGATGCCCCTTTCCCAGCAGGTTTCTGCCTGTTGTCGCACACTGTAAAGGGATTGTATCATGGCACCGAGGGTTTGGGGCTCAGAGAACCGGCAGCTGCTCAGAAGGCCTTTGGGGGCATTAGAAGGCAGCCAGGGGACATTCCCAGTGTCTCAGTGTGCCTACTCTCCCCCAGCTGATGGCCTTCGTGCTCAGCTGGCCTTTGTGTTCAGCCCTTGTCAGATATGCAGTGAGGGACTCTGTTGCCCCATGGGAAGCCCTGCTGTGGAATATGTGAGAAGATATTGTAGAATTTCCCCTCACCAGGTCAGACAGCTGCATAAGAATTTCCCAACTGGATCAATGGCCCATCTAGTTCAGTATTCTGTCTCCAACAGTACCCGCTACCTGCTTCTTCAGAGAAAGGTGTAAGAACCCTACCTAAGGCAGTGATGAGCTAACCCAAGCCCAGGGGAATTTTCTTCCTGACCTCAGGGAGTTAATGGTTTGCTTATGACCTGATGCATGAAGATTTATATTGGTCTATCTAGTCTGGTATCAGGTCTCCAGGAGTGGCCTTCATGATATCCACCTGACAAATTGAGCAAAGCATAGACCATGTTCCCCCACATCGAGAGAGGCAACTGGGTTATCCCCAGAAAGCTTATCTCCATCACTGACTTTGAAGCACTCCCTTCTAGCTCCCAGCCTTGCTGCCTTTATCAAGTCACATTAGTAGGCTGTTTTCTCTCCATCTTTCTGTGAAGGGTTTTCCCTTCCCTGGAGCATTTCAAGACCTTTTTCTGTTGTTGTGGGAGGAAGGTTTCTATGCAATTCCCTCTCCCAGATCCTGTAGGGCTGATCCCTTCTGTGCCCACTAACTCTGCTAGTTCAGCCAGAGAGGACTGCTGGGGTGTGACATAAAATGCTCGATTCCTGAGGGAGGAAACGTTAACTCCACAGACCTGCCACCCCAGAGAGTTGTTTATTCAGCCTCTGACCTTCTGCATGGCAGCAATGTTGCCTGGTCACTGGGCTGGTGCTGAGTATGCCTTGGAGATGGCTTCATTTAATGAATATGCCCTCAGTTCTCTCTGACAGCAATTATAGCCCCTGTGCAACCAACACAAAAGAGAAGAATCCAGCCTTCATTTCTTTCTGCTTTCCTTGCCCCTGCCTCCTCCTTTTATTCTCTTTGTTCATCCTTCCTTCTTCTTTCCTCTCGCCTTCTCTCTCCCTAGTTCTCAAGTGCCTCTGCATTCCCTGGGCAGGGAGCGAAGTAAAGTCACAGCAGGACAACACAGCTGTTGCTTTGCTGTGGAGCTGCGTGATGAGGTGAGGGGCCTCTTTATAAATGCTGTGAGATTCCGCCTCCCTCCCCCATCTATGTTTGCTAAAATGAAGCTCTTTTGCTAATGAAAAATCTGCCAGAAATGGAGAAAACGCCAGCAAGAACAGGACGCTTTGAAGTGGGAGGGAGGCACAAAGCAAATGATAAACAGTTTGGTTTTCATGTGGCACTTTGAGCTGGTTGTCTTATTCCATCACTGGAGACAGCACCTAAGGTTCCTGCTGAGATAGCCCTCACAGCAGAGTCAATATCGCCCACATTCAGCCTTGGCTTGACTCCACTGATTCCAGGGATGCATTTGGCCCCAGGGGGATCTTGCGGGGACTCCAAAGACTGCAGCATCAGGCCCTTCAGTATTGCAAATGTACAGTATCACCATCACTGGTCTATTGTGCAGCAACCTCCTGGTGGGACATGAACATATTTCGTTCAATGGGAACAGCGTACAAATAAAACTATTCCTTTCCTGGGCTTCCCTCTGCCGCTCTGCCAGTGCTCCTCAATCCTGACCTGCAGCACCCCTGCTAGTCCCATTCTGGGGCCCCGCACAGCTCTGCTGAAGCACCTCACTCGTGACATGCCCCACCTCCTGACACGCTAGCCTTGAGCTTCCACACCACTCTGCGGATGCATCTACAGTACTTCACTTCCTCTCCAGGCCCTGCTCTTCTAATGAGCAAGAATCCCCAGTGATATCAAAGTTTGCTGCCTTTTCCCCCTGGATGTACTGTGATGCCCCATAACTCGCAGGCGGCCTGCTTTTCATGTGGGGCTGTTACCCAGATAGGAACCTCGGCCTCCACAGGCAAATGCACTGACCCAGTACTGGGAAGCACTTCCACACAAATTCCTTCCACAGGGAAGGATTTCTGGTGGATTTATTTAATTTTAATCCACACAGTAACTTACTTGCTCCCACAGCAGCAACGGCAGCTTCGTTGTGGGAGAAGAGTGCCCTCTTGTGGCATCACCTTCCTTCCAATTCCTCTGTTCCACTCTCCCCTTTTCCCCTATTAGTCAGGATCTCCTTTGCACTCCCTGCTCCTGCCTGCTCGTCATTTCCCTGGGGGCAAGGGGTAGGCTTTCCTTTTCCCTCGCCAGGCTTTTCTATCACCTTGCTCTTATCGTTTATTTATACTGCTTTACAAGATCTACATATACAGCAGGTCACGATTTTATCACTTGGATCCTTTTCCCTTTGAAATTCTCTTGTATTTCCTTCCCCACATTTTCACTCTGTTCCAATCTCATTTTCTCTTTTATTTCCTCTGCTCCCAGTTGCCCCCCGCCACGCACTCCGCTCACCCAAAACCCTCTCCCCCTGCTTTTTAACCTCTCCAATTCCCATTGCACATTAAATTCACTTCTTTGTGCTGCTTCTGGATTCTCCCCTCCTTTGCACCATCATCGCTCCTTCAGCCCTGAGCCTTGCTTCTGCGGAGCTCCACTTGGTACAGGAGTTTGACAGGTGAGGGCAGCCTTTCTGCTCCCAGACTCCAAGCACTGGATTGATCCCCTAGCTCTGGGGGTCCCAAGACCTCTGTCTAAAGAACAGGTGCAGCAGAGGAAGTTTAGTACAGGTCTCCTCTGCACTGCCTCTCTCTCTCTGCCCCCAGCTACAGCTGCAAGCACCACCACTTGAGCTGTGAGAGCAGGTAGTTCAGGACTCCAGTTTCATTCAGTCCTGGCCTGTCAACCAGGATGTAGTGATGGCTTTGTGAAATGGACACTTGCCCATAGGGACAGAACAGAGACCCAGACACTCATCCCCCCCCGCCACCCATAGACCACCAAGCAGTCACTAGAGTGAGGCTGGCAGCCTAGGAGAGGAAGGTTATGGATTCCAGTACAGTCCCCTGGAATATCCAGGCCCTCAACAGGAGGGGATTAAGAAATAAATCTCACACCCAGGATGTGAAGCATCTTTGAAACTCTTTCTCTGTTCAGTGGTGTTTATCCCAGGAACCAACCTATCAGTCTCTATATTTTCAGAGCTCGTTCCTTGGTTTTTATATGCAGGCCCTTTGTTCCTCAGACTGCACAGTCAGTGCTTCGCTGGCAGGGGACTGTGGGGCCACGGGTGCTCACCCCCGCCAGAGACAGGTAGTGGTATTTACCACTCATGCCCCTATACTATGTGGGGCCAGTTACTTTGTGCTGAGTGCGAGGCCCCGTAGAGAAATCAAGATGGCTTCCTCTTTGCCATGGTCCTAGCTGGGGCACATCACAGGCTCCACATGCGGAAGCCAGTGTTGCCAACTCTCATGATTTCATTGTGACTCTTGTGGTTTTCAGTGTTTCTCTTAAAGCCCCAGCCCCTGGAAGCATGATTTGCATGAAAGCCTCAACTTTCATATACAAATAAAGAAGTGTCTAGCCCTGCTGTTAGCAGAGCAGAGCTTGAAAATGTGAAGCAAGTGTGCCCTAAGCATTCAGAAACCAGGAGGTAAATGAAAACCCGACATTTATTATTTTAAAAACATGATTTTTTTAAGCCAAACTCATGATTTTTGAAGGTTTTCAGTTGGCAGAATGAGGAAACCCCACCTTTCCCCTAATTTACAATTACACCCCAATGTCCCTGTATAGACCTGACCTCTGCCCCTACCCCTCTGTCTGTTATAGGGGCAGGACAGGAAGGGAGATCAAAGGCAGTCCTACAGCTTGCTGCCAGAAAGCCAACTCGGATGGTATCATGCTGTATGTGGGGGCACCGTGCCTTGGGTTCACTAGCATTAGTGGAGGGAGGGTGTGTCTTGTAAAATGGCTTTGTCTACATCAGCGTGTGTGCAACAGTGGTCTCACCGCTGGGGCTGCTGCTCGCAGCTGGGCATGGGAGAGCAGCTCTGTAGCATCCCCACCAATGGTCCGCCTCTTCTCATAACTCAGCACTGCAGCATGGTCACGGTTAGTCTCACCTTTTCTGGGCTGACAGAGTCTAACAAATAATTCCTTGTCAGGTCTCCGGCTCCTGACGCTGGGCCCAGTGGTTTGGACACACTTCTCTCCAGGCTCTGACCTGTCCTTATCCCCCTACATCAGAGGGGAATCACCCCACCCTCCCACTAGCTGGTAGGGAAATCCAGCCCCACGCCGGGTTCCAGTCCAGGGACCCTAGGATAAGCATCCAAGGTCTGCTCCATCAGCCACTTGCTGCTGTCTCTCAGGACTCCTTCCTACCATTAGCTTTTCTTTGGGCCTTTTTCACCAGCCCCTTCCTGGGCTCTTTGTAACAAGCAACAACCTCCCAGGGCTTCCCCCTAGAGGCCTGGTTCTTGTCCTTGTGCCAGGGTCAACCGCAGGAGCTTGCCCGACTCCTCTGTCTTCTAGGTATCTTCCCTCCTTGAGCTTCCTCCTTGCCCTGCAGGCCTCCCTGTTCCCCACAGCACTCTCCCCTCTCTAGGACCAAGAGAGTGACTGGATAATTCTTCCCTCATCCGCTGCAACCCTTCACACTCCAGTCCCAGACACCCCTGAGGCTGCACTGCCTCCCAGGGCCGGCTCCAGGCATCAGCTTGAAAAGCTGGTGCTTGAGGCGGCATCCGGAATGGGGCAGCATTCCGTGTCCCGCAGTGGCAATTCGGCGGCAGCGCCGCCGTTTTTCTCGCCACGGCGGCAATTCGGCGGCAACTGCTTGGGGCAGCAAAATTGGTAGAGCCGCCCCTGCTGCCTCCAGCTTCCTTCTGCCTCAGAACAACCTGCCCCCAGATACCCAGGCTTCCGCCTGTCTCAGAGCTCTCTAATTCTAGCCCCAGGCCTCTTTCTGCCTTTAGCCCAAGAGAGGAAACCCCTCTGCTGAGTCTCCACCCTGGTCTCTTTCCCACTACCCTGAGCTCCTTCCTTTATGATGGCCCAGCTCCCTGCCAGCTGGGCTTGCTCACCAACTAGGCCTACCACCCATTCAGGTGCCACCCAGTGGCCTAATTGGGCTCAGGCTCCTGTTAATCCTTTCATTACCTGTGTGGGGTACACCCCCCCCCCCATCACACAGTGCTTCATACAGTACCAGGTTCATGGAGCAAAACACAGGTGCTGGCCTGTGTACTGGTACAGCCTTGTTGAAGTAGTGGCATTCTAAGGGAGTTCTGGAATTATTGTGTATAAAGCACCATACATTTGCATGGCACCCTGCAAACATGGTAAGATACAATGCCTTCCCCAGGGTGCTTACACTCACCAATAGAACAAAGACACAGGACAACAGTTCAGGTGGAGAGATTTTTAATGAGGACAACAAGGTAGGCAGGTTTCAGGAAGAAGAGGGTTTAAGGAGGGTTTTAAGTATTGTTGGAAGGCGGTATTTGGAGGACAGGAAGTAGAGATTTGTTCCAAATGTAGGAGAGAGCATGACTGAAGATACAAAGCTGCCAATGAGACAGAGAGAAAAGGAGCAAGGAGAAGACAGGATAGAGAGTAGAGGAGGTGGAAGAGTACGTGGGGATGTCAGCAAACCAGTAAAGTGCCTGCAATCACTATGGCTTATTGCTAAAAGCAGCCAAGTCAGCAGGCTGTAAATTGGCTAAGTCACAGCCTCAGCTTGACCAAGGCAGGAGGGGAGAGCGGTTTGGGTGCCACAGAGAGGGCAGCTTGACCCCGCGTCCTTCCTGATAAGAATTGTGCTGAAGTGGATGTGCCCCAGGAATGTCTATTGGGGGCCTCTAGGCTGCAAACTGTGGAAAAACCCACACCTGGTTAATCAATAATCAGAAGGAACCTCTTGCTGGACCATTGAAACTGCTTGCTTAACAAGTTTTCTTTAAGGGACATGTCATTCTATAACTAATGTATAAATAAGGGGGGAAAGTTTAAGGTAGTTTGGACTTTTCTGGACTCTCCCTCTGGATACATCTTGCAGTCCCCAGCGGCAGATGGGCTGCTACTGTGCCACTCGAGAGTCACACTCAGCTTCATTATCGAGGGTTGGGGGTGTTTTACTAAACTGTTGCGGACTTGTGTAAGTGCTTGAGACTAAGTAAAGTTTAGCTTTAAGTGAAAGCACTCTTGTGTTGTCCTGTTTGTGCCAGCCATCTATCGGTCGGATGGCCGTGGCTCCCCTGATTTATTTCCTGACACCACCTCGCACAGAGTAAAAGTTACCATGAGCTTTGGGTTGAAAGAACCCCAGATAACAGAAGGGGAGTAGAAATTCAGAGATTTAGACAGGAACAGGGTTATTTAAAAGGCATGACGGCAAAGACTTGAGAGACAAAGAGGAAAAGAATATTAATATTTAGTTATATAGCAATGTGCATGCAGCACTGCCTCCCCCCACTTTTTACAATGGTGGGCAAACATCTTTATCCCCATTTTACAGATCAATTAACTGAGGCACAAAGATGAAGGTGCCCAAGGTCACCCATCAACTCAGGAACAGAACTCCTCCCTGCCAGTCCAATGTTCCACCTAAAGTGCTTAAGCACTCATCGCTGTAGTCTCTGAGCATCTCACCATCTTTTGTGTGTTTATCCTCACAAGACCCCTGAGAGGTAGGGCAAGGCTATTATCCCCATTGTACAGGCGGGGAACTGAGACACAGAGAGACTGAGCGACTTGCCCAGCATCACACAAGGAGACTGTGGTGGTGTAGGCAAGTGAACACTGGTCCCCTCACACCCATGATAGCACCTTAGCCACCGGACCAGCCTGCATGTCCACTGACCTATTCTGCCTCCAATGAGACCAGATGTAAGAGAATGAAACTGAGCAAAAAAAATGTAGGCTGAACATTAGAAATATTTTCCATATAGTGAGATCTTGACCTATTAGTGCCTGATCCTCCTCTCACACAGGTTGTACACCAGTGTAACTCCACTCCAGATCTCCAGCTGGTATAAATCATCATAGCTCCATTGAGTTCAACAGAGCTATGCAGAGCTACAGTATCTGCGGATTTCCATAGAGTTACACCTGGTTTACGCCACTGTAAGTGAGCGCAGAATCAGGTTCCTTGAAGCTGGAAAAGTTTCCCAAGGGAACTGGTAAATAAGGTAAAATCCTACTGAACAAAGCATTCAAGAATATAGAGCAGGGAACAATCTGCACTGACCCCTGGGAGTTGGACTACATGACCTAAAAGGACTTTTCCATCTCCAAGCCATAGGAAGCTGAGAACCAGCTTCGTTTATGGACCCTCTTACTAAAACCCCAGCAGCATGTATCCCCTTGCTGCCTCTGCTGCCTCAATACTAATATTGATCCACAACCTAAGTACTAGCCAATGCTTCCACCTCAGAAACCGAACGTGTGTTGGAAGGAGCAGCTTCCTCTGAGGAAGCAGAAGAGGCAGGAGTCTTCTCATCAGCATCTCCTGCTTTGATTATTCTGATGGAGTTTTCTTTCTTTGAAAGCCAGAAAGCAGGGTAGAGCGGCTCAGCAAATTCACACTCAAACTTGTGTATCAGTGTCATGGTGTCCGAGGTGACACCATAGAAGGACAAAGTGCCCTTGGGGTAGTCCAGATAGACCCCTATCCTGTTGAACGTGTCTGTTTTCAGTGGCGTCTCCACATCACTGTGCCATGCAGAGAACCCCTTGCCATGCCACTCGATGCTCCAGGAGAAGTTATTCCCCGAGATGCAGCTGTTGCTTTCTGACCCCTTCCGGTCAATGCTTTTGTACGTCATACCAATGTAAATGCCGGCTCCGCTTATTTCAGCCTCGAAGTAGTAGCGACCCATGTACAAGCTGTTGTCTGACAGCACCTGGCGCCAGTGCTCAAATCTTTCAGGGTGATCTGGGTAGGAGTGTTCCCAGGGGGTAGTGTTAGTCACTTTGTGATTGTCCTCCAAGAGCCTGAGATATCTGTGGGCTGTGACTGGGTCAAACGTTAACGGGCATGTGTCTAAATAGAAAAGAAAATTGTTACTGAAATGGCTAATGTGGCCTCTCCAGTGGACACTCTCCATGTTAGTTAGTCCAAGATATGAGCTATGGAACCTACTCCACTACTATACACACTCCATTACCTGAGCATCACTGGGCAACTGAATACCTTTGTATAGCCCAGGCGATTTTCACCAGGATTGAAAGAAGCTGTGGCCATGCTCATGTTTCAGCCAATAATAATTGAGATAACTAAAATACAGGTCATCCAAGAAAAACTACATAACCAAGTCACTCTCTAGAAACCTCTTCCAAACTCCCATCCCCCTCTTCCCCAGAGCCTCATCTGTTTTAGAGTCATTAATTCCAATACTTACAGTTGAGAAAGTCACTCCTAGTCTCTGGATCTGGAGCCGATATGCGGTGCCGGGATGGTACAATTGCAGACACCATCGTTTTGATCCCACAGTCCTCTTCAACAACAAAAAGACAGTTAGTATTCCCAGTACTAACCCTGCGAGTTTGTTCGAGGTGGGATACCCATAGCATAGGGGAATGGAGCATATGCTCCATGCCTTGTTGCTGTCTGACGGAGGGGATAGAATATAAGAACGGCCATACTGGGGCAGACCAATGGTCCCTCTAGCCCAGTTTCCTGTCTTCCAACAGTGGCTGGTGTCAGATGTTTCAGAGGGAGTGAACAGAACAGGGGAATTATCAAGTGATCCACCCAGTCCCAGCTTCTGGCAGTCAGAGGTTTAGGGACACCCACAGCATGGTGTTGTGTCCCTGACTATCTTGGCTAATAGCCATTGATGGACCGATCCTCCATGAACTTATTTCATTCTTTTTTGAGTCCGGTTATACTTTTGGCCTTCACAACATCCCCTGGCAGTGAGTTCCACAGGTGGACTGCGCGTTGCGTGACGATCTGCTCTATTACATTGTTATCAGGATTAAGAACCAGCAGTCTGGTTCCACGGGCATTTAATGTGAACAAATAGTTTTGTGAGCACACAAAGACATTGGGCCCGATTCTGATCTCTCACTGCTAACTCCATCCTTCGAGTTTGGGGGTCAGAGCATTTGAACAGCCCCTACCAGACCAGGACCTGGAATGGAATCTCTAGGCACTACTGCAGTGGGTTTCATTTGCGGACCCCTAAACATTTTCAAATGGAAGTGCGGACCCCTTTGGAAATCTTAGCCAGTCCGAGCACGGAGGTCCACGGACCACAGGTTGAAAACCACTGCACTGCTGTAACACAAATGACAATCAATAATAACATCAGTGTGAAGCTGGCATGGGTGAGATCAGGATGAGGCCCGCTGAATCCTGGCCTCCTGGGACTTCGTGTGAGCAGTGAGGGGAAACATGGTGGAGAAGAGTCAAGCACAAAATGTCACCTGTGGAGCCCTTCTAGGTGGCTTGCAGAGCTAAAACTGTCTCAGCTATGGCTAGGGAATACTTCTGGTAAATTACTCCAGCCTAAAAGCAGTAGAAGGGCTGAAGCGCGGATTGGGTAGCTTAGTGCCTCAAATGCACGAAAAGGGCTGCGCTTAACCCCACATCTCAGACTTGCCTAGTCTTGGTGCCTGCCTGGCCTCTTGCACTCAAGTGTTAGGGAGTAGGGATGAGGTGCAGTTGAGACTTATGCAATGGACAATGCCTGCTGGATTGTATTTGTGCAGGTGCATGCACAGCAGAGTGCAACAGCCTCGCAGTTCCTGCTGCACACCACCCTAGGAAGGGCACTAGTGGCTGGTGTGGCACAGTGCAGGACGTTTTTAGGGCTTCGTGATGTTTCTCTGAATCAGCTAAACTCAAAACACAAGACCCACTCTGTACCCTAGGCAGCTGTTTCATGTCCTGCCTTGCCAGGGGTTTCTCTGGCATAAAGCCAATCTTACTCAAACATGCAGAAATGGGAGGGAGAGCAAACCCAGAGGAGAACAGAATCAAACTGCAAAGCAACCGGTGGAAATGAGAGCAGTCAGGGCTCCAGGTCAGTCCCAATAAAAGTAAAGAAAACAGGAGGGGCAAGACTATAAGAAATCAGCAACAGCTGTCACATTGTATCCACTAAAGGGCAGGACTGAAATCACTGGGGAATGGGAGAAGCAATAGCTTGAGATGACAGAGGTAAATTTCTATGCCACGGCTAGGATAGGCATGTCACCAGCTCTATGCCACTGGTATGAAGGGAATCCCCATGTGACTGGTTAAGCTGCCATTCTGGCTGCTTTGCACTGCCGGAGTGTCACCAGACAGCCACATCATGAAGGATAATTGTGGGCAATGTTTATAGAGCATTTGGAGATCCCTGCATGGACAGCAGTAGAGAAGGATAAAGTATTATTAAATTGCAGTACGCAATTATAATAGAAAAAACCCACATTTGTTGTAAATGCAACAACTCATATGGAGTTAAAACCAGCTAAATCACCATGGATTCCACAGCTCCCTCCTCTGTCCGTATGTTTCCCAAGGAAATAACTTCAGTCCCCAGGTGGCTGAGTTGATTTGCACTGGGAAAGAGCCTAGTTTCCTTGCTGTCACCTCCAGCTCATACCTGACTTTGTGTCAAGACTGCCAGCAAGGCAGGATTGATGCTGTGATCTCCATACAGACTCTAAGCAAGCAGAGCTAGCACTAGCAATTAATAGCAAATAGACTTTGCTTTGCTGGGGAAAACAGGAGTGACTACATATAAACAAGTGGAATTGACGAGAGTCAGCTGATAATGTTAATGCATGGGAGGGTGAGGAATTCAGCTGGATCCTGTCAGACTCATATTGCTTATCAGATTTCTATTGTGGACTTAAAAGGCGTTAGGATGGCAACCTAGGTAATAATCAGGCCTTTTCACATAGTAAATCATTAACTGCTGATTGCGGTGGGTTGATCATTTGAAAGAAAGACTGGGACAAAGTTAAATAGTGAGGGGGAGGGGGAAATACCTGGAAGGTTTATACATTCTGCTTGCTCTCTTTTTCTAATCACAGTATTGTGCTTAAATAGAAACATCACCCCCGACACGCACACCCCTTTATCAACCCACTTTTCCCTCATGCTTAGACATCCAGTAAAATCGCAATCTCTACATCACAATCTGTTACCATAGGAATCAGTGTGTGATGTTGCAAATCCAGCATGATGATCTCATTGCACACAGGAAGGATCGTCTGGTGGGTTCTATTCCTGACTCTACCACTGTGACCTTGGGATTGTCAATTCCTGGGGGCCCGTGAAGCATGCATTTTATCAGGGCCTCACTTTTGCCATCTGGTGACAGCACTAAAGTGTTCGTACACACGCACAGAGAGAGCTCTGCAAATGTACATTTAAACATCTGCAAGGCAGAGGGTAAGACTCACCTTCCTTTGCAAACTGCTGGAGCTTTTCCTTATAGGTGGTTCGTACAAGCTGTAGCAAGTGTTCTGTTGACTCTGAGATGACCCTTCTGATCCCTGACAGTTTATCTTTCAGTCCAATATAAACACTGGGAAGCGAGTCATCCCCTGTGTTCTTCTTGAGCTCACAATATTCCTGCCAAAAAAACAATTCTATTTTTGCTCATTTTCCTCACGTATTTGGCTGATTTTGTACCAGATCCATCTCACAATGAAGTTACTAGCAAAATCCCAATTGACTTTAGTGGGAGCAGACTCTGACCCTTTCCATTCCATTGCAGCCCTGAAGAACTTAAACTCAGCTATAAGAACAGGAGTCCTTTGGCACCTTAGAGACTAACAAATTTATTTAAGCATAAGCTTTCGTGGGCTACAGCCCACTTCATCGGATGCATAGAATGGAACATATAGTAGGAAGATATATATATATACATACATACAGAGAAAATGTGAAAAGGTGGAAGGTGCCATATTAAGGGGCTAATTAATTAATTTTCTCTGTATGTATATATATATATATATATATCTTCCTACTATATGTTCTATTCTATGCATCCGATGAAGTGGGCTGTAGCCCACAAAAGCTTATGCTTAAACAAATTTGTTAGTCTCTAAGGTGCCACAAGTACTCCTGTTCTTTTTGCGGATACAGACTAACACAGCTGCAACTCTGAAACCTTAAACTCAGCTGATACAGGAACCTATATTATGGGAGATCTTTAAGATCAGGCTGAATATGAAGTTCACCAGATAAACTTTATGATTGTAAAGCTAAAGCCGAGGAACAGCAATCTCTGGACCTCACTACAAACTTCCCTATACTCTGGGGGCATTAGAAAAAGAAGACCATGGTCATAAAATAATGAAGGCAACAACACACCCAGCATTTATAATGAAATGACAATGTTGTTGGCTGTAGGCTAATAATGCATCTCAGCCAGTTCCAGGGAGAATGAAGAGAAGTCTTAGCAACTTCTAGAGATAAAGATGTAGGGCAAAGTTCTATCATCTTCACCCAGGAGCTTTGCACAGTTTAGGCTCAAACAATGTGGCCTTTAGAGATTTGAAACATTTTCCTTCTTTAAAAACAAAGGTGAAAAAATCTCCCCCTCTCTCTCCTCCTAGAAGATTTCAGAGCCCTTTAGGGCTGGGAGGCGCTTTTGCCAATCCCAGTCTTACACTCCACAGCCTAGGGAGGGCCAATCTGTTCTGAATTTGGAGTCAGAATCTCCATTTCAGGTTACAAGAGATGTTTTAATGTTCTTAGCAGGCCTGGCACCATTTTTCAATTATAAAATGGTACAATGCAGTCTGATCGTACTGCACACTTGACCTGAACGCCTCAAACCAGACACTAATCTCCAGACACACCATCCCCCAGGGTTTTTATAATGGAAAGGCCTTGTCCATCATGGTACCTTAAGGAACAGGATGTCACTGGTGTGGAGGGCCATCTTCTCTAGCCTGAGTTTATTCTCTTCCATGGCAGCACGCTTGTGCTCCAGATGGATCTTTATCCCGTTGGCTTGATTCACTGCCACACGCTCCTTCTCTTCTAGAAATGCCAGTACGTCCGAGTGGGCCATCTTGACGGCTTCCAACAGCTCCCCAAACTGCCCGGACACCAGGCTCTTCACTTCGGAGATAGAACTCTACAGGGACAAAAACCACCACTGTTGTCTTTTCCAACCAGCCTTGCACCTTCCTGGCAAATGCATCAGGATGTGCAAACAACATTTTCTAATCACTGTGGTGATGCCTCCATAGCACAAAGGCAGTGGCAGCAACAGCTAATCAGTGAATCCAAACCAAAGGACTGGAACCCACGGCCCCATTTCCAGCAGATCCTGGTCTCTTCCCCTCTGCCCCAACACACCTCTACACACGCACATACACCCACCCTGAGAGCAGTTTAGATCTCTTGGGTTTTGACTGACTGAGGGTCATAGCCAGGGAAATACCTGTCTGTGGCAGAAGGGTTAAGTGAACTCGACCTGTGGAACTGCTGGATGCTGTTAACAGGGCAACCTGTAATCCCAATCAAAGTTGCAGCAGGTGGCAAGTTGACCCAGGAAGGGGATGTCATTTCTTTTCAGAACAGAGAATTGGAAGGACAAAGGAAGCATGCCCACGTAGCATCGTGTCTTCCCTTTCATTGTGTTATGGGGTTAGATCACAGTGGACCAGAGGCCTGCACCAGTTATGCATTGCCCATACATAAGAAAACCAGCTAACTCAGCTCCTGGCTATGGGGGGATTTGACACCAACAACCCAATAGCAAGCCTTCTGAATGAGTAAGGCATAGTGCTGACACCCCAGTTAATCCCCATCATTTATTTATAAATCAGCATGGAAGGATTAGATTTTTATCGGTGGATGTCAGTAAAAATCGATTTCGCCGTCCACACACAAAATGGCGAAAAAATATTTCCATCAACAATAATCAAAATTCACAGACAGGCACAGGAGGAAACATGCTGCCTGAGCACTTGGCAGAGTTTGATTTGAGGATATTGACTTTGGCTATTTTGATCTGTGATGCTGACAATTTGTGTTGTAATGGTTATCAAGCTTTCATTTTTTGAATCTCAACATCCACTGTCATGAAATAATTATTGTTTGATCCCCGCCATTGACTAACACCCCCGTAACTTCCCACAACTGTGAACCTTTAAATGAATAACAAATAAAAATGCTTAAAAAGCAATATGAACACAGTCAGCTGAAATTATAAAACGAAAATAAAATTCTGCCAAGCCTATTTATAAGGCTGGTGGCCAAGTTGCAAAGCACTGAGACTTGCTGTGGAGGATTGGGGAGTTGGGGGGACGCTCTCAAAGTACCAACAGAGAGGGGAGAAAATCCACAGGAGGAATACCGCTGTTCCCCCAATGAGCTTCCCATGTGACAAAGCACAGCACACACAGAAACAGACATGGAGGCACTTCCAATGGATAACTGAGAAGGTAACACAGTGAGAAAACAAACAGGATCCCTTCTCATTATTGAAGTAGGACTGGTATTGTATGGCACAGAGGATGCAGCCCCACCTGGTCTGGGGCTGGAGCCCTGCTGCTGGAAATGGAAATAAGGCATAACATCAATAAATCACAGGGTAAAATTCTGCCCTGATTTCTACTCAACAACCCTGGGGGGGAAAGTACCATGTGGCCTCATGGAGAGGTTTAGGGTGACCAGACAGCAAGTGTGAAAAATCGGGACAGAGGGTGGGGGGGTAATAGGAGCCCATATAAGAAAAACACCCGAAAAGCGGGACTGTCCCTATAAAATCGGGACATCTGGTCACCCTAGAGAGGTTACAGGATCCCTCCAGCAAGATGGCTACAACCAGGCTGGCTTGCATCCACTCCACACCTCCTTGTAAATCAAACAAAAAACCCTCATTCTCCCAGATTATCAGAGTTGAGGGCTAGATCCTCAAAGGTATAAGCACCTAACTCCCATTTCTACTCAGACTGCCTACAAAGAGGCGAGTCAGAGCCAGTGGAAGGTTGATCTGAGAATTCATCCAGAAATAGAAACTAGACTCAGACCAGCAAATTATCTCACAGAGGGAGCTATCCGGAGGTAATGACTTTCCCCTTGATTTGAAGCAGCCACCTAGAAATGAAGGGCTTCAAATCTCATCAGCCATATCCTGAGGATTGGTTCTGGAATTACCATGAATTGCCATGCAGAAAAGTAACATCAGAATAGTGCTATCCGGGGAAGCAGCTGTAGAGGCTGTACCATGGAGTGAAGTCGGTGGGTTTACGTGAGTATTATGGCACCAACACACCCAGTTTCAAAAGGGTAACAATTAATATGATTAGTCACCTTTTCTAACTGTTTAAACAAGACACTGCTCTTTGGAAGCCCTGTGGAGATGTGACTCACCAAAGATGCCTCACACAGGCAGCTGGATGATATAATCAAACAACGGTTCTGGGTGGATTCTCCACAACAGAAGCCGGCACAAAGTTGATCCTGCCCTGGAATACTAAATCTTTTGGCCCTTACAAGTGTTCCCTCCCAAGATGAACAAACCCGTTTGGATTAAAGGCAAAGCAGCCCAAAAATCTCCCCCGCAATTCAAAACAAGCCTGAAATTTGGTGTTTTTCAGCTTTTGACAGTGGTGCATTTTAATTGTCATGTGGCCTCTGGACATTGTGATTCTACCCAAGCTAGGACCCCACTGTCTTTTTATAGTCACTTTTCAGGGTAGAACGGCACTTCAAGGCTGGAGGTGAGTTTGAGCTGTGAAGCTGAGATGTGATCTGCGTTCGTCCAAAGAATTTGGGATTCAGTATCTCAGTGTAACCCCCAGGTGAATGTTTGTTACAGGTCCCCTGCTGTGCGCAATCCGCAGAGGAAATGAGTTAGTTACAGCCCCATGTAGGGAGCTTTAGTGAGCTGTTGCAGCTCTCTGAGTCCCCAATTCAATCTTTGGTGCCAAGCTGTTTTTTATGTAATAGTTAGTGGGCTCGATTCTCAGTGGTGTAAATCTCTCTATCTGAGGTATTTATCTGGCTATACTATCATGTCTGAGAACCTCACCATTTTTAACATATTTCTCCTCATAACACCCCTGAGAGGCAAGGCAATTCTATTCTTCCTATTTTACGGGTGGGAAACAGCCAGAGGGAGACTAAGTGATTTGCCCAAGGTCACACAGGAAGACTGTGGCAGAGCAGGGAATTGAACCCAAGTCTCGGGTTAGTGTCCTATCCATCCTTCCTTGCTAAACCAGCATAGCTCCAACCTGCCCCATTGACATGTTATTGTCTTGCTTCTCAGGGTTTTTAATGGAATATGAATAGCGGCTTGCAACCAGAGAGGGGAGAGCATGTCAGCGGCATGGAACAGGCATGGAGATGTCTGTGGATGACAGAGACATGGAGGCTGCATACACTTCACACATACAGGAGTGTAAGACCATTATCCAGGCTCCCATTAAATATCATACAACCATTTTCATGCCATTATTATGGGTTAATCTGAGGAGGAGAAATAACCCAAGTTCTGTTCTTACCACTATAGACTCTGTATTATTCTGCAACTTGACAATTGCGTTTTCAGCGGACTTCAGTTTCCAGTCGTACTCTGCTTGGGTCTGCAGAAGTTCGCTCTGTGAATGGATGAAGCAGGTGTTAACAATCCACTCTCTCAGTGATTAGACAGGATTGCGGGTGGGAGGGGTGAAACTCTATAACTGATTTTTGGTTACCCAAAGCAGCCAGCTGGAACCAGTGCCACTTCCCACAGACAAGAGCAGTCCACGGACTCATAACACTCTGGACATTTTTATTAGCTTCTGTCTGATCTGGGGAGTGTGTCATTTTTTCCAGCAACACAATAAATTAGAAAATGCTGTCTCTGCAGCTCCTGCTACCTTCAGTGCCTGGGAAAGCCTATAGCAGCAACAGAAATAGCAAATAAAACATCTTTGGTCACACGTGGCTGCAGTAACTAAGCCCTAAGAAGGTTAGTCATCCAGAACAGTGGACGGGAAATGTCAGAATCCAAATCAATGCGTGGGGAAAATACAAGAGCCGGGGTTTGGATTTTGCCTTGATCTTTCATACAAAGACTAGGAACAGATGGAATGGTTAACAAACATAAAACCAATTCCTTCACCCCACCCAAATCTTGGAACATTTCTAGACCCAAATTTGAAGCAAAAATTTTCAAGGCCCCATAGATTCAGAGAAGGAGCCAAAATATGGTTTATCCAGACCAATTCTAAACTCCAAATCTTCTGTGGTTCAGCCAGGATTGACAAAAACAAGAGAGTCTCATTATTTTAATGAAATGTATAATTACCTGTGGAACTCTCTGCCACAAGATACCAAAGACAAAAGCTTAGTTAAATTCAAAAGAGTATTAGACATCTGTAAATAAGACCAAGTGCAGTTGTGAGATTACTCAGCACTCAGCAGTTCCCACTGGTTCCAATGGGAGGTGTTAGGCACTTTTGAAAGTGTGACCTCTTCACTTAGGTGCCTAGATGGGATTTGAGCTCCATTGGAAATCTGATCCTATATGTCGGCAACAAAGCTGACCATCGTCCTGGGCGACTCAAAATTTGGTATCCCAATAAAATAAGCAATAGGGATTATCCACCAATGCATCCTAGCCTTTGGTCCTTTGAGTGTCTGCCATGCCCTATGCATCAAAAGAGAAATATATTCCACAGACCACAGTACATTCCAGGCCACATATTTTATCTTTGTTGCAACCAGTCCAAGCGTCCCCAGGGGGAATGGTATCGAGTGTGTGAATGGTATTGAGATTTGGGAGGTTTTAGATAAAGGAGGAGCAGGGAAAGAACCTGCTGACTGCAGGATAACAGAAAAGGGGTTAAATTCAGACTGGCCCTGAACCCTTTGAAGTCAATGGTGGAAAAGGGGAGCAGGAGAAGGGGCTTGGATCCTGGGGATGCTAACCGGAAATCTCTAACTTCAAGAATAGACACTGGCTGTCAGATCTCAGAATGGCATGTCAGAACAAGAGGAAAGGTTACTTCATAGATGCAGTGATGACAACTGGGAACCATGTCTCCACCCAGTATTCAAGCTATGATTCATTGCAGCTGCCACAGCTTATACTTTACTCACAGCAACGGCACAGTCACCAAGGGCGGATGCAAAGTGGGAGAGGCTCCTCAAGGGGAGAAGCAAACGGGAAAATGGGCTCCCACAAGTCCAAGCCTTCCTCATGCAAGCAGTCCCACTGATCTTGTATTAGTAAGGATGACACCTACAAGTAGGGACTGCAGGATCAGCCCCTTCCCCCAATGCCTTCCCCGCCTTATCCACCTAAATGTGTCATAGGGTAAATTTACCAAAGCACCTAAGTGACTTGGAGGCTGAGGTCCCAGTTTCAAAAGTGACTCATGGTCAGGTTTTGAAAGGTATTCAGGCACCTAAAGAGGCAGGTAGCTGCTTAGTGGAATTTTCAAAAGCACCCAGGCACCGAACTTCCACTGAAATCCCCCCAAACACCTATCTGCATCTTTAGGCCCCTAGATACCTTTTAAAATTAGGCCCTAAGTCACTTTTGCAAATGGGACTTGGGCTCCTGAATCTCGTAGGTGCTTTAGAAAATTTTACTCATGACAAAAAGACCAGCATACTAACATGAAATGGCCCATTTGATTCTCACATACCATACCAAAGCCGGGTTGTCTGGGGGGGACAGGGTATAGGGCACAACCAGAATTCCCTTTATAAAGCGTACAGCACTGAGGGACACCATCGGCTCATTTTAAACCAGGAAACCTTTAGTCTGTTCACAGATAAATCAACAGCATTTTTAAAAAACCTTCCCATGCAGGTACTGGCAACAAATCCTGGACCCTTTATTCAGTCCTTACTAAGCCAGTGGGCCCGACTCACCCCCTCACCGGGTTTCACTCCTTTGTGATTCTGTTGAGCACAATTCTGAGCTCAGAATCAGAATGATAGCGATTCATACCCATTTGGCACAGGAGGAAGTGGTGACACATGGTCCCAGGCCCTGGCGAATCAGGCCCATTGATGTTAATTGGGTTACTTCTGCTTTACACCACTGTGAGTGGTGGTTTTGACAGGGTAGAACCTGAGTAAAGTCTTGAGGATTTGACCCACAGCCAGGGACAACAAATCCCCCTTTGCTATAAAGTACAAGTAACTCATTAATGAAACCAAAAGCCCTACAGGGCTACAAATCAGACAAGACCCAGGGTTCCTCTCCCTTATCGCAGCTTCAGTCAGTAGTAAACCCACTGACGCCAGACCAGTGTATAAAGGCTGTGAGTGAGAAGGCCCTAGGCCCCACCCTGCCTCTATTCCCCTCTACATCCTGGATCACTCTGTACCCCAATGAACACCAATAAATACCAGGCAGTGACACACCTCATTGTCCTTCCTGGCTGCCTCACAGGTGAGCGAGTTGTGCCCCTTGTGCTCTTCGGCCAGGCACTCCTCGCAGACACACACCAGGTCGGTCTGGCAGAACCACCCCAAGTGGCCTTTGTGAGTCTCACAGGTCTGCAGGTCAATGTCCTTTGCGGGGTCCATCAGCTTGTGGCTCCGCAACTTGCTGTTCTCCAGGTGAGGCCGGAGGTGGTCCTCGCAGTAATTCACCATGCAGGTCAAGCAGGACTTCACTGCCAGGACCTTCTGGGCCATGCAGAAGTCACACAGGATCTCTTGCCCATCCTCCAGACCATTCCCCTGCTCCAGAAGGCCAGACTGGCCCGTTGCCGTCTCAGAGCCATTTACAATCAAACTGCCCTGCAGGTCAGGTCCTGGGCTAGTGGCTTCTGGGCTTTCACGGCCGTTCAACTCTTCACCCGCAGTTTTGTCACTTGGGAAGCCATTGCCCTCACAGACCTGGTGCCCTTTTGCCTTAGGGACAAGGCCACCTAGTACCAATTCCTGGGGCAGCCTTTCTGGAACAACGGGGCCACCGTCAGCCATTTCCGAGCTCCTCTGCCTTCCAAAGTACAACACACTGTAACTGCACAGCGCAGGGAGAATGAAAGAAAATGACACACCTGAACTCAACCAACTGCCTGCGGCTGTTAACTCTTTCCAGCTCCTTTCAGGAAGTAGAAGTGCAATCAGAGCCAAGAAGCAAAGAGTCAGGGGCAGCGCCAGCTTTTTTGCTGCCCTAGGCAGTGGCCATGGGAGAGGCTGCTGCCGAAATGCCACCGAGATCCCCGGCGGCCGAAGAAGCTGCTGCCGAAGTGCCGCCGGGATCCTCGGCGGCAGCTTCTTCGGCCACCGGGGATCTCGGCGGCATTTCGGCAGCAGCCTCTCCCGCCGGCGGCAGCCGAGGGACATGAAATGCCACCCCCCAAATCCTGGCGCCCTAGGCGACCGCCTAGGGTCGCCTAATGGTAGCGCTGGCCCTGCAAACAGTGAGTGAGTTTGTTCTGCAAATTACAGGTTGTGTGAGCTGTAGATAAATGCTGCTCCTTACAGCTGTCAATCTTGTCACTGTCCCTCTGTCTCAAATCTACATCCTTCCATTCGGACTTGCTGTCCTCTGTACTTCCAGCTAGAGTTGGCTAGAAAGTTGGGTTTTTTCCACACAAATGGAAAATTTCAAATTTTCATCAGGAACCAAGAAAAATTCAGCTGAAAACTACTGAAAATAAACCAAAAATTGGTTTTGAGGTTTCCAACAAAACAAAAATGTTCAAGGAAAGGAGACCCTTTCTGCAGAAACTTTCATTTTGTCACATACCCAGATTCCCAATGAAAAAAAGTTTTGATGGAAAATTTTCGACCAGCCCTCGCTGAAGCCTGACGAAATGTACTATTAATAATGAGCCAAACCCTGGTGTTCTTCCATGGCACAACTGTTGAATGGTCTAAATCTTGATGCCCTGATGAGTTTTTTATTCAAATGGAATGTGACTGAGCCAGGACTGACTAAAATCTGAGTGAAACTGCCAGGATTTGGCCCGTTAATCATATTTAATACTTGTAGGTAGGTATGCTTTTCATCTTACAACCACTGAACTAGTTCTCTCTAAAAGGCTGAGTTATCGGGCAGAGATTATTTAAATACACAGGCCCTTTGGAATCTTTCTGCACAAAACATTAGCTCATGTCCCTCATTTTGGCTTTTAGCCCCTCCTTTGCTCATGGGCAACACAGCCGATACAATTAGCATCCCAGTTTTATCATGTGAGAGCACTGGAGGAATTTGCTGCACTAAATGCAGCTTTTCTCGTGCGTTCCCCTTCCTCTGTTCAGAAAGGCAAGGCTGAAAAACGTGAAACTGGTTCTTCCAGTGAATGGTGGAGTTGTGAAATAAGGGAACTTCCTCTCAGGTGCAATCCCTTTTTTGGTATGGAGGAAGAAGTTGGTGATAGGCATCTTTGGTTTGCATCATGCCTCTATAGCTGAGGCAAAACTATTTAGAGGGTTGTGGGGGTTATCCTTTGCTACTGTAAAAGACTCATAGACTTTAGGGTCAGAAGAGATCATTATGATCATCTAGTTTGACCTGCACATTGCAGGCCACAGCACCTCACCCACCTACTCCTGTAATGGACCCCTAACCACCCCCTTGACATTCCCTTGACCAATGACGTGATGGCACTTACGGGGCGGGCGCAGAGAGCGCCAACCAAGCTGGAGCACAGCGGTGGAAGAGCGCTATGACTAACGTAAATCAACAAAGGTCACATGTAGCACTGGGGAGACGGCGATTGGCTGGGCAGGCCTGGGTGGGCAGGGGTAAGAGGGTTCTGTGTGTGGGGTAAGAGGGTTCTGTGTGGGGCAGTCTGGGTGCAGGCAGCTCAGTGGGGGATCTGGATGTACAGGGAGATTCCAGGTGCAGGGGCAATGGGAGTCTGCAGGGGGGACCAAGTGAAAGTGGTTGGAACTCAGCGGGGGGGGGGGGCGCGGTCTGGGTGCAGGCAGCTCAGTGGGGGATCTGGATGTACAGGGAGATTCCAGGTGCAGGGGCAATGGGAGTCTGCAGGGGGGACCAAGTGAAAGTGGTTGGAACTCAGCGGGGGGGGGGGGGGCGGTCTGGGTGCAGGGGAGGTGGGGTTCATTTGGGTGGGGGTCTAGGTGTAGGTGGCTGGGGCTCAGTGGGGAGGGTGTCTAGGGGGGCTCATTGTGGTGGTACAGATGCAGGGGAGGTAGGGCTTGTCAAAGTGAGGGTTTGATGGGCCTGCTTAACAGGGGAGCCCCAGCTGCTGCCAAGGGGATCTGCACACTGGGCCCCCACTTCCCCTATCCCCTTCTCTTCCCCATCCCATGCCCCTTCCCCACAACTCCATCTCCTCCCCACCCCCTTCTTTCCCCACTGCCTCTTCCCCCCGCCCCCCGCTTCCCCTATCCCCTTCTCTTCCCCATCCCATGTCCCGTCCCCACCACTCCATCTCCTCCCCATCCAGGGCTGGCGCGCCCAGTAGGCAACCCTAGGCGGTCACCTAGAGTGCCACGATTTGGGGGGCGGCTCGCCGTGGCTGCTTCCCGCTTCCTGGCTCCACGGCTGAGCCGGGAGCTGGGGAGGCTGCTGTGGGCGGGGGGCTGAGCTGCCGGCCCGTGGGGGGTGGGGAGCCGTTGCAGGGGCGGGGGACTGGCTGCCACGGGGAGGAGGCGGTGTTAGCTGGATGGGGGGGAGGGCGCGGGGGGGGGGCGGTGTTAGCGGGGGGGAGGGTGCAGGGCTGGTGCAAGGAAGTTTCGCCTAGGGCGCGAAACTTCCTTGCACCGGCCCTGTCCCCATCCCACCCCCTTCTTTCCCAAACTGCCTCTTTCCCCCTGCCCCTGCTTCCCCTATCCTCTTTTCCCCATCCCATGCCCCGTCCCCACCACTCCATCTCCTCCCCATCCCACCCCCTTCCTTCCCCACTGCCTCTTCCCCCGTCCCTCTTCCCCTATCCCCTTCTCTTCCCCATCTCATGCCCCTTCCCCACCACTCCATCTCCTCCCCATCCCACCCCCTTCTTTCCCCACTGCCTCTTTCCCCTGTCCCGCCCTGCAACTTACCGTTGTACAAAATGAAGGATAGGTTTCAGTGTAGTAGCCGTGTTAGTCTGTGTCAGCAAAACGAAAATAAGAAAGAAAAACTTGTAGCACCTTAGAGACTAACAAATTTATTTCAGCATAAGCTTTCGTGGGTTAGTACCCACTTCAATGAAGGATGGCTCTCAGCACACAGAAGGGAGCTCAACCAGCTCTAGGACCCAGAAGGGGGTGTCCAGCTGCAAAGTTCAGGGAGCGGAGCAGCACCTTTTTTCAGCCAGGCTGCGTTCACAGAAATGGGGGGAAGTGGCATGTGACCTTGCACCCCATGTGACCCCCACCCCTCGCCTCTATTTGGGGGGGGCAATGCCCCCAAACTATGCCATGAACATTCCCAATCACACACACTCTGTTTCTTCTTCACTGGGCCATGGCATCTTCTGATGCAGAGGTGGTCCCTCAGTCTCTCCTGCGGAACCTGTGACACTTTGGCGCAGTCATTACAGAGTCCTTGGGAAAGGGGACTGGGCCCTCCCAGGTGGGTGCCCCAGACTGCAGAGTTGCTCTCTTGCTCTAGCCCAGTGAAGGTCTGCACTTGTGCTGGGCACAGAGAGGTAGGGTGACCTGATGTCCTGATTTTATAGTGAGTGTAACAGTCCCAATATTCGGGGTTTTGTTTTATATAGGTGCCAGTTACCCACCCCGTCCTGATTTTTCACACTTGCTATCTGGCCACCCTTCAGAGGGGGCTTTGATGAAGGTCTATTCCCAGCACAGACCCTGCTCGGGGCTCAGCAGCTGCTCGGTTCCGGCTCCCAGATCCCAGTGGAGGAGGTAACAGCTGACCCAGGATGAGAAACCAAGACAGATGGAGCACAGCCTCCTCTGTCCAAGCACGGACCAGACCCCTCTGGATAGACCAGCTACTGAATCAGCTCCCCCCCACCCCCTCCAGACCCCCAACCTTGGAGGGAATAGGGATCAAGGGAAGTCCAGGCTAGATTAAGGCATAGGCAACCTAGGAATGAGGCTGGGGGATGGGGATGGATGCTCAGGAGTCTGCCCCACAACAGGGGTAAGGAGGAGCTGTGTTGGCGACCCACTCAGGTTGGCTTAGGCTCGCCGCCATTTCAGGCAGGGGGCAGGAGGAACACGGCCAAAACTGACTGAGTGGTGTTGAGAGCTGGTCGGTGCCAGGGCTGAAGTTGAGTGAAGGAGGCTATAATCCCATGCACCACGTCACAGTGCCACTCACTCAATTTGGCCCCCAGTGCCCCTCCCACATTATGATGGGGAGGGGGCATCAATGGGGCCAAACCTGAGTGGGCAGAACACTAGTCCCTGAACCAGGGGCCAGCTGGAGCTTCACTGCCCACATCCTGAGGTGTGCGACAGGGAGCTGCAGTCAGCGCCCACCTGGGGCAGACAGCTGGGAGAGGGACAGAGGGAATCTCTGGGAGGCCAGGGATGGGTTAATCTGGACCACAGGTAACCAGAGGAACCAGGTGGCAACGCACTGACAGCTCCATGACCCAAGCCAGGGGAGCAGAACTGGTAGCTCTGGCCCAGTGCTGGTAGCCAGGGAGCCTGGTGTGGAGACAAGAGACCAGCTCTGACCAACTGCTCCCTGTGCCAGTCTGTTACCAGAGCGAATCACACACAGAATGTCCCCGGCCTTGCACCCCATCACCTCTGTGTCCCTGATATTGGGGACTCTCTGGAACAATCCCGTCTCCATAGAAGGCCCCCTTGTCCCCCACTCCCCAGGATCTGGAAGTCTCCTTTCTGTCCTCCCATTGATCCTGTGGCTTTTCTGCACGATGCCCCCAACTGTGCCCAGAGAAGGTGGGGCCCCCAGGAGGCAGGGTCTGGGCCAGGGGGCTGCCACGATTGGTTGATCGCTAGGACCCAGGAGCAGCTGGGTGGGAGCGATCGCTGGGGTCAGTCCAGCAGCAGGAAGAGACTCGCAGCCGCTGTGGTGACTCTGGCTCCTGGCGAGATCCCCGAGCCCCGGCGGCTGGTGCGGGGAGCCCGGGCTGCAGCCGGGAGAGGGGAATCTCCAGCAGGGCCCTTCCCGCTGCTCCCCAGGAGCCTCTCCCAGGGCCGAGCCCCCAGCCTGGCCAGGGCCCCTGCCCCAGGGGGCCCTGCTCAGAGGGAAGGTGAGAGAGACCCCCCGGGCTGCAGGGGGGAGGGTTTGGTCCCGGGCTGCTCCCAGCGGAGCTGGCTGCGATTCCCTGCCCCGGGCCCGGGAAAGCTGCCGCCAGCTCCCGGTGTGTGCGGGGCGGGGGGAGCCAGGCCGAGCGGGGCTGGGGGCTGGGACAGGCACACGTGGGGGAAGGGGAGTGAGCGGGGGTCACGTTACCACACGCTGATTCCCTCCCCCCCCAATCTGGTGGTTTGTGTTCCCAGCCCTGGTGTGAACGGAAGCTGCTGCTCAGTGAGATCTGCTGGCACCGCCCGGAGCGCGCCCTGCGGCTGACAAGGGGCTCCCGGCTGGTCCTTCGGGGAAAGCGGGGGGCTGCCCCACCCCGCAGCCAGAGCGGGATTCTTTAGCCGCAACTAGTCAATGAAGCTCTTGGGGGTAGCTGCAGGGGGAAGAGGCTAAAGAGGTGCAGGGGGGGGGTGGGCAGTCGGGGGGAACGGGGCTGGGAATGCAGGGAGCAGGATGGGATTGGGGGACGGGCGGGGAGTATGGGGGGAGGGGGCGCTGCAGGGAGGATGGGGCGCTGCAGGGGAGTCAGGGGGCAAGGGGAGAATGATGGGGCTGAGGGGATCGAGGCTGGAATGGAGGAAAGATGTGAAGTGGGGGGCACTGTGGGGGAAAGGGAGGGAGGTGGGGAGGGGATGGTGAGAGCAAGAGGAGACTGGCTGGGGAAGGGGGTGGGGAGAAGGCAGAGGGGTGGGGAGATACAATGGCAGCTCCCCCGCCTCAAGGGGTAAGGTGGGGTGAGGAGAAGGCAGAGGGGTGGGGAGATACAATGGCAGCTCCCCTGCCCCAAGGGGTAAGGTGGGGTGTGGGAGGTGTCCCTCCCAGCAGCCAGTGGGGATTTGTTTTCTCCTAGAAATGATCAAAAAAGCATGGGGGTGCGTTGGCTGGCGAATAACCCCTCAGGGCTCAGAAGCTACAAGGCAAATCTGCACAGGCAGCTCCCTCCCCTCTGTGCAAGCCCCCCCCCCTTCTTATTAGATACACAATAAAAGACCGACTTCTGATTTTGGGGTCTGTCTCCTGAGTGTTGGGGGCTGCCCAGGGCCCTGGTCTGATTTCCGGGCAGGATTTAGATCTCGGCCACACCGGAGTCAGACTGGAGTCACTGTTGGCTCTGGCGGGGGTGAGTGTGGATGGTCCAATGAGATCAGCCTCTGCCTGCCTGTCCCTGGGGGCTGCAGGACAGGGAGGCTCAGTTATTAGCTGCTGCCACCAAAGGGCTCCGGCTATTGCTAAGGGCTAGTCTACACTGGCAATGTTAAAGCGCTTTAATGTGGCTTGTGTAGTTGCGGCTTGTGTAGGGGCGTAGCTACCTTTACAGGTGCACTGTCTATACTGACGCTTTACAGAGCTGAAACTTGCTGCGCTCATTATTTTATTTTTATTTTTTTTGCACACCCTGACCAAAAAAGTTGCAGCGCTGTAGAGTGCCAGTGTAGACAAGCCCTAAGGGAGAGGAGGAGGTGAGTGTGTGTCTCTCTCTGCTCATGTTATTACAGCCCTGGAGTTGAGCTCTCTGGGTCAGAAGCTGCCACCTCCTCCATTTTGAGCTGGGAGCCCAGACTGAGCAGCAGAGTCTGTGCCTGGGAGAGACCTTCATTAAAGCCCCCTTGTGCCCAGCCCGGGTGGGGACTTTCTGCAGTGGCTGGAACCAGCCCCCTAGGGCAGCCCCGGTCTCTGCTGACACCAGCCCCGGAGCTGGAGCCGGCAGGTGAGGAAAGAGACCCCGGGGGATAGGGCTGGGACTGGGCAGGAAAGTGAGTCTGCACAAAGGGCCCCTTTCAGGGACCTGCTGGTGAGTTTTGTACTGGATAGGAATGCGGGGGGGAGGGAGCTCCAGCTCCCCGTGTGTCTGCGGGTCCCAAAACTGCTGCCCTCAGTGACACAGCGAGGTTCCAACCCCAGTTAGTTGTCCCAGTAGCAGATCTGTCTACAGGAGAGCAAACACTCATGATGTAAATGGGGCAGTTCTCCCAGGCAGTGGGGAGGGAAAGAGGGAAGGGGACAGAAAGGGAGTGTGGAGGGACTAAACAGGGCAGCAGGAGCAGTAAGTAGGGAGGGAGGTGTGACGTTCCCCTCTAGTGTTATCTGCTAGGTCACCAAATCCTTGACTCTGGGAGCCAGCCTTACCCTGCTCTGCTGTGAGAACCCCCACTCCTGGGCTGTTCACGCACAGCCTCTGGCATGTAAGCTGCTCCCAGCTACTTGCAACCAAATGACACTAGCCAATATCTCTGGTCCCAGACACAACCCTAGGAACCTCCGTCTTGCACTGTCCAGTTATGCCTGCTGGACGCTGCAGGCTTATATGAGTTTGTCAATTTAATAAAGAAATTGATATATACCAGGCTTGGTATCCCAAGGGGAGTCTCTGACACACTTCAAACCAAACGCACTGCTTCAGGTAGAATAAACAAACAGATTTATTAACTGTAAAAATAGATTTTAAGTGATAAGTCAAAACATAAGTCAGATTTGATCAAATGAAATAAAAGTAAAACACAATCTTAACACTTTCAATGCCCATATAAACTTAGCTGCTTCTCACCACAGGCTGGCTGGTTGCTCTCCTTTGATTAGCGCTTCAGTCGCTTGGTGTGGTGTCTGTAGATGTAGGTGTAACAATTATTATAACATCACTATAACAACAATGATCACTGCATTATAAGCCTTCCGAAGACAGCCAACATGAAAAACTTTGCATTGGGTATCACACAATCATTTTATAAAGGTGAACATGGGAGTGTAGGGTGTTTCCCTGAAGTACAGAGTATCACATGAGATTTCCAGTTCCCAAACCTGCCCAGATCCATTCCCTGCCCCCTGGGCAGACTGACACTCCTGGAAACATGGTGAGGAGCAGAGAGAGGAAAAGCCAGTTCATCTCCCTTGAATCACTGGGCTGCTCGGAGAGTGGGGAGACACACTGCCTTTGAGGACAGTGTCAGGGGGAATCCCCCAAAGCGGCTCCTTTGATTCTGCTCTTTTTCCAGCATTCGGCTCAGAGATTGTCACGGGAAGAGTTTAAAAGTGCCCAGTGGATTCAGTTCTGCTGGGAGGGGCCTGGCCTGTTTGGGTTTCTTCCCAGAGTGGCAGAGTCCAGAGCATCTGTCTGCAGGGAGAGAGCCTGGGGGGTAATCGGTCTGTGAAATGGACTCAAGCCCCTTCTGACCCTCTTCCCCCCCCCTCCCCCCCCAATTGCCCATCTCGTCCTGACAGGCTGAGGAATCACTTCCACATTTCTTTCCAGATGGTCCCGTCTTCCAGGAGACAAGGAAGGAAAATGGCTGTGATGGAGCCAGCTCAGGTAGGGGATTTTCAGGGAGCTTCAGGCGGGTTGTTGTAGAGGGAGAGGGGCAGAAAGACACGGGGAGGCAGGGAGGGGACAGGGTGTGATAAACCTGCTGGGACACATTCAACCCGGGCCTGATTTTCTGAACAGGCCCATTGGCGTGGGGTGGGGAGGGGAGTTCCCCCATTTCTGAACCCGGACACAACCCCCCCTGGGCAGGGCTGGGAAAACTGACCAGATTCCCAGTGCTGGAGCCTGACCCCACAGGCCAGAGGCTGCTGTGAAATATGAAGGGAAGCTGTTGGGATTCCTCTCCCTGTCCCTGGCTCAGAGCTCTGCTTCCCATGTCAGCCTGTGGCTGGCAGGTGTGTGGGAAATGAGAAGACCCTGCCCTGCTCTGTGTGCTGGGTGGGGACAAGGAGTCTCATTTTCTCCCCACCCCTTGAAGCTTCCTGACAGCTATGAGCAGGGGTGGTTGGGATTCTGCTTCTCCAGGCCTCCTCCCCTGTGAGTAGGGGGATTGTGGCTGGGGCAGGAGACGCTGAGTGGGGGAAATGATGTTTCAGATGCCGGTGACCTTCGAGGAGGTGGCTGTGTATTTCACCGAGGGGCAGGGGGCTTTGCTGGACCCCGCTCAGAGAGCCCTCTACAGGGACGTCATGCAGGAGAACTATGAGACGGTGACCTCGCTGGGTAAGGGATTCGTGTGCGCTCGGTTATTTTAGAAGCTGTGGGGTCTGCATATCTGACTGCCCGGTTGGATTAGGAAGGAATGGGTCGCAAAGTGAAGTGGTTCTAAACTAGGGGTCCAGAGCCCCCTAGGGAGCCGTGAGCAAGTTTTAGGGGGGCTGCCAAGCAGGGCCGGCATTAGATTTGCTGGTGCCCAGGGCAGAAAGTGGAAGCCCCACTGCTTGAGGCTGAAGCTAAAGCCTGAGCAACTTAACTTCACGGGGCCCCATGTTGCGTGGGACCCTGGGTAAATGCCCAGCTCCCTACCCCCTAATGCTGGCCCTGGCTTTTATATGCAGAAAAACAGTTGGTGTGGTAGAGGTGTGCTGTGGAGTTTTTATAGCATGTTTGGGGGGCCTCAGAGAGAAAAAGGCTGAGAACCCCTGGCATCATGGGCGGCGCGTAATGTAGGCAAGGGAAGGCTGTGGCTACCTAAATAGCCATGGGTGGCCCCGCCCACGCTCTGCCTCCTCCTATCTGCAGTGCAGCTACTAGGCCCAACCCAGGCAGGCTACTCTCTAGGGAGCCTCCTGGGGCTGCACCACCCAGCGCTCCAGTGACAAGCGCGCCACACACCCCTGCAGACTGAGCAGATCCGAGTTCGAGCGCCTCTGCAGAAGATGCACAATTCTTTGCCAACCCCTCCCCCCCTCTATGCCCACACATTCCTTTCCACTCCACAGCACTTCTGAGTTTCCCCATCACTCCACCCCCACTCACAGCTTGCACAAGGATAGCTGGAGCTACACGCAGTTGTGAGGTTTTACCCTTTTTAACAATAAATAAAGGCTAAGGTATTTAATGGTACAGCGTTTTTATTGTGTTCTACAAAAGCCTATAGCAATCAATTCACTCTCGGGTACAGGCTTCTAAAGCATTGTGTTGCACGGATCTTGGGCCCCAACATTGTACATGGATGGACCAGGGAAGCAACTCCAAAGCAGACGTGTGTTACTGCCCCTCATTGTCAAAGTGGTTCCTTGAAGCCCCTCTGATGTTAATAGCAGCCCTCTGGGCTCCTCTGACAGCCCTAGCATCTGGCTGTTCAAACTGTGCAGCCAAGCGCTCTGCCTCAGTGCTCCACACCTGAGCAAACATTTCACCCTTAGATTGACACAGATTATGCAAAGGGAAGCACGCGACTGTGACCGTGGGAATATTCTCCTCGGTAAGGTCTAGCCTGCCATTTAAACACCTCCAGTGAGCTTTCAAACGGCCAAAGGCACATTTGACTACCATGCGGCACCTGCTCAGCCTGCTGTTAAAATGCTCCTTGCTGCTGTCCAGGTGCCCTGTGTAAGGTTTCATGAGCCAGGGCTGTAAGGGGTAAGACGGGTCTCCCAGGATTACTATGGGCATTTCCACATCCTCCACCGTGATCTTGTGGTCTGGAAAGAAAGTCCCTGCCTGCAGCTTTCTGTACAGGCCACTGTTCCAGAAGATGCATGTGTCACACACCTTTCCAGACCAGCCTGCATTGATGTCCGTGAAACGTCCCCGGTGATCCACAAGTGCCTGCAACACCATGGAGAAGTATCCCTTCCTATTGATGTATTCAGAGGCAAGGTGATCTGGCGCTAAAATTGGAATGTGTGTGCCGTCAATGGCCCCACCACAGCTAGGGAAACCATCTCTGCAAAGCCATCCACTATGCCATGCACATTTCCCAGCGTCACGGTCCTGTGCAGCAGGATGTGATTTATTGCCGTGCACACTTGGAGTAATACAGCCCCAACAGTGGACTTTCCTACTCAAAATTGATTTGCAGCTGACCGGTAGCAGTGGGACACAAAGCGGTGCATGACAGTACATTTTGCACATCCCAGGATGCGCCACGCTCCGTTTCCGCATTCCCACAACACCTAGCGACGGATGGTGTTGCCAGGCACTGTGAAATACATACCCACAGTCCATTGCTCTCATTGTCGACAAAGGTGCCCCAAATATGGACATGATCTGTTGACAGAGGGAGCACAGGTAGACACGCTTTGGCGACTTTGCTTTTGTCGATTTTCCCTTGTCGCCATTAGTTTCATCGACAAAGCTTCCCAGTGTAGACAAACTCTCTCTGGTGTAACCTGGACTGTCGTATGCTTTCCCTCGGCATCATTCAGCTAAGTGGTATGGGTTTAGCTTTTCCAGTCATTCCCTTGTCACACAGCCCCTGGATCATTTCTCTCTCTCTTCTACAAGTGCCCTCTCGTCTGCCAGTACCTTGGTGCCCGGAACCGAATGTGGAGCATTTAATTCTTTTCCCTCCTGCCCAGCATCCCCAAATACAAAAGAAAGTACAAACACTTAGACCCAACATAAGCCCCACACCACAGTCACAGGGAAGAGGCTGCAACCTGCCCGCGACTGCCAGCCCCTAGGACTGGACTCCTGCTCCCAGTTCCTCCCCCAAGTCAGCTCATTCCTCAGCATTGTGTAAGTAGTATTCAGTGGGCGGGGTCAGCTCCATTTGTAGCTCACGGAGCCCAGCCACCCTCTCACAGCTACCTTCTGCCTGCAGGAATGAGATTTGCTTTCCCAGCCCCCTCCTCGCTGCAGCAACTGGAGCCTGATTCGTTGGCAGTACGAAGTGCCCCTGAGTGATCTAGAAGCCATGAGCTACTGAGCTCAGCTGCCAGCCACTTTCAGCAGGGCAGGGGCCAGTCCTGGCAGGGAAGGGGGGTCCCTCCCGCCTCAGCCCAGCTGGAGCTGGGACAGACTGAGAATCGGACTCTCTCCTCCTTTCTCCCCGCCGCCTCAGCGCAGCTGGAGCTGCAAGGAGGTGGCTGCTGGGGAAAGTCGCGTCTCTCTCTGGCTGCTGCACGCAGCCCAGCTGGGGCTGGGAGTCCTGGGACACCCCAAACTTAGTTTCCATACCCCCACCCACCCACTATTTCCCCCATGTACCTCCACCCACTCCCTGTTTCCCCCACCACCTCACCTTCCACATCCTCTGTCCAGGAGGCACCTAATTAGTGGAGTCACGCCTGCACGGCTCCACCAATTAGTTGTGCGGCCCTTCATTACCTCGTGCACGGTCATGGAGGCGCTCACCTTAGAGGGAACTATGGTTCCCGGGCAGCACGGCCCCGGAGCGGAGGGAGGCCAGGCAGAAACGGAGGAGCCAGCCGCCTGCAGAGCAGGAAGCAGGAGGGGTCCTGGGGGAGGAGTGTGGGCAGGGCCACACCTGACTGGGGAGGCTCAGCCTCCCCCTGCCTCTGATACCTGCCGCTCATGCCTGAGACCTCCAACTGAGAATATAACAACACCCGCCCCCACCAACACCAGATGTCTGCTGCTCCCAAAGGGTCTGAGTTACCACAGTCCCATGTAGGATCAGGTTAAACTCAGGGAATGTTCCTTGTGACAGATACTCTACCAATGCTCCGTGCGCCCTGACCTTGCCTGATTTCACCCCCTGTGCAGGATTCTCCAGTCCCAAACCGGACCTGATCGCCCGGCTGGAACGAGGGGAAGAGCCATGGGTCCTGGATCTCCAGGCCACTAAGGAAAGAGAGAGCCCAAGAGGCACCTGCACAGGTGAGGAGTCAGGGAAATGGAGAAAGAAATGTCTGTTGAGAGAAGGAAAAAGCTGGGACTCCCGAAATGTGCCGTGAGCGAGAACCCTCAGTTCTGCCGCGTCTCACCCAGGTCAGCGCTGCAGTCAGCCTGTGTCGTATTATGAAGGCAAATATCAGTCACGGCTTCCCACCGATCCTGTTAGCTGTCGGGAATTTCCTCCCTGACTTTACTTCCCTGGGAGTGTTTGGATTGTACGTGGCAACAGAATCATAGAATCTCAGGGCTGGAAGGGACCTCAGGAGGTCATCTAGTCCAACCCCCTGCTCAAAGCAGGACCAACCCCAACTAAATCATCCCAGCCAGGGCTTTGTCAAGCCTGACCTTAAAAACCTCTAAGGAAGGAGATTCCACCACCTCCCTAGGTAACCCATTCCAGTGCTTCACCACCCTCCTAGTGAAATAGTGTTTCCTAATATCCAACCTAAACCTCCCCCTCTGCAACTTGAGACCATTACTCCTTGTTCTGTCATCTTCTACCACTGAGAACAGTCTAGATCCATCCTCTTTGGAACCCCCATTCAGGTAGTTGAAAGCAGCTATCAAATCCCCCCTCATTCTTCTTTTCTGCAGGTTAAACAATCCCAGTTCCCTCAGCCTCTCCTCATAAGTCATGTGCTCGAGCCCCCTAATCATTTTTGTTGCCCTCCGCTGGACTCTTTCCAATTTATCCACATCCTTCTTGTAGTGTGGGGCCCAAAAGTGGACACAGTACTCCAAATGAGGCCTCACCAGTGCCGAATAGAGGGGAATGATCACGTCCCTCGATCTGCTGGAAATGGCCCTACTTATACAACCCAAAATGCCATTAGCCTTCTTGGCAACAAGGGCACAGTGTTGACTCATATTCAGCTTTTCGTCCACCGTAACCCCTAGGTCCTTTTCTGCAGAACTGCTGCCCAGCCATTCGGTCCCTAGTCTGTAGCAGTGCATGGGATTCTTCCGTCCTAAGTGCAGGACTCTGCACTTGTCCTTGTTGAACCTCATCATATTTCTTTTGGCCCAATCCTCTAATTTGTCTAGGTCCCTCTGTATCCTATCCCTACCCTCCAGCGTATCAACCACTCCTCCCAGTTTAGTGTCATCTGCAAACTTGCTAAGAGTGCAGTCCACACCATCCTCCAGATCGTTAATAAAGATATTGAACAAAACCAGCCCCAGCACCGACCCTTGGGGCACTCCATTTGATACCGGCTGCCAACTAGACATGGAGCCATTGATCACTACCCGTTGAGCCCAACCATCTAGCCAGTTTTCTATCCACCTTACCATCCATTCATCCAGCCCGTATTTCTTTAACTTGCTAGCAAGAATACTGTGGGAGACTGTGTCAAAAGCTTTGCTAAAGTCAAGAAATAGCACATCCACTGCTTTCCCCTCATCCACAGAGCCAGTTGTCTCATCATAGAAGGCAATTAGGTTAGTCAGGCATGACTTGCCCTTCGTGAATCCATGCTGACTGTTCCTGATCACTTTCCTCTCCTTTAAGTGGTTCAGAATTGATTCCTTGAGGACCTGTTCCATGATTTTTCCAGGGACTGAGGTAAGACTGACTGGCCTGTAGTTCCCCGGATCTTCCTTCTTCCCTTTTTTAAAGATGGGCACTACATTAGCTTTTTTCCAGTCATCCGGGACCTCCCCCGATTGCCATGATTTGTCAAAGATAATGGCCAATGGCTCTGCAATCACATCGGCCAACTCCTTTAGCACCCTCGGATGCAGTGCATCTGGCCCCATGGACTTGTGCTCGTCCAGTTTTTCTAAATAGTCCTGAACTACTTCTTTCTCCACAGAGGGCTGGTCACCTCCTCCCCATACCGTGCTGCGGAGTGCAGCCGTCTGGGAGCTGACCTTGTCTGTGAAGACAGAGGCAAAAAAAGCATTGAGTACACTAGCTTTCTCCACATCCTCTGTCACTAGGTTCCCTCCCTCATTCAGCAAGGGGCCCACACTTTCCTTGACTTTCTTCTTGTTGCTAACATAATCCAACATCTCCATCTCCCCAAAAGTTACTGTGTTGTGTTTTTCCTCTTTGCTATTCCGTTTTCTGTGCCTTCTCTCCAGGATAGGCAGTGACTCCTGTCTTGATTCTCTCTCTCCCAACAGGTGGTAGGACAGCGAGTGGGAACAAGGAGGAGAATCTGCAGCAGGAAGGTCCTCGGAAAATGGAACCGCAGGGGACATTTTTGAGAAGAGCTGAAGGAAATTTTTCCCAGTACTTGGAACAGGGAGACGCCTGGGGAGATCGACACAGATCAGAGATGCAGCTGGGAAACTATCCCAGGAATAAACTAAATATATCCATTCAACGTGGTGGAGGATGCAAGGATCCCAAGGAAACCACAGTGCAGCAGACAAGTCACAATGAAGACAAACCCTACAAATGCCTTGGCTGTGGGAAAAGATTCCGTTTCAGTGCGAACCTTATTGGACATTGGAGAACCCACACAGGAGAGAAGCCCTATAAATGCTTGGACTGTGGAAAAAGCTTCAGTGAGAAGCCATGTCTTATTATACACCAGAGACTGCACACAGGAGAGAGACCCTATAAATGCCTTGAGTGTGATAAAAGTTTCCATTTGAAATCAACTCTTTACACACATCAGAAAACCCACACAGGAGAGAAACCCCATAAATGCCTAGATTGTGGGAAAACTTTCAGACGGCGCTCACACCTTATTCTACATGGGCAAATCCACACACGAGAGAGACCCTATAAATGCCTGGACTGTGGAAAAAGTTTTATCACAAATTCAGTGCTTACTAACCATAGGATAATCCACACGGGAGAAAGACCCTATAAATGCCTGGATTGTGGGAAAAGTTTCATTCAGCGCTCAGCCCTTACTAAACATGGGGAAATCCACACTGGAGAGAGACCCTATGAATGCCTGGACTGTGGGAAAAGTTTCAGGCAGCGCTCAGGCCTTACTCAACATGGGAGAATCCACTTGGGAGAGAGACCCTATAAATGCCTGGACTGTGGGAAAAGTTTCATTCAGCGCTCAGACCTTACTAAACATGGGAAAATCCACACGGGAGAGAAACCTCATAAATGCCTGGACTGTGGGAAAACTTTCAGACGGCGCTCACACCTTATTCTACATGGGCGAATCCATACGCGAGAGAGACCCTATAAATGCCTCAACTGTGGGGAAACTTTTATCACAAATTCAGTGTTTACTAACCATAGGAGAATCCACACGGGAGAAAGACCCTATAAATGCCTGGAGTGTGGGAAAAGTTTCAGGCAGCGCTCAGGCCTTACTCAACATGGGAGAATCCACTTGGGAGAGAGACCCTATAAATGCCTGGACTGTGGGAAAAGTTTCATTCAGCGCTCAGCCCTTACTAAACATGGGGAAATCCACACAGGAGAGAGACCCTATAAATGCCTGGACTGTGGGAAAAGTTTCAGGCAGCGCTCAGGCCTTACTCAACATGGGAGAATCCACTTGGGAGAGAGACCCTATAAATGCCTGGACTGTGGGAAAAGTTTCATTCAGCGCTCAGCCCTTACTAAACATGGGGAAATCCACACAGGAGAGAGACCCTATAAATGCCTGGACTGTGGGAAAAGGTTCAGGCAGCGCTCAGGCCTTACTCAACATGGGAGAATCCACTTGGGAGAGAAATCCCATAAATGCCTGGACTGTGGGAAAACTTTCTTTCAGCACTCACGCCTTATTCAGCATGGGAGAATCCACACGGGAGAGAGACCCTATAAATGCCTGAACTGTGGGAAAAGTTTCATTCGGCGCTCAGACCTTACTCAACATGGGGAAATCCACACAGGAGAGAGACCCTATAAATGCCTGGACTGTGGGAAAAGTTTCAGTCAGCGCTCAGGCCTTACTCAACATGGGAGAATCCACTTGGGAGAGAAATCCCATAAATGCCTGGACTGTGGGAAAACTTTCTTTCAGCGCTCACACCTTATTCAGCATGGGAGAATCCACACGGGAGAGAGACCCTATAAATGCCTGAACTGTGGGAAAAGCTTCATTCGGCACTCAGACCTTACTCAACATGGGAGAATTCATACGGAAGAGAACCCCTATAAATGCCTGGACTGTGGGAAAAGTTTCAGTCAGCGCTCAGGCCTTACTCAACATGGGAGAATCCACTTGGGAGAGAAACCCCACAAATGCCTAGACTGTGGGAAAAGCTTCGTTCAGCGCTCACACCTTATTCAACATGGGAGAATCCACACGGGAGAGAAACCCCATAAATGCCTGGACTGTGGGAAAAGCTTCGTTCAGCGCTCACACCTTATTAGACATGGGAGAATTCACACGGGAGAGAAACCCCATAAATGCCTGGACTGTGGGAAAACTTTCATTCAGCGCTCAGAACTTATTCAGCATGGGAGAATTCATACGGAAGAGAAACCCTATAAATGCCTGGACTGTGGGAAAAGTTTCAGTCAGCGCTCAGGCCTTACTCGACATGGGAGAATTCACACAGGAGAGAGACCCTATAAATGCCTTGATTGTGGGAAAAGCTTCAGTAAGAGCTCAGCGATTACCAAACATCAGAGAATACACAATGATGTAAGAGACCCTAGAAACAGCTTGTCTGCAGGAAAAGATTCAATTTGACTTCCCACATCAGTGACCCACACAACAGAGAGACCTTGAATGTGGGGGAAGGTTCATAGACTCAAACTTTAAGGTCAGAAGGGACCATTATGATCATCTAGTCTGACCTCCTGCACAATGCAGGCCACAAAATCTCACCCACCCACTCCTGGAATAATCCTCTCATCTATGTCTCAGCTATTGTAGTCCTCAAATCATGGTTTAAAGACTTCAAGATGCAGAGAATCCTCCAGCAAGTGACCCGTGCCCCATGCTGCAGAGGAAGGCGAAAAACCTCCAGGGCCTCTGCTGATCTACCCTGGAGGAAAATTCCTTCCCGGCCCCAAATATGGCGATCAGCTGAACCCTGAGCATGTGGGCAAGACTCACCAGCCAGACACCCAGGAAAAAGTTCTCTGTAGTAACTTCTAACATCCCATCATTGACCATTGGTCCTATTTACCACTGATGGCAATTAATTGACCTTTGACTAAGATCATGTTATCCCATCAAACCATCACCTCCATAAATTTATCTAGTTTAATCTTGAAGCCAGATAGGTCTTTTGCCCCCACTGCTTCCCTTGGAAGGCTGTTCCAGAACTTCACTCCTCTGATGGTTAGAAACCTTCGTCTAATTTCAAGTCTAAACTTCCTGATGGCCAGTTTATATCCATTTGTTCTTGTGTCCACATTGGTACTGAGCTTAAATAATTCCTCTCCCTCCCTGGTATTTATCCCTCTGATATATTTAGAGAGAGCAATTACATCTCCCCTCAGCCTTCTTTTGGTTAAGGTAAACAAACCAAGTTCCTTGAGTCTCCTTTCATACGACAGGTTTTCCATTCCTCGGATCATTCTAGTGGCCCTTCTTTGTATCTGTTCCAGTTTGAATTCATCCTTCTTAAACAGGGGAGACCAGAACTGCACACAGTATTCCAAATGAGGTCTCACCAATGCCTTGTATAACAGAACTAACACCTCCTTATCTCTACTAGAAATACCTCGCCTAATGCATCCCAAGACCGCATTAGCTTTTTTCACGGCCACATCACATTGGCGACTCATAGTCATCCTATGATCAACCAGGACTCCGAGGTCCTTCTCCTCTTCCGTTACTTCCAACTGATGTGTCCCCAGCTTATAACTAAAATTCTTGTTATTAATCCCTAAATGCATAACCTTACACTTCTCACTATTAAATTTCATCCTATTACTATTACTCCAATTTACAAGGTCATCCAGATCTTCCTGTATGATATCCTGATCCTTTTCTGAATTGGCAATACCTCCCAACTTTGTGTCATCCGCAAACTTTATTAGCACACTCCCACTTTTGGTGCCAAGGTCAGTAATAAATAGATTAAATAAAATTGGTCCCAAAACTGAACCTTGAGGAACTCCACTAGTAACCTCCCTCCAACCTGACAGTTCACCTTTCAGTATGACCCGCTGTAGTCTCCCCTTTAACCACCTCTCAATTTTCATATTGATCCCCATCTTTTCCAATTTAACCAATAATTCCTCATGTGGTACTGTATCAAATGCCTTACTGAAATCAAGGTAGATTAGATCCACTGCGTTTCCTTTATCTAAAAAATCTGTTACTTTCTCAAAGAAGGAGATCAGGTTGGTTTGGCACAATCTACCTTTTGTAAAATCATGTTGTAATTTGTCCCAATTGCCATTGACCTCAATGTCCTTAACTACTTTTCTCCTTCAAAATTTTTTCCAAGACCTTGCATACTACAGATGTCAAACTAACAGGCCTGTAGTTACCCGGGTCACTTTTTTTCCCCTTCTTAAAAATAGGAACTATATTAGCTATTCTCCAGTCAAATGGTACAACCCCTGAGTTTAGAGATTCATTAAAAATTTTTGCTAATGGGCTTGCAATTTCATGTGCCAGTTCCTTTAATATTCTTGGATGAAGATTATCTGGGCCGCCCGATTTACTCCCATTAAGCTGTTCAAGTTTGGCTTCTACCTCGGATATCGTAATATCTACCCCCCACATCCTTATTCCCATTTGTCATGCTGCCACTATCCCTAAGCTCCACATTAGCCTCATTAAAGACTGAGGCAAAGTATTTGTTTAGATATTGGGCTATGCCTAGATTATCCTTAACCTCCACTCCATCCTCAGGTGTTCTCAGTGTGGAAAAATGCTCCAAGTGAAGGTAACCCCACATTGGACATCAGAGACTCCTCCGCACAGCAGGGAAATTCTCTAAGGGCCCTGACTAGAGCTGTCCATGGTGACAAACCCATTTCCTCGTTCCCACACACATCAGGGGCATTTGGCTGCCCATTGCTGGGGTGAGGATCCAGCAGCAGCTGAGCAGCAGCTGGTCAGTGACCCTCTGGCTCTGCCTGGTCTAAGCAAACCCCAGGCTGAGGAGAAGAAGCCCTTATTACCCCTCCTCCCTACTGCAGTCCTGCAGAGGTGAGAAGGAGGCCAAGGATGTCAGGGGACTTGGGCAGCTTTCAAGCCAGGCAGACCCCCATCAGAGGGAGATGAGCCTGACAGCCCAGCTGGTCACCCCCTCCCCATTTACAACAGTGTCCTGTGTGGGGACGATAGCGATTGTCTCTTCCCCATGCACCCCACACTCATCCCTCTAAGCTGAGCTCTTTGGATTCCCTGCTCTCGGACTGTTTCGTTTTGTGACGGGCTCCCAGCGCCTCTCATGGCTTCTCTGCACTTTTCTCCCAGTGTGTAGATGTTGCTCTCTTGCTGGTGCATGGGGGAGTTGGGTGCAGCAGTGGGCTGGGCTGGGGATGGAGAAAGGAGTCTGCCTTTTGCTTGTCTGTTTAAATAAAAAAGTACAATTTAGTTTCTCCCACTCCCTGTCTCCTTTGTTTTGCATTAAATGGCTACCCTCTGCAGAGGTAAGGTGAAAGATAAAGGCAGTGCAGACTTGCTCTGGGATGGGAATGCACAGTGAGGTCACCCCATCTCTGTCACAGGCTCCTCAAACTTCCCTTAGAGATAAAACTCTCTGGAACCTTGTGCCCCTCTCCCTGACCCCAGTACAAATCAGGAACAGTCTGATTGGGCTCCTGGGCTCATCCCCCTCTCCCTCATCCCAGTGCTAGTCAGGAGTAATCCCACTGGGGCCACATAACCTGTCTACACCAGTGTGAAGTTGTTGTGAGTGGAGAATCAGACCAGTGGATTCATACAAGGCCAGTGGATTCATACACATTTGAAAGATTCTGGCCATTACAGTGTGGTTCCCCGTCGCCCCGGAGAGGGACAAGCCTCTCCGGACACCAAAGTGGGCGGAGCCAGCGAATCATGCTCCCACCCCTCCAGAGGTCAAGGCGCAGGACAGGAAGTGTAAAAGCCCAACCCCAGAGCTCACTAGAGGAGCAGCCGCCAGAGAGGCGAGTCGCCTGCGGCCTAGCTCCCGACCCTGGCAACCGGCAGTGGACTAGAGTTTTGTGTAACGTGCGTTGTTTGCCTGAACTGCTCAAGACCTGAATGCTTCTGTAAGAGGAACTCTTTGGCTTCTTAAAAACCTTGATGCTGTTTCACATCTGATACTCCTTGATGAAACATAGGAGCCTTGTCTTATAACAGGCTTATTCAAAGTGATACAAGCTACGAAAGTGAGATCTTGGAAGAATGTTGCTGTTTTCATAATGTAATAAAAATACTGTAATGATAAATAATTAATAACAGTGTGTAATAAGCATGTCATAAAAACAAATATTATATTTCCAAGATCACTGCTTTTATAATTTATATTCAGGCAAAGGAGACAATCCCTGGAAATATTCATTTTTAGGAGGGGGTTCGCAAGACTTGACATTTCAGTGAAAGGGGTTCACAGGTTGTTAAAGTTTGGGAACCACTGCTCTAGAGTGGGAGTTTGGACGTAGCCCAGGGGCAGCTGACCCTAGTCTGGCTGCAGCACTGCCAAACCCTATGTCAGTGTGTTGCAGCCAGGATCCCCTGACTCACTCAGCAGCTGGCCTTCTGCCACTGCTAGGGCTCCGGGCTGGGACGCAGTGGAATGGGTGGGCCTGCGTCCCCCTGCCACTCAACTTGTGGGTGACAGTCTCCCGCTCTCCCAGGCCTCTCTGAGCCTGGGCCTGCTATTTACCTGCCTTTGCTCAGCCCTGTCCGAAGGCCTGAGCCATTGACTCTTTGCTGCCTGCCCTGACCCAGGGCTGGGGCCTGCTAATTATATAACAGTTGCTCAGCTCCTGCCTGAGGACCTGAGCCCTTGCCTCACTATTGCTCTCCGACCGCAGGCCAGGCTAATTCGGTTTGTGTTTCCCTCTACTGCTGCCATGGCAAGAGACTCCCGCGGCCAGACTAATTCCCCGTCAAGAACTGGAAGGAAATACCGAGGCGGTGTGGTTTGCTGCTGCCCCAGAGAGGGACGAGCCCCGGCCAAACCCCTCTACACGTGGTGGAGAACGTGGGCAGCGGTCCCCCAATCCCTGTGAGAAGGGTCTGAGAAGGAACGTGCCCAGGATGACCATGGATATGGACACACTCATTAAGTTCCTGGCCGAGAGCCAGCAGCAGGCAGCCCACCAACAGCAGCAGCAGCTGGTCCCGCAGTTAGGGGGACAGCAGCAACAGCTGATTTTGGAGCTGGGGCACCAGAACCAGGACCACCAGCAAAAGTCCTGCAGCAGTTGATGACTCTGCTTCCCCGTCCTGCAGAACCCCAGGTGAGAGATGCTGCTGCGCTGTCCAGCGTAGCCCCGCCGATCCGGGTGACCAAGATGGGCCCCAATGATGACTCCGAGACTTTCCTTGTTACCTATGAGAGGGTGGCATGAGTTGCGGGGTGGGTCCGAGATCAATGGGCCACCTTCCTGGGCCCGCATCTGACTGGGAGCGCCCAAACTGTGTACTAGGGGCTATCTACGGCTATCTACGGGACTACATCTGGGTAAAGGCAGCGATCCTAGATGCCTTGGACATCAGCCCGGAAACCTTCCGGCAGCAGTTCCGGAGTCTGACCTACCCTACGGCGCCCGACCTCAGTTGTTGGCCCAGGAGCTGAGGGTGACCAGATGTCCTGATTTTATAGGGACAGTCCCGATTTTGGGGTCTTTTTCTTATATAGGCTCCTATCCCCCCCTCCCCCCCGTCCCGATTTTTCACACTTGCTGTCTGGTCACCCTAGCTGAGGGAGGCGTGCAAGTGGTGGCTACAGCCCGAGAGGCAAACCCCAGAAGAGTTCACTGAGCAAGTTATTATGGAACAATTCATCCACATCCTCCTGCCGCGAGGAAGGACCTGGGTCCTCCGCCATTGGCTTGCGACACTGGCCGCCACCATCACTCTGATGGAGGATTTTCTTGCGGTTGAAATCCCAGGGGGACCGGCGATTCGAGCCCATCCACCCAGGCACCCTAACCTAGAGAAGAAGGGGAGTGCTCGGACCGAACCGCAAAACCCTTCACGGGGCCAGGAACCGTGGTATAGACGTCCCAAGGTGCTGGTTCGACAAGCCCCAGCAACCCCTGAGCCAGGAGTCAGGGGGACCAATCAACCCCCCACCAGGGGCCCAGTGGGAATCTCCGCCCAGCCTGGGCATCCAGAGCTCGGACCCTGTTTCTCTTGCGGGAAATACGGACAGTTGCAATGTGACTGCACTGAGATGGACTGCAGCTTCGGTCACGTTTGCGTGGGAGAGACCTGTGCCCGACGGCCGCACCCCACCAAGATTACGGTGCCAGTAGTCATCGGCGATTGCCCGACCCTGGCCCTGATTGATTCAGGCTGCAGCCAGATGCTAATCCGCCAAAGCTTAGGTCTCCTGGATGACCTGCAGCTGGGGATGTGTCATAAACATGCAGATAAGGGTAGCATAAAATCCCTCCTTTACCTGCAAAGGGTTAAGAAGCTCAAATAACCTGGTTGGCACCTGACCAAAAGGACCAATAAGGGGAAAAGATACTTTCAGATCTGTGGGGGAAGGTTTTTGGTGTGTGCTCTGTGTGTGTTCTCTTGGGACAAAGAGAGGGACCAGGCAGAAGAAAAAAAACTCCTCTCCTAAAACCATACCTGAAATAAACCTCTAAGATTACAAATTGTAAGTATAGCGAGAGAATGCGTTAGTTTATCTTTTGTTTTAGCTTGTGAATTTTCCCTATGCTAAGAGGGAGGTCTATTCCTGGTTTTGTAACTTTGAAGTTGAGCCTAGAGGGGAATCCTCTGTGTATTAAATCTTTTTATTACCCTGTAAAGTTATCTTCCATCCTGATTTTTCAGGTGTGATTCTTTTACTTCTTTTTTTAAATAAAATTCTTTTAAGAATCTGATTGATTTTCAGTGTCCTAAGAACCAGGGATTTGGTCTGTGCTCACTTTGTTAACCTTTTGGTTGGGATATTATTCTCCAGCCTCCCCAGGAAAGGGGGTGAAGGGGCTTGGGGAGATTTTGGGGAAATAGGAACTCCAAGTGGTCCTTTTCCTGAATCTTTGTCTAAATCCCTTGGTGGTGGCAGCAATACCGTCCAAGAACCAGGGAAGGAATTTGTGCCTTGGGAAAGTTTTTAACCCTAAGATGGTGGAATATAATCTTAGGGGGTCTTTCATGCGGGTCCCCACATCTGTACCCCAGAGTTCAGAGTGGGGAGGGAACCCTGACATGGTGGAAGCACGGTGGGATCATTTGGAACCAGAAGCACAGAGCTCAGGATATTAAAAGGATTTTTTTTTCCTTTTGGGCTTGAAAACCAGGGAGGTTTTTTTTTTTAAAAAAAAAAGGACGCTTTTTAAAAAAAAAAGAAGCTGAGAGCAGCTGGAGTATTTTTTCTCTGCCCTAGGGCAGAGTACTTAAGTTCCTGCAAGGGAATTCACAAGCTGTTTTTTCTTTCTTTCTAGCTCTCGGGTTAGGCTAAGCTAAACTCAGGAAGGTTAGGATGACGGAAAGTGAGATCCAAAAGAAACTAGAATTAGCCAGATTGGAAGCTGAAGAGAAACAAAAAAACATGAAAGATGGCTTTAAAGCACTTGGAGTTGAGGCAGAAACTGCCAGGGAGGAGGCTGCCCACAAGAGAGTTATGGAGGCAGAAACAGCCAGGGCGGAGGCTGCCCATAAAAGATCCCTGGAGTTAAAAGAAAGAGAGAGGAAGCATGAACTGGAGGAGAAGGAAAGAGAGAGGTAGCATACTGAGAAGGAGAGGGAAAAAGAGAGGAAGCATGAACTGGAGGTGATGGAGTGGAAAAGATGGAACCCTTCAGCAGCTGGCTCCACTTCCCCAAAAATCCACAAATGGGAGCCACTATGTCCACAGTATGATGAATCCAGTGATATTGCTGAATATTTCATCACCTTTGAGAGACTGTGCACCCTCCATGCAATTCCTGAAGATCACAAGATGACCACATTGGTAGCAAAATTGACTGGAAGATCTCTGGACATATTCAACAAGATGCCTATTGAGGATGCTTCTGACTATGGTAAACTTAAGGATTTGGTTTTAAAACAATTTCAAATTACACCTGAAATGTACAGAGTAAAATTTAGAGCCTTTAAGAGAGGGACTGGACTAAGTAATGTGGCTTATGTAAACCAGATGACGGATCTGTTAGATAAATGGGTCAAAGGAAGGGGTGTAACTAGCTTTGAAAGAATGTGTGATTTGGTTGTAAAGGAGCAGTTCCTGACTATGACCAATGATGATGTAAAACAGCGTTTATGGGATAAGAAAATGGACTCAGCGGAAAGTCTTGCTTCTTATGCTGATCAATACGAACAGTCCCAGACTGCCAGAGAGGTGGGGCAAATTGGAACAAAACGGGTGGAGGTAGTAGAGAGGAACAACCCTGGTCACAGTTTGGGCGGATATCAGAAGGGACACCCCGAGACCACACCATACCACCGGGGGCAGCCCAAGGCACTACCTGCACCCCAAGGAAAACCCCAGACACCTTATCGTCCCACCACACCATTCTCCAGCAACCCACCTCACCCCACTGACCAGTCAGCTGGGCAATGTTTTAAATGTAATGAATCGGGGCACGTGAAGGCCAACTGCCCCAAGAACCCCAACAGAGTACAGTTCATTGCACCGGGGTCACACCAAAGGTCTTCAGGCCCAGATGCCTCCCAGATACCCTCAGAGCGAAGGGAAACTGAGTGTGGGCGGGAAGGTTATTGCGTGGAGGGACACTGGAGCTATCCACCAATCCTTAGTGGACCCCAAATTCATCAACCCAGAGGCCCAAGTGACGATTCAACCCTTTAAGTCAAACTCTTTTGACTAGCCTACAGCCAAGTTGCCTGTCCAGTACAAGGGCTGGTCAGGAATGTGGACTTTTGCAGTCTGTGATGATTATCCCATTCCCATGATGCTGGGGGAAGACTTGGCCAACCATGTGAAGCTAGCCAAGAGGGTGGGAATGGTCACCCGCAGCCAGGCTAAGCAAGCCTTCACACCTAACCTTATACAAGGGCCCAGTCTGTGTTACCAGAGACCCAGATTGAGGTGGTGGAACAGGACCCCATGCCAACATCTGCGGCAGCAGTAGTTGATCCAGTTGCAGAGACCCAGCCAGAGCCAGTCCCAGAACTGGAACTGGCGGAGCAACCAGCACCAGAACCATTGCCAGCACTGAATCCAGTGCTTGCAACCCCGTCTCCAACTCCAACGCCAGAGGGCACCACTGAGCCTGCGCTGGCAGCAGCAGATAAACCTACGCAACAGGCTCAGCCGGAGCCTGAATACAACATAGTGCACGAGCAGAGAGCGTTTCACAGTCAACGGAAACAGCCCCATCACCTACATCGCTTTCAGAGGGACCAAGCCCAAGTCCACAATCCAATGAGGAACCTGATGTCTCCAGCATCAAGGGAACAGTTCCAGGCCGAGCAGAAAGCAAATGAAAGCCTACAGAGACCTTGGACGGCGGCATGGAGCAACCCATCGCCTCTCAGCTCTTCTAATCGATCCTGGTTTGTGGTAGAAAGAGGACTTTTATACAAGGAAACTCTTTCTGGTGGGCACCAGGAAGATTAGCATCCTCAAAGACAGGTGGTAGTTCCAACTAAGTACCGGGTAAAGCTTTTGAGCTTAGCCCACGATCATCCTAGTGGCCATGCTGAGGTAAACAGGAGCTGTAGCGGGGTGAGCACCCGACTCAGGCCTGAAGGGGTTAAAAACAGCCCTGGGAGAGGGCTGTGGCTGGGGACGGCTGATTGAGGAAGTAGCTGCAGTTGGGCCACTCCCCAATCAGACCGTAGCTGGCCCTACAAAGGCCAGTGAAGCCAGGAGCTGGAAGCAGTCTCTCTCTAGCTGATGAGGGAGGTGGGCCTCGCTGCCTGGGGAGCCTAAGGGTACCAGAGTGAAGAAGGGCTGGGGAAGGCCAGAGGAGCTGGGGAGCTCCAGGCCGGCAACTCCCCAGGCTGCAGGGCCTTGTCCAAGGCCCATGGAGGTACTGGGGCTAGGTAAAGGCAGTAGGTCCAAACCTCCCTTGCCTGTGATGACTGGCTAATACAGACTGCAGTCTGCCTCAGTGAACGGGGGCTTGATGATGACTGGCAGTAGTCCATAGGCTGAGGCAAGGTGGGGATAGAGGGTGGGGGTTCCCCTGGGAGTGGAGATCCAGACTGAGGCGGTACTGCCAGGGGACAGCACCCCAAACAAAAGGGCACTGGGGTCCGGGAGGGACACGGAGACCAACGGTGAGTGGAACAGCAACCTGCAGAGGGCACTCTGGGCTGGAAAACACTAATTCCCTGGACAACCAGCAGGAGGTGCTGCAGGGGTGAGTTCTGGACCGCTACAGGACCAAAGACCATTTGGGGAAGTCCTTCCACTGGGAGGGAATGGGCAAGGACGTTTCTACCTATGTCCAGTCTTGTGAGGTGTGCCAAAGAGTGGGAAAACCCCAAGACCAGGTCAAAGCCCCTCTCCAGCCACTCCCCATAATTGAGGTTCTATTTCAGTGAGTAGCTGTGGATATTCTGGGTCCTTTCCCGAAAAAGACACCCAGAGGAAAGCAGTACATACTGACTTTCATGGATTTTGCCACCCGATGGCCGGAAGAAGTAGCTCTAAGCAACACCAGGGCTAAAAGTGTGTGCCAGGCATTAGACATTTTTGCCAGGGTAGGTTGGCCCTATGACATCCTTACAGATTCGGGAACTAATTTTCTGGCAGGAACCATGAAAAGCCTCTGGGAAGCTCATGGGGTGAACCACTTGGTTTGCCACCCCTTACCACCATCAAACAAATGGCCTGGTGGAGAAGTTTAATGGAACTTTGGGGGCTATGATACGTAAAGTCTAAATCATTTGGTGGTGGCAGCAATACCGTCCAAAGACAAGGCAAGACATTTGTGCCTTGGGAAAGTTTTTAACCCAAGATGGTGGAATATAAGCTTAGGGGGTCTTTCATGCAGGTCCCGACATCTGTACCCCAGAGTTCAAGGTGGGGAGGGAACCCTGACAGGCACTACGTGGGGCTCCCAGCTCAGGAAGAGCAACCGCTCCCCTTCTTCCATTTGGCCCAGGAGGGAATGAGACACAAACCCCCTTTGCACAAGCAGAGGCTCCAGGCTGTGGGGAGAGTGACCCTGCATCCTTTTCACCCTGGGAGCTTCCAGCTCTAACATGGACTCTTCTGCTGACTGTTGCTCAGATCCAAAGCCCAGGCTCCTGGCTTAGGGGAGGGATCAGATGAAATGCTGGGAGAAGCTGTGGGACTCCACAGAGACACAGGCCATTGCTAGAGGTCACTTGGGCCCAGGAATAGGCTCAGCTCTCTTGAAAAAGCTCTGGGTATGTCGTGTGGCAAATTGCTGGCACTACTATGATGGGTCCCGCACTTTCTCTTCTTGAGGGGGGGTTTCAGGGTGTTGTTTCTAGCCCCTGAACTGGGGTATCAGCTGTCCCACTAGTATCCCAGAGAAGGGGAGTGGAAAGGGAGGGACCCGGGCCCGCCCTCTTCTCTGGGTCCCAGCCCAGGGCCCCTAGGATAGCGGGTAAACCACTTGTACTAGTGATTCTTTCCCCTGGGCTACTTCCCTCTCCTGCCCTTCAGCTTGTGGGGCTTCCCGCCCTCCATCTGCACAAGCCAGGTGTCCCTTTACCTAGGGTCTTGGTCTTATTAGCCCGCTGCAGCACTTCTCCAAACTCTCCTCTGCTTTCCTCCAAACCACTCTTTGTTCCCACACCAATCCACTCTGCTCCAACTCCTTCAAACTGCTCTCTGCTCCAACTCCTTCCTCCTCCTCCATCTGCCTGAAGCAGGGGGTTTTATTAGGTTCCTGAGAGGGCCTTAATTGACTGTAGGTGCTCCAATTAACCTGTAGCCACCTTCCCTAGTCTCTAGGGAACCACACCTTAATTAGCCTAGGGCTTATATATTTCCCCTCTCACACTCTACTACTGCTGCTCCCTGGCCCTCCTGTATCACAGTCCACACAGCAAAAAAAAACCACGGCAACGACACTCAAGGCCAGGGCCGGCTCCAGGCACCAGCCGACCAAGCACGTGCTTGAGGCGGCACCTGGAGGGGGGCGGCGCTGAGGGTTGTTGTTTTTTTTAAAAAAATTCAAAAAACAAAAAAACCACTCTTCCCAGCCGGGGAGCCCCACTTCCCGCCGGCGCCCCGGCTGGGGCAGCGGAGCCGCGGGCCAGCCCTGCTCCCAGGCGGCGCCCCGGCTGGGGCTGCGGGGGGCGGCTGTGCCGCGCTCCCAGGCGGCGTCCAAGATGGGGCAGCAGCGCCGCAGGCCAGCCCCGCTCCCAGGCGGCACCCCGGACGGGGCTGCGGGGGTGGCTGTGACGCGCTCCCAGGCGGCGCCCCGGCTAGGACTGTGGAGAAGCCGCCCTCCCCGCCGGCGCCCCAGCCGGGGCTGTGAGGGGCGGCTGTGCCGCGCTCCCAGGTGGTGCCCCAGCTGAGGCAGCGGGGCCGCGGGGAAGCCGCGCTCTCTGCCGGCCCCCCGGCCAGGGCAGCGGGGCCGCAGGAAAGCCGCCCTCCCCGCCAGCGCCCCAGCCAGGGCGGCAGCGGGGATGCCGTGCTCCCTGCCGGCGCCCCAGCCAGGGAAGCAGGGAGCGGCATCGCCCCAGCCAGGGGACCGGGGCGGCGGGGAAGATGCACTCCCCGCCGGCGCCCGGGCCGGGGAGCACAGCATCGCCCCCGGCTGGCAGCAGGGCGGCGGGCATGCCCTGCTCCCCGCCGGCACCCCCGCCGGGGTAGCAGGGCCGCGGGCATGCTGTCCTCCCTGCCGGCATCTGGCGGGAAAGGGGCGGCCAGTGGCTTTTTTGCCTGGGGCGGCAAAAAAGCCAGAGCCAGCACTGCTCAAGGCCCGGGTCAACTGACGGCTCATGGGACTCACCCTGCAGGCTTAGAAATAGCAGTGTAGGCACTTGAGCTCCAAAACCCTTTACCTCGCCTGGTTTCAGAGACCTGGCTCCAGCCAAACCCAAATGTCTACACTGCTATTTTTTGCCCTGCAGCACGAGCCCGCATCAGTTGACCCAGGCTCTGAGATTGGCTGCCACAGGTCTTTGTCTGCTATGTAGACGAACCCTAAGTCATGGAGCAGAAATGGGATCTTTATTGGGTCCCTGCTGCATTGAGCTGAATGGCTATATGAGCAACTCATGCCCACGGACCTGTGTGGCAACAGCAGCACTGGACTCCTTGGCCCTGCTGGCCCCTCTCAGAGGTCTCAGAGCCACCATCTTGAGGCTAGAATCAGAGACAGGAAGGCAGCTGACTCCCTCTTCCATGCAGCCAAAGGTGCTGTAAATTACCTCACCAGCTTTTTAGTTCTGCAGCTGGCTGCAGAGCAATGGAAGGAAGAGCCCTCAAAGATTCTACAAGCAACATCCACAAGAGCTAGGATTTGGTTTCAGGGACCAGTGCCACGACAAGAAAATGTGACGCATGGTCTATGTCCTTACTTCCTACAGAAAGAGGAAGGCACGTACCCACATCTGCCATGAGCTCTCTTCTAGATTAAGGGAAACAATGTGAAAGCACAAAAGCAAAGTCTCCATAAAAGCACATGGGGGGAGGGGGGGGGTGTCTCCTCTAAAACAAAGTGCCATGAGTTCTGAGAACAAGATGGCTGCTGAACTCTGCACACAGAGAGCACTCAGTCATTTGAAGGATGCAGTACACGGGAGACAAAAAGGGATCGTTTTTTTCCCTAACTGCCTACATTTCAGATTACTTATTGTATGGCACTCAGAATCCTCTGGGTCTGAGTGTTTCAAAACCATGATTATGATTATTACAGTCCATGAGAACCGCAATCAGAAGAGCAAGTACAAACAACCAAGGGGAAAATATAATGCTGGGAAAAGCTGAGGTCAGTTGCCAATAGGTGAATGACTCCAGAGAGCATCACCCCAAGCCTCCAGTGACTAGCCTACTCCACTGCTATTCCAGCTCGTGCATTCAGTTCAGCATTGGGAGGTGAAGAGGGGGCAGCCAGGATTTCTATCTTCAGATTTGAACCATTCCCAGGGGATTGCGCAATCCCCACCCACTCTCATCCATCAAGGCAAATGACAGAGATATTTGGCTAAGGCTTGTGCTGGAAGGAATTCCAATGTCTTGCCAGCTGTGTTAGCTTTAGCGCCTGCCAAATACATGGTTGTTTAATTAGGAAAAAAAGAAGCCCTGAATAACATAGGCAGTTCTGTCTCATTTCTCAACAGTGGGGTTCTCCAGAGGCTGCAGCCAGAGGGTTTGCCTGTGTACTCCATGACCTTTACCCAGGATAAAACAAAAGCTAAGTACGAGCAGAGTGGGAATGTTTGCGAAAGCTCAGGTATGATCTCAGTTCATTACTCTCCTCACCTGTTGTAGATACATAGAGAGATCCTTTCTACCGGTATAAATCGCTGTAGTTCCATTGGTTTCACCAATGGAGAGTCTCTGGCCCATATGCTACAGATGCCCAGGAGACATTTGATAAAGACAAGAAGAAACATTTCTGTGATTATTTGTTCCTGGATCAAGCACAATGAGAGAGAAGTTCTGAATCCCTCCTAAAGAAACCAGCAGGCTCTTTCTCCTTTGCACCATCCCTGCTGCCCCATAAAGGGCTGCTGGCTGCTCTCACAATTACTATTTGTTCTGGCTCACCAGGCCTGGCAATTGCTATTAGCCAATAGATAGAATGCAAGAAGGAATCAATAATATCAGTATAACACACTCGACAAGTGTGTCCTTGTCCAGCTCCAGTGCCTAGGCCACATGGATAGTTGACATGTCCACTCCTGCCTTTAAGCTAAGGGATCTGGTTCTTTAGTAGACCTGGGTGACATGCAGAATTTCACTTCCACAGGAAATCTTGACATTTTGAAATTTCTATTTGCCCCAAATTGGAGCAAAAAAAAAATCAATATTTCCTGCTGAATGCGATTTCCAAACCAAGCGAATTTCAGAAATAGCCGAATGACTTTAGCAAAATGTTTCGTTTCAGTGAGGCCAAAGCACTTTGTTTTGATTTTATCACTTTGACTTTTATATGACATGCTTATAATATAATAAATATAACAGACAATGTCAAACCAAAGTGCTTCGATTGTATCAAAACAAAATGTTTCAATAGTTTTTTATTGAAAATATTGATGAAATTAGTATGTTCCTGTGAAATGTTTCAATTTCATCCAATCAGCATTTTCCTAAAGAAAACTGTCCCATTGGAAAATTTCTGACCAGCTCTGTTCTTCAGCTCAGGTAGGGGAGGTTCATGTTTTAGCTCTAGAGATCATGAGTTCAGTCTCTTGATGACCCAGCCAGAGGTGTGATAAGAACACCATAAAAAGATACATGAACACATCCATATGCTGATGGCATTTGTCCCTAAGATGAAAAGTGTTGAAGGAAGGTCCATATGCAGGCTACACAACCTTCATACCTGAAATGTTTGGATGGAAACTCTGCCAACTCCATCCTCTACATCCGTAAACTTTTCCAAAAATATCTTGTGCTAGGAAAAGGAAAACTTTCCCATGCCAAGCAAACCAAATGGTGCAAAGGCTACGATCAATGAAAACTTCCCTTACACGTGGTCTGATATTCCCCAAGCACAAAATGGACTAATACCCCATTCATTTACATAGCAGATGGTCATCCAGTTTTAGCTCATCCTGTACTTGACTCCACTGCCTCATCTGGGCGTTCATTCTGTCTACTCTCTCCTCTCTGTGAAATGACTCTTTCTAAAATTCTTATTACATATGTACTCTCTTAACATCTAGTCCCCCTCATTCTTGTCTATCCAACAATCTGAAATAGTTCAGTGACCTTAACTGTAGGGGCCCCATGGGCGTTTTGCCATTAACTTTATTGGGAGTAGGGTAAAGAGCTAAAGAGTGCTTCTAGAATATGCAGCCTGAGTTTCTCCAGACAATCAACAGAAGATTCCAGGACACCTGCCCATTCAATTTCACAACTCTCCGTTAGGAAGGTGCTGTGTCCAGGAGGGGAAGGCAATGGGAGAGAGAGGGGATCTGCAGACCAAAAGTGGAAAATCTGTACACAAACCTCCTGCTTGTGCTTCATTTCAGAATGTTGCCCCTTTTTTGCAAATGAGAAAGCCACATCCCGTGTCAGCTCCTCCACACCATGTTGCCCAGTCCACGCACCCATTTGGGAAGGGGAAGGACCTGTCCAGCACCCAGGCCCTCCTAAGTGCCCTACCCCTCTTTATAGATAGCTTTCAAGGGGATTTTAATTCTGATTTAGCTGCCACTTGGGAGTCCGTTTACAGTTCTTACCTAACAGCAGGTGCAGTGTGGAAACTGGAATGAGCATTGTGGCATGCTCCTCACTCAGCCCTGAGCCTTGCAACTGTCCGCAACTTCCTATTATTTCCATTGGAAACTCGGGCTCTCAAATAGCCCACAGAGCTCTGGCTAATATATAATAGCCCTTCACACTTACACAGAACTTTCCCTCTGCAGTACTTTACAAACCTGGATTAATTAACCCTTGCAACTCCCCTGGGAGGTAGATGAGTATGGCTACCCCCATTTTACTGATGGGTAAGTTGAGGTACAGCAGGCAAGTGACTTGCTTGTGAGTATACAACAAGACAGTGGCAGAGCCAGGAATAGAAGCTGGGAATCCCAGTCGCCAGCTCTATTAGACCATGCTTCTTCCCTTCAACCAGTGAACACAGCCCAGCACTCACATGCAACTCTCTTTTAAAAACACCATATTGTTTTACTTTTTCCCCTACGTACTTTACATATGTTTTGGTTCACGTGCCAGAGCAAAAGAACAGGTTCAGGAGTAGTTGGTCAACATAATTATGAAAATCCTTCATTCTTGCAGCCTTGTGAGGATACATTTATTCCTCTTCTTCATTCGTACCACTAGGTGTCAGCATAGCAACACATTTGGCATTATGTAGTATTGCCTGCCATGCAAAGCTTGGAGGTGGAAGTTTCCTGTCTCCTACCTGTGGTAAGTTACAGTCACGGGGCGGATGCCATTGTAGTTTCCCCTCCTCCCACTGCACACTAGCATAGTCTGATGCATGCATGTGTTGTACATTCATGCCTGATAGCCTCCAGGTGTCACCTCTGTGACGGCACAGCCCCAGAGGAGGTGGAGATCTTAGGAGGGTGTATGGAAAACTGACCTAAACTCAAGCACTCAGTCCCGTGCTGGATGATGATCAACCCACTCCCAGAGCTCTGTTTATCCAGTGATCTCAGTGTGCTTTACACAGGGGGAGATGGTTTTACGGATGGGGAAACAGGGAAAGTGTCTTGTCCAAGGCCACGTAGCAATCAGTAGCTGTCAGGAAGAGAACCCCTCTCTGCTTTAGCCAGTAGGCCCCACTGCTTCTCATCAGCCAGCTCCTCGGCTGCTGTAAATCAGCGCAGCTCCACTGAAAGCAATGGCACTTTGCCCATTAGCACCAGCTGAGGCTCTGGCCCAGTCTGGGTCGGAATGTTCTGTAACTTGAGTTTTGAGATCCTCATGGAGCCAAGATCACGACCTTTTCCCAGGTCAACTCCTTTGCAAGGCATTCCTTTGAAAGGCTCATGTTTTAACTCACGACTGGCGGAGCTAGGGGGTTGCAGCCAGCGCTGGGCACAATATTTGCATCAGAGTAAACTGAGGTGCGAGATTTAGTATGTGCCCAGACCGGGTCACACAGCCACATCGTCAAACAGCGCTCCCTCCAGCCGGCCTCTCTCCTAGGCCTCACGTGCTCTCCTATATCTCACGTCCCTTCAGGAAGGAGGCCAGGGCTCGCTACAGTAGAGAGAGGAGAGATGTTTGACAAACTGGTTTGCAAAAATTAGGTCACTTCTGATCCATGCGAAGCCAAGTGCACTGCAAGGAGCAAGTAATTCATAATACCCGCTGCAAACCAAGCCCTGCAATGTTTCCACAGCCCTGGCGTTAACCTCTCACATTAACACACACACACTTCTCCACCGCGCTCTTAGGACATGTTTTATCTTCAAAGTGGCCACCCCACCCTTCCCAAAAATCACATCCCACTGCCAATATAAACCAGTCTGTTCCCTTCTCAGCTCCCGTAGGCGTCTGAGGAGGCTGCACTGTATTTGAAACAAGGCAATGGGTGGAGTGAGCTTTTAATCTTCATTTTGACTGGGAACTGATGATGGATGCCCTGTACTAGCTACGCTGGTTTCATTGCTCAAAGAGGCACTTCTCCTTGGGTGGAGCTTGTCCTGTCTCCGCTGAAGGTCTCATGAGACCCCAAATCTGGCCCTGTTCTCCCACTGCCTTGGCGGCACCGCCATCCTTGTGCCCACCTGATGTTACAAGTGTCACCTAGATGGGGAGCTAACGAAATTGGAGCATCTAGTGTCACCTGCCGTGCTGCTGGAAGTGAAAAGGTGTTTCACTTCCAGCTCTGATGCAGCCAGCAGAGCAGGGAGATAGCTGCAAAGTGTATAGCATTTTCAGGTTTCTGAACAAACAGGTTTCAAAACGCGCTTTTCCAGATGTGAAAATACAGCTAACCCCTGCCTGGGAGACCCGCATTAGGAGGAGGCTGTGGGTCATTGTTCCTTCTAGTGACTGCATCACATGAAAGGATAAGAGCCTACTAGGGGCAGCCAGAGTGAATTAAGCAAAATCAAATTAAGGCCACTTTAATTCTGACTGAGAGCATCCACACAGGGGTTTAATGCTATTTAACTAATCTACTTTAAGAGTTAACTTGCATTAACTTTCCTGAGGATCCCCATGTAGATATGTCTACACTGCAGCTGGGAGCAAGCCTCCAGGCCAGGTAGACAGCCTCACATTAGCAAGGCTCCAGCTAGTGCACTAATAAAAATAGCAGAGTGGATGTGGCAGCTCAGGCTCTCAAGACCACCCGACCCCCTGGGTCTGAGTTCAGGTGACTAGCCCGAACCTCTGCCAGAGCCACAGCATCCACGCAGCTACTTTTTAGTGTGCTACCTTGAGCCCTGCTAGTGCAAGTCTGTCTACCCAGGCTGGGAGGCTCCCCCCCAGCTGCAGTGTAGACACGTCCTTAGTGTCTTCTTTAACAGCTCAGAGTGATGTATTGGGTGCCAGCGATCACTAGGTGCCACTAAAAGGAAAAGAAAGGGACAGAAATGAAAAACTTTTGGGCAAGTTTGACCTGGGAGTTTCCATTGTCCTAGTAAAATTCTCAGCTAGGGAACCAGATGCTGGTCAATTTGCAGTTGCACCAAGCACATTAGACAGCAGAGGACAGCAGGAAACCGCATGGAGGAAACACAAAGCAAAGTTTCTCTTTGTAGCATTGTAGATATCTTGTGTGTTCACAAAAGTTGTGCTGCTTTAACTATACCAATAGAGCTGAAGCAGTACAACCCCCCTCCTGGGGGCACAGCTATGCCACAGAAAGGTGCTGATAGCAGGATAGCTTACTCATGTACAGGAAAAGGCATAAACTCTCCCAGCATAAAGCACCTTTATACTGGTATAATTGTGCCCACGTTAGGGGCTGTTCCAGTATAACTAATATTGGTAAAAAAAATTACACTCCTAACCCACATAGTTATAGCGATACAGACACTGAGCACATTGCAGGCCTAAGACTTCAAAGGGGTGTGCTCCTGTGTCAAGGTGTTACCCCACCCGCACCTCCACCTTTCAGACGGACAGCCAAGGCCCTCCTGCTGTCTGAAGGCCCCTTTCTACCAGAGCAGGAGTGGGCATCATGATGTCCTGGGAAAATTCCAATTCTGCCTCCCTGAAACTGCTCCTACCCTGTATCTGTAAGGCCAGATCCTCTGCTGGTGTAACTGACGTAGCTCCATTGAAATCAATAAAGTTATACCAATTTGCACCAGTGGAGGATCTGGCCCATTGGGTGTAGTATCCCTGTTAAACAGCAGCTGTGTTTTGAAATCCAGAGGTGGCTGCTCTGGGCCCTGTGTGTTAGTTTGCACAATCTGGTGAATGCTTTGAGATCTCTGGCACTGGAGACAGTAAAGGTCTGTCACTGTGGCAGATGTTCCTTTCAGTCAGAGGCCTAACAAACACTTGGCGACAGGTACCTTGTACTGTGCACATTTCAGAGATGGGTCACCAGAACATCTCCTCCATCCCTGCCCCCCAACCTCTCCCCTTGCACTCCAAATCACCCCCAGTCTGGCACTAGTGGCCAAAAACTCCTCTTCCCTCCTGACTAATCCCCTTGAGTGAAGGTTTCTGAAGTGCATCATAACCGATACTTCTCCCAGGCAAGGGGTTTCTCCTTTCCCAGGCTCTTGGATTTCAGGCTCCCTTTCTATCCAATCCAAGGTGTCTCCTCCACACACTGACCCTCCAGGATGCAGTTCAAAGCCTCAAAACAGGATAAGCAGGAAAAGCTGCCCCAGCTCTCCCTCCGTTGACATAGTTTCGGTCTAGTTCTTGGTGTCAAAGAAGGTATTCACCTCGCCAGCAATTTACAGGCCCTGTGTGCTGGCTGCTGCAGCTGCTGAGGGGCCCCGGGAGGGGAAGAGAGGAAGGAAAGCCTCTGAGATGTTCAGGTGTGGCCTCCATGGTAAACAACCCTTTTCTGTTATTCTGGAGACTGAGACCAGCTTACATCCCTGCGTCCAATGGTAAATCACTGCCAGGCTAGGTTAGAGGGCACCATCCCTCTCCCTGGGAGAAAAGAGCTATCTAAAGGCAAATTCCATGTTTCAATTGATTTCAGTATTGTTGCAGCTGTGTTGGTCCCATGCTATAAGAGAGACAAGGTGGGTGAGGTAATATCTTTTACTGGACCCACTTCTGTTGGTGAAAGAGAACAACACAGCATGTCATAGTCCAGCTACACAGACTGGCTGAGAGTCAGGGAGACACAGGGAATCATGAGCAGCATTGCTGACTGCCAAGGTAACAGCAAGCAAACACCAGGGGATTCAGGATGTGAAACAGAAATACCTCCTGGGATTTAGGGCCAGGATATAATGACTCAGACCAGCTGGCACATCAGTGCTTAGGAAAGCAAGCAGCCCTGTCATGCTCAGCTTCACTTATAAAGGCCCCCAGCATTGTTCCTTAGACCAGGCCCGCTCTGTAAAGCAAGATGTACAAGCCAGAGGCCTGCATTGGTACACTGGCACACTCCCAGTCCCCGTGCTGAATGAGCACTGGAGCCATGAGAGCACCCCCATTTTAAATGGCCTGTCACGAGGGGACCTGACCTGATGGTCTCTGGGGTAGGGTTGCCAACCCTCCAGGAGTCTCCAGGAATTAAAGATTAATCTTTAATTAAAGATTATGTCATGGGATGAAATCTCCAGGCATTCATCCAACCAAGTAGAAACCCTACTTGAGGGGATGGGGGCTCTGGATTTAGGATCCCTTGTTCCTTCAGGGTGCTGTGGCAGCAGAGGCCTCATCTTGCAGGTGATGGGGCTGAGCCCCCTCCAGCAGACTTGAGAGCAGACCATCTGCAGCTAGACCATTGTGAGGTTTAAGGAAGGAGTAGAATATTATCTATCGCGGATGCTGGGATCCTTGAGAGGAGGATGGGCAATGGAGGGAAAAGGACCTGCAAGAGGACACTCCCTTAGATGGTCTCTAGCCTTCTGTTTGGGCTTCTGTGTGCTACTGAAATCCAATGGGGGCGTCAATGGAAGATTGGAACTTAGCTGGTACTTCCTGAGCTCTGCCCAAGTCCTTCTGCACATGGATCCCATTATGCCCCTCCCCCACTCCTGAACCCAGGCCTATTCTATGCCCCTTCCCCTGCTTTGGACAGCGGGCCTGTCCTTGGTATCGCTCCTCGAAGCCCTACCCAATTTCACCCTCTGCCCCATCTGGTAGCCTGCCTCCCCGAGCACCTCACACTCGAGCAGTCACCTCAGCTTTCCTCTCAGCCACCACCCAACATGCCCCAGGAAAAGCGGTCCAGCACATTCAAACAGCCACACTATGGCAGACCTCGTAGGGGGGGCAGGGAGAAAGGAACGTGCACTAAGATTGCCCTGCTGCCAGCTCTCTCCTGTGGGTGGAGGAGAGAGCTGCTGGTTCAAGCAGGTGGTGAGGCTAGGTGTGCTCTGAGCCACAGCCAAGAGCCAAACCTGGATGCCAAAACCCCAGAAAGCTGGATGCAAGCAGAGGAGCACTGAAAAAGGGCTGGAGGAAATGCCAGGACTGTGTGCCAGAGAGTCCTGAATGCCAAGGCTGAGCACTGCATCACCTAGCTGGGATGCTGGGTGACCTGTGACACAGGTTTCTGTAGTACTAGAAAGCTCCATATAGGTCTCCAGTACTGTTTGTTACTAATAATATCACCTAGAAGGGACACTAAGCTGCACCCACCAGTGGCACTGTGGAGGTGCCGTTCCAGACTACCCCACCAATGGCAGCAGAAGGAGCTGTATCAGACAGCCTCAGCCACACCAATGGCAGCAAAGCAGATAAGATGTAATTCACTAGTACAGGGCATACAGAGATAAACTGGAATGGGGCTGTTCTCACTGTCCTACATTTCTTCTCCCAACAGATTGAGTCTGTGCTTTGATTTGGAAACCTGTTTCTATCCCCCACCCCACCCCACCCCCAAACCAGGTCTGTCACCACCCAGGAGAATGATGATTCCAGACATCTCTGTCATCTCTTCATTACTGTCAGCAGTAACAGTCTATTAACCTCCTGCAGCCCCACCCAGGCCTCAGGCCAAGAGGTGGGAGAGCAAGTTATCCCCAGATGAAAGGAGATTGTATTTCACACTGAACAGGTTGGGGCTGCCCTGTGTATGTCCCCGAGGTATTGACTTGCTGGAATGTGTGGGGCAGTGTCCTCCCCAAACACCTGTAGAAGGAACACAGGGGGAGGGGAGCTGGTGTTTACACTCATTTGGATTTTGCAAGAACTACATGACAAGTGGCTGAACTGCTGCAACTGGGTGTGAGGGAAGCTGTGAGGGGAGTGGCACTGACTATACCAAGCCATTCCTAGGGACTCATTGAGGGCATCCCAAATAGCTCAGCTCCCAGCTTTACGGCTTCACCGTGATTTTTGTGCTGGTGAAACGTGCCAGAGTGATGGATCTGGAGCCCCTGTTTATCCCTCAGAACAGGGACAGTAAGGGCAGGCGTGCCCGCTGCCCTCACATTGCCCTATTAATTAAAGGGGGACTGAGACCACCAGCCCCTCTGACTGCGTCACTGAACACGGTAACAGCCCCCACTTGCTGCCAGCCACAGCCAGCCCATGGAGCTGAGACAGAGAGGTGATGAACTGTCTCCTAGTACCTGCCCCACCCACTCACCTTTTGAAAAGGAAAACAGCTACAGTACACAGTAGTTACCCACCACCACCACCACCGCTGAATCCCAACCAGTCTCCTTGAACTCACTTAACTCTACTGCTCAGCCTAACCTCTAAAGGCCAGCGTCGGGCCCTCCCTAAGAGATCCCATCCTGCTGTGCAGCATGTCACTTACACAAGGCATCTTCAATCTTAGCCACAAGGACCCAGCTCACACTAATTAGAGATGGGCGCTCTGCACGGCACGTGACCCAGCACAGCTGCTGAGCAGCATGGTTCGAGAAGAGCCTTTGAAGAGCCTCAATCCAAGTACTAATTTTTGGCTCCCCACAGACTAAACCACAGAAAAGATTTTCTCTAACGACCTCGTCTGGCAGGATTCTCGCTCTTGGTTCTTAGCTTCCTAGCCCACAACAGGGAAACTCCCTGAGTGCTAAGATTTTAACTCCTGAGGGCAGATGTAGGGTGCAAGTATTAGGCTCCTTACTGCTGAGGCTGGTGCGTGCCACACCCTACCTGTCTACCAGGTACAAATTCCACCCTCTCAATGTTCTAGTCAGCTCCTTCTTGGCTGCGGTGGGGCGGGGGGGAGTCCAGATCTCCCATGACTTTAGCCCTAGCAGCTCTTCCCCACTTCTCCTTTCTGTGTCCTCACCCTGTTCGGTGGCTTGGTGGGTGCTCAGAGTGTGAGGCCCTTGCCTCAGGGCAGGGGCGCATTTTTTCTTTGGTGCACTGGCATGCCGCTTAAGTGCTTCAATGCTCAGCCTTGGCACGCGGTGCTCCTATGCTTGAGTCCAGCTTTCTGGTCATGCCCACACCTCGTCATGTCATCCACTTAGGAGTGAGCCCACAAAGGCGCAAAGCTTGTCTACAGCTGTCACCCCACATGCTCAAAAAAGTGGGGACCCCCCTCTACTTCCTCCTCAATGTACCCCAACATGAGGCCAGCCCCACTGGTGCAGACTCAGCCTCCCTCTTCAGGGCGCAGCAAGACAACACTGTGACCTTTACCACCATGCAGCCTCCTTCTAGCACAGGGATCTCAAACTCAAATTGCCACGAGGGCCACATGAGAACTAGTAAATTGGCCCGAGGGCCGCATCACTGAAACCTTTTCATACAATGATACAAAAGTATAGTCAAAATGAAGAGTAATATAGTATTCGATTAAAAGTCCATGTATTAACTTTTTTAAAACTATAATGCAAAGAGGGGTTTTAATAAAATATAAACACTCAGTAATGTTTGGAGCTTGGCTGCCAGTGGAGTTGGCGCCTATGGCGGACTGCGGGAAATAACTCCGCGGGCCGCGTGTTTGAGACCCCTGTTCTAGCATAAGGGTGCCAAGAAGGGATTCCCTAGCTGGCTGTGCTGTTCTGTCAGTCATAAAGTGACATTAGCAATGGCTAGTTTCTGATTCCCATGGGAACGTGTCCTCATTTTGTTTATCTTGAATGCAATAAAATGAACTTAAATTTAAAAAAAAAAAAGATGGGGCATTAACAGTAGAGTAAACACACCTATCTCCTGGTTCTCATCACTGTCTGCAGTCAAGCAGCTCAGCTACCAAACAGGTCATCTCGGTGGGATTAAACTCAGTCTCTACCCCAAACAAGAACTGAAACCAAAACGTAGTGCTGAAGACTTTAAACAAAATCCATTCACTCGTTTCACAGTGGCTCAGGTCAGGCATTACCTCGAGTCCTGGAAGGACCCTGGCTCATTTCCTTGTTCTGACACAGACTTCCTGTATGACCCCAGGCAAGATACTTGCTCTCTGTGCCTCAGTTCCCCAGCTGTACAATGGGGATAACACACAGCACTGCCCTACTTCACAAAGGGTGTTGTGAGGATAAATACATTAAAGTGTGAAGTGCTCAGCTACTACAGGAATGGGAGCCCCATAAGTACTTAAGCTAGATCTGCTAAAGGGGCCAGGAAAGGCTATTTTCATGGTATTAGCCTGCCAGACTAAGGCTGTCTGTACTTTGCACTGGAGGTATCAATTCCAGCTCGGGCAAACATTCCCACACTAGCAATGACCAAGTCAGCACACTAAAAATAGAGCATAGCTGCAGTGAGCAGCAGAAGGGGCTAGCCGGCCCCAGGACATACACATTTGAGACCTGCTTTTATAGGAAGAGGATCTGGTTTTGCTGGATTCAAAGCCCCCCATGTCAGATGGGCGAGGGGGGGGGAAAGAGATACTGAATCTGAGGTTCACACGGACCCATGCCTAATCTGAACCTCTGGGCTCTTATCTGAGCCAAACCTCAGCTGGTTTACAGGGTAACCTGTCAGTCCCAGCTGCTGTATGAGGAGGGCAGCTGGGGATTATTATCGCAGAGACGGGGAGGGGTTTTTAAAGGCCGTTTATTTTTAAAAAGTTTTATTGAAACCTTACTAAATGGGCCTGGTGTTTAGCTGAAAGGCTTTGTAAAAATACCCTTTAGCGTGATCTACTCTCACCACCCCACTGTGCCGGGGGTTAAAGATTAACAGAGTCGCTTTATTACAGCTACTGAAGAGCCCAGAATGGCAAATACTGTAAACATGCCCTGTGCTACACATTTGTAACCCACAGTGGCTCCCAAGGTGTTTGTATTTGCCAGCCCCTCAGCGCTACTCACCTGCTACCGGCCTGGTGACAGGGAGAGTTCTGGGAGCATATGTTATGTATTTGCGGGGAGAGGGGGGGGAAAAAGGTAGCAGAACTCCTTTGAAAGGCTCAGGCCACTATTCGTGCCTTTGATTTTCCAGTCACTGACCAGCTCGAAGGACAATGCCTTGGTTTTAATTAGAACATGGTGGTATTTCTGCTTGGTGGCCGTACTTGTATTTCAATAGCAAGAATAAATGTCGGTTTATCTCATAGCGCGTGGGCTCTTGCATGGCACATTGTAGGTAACTCACAGACCAACTCACAGTTGGTCTGAGAGTCTCAAGTGGTCTAAGAGTCAATATGGTGTAACCCATATGCTTATTCTAGAGCACTGGTGCCCAAGCTATGGGACGTGCCCCTGGGGGGTGGGAATAATAACGTTACCAAGGTGGTGGGGGGCACAAGGTAAAGCTGGCCCGGTGTCTGGGCCAGGACAGTAGCAGGGAGTTTTCTTTATTTTGGCCAGAAAAAGCTTTTTGACCAAATGGAAATATTCAAGAAAAGTTTCCAGGTTTGTTTATTTTTTTCTGCTTTACATTGGAAAAAAAGCTAAAATAAAAAGGGGAAGGGGAGGGCTAGCAACCAAAAGTCAAAATGTTCAGCTGGTTTTTCATTTAAATCCCAAATCTTTAAAAGAATCACAATTTTTTTGTTTTTGTCAATTTTTTGCAGGGGAGAGAAAACCCTTTTCCAGCCGGTTCTATGCACCTTAAACATCCTTCCCAGCAGGTGAAATGAAGGGAGAGAGCAGGCGTGGAATGGCTGGTGACTCCCCTGAGGGAAGGGAAGTGTTCAAAAGGCAGAATACTGCTGGCACAGCAGAACCTGAAGAGCCAGTAAACCCTTCGCCAGCCATGCTTTCAAAGGTCTATTTAAATCCATGGCAACACAATTGTACTGGAACATGTAGGGAACCTTGGAGATCATTGATTCCTTCTGCAAAACCAGCAAACAATCTCCTATCACTCCACAATACTGAGGACTGAAAAACGTATTCCTGGAAGAGTTATGTGGAAGCCAGCCTTGTATGTTAGCAGTAGCAGTCAAAGCAATGCCCTCTCCAAAGAGTCTACAGTCTAAGGACTTATCCTCTTCCCTGGACCATGCTGCCTCTTATGGTCTGGATTAATTCTGATAAATTCCAAGTCTCTTGGAGCTTGCCAATCTCTAGTAAGGATAATTGGGGCATAACCTCCACTTGTCCAAGTCTTTAGGGAGCCTCAGTTGATTCTCCCCACGCTGGCAGGTCGGTTCTTTAACAATCACAGAAACATATTTCCACACTAATCTCCATGCTGGAATTAATTTCCATGTCAACATTTCCCTGATGTTGCATGGAAGAAAAGTGCAGGATTTTGTGTCCTTCTCGCAGCAGGGCACGTAGAGGTTGAGAGAGTGAAATCAAGCGATGCAGCAGCATGTCACACGGAGGTAATAAAAACACTCCGCTGAGAAAGGTCCACTGATCAAACAAGAATATCATGTAAATATTAGGTTGATGAGAGCCATGGAAGTGAATCTCAGCTGATTTCTGGGCAGGTAGCAGCATCAGGTTCCAAACTGGAGGCAGCTGAGGGAACAAGGTCCCCTGGAGCATTGTTCTGCTGCTCTGCAGATTCCTCCTCGTCTTGCTTTGCTGCTCTCCAGTGTCCCGTTTTCCCATTTTGCCCACGGTGTTTGCACATGCAGAATCCCTGCTAGTGCTAGGCACCCGGTGCTGGGTAGCACTCATGCTCCATCACCCGTACAGTTTAAATTTGATATCAGTAGCATGTTGCTGAATATCACATTTAATTTGCAGAGGTGAAAACTGGGAAGCAGTCATCCACATTTGGGATAACCACCTCCATCACCTCTTGAACTGATTGTTAAACTTCCTGATCCTTGTCTCAGATCCAGAGCAGGACACAAGCCTGAGCAGCAGGACTGGGCAGATGCCCAGGAGATAAGGAATCCATCCTGAGCACAGAGAGCTAAGGCGGCTACTTCAGCCCAATGACTGGGATAACCTCCATGAGCCTTATGCAGCCAGCCCTCCTGCAGGCTACAGCAGGAAGATACAAGGAGCAGCTGATTCTCTGAGCCTTCCCCCTCTCCCACCCTGCCCATACCTCAACCCCATTCCCCCCTCCCCCCACACACACAACCCATGCCTCCTCCCTCCACACCAAACTGAGCTCTGCCCCCAAGAGAGTTTCACACCACATATATGCACCCCTGTATTTCCCCCTCAAAAAAAATGCCCCCTGGTGCAGCAGAAACATGGCAGTGCTACATCCTGGGAAGTCTCCTCACCCTCAGAGGAAGGGTCTGGTCTTACTCCTTTATTTTTGGTCAGAAATACCTTTAACCCGAGTATCACCTGCTCTGGGATATCTGCTGCTGGATTTCATCGTGTCTGCAGGGACTGAGCCGGGGATGCACTAATCTGCCCCTGTATGATTGATTTAAATTCCATCTAAAAGGAGCACGTGCAGGAACCCACCTGGCTCTGCTGCAGCTCCAGCTTGTCCAGCTGCCAGCAAAACAGCACAATTGACAGGAAACACAGGAGGTCCATACCACTTCTGACACGAGGTTAAGGGACAATGAAAATCATTAAGACTGCTGCCCTCAATGCAACAACTGTAATTCCATTATGGGCTGGAGGAGCTAAATCGGCATAGTGGGGGCAGTTACATTGGCGGGAGAGAAATGTAAGCATAGATACTCCCATAGTTAGGTCGATGCAAGGCAGCTTACAATTGACCTAGCTCTAGTGTAGACCAGGCCTAAGGCCCTTATATGCCCCCATTAACATAGCATCTCACAGCCTTTAGTGTATTTATCCTCACACCATGCCTGTGAGGCAGGGCAGGGCTATTATTCCCATTATGCAGACAGAGAAACTGAGGCACAGAGTGGCTAAGCAACTTTGCCCAAGGTCCCACAGGAAGTCTGTGGCAGAGCAAGGAACTGACCCTACATTTCCTGGGTCTGAGGCTAGCACCCTAACTGCTGGCTCATGCTTCCTACTGAGACCTAGGGCCCTCACATGGTTACGCTTCCACGCCGAATATCCTGCCTCTTGCTACTGGAGGACTGGATGAAAAGGCAACCCTCTGTAACCCCTGCACTCATCCTTCATTGTCCAGGTGTGCAGCGGGGCACCGAGGGCTGGGCACTCCATTTCTGCAGCACTCCCAGCCCATCACTTTGTCCTCGGTAATAACAGGCTGCAACTGACGTTTGAACCCAAGTTTCCTGTCTGGAACGGAATTCATTTTTGGAAGCAATTAGTCCAAAGTACAAGTTTTAATTTTCAGTATAGGTCTACGGAATACATTAGCCCCAGCAAGACTTGCATCACCTTGTGGATGAAAGAAGCCTGGAAAGTAACCACAAGATGTGGACAGCTGGTTTTCCTGACTCCACTGGCCATGCTAAAGGGGAGGAGTCATCCTGAGGAGCAGAATATAAGCATGTGAGTGAGCAATGCCCCCACTGATGTTATTTGCTAAAAACAGAACCATGTTAGAACTGCATGACCAATCTGCTGGGTATCCATGCAACAGTCCTTTGCACAGCCCTTAAAGTCACGTAGCCCTGAGGCAAAGTGATGCCACACACCTACGGCATGTGCCATTGCCCTTGTCTGCAACCCACAGAGAAATACAGAGCTATCGTTTCCCGTTCCCATGACTATAGTCCTAAGAGAATCATAGAAAATACATCCCTGATGATAATTAATGTGAAAAGAAGTCGGGAAACACTGATTAAACTTCTTCTATCACCAGGGACCATGGATAACTGAACCAATAGGCCACTTTGTAAAATTGGCAGACAACCACCTGTGTGGGCTAGAAAGAGGTCTAGGCAGAGACAGAAACAGTGTATTTTATTATGAACCATAATCTCACTGGGCAGCTGACATCCAGAATTCTCCCATGCTTTGGGGGCACGGTCCCAGTGCAAATAACAAATTAAGTTGTGGCTTGGGTTAAACCTTGTTCTTTGAAGTCGGATGTAAATTCCACCCTTCAGTCAGAATGACCGTAAAGAATTGACTGAAATAATAGTCTCCACACCCAAAACACAGGCACATGTCCCTGCCCAAAACAAAGACAAACCCAAGGCTGCCCAGAAATGCGAGCTGCCTAGGGGAAGAGTTTGCTGGGTAGTGAATTACTGGCAGGAGGGTTTGTGTAAGAGAAGCAGAAGCCGGAACACAGATGGCATGTTTACACTATGATACAAGACCCGGGGCATGGCCATGGCTGGCCCTGCTCAGCTGACTCGGACTTGCAGGGCTCAGGCTGTGGGGCTATAAAATTGTAGTGTAGACATTCAGGCTCTGCTGGAGCCTGATCTCTGGGACCCTGCAAGCAGGGAGGATCCTAAAGCCCGAGCTCCAGTCCAAGCATTTACATTGCTATTTTTAGCCTCGCAGCCCGAGCCTGAATCAGCTGACCCTGGTTCTGAGACTCAGTGCCATTGGGGTTTTCATTGCCGTGTAGACATACCCTGAGCATGGTGTGTGACCCTGGGAGAAGCCAGAGATGGGGCTTCTGGGTGCTGGCTGAAGAGGCATGGGGCTGTAAGCCAAGAAACTCTCTCTTGTTCTTTGGTTCCTCCTGTATGCAGGGAAACAAGACTGCATGTACATTATTTGTAAACACACAAGATTGCACTACAGAACATGCCTATCAACAAGTTTTCCTCCTAATTAGAACAACCTGTAACACCCTGGATTTCACTTGAGGTGATCACTACGAGCTTTCAGACACACTCTTGTCCTGTTTTCAGAGCTCTCCTCCTGCAGCTTTCCACCTGATGGGGTCCCTGATTGGCCAAGGAGATGCTGGACATAATGATCCACTATGACAGTACCGTCCAGCAGAGTGTCTACTCTGAAAAATAAAGAGCATAAGTCGGACTTTCAAAAGTGCTCAGCATTGGCCTAACTCTGCCCCCAATGAAGTGAATGGTCATAGTGGAGTGGAGGTAGAGTAGGCCAATCCTGAGCGCATGTGAAAATCCCTCTTAATGGACAAAAAATGAATAATAGTAACCAAATTAACGGTAACCAATAGATCCCTTCAGAGTGCCTGTTGTGATGTGTCTTCTCACTGGAACCATGTATCTCGTATCCACTCAGCTTCATTTTGGTAGTTGTGTCACACGCAAGATAGGTAGGTACCTCAGTGGTGTGTGTCAACTGTATTACAGAATGCAGGATACTGGCACGGGTATAGTTAGCCATATGAACACACACACAGGAACCAGATTCACACACTAAATTGATCCTACCTATGGCAGAATTTAAGGCTATTACAACCATTGACTCCTATAGAAGGTTGCTTAGTCAGTCACTAGATTCTGTTGCATGCATAATTCCAGCACAGCAGATCTGCAGATGGATCTGATTATATTTATTTCTGTTGGCACATGGATGATAGTAAATATCCTTTAAGGCCATATTAAATGACACCTTTTATTAACCTCTCAACACCTGCTTGAAATATAATCTGACAAAGCCCATAAATCTCCACACTCTGTTACTGAAATAACATTTGCCATCCTTAGGAAGAGGTTTCCAAGTAGATGCTACACAAGGAGGTGCTCTGTGGATGGACAGTGGGAAATCCATGCCAGTTTAGTAGCTTGCCACACACTACATCATCTTGGAACTCAAAGAAATAGCCCCCTGGAGGATAAGAGCCCTGGAATTATCCAGCAGCTGAGTAATGGGGAATGATCCTACGTGCCAGAAATACAACAAACCACCTCTGGAGGAACAGAGCATTAAGATCTGTCAGTAAAAAGATCCTTCAGTAGAGTGAGGTGAGCTAAACTCTGGAATGTCACCAAGAACCAAAATGCCAAGGCAGTGGTAATGTGCTGTGCTGTCTGATAGTATAGGACAAGGACCAAAAAAACACAGGGAGGGTCAAGAACCTGCAACCTGAGACCTGGCATGGTGTCAGGACACTGATGATTTCACTCTTCGTGCTCATGCAAGGTGAGGAAGTCAGTTCAAGGCAGTCCCATGAAGGTCTTTGAAACTGACCTTCCACAGCAGCTATGTTGCACTGGAACGGTCAGCCAGAAAAGCTGGACTCATGCACAGAGGACAGAATTTTCTCAGCAACTGGCTCACAAATACAGAACTTGCTACCAGAAGAAATCAGATTCCTCTAAGCAATGGGGGTGGGAAGAAACTTTACTGAAGGATTTCTGGCAACTTCCTCTGAAGCAGCAGATACTGACCACTGTTGGAGAGAAGATACTGAACTAGATGGATTTGTCAGAACCAGTCTGGCATTGCCTGTGTTCCTAGGCTGACCACGGACCTCAGCACCAGCAGAGCAAAATGCAAACCCACTTTCTTGACTTCCCCTTTCCACAATAATGCCAACAAAAATTCCAGTCCCTGAAGAGTAGAGGGGAGAGAAAGACAGAACTCTATCATTATGTGGACAGTACACATCATTTTGTGAGGCACTCAGATATGATGGGTGCTGGATAAGAAGCTAGATAGGCGTTTGCCTCTTCATGCAAACCTGACCTCCTGTTACAATTACATATAGAGTTTAGATCATGTCTTAGAAGGATGATCATGTTTCCACTCTAGTAGAGTAGATTATGGATGCTTCCTTCTTCATGAGTGCTGTTACTTAGTCAAAAAGATCAGAACTGTCCACTAGCTTTCTGCTCAGACACTTCACAGCAAAGTGCTGCACTGCTCCTTGTTTGCCTTCATTCCCCTTTCTCTCTTTTCTTGAAGCTAGTGTGAAGGTAAGATCTCCATATTGAAGTTTCCAGGTCATCTAGAATAATCAATATATTTATCTTCATGCTCTCTGCAATGCTCAGTTAAGCTGTGCTCACTGGTGTTTGGTATCAGGGCAAACTTCTCAGTGGGTAATGCCTTCCAGAAGTTGCCTTGAAAATGAGAAAACATTGCTTTGAACTTGTTGAAGTCGAAGACTTTTTTGCCTGCATGCGGAACGTGCTCTTATAAAAATAAATGCTGCAGAATTCCACAAAGTTGACCCAAGGGTCGACAGTCTAGAGATGTGATGGTATGGTAGTGGGGATTATTATGGTACAATATTTATTAATTGAGATGGGTTTCTAGGATGGAACATCTCACAGTGATGCTACAAGAGGGGTCAAGAGACATTTTTAGACATTAGGCTAAAGCCATTTGGCCAGATTAGCTGATCAACCTTGCATAGGAGTCACTGGCAGCAATAGTTTCATTCTCCCATGACAGATTCTCACATGGTGTAAACTGAGGCACTGAAGTGAATGGTGCTACACTAATTTACCCCAGCCAATGATCTGCCCCATAACTCCACTATTCCACCACAAGCATCATAGCAAGTGTCTTTGAGATTAATAGCGATGCAAACTGTAAGGGGATCCGAATCCAAGTGCCAATTCAGCAATCCATCCATATTTAGCAAAGCGCTTAACTTTAAACACGTTCTTAAAATGCTCTGCTGAACAGAGATGGGCTTGAGTATGCGCTTAAATGCTTTGCTCAGTCAGAATCCCAGTGCTTGCTGTGTTTCTTCCTGTACATCTATTTTGCTAGAGTTTGCTCTGTAGAGTACAGTATTCTTTAGCAAACAACAGTAGTCTGTTGGAACAAAATCTAAGCTCAGCTGCCCACCTGAGGTTTGAAGAATGCCATATGGGTACCAACACAACTTACTTTCTGATTAACTTTCCCGGTGATAGTAAATACTTGGTACTGAAGCAACCAATTAGTAACCCATCTGCAACTGCTTGTAATCCTTTAAGGATAATTAGTGAATCTGCAAAGATTTCCCAGTCAATACTCTCACTGCCAAAATGCCCAAGGACTATATCATCCCTGGTCTAGGTATGGTTTTAGAAGGGTTTTCCTTTTTTTCTTAGGCCTGGTGTACACTAGGACTTTATGTCGAATTTAGCAGCGTTAACTCGATTTAACCCTGCACCCGTCCACATTACGGAGCTATTTATTTCGACATAAAGGGCTCTTTAATTCAATTTCTGTACTCCTCCCCGATGAGGGGAGTAGCGCTAAATTCGACATGGCCATGTCGAATTTGGGTTACTGTGGACGGAATTCGATGCTAATAGCTCCGGGAGCTGTCCCACAGTGCACCACTCCGTGGACGCTCTGGACAGCAGTCCAAGCTCAGATGCTCTGACCAACCACACAGGAAAAGCCCGTGAAAATTTAAATTCCTTTTCCTGTCTGGCCAGTTTGAATCTCATTTCCTGTTTGGACTTCGTGGCGAGCTCAGCAGCACTGGCAACGATGCAGAGCTCTCCAGCGGAGGTGACCATGCAATCGCAGAATAGAAAGAGGGCCCCAGCATGGACTGATCGGGAAGTCTTGGATCTGATCGCTGTGTGGGGCGATGAGTCCGTGCTTTTGGAGCTGAGATCGAAAAAATGGAATGCAAAGATCTACGAGAAGATCTCAAAAGCCATAACGGAGAGAGGATACAGCCGGGATGCAATGCAGTGCCGCGTGAAAATCAAGGAGCTGCGACAAGCGTACCAGAAGACCAAAGAGTCAAACGGACGCTCCGGAGCCCACCCACAAACATGCCATTTCTACGCGGCACTGCATGAAATGCTCGGTGGTGCTGCCACCACTACCCCACCAGTGTCCATGGACTCCGACGATGGGGTCTTATCTACTGCCACGTCGTCGGAGGTTTTCGCGGACGGTGAAGATGAGGAAGGAGATGAGGAGGACGAGGCAGTCGACAGCGCTTTCAACGCTGATTTCCCCGACAGCCAGGATCTCTTCATCACCCTGACTGAGATCCCCTACCAACCCTCCCAAGACGGTAACCCGGACTGTGAATCAGGGGAAGGATCAGCAGGTCAGTGTTTTAAACATTTATTTTGAATAGAATAGTCATGGTATGTTAGCAATGGGTTTTTATTGCTTAGTTTGCCCTAGGCGCTTTAGTTTTGAGTCGTTGCCATTGCAGCTACTCGAAAAGTCTGTCAATATGTCTGGGGATAGAGGAGAAATCCTCCTTGGAGATCTCCACGAAGCTCTCCTGGAGGTACTGTGAAAGCCTTTGCATCAGGTTCCCGGGCCTTATTGTCTCCTCCATGGTAGGAAACTTTTCCACGCCAGGCTAGTAGCAGGTACTCTGGTATCATTGCCTTGCAAAGCATGGCAGCATACGGCCCCGGTGTTTGCTGGCATTCACGTAGCATACGGTCTTTCTCTGTCTCCATAATCCTCATCAGAGTGATATCAGTCATGGTGCCCTGGTTTGAATTAGGGGTATTTTAGTATGGGGACTGATTGCCTGTTCCTTTAAATAACTCTACCCGGCGGTTTCCAGCCACGCGGTGGGGTCGGGGAGGTGAACTGTTCATGCTGAGCGGTTCGCAGGCAGTGGGCAGGGATCTTTCCCGGGACCAGCCACGCGGGGGGGGGGGGGGGGGGAGGGGGGGGGGGAGGGGAGGCGAACAGTTCATGCTGAGTGGTTCGCAGGCAGTGGGCAGGGATCTTTCCCGGGACCAGCCATGCAGAGGGGGGGTGGGGCGGGGAGGTGAACCGTTCAAACTGAGCAGTTTGCAGGCAGCAGGCAGGGACCTTTCCCGGGACCAGCCACGCGGGGGGGTGGGGGGCGGGGAGGCAAACCGTTCATGCTGACTGGTTTGCCGGCAGCAGGAACTGGCCACCGCTCGGAGCTGTGCTTGGAACATGGTAGTATGGCGCTGCTGTGAAGTAAGCTCTCAGCAGGCAAAAGTCTACGGCTTACCATGGTCTCCAGATAGCAGAATTCCGGTGTCCAGCCCCGCTTGTGTGATCTGCACACCAAGACCCCAGGCACTCAATATAAAGGCAGAATATTCGACCTTGTACTGAGTGCACATGTGATAGGTAGTGTGCATGGTCTTGTTCCCAGGGAAAGAGTATAGTCATTGTTCGGGAAAATGTATCTTTGTGAGGAATTCACTCCCTTTCTCCCATCCCACAGCTGCGAGCGTCTCCCGCAGTACCCGTGCATCCCCCTCCCAGAGGCTGGCGCAGATCAGGCAGCGAAAAAAAAAGGACACGGGACGAGATGTTCTCAGAACTTACGTCCTGTTCCCGAACTGAGGCGGCACAGCAGACCCAGTGGAGGGAGAACATGTCACAATACCAGCGATCATACAGCAAACGGGAGGACAGGTGGCGGCAGGAGGACCAGCAGGCGACTCAAACGCTGCTTGGACTAATGAGGGAGCAAACGGACACGCTCCGGCACCTTGTAGATGTTCCGCAGGACTGGAGGCAGGACAAAAGAGCCCCGCGCTATTTGATTTCTAACTGCCCTCCCCCGCCACAAAGTCCAATCCCCACCTCTCCCAAACTCATGAGAACGAGGGGCGGCAGGGGCCGTGGAAATAATCACTCCACCCCTGCTGACTGCTCAAGTAGCAGAAGGCTCTCATTCCCCAAAATTTGATGGATCCTTTCCTTCCCTCCAACCGCACCCCACCCTAGCCCCCGTCCAAGTTTCATCCCATAACTCTGCTGTCCTTAATAAAAATTGCTATTCTGTAAAGTACTGTTTCCTTGATTTCCTTTTAAAGGACGGTGTGTTTGAAGGGGGGAAGGGGGTTGGTAATTGGAGATGATAGGCGCCTGTACCAGGGTACAGACAGGGGGACAGGTTCACCAGAACGTCACACTCACATTGCATTCACTAGGCACCATGGTCATTCTGGGAGGTGGTTTTCAGGTTCGGGGGGGGGGGGGGCTCTGTGAGTTTCTGGTTGGGGAGGGTGGTTACAGATCTTTTGCAGCGGTCAGTAGCCCGCATAACAGAGCCACGCAGCAGGGGATCTGTAACCGCCATCCCCAGCCACAAAGTCACACAGGCCCCCCCTCACAGAGTTCCAAAAAGGAGGGGTGGCAGGCTCCGTTGAAACAAGAAGTCCACCACTGCGGACTGCTCTAGGAGCAGGAGCCTGTCATTCCCCGAGTTTGGAAGCATCCTTTCCATCACTCCACCCGCTCCCCAACCGCAGTATGCGTCCCACTTTCAACCCTTTACCGAGAAATCCTTAATAAAGAAGACGGTTTTAATGAACAATGTTTCATTTATTTTATTTTTAAAGCAGTGTAGGAAGGGGGGGAAGGCTTTTGGAAATTGGAGAGGATAGGCAACATTAACTGGGTAAAGAAACATAGGCAGGTTCAGGTTCTGCTTACACAAAGGTAATAGTCACAGGTTACCCTGCTTGCTCTGGAAGCTAGCTTTCAAAGCTTCCCAGATGCGCAGCGCGTCCCACTGTGCTCTTCTAATCGCCCGGGTGTCTGGCTGTGCGTAATCAGCAGCCAGGCGATTTGCCTCAACCTCCCACCCCACCATAAACGTCTCCCCCTTGCTCTCACAGAGATTGTGGAGCACACAGCAAGCTGCAATAACAATGGGGATATTGGTTTGGCTGAGATCAGAGCGAGTCAATAAGTTTCTCCATCTCCCCTTGAGACGGCCAAAAGCACACTCCACCACCATTCTGCACTTGCTCAGACGGTAGTTGAAGAGCTCCTTTTCAGTGTCCAGGACACCTGTGTACGGCTTCATGAGCCAGGGCATTAGCGGGTAGGCTGGGTCCCCGGGATCACTATAGGCATCTCCACATCCCCAACAGTTATTTTGTGGTCCGGGAAGTAAATACCTTCCTGCAGCCGTCTAAACAGACCAGAGTTCCTGAAAACGCGAGCATCATGAACCTTGCCCGGCCATCCGACGTTGATGTTGGTAAAACATCCTTTATGGTCCACCAGTGCTTGAAGCACCATAGAAAAGTAGCCCTTTCGGTTAATGTACCGGCTGCCCTGGTGGTCCAGTCCCAGGATAGGGATGTGAGTTCCATCAATAGCCCCGCCGCAGTTTGGGAATCCCATAGCAGCGAAGCCATCTATGATCACCTGCACGTTTCCCAGGGTCACTACCTTTGAGAGCAGCAGGTCAAAGATAGCATTGGCTACTTGCATCACAGCAACCCCCACGGTAGATTTGCCCACTCCAAATTGATTCGCGACTGACCGGTAGCTGTCAGGCGTAGCAAGCTTCCAGAGGGCTATGGCCACTCACTTCTGGATACTCAGGGCTGCTCACATCCGGGTGTTCTGGCGCTTCAGGGCAGGGGACAGCAACTCACAAAGTTCCAGGAAAGTGCCCTTATGCATCCGAAAGTTTCGCAGCCACTGGGATTCATCCCAGACCTGCAGCACTATGCGGTCCCACCAGTCAGTGCTTGTTTCCCTTGCCCAGAATTGCCGTTCCACAGGATCAACGTGACCCATTGCCACCATGATGTCCAGGGACCGGGATCCCGTGCTTTGTGAGAGTTCTGTTCCCCTCTCAGAGTTAATGTCCTCACGGCACTTCCGTTGCCTCCTCGCCCGATTTATCAGCATCTGCCTCTGGAAAAGGTGGACGATAAGGCGCGAGGTGTTGACAACGGACAGAACAGCAGCGATGATTGCAGAGGGCTCCATGCTCGTGGTCCTGTGGCGTCCGCGCTGTCAATCACCAGAAAAGGGCGCGAACTGATTGCCCGCCGGCGCTTTCACGGAGGGAGGGCGGGAGTGAGGGTTGAATGACAACATTTACCCAAAACCACCCTCGACACATTTTTTGCCCCAGCAGGCATTGGGGGCTCAACCCAGAATTCCAATGGGCAGCGGGGACTGCGGGATAGCTACCCACAGTGCACCGCTTGCAATTTCGACGCTTGCCCCGTTACTGTGGATTCACAAAGTCGAATTAATATCCTTGGTGTGGATTCACACATTCGACTTTGTAATAGGTTTCACAAGTTCGGTTTAAGTAAAGTCGAACTACTCTCGTAGTGTAGACATACCCTTAGAGATCAAAAGCTTAGAAACTGAAGTGGGATTAGAGGTTAGAGGGAGCAGTGTTTTAAAGCTGTGCAATCAATAGATTTACTGAGGTCATATTTCAGTCTAATGAAATAAGGTAACAATGGCATTTTAGTGATATGATGCCATTCACCTCAGCAGATGAGCTGGGGTGGAGGGGAGAGAATTAAAGTTCTAGTTCAGGAAAGTCTGCCACTTAGTGACCCTGCTCTCCAAACTTAATGGTCTAAGCAGTGTTTAATTAAAGTTCCTTTCTGTTACTTAAACACCTTTCTCAGCTGGCACACGGCTACCCAGGATCCTTCAATAAAGGACTCCTGAATCTGAAAAGTACCATATCACTGACTGCTTTCTCAAAGAGATAACCAATTATGAAGATGTTTTTCCTCACTATCTGCTGAGGTTCTTATTCCACCTGTCCAAGAGAAAGTGTGGTCCAATGACTGGGGCATGAGCCTAGGAATCAGACCCAGATTCTGGTCCTATCGCTGGCACTGTGTGTGACCTTGGCTGTGTCATTTAATCACTCGGTGACTCATTGCCTGTCTGATTAGAAATGCTATATAAATGTTAAACCTGATTATTTGACCTCTTGGGGCTGCCAACCTCACAGGCACAGGTTCACTTTCACTTGGGAATAGCCTCTCTCACATCATCACCAGTTCCGTGGGTCCTACCCAGAAGTACAAATAAACCCAATAATGGAGACCAAGATCCATACCTACACCAATCAGAGCCTTCACATTTAGGCTTGAATTTGGCTCTAGAAATGAAAGAAGCTTCAGCGGGAAGGGAAATTGTCTGGGCGGGGAGAGGGGCGAGATATATGTTGTGAAATGATTTGTCTATCCCTATTAGTGATTCTGGTCAGTTACTTGTGCATCATGCACATTTGCAGTGCTCCAAGGAGCCAGCCCTGCTCCAACTGAAGTCAATGGGAGTTTTGCTGTTATTGAGCAGAAGCAGGATCAGGCCTCAAGGGAGGGACTATCACGAGTACCAGGACATCTTCACTCCCCCTCAAGAAAGGAATGACAAGACTGCTAAGTAAAGGAGCAATTGGGAATCCGAGTTACCACCCAGGCTAGAAACTAACTAGATTGCTTCTCAGGGTCATATTTGACCAATGCAAGCTGTTACTGCTTCATCTTGCCCATTGCAATGGTGCATCTTAGTGGGAACAAGGAGCAGAAACCATCCTTGTTCTCTCCACCTTGTACTTATTTTGAATCCCTCCCAGCTGCAGAGTCTCCCTCCCACCCAGTCCCTGATTCCATCTCTGTTCAGATGATTATTTCACTGTGACAATACAGACAGACAGACAGACAGACATCTACCTTCCATCCTGCAAGATCCCAGTGTTTTATATCTACATTCAGCACCACAGAAATGCAGCCATTTCTCAGGTAAAGAGTGGCAGCCAGGCAGACATGTGGCACACAGCACACTGAAAGGCCACAGGAAAGAGGAAAGGGGAAATTTTCACCAAGTGCAGTAGGGCAAAAATGTGCTCTTGCAGAAAATGCCATAGAATATTGAATGTCCACACAAGCAGAGTGGAGAAAATCTTGGTTTCTAAGCATTCATCTACATGCCCTGCATAGAGTTACTTGCCACGGAACTCAGTTTATCTATCAACCTCACTGTAGTTTGAACCTATGGTTCCCAAGTGTCCAAACATTTCAAGCCCGAGACTTAGGTTACTAAGCAATCCAAAAAAGCATAAAGCTGCTGTGAACCCAGCTTAACTCCTCCAGGGGGATTTCTCCTGTGAAGAGGAATCCTCCACTGCCATTGGGCCACAATAGCAGCTTCTATACTATCCTCTCTTGGTCATTAGCAGAGGGGGCATAACTAGAAACAAGGGGGCATGGCCAGGGACTAGGGTGACCAGATGTCCTGATTTTATAGGGACAGTCCCGATTTTGGGGGCTTTTTCTTATATAGGCACCTATTACCCCCCACCCCCATCCTGATTTTTTACACTTACTATCTGGTCACCCCCAGCAAGGACCCCCAGCACGTTCAGCTGCTGGATCAGCTCCCTGGGGCCATGGCTATTCTTGTTAACCATAGGACCAGCTTGGCCCCTGGACAGCCCAGGACTGGATGAGCAGATGGGTGGCTGAAAAATCAGGCACAAGATAACTTAAGAATTTATAGGGGCTTTTTAAGGTTATTGCTTTGTTGTTGCTAGTTACTCAAGCACAAAACACGTTAGACACCACACAGACACATCAGAAAGACACGGCCCCTGTCCCCAAAGAATTTACAGGCCAGGCTTTAGACAAGACACCTTGCGCAATGGCAGACAAACAGATGGGATGAAAACAGTGGGAGGAGAAATAGTAGAAGGGTGCTGAAATAATACCGTGCAATTAATCATGGTTGCTCTCAGCTTGTTGTGATGATTCCAATAACTAAGCTAGTGAGAGTGGGTGGATATGCAGTGTGCGGACACACATGTATGCTAACTCTTGGACACCGTGGCACTAGGCCTTGCACATCAGGAGAGTCACGGGGGGAAGAACTATACAGGGTTCCATTCTATAAAACTGCAGAGATCTCTTGTCTCTTTTCAGAGCTGTGTCTGTGGGAGGATGTGAATGCCAGGCTGGTCTAAAGGAACCGTAAGATTAAGGTTAGATAGTAAGGACCCAAGGGACATCTCTGGCTCCAGCTGCTCAGCCATTTGATGCTAATGCAGCAAGCAAGTGACTAACTCACCAAAGAGCGTGTTAGCCCCAGTTCCAATCACATTAGTGATTTTCCTCGGCAACAGCCAAGGGCAATATTAGTATTTGGTCTGAAGTAGAAATGACTGAAGCAGCTGGGATTATTTTTAATGCACAAGAGTTTTGTGCCAGAAACAGTAGCATATTTATGGGTAGATAAATATACAATTTCTTAGTATTAAAAAAAATTACAATGAAAATGATCACATAGTTCAGTTTGTGAGGGATTGAAATCTCTTCCTTCATGGGACGTACTCTCCTCTCCCTGACCCTGGGGTAAGTCAGGCAGAATCCCATTTAAAACAGCACATTACATTGGTAGAAGCAAGAGGAGAACCTGACCTAGTTATTCAGTGCTTGTCTCTGGGCCAGAGCCTCAGCTGGAGTAAACCAGGGTAACTCTTCTCCTCTTGCTGAACTGCTGTGGTGCATCACATGAACCCTTGTCCACAGTGTGCCATGGGCGATGCAGTCCAGCTGAGGAACCTTGCCCATGGAGCAGAATGTTTGCGTGCCTCAAGCCTCCTTCAGCTCCCCAGGGGCATTTCCAAATTGACACTTTTCTTTTTTCAGATGTTTGGTTTGTCATCGAAAAGTCCAGGCTTGCCACAGAAAGAAAATGCTGTTCATAGAAAAGTTTGTTTGGTCGAAAACCAAATTTTCCAGCTAAAAAGATTTTTGGCGAAACACTTTAGAACAGCCAAAGTTGGGCCGGCCTTGAGCATGAGCTGAGCTTCCCCAACTCCAGCTGACCTCAGTGGAAGCTGCAGATGTTATGAAAATAAGGCTCACAATGTCTCAAGTTGGATGTTCGGAGTCAGTGGACACTTGAAAATTTAGGCCTAGCAGACTTGCCCATTTTCACACAGCTAATCAATAGCAGAGTGTGGAAGAAAGCCAAGGAACCTTGACTCTCATTCCCCCACGGTTCTTCCCTTATGTTGTTTTTTCCTCCAGTGCTTCCTTTCACAGGGAAGCTAATATAGCTGCACAGTGTGTAATATTCTCTCCTGCTCGGTGCAGAGGAGCAGCAAGGCAACAGGGGGGCCAATTCTGAGAGCCAGTCCTGGTCCCAGTGGCTGAAAACCTGCTGGCTGGCTGCTCTAAACTGTGCTGCTGATGCAGGGTCCTGGACCAGCGGAGGACTGCTTTAGCAGAGCAGACACCATCTGGTTCTAGACGTTGCCTCCTCCCGTCTCAACATGCCCCCTATGCCAGGATGTCGAGATGGGGGCAGACACAGAGACCCAGCAGTGGCACATTGTTCCCCAGAAGTGAGTCCCCATGGGCGATGGGAATTCTGTTCTGGGCATTTTCAGGCAGATTAAAGCTTCTTTACATCAACTGAGCAGTGCAATGGGGCTGCAGAGAATCTGACCAAAAAGACTGAACCATCAAGGCCAAATTTTCAAAGAGTTCAGCCTCTATTTCCCGCAGCTCTGACTGTGATGGTGATGGCCAGATTTTGAAAGAGCACAGCAGCACACAGGGTGAAAATTGGGCCCCTGGAACTAGCTGCTTCTCCGGTATTAAGAGGAACAACTTGGAAACTGCAGCATCTGTCTGAGCGCTGAAGACAAAACACCTGCCTCTTCAACAGGAGATGAGTGGGTAGGTATCACCCAGCTATGACAGAGGCAATTACCCTTTTGAATCACGGGACAATTTGTTTACTACCACAAACACTGCAGAGTAATAAGGCAACAAGGCTCTAATGCTGCCTACAAAGCAGATTCAAGCTTCCTTTTGGGTTCAGTTTTTGGGGGGCTTATTTTAATTCCAAAAATTCTCCTCCCTGGAGCAAGGCATTTGTTGGTTTTGGCTTAGCCCCAGTCTACTCTCTCTTTAGGATTTTCTACCCTTTTGGCTTTCTACCTTTGAATGGTGAGGAGGGGGGAAAAAGAGCAAAAAAACAAATTGCAAAAGTGGATGCCTTAAAAATGGAGACTGGCTGGTGCTCCCAGAGCCACAGCTAGGGACCGGAGACCCTCCAGATGACAGGGTATGTAAGTTTTTCAGTCAGTCAGGTCCCCTGTCAGTCAGGAACCTAAATACTTGAAGTTTGTGACTCACCTAAGAATTTACAAGTCAATTCCTCAGCAGCCTCCTGTTCATTAAGCTCTGGCATGGCTGGCAGCCCTACTATAGATACCCTTCACTTGTGTACAACCCACTTCCTGGAACAGTCTGAGCCAGTTCAAGGCACCAGGCAGGAACAACCCTTACCTTGTATGTATGCGAGAGACCCTTTAGCCACAAAGCTCCAGTGCCTGGTCTACATGCAATTTTTGTACCATTATCTCTGTTTAGTTCCTAGTTCTGGGAATAAGCTATAAGCACCTTTATGACAGTAATAACTGCACTGCGTCCACATTAAGGGGGATGTATTGCTTTAAATAAGGGCTTGTCTACACTGGCACTTTACAGCGCTGGAACTTGCTCAGGGGTGTGAAAAAACACCCCCGAGCACTGCAAGTTTCAGCGCTGTAAAGTGCCAGTCTAGACAGTGCACCAGCGCTAGGAGCTATTCCCCTCGTGGAGGTGGGGTTTTTTTTAGACCTGGGAGAGCTCTCTCCCAGCGCTGGTGCCGCGACTACACAGCCACGTTAAAGCGCTGCCAGCGCTTTAATGCTGCTAGTGAAGACGTGCCCTTCGTCAGTTGCTAAGCCAGTTTCGCTGCAGTAATACAAAACCTGTGCGTTAGACCAGCCCACAGTGCCTGATTCTCCACGGCCCCTGCACCTTGTGGTGTCATTTACATCAGAGGAAAAGCTAGGCGTAAAATACAACCATTCTGATTGGCTAGCATTGTACACATACTCTGAACAGGTGCCAGTGATGACACACGTAGGAGAATCCAGTACAACCTGCTTTACCAGCAATTACGCCTCACAACACCTCTGAGGCAGGCACAGCTCCATGGCACCTGTTCTACACAGGAATACATTGAGAGCACAGATAGCTTGTGATTTGCCCCAGGCCACATAGAGAATTAGCAGGAGAGCCAGGAAGAAAACCCAGCAGTCCTAACTACAGCAGCAGCATTAGGCTGCCTATTCTCCCTTCTGTGATGTACCAGTAAGCAGCACTGGACTGGATTCAACAAGTTGGTAAAGACCTAACTTCAAAGTGAGATTGCCTAATTATCACCCCAGTAACACATCAGCTCAATATGCTCAATGAGCACCGTGATTTTCCCCCCATCCTTTAACACCCAGATTGCAAGGGCATAGGTGCTGGAACTAGGGGTGCTGGCCTGAAGTGGTCTCCATCATATGCAGGGTTTACAGTTTGGTTCAATGGCTCTCAGCACCAGTAGCGTAGCCAGGTCTTGAGCACAGGGGGAGCGGCGCTATAAAAAGGCGCCTCCCCGCTCCCCCTGTACTCACCCTGCGGCGCTTTAAAGGGCCCAGGGCTCCAGCCACTGCGGAGCCCCAGGCCCTTTAAAGCGCCGCCGCCGGAGCTCCGGCAGCGCTTTAAAAGGCCCATGGCTCCCCACAGTGGCAGGAGCCGCGGGCCTTTTAAAGCGCCTCCCCCAGCCCGGCTCCGGCAGCGGGGCTGGGGGGGGGGCACTTTAAAAGGCCCGTGGCTCCCCACAGCAGCAGAAGCCGCGGGGCCTTTTAAAGCACCGCCCCAGCGAGGCTCGGGCGGCGCCTTAGCGCCGCTTCTCCTCACAGGAGGAGCGGCCGCTCCCCCTGCTCCCCCCCGGCTACGCTACTGCTCAGCACCCCCGCTACACAAATTGTGCCAGCGCCCCTGTGCAGGGCGCTTTGTAAGAGTCTGGAAACCTCCCCCTAGCTAGTCTATCAGCATTTTCCACCACCACTGCAAGACACAGACTGGATTCCACCTCCACTGTCCCCTCCCAAATGCAGGAAGGACTGAACTTGAGCTCGTGTTACTGAGCTGTTCCCAAGATGCCTGTTTGCAAAGCTAGTTGCAGGACATTTCCCCAGAATGACCTTCCCCAAGCCAGCCAGTAGGTGGGGATGAAAGAACAGCCCAAGTACTTGACCAACCAGAGATAGTCTCTCCTCTGGTCTCCCACACAATGGATCAGACCTTTCAGGAGTTAGATGGTATAAACCTGTTTCTCTGGCTGCTTAGGTATCATCTGACAATCCAAGAGCCTGGGCATGGTTTAGAGACAACAGGGATTGTGCCCCTGGGCCTCAGGTTTCCGTCCGTAGGGCACTGAATCATAGGTGGTAGACTCTGAACTAGTTTTATCAGGTTATCCTGCGGTCCATGTCTCAATCCTTCTGCCAATCCAGGACTGATGAGACTCAAAAGGTTAAATCCTGGAACCAGTCTGTAGCTTGAGTGGCCTGCGTGTTGGGGATCACTGGGAGCTGGGGAAGCAGTCCTCTCGACGCAGATTGGATTGCCTGTGGAACAGGGCTTAGTAGCTATGCAGACTTCCCAAAGGTGGTCTCTACCACTTCTATCTGCACCAGTCTCGTTGGGAGAAGGCTCGAAATGGTGGGGACATAATTTGGCCCAGAAGGAAAGAGATTAAGACCTGGCACATCTGAGGCTGCAGTGACAACTTCTGCAGCATCAAACATCTCTCCTGAACTGAGGGCTTCTCTGCCATTGATGATTTGCTGTAATAAATTCCCACCATTGATGTTCTTACTTGGATAATTCCCATGAATCAGTGGATAAAAATGGCAAGGCCATGAGACTTTCCAACTGACCAAGGGACTTTAATTTCTGCTAAACTTTTGGTGATTTCTGACCACACTACCAGCATCCCCATCAGTGGGAACTCAAAACACACTCAGAAGCTGATTTGCTTTTGCTAGAGCAAGGCAAGCAAAGAAATATGAATGAAGAAAGGTCACTGAGTGTTACTCTGTCCCCAAGCTTTGCAATGTCAGGAACTCTCCTTATACTGGACCATAAAGCTCTCATGAAAACAAAAGTACAGTAACAAATACACACAGCACTAGCATGAGCATTCACACCAGAAGCCTGACTCCTAGGCCTTGTCTGCACCAGCATGACTACAGTGACATAGCTGCACTTGTGCAAAGTGAAAACCTTGGTATTAGGCACACTGCACATGGATAAAAAGTGACTTGCCCAGGTGCAACTCACCCCAGTTTGAAATCAAGCTGAACTCAACAAGTGCACACCACTTTAGTTTGCCTTGCTCTGGTTCAGCTACAACGCTGTAGTTACACCAGTGCAGAAAACTCTGATGTAGACATGGCCTCGAACTAGGGTGAAGACTCATCCAAACAGGAAACAGAAACAATACCCTGTGATTTACGGGTCTGTGTCCATTCAGACATTGAACGTTTAAAAAGCTCCAACAAGGCCTGAAATAGGCAGAGCTCTGAAAACGGCTGTGGTGCATCGCCCTCTCATACACTCTGCTTTGGGATTTAATATGCAAGATGAAACCTCCATGTCCCTAGACACAAATGGAACAGTTCAGAGAAGGAATGTTCCCTGGAACTTTCGCTGCTCACCACATTCTCAACATATTCGCAACTTGAGAGCAACAAAACTATTGAAGGCAGCAGCCAAAAGGTTCTAATCTTATAACAGCATGGGAGGGCTGGCTGGCTGGCTGGGAGGCTTGTCAGTGGGCCTGTAAAATCTCCCTCCTCCATCCCATCAGCTCAAGTCCAGACTAGCTCCTTTATTAGCAAAAATTGTTAATAATATTTGTATTGCAGTAGCTCCTAAAGGCCACAACCAGATTGGTCCCCATTGTGCCAGGCACTGACAAACATAGTAAGCCAGTCTCTACCCAAATTTCAACCAGAAAAGTTTTGATTTTCAAATCAAACATTTGAGATTTGGTGGAGTTTTGTGTTTGAAAAAAAAATTCAAAGAAAAATGTTGACAAACAATTAAAAACAAAAAAAATTTCCAGAGGAAAAAAAATTCCCAAGCAGTTCAAGTGGTTGTTTGTGGATGCTGCGCTGGGACCCCTCAAAGCCATTTCGCACAGGCCTCTGAAAAGCTGAAAGCAACTTTTAGATTGCAAGTTCTTTGGGCCAGGCACCAACATTCTGACAGGTTTAAGCAATTTGCACGACATCACAGGGAGTTTGTAGAAGAGTTGGGGATAGAATCCAAGAGCAGAGTTGTACAAACAACAGATGTTTCAGTTTGCTGGCAGTTCCAAAAAATTAAATAAAAAAACATTGCTTTAGGTTGAATCAAGCAACATTTTTCAAAAATTTTGGTGAATTGAAAAGTCAGAAGGAATTCGTTTGGGGTCAAACAAAACGTTGTATTTAGATTTTGAGCATTAACAATTTTTTAAAAAAAATTGAAGGAATTTTCAAAAGGAGAAGTCATTTTGAACCAAAAAAAAAGAAAAAAAAAAGACAATGTTTCATTTCAAAAATGTCAAAACAAAACATTGGAACTTTTTCAGATTGGTGGAGGGAGGGGGGTTTCCGACAAACGACTCAGCAAAACTGGCACAAATTCATTAAACATTTTGGTGTTGCTGAATCTGTATTTTTCACCAAAAAAAGTTTTGGTTGAAAAAAAGTTTACTCAGCTCTTCAAGAGTCCTGAGAAGATCCCCAGGCTCTTGCTGTAACCACTGGGCTTCCATGGACTCTATCTCTGTAGACCCAGGGTGCTGGAACAAAGTTTATAGTGGGGATACTGAGAGCCATTGAACCAAACTGTAAACCCTGTATATGATGGAAACCACTTCAAGCCAGGGGGTGCGGGACCTCTATGAGGTCCAGCACCTATGTTGTAGACCCGGGATCTCAAACTCAAATCACCATGAGGGCCACATGAGAACTAGTAAATTGGTCCAAGGGCCGCATCACTTGAAATCTTTTCATACAATGATACAAAAGTACAGTCAAAAATGAAAAAAATGAAGAGTAATATAGTATTCTATTAAAAGTCAATTTATTAACGTTTTAAAAACTGTAATGCAAAGAGGGGTTTTAATAAAATATAAACACTCAGTAATGTTTGGAGCTTGGCTGCCAGTGGAGTCGGCGCTATGGCAGGCCACAGGAAATAACTCCACGGGCCGCAAGTGGCCCGCGGGCCGCGTGTTTGAGACCCCTGTTGTAGACTCTGATTACTTGATAGACAGATGGATGCCTCCTGAGCTCCAATTTCAGTGATTTTCTGGTGTGTCACAATAGCCCTGACTTCTGTAACACTCATTTGAGTGGACACAGTAACAGGCAGTATTTTAAGTTAGCTTTGCAGAAAACATTTGCTTGAAACTGGATGCTGTGTGAAACTCTTGATCTCCCCTTTGCTTTCAGAGCTCCGGGCGGGGGCGGGGGCGGGCGGGGGGAAGGGGAGCAAAGATAGTGAATATATATATTTTTAATTCTGCTGCAAGTGCCAGTTGCACAGCTCTGGGGTGCATTGTGGTTCAGCTGCACGAAGCCAAAGTGTGATTCAGAAGCTGACAGCCTCTGACTCTGCACCACACCCTAGGAGCTCAGAAGCTAGAACTGGGCCAGAGCCTTGAATCAGACCCAGGGCACAAAACCACATCTCCCATGTGTCTCTGTAGGGGAGCTGGCCCACAGGCATGATGTCCTAGTGACTCAGCCTGTGCAGAAAGCACCGGCCTTTGCACACAATGGGGAGGACTCTCCAAAGCACATTGATGCTTCTCTCTCTCCTTGCAGCTATTAAAGGGCCACACATGGCTCCTGCTCATGGAGTCAGAGGCCAGCCTCCCCCATGGCACTAATCGCACTTGTAGTGAATGGGGGCTACGGGGGGGGGGGGGGGGATGAATATGGATGCAAACAAAATATTTGAGAACCAAGGGCCCGATCCTGCCAGACGCTGAGCACTTCCTGAAAGCTCAGGACTGAGACCAAGGTTAAGGTACATTTGCCTGGCACATGATGCTGTGGCTCCCTGAGGGTTTAGCTATCTTAAAGCTACACTGCTCATGTTCCTTTAAGATATTGCTAATCTTTGCAGCCTCGGTTCCCTTTCGTCCTCCCTTGGTCCATTCCGTGCCAGTCTGGTTAGTCTCCCCTCGGTAGATTGGCACTCGCTGGGAGTCCCCTGGTCCTGACTTGGGGAAGAAACAATTCAAACCCCCTGAATGCAAAGGCCATCCTGCCCCTGCGCTCTGTTTAAAGCGTCCTCAGGGCTAAGTCAGAGCGCCCCAGCACTATCTTCCAAACAGCATTTCGGGGCAACATCACCTCTAACCCTTCCACTGCCCAGTGGGAACCAGAGGAAGGCATCTTGTCGGAGTCCTGCAGAGTACAGCATTACACAGCTGCTGCTCTCTGTTTGAGCTAGTTGCCAGCAAGCCCTGCTATGTGATTTATTCAGCCTAATTAACTTCTCCGCCCCCCCCCCCCCAGGGCTGTTTTCCTCCATGACCCAAGACACAAAAGGCTCCTCTGATTTACTGGGCTTGCCACAGAATGGTCTGTTTGAGTGGCCATCTTCTCTTGCATAAGAACGGCACTGTGCCCCTTTGCAGAAAGGTGGGCCAGCTTATCTGCCCAAGTTCCCTACAGGACAAATGGGCATTAACAACACAGAGCTCTGCCCCTCCATTGAGATCAGGGCTGATAAAACCCAGCGTATGGGGAACTGAAAGAACGGCAAAATTGAACTCTTGCCCCTCCGTGAACTTTGTAGAGGTTTGTCGGTTGTTGTGTTTCACTTTTAACACTATTAATTATGGAAACTGAAAGGGTTTTGTTTTCCATCTGATTTGCTTTCCCTCCCCCTGCTTTAGTGGGTGTCACTCCTTTTTGTGTCTCACTCAGCGTGGCTGCTTTTACCCCTGCTGCTATTGTGCATCCTCTAAAGTATTTGCAACTCACCAGACTCTACAGATGGGGAAACTGAGTCAAAAGAACATTAGGTCAACATTTTCATTGTCAGCCATTGATTTGGGCTGCCCAGCATGGGACCCCTTGGACCTGCTTCTTCATCACCCCTGACGCCAGCAATAGTCAGTGGGAGCTGCAGGTATGCAGCAGCTCCAAAAAGTCAGGCCCAAGTTATCTCAGGGTATGCACCCAAAATCAGCTGCCGCATTTTACTATTTGGGTCTGAGTGACTTGCTTGGGGAGCACTTTGGTTTAGTGCATGAAGCACATGGCTATCAGGCAGGAGACCTGGGTTGCAGTGCTGATTTAGACATCTAGGCCCAGATCCTCAAAGATATTTAGGCTCCTAACTTCCATTGAAATGAATGGGAGTTAGGCACCAAAATATCTTTGAGGATCTGGGCCTAATTCAATATAGAGCCCTGGGCAAGTCACTTAACATCCCTGTGCATCAGTTTTCTCACCAGTGAAATGAGGATCAGGATATCTGATCATCTCAAGAGGTATTAAGAGGCCTAACTAAATACCATTTGCAGGGCAGTGAAAAAGGAGCAAACAAAACTCCAGACCTCCTGGCTTCTAGTACTCATTGCTGTAGGCCAGGAGGAGAATAAGAATAGGAGGCATTTTAGTAGAGACCCCCAACCACTGTATCAGAACCATGTACTCCTTAGGAGCTCCCCAGGCGGTTTCTCCTCCCTATGAAGCTCCTAAAACACAGAGTCCTCTGTGTGCAGCCATATTTAAGTTTGCATGGCAGACGCACACACTCATGGCCCAGGTGCAAAGTCATTCATGGCCCCGATGCAGACTTTGAGTATGTGGAATGCTATTAATAACAAAACAAGCCTCTCCAAACCAGTTACAAGCACAAGAACTCACCAAATCCAACCTATTAAGAGTTTGAAGTTGCAAAGCGAAGTCACTTTGGAGACTTGATGAGCCAAACGAAAGGTATCCCAGAAATGAAACCCAGCTCAGTGACTGGCCTCACAAGCCTCCTAAATGCCCGGTCCAGTTCACACCAAACCTTCCAGAAAATATCTAGCCTTGGCTTTGGTCACACTTGTCAGTTTGCTTTTGGCAACATTGGAGGGGATCAAAATCCATTTTACGAAGGGAAGCAAGCAACAGAGACACTAACATCCCCCTCTATACACACTGAACAGGACCCACGGTTATGTCCAGAGGATTTGAATGGTGTTATAGGGTGGTGATGTAGTATGAGAAACATTCCAGGCACGTTGTTTTTAATCAGCTTTATGGAAAGCAAACGTTTCATCCTCACAAACAAATGGTAGGCACCAGTTTGAATCCAGCCCTGGTCAGTAATAACCAAAAGCTGGTCCCATCTGCTGGCGGCTAGCTAACCTGGCCTACACGCTGTTCCCAGGGGAGGAGGCTCCCACATCACAAAAACCATCACCAGGAGTAGGCAACCCTTCTTAGCAGGCAAAGGGCTGAATTAGGAAACCAAGCTGCTCAGAGGCAGCACAGGCCAGTGGATTTAGCACTGAACTGGGACTCAGAGCTGGGTTCCCTTCCATCCCCACTCACCTACTGTGTGATCTTCTGTTTCCCCTCTCACCCTTTGTCAATCTTGTGTATTTAGATCCTAAAAACTGTGGGGCAAGGCCTGCCTCTCACTCTTGTTTGTACAGCTCCCAGCACAGTGGGGCACCTCCAGGCCCGGGCTGAGGTGGTCCGTCCTTGCCAAGGCAGCGCCTGTCTGCACTAGCAGTGTTCTGCATGTAGAAGTTTACTGGTTCAAAGAGTGCTCAGCCAACAGCATGCACCAGCGCTAAAAATCATGATCAGATTTTCAGATTATAGACCCCTCCCCCCAACACCCTCCAGTGTTGTTTACATTGGAACACCTGAGAGCTGTAAACACTGCAAGCTGTCAGCAAACTGCCTGGCAGCAAAGCAAGGGATTTGGCCGGGTGGGTGTGAAAGAGTGTGTCACAGGCCATGAGATTAACAACTTCACCTAGGCTAGAGATTTGAGGGGAGGAAAGGTCTCTGATTTATTAGGGGTTGGTGAGCACGACTAGATGCCTGTTTCTAACAGCAGCGTTCCGTCACTGCTTGTTGTAAGAGCTATAAATAGCTGCGTTCACTAGGGAACCACATACTATTATCCATAAAACAACTCACCCAGGAAGTCCTGGCCTGGCTGTAGGGATCCTTATCTCAGACACGGGGCAATAGAAAAACATTACTGCATCAGCAAAGAATTCGGTTGTTTGATATTGCGTGTAGCGTGTTTGGAGGGGAAATAAATATGGAAGAGGCTTTATGATGGAAAGATTAAAAGTATCATCGTTAGAGCTGAACGAATTATTGATTTTTCAGTTTGGTGGCTGAACCACAAAAATTGATTTTACTTTTCATATTTTCTCATCAAAATGAAAAAGTGAAAACATTTCATTTGGGTCAAATGAAACATTTTGACATTTCCAAAACAAAACATTTTTTTGGCTGAAACTATTCACTGACTTTGACCCGAATTCACAAACAGTTTCAGTGTCCTGAGAAATGCATTTCTGGCAAGCTTACTAGTCACTGGATATTTTTTGCCCAGCTTGAACGATCATTGTCACCAGGACTGTCCCCCTGCTGGAAGGGTTGTATTGATTCCCCTTTCCCAGCAGCTAAGAGGCATCATCACTGAGCAAGAAGGACAGAAATTGCCACTGCTGCAGAATTCCTAACCCATAGCAGCTCAAAGAACTCAAAGCAAGGTCTGGGATTCCAAGCACGGCTCTCCTATTTGGTCAGGGCACAAAGCTTTGAGGCTGCCCAGCCAACCCTTTGCTTTTAAACCCCAATTGTCTGCTGTTTGCCTTCAGACACCTCAGAGGGCTGGGGCCTTGCTAGCTCAGAGTCCAGGCTCTCTCTCTCCATCACCCACCCCGAAAGCCGCATTCATCAGGGGCTGTATGGTCCTGCCAGTGACCATGGAGAAACTTGCAGGCGTGGGGGTGGGGCGCTGACAGTCTTGGCAGAAGGATCCAGAACTCCTTCCAGGAATCAAGTGGACCAGAACACCTTCCAAACCTCACTCCTTTCCAGGAGCCTTCCCATGACAATGACCCAGAGGAATGACTCTGTGACAAACTGCAAGGGGAAACCCAGCCCTAAGCTGCAGCATCATACTTTTAAGCCTGTTTTCCCTTGCTAATGGCTTTACCAGAAGCAGTACATTGCATCAGACCCAGCTTTGATGGCCTCCCTTTCCTACCCAATACCTGCTATTCTAAATATAACAGGAAGCCAAGCAGGGCACTGAAAGCTAAGGCAAGGCAGCTGCGTGTTTACAACATGAGTGCCTTCATTGCAGGCCAGCCACACAGAAGCTAAACACCTCCTTTCCTCTGCCCTAGTCAGCTGGCAGCATCAGTGGCTGTAGATTCACTGTGCTGGAGGCACTGGGAAGAGGGAGGGGTTTGCCAGGCACAAAGTGGAGCGCCATGTTGAACACAATGAGCAGGAAGCAACTTAGAGCAGTGGTTCTCAGTCAGGTACGTGTATCCCTGGGGGTACACAGCGGTCTTCCGGGGGTACATCAACTCATCTAGATAGTTGCCTAGTTTTACAACAGGCCACATAAAAAGCACTAGCCAAGTCAGTACAAACTAAAATTTCATACGACTTGTTTATACTACACTGAAATGTAAGTACAAAATTTATATTTCAGTTTATTTATTTTATAATTGTATGGTAAAAATGAGAATGTAAGCAATTTGTCAGTAGTAGTGTGGCTGGGGCACTTTTGTATTCTTATGTCTGATTTTGTAAGCAAGTCGTTTTTAAGGGAGGTGAAACTTGGGGATACACAAGACAAATCAGACTCCTGAAAGGGATATGGTAGTCTGGAAAGGTTGAGAGCCACTGACTTAAAGCACCTTGGTCAGTCCCCTTTCGCTCACCTCAGAGATCTCTGGCCCAGGTCAATTATTTCCATTTGATAATGAGATGAAAGATGAAAGGATGGGGCAAGGACTTGTCCACCGAGAGACCAAATTCATTCAGGCAGAAAGACCCAGTTCAAAGGGTCATTATTTCTAGTCTGTTGCATTAGATGCCTATGCTCCTGCATCAGCTCAGCTCCCAGAGGCTTGGTAATGGATTTTTTTCACATGTTTTCTGATCAGGTGACTGCGTTGCGGTAAAGCCCGTACAGCTGGGTAGATGAGCTGGACTGTCTTGTACATAGCCGATTTAATTAGCATCAGTGACCAAGGCAGGCATTCAGTGCAGAAAACTAAGCCATTCCAGGGCATCATAACTGGTACTGCCCTCCAGGCATACCCAACATACACATGGGCGGAGTAACTTTTGCTCTGGGGTTAAGGCACTGACGGCATTGGGACTCAGGAGGGCTGGGTTCAATAGAAAACATGTAAAAAAAATCAATAGACATTCCTATACGCATGCTAAAACTTACTAGAGGTCACTCATCAGTCTGATGGGGCGCTACGAGGTGAAAGTTTTTCCAGTACTTCCACAAGGGTTGGGGCCTTTGGACAGCAGCTCCTGTCCATTTGCTGGATCCAAAAAAAGGTGCCGAGTCAGTTTAAATGCAGCCTTCTAATGCCAACAGCCCTTTCTTGGTCTTCGTAGTCTCTGGAAATCCAGTTTGAACCAGAATATGTAAGCTTCCCCAGAGGATGGTACTTCTCCAGAGGGGTTTACAATGTGAGTGATTGACATAATCACTCCCCACTGTTTTAACTCCTGACAGAGCTGCGGTTACCCTCCCACATGGGTAGAACACAATAATCCATACAAGCCCACAGGGATACATAAACTTTATACAATACGTCCCCCCAGAGATACTGCAGATGGTTGCAAAATTGTGACAGATCTGAAACGCAGGGGACTACAACTCCCATCAGCCCTCTTGGTTGCCGAGAAAGCGCTTGAAAATGGGACCCAAGAGAGTACCCTAAAGGCTCAATAAATAGAAGGTAATTTAAAAGAACCATGTTTTAAATCTCATGATTTTTTAAGCCAAATATCAGGATTGGGGGGAGGGGAAGGGTGACTGATGCTCTTTGAACACTTGGCATTGGCAGTATTGCTGCTGGGTTTGACTTCATCAGTGTGGTTAAATCCATGCAAAGCTTGGTAGCCTCCAAGAACAAAGGCTTGGGTGAATTTTGTTTAATTTCTGCTTGTGCAGGTTTACACCTTCCCCCTCAGTTTCACTGACCAGGAGCCACTCATGGTAAACCTGTGCCCCAACCTTGAGAGCCCCCCCCAAACCCAGAGCCCCCTCCTTCACTTCAAACCCCTCATTCCTGGCCCCACCCCAGAGCCTGCACCCCCAGCCCAAAGCCCGTACCCCCTCCTGCACCTCAACCCCTTGCCCCAGCCTAGAGCCCCCTCCCACACCTTGAACCCCTCATCCCTGGCCCCACCCCAGAATCCACACCCCCCAGCCCAGAGCCTGTACCCTCTCCTGCACCCCAACTCCCAGCCTCAACACACAGCCCCCTCCCATAGTCTGAATCCCTCGGCCCCACCCCCCCAGCCTGAAGCCCCCTCCTGCACCCCAAACCCCTCATCTCTGACCCTACCCTGGAGCTCACACCCCCAGCCCAGAGCCCATACCCCATCCCACACCTTAACCCCCTGCCTCAACCCGCAGCCCCCTCATAGAATCATAGAAGATTAGGGTTTGAAGAGACCTCAGGAGGTCATCTAGTCCAACCCCCTGCTCAAAGCAGGACCAACCCCAATGGATCACATTCTTAAGCGCCTCTCTTCCCCCCTGCAGCCATTGTATAGGGCACCTAGGGACCTAACTCAGCTTTGTGGATTGTGTTGTCCCTATGATTTTCTCGGTGCCAGGACACTCAGTGTTGCAACAGCTAAGTCCCTTTGTGGATCCCACCCTAAGTGACTTGCCCAAGGTCACACAAGTAGACTGTGGCAGAGGAAGCAAACCCAGGTTTCCTGAGTCCCAGGCTAGCACCTTAACCACTGGACCTTCATTCCTCCAGCAAGCTTATATAGAGATCTTTGGATAAAGAATACTATAGAAGTGCCGAGAGTTACGATTATAACTATGCTGGTCCCAATTGCTACTCTCTGAGGTCAGGGAAACTCTTAAAGAGATGATGGCCTCCCCCTCCTTTCCCATTTCTCCTCACTGAGCTCAGAGACATGGGCAGGGCTAGCGCCTCCTCAGCACCGCTACACCCTCCGGAACCCCACACAGTCTGTTGGCTAATCACAGAGCACTTCGGCCCCAACACATTACATGGGGATGAATCACTCACTGACCTCTGCCTTCTGGAGTGTTCAGTTTCTTCTAATTTTATGGGCTGCATCAACCGGGTTATTGAATCCAGATGTCTGCAAAATGCAACCGCAAAGCACAGAAACCCTGAAGGAGTGGAGTCAGTGGCAGGAATCGGAGCTGGTAATTCATTTTTCATAAACAATGGCTAAGAGGAGGAGAGCCACCTATTCCCCCCACTCACTACCTTGAATCCTGAAGGAGCAAGCAGCAAGTTATAAACACCACCACCACCCCTCCCGCCCAAGCAATTCCAGATTTCTCTCAATAACTATCTTGTCCACTCACCCTTTCTGAATTGCTCAAACACTGGAGGCATGAGCCGCACAGTTATTCTCAGGCTGAAGTTGTGATGACTCCCCCCTGGATGATGTCCTGAAATGGCAGCAGTACAAGTGTGGACCCAGCTTGGCTTTGGTGCTTCATTAGGGGCATCAAACCTTCTACATGTAACCCTTCTGCCAGTCAGAGTTGGCAGCAACAAGGGCCGGGTTCAGTATCTAGGGGTGCCATTCCAATGACACAATGCAAAACCGGCTCAAGCCCCCACCCAGTGACCTGGGTCAAATATATATTACCCCCCTGGGTGCCTCTAAGAGGCAGTACTTCCCCTCTCGCAAGCACAGAGTCTGAGTGTAGCAAAAACCTTTTAATGACAGAGAAACAATGCGGCATTTTGTTGGGGAACACCACATCTAGGATTCGTAAACCAAACTGTGAGCAAAGACTCACCCCAGCAAATTGGCCATGTCCTTTCCCTTTGGTGCTTGAGTCCAGCAACCCCAAAAATCACCCAAAGTCCCAAAAGTACAACAACCCAAAAGTCCAGACCCAGAGTTCAAAAGTTCATCTGCAGAGTGCTACACACACACCCCAGTCTGGGTAGAAATGGGGAGGGGAGAGGTAAGGGGCACCTTACGTGGCTCGAAGCTGATTGCCCAGTCCCTTCGTGGGGCTTCGCTCTGCTCCGCCAGCCATCCCACGAGTCACTCCACTCCACCAGCCGTCCCGCAAGCCGCTCCAGCTGTCCCACCAACTGCTCCGCTCCACCAGCAGCTCCGCGTCATCAGCCATCCCGCAAGCCGCTCCAGCTGTCCCGCCAACTGCTCCGCTCCATCAGCAGCTCCGCACCGTCAGCCATCCCACCAGCTGCTCAGCAATACATCTTCCGGCTCCCCCACTACTTAACACAGTGCTCAGTGATTTCAGCTCTTGAGTGATTTCAGCTTGTAGTAACGGGAGCCCCAGCGCTAATCTGCACCATCAGCCCCAAGTGATTCCAACTCAGCAGCCTGTGATTAAACTCCTAAGGAATTCAGAATTAGCTCTGATATTCCATAGTGGAGAGAGAAGGAGGTGCAACTGACATTTAGGGCCCTCAGAAGAGACCCATGCCATCAGGTACAAATACCTGTCCCCAGCCTCTCTCTCAATTCACTGGATTTTGGAACCCGCCTAGCGAGTGCTGCTTCGTTGATGGCGAGTCCCTCCATCATAACAAAAGGTCACTGTCCTTGATTCACATAATCAGGGTAACAACACTTTATTCTTCCTGCCCCAATAACAGAGAAACTGGGGATCCCACAGCAGCCAAAGTGACCATTTGGGCAAGCGGCCCATCATGCTTTGCAGGGTGGGTGTGTCCATGCAAACAAGATTAGCCCCTGACATCCCTTTCCACAACTCACCACCAGATGTCAGGGTAGAGCTCATCCTGACTCTACTTACATACACAATCAGCAAGTGGGCAGGAACAGAGCCTCGGGGTTCTTGAGTTGTCTCCTTCTGTACAACTGAGTCATGGCATGAGTTCGCCAGTGACTGGTATCAGCTGACAATGCTCCAGCAGGAATACACGGTTTGGGTAGAAATGCAGCTGGGTAGTTGTGTAGTTGTCGCAAGGAGCCAAGAATTAATACACTCAAAGCCCTGTTTAAAACTACAAATAAAAGCATGTTTGTGACCCATCTACAACATGGTTGTTCCCAGACATGGGCCAAGTATGGCACCATCTTTGTAGCATACATGGGATCTTTACTATGTCCATGACCCATCCTAAAGCCTTGGAGAATCAAAGACTCTATTGTGGTTCAGGGACATGGTTAAGGTCCTGTCTACATGACAAAATTGAGCCATGCTTTACCTGTGTCAGGAATGACTGTGCTGTAACCGAGTCTCCAGTAGAGATGTATTTACAATGTAATGTAAAGAACTAACTTGCTTTGCTGTTCTGGAACATGGTGCTTGACTGCTGTTTGAATTCTGATTGGTAGCCCTTTTTTTAATATAAGGACAGAACACCATTTTAATCTGGCCCTTGTTTAAGGCAGCAAAATTACTTGAAAAATACAGCACACATTTTGATGGGGAGACATTACTTCTATAACAGTTGCCCCTAGGAGCTCCAGTCAAAGATCAGAACCCCATTGAGCTAGGTATGGTCAAGTAACAAAGAGGGCCCCCGCCCCAGAGACTTCACAATCTAGGTATCAGACAGGAGGAAGCAGATGGACAAGAGGCTGAGATAATAAAACACCATGAAAGAAGACGTTTCAGCTCCCCTCTTGTCCAGCCTAAAACAGTGTTATTTAAAAAGGCCAGTACTTGGCATGGTGAGGGTCTGAATGGGAATGCATGTACAGGGAAAGTTGAAAAGTTCCTGGCTGTGTGCACCCCAACAAAGGCTGCTATGGGGGAGGAACAGAGAGGGTACAAGAAAGGGAGGACTGAGGAAGGGGAGAACACTTATTTTTTAAATAGATCTCTGTCCTTTCCCTTATCTGAGGCTTTGGCATGATGAGCTGCTCTGAGACTATCTTAGCTGGGGATTTCAAAGAACTGTCTAGAGAGTCCATGTCCCCTGAGAGGGGATTTTTCATCTCATACGTCATTGACAACTATCTACAGGGATGCCAGAAAGCCAGCGCAGGCTGTTTTTATACTGAGGACAGAAGGAGCTTCAGGAACACTGCAGGCTGCATGTAGGAAAGGAGTTGTAATAACTGGGCCCCCAAGTTTACCCTAATTGTGAGCACAACTGTAAAGAGTAAATGTAAGTTCATAAGATGTCATATTAACCTATAATACGTTAATAGGAAAAGGTGCACAAGTGAGACAGAAGGACTGAATTAGTCCAAACAAAAAGGCCTACTGATGTAACTCAAGGACTGTGTTAAAATCATGCCCAATAAACAAAAGGAGTAGAGGACCAGACTCAATCAATCAAAATTGGTGTGTCAAAATTGGTGGACAAACTAACAATGGGATGGGTTATTCTGCCCATCACTCCCTTTTGGGGTCCTTAAAGAAAGAAACGTTGGGAGAAAAATTGGCTACTGGAGCAAACTTCACCCATCTCCTAGGGCCCAGAGCCTTTGTCACCATGATCCTGAGATATGTCCTGACCAGACAGGGCATTGCCACCTTCACCGGCTCCAGCCGAATCCCAACCACCACCTGGGATGAAACAGGATTGGTTAACAACAATGATAGTTCCCACCCATTTCAACTTACTTCTCTTTTCCCCCAAAAGGACAATTATCTTTGATACCAATCTAAGACTGTCAAACCAGAGGGGTTTCCTTAAAAACAAAACAAAACAAAAAAACCCTCTACAACTAATGGGTTTGTCCTCTCGTTTTCACACACACCCCTTTTCAGTGGTAGAATGGAAAAAGGGAAAAGCAAAAAGGGGAAGGAAAACCCCAAAAAGCAAAAAAAATTAAACCACAAATTTTCCATAAGAGTTTTTGTGAAAACATTCAAACAAATAACAAAACGTTCATTTTCAAAATCTGGAGCATGAAAATAACTTCAAGAAGTGCCAACAGGTTGGGGAATTTTCTTTTCCAGTTTCTCAGCCAGCTCTACTGATGTGTAAGCCCCACAGGGGACATTCACCCCTGTGCAGACACAAGACCTATGCACCACTGCAACCCTGATGGCTTAAGTGGGATGAAAGTGAGGCATAACACTTGGGGCTGGCTCTCTGTACAGGGGTGAATTTCCCATGTCAAGCTCCTTTTCAATTTTTTTGTGCAACCTCTATGCAATGTTATAACACCAGCCATCCAAAGTGTACGTCAAGGAGGAGTATCACAGGGTAAGAGCCTGTTAAATTGCTAGCTTCGCATTCCAGTTCATTCAGCACTTGCTGCTCAGAGCAGATGTAAGTTGCACTGTCGTAGATGAGCCCACAAGATGTTTCTCATTTTCTGTCCAGTCCTTGGAAAGAATAAAACAGGGTATAAAAAAATATAAGGAACAATAAGAGATACGACCTTTGCGTTCGCACTGGAGCTCATTTTATTGTACCTGGGTGGCTGAATCGTCACTGTGCTTGACTTTTCCTTTGGCTGCCTCTGCATTGTAATAATGTCCCATTGTACTGGAAACTCAAAGAGCGATTTAAGACGAACTTTGTATCTGAGCCCATAACTCTTGTGCAACAGCAGCGTGCGCATCAAGAATGTTCTGAGGACACTAAGGGGGATGAGTTTTACATATGCATGTCTTCGTGCCAAGTTTCAGCCTGATGTGAATTGAAACAGCTGACTTCTAACACCCCCTCGAAAACCAGAGCTTATTGGAAGGGAATCCCTGCCAGAAGAGAAACTATAGCAACTGCTGCAATAAAATAACATTTCTGCATGCAGCGATTTTTACATGGAAGTGCCACTCATGGCATGACAGTTTAGAGCACCTTTTGAGCTTTGCTGCCAGGCTTAGATGGATATCATAGTAGAGAGACAAGGTGAGTGAAGTAATCTCTTTTATTGGACCAACTTCTGTTGGTGACAGAGACAAGATTTCAAGTGTATACATAGCTCTTCCTCAGGTCTAGGATATGTACTTCTGTGTTGCTCGAAAGCTTGTTTCTCTCACCAGCAGAAGTTGGTCCAATAAAAGATATTACCTCACCCTCCTTGTCTCCCTAATATCCTGAGGCCAAAATGGCAACAATAACACTGCATATAACAATGGATAGTATCATAGTGGTCAGAGGCAGAAGAGCCTATTAGATTGTCAAATACAACCTCCTGCAAGGGTCGAAAATACTACCCAAAGAAAATGATTAATCAGACGTTAGATTTATTCTATACTTGATCTTGCCCAAAAGACACAGAATGTGTTAGGGCCAAATTTTGAACCCTCTAAAGTCAATGGGACTTTTGCAATTGACTTCAGTTGGACTACCATTGACAACCATAAACAACCCCACCATTGGACTTGTCCTAAAGCCTGGAAAAGAATATTTGTGACCTGTGGAAAGTAGAGGGTGATAATCCATGGTAGAGTTATTGATTTAGGGTCCATCTTGGCTCTATTGAAGTCAATGGGAATTTTGCCATTGACTTCAGTGGGGCAGGATTTCACCCAAAAAGTGACACACACACGCCCCCAGTTCAATTTCTGGAAAGGACTGACTTCTCATACCCTTTCAGCTATGGACCACGTATGTGCGGCTTTGGCCTCTTTTGCACGAAAAGAGTGTCTTTGAGTATTCACCACGGCAGAGAAGACAGATTTCCTGAAAAAAAGTATAATTCTTTCCACCTTCTTGCTAGTATTTCTGATGATGCTTCTCAGGTTGCATTGTGACTCTAGAGACTAGGTACTATTCAGGATCTTATGTTGGACAGGAAACCGAGAGAGGACACTACAGACAAAAACAACAGGAAGTGAGCGTAATGGCTTTTAGAGGTAGACTCTAACCATAGGTGCCCTGATACAGCACATTAGTAGGGGCCCAGTCCTAGAATCCTGTTAGTGGACCTCAGGTGTTCCGAGATAAGCAGTGCCGGGCACTATTCATCTAAGCTTAAGATCCATCCTTTAATGGACAGATAACAGGCATGTAGGATGATTCAGAAGGCCCTGCAACTTTGCTATGTCCTTGTGACGGGGTGTACCAGGCCCTTTGAGGCCCCCTGCTAGAGGCCTCATGGTTCTAACACAGTCTGCCCCAGAAAAGGAGCAGTTAAGGTGGGTCCTCCAGGCCTGCCTATAAAGGCTGCAGGGAAGCAGCCAGAGTTCAACAGGCTCAGATAAAAGAAGCTGCAGGGCCTGAGATAGTCAGTTGCTGGCAGGAACCAGAGGAACAAGGAAGATGCTCTTTGCTGGAGCCCAAGGGAGAACCAAAAGATGGGTTCTGGTGACATTGGCATTCCATGAGGAAGAAATTCAGCCCTGAGGTCGGGGTGAAGAGGAAGTGGCTATGTGGGAAGTGGCTCAGGGAATAGCAGGAGAAGCTGAAGCAGTATTCACTGCTTTTTGTAGGGTCCCTGAGTTGGGATCCAGAGTAGTGGCAGGGTGGCCTAAGCCCTGAGAAGGGAATAAGGCTTGTTTAGAAGCCCAAATTAAGGGCAGGACTTAGTCTCCAGGGAGAAAGCACTGGAGGAAGTGCTCTATACCAGGACAGGCAGACTTCAAGCTAGCCCAGAAGGAACTGAGAACTGAGCCCAAAGACAGGGCTAAAGATGCCAACAAGGGCACAGTGATAGGTCTTGTTGGACTTTTGCTACCCCAGAAGCAGTTCCTTCATGTAATGAGACTTGGCCAGAGAGATGAGCCACTGAAGAACTACCTGATGAGGGTAACTGCCAACAGGGGGCACCCTGAGCAGAGAAAGAGAGAGTGCAGGTTAGTACACACCTGACAGGAGGTGCTCACGAGAGATGAGTGTACACAGTCAGAGTCCTTTACAGGATGGAGAATACCTGAACTCAGTTAAAAGAGCAACAGTTATTTCAGATCCAATACTGAGTGCATGCTAGACTATTTGTAGAGAATTATTCTTTCATGTAATTTGACTTGCATGAACTTGGTGCCTCTGTGAACGTGTAGGGCAGACAGCACCAACTAGAACAAGGCAGAGTGCAAACTTGCCATCCTGGTGGTGCCAATGCTCCTCAACCATGACCCAAAGCATCTCTACTATTCCATCTTTACTCTCCTGACCTACAGCTTTGCCAATTCACATCACTTGTCACCCGTGTTATTTCCTGTGAGTCTATTCTTGGGCCCAGCAGACCTCTGCCAATGTGTCTCATTCCTAATCCATAATACCCTCTGCCTAGAACTAGGCTCCTACTTTGTCAATGAATCCTAACCTGACGTGGCTTCTGTTACAATAGCCCCAGGCTCCAACACTACTTTGTTGGTGCACATGCTGTGCTGCATGCTGTTCCAGTTATGAGTCCCATGCACAACTCAAAGCACCTTGAGTAAAATGTATCTCTGCGCTGAAAGCCAACATAAGCCTTATGCCCCACTTAAGTCTCCAACGGACAGTTTAAGTGGGGCCTAAGTGTTGGATAGACCTCTGGATGGGGTGAATTTCAGCTTTATTGAAGCCATGGACTATTGTGAATTCATAGCTCTCTCCCTTTTTACTACTTATAGTACAAAATGTGTGTAAAGCCTAAAAGGAATCAAAAGGTAGCCAAACTTTGCCAAGAAATTACCTTCTCAAGAAATCCTACAAAACTCAGATTTAAAGTAAGGCGCTGCTCTCCACAGTTTGCAGAAGACTCCCTGTGTTTGAGATCTGAAACACATTGACTCCAATAACCTGCTCCTTGTGGAGTCACGTTGTCTGTAAATAAGCACACCTTAGGCAGACTGAAGTAAGCAAACCTTGTGAGCTCCTAACTTAATATTTAGAAACAATGTATATATCCCACCCTCTTAAGCAAATCTGTGTGTCATAAGCCTTTGAGTAAAAGAAAGATAGAGCTTCTCTTTGGCTAAGTATTTACCAGTCATTAGTGCATGACTCTATTACATTAGCTGCACAAAACAACCAAACTCTCCAGGGATATGAAGGTAGGGGATGATCCATGGTTCAAAGTATGTTCGGGAGTCTCCAGGAATTAAAGATTATATCACGTGATGAAACCTCCAGGAATACGTCCACCCAAAATTGGCAACCCTAGTTTATGAGTCAAGCTATCCAAGACCATAGGATCCCGTAAACTTCCTGGGCCTGATCCTCCATTGCCCTGTACCTTCTGTCAGCATTTATACTGGCACGAAGAGAGAGTGAAAGGCCTCCTGAGCAGAAGGGAAGCATCTTGCACCCAGTGGCATTGTCATAAGTGACTGCACAAAGTGACAAGGATACCAGGCTCCCTGCCTCTCAGGCTAGTTTTCAGTAGGGCACTATGGCATTAAGGAAAACAATCTGATGTTTGGAAGTTTGACACTGGAAACTGCTTGGGTTGTCTGTGCAATTTTTAGTCAGCATTCCTCGGTAAGGGCATCTTAAAATTGATCTGAGGAGAGCTGGGTACTCCTGGGCATGGGTAATTGACATTGCTGACTGAAACTAACCTGGACATGGTTGACCCACCTGACCACTGACCTACCAGCTTACTGTTCTGTGAATGCACCTGTCTTAATCCAGACCTTGTTCTCCCATTCTTGGGCCTCTCCTCAGCAGACACAAATAGGCCAAAATATTCCGCAGCGGCCTGTGATTCTGAGGGCCTCGGTTTTTGGGCACCCAGCTCGACATATTTGGGGCCTGATATTCAAAGGTGCCACATCTTACTGACTTCAATTCGAGTGGCAGGTGCTCAGCCCGCCAGAAAAATCAGACTCAAAAACAGAGGCACCCAGAATTAGAGACCACTCTTGAGAAGTTTGGCCTTACTGGGAACTCAATGAAAGTGGTTAAGCAAAATGTGGAGAATCAGGCTTGCCTGCTTCTCAGGGAGTTACTTTGAGGATTTATCAGCCAGTGTGTACACAGTGCTTTGAAGAGGAAAAGTTTTATTATGTGTTAAATTGAAACATGATGCGCAAGACTTCTTGGTGAGAAGACCCAAGAGGTTTAAGCTACGTCCCTAGTACTATATTAATATGCTACATAACTGAGCATATAAACATCAAAATGCAAAACAAATACTGTAGGGCCAGGTCTCCAGCTGGTGTAAAAGAGCAGTATCACTCCATGGATCTCAATGGAACTATACCTATGTACATCAGCTGAAGACATGGCAGTGTCCAAAAAATTGGGCCTGTTACTCTGTCTTGCTAAGGTACTTGTATGGCCCCCATTACCATTATCTGAGCACTCCCCAGCACCCTGTGAGGTGGAAACTATTATCCCTATTTTCCTGAGGCCGAGAGAAACTACATATCTTGCCCAAAGTCACAGAGTCTGTGGCAGAGCAGGGGTCTCCCAAACTAGCAACCTAACCACCTCCTCTCGCTCACACACACACTCTCTGATTTTACATGGTGGTAACTTCGCTGACTGACTTTTAGGCAGGGTAGATGAGAGCAGAATGAGGCCCATTGTTTATCCATGAAATGTAACTCAGCACCAGGCAGTTGGAGGGGGAAATACATTAATCAAATTAAAGATTACAAAAGACAGCTTCAATATTGACTTATACGGAGTGAAAAAGAAAAGGTGCGTCAGCCCAGAACTCAAAAATGTGACTACAGTGAAAAGACAATTCTCCCTGCTCCTCAGTAGCGTAGCCAGGGGGGAGCAGGGGGAGCGGCCGCTCCTCCACTGAGCAGAAGCAGTGACTTTTTTGTGCTCTTTTGCTCCTACGCTGCAGCCAGAGCGGAGCTTTTTTTTTTTTTTGCTCCCGGCGCCTTTTTTTGCTCCTGACGCTTTTTGCTCCCGGCGCCTTTTTTTAGCTCCGCTCCTCCTGTGCTCTAAACCTGGCTACGCCACTGCTGCTCCTTTCTCTGCTTTTCTGTGGTTTGCAGTATATTATTTGCCGGATATTTTACCTCACCCTGTTTACCTCAGTCTGCAACTCCCTGGCCTTTGTGTGAATTACTCCCCCTCCTAGAATGTCTCAGATGAACCATCTGTTTCACACAAATTTGAACTCGGCTTTATCCCACTATAGCCCCAAACACCTGGTAATTTCAATTCAAGAGAGGCCCAAGATTAGGACTACTAGGAAATGTTTCAAGTCAAAACTATGATTTAGATTGGAAACTCTTCAGGGCGGGGACCATTTTATGGTTCTGTGTTTGTACAGCGCCTAACACAATGGGGTCCTGGGCCATGACTGGGGCGCCTAGGTGCTATGAATTTTGGCTCCTAGGTGCCATCAATTATAATGAATTCTAATCAGACTAGAGTGTGCTGACAGAGGTGTGTTGAGAAGGAAGTTTGCACACCATCTGCCACATCATGTCTGGCTCTAACCAGGGCTATTTGTCCCTCACTTTCTTGTGCGCTAAATTCACTCACTAATTTAAAAGAGGCACAGGAAACAAAGGCAGAGCTGGAGTCACTGTATCCTCCACCTGGGAGCAGCAGGGGAGAGCTGTCCTGCCACGGATTATTTTAACCTTTAATATTTTTGGCAGCAGAATGTCAGTCAAGTGTTTCCTACTGGGGTTTGAGTTCTATCGGTGTGATAAGCTGGCAGGGCCCAGGAGGATCCTATTCTGGGAGGGAGGCAAGTTTGTTTTCCATGCTAATCGGCTTCGAATAGCAGAGGGAAGAAGCAATACAAAATAATAATGCTTTCATTTCAACATCCCGGAGCGGGAGAATCTGCTGCAGAACTAGCTTAGAACACAAATAACCGCCAGCACCGTGCTTTCAACTAACCAGCTACCCGCCCAGAGATAGGCGAACTTTCTCCCCTCCCCACACCCGACCCAAGGAACTTCCACACACAGAGTGAGGTACAGGGGGCTCAACGCCATGCTTCACCTCACAAGAGGAAGGGTTGCAGCTCTGGGCTGCTCTGAGGGATCAACATGGCACCCAGTGTAACTGAGACCAACCTGATGGCTAAACAGATTGAACGGGAGAGGGAGCTCTCACCGCACCAGGTGGGAGGGGCAGCTCTACCTCGGACTCTAGCAAATGAAGCAAAGCTGTGCTCACCCAATCCCGCCTCCCTCCCCTCTTCTTTTATCCCTTGGAACAGCCCAAGTTGCTGGCCATGGCCCAGAATAATAGGCAGAGCCCAAAGTGTTCTGGTCATGCCCCCTTTCACCCTAACCCAGCATCCCCCATCACTAGGTGCACCTCTGGTTGCTGGGAATAGAGGATAATGGTTGCTAGTTCTTTACGACTGCATCCATCCTGACTGGAGGTCTGGATAGCACTGACGGAGGACTCCCAGCCTGTGCTCAGGACACGGGTTGATCCAAGGGCTAACAGCTCAGGTTGTTCCAAAGCCTAGCTCAGGAAGCTGGAAGGGAAGGTAGGGGAATCCTTCCAGGGTGTTACATGTGTAGCTCTACAGGAGGTTTTCATCTTTAGTGGCAATGGCAGACTTACTGGGGAATGGTGCCAGCTCTTCCTGTGCCTGGGTTCACAGGATCGGGCTGGAATGCAGTTGGGGGCATGGGATGGGTAACCGCAATTTCAATGCATGTGAAAAATAATGAAAGTGGGTTTTTGTTTGATTGGGGAGTTTCCGGCAGGGCGGGGGCGGGCCGTTATCTCAGTATTTGACTCCAGATGCTGACCTTGGCTCTGGGAAACTCATTTGTCTTGACTTCCAATTGGGGAACTTTCTGAGCCAAAGGCAAGCGTCTATAGATTTATGCCATTTGGAAAAATCAAACAGTTGTGAGCCAAGCCACTTAACGTGTAAAACAAAAGTCAGTCCTGCAGGGATAATTCAAAGCTGACTCCAGCGCTCTGAAACGCCAAGCCAGAGATGATATGAGTTATAATTTGCACCATCTCCTTCTAGTTCACTAATGCCAGAATCTGCTGGATGCTCAGTTCCGTGTGGACTACGGCACAGGGAGAAGCCAGGAGGGAGACATTTCTTTTCTTTTCTCTGGGCTGTTTGTGCTAATTAAGGCAAAGGGGTCTGGCAGGGCTGGAAACAAGCTAAACTATCCACGTGGCCAAGCGCTATGAAGACAGCCACAGTCCATGTTTTTTTCCATTGCGCTCTGCCAAAACACCCAATAGTACTCTCTAGAGATGAGACACAATCCAGTCTTCCCACTACAGCAGATCCATTATAGGGCTTTGCTTTTCCCCAGAAAAAACGGTGACCAGCAATGAATCATTCCAAGGTAATTAGGGCTGATCTGGTTGGTTTAGTCCAGGGATCTCAAACTCAAATCACCACGAGGGCCACATGAGGACTAGTACATTGGCCCAAGGGCCGCACCACTGACACCTTTTCATATAAAGATACAAAAGCCCCCCTCCTCGGCTCCCAGCCCCACCCCCAATCCACCCCTTCCATGAGGCTCCACTCCTGCCCAGCCTCTTCCCACCCCTTCCCTGCCCCCATTCTAACCCCTTCCCCAAAGTCCCCACCCCAACTCCACTCCCTCCCTGTCCCTATTCCAACCCCTTCCCCAAATCCCCGCCTCTGCCGTGCCTCTTCTCTACCTCCTCCCCTGAGCGCGCGGCTACCCACTCCTCCCCCACCCTCCTGGAAAGCGCTAAGTGCTGCCAAACAACTGTTTGGTGGCGGGAAGCACCTGGAGGTAGGCAGAGGAGCGGGGACATGGCGTACTGGGGGGAGGAGAGGCGGCGGGTATGCGGAGCTTGGCGGCCACAGGAAATATCTCCGGGGGGGGGCCGCGGGCCGCGTGTTTGAGACCCCTGGTTTAGTCTCTAATCCGCAAGCCTCTTAAAACTTAGGCCTGCGGCTAACCCCACTCAACTTCCCAGAGGTAGCCCATATGTTCCGTGTTTTTAATTTGCAAGACTCCCTACTGGCCAGGGGACTAAATGCACCATGGCACAACGCTGGACTCAGCTTCTTCCACCATAATCGCCCTGATGTTGGTGTTCGTTCTGTTAGCACAATTATCAACCCGGTGCAGCAAAAGAAGCAGTGGATGGTGTCCTTTAAAAACTGCCGAAAAAGGCAGAGATGGTGAAAGTAAGTTGAGAGGCCTGAGACGGGTTGATTGACTGAGTTCCTGATAAGTAGGAGAGGTGTTGGGAGCACACGACAATGCAGTATTTTAATGAAGGAATGTGGGTTTTCATGGGTTTAAGGGAACCAAGTGCTACTGAAAGGTGCCACATGGATGTCCCTGCAGTGTTCACAGTGTAGCCTCACAGAATAGCCATGGCAATGCAAGCCTTCTCGGCTGGATTCCCTACTACCTGGCATTTGTGTCGTCATTCACACCTGTGCCAAATGAGTGCAAGGCCTCCATTCTGATTTGGTAGCATGTTGGAAAGGCCTAAATGATGACACAAGCTGCAAAGAAGTAGAGAATCAGGTCCATTGTGCTTGACTCCTGATGGGACAACCAGCTGAGGCAATAAGGGAATTTAGATTCAAGGGACCATCTTCAGTCACTGGCTTTTTTGCTCAGACTCCCAGCAATGGGACCAAATTAGTGAGGTTCTCCTTTCTGAAGATACCTGCTGACTAGGAGCCTTATTAAAACAACGAACCCATTCCACATAGGACATTGACTGTCCATCAAAAGATGATGTTCAGTCAAAACAAATCTTGGCTTTATTGGAACCAATGACCTAGTAGCCAAAAGTTCCATAGCCCATTAATAAATTCCTGAGCCATCCCATTCTCTATATATCATCCCCCTATGTACAATCTCTCCATCAATTCTTATTGCCCTTTTAAAAAAAAATATAAAGAGACCAAGTGTGAATGTGATAGAGTGACATCAACTTGGAGAAATTCTCAGGGAGGAGGGGAGTCACAGTTAGGCTGCTTCTAGCTGAAGTTGGGTCACCATAATGCAGGGCTTTGAGGAGTAGTTCTTGGACGGAACAGTGGGTCACCAGGTACCAAAATAGTTGGGAAGGCAAAAATTTGACAGATTTCCACATTGCTCTTTGCAAAGTCCATCCAACTCTCTGTGGGCATTCTTTATATTAAGCCTTTCAATGTCAGCAGCCCAGCCTTCAGATCCCTGAGAAAAGTACTACAATTTGCTACAGTAATTGACTAGACACTGCCATATAGCTTCTGTAAGACCCACTCTATTTGCCAGTGCTCTGTGGCTGCCTTGCACAACTCCTGTGGGAAAAGCTTCCCTAAAGTGAGTGGGGCCAGCCACCACAGGATGCTCCCAGGATAGGGGAATTCCTGGGATGCACTAAGCCATGATGACAACTCCTACACCACCACATGACCAGGGGGCATGGCCAAAGAAAAGAAGGCCTGGGCAAGATATCCCTGCATCCAGCTAGTGCTCAGCTGCCAGAATGGTTCCTGGGTATCACTGGCACCCAGCATAGATCAGAGTAGCCTTCAGGCTGCTCTAATTTACACAGGGCAACTTCCCCATTGGTCAGGGGCCTCCTGGATCCACCTCTCCAGACTTCATGAGCACTCCTCTGCCAGGCTGGAGAATCTAGGCCGCAGTGTCTAGACCAACACTTTAGTACTTCCTAATAAAGGAACGAGGAACCTCATAGTATCAAACTAATATGCACAGCCCAACACCCACAAACATTCCCTCCCCACTAAACCCCTGAAATAACAAATGGGTGTGTGTGTGTGTGTGTGTTCATTCACACCCATTGGATGGAAAATAATTTAGATAAGGAATAGGTTTTCATTTCAAGTTGCTAATGGCCTTCAGGATCAAGTTTCTAATAGAACCGTGAGCTAGCAATCTACAGCTGTAACCACTGATTAGGATTTTTGATCATCAGCATGCAGCTCTTGAAGTTATGATTGTTACATTACCATGCACGCTTCATGCAAGCGTGAGTGGCTGAGATCACCTCTTTGTTAATCCTCCTCTTCTCCACATAAGTCCATTAGCAGATGGTAAGAGCCTGCCTGGGTTTTGCTGATTGCTAGTGATGAGAAATTCTGAGCGGCTGAGCTTGTGACCGAGAGTCATTGCCAAGTAAAATATTGGATTTGATGATGTCCTGACAATACAAAGTAGTCTACGCGATAAAATAAACAATTGCACGGAGCAAAGTGAAAGGGAATTTGTAACAACTGAAGATTTCAGCAGAAGTATTACTGAGCCTGTCTGAAGTTAAAGGCATCTTTTTATGACAAAAACAGGTGTGAATTGTCAATCTTTCCATCACCTCCCCAGCTCCAACCAAGAAAGGGAATTGTTAGTTGCAATCAGCCAACATAGGTGGATATTTTTTCCAGGTTTCATAAATTGCATTTAACAGTCAGAAATAATAGAAACAGTGAAAATATGTTAGAGACATTCAGAGCACCCATAAAAGTACAAATAGTTATAAATGTGGACATGACAAACAGGAAAATTAGAGGCTGCTCATGTGTTCTGATAATATGTCAGGAGAACTCTGTACTTTGATCGTAACTCCAAAAACCAAAATCTCCATTTCAAGAACCAACTAAGGTTACTTAGGACAACAATGCATTTAGTAATCCCATCATTTACAAATCACCAGCACATAAAAAACAAGGAAATAAATAGCTGAGTATGCCAAAAATCTTACACTGCCCACATAATCAACAGAAGCAGATGATTCTCACAGAGTAGGACTTTCGAAAGGATCCAGTGCTTGGCCTATTTCTGGCTCCCATTGAAGTTAGGTAAAATTCCAGCTGATTTCACTGGGAGCAGAATTGGCCCAATACTGAGCACTTCTGAAAAGTCATCCCAGCATAGCCACTGTAATTGTCAGCACTAGGACAGAAATCATGGCTTCTACTGTTTTTTTCATAGGAACACAGGAATTGCCAGACTGCATCAGACACGAGGTCCGTTCAGCCCAGTGTCTTGTCTCTGACAGTGGCCAGAACCAGACGCTTTAGAGAAAAGTGTCAGAACATCATAACAGTCCTATGCAGGGATCTGGACCCTACTTAGGTGTCAATCTGGCTTCTAATTGTCAGAAATCAGCTAAAGCTCTGAAGCACATGGTTTAATATCCCTTCCAGAATTTGTTGTAGTTAATTATGACTGCTCTTGATCTCCATAGAAATAGGCTATCTTTTTTAGAATCTTGTAGTCATACAAAGCCATAGCCTTCCTCACCCAACCCAGCACGCTACTCAGTAGTGTAGCCAAGTCTTGAGCACAGGGGGAGCGGCGCTTTAAAAAGGCGCCTCCCCGCTCCCCCTGTACTCACCCAGCGGCGCTTTAAAGGGCCCGGGGCTCCACCCGCAGCGGCAGGAGCCACGGGCCTTTTAAACCAACCCCCTCCCCTCCCCCACCAGCCCAGCTCCGGCAGCGGGGCTGGGGGGGCGCTTTAAACGCCCGTGGCTCCCCGCAGCGGCAGGAGCTGCAGGCCTTTTAAAGCGCCACCCCAGCGAGGCTCGGGCGGCGCCTTAGCACCGCTTTTCCTCACAGGGGGAGCAGCCGCTCCCCCTGCTCCCCCCCGGCTACGCTACTGACGCTACTCAACATGCCTCCATGGGGTTTTTTTGTTAACGGGGCTCTCTATATAACCAGCAAAGTAGAGTATAGACTTGAAATGATTGTAAACAATTCTTGCTGTAAAAGAGTATTCATTTAACTTCTCGTGATTTCCTAGGACAAACAAGATTACAGTAATGATATATTATGTCCAATGGCTTCTCCTTTAAAAGAAATTAAAGTTTTGAACCCGTGAATGTTTGCCATGATTAAAATGCATCTTTTCCTATTTTTTCAGGATGAGAAACTATTAGCCTTATGGACAAGATGGGGGTATATTCCCAGCTCTGCTGCCAGCTTCCTATGTGATCTTAAGCCGGGTATGTGACCTTCCTATGTGACTTTCTAGATCTTATGGCCAGAATTTGAACAGAGGTCAGCAGCACCCACAACTAGGGCCAGCACCCAACATGCACTTCGGAGCCCTTTTGCAAATCTGGCCCTTATTTAGGGGGCTAAATGGAAGCTACGCTCTTTTGAAAGTCTGGCTCGAATTGTGGTTTCTCAGTACTTGAAAGTTCGGCCCTCCTGAGCTCTTTTGAAAAACTGACCCTATGTTGCTCAATCAGACCATTTGGAAAATGGGCATAGCAATTTTGCTCCTTCCCTTTGGGCGTGGTATAAGCTCTCATTAAATAAGGATTGTGAAACAGGGTACATCTAATCTGCAATAAAAGATCCATGGCAAGGTCATGGCTAGCCTGGGTCAGCAGACTTGGGTAGCAGGGCTATAAAATTGCAGTGTAGAGGTTCAGGTTCAGGCTCAAGCTAGAGCCCTGGATTGGACACCCTAGCCCAGGATGGTGTTTCAGAGCCTGGGCTCCATTTCGAGGTCTGTCAGCTTTTCATGAGCCCTCAAATCAATTTCCAATGTCTGTTGTAAAAGCAAAGCGACAGCATGTGAGTGGCAGGTGCTGCACTGTTTACGTTCACTGGGTCTGAAATAACTGCTTTTTTTGTGCATTTCAAGATGCTTGAAGTAAGTAAAGTGTGACATGGCTCAGTGTGTAAAAAGAGTAACCAGAACTTTAAAAGGCCACGTGGAAAACAATTAAAATCGTCCCCTTTCCTGAGCTCAGGCAGATGTTTAAAATTATGTCAGCCACCCCTAAACAGTAAACATTTCTCTGGAAAACGTAACTGGTTTGCAGAAAAAGAGAGATGTGTCCAGTGTAAAGCAAAGTTCACTGTTAAGTGAGCACTGGGAATGTCAAACACGCTTCACCTCTGAATCAGCAAATAAGCATATTATAAACAATGTGATTAATACACGCTGCTCTCGCTTTGGACTAGGAGTCTCCGTGTTTGTTTAACATAATGCAAACTGGTTAGACTGCAAATTGTTTCATGGCCCAACAATATTAAAGCAGAATGTGGAATTTATTAACATAACTTCCAACTACGCTTCCAGGACACTGCAAGTTCTAGGTGGCATAGTTCCCTTCTGGAAGCAGGACAAAGTGATGCAAGCAACAGATGTCTGTAGCATCATGATTATTATTTTTAACACATAGATTTTTAAATAGCACCTTTCATCCCAAAGCACTTGGACCATATAACCACTGAAGTTGTAGGTCCCATCCAAGAGACATACCGGCTGATACCATGGCACAACAGTGAGGGAGAGAGTACATTTCAGCCCAAGACACTGGGGCAAAAGCGTATGAAAAGCACCAGAGTTTTTAATGTCATGCAGAGAAGACAGGGCCTCAGTTTCTAAGATCTCTTCCAAAAAGACCAATGGACCAGATTCTTACAGTGTAAATCTGGGGTGACCCCACTGATTCCGGTGGAGTTAATATGGATTTATAGCACAATCCTAATCACTGATGCCAATGACAAAACTCACATTAGTTTCAGTAGTTCAGGATTAAGCCCTTATAAAGTGCCAGTATAACTCAGAGCAGAATCAAGCTCCATTAAAGACTGAAAGGGCTGGTCCAGTTTGCTGTGGTGCTAGGGAATCTAGTATTTCAAAGCTGATGCTCAGGCCACTAAGGCTTCCCCAAGTGACCTTGCTGCAATGATCAGAGAACCAGACACTAAACGTAAGGAATACAGGGACTCAGACTGAAAAAGCATTAGTTCAAGAGTTAATGCCAATATAGAATGAGAACGCACAATGGAGGGAAACAAAATTATAAATATCAAACAGCCCGTCTTCCTGAGCAAATGAGTAATTGATGTTGGAAAACAGAGATGAAGAAAAGAACCAATGAGCAAATCAACAGTAGCTCCACAGAGAGCATCAGAAGGTAGGAACTAAGAAAGAAAGATTGTCCGGTGGTTAGAAGCACTACCCTAGCACTTCAGTAAACCTGGGTTCAAGTCACTGCCTTGGCACAGACTTCCTTTGTGACCTTAGACAAGTCACTTAGGCGCTTAACTCCCATTGAAATCAATAGGAGTCAGCACCTAAAGAGCGATGTGAATCTCCCCTTTAGCCTCTCTGGGCTCAAGTTTTCCATCTGAAAAATGGGGATAATAGCACTTCTCTATTGTGTTGAGGATGAATATATTAAAGACTGTGAGGCATTCAGCTACTGCAGTAATGGGGACCACATAAGTACCTAAGATATGAGAAGGATGTGAAAGTTCATGGACTTTTTGTGTTACACTGTTGATTTGATTACTTTGAAGGATTGCCCATATCTAATGAGATGCCTTCAGTTTGGACAGATTCTCTGCATCAGTAAAGTCCCTTCCACTTACACCACCATGACCTCAATTTTTATCCTCCTCCTTATCTTTTAACCACAGGGGGGAAAAAACCTGCAACAGACTAAACACCTCCCTAGTCACAGAGACGGAGTGCTGCAACAGGCTCACCATAAAAAAAAAGAATCTGATGCCGAGAGCATCTGAGGAAATGAAAAGCAGATGAAACTACAACATGCCTGAGCATCAAATACATTCAGAAAGGCATGTGGAAGGCAGCCTGATGTGGAATCTGTGAGAGAGGACAATTCTCAATAGGAACTGGGATTTATCTGCTGTATATATTGCACTTTATTAGAACTGAGGTCTAAACTTTCCTTTCTGCAAGTGCCATTCAGTCACTGAAATTTCCTTCTCTCAGCTCTCCGTCTGCCATTGTGTTAATAAGGAAGTTACAGGGAATGAAGTATGTGCACTGGTGTAAAGAAAATAAACAGGGGAGTGCAAAACTGCTAAAAATAATCCCAGGAGCTAGGGAATTGTGGTTTACAGAGGAGAACACAGATACTTGTCATCCATCCCCGTCCCCCACCAGCCCCCGCCGCCCTCTGTTCCACCACAATCAAGGCCTTGTCTGAACAGGTGGTGGGTTTTACAGTAAATCCTTTAAAAAATATTTCCTTCTTAGTCACTGCATTGGTCTGTCTGTCAATTTGTATCCATCTAGGTTCTTGTTGGGGCAGTTTAAAAGAGAAAGAAAAAAATTCAAAATGTTTCCTAAATAATTTCTGTTTCATTTTCCAAGCTGCCATGCAGGGCATTTATTATAGTGAGGGAAATCACCCACTCCTGCAGCCCTAAAAATCCAGGAAGATGGTGGGGGATTCCATGTCCCAGCAGGCAGGCAATAGGAGAGGAGACTGGCTGGTGAATGTACCAGTGGAAAGGATCAGCAAAGGGAGCAGGAAGCTGTTGAGCAGGGTGCATTCTCCTCTGCTGGGGACCTTTTATGGAGAAGACTTCACCACCAAGGGTCCAGCGAAGATGGGAGATGGGGTTGGGTTTATGGGCCCAACTGTGGGGTCCATCAGGTCAGCCAATGCACATATCAGTCAGTCTAAGCAGGAAGCGGATGGGAGGAGGCTGTTCCTGACTTTATTTCTTGACTTTAGCAAAGCTTTTGATACAGTCTCCCACAGTGTTCTTGCCAGCAAGTTAAGGAAGTATGGGCTGGATGAATGGACGGTAAGGTGGATAGAAAACTGGCTGGATGGTCGTGCTCAATGGGTAGTGATCAATGGCTCCATGTCTAGTTGGCAGCCGGTATCAAGTGGAGTGCCCCAAGGGTCGGTGCTGGGGCCAGTTTTGTTCAATATCTTCATCAACGATCTGGAGGATGGTGTGGACTGCACCCTTAGCAAGTTTGCAGATGACACTAAACTGGGAGGAGTGGTTGATACGCTGGAGGGTAGGGACAGGATACAGAGGGACCTAGACAAATTAGAGGATTGGGCCAAAAGAAATCTGATGAGGTTCAACAAGGACAAGTGCAGAGTCCTGCACTTAGGACGGAAGAATCCCATGCACTGCTACAGACTAGGGACCGAATGGCTGGGCAGCAGTTCTGCAGAAAAGGACCTAGGGGTTACGGTGGACGAAAAGCTGAATATGAGTCAACAGTGTGCCCTTGTTGCCAAGAAGGCTAACGGCATTTTGGGCTGTATAAGTAGGGGCATTTCCAGCAGATCGAGGGACGTGATTATTCCCCTCTATTCGGCACTGGTGAGGCCTCATTTGGAGTACTGTGTCCAGTTTTGGGCCCCACGCTACAAGAAGGATGTGGATAAATTGGAAAGAGTCCAACGGAGGGCAACAAAAATGATTAGGGGGCTTGAGCACATGACTTATGAGGAGAGGCTGAGGGAACTGGGATTGTTTAGCCTGCAGAAGAGAAGAATGAGGTGGGATTTGATAGCTGCTTCAACTACCTGAAAGGGGGTTCCAAAGAGGATGGATCTAGACTGTTCTCAGTGGTAGAAGATGACAGAACAAGGAGTAATGGTCTCAAGTTGCAGAGGGGGAGGTTTAGGTTGGATGTTAGGAAAAACTTTTTCACTAGTAGGGTGGTGAAGCACTGGAATGGGTTACCTAGGGAGGTGGTGGAATCTCCTTCCTTAGAGGTTTTTAAGGTCAGGCTTGACAAAGCCCTGGCTGGGATGATCTAATTGGGTTTGGTCCTGCTTTGAGCAGGGGGTTGGACTAGATGACCTCCTGAGGTCCCTTCCAACCCTGAGATTCTATGATTCTATGATTCTATGACAGCAAGGACATCAGAAGTATTGGGAAGAGGGAGCTGAGTTAATAGGCAGCAGGTTTAAAACAAACAAAAGGAAGTATTTCTTCACACAACACACAGTCAACCTGTGGAACTCCTTGCCAGAGGATGTTGTGAAGGCCAAGACTATAACAGAGTTCAAAAAAGAACTAGATAAATTCATGGAGGATAGGTCCATCAATGGTGATTAGCCAGAATGGGCAGGGATGGTGTCCCTAGCCTGTTTGCTAGGGGATGGGAATGGGCAACAGGGGATGGATCACTTGATGATTACCTGTTCTGTTCATTCCCTCTGGGGTACCTGGCATTGGCCACTGTCGGAAGACAGGATACTGGACTAGATGGACCTTTGGTCTGACCCAGTATGGCCATTCTTATGTTCTTATGACTTTGATGTGACTCCAGAGCCAGCAGTGATTCAGACAAGCCAACTGCTAAGAAACTTGAGCACTCTGCTGGTTTTTCTAACTCTGGACTTGAGGCTCAGTGTGGGGTAAATTTTGCAGGAAATCAGAGTGATTTGTGTGTGTTAAGAAATAGCCTTTGCACTAAAATGTTTCAAAGACCTCTTCTGTTTGTCTGACTTCTCTTTTAATTCACATTACCCAAATCCAAATATCCCTGAGTCTTTCACAAAATAGAATTCCAGGCGAGTATTTCTCTCTCTCTCTCTCTCTTTTTTTTTTTTTTTTTTTTTTTTAAAGTCTACGCTTGTTAGATTTCTCCTTTCATGCTATTCAAGTTTGAAATTTGCTATAAGAGATTTTAAGGGCTAATTTGTCATTTTTTTAAGCTTGTTCCCTGATATCACAAAGCAAATTCTTTTGCAGAAAAAAAATGACTAGGAATGCATTTTGGTTTTCTGTCCCTGAATTTCTAATGTGCAAACTTAAGATCAGACTCAAGTGGGATAATTCTCCATTGTCATGCTCCTTGGGTCATCATTTACTCCTCTACAAAGTGAGTGCAAGGTAGGTATAAAATGCAGCCACTGTGATGTGGTAACATTTTCACCTGCTTTGCACAGGTGTACTTGACTTATATATCATCCAGAAATGTAGGTGCTTAAAATTAGTGGACATTTTTGAAGGCTTGGGCCCAAATGGACTTGCCCAAAGCTTGTAAGTGAGCATGGGTTCCCAACTCTCTCTTACTTTCAATCCAAAGTTATTTTTCACATGCTTCCATGTGGAAAATCTTCCAGTCTCCCAAAATTCAAATCATTTAGAAGGTACATAATCACACAGCCTAAGATGATGGGTGAGGAATCCTAAAAGATAGTGCAGACTGCTTGCCAGGATGGTCAGATAGGGTCTGTGCATCTCTCAGGTACAGCCCATCCCTAACACACCCTGTTTCCATCCCCCAATGTGGGACTGCAGCTAATAAGCACAATGTAGCCCTGTGTGTTTTCCCATCCTTGGCAGCTTAGTTTACTGATAAAACCAAGCACTGCAGAATCAACCCAGCTGCATTTTAGGCTGTTTCATGCATTCTCAGCTAAACTGCCTGATAAAGGGCGCATAGCAATGTATGAGACAATTTGCGATCACAACTTCCTGTGGGGCAGTGGGAATGCCATTGATCAAAGGGCCCTGCAGTTGTATTGCAGGTCTATAAGTTTCATTACTCTTGGTAAGGATGAGGTACTCAGCAGAAGGAAAACGGCTGGTTGGCTTATGCCAGGTTGGCTTTGTTGCTATAAAAAAAAAAAATCTTTAAACTGAGGAAATGTGAGACAAAAGCTCTTGAAGAGAATAAATAATGAAGATCATTTGTATAGCTACATTTTTGACCATATTACCTCATCTCTAAACTAAGAAAAAAAATCTAGCTCACAGCTGGACCTCCAGATTTCTTCCTCCTCCAAAATTGTATCCAGATCCCCATTAAACTTGATTTAATGACCTGCTTTATTGGTGATGTTGTTGGCAGTTCATTTGCCATTTTACATCAAGAAAGTCAGCCTGAAATTGCTTATTCCCCTCCCCCTCACAACTCATTTTTCTTTTATAAGACACCTGGCTGTAGCACTATGATTTAATATGGATGGGCGTGGGTCCGGAACATATTTAAAATAAAGCCAGAGCCCTTATTCTCTGTTCATGTAAACCAGTTTTACTGTAGTTTAGCTCCATTGACTCAGTGGTGTTACTGATAAATCAGGTACTTCTGATTTACAGTGCTGCAAGTCAGGTCAGAAGCTGGCTTCATAGCTTCCTGGCACTTCACAGAATACAGAAACCAGTCTCTAGCTTGGTACCCCATCCTTGTTTCTTGCAGAACAAGGCAGTGAATTGATTGACCTAGTTCTTTCTCCACCCAGCAGCTGATCACCACTTGGAGTTTTGGATAGTTCTCTCCCATTGTGGGAGATCATTTTGTTAAGGGGTCAAGGCAAGCATCAAACAGAAGCCAGTTAACTGAGCTCCTGGACAGAAGCTGTCACTACGTGGCTCAGTTCTGCTGCCCTTACTCACACGGAGTAGCATCTTACTATGTGAGTAACCCCTCCATTGAATCACTTGCCTCAATAAGGTAGGCTCACCCTGAATTCCAGAATGGAGTTGTGAATCTTTCAATCCCTGAAATTCCTTGGTAATTACAAAGAAAAGCTGATGCTTCTCACAGGAACTGTTCTGCTCTGAGGGCTTGGCTACACTTGCGAGTTAGAGCGTATTAAAGCAGCCCCGGGCGCCCTAACTAATGCCGTGTCCACACTGGCAAGGCGCGTAGAGCGCCCAGACTCCACGGCTGGAGCACTCCTGGTAATCCACCTCCATGAGAAGCATAACGCTTGCTGAGCCCTGGCTGGAGCGCCGCAGCGCCAGTGTGGACGTCCTCGTCTATTAATGTGCTCCGATCACCCTCCAGAAGTGTCCCACAATGCCTGTTCTAGCCACTCTGGTCATCACTTTGAACTCTACTGCCCTACCTTCAGGTGACCAACCGTCAGACCCGCCCTTTAAATTCTCTGGAATTTTGAAAATCCCCTTCCAAAAGTTCTGCAGCCACTGCTCATCATCCAGGACTTGCATGACGATGTGATCCCACCACTCAGTGCTTGTTTCCCGAGCCCAAAAATGGCGTTCCACGGTGGTGAGCATGTCCGTGAATGCCACAGGCAAGTTCATGTCATATGCGTTATGTGAGTCGACATCATCCTTGGACTCCTGTCAGTTTGTATCTTAAGGAGTAACTCAACTGCAATTCATGACGTGCTGGTGAGACCCATCAGCATATTCCTCAGCAGTTCGGGATCTATTCCCGCAGACCAAAAGGGAAGACAGAGCACGCAGTACAAAAACCATTGAAAGATGGTGCCAAATGTGGACGGCAGCACAGGGATTGCTGGGATGCAAACCAATGCATCACGGGGCATTGGGATCAGGGCCGGCTCTACCATTTCTGCCACCCAAAGCAGCACGCCGAATTGCCGCCCTGGGCAGCAGAAGGGCGGACCTGCCGCCAAATTGCCGCCGCGGCCGGCAGAAGGGCGGACCTGCCGCCAAATTGCCACCGCGGCCGGCAGAAGGGCAGACCTGCTGCCAAATTGCCACCGCAACGGGTGGCGCGTGCCGCCCGAACTGGACACGGACTGCACCCCTTCAACATTGCCGCTCCAAGCACCAGCTTGAAACGCTGGTGCCTGGAGCCGGCCCTGATTGGGACAGGACCCAGAATGCCCCCCACCCCTCTCCCACAAGTCACAGCGCCAGAATGGGAAGAGGTGCTCTGTGGGATAGCTGCCCATAATGCACCACTCCCAATGCCGCTGCAAGTGCCGCAAATGTGGCCATACCAGTGCGCTTGCAGCTGTCAGTGTGAACACACTGCAGCGCTTTCCCTGCTGCGGTCTCCAAGGGCTGGTTTAACTCACAGCGTTCTACATCTGCAAGTGTAGCCATGCCCTAAGTGGCAGTTCACACAAATGGATGTAGTGCTCATTTAAGACTGAAATCTACTCTCAGGGTATATGTACACTGGAGCGGGAGGTATAATTTCCTACACTAGCTGCAATCCAGATAGCACACTAAAAATGACAGTGTAACAGCCTCCATGAGAACAATCCCATCTGAAACCCCAGGTGAGTAGTCTTGGTGGCTAGGCTATGCCACGGCAGTGGCTACACTTCTATTTTTAGCACACTCACTCAATCAACTACATCTCCAGCTCCTGTGTAGATGTACCCTCAATAGGTACAACTCCTGGTGGACCTAGTGAAGCTTCCATTAAATTCTCTTGGCCAAATTCAGCTGTGGCTTAAACAGTGTTGTAAGTTACACATCGAGCCAAACTCTGCCCTGCTGCTATATGCTCCAGTGAGTGGTACTATGCCATATTTATAATCATGTAACAGGCAGAATTGAAGCCATATTGTGCTCTCACTTACCTCTGTTAACTCCAGTGGCGTTACTCCAGGTTTATTTTGGTGCAAATGAGATCAGAATCTATCTCATTGACTTGAGTGGGAGTTGTTTGCATTTGAAGCATTATTTGTCAAAACATTATGAGACTTAAAAAAAAATACATTTGCACTCCCTTTTATTTGTCTTCTGGTATTTGAGTATTTAGGGTGCCCTTGGGTCACATTTTCAAGCTTTTCTCCACAGCCGTGAGGGCTAGAAACACTTTTTTTTTTTTTTTAAGTTCAGTTTCTCAGCTAATCGCATGCCTCTAGAAGCTAGGCTTTAAGAAAACCACCAACTATTGCAAGTTTCGTGATATAATCTTGAGAGTTGACCACACTGTGCTAGCTTTGTGTATGAGAGAAGCGAGGCAGACAATGGATATCAATACAGATAGGGAACAAAACCTAGAAACAATCCAGCACTGAAGTATTTTGCTTTCCCCTGATGTTTATAAAGGAAGGCAGGAAATGTACAAATGCTGACAAGATCTAGTGGACTAGCTAACAAATAGGGAACTTCTAAGATGTCACTTCCTTTAGTACAGAGAAAGAACACACAACAAAAAGAGATAGCTCTGGTGAAGTCCATGGAGCTGCATCAATTTGCAACAGTAGAGGATCTGGCCTGAAGTCCTATTTGTGGTGAAAAGCAAGGCATTGAACCTGGGAGTGCTCCTAATTCTAACCCAGTCGAAGATGAAGGAGTAAAACCTAACTTCAGCGAAACTCTGTGGGCTGTAGGTGGGTGGGTTCTAACTGCACCTGTGCATTTGATGACTCAACAGTTCTGAAGTGGAGGAAGGTCAGGGTACTGGGGAGGGGGGGTTCTGTTTGTTTTCTCTACGTTTTTCTTTAAGAAAGCATGGCCTCCTCCCAAAATAACAGTGTTTTTACCAAGCTGACAAAGTGAAATAATTAGTTTAGCATTTTGTGCTGTCTGCTTCCTTGCTCTGAGTCATGTGCTGTGAATTCTGGGGGGAGAAGGGCAAGCGAGGGAGGTGTGCCTGTGTTTGTCTTGGAACACTGCTAATGGGCCCAGCAACCATCACCGCTCTACAGAGATAGACTTTCTTACCCCAACAGCAATCGGAAAGGAACTGACTGATCTTGGGCCCAGAAGCAACCACTGTGTGACAGATATGGTCTTTCTTCCTCGAAGGCAGGCTAAAAGGAACTAGGGTGACCAGATGTCTCAATTTTACAGGGACAGTCCCAATTTTGGGGTCTTTTTCTTATATAGGCTCCTATTACCCCCCACCCTCTGTCCTGATTTTTCACACTTGCTGTCTGGTCACCCTAAAAGGAACAGGCTGGCTGGCCATGGCTTTGAAAGTTTCATGCCACTGGAACAGACTCCATATTTATCCATGTCTAGAAATAAAAAATTAAAGATTCACTAGAGATATCATTTGTAAAAGGAAGAAATACATGAAATTCAAGGAATAAAAATAGTCAGAGGCCTGCTTAGCTTTTCCAGCATGGCTTGGGTCAGCTGGGATTTCTTTAGGGGACGTTTAAATGCTTGGGGGCAAATTCAAACCTGGTGTAAGCAAGTGGGACTCCACTGGCCTAGAGTCATCTGCCACTGCTGCAGGGATGTGTACTTTGTATCAGACACTTGTTGGGAGTTGGGTGCCTAAATACTTTTGAGAATCTAGGCCTCCGATCCTACAGGGATAGACATAATACGGGTATATGGAGAAGTAATATGACCCCATGCGCTTGTCCCAAGAGCAGAACAAGTGGCATTTCTAGCACCGCCCTTAAGGAGGTTGCAGGAGAAGAGGGAAGCAGGAGCATACTCAGGAGTTCTGGCCACCTGTTATAGTTCCTTTCCCCTCCCTCATGGAGCTTCAATTCTGGCCCCCACCCCTCCTCAGCAGATATACCACGGGTGGGAGCCCTGAACTCCGCAGGAGTGCATTTAGCCAGGTGGCTTCAATGAAGCTGGGCCTATTTAGACCAGATCCAAATTTGGCCTAAGGACTTGCTGCTGCTCCCAATGAAGGCAGTCTGACTATACATAGCAAGTGAAGTGTGAGTGTAAGTCTTCGCAGGATCGGGACCCATGGACTTAACCAGCCCTCTGTTCTCAGATGAATATCACTCCCCATTAGTACAGATAGTCTCCTCTCTATACCCCAGGAGCCGCTGGCCCTTACTCTGAAATACCTTTGAAATAAATGGAGATAAAGCCACAATAAGTTGTGGAGCAGAGGCTCTCAGAGAAGTGTTTAGATTGCACAGCAGCCAAAGCAAATACATTTGCACTGCAAGTAATAGAAGGCTGTTAACCAGCCATGTAACCAATTGCTTTAAGCCAAAAATTATCTTCTTTCTCCATCCTGGAGCCAAAGACCTAACGTGACCCTGATCAAGCTAAGTGTTATCTAAGAAGTTACACTATAACAGAAAGCAAAATGAAAATAAGAAAGAAAAACTTGTAGCACCTTAGAGACTAACAAATTTATTTCAGCATAAGCTTTCGTGGGTTAGTACCCACTTCATCGGATGCATCCGATGAAGTGGGTACTAACTCACGAAAGCGTATGCTGAAATAAATTTGTTAGTCTCTAAGGTGCTACAAGTTTTTCTTTCTTATTTTCATTTTGCTGACACAGACTAACACGGCTACTACACTGAAACCTATAACAGAAAGGGAGAGGAAATATTTTAAAATATTACCAAAAATATAACCTGTTCATACAGTTATTTGTTTTCACCCTCATCAGTGTTTATTGTTTGCCCTTCACTGTTTGAATTTGGGCCCAGTTTTGCTCAGAAGAAACTAGGGGCAGATCTGCTGCTGCACCATTGATTTCAATGGAGCTATGACAATTTATACTAGGTGAGGATCTTCCCTGTAGTTTCTGTGCAAAGCCATCAATTAGTAGAGAAGGTTCAGCCATAAACTGGACCCACGTTCTCCAAAAGAGTTGACAAAGCCCAGCGATGCTTTCATGGCACCTTGGCTGAGTTTAAAGTACGTACCATGAGCTGAAATCAGACTAAGCTATCTGGGTTTTGGATTTTGTAAACTAAAGTATTGTGCAGCCATAACAGAGGAGCCCAATCTACTCTCTTATTTCTAGGGATTGATCCCTCAGGGTTGGGGATAAGGTAATCAGTGAAAGGTGGTTTCAAACGCCCATGCTAAATCACTTCTGGATCTGGGGAATGAAAAGCGCACTGGGGGTACAACTACACTGGAATAAAAGACCTACAGCACAACTATGGCTGGCCCGGGTCAGCTGAATCAGACTTATCAGGCTTAAAAACTGCAGTGTAGATATTTGGGCTCAGGCTAGAGCAGTGGTTCCCAAACTTTAACAACCTGTGAACCCTTTTCACTAAGATATCAAGTCTCGCGAACCCCCTCCTAAAAATGAATATTTCTGGGCTTTTCTCCTTTACCTGAGTATAAACTATAAAAGCAGTGATCTTGGAAATATAAAATTTGTTTTTATGACATGCGTATTACACACTATTTATTATTTTATTATTAATCATTACAGTATTTTTATTACATTATGAAAACAGCAACATTCTTCCAAGATCTCACTTTCGTAGCTTGTATCACTTTGAATAAGCCTGTTATAAGACAAGGCTCCTATGTTTCATCAAGGAGTATCAGATGTGAAACAGCATGAAGGTATTTAAGAAGCCAACTCAGAGTTCCTGCTACACAAGCATTCAGGTCTTGAGCAGTTCAGGCAAACAAACAAAGCTTAAACTTGTTCTTCATAATAATTTTAAAAACAATACTAGCTGCCTATTTAATTTTAAAAACAGCCAAAAATATCCACCTCCCTTTCCATTTCTTAGAAGGAGTCTTGAAGTTTAAACCTCCTCAGTGTGATAGAGATGCTGGCTTTGATCTGCTTAGCTCTTGGAAGTCCAGGGTCTCCGGGCTGCTGGCCCCGTGCTGCCCGGTGTCCCTAGGGACAGCTCTGTCCACCATTAGGGAATTTTTCCCCGAGAACCCCCTGTAACATTTCGAGAACCCCCAGGGGTTCACAAACCCCAGTTTGGAAACCACTGGGCTAGAGCCGGAGCTCTGGGACCCTCCCCGCTTACAGAGTCCCAGAACTCAGGCTCCAACTCAAGCCCAAAGGTCTACACAGCAATGTTACAACCCCTCAGCCAGAGCCCTGCAAGCCCAAGTCAGCTGACACAGGCCACAGCTGACACAGGTATTTAATTGCTGTGTAGATGTACCTCTAGAGACCTGGTTTCAATCTCCCTTTCTGCCTCAGACTCCCTGTGTGACCTTGAACGAGTCACTTAATCTCTCTGGACCTCAGCGCCCTGTAAAAAGGGGATAATGCCACTTCCTTGGTCTGTCTTCTCTCTTTAGATTGTGAGCTCTTTGGGGCAGGGACTTCCTCTTACTCTGTGTTTGTACAGGACCATGTCCCCCAAGGTATTTAGGCACCTAATTCCTATTGATTTCAATGGGAGTTTGGTGCCTAAATACCTTGGAGGATGAGGGCCTACATTGCTTAGCATGATCCTGGATGCTACTGTCATACAAATTATAAAAGCTTGAAAGTTTTCTGCCTCCTCTTTTTGGCCCTTTACATTTAGCAGGGAGCCTGACCATTTTCTCGCTGGGTTTCTAATAGAGCTGAAGCCAAGTGCTTGCAGTTCCACTTGTTTGCTCCATTTGGTCTGCATGCAGGCACCAATGGCAGTGCCACAGCACAAACACGCTTAGCCCAGTGGACAGGATTTGCTGCCTCAGTTTCCCCTTTGTGGAATGGGAGTAATACCACCGACCTGGCTGGGTGGTGGTGAAAAAAAATCAGTCAAGGTTTACGAAGAGGATAAGCCCTAAATGCTGTTAGTTGTATGTATCATTTGCAACATTGACACTAGTCTTAAGGGACCATGGGCCAGATTCTGCACTCCATCTCCTAAAAGACATAGTGCAGGGACGGCAGAAGGGCTGCTCCAACTTACAGCCGTCTATCCTAGGCTGCCTAGGGGCTGAGGTGTGGCCTAGAGTCTCTGTAGCACCAAGCACTAGGACTACTCCCCTTCTGTAGCTCCACCTCCACCTGGTCCTCCATGCCCAGACTTGCAAGAAGGCAGCATGGAGCCACTTATGTTGGCCTTCTACTGCTCCTAAACAAGGGCCGTTCTCCCTCAGGCTGGCCCTAGACCAAATGGCATCCCCCATCCATTTGTTTCCCATCAAATTTTCCCCTTGCTGCAAACTAGATTGCACTTGAGCTTTTCACTTCCTATACTGAACTCCTGAAGGCTTCTTCAGGGTCATCTTATTTTCTATGGGGGAAAACAGCTTTTGTTCTCCCTAATACTGTCTATGTTCCGCAGTCTTAGAAAGTCATCAAACATTACGTGTTAAGCATGGCAAAAGAAGTAACAGTATTTCTTTTAAATTGTTGCACAGATAGGGGTTCGATAGATATCTCTGGTGTCTCCTTAAATATGTCCTTTATTAGTCGCCACTTACACTCTTCAAGTCTTAAAACACAAGTACACTTTTACAATTTACACAATAAAACAAGGTTCACAACATCGCAACTGGGCTCTGACTTCACTTCGTTCTTATATCTCACTGAATAACTGGTGACGCCCCGCCCCTTATATACCCGCCAGGGCATGGCTGACAACATTCCAGAAGGTTCGAGGAAAATGTAGATCTCAGAAAGCCTGGAAGGTTTCATGAGATTCTACAAAGGTCCAGAACATTCTAGGAGGTTAGTGAAAAATGAATCTACATGTGGAATACTTGAAACATGTTACTTCAGACATTCTATTTTCCCTTTTGTCCCTAACAACGAAAACAGCACCCCCACGCCAGGTGCCCAGCATCCCAGGTGGTTGCCTGGCTCACCTGCCCATAAATCCTGCCCTGTTTGCAGCTCATTTACAACCCACCTATGTCAGTGGACAGCATATAAGTGCCTATGAGGGGCCATAATTGGTCCCTTGTTTTTATTGAGCACTCGCTTGGCATTGTCTTACAGCAGGAGTTCTCAAACTGGGGGTCAGGACCCCTCAGGGGGTCGCAAGGTTATTACATGGGGGATCGTGAGCGGTCAGCCTCCACCACAAACCCCGCTTTCCCTCCAGCATATATAGTGGTGGTAGATATATTTAAAAGTGTTTTTAATTTATAAGGGGGGGGGGTCACACTCAGAGGCTTGCTATGTGAAAGGGGTCACCAGTACAAGAGTTTGAGAACCACTGTCTTACAGCCAGAGCCTGAAAATGCTTAATACCCAGAAGAGCGCTCTCTCCCATGAGGAGTCCCATTGAAGTCTCATCTCCTGGGTACTCAAGGGTTTCATGGGATAGGTGCTGATTTTGGAGTCAAAAAGCAAATGCAGAATCACAGCACCTGTCTCTTGTTTTACACTTTCTGACATGTTTAGGGATTGTCCAACTGTAACAACCTCCAGTTTCTTTCATTCATTGCTTACAGTGCTGTCCTTCTTACAGACAGCAGTGAGAAGGCAGGCACTTTAGCTTTGTCTCCAGCTCCATCAGACTCCCAGAGGCTCCCCCGCTGCCATGGGCGGTGGGATGCAGTTGGGGTCTATGGGACTTTGCTAGTTAACAAGCACTGATATCTTTTGTAAGTGTTTGGAACCCCCTTGTTCTGAGGTCCCCCTAGTGTAATTCCTTCCGTCCCAGAGCTTGGTTAGCATCACAGTCCCTCTTTTATCTAATACCTCTGTGTCAGTGACCCTGGAGTCACCCAGGAGGGCGAGTATCAGTGTCTGCCCTTGTAAACGTGTAGGAAATCTCCATTCATCACTCCCACTCCCCCGCCATTATTGTGCCTGTCTTTTGATGTCCCATTCTCTAGTGTACTGCCTTTGTCCTGTTAGCCTCTCGCCGCCAGCAACAGTGGGAAAACATTGTGGAGTTAGATGCAGCTGGAGATGGAGCTAATGATAATCTCTGTGCTTCCCTGTTTGTCTTTCCACAACCGTCTGTAAGGGTACGTCTATACTACAGAATTAGGTCGAATTTATAGAAGTCGATATTTTAAAACCCAAATTTATGGAATCGATTGTGTGTGTCCCCACTAAAGAGCGTTAAAACCATGAGGTCGATTGACTGTGTCCACAGTAGCGGGGCTAGCATTGACTTTCGGAGCATTGCATTGCGGGTAGCTATCCCACAGTTCCCGCAGTCTCCGCCGCCCATTGGAATTCTGGGTTGCAATCCCAAAGCCTGATGGGGCAGAAAACATTATCGCTGGTGGTTCTGGGTACATGTCATCCCTCCCTCCCTCCATGAAAGCAATATTTTTCGCGCCTTTTTTCCGGGGTTTCCGTGTTTGCTACGGAAGCCTGCTCAGCTCACAATTACCGTACATCTCCAGCGTACGCCTGGACATTAGGTCTAGTGGGGATTCAGTCACACTATAATACGGGCAGAGGGATAGCTCAGTGTTCTGAGCGTTGGCCCGCTAAACCCGGGGTTGCGAGTTCAATCCTTGAAGGGGCCATTCTGCCTGAGGCTGGTAGTCGCGGGACTACACAGCAGAAGCTCCTTGCCTTCTAGCTGCAGATGGTGCAATATGCCATAAGTGGTCGCGGGACCATACAGCAGAAGCTCCTTGCCTTCTAGCTGCAGATTGTACAATATGATTGGAATTCATGTGCTCCTGGCCGGCAGCCTATGGTGTGGCTGGCCGGGGGTGCTTGGACATAAATGGGAGTGACCAGAGTGACTCTGGTCATTCTCTTTTTTACGTTTTGTTTAAGGGAGATTCAGTACTGCCTGGAACACGGGCGGAGGGATAGCTCAGTGGTCTGAGCGTTGGCCCGCTAAACCCGGGGTTGCGAGTTCAATCCTTGAGGGGGCCAGGAGATGGTGATGGATATCAAGCATATTGTACCATCTGCTGCTAGAAGGGAAGGCGCCTAACCCTTGCTCACCGCATATTGTACCATCTGCTGCTAGAAGGAAATGAGCCTAACCCTTGCTCCCCCCTCCCTCCGTGAAAGCAACTGAGGGGGGAGCAAAAAATCCTTTCGCGCCTTTTTTCATATGGGCGCCATATTGCTGACTCCATTGTTATCCACCCGCCGCTTCTGCTGCCACTCTGCTGTCCTGCAACCAGCATACCAGGGAAAGCATGGAGCACGATCAGATCACCGCGGCTGTTCTCGCCGTTATGAACACCACGCACATTGTCCAGGAGTATATGGAGAACGAGAACCAGGAGCTGCTAGAGCTACAGCAGGCGAGGAGGCGACAGCAGCGCCCTGAGGACAGTGATGAGGACATGGACACAGACCTCTCTCAAAAAAGGCCCCCCCGCAAGGTGTTAATGGGGCTTGTTGATACAGTGGAACGCCGATTCTGGGCCCGGGAAACAAGCACAGACTGGTGGGACCACATAGTGCTGCAGGTCTGGGATGAATCCCAGTGGCTGCGAAACTTTCGCATGCGTAAGGGCACTTTCATGGAACTTTGTGAGTTGCTTTCCCCTGCCCTGAAGCGCAAGAACACCAAGATGAGAGCAGCCCTCACAGTAGAGAAGCGACTGGCGATAGCCCTGTGGAAGCTTGCAACGCCAGACAGCTACCGGTCAGTCGCGAATCAATTCGGAGTGGGAAAATCTACAGTGGGGGCTGTTGTGATGCAAGTAGCCAGGGCGATCACCAAGCTGCTGGTACCAAGGGTTGTGAGTCTGGGAAATGTGCAGCTCATACTGGATGGCTTTGCAGCAATGGGGTTCCCGAACTGTGGAGGGGCGATAGACGGAACCCATATCCCTATCTTGGCACCGGACCACCAAGCCAGCGAGTACATAAACCGAAAGGGTTACTTTTCAATAGTGCTGCAAGCACTGGTGGATCATAAGGGACGTTTCACCAACATCAATGTGGGATGGCCGGGAAAGGTACATGACGCTCACATCTTCAGGAACTCTGGTCTGTTTCGCCTGCTGCAGCAAGGGACTTTCTTCCCAGACCAGAAAATAACCGTTGGGGATGTTGAGATGCCTATAGTTATCCTTGGGGACCCAGCCTACCCCTTAATGCCATGGCTCATGAAGCCATACACAGGTAGCCTGGACAGTAGTCAGGACCTTTTCAACTATAGGCTGAGCAAGTGCAGAATGGTGGTGGAATGTGCATTTGGGCGTTTAAAAGCTCGCTGGCGAAGTTTATTGACTAGGTTAGATCTCAGCGAAAACAATATTCCCATTATTATTACTGCTTGCTGTGCGCTCCACAATATCTGTGAGAGTAAGGGGGAGACGTTTATGGCGGGGTGGGAGGTTGAGGCAAATCGCCTGGCCACTGGTTATGCGCAGCCAGACACCAGGGCTATTACAAGAGTACAGCAGGGTGCGTTGCGCATCAGGGAAGCTTTGAAAACCAGTTTCATGAATGGCCAGGATGCTGTGTGAAAGTTCTGTTTTTCCCCTGTAATGAAAAGCCCCGCCCCTTCATTCACTCTACTTCCCTTTACCCAAACCGCCCTGCCCTCCCCCCCGCGATCACCGCTCGCAGAGGAAATAAAGTCATTGTTGCTTAAAAATCATGCATTCTTTATTAATTCGTAAAACAAAGAGGGGGAACTATGGGGGTAACTGCCACAGTCTCCCGGGATAGCTGGTGGAGGAAGGGAAGCACCAGGATGGGTGGTGGAGGAGGGGATGAGGGAAGGACAAGGACACACAGCACTTTAAAACTTATTGAATGCCAGCCCTTTCTTGCTTGGACTGTTCTCTTGGCTTGAGTGGTTGGGTGCACGGAGGCCGCCCAAACGCGTTCTTGGGCGTCTCGGGGATGAGGTTATGGGACTCGGGAAGGAGGGCTGTTGGTTACACAGGGGCTGTAGCGGCGGTCTAGGCTCAGGCGGCCTTTCCTGAACCCTACGCCTTTCCTCAGCCATAAGCCGGAGGATTTCCGTTTGATCCTCCAGTAGCCTCAGAATTGCATCCTGCCTTCTCTCTGCACGCTGACGCCACCTACTCTCTTCATCCCACCACTGTCTCTCTTCATCCCGCCAGTCATTGTCTTCAGCACGCCACCTGTCCGCGCGATCAAATTCTGCCTTCCTGGACTCCGACAGTGTCTGCCTCCACGCATTCTGCTGGGCAGCTTCAGTGTGGGAGGATTCCATGAGTTCTGAGAACATATCATCTCGATTCCTTTTTTTTTTACTTCTAATCTTCGCTAGCCTCTGGGATGGTGATGAAGGGGGTGGCGTTGAAACATTTGCAGCTGCGGGAGGAAACAAACGGGAGAGGAGTAGTTTAAAAGACACATATTAGAGAACAATGCTCCAAACATTACATATCACATGTGCATTTGGTCCAAGGTTGCACTTTGCCTGTTATACTGAGGGTCTGCCAGTTTGGTGTGAGAGATCACACAAGCAGGTCCGGCGGGCAACAGAATTCAGCTTGCACGCAGCCATGGTAAGCCACAGTCTATAGGCTTCTTTAACCTTCATAACAGGTGGCAATGTTTTCAAACAGCAACCCCCTCATTTCCCATAACAAACAGCCTTTGGGCTGGCAATTTAAAACTGGTTGGCAATTGAAAAGGGAGGGGCGGCGGTTTTCGGGTTAACGTGCAGCGCGAACCTAATCGACACCCCCCACACACACAGACACACATCCAAGATGTTCGCTGTTCCCCCTCCCCCCACCGCGTGGGTCACAGCGGGGAAGATTTCTGTTCAGCCACAGGCAAACAGCCCAGCAGGGACGGAGCCCCTCTGAATACCCCCTTAATAAAATTCCCCTATTTCAACCAGGTGACCATGAATGATATCACTCTTCTGAGGATAACACAGTCAGATAAAGAACGGATGTTGCTTGAATGCCAGCAAACACCGGGACCATACACCGCCATGCTTTGCAAAGCAATGATTCCAGACTACGTGCTACTGGCCTGGCGTGGTAGAGTGTGTTACCACGGAGCACAGGATAAGGCTGCCCTCCCCAGAAACCTTTTGCACAGGCTTTGGGAGTACATCCAGGAGATCTTTCTGGAGATGTCCCCGGAGGATTGCTGCTCCATCCCCGAACATGTTAACAGACTTTTCCAGTAGCTGTAGCTGTACTGGCCGCGAATTGATCATTAAACACGCTTGCTTATAAAACATGTATTAATTAACAGAGGTACACTCACCAGAGGCACCAGAGGTCCCTTCTCCTGCATCGAGCACGCCTTGGGTGGGTTCGTAGGGTACTGGCTCCAGGGTGACAAAGAGTTCCTGGCTGTCGGGGAAAAGGGCTTCTCCACTTCCTTGCTGTGTCTGGGCGCTATTTTCCGCATCATTATCATCATCATGCTCCTCTGTGGTTTCTGATGATCCACATACGGAGTCATACCACATGGGTGGGTCAGTGCTGGCTGCACCTCCTAGAATGGCATGCAGCTCATCATAGAAGCGGCATGTCTGGGGCTCTGACCCAGAGCGTTTGTTTGCATCTCTGGTTTTTTTGGTAGGCTTGCCTGAGCTCCTTAATTTTCACGCGGCACTGTTGCGCGTCCCTGTTGTAGCCTCTGTCCTGCATGCCCTTGGAGACTTTGGCATATGTATTGGCGTTTCTTCTTTTGGACCGTAGCTCTGCTAGCACGGTTTCGTCTCCCCATACAGCGATCAGATCGCGTACTTCAACATCGGTCCATGCTGGAGCTCGTCTTCGGTTCTGGGACTCCATCATGGTCACCTCTGCTGATGAGATCTGCGCTCACCTGCAGCTCACCACGCTGGCCAAACAGGAAATGAAATTCAAAAGTTTGCGGGGCTTTTCCTGTCTACCTGGGCGGAGCATTGGAGCTCAGACTGCTGTCCAGAGCAGTCAAATGTTGCACTGTGGGATAGATCCAGGAGGCCAATACCGTCGAATTGCGTCCTCACTAAGCCTACATCGATTCGGCAATATCGCTTTAAGCGCTAATCCCCTCGTTGGGGGTGGAGTGGCGAGATCGATTTTAAGAGCCCTAGAAGTCGATGTTAAGGGCTTCGTCGTGTGGACGGGTGCACGGATCAATCGAAATAACGCTAATAAATTCGACCTAAACTCGTAGTGTAGACCAGGGCTAAGGGTAGGTCTACTCTGTAATTAAACACCCTCGGCTGGCCTGGGTCAGCTGACTCAGGCTCATGGGGCTCGAAGGGACGGCAGGGCTGTAAAACTGAGGTGTAAACATTCGGGCGGGAGCCCAGGCTCTGGGACCACCCCCCCCTTGCAGGGTCCCAGAGCTTGGGCTTCAGCCCAAGCATCTACACTGCAATTTTATAGGCCCACAGCCCAAGTCCCATGAGGCTGAGTCTTCTGACCCAGGCCAGCCATGGGTGTTTAATTGCAGTGTAGACACCCCAAGAGAATCAGCAAATGAGATATGTTTTACCCTGTTGCATGGTGAGAGGGTCAAAGGCATTAATTTCCTACCCACTTCCACCCCTGCCCAGAGGCCAGGCACAACATGGCACTGCTCTTGGTTAACACTCTCCAGGAGTGCTAAAGTCTCCAAAGGCAGGGCCAGGGCCGGCGCGCCCACTAGGTGACCCTAGGCAGTCGCCTAGGGCGCCGGAAGCTGGGGGGCGGCTGGCCGCGGCTGCCTCCCACCCTCCCGGGGGGCGCCTGGCTGCGGCTGCCCACCCTCCCGGCTCCGCGGCTGAGCCAGGAGTGGCGGGGAGGGTGGCTGGCCGCGGCTGCCGCATGCCGCCCAGCTCCGCGGCTGAGCCGGGAGGGGGGCGCCTGGCCGTGGCTGCCGGGAGGGGGCGGCTGACCGCGGCTGCCACCCACCCTCCCGGGGGGCGCCTAGCCGCGGCTGCCACCCACCCTCCCGGCTCAGCCGCGGAGCCGGGGGGGTGGCTGGCCGCGGCTGCCGCACGCTGCCCAGCTCCACGGCTGAGCCGGGAGCTGTGGGGGCAGCTGGCCGTGGCTGCCGCCCACCTCTGCAGCTGAGCTGGGAGCCGGGAGGGCGGCTGGCCGCGGCTGCCGCCCACCCTGCCTGGGGGGGCACTTAACCGCGGCTGCCGCCCTCCGCCTGGCTCCACGGCTGAGCCGGGAGCGGGGGGGGGGGGGCGGCTGGCCACGGCTGCCAGGAGCCAGGGGGCGCGGTGTTAGCTGGGCGGGGGAGCTCAAGGGGGTGGATTGGCTGCGGGGGTGCAGTGTTGGCTGCATCGGGGGGCGGTGTTAGCTGCGGGGGTGCAGGGCCGGTGCAAGGAAGTTTCACCTAGGGCACAAAACTTCCTTGCACCGGCCCTGGTCAGGGTCAGGGCCACACACTCCTCCTCACAAGCCAGAAGGGAGGGGAGAGTAAGCTGAGCTCTCTGCTAGGGTACCAGAGCTGACACTGCTGCTTGATCTCCTCTGTAGCCTCAAGGAGGAGTTCCCACCCAAATACCTTCTGGGATTCCCACTGCAACCCAACCCCTTCTTCCCTCCTGCAAAGTGGTGACTTAAAGACACAAGCTGCCAGCCCTTGGTCACAGAGGGAGGCTGTGGCAGAGCCAGAGTTAGAAGTAGGAGCTCTCGACTTCCAGTCTATTTCTCAATGTGGTTTTTTTTGAGCCGTGCCCCCTGAGGGCCGTGTCACCATATGCTGCTCTTGACCCAGCCATGCAACTTCCACTGACACCAGTGGATGCTCTGCAGCCAGACAGAGGGCAGGGTATGGCACAGAGTATGCTGCAGGGATTGAGGTCTGCTAAAGCCACATCCTATGCAAAAGGAGATGTATGGACTGCTTTGAGAATTGGGCATAGCTGGAAAAGCATTAATAGTAGTTGTGCTTATGACTTAGGTCTTTTACCTTCAAATTACTTAGTCACCAGTGAGTCAAGTTTAACCTGTCACTCTGGCCTCTGCTCCAGGGCTGTTGGCACTTAACTAATTATTTATTATTTGGGCTATTGTAAGCCCCAACCAAGACTAGGCCTCCACTGTGCTAGGCGCTGTACAAACATATTAAGCCAGTCCCTGCCCCAAAGAGCTCACAGGAACAATAATGTTACAGTATCACTGGGCTACAATGGAGGATTGTGACCAGAGTCACAGCTGGCCTCCCAAGTAGCCTACAAGCCCTGCAATCTATAAATCCATATGTTGTGTCAGTGGGCCTCCGATATATTGATATAAACAATTCCTGTGCCATGTGCTACTGTAATAGCAGCCTCTCTTGTGGTCCTAATCTCCGTCAACAAACAAGTTCTAAATGCTAATTAACATCTATGCAGAATCGTGCTTGCTGAAACCCACGCTCCATTTAATTAGTAGGCAGAGCATTTTTACACCATATATAATGAACCAGTGGTACTCACTGCTACGTGATTTTGCTGAGACTAATTCTTATCAGGATTCAGAAAGGAATTTATATGGATAATAAGTACATCTAGGGTAACATTTGATAGGATCCAAATGTATGAGGGTTGTAAGCCCTCCTGGCTTCAAGGCCTCTAAGTATCTGGGATTAGGAAGAACCTTCCCGAAATGGAAGAATATTCCACAGTTGCCAGATGGGGTTTCTTCCACCTTCCTCTGAGGCATCTGGCCACTGTGAAAAATAGATGGGCCCTTATTCTGATCCACTGTGTGCCTAGGGTAAGACAAGTTAAAATCATGAACTCTTATTTTTGCTCCCCTTGACAATAGGTGCAAATAAACGGCAAGTATTGCTCTACAACAGTGCAATATGCTTACCAATTATTACTTATGAACCACATAATGAGCGTTCCTAGGTGCTATGGGGAGAACAATAGTGATATTCACACTAAATATGTGTTTACTGGTATTACAGTAGTGTCTAGAGGCCCCAGCCATCAATGTCTGAAATTTTACTTAGACATTTGGGGGTCTCTGGGGACAGAGCTATATACAATACCCAGCATGCAAGCGAGGTGTATTGACATTTTATCCAGCTAGGAAATGCTGCTTCTAGTGCCAGGGAACAGATTGAAACTTCATAACAGAAATATAAATTAGGGGATATAAAGTCACAGAAAATGACATGGTCATGGAGCGTAGTCAGAGACTGACAACTGCCTATATTTTAAACGCTCATCTGGTGGAAAATATCCTCAGGGATCAGACTACATATATTTGAAAAATACACAGGCCAGATTCTCAGCTGGTGTAAAGCAGCATAGCTCCATTGAAGTCAATGGAATCTTATTTTACACTTCAAGAGAGCTACGTCACTTTACACCAGCTATGTCACTTTAGATCTGGCCCATTTTTTTTTCTTTTTTCAGTGAATTTTATATTTATAAGGGGCTGGCCTGACAACTCAGGGGAATGAGGCAGTTTACCCATGGATGAGACTGCTGTGCTGCTCTTCCCATGTGCTACTGCTTTGATCCAGCCAGAGTACTTTTAGGAGTGAGGTTGAATACCAATTTCCATGGATAACTCAATCCTTGGGTCTTCTGCATAGCCTGCCAAGAAGGCACTTAATGCTAATTGTGGGGATACGGACACTTCTGTACTGGCAACTGCACTGAATCTCACCAGATTTGTTTTATAAAGGCTATCAAACAGATCCCAAATGGTGATGAGTTTGGGTCATTACCGATCTGGGGCAAAATCCTGCAAATAACCATGCCAGTGAGTAATTTTGCTTGTGTGAGTAGTCCTGCGGAACTCAGGAGGAAGGAGCCCATCAGCTCAAAATCCCAGAGAACATTATAACGCAAGTCAAACTGAGAGGATTTTAAAATATTCTTTTACGACAACTAAATTAATGACAAATCTCAATTAAAATGGAGGGGCCTAGTGGTTTCCTCATATGCCTCATAATGTTGCAAAACAAAGAGTCTCCAGACAGGGAAAGTCTCTGTCCAGAGAAGAGCCAGAACTGAAACAGTCATGGTCACTATAGATCAAGACTGCGGTAATTTGCTAGAGCTCTGGAGCAAAGGCATTGAATAGCAGGGATGTGCTGAAAGGCTAGAATGAGGAGCATTGCCAGAGCTGTATGTGGAAAGCTTGTTGCACAGATTAATAATTAAATTTTATTACAGTAGAGCGTACAGACTACAATCAAAATCAGGGCCCAATTGCGCTACACACTGTAGAAACGCATAGTAAGAGACAATCCCTGCCCCAAAGATCTTACAATCTAAATAGCTCTATAAAGAAGTGTGAGGGGAAACAAGAGGGTGGACATGACTTGTTGAAAGTTACACAACTGGTCAGTGGCAGAGCCAGTAATGGAAACCAGGGGCTGTATCCTCTGGCCGTGCTCCTTTATCTGCAGTGCTACTAGTCCTTTGCTTTCACAAGCACTAAATTCACACTCCAGTTACAAAAATAATAAAAACCAAAGCAATTTAACTCCAAGTAAGTACAGCATTGAATTCTATGCCATCAAGGAGGAGTTTAAAGGGAAGAAAAAACTCTATAGTCATTAAAAGAGAGTGAGCACTCAGTGGCAGCCTGCGAATGACAGAAATACCCAGTGAGTACTGTACATGTGTGCAAAAAGGAGGAATGGGGAAGATTGCCCTACATCGTAGATTACATTTCTTCCAAGGGCAGAACAAGAATTGAGAAGTAACAATATACATCAGAAACATTTATTACAAGGTTGAAGGAGCCTCGAATTAACAAGGCAGTAGATCAGGAGAACATATATTTGATCTCCCAGAAACAGGAGATGCTTTGGCAAGTTCAAGGGAGACCCAGGGGACTTGAACACAGTCCACACGGCTCAGTAATTTAACAAGTTCCAGGGACACTACAGAACAATGTATAGAAAAGGCATTTTGACACAAGCTGCAGGGCACGGCAGGGAGGGCGTGTTGTACCAATTAGGTAACCCAATGAGAGAATTTAGCCTAAATGGAGGGATTACAGTTTCAAGAAAGTGGTGTTGTGCCAAGGAACTGATTGTATCTAATTGGAATATTTTAGGCAAATGAAAGAAAATTCCTATTGGGAGTTTCAGAGTGTAAAGTTATCAGACAAAAAAATTCCCATATTTTGTGTGAAGAGGTAGCAAATGAAAGGCAGCCAAAAGCAGGAGCTTTTCAAACCAAAGGCCACATGTAATACAAATTAGGCCTGGGTTTTGAGCTACAAAAGCCAACACAGACCTTGGGAACTAGACTGTTCAGGGGACTGCACATAGCACAGAGCCTTGGGCTTCCAGGTCACCAGGCCCTAGTTAATAGGGACTGAAACTTGGTGATCCCAGCCCAGGTCCTAGTGGACAGGTGCCTACACCATACAAACAACTATTGCCGGGGCAGTTTTGTTGACGGAAGCCACAGCAGGATAGACGTGGCTGGAACTCAAGGTGTTGGGCTCACAACAGCTTGGATTAATCTTTTCTTCAGTTCTGGCTTGTTTGGGTTGGAACTCAAAACTCACTGGAAAATTCCATCAACAGCTCAGCACTGAACCTGGTTTATACACAAAAGTGAGTCCCAGAGGTTGACTCCAAACTGGGCCCAGATTTCCTCAGAAGGTTCGCAATCCCCAAGGAAGCTTCCACTGAACCTGTGCTGAGTTAAAGTTTGTGCCAAAATCTGGTGACTTTAACATGGCTTGTAGGTTTGTAACAAAGGAGGTTTTTTACAGCTGTGAAGTAAGCGACTATCACACATGGTGGATCCTTAAGGGACAGGATGGTGTGGGCATAGCTTCCATCCTATATCTGTTCTGGAGACAGAGCACTACATTTATTCAAGCATGCCCCTGGCTAAGCCACAGTCCCAAAACCATTGTGTACTGATGTGCTATGGAGATTCCTTTTGTTGATTCCCTCTTGGTCTGTCATGCAGGAAAAACAAGTGGGAAAGTGACTTGAGAACAAGGATGAAAGCAGGATCAAGAATAGCTTGATTCTAATGACTTGCTGTATTTTCTGTTGAGTTTTTCCAAGGCAAATAGAACTCCAAGGGTGTTATTTTTTCAACCACATATGGCCCATGAGCACAAAGCAGGACCCAGGAATGACTCATGGGCATTTTTCTAAGGCATCTTGGTAATGTGGGAAATGAAAAGAAAACAATGTTAAGCCACTCAGTAGTTATGCTGGACTTCTCCAAAGGCCATCCAGGCTCCAGCTCAATGTTATGATCTATAGATATACCAATACTAAGGCTATTCTAGGATCAAGAGCAAGATTTTAATACAAATCAACAGCACACAAAGTAAAGGTGCAAGGAGCATCCTGCATGCAAACAAAAATAACCAACCACAAATGCTCTATTTCGAGGTACAAGTGTGAAAGAGTCACAGTGGCAGGGATAATTCTGTCAGCTTCTTGGCTGCGACCCAATGTAAAGTAGAAATTCGGAACAAACAGGCCTGATTGTTTTTGTACTCCCAGAGTACGGGGTGCTGCTGCCTCTGCTGTCACCAAGAGTCTTACCAGCACAATCTGCAGGGGGCTAAGTTCAGATTTGATGGAACTGTAACTCAAAGTGGCATACACATTTCAGTTCCAGAATGGGGGTTCTTAACTTACAGGACCCACATCAGACCCTCAGCTGTGAGAGCCAGAGTAGCTCCATATTGATTGTGCAGCTCCCCAGTGAGATTGTGGAAGCCCCGTCATTGGAGGTTTTAAAGAACAGGTTACACACACAAACACCTATCAGGGATGGTCTAGGTTCACTGTCTCAGCACCGGAGGCTGGTCTGGATGTCTTTGAGGTCCCCTCCAGCCATACACTTCTATGACTCTATAATTTCAGTGGAACTGTGCAGGTTTACACCAGCTAAAGATCTGGTCCTTTAAATCCAAATTGTTTCTCTAATCTGCTCATTCTCATCCCTTACTGCCCCAAGTGGTAACTGAAGTCCTTTAATGCTAGTGTCCACACTGGGCAGCATTGTCACAACCATTTAGCCTTTTTTGAGGGTGGGGGGGAGGGCGGCATCTTGCCCCTGGGAGGCATCTTGGAAGAATAAAGGGAATACCTGTGTTATTGCTTTTTACCATGAGGAAAATTAACATGGGGATTAATATAGCTGAGAGCCATGTAAGGCTGCTATATTCCACCCTACCACCTAGGAATCCTTCCTATGGTCAAGAAAAAACTTGAGCTATTAAGGTCATTAGCAATTTTGCCTGAGTATTAACTACAGGTCCTTGTTGATGTTTCTTGCTGGGAGTTTCAGTACTCTTTGAGGGAATCTCACTGAAGACATGGCTGAAAGATATCTAGCAAAATGAAATCCACTCCCTTCATATGCAGATCCTTTGTTCTGATTTCATTTTTATTTTTGCCATAGAAGAGGAAAAACCACTGAGTTGCTTAGTAGCTAGAACACTGGAGTGGGACTCCATGAGACCTAGACTCATCTCTGGCCTGATGGGCGACCTTGGGCAAGTCACTTCCCCTCTCTGTACCTCAGTTTCCCCATCTGAAAATGGGAATAATAATAATATTGGCCATCAGGGGCCAGCCTGTAGCAGAGCCAGTCTCCTGGCAACCTAATGAATGCAGCTGGCCCTGATAGAAGCTGTCTGATTGACTATACCACCTGACTGGCTACAGGAAATAGGAAGCTGATATTTAATCAGCAGTTCCACGACAGCTCAATATGCTTCTTGCCTGCAACTGTACATGGTCTTGTCCCTGCCTCTGCTATCTCTAGTCCTGCTCCAGTCCCAGGCTGTATCTGCTCCTGCCCCAGCATCCAGCTCCATTCTGACTCCTGGCTCAGATCCTCAGCTACATCCATAGGCGCGGACTTCTGCTTGCGCTAGTGGGTGCTCGACCCCCTCTGCCCCTGGCCCCGCCCCTATTCCAACCCCTTTCCCAAAGTCCCCACCCCAACTCCGCCCCCTCCCTGCCCCTATTCCGACTCCTTCCCCAAATCCCCGGCCCCGCCTCTTCCCTGCCTCCTCCCCTGAGCGTGCCACATTCACGTTCCTCTCCCCTCCCTTCCGGAGCTTGCTACGCCGCCAAACAGCTGTTTGGTGGCGGCAAGCACTGGGAGGTAGGCGGAGAAGCGGGGACGCGGCACACTCAGGGGAGTAGGCTGAAGCGGTGGTGAAGTGAGGTGGGGTGCTTGGCTGCTGGTGGGTGCAGAGCACCCACTAATTTTGTCCTGTGGGTGCTCCAGCCCCGGAGCACCCACAAAGTCAGCGCCTATGGCTACATCTCCTGACTCTGCCCCTGGTTAACCCTTTGGCTTCAGACTCCTGGTTCTGACCTTTGCCTTCACTCCAGGACCTGCCCTGACTGTATTCAGCTCTAACTGGTAGGCTGGACTGTTGTTCCACCCATTAGGCCAGACCAGCCATGACTCAGTCACAGACAATGACCTCTTTTGTAAAGCAATTTCAGATCCATAGATAAGCGACAGGTATTATAGTGAGGGTCAACTGGCCTCCACTAATACACCCATTTGTATATGCAAGAATCCTTCTCTGGGCAGACACATGCAAATCAGGTCATTAGACACACAGTTACCCAGCTGGCATGATTGCTTATGAAGCTGTGTGGGTTTAGCAACACTGGATAGATCCAACTGCAGACAAGCACATGGAGGCTGGTTTTAAAATGTTAGGGGGCAAATTTTCAACCTACATCATAAAGTCCCCTGTGAGAATTCTAAGAACTTTGAGGTGTGGTGTGGAATTGAAGTGAATTGCAACACTCTCTCTGGGAGAGGATCAGAACTTTACTTAGAAAAGGCAAAACCTTGAAACATCCTGAGCAATCCTAAACCCCACTGAAATCAATGAGTTGTTGGGGCTCAGCTCTGCTCAGGATTTACAGAATCATAGAACTGGAAGGGACCTCGAGAGGTCATCTAGTCCAGTCCCCTGCACTCAAGACAGGACTAACTATTATCTAGACCATCCTGGACAGGTATTTGTCCAACCTGCTCTTAAAAATCCCCAATGATGGAGATTCCACCGCCTCCCTAGGCAATTTATTCCAGTGTTTAATCACTGACAGTTTTTCCGAATGTCCAACCTAACCCACCCTTGCTGCAATTTAAGCCCATTGCTTCTTTTCCTCAGAGGTTAAGAACAATTTTTCTCCCTCCTCCTTGCAACAACCTTTTATGTACTTGAAAACTGTTATGTCCCCTCTCAGTCTTCTCTTCTCCAGACTAAACAAACCCATTTTTTTCAAATCTTCCCTCATAGGTCAGGTTTTCTAGACCTTTAATCATTTTTGTTGCTCTTCTCTGGACTTTCTCCAATTTGTCCACGTTTCCTGAAATGTGGCACCCAGAACTGGCCAGAATACCCCAGTTGAGGCCTAATCAGCGTGGAATAGAGCGGAAAAAATACTTCTCGTACCTTGCTTACAACACTCCTGCTAATACATCCCAGAATTATGTTTGCATTTTTTGCAACAGCGTTACACTGTTGACTCATATTTAGCCCGTGATCCACTATGATCCCTAGATTCCTTTTCACAGTACTCCTTCCTAGGCAGTCATTTCCCATTTTGTACATGTGCAACTGATTGTTCCTTCCTAAGTGGTTGACCCAATGTGGTAAAGTTTCCTTAATGACAATCGACCCAATGGCTGAAAAGATGCTTCTCCTTCCTTTCACGAGGCAATAGAGAGGTATGATAATGTAACAGGCTGCAGATTTGGCTTTCATTATAAAGAGTATGTGATCTGGGCCTGAACATCAAACCTATGTGGCCATTTTCTGCTTGCAGTTACATTTGTGCAACCCCATCATGATCATAAGAATCCTAATATCATTTAAGGACACACAAGGAGCAATTCCTGAAGGTATTGTCTGAAGTCTGTGGATTTTGGGACTCCAGGGAGGGAAAAGAGAAAAATCATCGCTGCCAGAGATTTTAATAACAGTGAGCTGGGCCCCTGCTGGCAGACACTGTTTCTATAACTTAAGAGCGGAGAGCGTACATGTGTGGACGCGTGCGCACATGAGCAGGTCAGACTGTTTGAGTGATCACGTTTCCTCTAGGGGTCAGGTCTAGTTTCTGTACCAGCCAGAGAAAATCTCCTACCTCCCAGCCTGAAGGAGCAAGTTTACACATAGGTCTCCATTTCTGACGGAAAGGAAAAACATTGCAGATTCTCCTTTCATTTATGCTAGTATAAATCTGGAGCAATTCCTTTGAGGTCTAGATTTACAGTGGGGTAAATGAGAACATAAATCTAATCCTTTGCATCCTCAGCAGGATTAAGCTCATTTTATGTTCAGGTTCCATTTATAAATAGTTTTTAAAGGGTTAATAAACAATTAGTAGATGTTTTTAACAAGTGGTTTAATCAATTTACTTATTGTTATGGAGCCCAATAAGTTGCTTATAACCGTATAACACTTCCTACTGAAGTGTGTATAACCATCTATAACATCCCCTGCTCATGTCCAACATATTAATCATTTATCAACCCTTCATAAATGGAACCTTAATAAAATTGCTTACACGTTATTCTTTGGGGAAAAACAGATAACCAAGTATAAATTGGAAAAAATGGGGGGGGGGGGGGAGAGAGGGAAAGTGGCCACACACTAAGAGAGACAGCAAGTAAAATAAATCAATCTACATAAAAACACAGGAATTGCCTGACCAGGTCACCCCCATTGGGCCATCTACACCTTTATCCTGTCCAAAGTGTAGCGAGTAACAGCTGCTTCAGAGAACATACATTATGAGGTATTCACGCACCAATTATGGGGCAACAACCTGAAGCATAGGAGTTGTATCTCCTGTACTTTTTATCCTCTCATAGAGCTTTGTTTTTCTTATTATCCATATAAAAGTCTGTATCAGTTTTTGAACCCTGCTATAAACTGTTGGCCTCAGTGATACCCTGTAGGGGTGAGTTCCATGAGTTGTGTAAGGTCCCCCACCACCACCCCAAAAACCAAACACCACACCTCGTATTAAACTTTTCAAATAAAGAATTAGGAGGTGCCAGATTCGAATACCCTGACTCATGGTGAGTACTATCTGACTCATTGAGCAATTCAGTTGATTCAATGCGACTATTCAAGGAATAAGGTTCTACCTAATGTGAATAAGTGTGTCAGAATCTGGCCCCGAATATAGACAAGCACCTAATTAGCAAAATGCCATTTTTCATGCATGGCTTGAACACTGGCCCTAAAGATGCCAGCCATAGACCCTTAGATGTGACACCCAACATCCTGAAGACATTTATCACTCAGCACCCTTATCATGGCTTTAAATTCCTAAGGCCCAACGCAAACAACTTATTGGTTCATTTTTCCATGCTTTTGTACATTTTTGACTGCCTTTCTCTTTCCATCTATTCAACGGCCTCAATTAGTTTCTTCATTGATTCCAATCTCTGTTGCTCCTATCAGTGCCACCATTGTTTACCCACACTACTTTGGGTGTCTGTCCCATACAGGCATGTCCATGCTCAGTTCCCAGCAATTCCTGTGCAACTTTAGTGGTGCCATCTCATTCATGTCTTTTATGTATTCTCTGATACAGAGGCCCCTAGTAAGTTTCCCGGGATGCCTTAGCATTTTAAGCAGCTCTCCCCAGAGCTGGTCAGCTGAAAAGCCCTTGCTTCTACAAAAGAGGGATGACATCAGCTAGTACAGAATCACCATGACAACGGTCCCAAGATCAGCAGGCCCACAACATGTTGTTTGAATAAGTAAGCAAAGTTTAATTCTCAACAAGTTTTGGGCAGGCCTCAGGTTTTAATTGGTAGAAATGGCTCTGTCTGTGTTCCCAGACATTTTGCCTCTACTCCTGTCACTATTTTTGTGAATGAAAAATTTTTCTTCAGGTGTGGAAAAGGGGAGAACATTTTTAAAATGGTATTTGGAGTTCAATCCGGAGGTAGGGCTAACATGTAAGCACCAAGTTACACTGAGACAGGAGGCCAGTTCCAGAAGCCCTTACTCAGCTCTCACTTGGGCAAACTCCCACTGAAATCTCTCAGTGGGGAGTTCTGCCTGGGAGAAGCATTGTGGGTTTGGCATATAAGGCCTGGTTTGCCATTCCATTATGGGGAGTCAGGCCCATGATTTATAATCACCTAGGATAAAAGTAATGAAATGAATATAACGAGCGTTAAAACCCTCAGGTTCTGAAACTATTGTGAATTGATTCTGATCCACAGCAAAATTGCCTCCAAAGTGACCATTATAGGCGAAGCATCGCACATTTTACACACACACACACACACACACACACACACACACACACACACACACACACACACACACACCCCCCTATGGAAGATATTTTAGATCCAGGAGGGTAATTCTCCCAATTCTTCAGTTTTAAAATGTGATTACTCTCTGGAAAGCCCCACTCTGTTGTTTGCATTATTGTTGCTTTCCAGCATATAAACTCATTATTAAATTGAATCATGCAAGAAGATTAGCTTTCTGGATCCAGAATGCGGTACTTTCTGATTCTTCATATTGGTTAGTTATAAAACATATGTATCCCATTTGGTGTGATTTAAAGTTTGCATAATCCATGAATTCTTCATTAAAACAGCTGCTCACAATCTGTTAGTATACATATTTTCCACCCTTATACTAACAGTGAAAAGGGGCCCAGCCAAACACCCCTCAATGCAAACACCCTTCACTTTCGGGGCATTCACAATTTGGGCCTGTGTCCAAATTTTGGGACTTGATCTTATTTGTTATGCTAATATTCCAAGTCTTGGGTCTGCACTGGCTGCTTTGCACCACTCTGGGTCACAGGGTTTGCCCATGGAGGGGACATCCCAAAGAGGTAAATGCAAAGGGGAAACCTGCAGAGTTTCCAGGAGCCTACATAGGTGTTGCCATGTAGGGATTGTTCTATGTTCCGTGTCAACTTATTATTGAAGAATGCTCATGCTGGGAAGGCTCTCAGACACACACCTCTCTTCCTGGAAATACAGATCCATTAGCCCTTGCATATGTTAGTAATATCCAACACCTCAAGTGAAATTAATTATCTGAGATTTGTCATTTTCTCTGACAGCCTTTATGTGCAGGGTCCTAGAATCCAGGTTCCAGCCCAAGCCCAGATGTCTACACTGTAAATCAAACAGCCCCTTAGCCTGACGCCCGCAAACTCGAGTCATCTGGCACAGGCCAGCTGCCATTTTTTTAATTGCAATGTAGACATACCCAAAGAGTCTAACCCGAAGTGTTGAAATCTCCTCCCTTCTGCCTACTCCCTTCCTCAGCACTGATCAGAGACCTGTTTGCTGGCCCACAAGGAATGTTTGACTTGGAAAGATTCATCATGCCAGGATGTCAGCCTCCTTGGTGTCAGCAGGCCTAATTCTGCCTTTAATCACACTGGTATTAATGTGGTGTAATTCCATTGGAATCAGTGGGGTTACAACAGATTTGTACTGGCGTGAGTCGACTGAGGACACAATTTGAACTCTAGTCTCTGATCATAGCTGGCTCCCTACACAAGTTCAGAGGGCAGGATGCCTCCTTATCCCACTTCTGTATCTAATCAGGAAACAATTCAATGGGATTAAAAAAAACCCAGCAATTTGGATGCCTCAGACATGCCACTATCCTCGAAAGAGGAGTTCCTCCCCAAACCTGAGCCCCAACTTGTATCCCAGGTGACTGATATTTTCGTGCACATTTGCTCATGTCTTTATTTTTATAATAATCGTATTCTTCTAGCCTTAGTCTCATTTATATGGGGTCAGCTCTTCAAGTTCTTCATTCCAGTCTGACTTGAAGCAGTTCTTCAGAAGCTCCACAATGGATCAACTCCTTTTGTACAACATCCATCCATCTTCTTCCAGCCCTTCTCAAACTTTGAAGTGGAGGTGAATACCCTGTTTCCTACATATTCTTCCGATCTCCTTTTCACATGCCCAAACCACCTAAGCCTGAATTCCCCTCCGCTTTTCTGTAATTGTTGCCACCTTCACACTTGCCCTCATTCATTCATTCTGAACAGGGTCCATCTTTGTAACACCAAGCATCCATCTTAACATTTTAATTTCCACTATATTGAAGATCTTCTCTCGTCTCTTCCTCAGTGCCCAGCATACGGAGCCATTCAAAAGGGCAAATCTAATTACCATCTTGTAGATCTTAGTTTTCAGTTTGATGGGGGTGCTCCATTCACTTATCTCCATTTAGTTCATGCCTTTCCTCTTCTACTTATAAGTTCATCATAGAGTTCACCATTATCCTGTAATATCAAACCCGGATACTTGAACTTCCATACCTTGGTAGTGGCTGGCCTCCCAGACGTACAAATCTCATTGTCTTCCTTCAAGGTACCATTGAATCTAAAGATGATATACTGTTTTAGATCTACTGATTTTCATGCCATTTCTTTCAAGTACGTGCCTCCATTGCTCTAAAACTTGTTCCACTTCCTCTTTGCTTTCCCCACAAGCTCTCCATCTGCAAAAAGCATGCACCTGAGGGGTGCTACCCTCTGCATGTTTTCCCAGGAGTTCCTTGAGTACCGGCATGAACAAGAAGGGCTAAGTGCAGAGCCTGGACATACCCTAGCTATTTCTAGATACTGTTCATTTTTTCCACATAGCCTTCTAACTGTGGTAACAGAACCCTTGAACATGTCCTGGATGCATTGGCACCGACTCCTGGGGTGCTCTGGGGCAGGAGCACCCAGGGGAAAAAAAATAGTGGGTGCTCAGCACCCACCAGCGGGCCTTGCCAATCAGCTCCGCCCCCTCCCCGTCAGAATGTCCCGCCCACCATTGATCAGCTGTTCAGTGGCGGGCAGGAGGTGCTGGGAGGGGAGGGAGAGGAGTGGGGGCAGAAAGAGGAGGAGTGAGATCAGAGTGGGCTCAGGGGAGGGGGCAGAACATGGAGGAAAGAGGAGGGGCAGGGGTGGGGCCTTGGGGGAAGGGGTGGAATGGGGGCAGGGCCTGGGGTAGAGCAAGGGGTCAAGCACCCCCGGGGAAATGAGAAAGTCAGTGCCTGTGCCTGGATGAATCTGATATATTCTTGAGGCATCTGTTTCATTCGCATACACCACCAGATGACTTCTCTCAGAACATGGTCACAAGCCTTCTCCAGATCAATGATGCTATCTGCAGGGGTTTCCTCTTTTCTCTATATTCTTCCACAAGCAATCGTAATGCAAGGATAACAAAACAGATGGGAGCACAGTCACTAAAGTACTTTGAATGGGGTTTGGGTGGAGCGGTGGTTCTATTGGCTGCTGTTAGCAGGGGTTACTGTAGAATGCAGTACGCTAGCTGCCTATGGAAGTTGCCTGGCAGGAATGGGGTTCCATTGAGTGATGGCAAAAGATAAACAAGGGAAAGATTTTTTTTCAATAAATGGAATATTTGAGGGCACAACCTTTTGCTGTTTTAGTTTGAGGGATTGCTTTTTGTTGTCCACTAAGTTCTGGGTCTGGTGGGGATGTGAGGGCTGCATTTCTCAGTGGGTTCCACACAAGGCCTGAGAGCCAACAGCTGGTGTCTGCACACAACACTGCCCATATTCCCTGTTTTTCCATTTCCATTTCATTACAACATCATTCACAGACTCCAATGCTAGCAGGGGTCACCCAGATCCTGACTTATCCACCCTTGATACCAACAGCTAATGAGTCACTTTCTTTTAGCAGAGAGCGATGGTAGGGAGTTTGGGCGAGGAAAGCCAGTATGACCATAAAGAATGAGCCAGCTCCTCTACATGTATGTGTCTCTTTCCGAGCTCTTCAGTAGCAAAGGGACATAACATGATAAACGACCTCTTCTCTACCTTACAATCTTCCAGTCAGAGCAACAAGAAACGTGGCAGAAAAACATTTGTTTGATTCCAGATTGGTGCGCGCACACACACACACACACACACCCCTTCTGATTCACAAAAACCACAAAGTCCACTTTAGCCGAAGCCACCATATTTTCCTTGATTTGAAGTCAAAACTGGCAAGTCCTCCTGACACTATCCATCAGCCTCCGCTTCCCTCTGCCACCACCTCAGTTTCGCTGAAAGGTTCAGAGACCTGGCACGAGTTTTGGATTTGTGATTAAAACTGTCAGATCTCAGGTTTGATTTATGAAAATTTTCATACAGCAACATTAGCACTTAGAGCTGCTTCCTGTAGCATATGTGGCTGTGGTTCATAGTGAGAAATTGGCCAGAAGGGACCATTATGATCTAGTCTGACTTCCTGCATATCACAGGCCAGAGAATTTCATCCCGTGATCCCTGCATTGAGCCCGTAACTTGGACTGGAGATGGATCGTGTCTTTTTACTGCAACTGTTCTGAGATTGCTCTCTGTGTAGTGCACCTTTTAATTCGTAGACACCTGCTCTCTGCAAAAGGCTGCTGCTGCCTCTGGGGAAGCAGTGGTGCAGCTGGTCATCATAGGGGAGGACAACTACCAGGCTTTCCCTTCCTGGGGTTAGTCATTTACTCCTCCATGGCATTCAGCAGGGATCCTAAATGCGTCTAGGAGAATGTAAGAACAGGCAGCTTTTTGTATAACTGGGCTTGGGGTATGAAAACCCGTGGATCTTGTAACTAGAAAAGGGCCTGGGCAAGACAAGCTTTTGGCTTTATACATGTAATCATGATATAGGTCTGTTTTTTAGCTGTAGACTTTAGTTCTATTCAGTATGATCATGGCCCTTATTCACTTTAGTAACATGCCTCTCTTTCTACGCATTCCCCACCTACCCTCCCCCTGAGACATGCCTAGCACACAAAGAGTAACAAAGGCATGATGCTACACAGAATTCCTGATGCATTAGCATAACTCTGTTGGTTTCAGGCACCTCCCTTCTCGGGGTAGAGGTCATGAATGCTAGTGTGCTTCACCCGCATTTGGGCTAATATCCAACGCACTGCTGTGTGTTATGCAGTCATAGGAGTTGTTAAATTTTAGATTATATCTGCCCAGCTCTTTGCTGTCCAGGTGGCAAGTCAAAAAGCCATAACATTACATTTTGTTTTTAAGAATGGGGCATTCTGGCCAACATTCCTTCTGTCAATAAAGCTAGTCTCAGGAGCCAAGCTGTGTGGGAGCTATTTCTGAGCGCACTATGGCTATTCTGTTTGCCTACACAGTCACTGCAAAGCCAGGATCTAACTCAGAGATATAAATTTGTACTTTTCAAAACCAAAACAAAATAAGAATAATCCTGCAAGGCAAAACACTCCACTGCAGACGCACACACACACACACACACACACACACACCTCTCTGCGGGAGAGTGGAGGAAAGAGAGAATAACACCTTTAGTCACTTCATGCACTACTGCAAAGGCACACAGTTACTACAGTGATAAGGCTAGTATGAAAACTTATTTGGAATAAAATAGCTTTATAAAGCACAATGGGAAAACTTGAGCAAGCAAGTGTGAACCAAATTCTGTTCTAACCATCGTACTAGGGGGTTAGGCACAATCTGCCTCACGATTGTGTGTTGCAGAACATGCACTGCTAGGATCCTGTGTTTGGACCCCTTCCTCTTACACTGGTCTCTGAGTGATCTCATCCACTCACATGCCTTCACCTAACAATGACTGTCCACTATCCCAATGACTGTCTCTCTGTTCCTAACCCATTTCTAGAGCTGGCTGAAGTTTTTTGTTTAAAACTTTTCCCCCCTTCAAAACTTTCACAAGTATTCCATTTTTCAACATTTTGGGGAGTGGGCATAGAGGTTGGACTCACCACCATGGTACTTCCTCGTGGTCAGGTATGGCCTAGCAGTGCTTTCGTCTCTAGTGCCCCCTGCTGACAGTTGTTCCAGTCCTGCAGTGGTATGCCTCTTCTTGTGACTCAGCCCTCCAGCCAGGTCACTTTAAAGTCTTTCCCCTTGCGGGTTAAAGAAAGGGACCTAAACTCAAACGAGAATAGCTCCATGCTCCTACATGGGCTCACACCTCTACTGATTCTTCACTCCTTCCTGAGCACAGTGGGGTTTTCCTTCTGCTCTTGTGCAGGGCGATGCCTCCCAAGGCTTTCTCCACAGAGGCCTGGCTCCAAACTCAATAGTACTTTTCTCTCCCTTGTGCAACAGTATTTCCATATCCCTTTTCCCAGTATCCTGTGGGGGAACCCAGGCTGTCCCTCTCCACGCAGTTCCAAGCCAGAGACCTATGAAGAACAGCCAAGGTCTGTGTCATCAGATCCCTTGCTGCTGCCTTCCTATACTCCTTCCCCTACCACTGGCCTGTCCCCCAGCCTCTTCATAAGGATCAGCACCTCCTCAGGCTCCTCCCCAAAAATCCAGTTCTTCCCTTTGTGTCAGGGTCAGTCACAGAAGCTTGTTCCAAGCCTTTTGTCTTCCAGGTCTCTTCCCTCACCACCCTCTGGGCTTCTTCGTTGCCCTTCAGGGGCCTTCCTACTCCCCATAGGTATCTCTGCTCTCTATAACCCAGAGAGTGGCTGCAGAGTTCTTCCCTCTCTCTCACTGCAGCCCCTGTCTGCTCCCCACTTCCTCTCTTTGTAATACCACCCAGCTCCTCTCCAGCTGGGCTTCATCTTTAATTAGGCCTGGCCTTCCCTCCAGGTGCAACCAGATGGGGTAACTGGCCTCTCAGGCCTACATTAACTCTTCCACCTAGGGTGACCAGATGTCCGGATTTTATAGGGACAGTCCTGATTTTTGGGGGCTTTGTCTTATATAGGTGCCTATTACCCCTCACCCCCTGTCCTGATTTTTCACACTTGCTGTCTGGTCACCCTACTTCCACCACCTATGTAGGAGAGACACCCCATCACAAGGGGTCATCAAAAAAAACATTTTTTATGCAACATTTTTAAAAACAAACAAAAACGTTTCAAAATTTCCCAGATGTTTCAAAATTTGACTTATTTGCATTACAGTGGCACCTAGAGGTTCCTAGGGGACCCTAATGTGCTAGATACCTACCCTAATGTACATACAGGTAATGGGAGACAGGCTGTGACAGATTATTAGCTTCATTTTATAGATGGGGAACTGAGGCACAGAGAGATGAAGTGACTTGCCTATGGTCACAAGGGAGTCTGTGGCAAAGCTGGAAATTAAACCCAGATCTCCTGAATCCTAGTCCATCTTATTCCTCAATGTGTGGCCAAATTACACAAACTGAGATTTGTTTTATGGGTTAGCTTCTGAGACAGATTAGGGCTAGTGTGTATGGGAAAGGAATAGGAAACAGCTACCTTTTGTCTCTGCACTGCATGGCAGACAGAAAACCGTTAATTTCTTGCTTTATGAAGTGGCCTTTTTAAACATTTTAAATTAATTCCAAAGCAGTCAAAGGCCATCTGCATCGATCAAGGGCGATTTACTGCCTGGGTTTCAGGAGCTGTCCCAAAGGTCCAGTTTGCAAGTTATATCAACACATTTTATTCCCAATGTGTGGGGAAAGGGGGTTGTTTAGTAAGAGACGGAAGTAAATGCTGGCAGTGAGTCAGGTGGCGTATATTAGTGAGATAATCAGAAGAGATAACATACTTGGCAATTGTTTTGCACTGTGGCTTCAGTTTATAAAACTCAGGTTCTCCTGTTTGGATTGCATGCTTTCCCATGATGCTTTGGATGTTTTACTCTAAAAGGCACGTGTACCATCCCAGCATAAAAACGTGATACAGATTAACTGAATTTTATTCTTCTACTCATTTTGGATAAAACTCCTGACTACATAGAGTATCAGTACAAGGCCTGTGAACCATTTAAGTCCCAGCCAAATCCTAATTTGAGGCATTAGAGGGTTTTAAGTGGTGCATATGCTTTGCAGTGGCTCTCTGGAGAGGGGGAAATTTCACCCTTTCAAGGGGAGGATTCAAAATGTATATATTCTTGCAGGAGGTGATATATTATTATTTATTAACTTAGATCACAACTGTCACCTGTAGGCCCAAAATTTATTTCCTGAGAAGATGTGAAGGAACAAAACTTGTCTCCTACAAATGTTGCCTCAATACCATCAAAGTGATTTCACGGTTTTTATTACCGTGAATGTCTGATGCAAATCCTTTCTCTCCCCACCCCACCCCCCCATATTTGATACAGTTCTTCTGCTAGGACACCTCCTGGTGTTTTTGCTAGATACAGTAGTGTAATATACTGACTGGTCAATATCATTTCATTGTGTTAGTGAAAAACTAGAACACCACAGACCCCGGAGAAATCAAGCAGTGCTCTTCACCAGGCCTCCTGAGAGTCTGTTCTCAACCTGGCTACCTAGATCAGAACACCAGTGATCAGCAGAGCAGAAAGCAGCTGAAAGGAGAAGTCAGGAGATAATCAGCATTTTCCCTGCACCACAGAATAATTCAAATTATGGAACAAAAGCTGGGCAGGATCTTTTCCCCCCCTCACACAAAAGAGTAATCATTTTTTTAAGGGGACATGGTCCTGATGTGGCAAAACCTGATGTGGTTTGTTCCTGTGCCCTCAATAAGGCTTCTTTAAAATACAGCCAGCTGTCCTGGACTCCTTTCCCCCTCATATTAGCCTCCCAGGGGATCCTGCCCATCAGTTCCCTGAGGAAGTCAAAGTCTGCTTTTCTGAAGTCCAGGATCCTTATTCTGATGCTCTCCTTTCTTTCTTTTGTCAGGATCCTGAACTTGACCATCTCACGATCACTGCTGCCCAGGTTGCCACCCACTTCTACTTCCCCTACCAATTCTTTCCTGTTTGTGAGCAGCAGGTCAAGAGGAGCACGGCTCCTAGTTGGTTCCTCCAGCACTTGCACCAGGAAGTTGTCCCCAACACTCTCCAACAACTTCCTGGATTTAGATATGATTGTAAAATGTATGCTATAACTCAAGCAGAAAATGCAGAAATTATTAAGTGAGGTTCTAGGGCCTGTGTTATGCAGGAGATAGAATTAGATGATTATAATGGTCATTTTCAGCCTTACTTTTGAAAACACGTAGCCATGTGCTTACACTACGCATGTGCTGAATGCTTTGCTGAAATGGGGCCTCTATGCATAGTTCTAACTTAGCTGTACATTGGTCCAATGTCCAATACTTATATTCCAAGGCCCATAGCATACTCCTCATTGCTTTTGTAGCTTTCTGAACTAGCCATGAGCCAAACAATTCTACACTCTCTATGGTTCTGTGCATAAATTGTGTTGCCAAAAAAAAAAAAAAAAGCTGAGGTTGATGGATTTCTTTTTCCATATATCCATCACCTTAAACTCTCTAGCGAGGTCATTTCTGAAGTCTGTAAAAATATAAGCAACATTTGAGGCCAGGGGGTCATGTTGTAAATTATATCTCTACAAATCCAATGGAGGTCAAAAAAAGAACTTGGATTGAATTGCAGAGCATCTCTGATTCCTTGCCACACTTGTGTATCTTTGAGCTTTTAAAAATATACAACCCTGCTGTTACAAATGGAACATTCTTTCCTTAAGCCAAAGTTCTCAAAGTCTAGAAAAACATTTTTATTTATTTTTGTTATTGTTAGTAAATTTCTTATCCCAGCAATTAGGGTGAACTAAGCTGGGACAAGTGTTACTGACATGGGCAGCATTTCACCATGGCTATTTTTATATTGTTAGAGGTTAAGAATAACATCAGTGTTACTTCCGTCACCATCTGCTCCAGCTACACAGCACTGAGAGTCCATTGAGCAGAGTTCATCCAGGAAAAGAATAAGATCAAAGTCAAAACAGGAAAATAAATTGAGGAGATACCATGAAATGCAGAAAAAGGTTTCCATTAGAGGGTTTCATGGATTTAAATGCAGGATTTGGGATTACATTATACCTTTCATTCCCTTACCAGACAGAAATAGCAATCAGAAAACTGCTCAGAGATATATAAAGGGATCATGGACCCTATATATAGAGAGCTAAAATATTTTCACTTTCATCAATGCAATCCCATTGACTGCAATGGGATTTCACTGGAGTAACATAGCAATTTAGACGATAGGAAAGTGGGTATATATTTCTATTTTTTACAAGAGCTGTTAGTTGCTTACTTCCCTCTTCAGCAGAGCACTTACTTAAAGTTAGGCTGATTTGTAAATCCCACTTCAATGGGATTTATGAATGCATGTGTTTAAGTGCTTTGCTGAATCAGGACCTTAGGTGTTCAAGGCAGGGACTGTATCTTCTTACATGTGTACAGTGCCTCGCCTTATGGGGCTGCGATCCTGATGCTTTTGCAAGACAAATAAGATCAAAACAGTTTATGGATTTCTACCTTCATCAGACAGTTATTCAGGCTTTTGGAGGAAAGTAAGGGATTATCCACCCAGGGGTAAATTAAGAGAGGCAGAAAGAATGATATAAAAATTCAAAGTGCCGTCAATAGTTGAGGTGCCACAAAGTTACAAGACAGCAAGGTTAAGCGACAAGGTTAAGGGTAAGAGATTTTGCATGCAGGGAACAGGCACCTGGCCATGACTTGTGGGTTTGGTAAGTGTGAAAGTCCCTCTTCCATCTCCAGCACTAGGGTGATACATTTTTTTCAACTGAGATGAATGGGGAAAACAGTCAAACCTTGGTTAGCTCTGTGGCTGGTCTTAATGAGTGTTGGAATCTTGACATTAAATCCAAGGTCCCGCTTCTGGGTTCCCTTTCTCTTCATTTGTTGAAGCTTCACTCTGAGAAGCCAGGCCCACTGTGAATAAAGTCACTGGTTCCATTTGCCTGAATGTAGGGCAAACAGGACAACAATCAATTTGGGCTACACACAGTGATAGTTCTCTTCCCAACCAGACGGGCTTGAAGCTTTAGATTTTTAACGAGCTTGATTTCTTCCAGAAATCATCAGATCTGCAAACAGAACCTATATCTGCAACACCTAGAGCACTTAAAAAAAAAAAAAAAAGTCCTGGCAGCCTGGTCCTGAATGGTGGGATTTTCACACCGGTTTGTTATTGTAGGGTTGCTTCTGTGCTGTTCACGGTGATTTGTTATTGTAGGGTTGTTCAAGAGGCTTGGCTGCTGGCATGGTCTTTGGGTTTGTTTGGGTTTTTTTAGACTTGCACTGAAGCCGGAAAGAGAGAGAGAGAAAATTACGCGACTTTAGAAAGCAGATGGAAGAACTAAAAGATTTGGTCTCTTCCCATTAGGGTGACCAGACAAGTGTGAAAAATCGGGACAGGGGGTGGGGGGTAATAGGAGCCTATATAAGAAAAAGACCCAAAATCGGGACTGTCCCTATAAAATTGGGACATCTGGTCACCCTACTTCCCATCCTCTCAAGTGGTAGAGTAGCTGATGCTTTGTAGGCAGACAACTGAAGAGCCACCGCTGTGCTTCCGCTCAATGGAATCCTTCAGGGAGAGGAATTTTAAAAGTGAAACCCTTCCTTGAAAAGCAACAAGAGGATGAACTGTGACATCTGTAGCACTGTAAGCCCTGCAATCCCCTCCTAGCACAAGCAAGAAGTCAGTGAGATTTTCTTTGGAGCTCTGTTGAGCTGTAGAAAGCCCTGAGTAGAGCTGGCTGAAAATTTTTAGTCCAAACATTTTTTTCAACAGAAACTGATCTATTTGCTAAATTGCAAATTTCACCCCAAACTGTTGAGTTTTGATTGAAAAACTGGAAGATTTTGAAGAAAATCTAATTTTATTTAAGTTTTTGGCAGGAAAAAATAAGTCGGCTCTATCCCTGAGACTTCACCTTACTTTGGTGTTGGGGGAGGGGTCGTACGGTCCTTTGCAGACCTGGGCTGGCTGGCATCTCTCTCCACCAGGGCGCTCACACACCTCCTTTTCTCAGCCTTTCCTTACCATTTCCGCCCCATCGTATTGTGACTTTTCTGCCGAAATGAGGAACAAACGAAAGAAGCTGATTTCTCCTCTTTCTGAAGAAAGAATTCAACATGAGATCAAAGTACACAGTCATTTAGCCCACAGAGTAATAAACGTCAATGAGAACAATGTGCTGCTGATGGAGGATTCATGCTATACAGCAGTTCGGAAGAAAGGGAAATGAAGCCTGGAAACTATTCACTGAAACTGAAAAGATGAAGCAGCGAAAGGGGGCTGAGGATTGTGGGTTTGGGTGTTTTTTGGTTTTGGTTTTGTTTGGTTTTAGAGGGAGGTTTAAAAGATTTTATTTTAAAAGGGCTCATGGTTAAAAAACCACAAAACCTACAATATCAACATTTACTGGGCCAGATTTGGCAGTCCTTTACTCAAGCAAAACTCCCATTGACTTTAATAGGTACTTTTCCTTCCTAAAGATTGCACACCCATTATTATGCTGTTATGCTTTTTAAAATTAGGTTTCCATTCCCTGATGCTTTCTCCCACTTCCTGGTGATTCCTATACCCTAGTCTTTTGCCCTTCATCTCAGAGGACTCCTGAGTTCTATTCTCAGCCCTGTTATTCATTCACTATGTAGCCTTGGGCAAGTTGCTTCACTTGTCTTTGCCTCAGTTTCCCCATCTCTGAAACTGACACAACAATATTTGCCTATCTCACAGGACTGATTAATGTTTGGTAAAATCTGTGAGAGCCTTGGATGGTAGGAGGCAAGGAAGTGTGATATCCTGTATTAATAGCTACATTTCTTCTGTGTCCCCATCAGTGCCAGCAAATGGCTGGTCCACTCTGATACTCCTTTCCCTGGATCACCCAGTCCTGCAGTATTTGCCCTGACCATTCCAAACTGGAATCAAATAGATTTACAGTGACCAGAGAAGAAACTGAATGAAATCAGTTATAGTTACATAACCCCCAACACTGCCCTCCCATACATAAGAGAATCAAATTGCATTGCACTGTTAAAAATAAGTCAACAAAGAGAATGACTCTCCTGTCCCCATCTCCAGCAAATGGTGTCCTCTCAGCTGTAAATGGTTAATTCCAAATGACTTTATCATATCTTGGGGAGGGGGGGGGAGGATAATTATTTTACAGTTATCAATGTAAGCTAAGGGCTGATGGGTTAACAAGCTTTGTCTGACATTGTTAGGTTGGGATAAAGAACCCAAATTAGTCTTCAGCCTGCCATAGATTCCAGCGCTTAATTGTCCCAGAGAACGTTCTCTTGTGTTCACCTTTCCACTGCAACTTCTCTTGCAGTCACTCCAAGCATGTGGGGAATGGGGCAAGTAAGCAGAGCTCTTGACGTGACAGCCATAGGCTAAAGGGTGATAATTAGATCAAATTATCAGCGTGCACATTCCTCGCACGGTTACAGAAACAGCTGAGGTTTTTGGAAATGAAGAGGGAAACTCTGAGGTAACTCAAACATCCATTCTATTTGGACACAGCGAATGTTGCCTGGTGCCCCAGTGCACCGCTTTTGCAGATCCAAACCAGTGGATTAAAATATATGAAATCGCTAGTGTGGTGTATGCGTATAACTCACACTGATGAGCCAATGCAAATACTTTTTGTGCTCTGTGAAATAATCCAGCACTCACCATCGTTTTGATAGATTGGAAGCACAAATACCAAACGAAACCCCATGTTTGGCTTAGTTTTTATGATTTGGATAGAATTCAAGCAATTTCCCATTACACCCATGTGGAGAGGAACAGATGATTCTGACAGCAGCTCAGCAAACCAATGCTATTGCTAATGCCACTCATGCTTTGTGATCAATGTTCAGTTCCTGGTATGGACAAAAGCATCTGGTTCTGGCTACATCAGATGAAATAACCTGTCCAAAGTTGAACCAGGCTCAACCCAACCCTTTTCTGAGGTTTGAAAATGTCAAGTGAACATTTCTAGCCTTGTTTTATTTCAACATTTTTGCACGTCTCTGCATTTCTTTGGCCAGTACCTGAAGTAGTAAAACCACAAGAGAAGTGGTTCTCATCATATTTCCACCCTGGCCAAACCAAAGGAGTAGTGGAAATCTGACACGAGAGGAATCTAATTTAGTGACATTTCCAGATCTCTTTTCATAGTAAGAGCTTCTGATGAGTTTGGATAAACTCTGGATAACCCTTCGAACCTTCAAGTGCCTCAGTAAGCTGGAAGCAAAAGGTGGATCCTGGGACTTTCAAAGGAGCTAGGTGCCCATGAAATTCAGTGGGAGTTGGGGACATCACACCTTTATGAGCCTTTGAAAATATCAGCCTGAACCTTTGAAGCTTTATTCATCACTAGACCTGACAAGAGCAATAGGCCGATCAAGTATCTTTCCAGAAACAGTGACCCAAATTCTTCTACTATATACCAGTATAAACCTGGAGTAACGCCAATGAAATTATACTGAGAGCAGAATGGGGCCTAATAGGTTTAAACTAGATGGAAAGTTGAATGTCAGTTCCCTTGTTGAGAGGGAAGGATATTAACGCCTCATGGCAAAGACTGTAGAACTGGTTTGTGGCTTTTGACTCTGAGCACCATAACACTGCTTAGTAATCAGGTGGTGTCTGGTTTCGGTGAGGTCATGAGGCTAAGCATGACTATGCCTGTCTATCCCCTAAAGACAAGTTTGCTATAATAGAACATGATGTAAGGATAGCGCAGGGAGAGGTAGAAAAGAAAAACAAACACACTGGCATGTTACATGTGGTTAATTAAGCAACAAAGCAGAAGTGTATTACCGGACACAGACTTGAACTGCTCAATAGCTTCAAATCCTTGTACTTTTGGGGAGAAGAAAATCCCACTTATTAGTTTCATCTCTTCTTAAAGGTCCAGGTCAATAGGTAGCAATACTCTGCAAGTGTATTATTCAGTTCTGTTCTAGGCACCCATCATCATGGTATCTGAACACCATGGGAACTGGGTATTTAATCGTTAGTGATACCAGAGCGGGAATAAGAGAAACAGACAAATGTTGGAAGGGTGACAAAATGATTGGATTGTACAAACATATGATATGGGAAGATTCAGATACCACAAAGATCAGCACAGGCTACCTATATGGATTGAATCTGTATGGCTGATACTTACTGATATCTCAATCATGAAAGGAATAATTAAATACTTCAGCAGTTGGATGACAGGATAAGCCATTAACAGTGATGAAGGGCAACAATTATCAATCCCATCAGTCAATCAGGGCATAGCAGATTGCATAAATGAGAATGGAAGACCCAATCCAATCTCCTTTGAAGTCAATGAGAATCTTTGCGTTGACTTCAATGGCAATGCCCAGTTCTAGGTCAATAACAGTACAGCATCCCTGCACCGTGTCTGGTTGAGCCAACTGGATTTTGGTACAACTGCCAGAGACCAGGTTCATTAGGGTGAGTCTTTGTCAGGTTAGAAAGTGTAAAAATTGACAGCTATGAGTGTTCAGGACCTGCATTTAAAATCCAGTATCTTAGCTCTTTTGTCAGCAATGGCAAATCACACAATAAAGTACCAGATATACTCTGCACTGAATGCTAATACGTTGCAAGCTTATTCTCAGAAGTGCAGAGTTAAAGACCTGTGGGGTGTGCATGGAGAATGGGCAGGTCCCAGGAGAAATGAGTTTAGCATGCCAATTAGGTGCTTAGCTAGGCACTCCCATTTTAATCCTACTAGCAGGCAGGAATAACTTTCCAGCTGTTCAGCATCCCTTTTGACTCAGGATCAAGTTCCTCTGCACTCCCTGTCCTCCTTGGCATTTTTGCCTTTATGCACAATGCTCCACACCTCAGTTGCATAGGAACAACCCCTCTGTCTGTTTCCTGTGTAATCCTTTGAGATTAGCATGCCTTGACTCATGGGCTTCTTACAGGTGGTTGGGCAAGACTGTCCTTATATTTGAAATTGGGACAAAAAGAATATGGCATCATTAATCACAGGCCTATTGTTGAGGTATTGTTCTCCTGCTTCCTAGGCGTTGCCAGCTTGGGTTTCAACAAAGAACCAAACAAGTGATGCTGTGTGTAACTTTGTTTATATGCAAGAAGAATCTAAAGAACCCCTTTAAATATGTTGCCTTATACTTCCCCCTTCCCTATATTTGTGGCTCTAAAAGCCACATATAACCACTGACATTCTGCTGTGAGAGAGAGGGGATCAGCAGACCAGCCTCCTAACTGCATAGAACCCATGGATTTATGGGAATTCAGCTTTATATTCAGTTTTGCATCCCAGTCCATTTACTTTACATGGTTTTTAATGTGCACATGAATCAAGAAAAAATTGTGTCACCAAAAAATAGAAAATTTGACTTCCCTATTTAAACATGAAAGAAAATCCGTCCAGAGTTTGGCTGGCTCAGAGAACTGGCAATACAATATGGAGCTATCACCCTATTGTTACTGGTTCAAATCAAAACCTGGATTGGGAGTGACTGAAAGTTATCACCATCTGACTGATGCTTGGGGACCATCCTGAAACGAGTTAGTGGTTTTAGCACAGATCCTAGTATATAGGAGTCGTACATCATAACTGGCAGCCTGGCGGAGAGTTTGAACTACTTCTTAAGAGCACAGAGACTGGACCACCCTGTGGACCTTAGCGATGGTCCCTGCAGGCCAGGATTTAAGTGTTCTGGTCCAGCAGTCTGAAGATGCATCTGCTGTGAACAGTGGCCTTGAGGCTATCAATGTGACACCTTTCTCAATTCACTCTTCAGACAGTCCACCTAGCCTGACTACACTACTACTTAACTTTCAAGCCCCAGAATTTTTAAATGCCTGAAAAGTAAACACGCAAACCCAGGATTTATAAAGATAAACCTTTTGGTTATGGCACTTGTAGCATGATGTCATGAGCTATAGACACCAAGCTCTTTGAAAGAGAAACCTTGGCTTTCTAGTATAGACCAAGTCTTAAGGACAGCATTTAAAAACCCTAGCAGCTGCCGGAGCCTTGTCTTTTCTAGTGATCCCAATGCTGCTGCTGCCACCAGTGGAGCTACCCAAGGGACAGTAAAGGTATTTTTTGCAGATCCTCAGCTGAACGGTTCCAGTGGACCTATGACAATTTGCAACAGATGAGGCTCTGCCCCTAAACTTCCAAGATAGACAAGCCTGCATGAGAAAGATGAAGAAACACCTCAGAACCACATTCCACTAGAATTTTCAAACTTGTTTAAGAGAGTTAGGCACGACCTAGCAGAGTTGTGTATAGACCTGCTTCTGCACTTCCCGATTAGTTGACAAACATAGTCAGCAAGCAGTCAAGATGATAAACAGGCACAGCAGTTGAAATTGCCACTACGATTATGTGGATAAAGCGATGCATGGAGCACGTCCATTACACTGGTAAAAGGTGGAGCTTGCACTCCATCAACGTGGCCACCCTCCCACTAGCATCCTTGCATATTTTATTCTCACTGCAAAGGGTTGTGAGTTTATCAGCATCCTTAGTCACAAAGTGATGCTCCTTGCCAGACAGTGGTGAGAATATACAGAACCTGCACTAAAGCACACCCATTTATCTTATCAAAAAGGAGATCAAGAGGTGAGTTGCTCGCAGTGGATAAGTACCTTAAACGGGGAAAAAATACCAGCTACTAAAAGGCTCTTTAATCTAGTGGAGAAAGTCAGAACAAGAACCAGTGACTGGAAGTTAAAATCAGACAAATTCAGATTAGAGTTAGGCACAACATGTTAACAATGGGGATAAGCAACCATTGGAACAAACTCACAAGGAAAGAGGTGGATTCTTTAAATCAAGACTGGATGCCTTTTTGGAATGGGTGCTTTTGTCAAACACAAGTTTTTGGGTTCTGAATGAAATTCTCCAGCCTGTGTTATACAGGTGGTCAGGCTAGGTGATTTAATAGTTCCCTTCTAGCCATTAAAAAATATTTCTATCAAACCTCCCATATTAGAAATGAGTGAATAATTTGCAGTCAGTAGTATATCCCAATTTAGTTCTCTTTTTTTTGCTCACAGAAAGTCCATGAGCAGATGGAGTAAATCCAAAGATTCAGCATTTGCAGTGATTCACCTGTTTGTTTTTTTGAAGGGCTTGTTTATCTGTGGATGTGATCATGAACAACAGGACTGGGTGAACCTCACAAACCATCACCACTAGTATAAATTTGAATTAGAAAATGTATGATTTTAACCACAGTCTGGTCTTTGGGACCAAACCCACTGTCATTTAAAAAGTACCCTTTTCGAATAGTTTTCATATTTTCATTTTGCTCACCTTTGCTTGGGACATGCTCTTAGAAGCTAGAACGTAAAATATTTCTCTACTGATTTCACCCTGTTCCATTTGCCAAGCATTGGTCTTTTTCTGGTTTGTTAATTGAGTTTGAAATGAACATGACTTCTTGTTTATGTCCTTTTATGTGCGTTAGAAATGATGACAACACAGCTGTGGAAATAGGGTCAGGCAATTAATTGCTCCTGCAGAACCCTAAGAAACATCTTTGGTTTATGTAGGTTCTACATAAACATTGTTTTTTTAAATTATTTCATCTTTTCCAAAACTGCTTAGTGCTGGAGAAATGGACTTTAAAACCAGCTTATATGGGCTGGATCCTGAGATAGTGCAAACTAGTATAGCTTCACTGGCGTGGGCGGAGCTCTGCTGATTCACTCCCAGCAAGGATCTGGTCCTATGTGTTTAGCTTTAAAGTCTGCCTGATTCACACCCCAAATGAAATCAAAGGATCAAATTCATCTTCCTGGTGTAAATCCAGAGTTAACTCCATTGTCACCAAGAGCGTTACCCCCACAATGAATTTAGCTTGATAGGGCAGAATTTGACCCTCAAATCTAGATGCTACTCCTTACCAGATAAATCACATTTGTATTAGACACTATCACACCTTTGTATTGCCTGGATCGTTTCTCTTTCACTCTGACAAACCATGACTCCAGATTGCAATTTACACATAAAATCCTACATGTAAACCCACCCCTTAAGGAATCTCTTTGAGAGGGGGTGCTGTTTGTTTTAGACTTGCAAATGCCATGAGGTAAGTAGGTATCAGCAATTATTGGTTAAAGACAAGAGCTTCACACAAGGCTATAGGGGACAGTCAAGTTTCAAAAATGGAATATGAAAGTTCTTTGCAGTAAAAAGGTCAAAATGAAAAAAAAACAAAACTCCTGTCCCATTTCTCAGGGGAAGCACAATATGATTTTCATCCACAAAATTGTTTAGCACCCAACATTTGAGCTTTTTTGAAAAGCTGGCCATACTTATTTTGGTGTCTAAATGGAGCAGAGCAATTTTGCAAAACTGGCCTATACAGATCTAAATGCTGATTTCCTTGATTTGGGCAAAACTCATTATGTCACATTATATCACCTGGAGGAGCATTTATCCAACCTCATCTGTGCAACTGTTAAAGAAAACTTGGGCTTATCTTTTTTTTTTCCCTTTATTACTCAAAATGCTGTCAAATTATTTAAATAAATGAACTGCGTGTGGATCCTCTATGGCAACAGGGTTTCCATGGAAAAGCCACCGTTTTAACAACCAGGCTCCTGAGTCACTCCTTAACAACACACAGAACTGGCAGTTCCCCTTGGGCAGCCACAAGGAGAGTACAATCACCACTTTCTTGCTTGCCTTCCCTTTCTGATTCTTAAAGGTTTATTTTCCTTGGCTTATCCCAAGTAGAAATCTTTCACTCCTGATGTTCTTCACACTTAGGCACTCACTCCCGCAGCTGTTAAAGGCCAGTAGGAAAACTGTATCAAGTGCCATTTCAGATGGTGAGTGCAAGAAATCAAATAGTTTTCATTGCTTGAGCCTCTCCATATGCAAAGATTTACTGCTGCTAAATACTGGCGTAAGCAGCCCACAGCCTGGCAGGTGCTTCCTGCTGAGGGCAGCACATTTTTACTATAATCTTGTTCCTTTATTAGGCTTAGAACTATGTTTAAAATCCAGCTGACATGACTCAATTATTGATTCCACGTCAAGGCGTGGATTTATAGTTTATGTTTTGAGAGCTGCAGAAGCCAAGTTTAATGTGCTTTTTAAATGTAATATATAAGAGCTTTGAAGATTGCTGTAAAACCAAAAAGTCATTTTTTTCCCTCTGGTTTTAAGGCAGGGAGAAAACACGATGCATACTACATGACACCTATGAAAGAATTCATATAAGGGAACTTTAATCTCCACTCTAGACAAATGGTGAGGGCAGAATCCTCAGACCAAAGTGCTGCAGCAGGAAAATGCAAATGCAGTGGCTCTCATGTGTTCCCAGTGCATGGAGGTTCCCACACCTCTGCTTGGAGGGCTTCACCCCAGCGCACAGGATTGGAGCAAAACAAAGTGAGGAAGGGGAGAGGCTCCATTTTAGCCATGATTAGTGGAAGGCTCTGCTGCCCCTCTGTGATCGCAGAGGGAGACTCCTATCCCTCATTCACCATGGATCACATCATAGTCCATTCACTTGGGCTCTGCTCAGGTACCAGGATTTGACCCAGGGTCAATAAAGTATTTGAGCTTTTCTTCTGCTATTAGCATAATCCTACATCATTGCTTCCTCCTCCTCCACAAGGGTCCCAACTCCCTTTGAAATTGCAGGAAGCTTTGGGTGCTCAAGAAATGCAAGATCTGGCACCAAGTCCCCTTAAGCCATCTATGGCAACTGCTTTGCATCAAGAGAACACTTAAACTCAACCATCTGCCCTCTTCTCTCCTCCTTCCCGGTGCAGGTGAAAAGCAACCCAGGTAGATGCCTATCTCTGTGAAACTGAGATCAGGAACAAACTGGAGCACACTTGCCCTATTTCAGCCGGGATCTCATACTAACAATCCATACATTGCTCTGATATGGCAACCCCCATCAGAGGATCTCAGCACAATTTCTAAACATTTAATTCTCTTAATTAGTCTCGCAATACCCCTCTATAGTAGGTAAGAATTTTCATCCCCATTTTCCAGAGTCAAAATGTGGACACAAGAGAAGGAAGTGACTTTCCCAAGGTCACACAGGATGTCAGTAGTTGGCAAAGCCAGGAATATAATCTGGGATCTCTTTTGACTCCCACTCCAGTGCTTAACCACAAAGCTATTCTTGCTCTGTGAGCATCCATGTCTTGTAATGCAAGTAATCAATGTCCTTTCCATGGCAAGGAATCTATCCTTTAAAAGTGAAAAATGGCACTTTGCAAAATCAGAGGGGAGCCAAGGCCTGGAACCAGTATTTCTGTCCTGTGTGCAGAACTTGGATTAGTTTTGTAACCACTGGGTTAGGTTAGCATTAGAAAGCAGCAAGAAACATTCAGCCAATAATAATAATGCTAAGCAATTATATAGTGCTTTGTGCTGAACAAACACAAGCTAATTCATCACAGCCCTAGACCGGCTAAGTCCACCTCTTCTAAAACAGAATATGAAGCGCCTCAGGCAAAGGCTGACAGACTCAACCATCAGAGAAATGAGAAAAGGCTGGGGCTAGGGAAGGGGAAGAATTGAACAAGAATGAGGGGTTTGTATTAAAAAAACAAAGTCTTAAAAGCAAAAGCAGTGCAGGGGAAATCATTACTCACTCTGAACTCCCATTGCAGTCACTGGGCCAAATTCTGCTCAGTCATGCTGATGTCAACCAGAGTAACTTAATTGACTTCAGTGTAACTGAGTGCTGACCCAATAGCAATTTTGCTTGAATAATGACTGAAGGCCAAATTCTGTTCTCACTTACAGCTGTGCAACTCCATTGATTTCAATAAGGTTCCACAGGAGTGAAAGGAAAATTTGGCTGTGAATAAGAACTAGAATCCATTATGAATTCACACACACTTTTCCCCAACCTTTCTTCTGTTTTGTCAGTTTAAAGCACAAGCTCTTTGGAGCAGAGACTGTCTTACCCTATATTTGTACAATCCCTACCACAAGGAAACCCAACCATAATCAGAGCTCCATACAATCAATGGTAGTACAAATAATAAGTATTACTTTTTATATATAAAAATATTGCATTGAGTGAATTTCACTAGGAGTTGGACAACTAATTCCCTTTGACACCTTTGAAAAATCCTAGCTCAATAGCACCAAACACTACAGTTTGCAATAAGCAATTATTGTAGCAATTATTTTTTGATAAGGGACAGGACTTGTGCTGGTACCATTGGAATACATTTTAATTACAGACGGAGAAATTGGTCTGGATACAGTAAAATCCTTTGCCCAAAACTCAAACCAAATTATTCTTGAGACTGGAGGATGTTTGGGTCACATTTCCTCTCCCCAGCAGTTTTCATTTTGGTGACCTCTGCACTTTTCTAATTGATCTGAGCAGAAGCAGGAAGTTCCAGAAATCTTTTGAGGCCCTGTTTCTTGCAAGGCTTCAGATTTTGCAGACTCCAATCCCATAGGGACCAGAGATTCTGGGTGCTTTTCCAAATTGCACCTCCACATATTTAGGCTCACTCATTGCAGATTTCAGTGGGATTATAACATTGTCAATGACTAACAACTGAATGATTAGGTGACTTGTTCACCTTCCAGCCACTAAGAGCTATGGCTCGGCTTCACATTGTGGTTTCATACATGCCAGCCAGAATGTTACGTGGCACCTTATAACTCAGTTATGAGTACCTCCAGGAACCTAGAACTGCTTATTATATGGCACAGGGAGAGTTGCTGTCCTTAACCATTTGGTTTACATCTGAGCTTCAGCTAAAACAGAAAAGGAGAATCATGGGATTTTTTATTTTATTATTCATTTGGTTTTTTAATTGCTCCTTTGGTATTTCATGTGTTTAATCATATATCTTTAGAAGTAAATACACACCACCCCATGGATTTCCAGAGGAGGAGGGCATAGGGAGGAAGGGGACTATTTTCTTTCACCATATCAGTTTTCAATGTGACACACAGTTCACTGCAAGAAACAACCAGCCCTAATGAGAACACTTGCACAGTTGTTGTGCCCAGTGTCAGTTACTTGGCTCCTTCAAATAATCCAAACCCCACTCTGGAAGGTCAGTGTTTAAAGGGCAACGTGAATCAGGACGCTTCCTTTGTTGTTCATAGATCACTCCCACATCAGTAGCAAACTATCCTCGTTGAGATATTGACCCCATAATTTCTGCACAAACCCTGCAATTACTTTTACACAGTAATAGACTCACTCTGATGTCACTTATATCAGTTTTACACTGGTGTAACTCCAATGACTTCTGCATTTACACTAGAGCAAATGAAATCAGAATCAGGCCTGATGTCTTTACCCCTGAAACAACAGCACAGATTTGGTCCAGATAAAACCCTGTTTTCCAGGATGTAAGAACATTAAGATCTGAGATCAGTATAGAGTGCTCTGCTGTGCCTCCATTATCCCCTGCAGCCCTGACCTTCAGTAAGACAAACTGGTGAGAGATGACCCAAGAAACATTCAGTGTTTGAGCTTGGTTCTTATCACCACTCAAAGGTTGTATGTCGATCCACCAAGGTTTAGCTGGATTCTCCAAATGTGCAGAAACAGGCTGGAAATCCCATGGGAACAGTCACATGCAGTGTGCCTGGTGTCTAGCAGTGCCAGAAACAGCAGGAGAGAAGTCTTTCTGGCTGTATTTTGGCACATTGGAACCCAAGAGAATGCTCAGTGCTAAACCAAAAACTAATGAAAAAATAATTAACCAAACTTTCTCAAACCCCACCATATGTTCTATTTGGGTTACATTTGAGTTTTGGGCCAATGTTGGGTAAGGAAAGCAGGGAGGGGTTCTTGTTTCCTCTGAACCATCCCTGACACAAATGACTTCAATGGACAGACTAATCCAAAAAGCTTTGCAACCATCCCATGGGTGAGAGGGGAGTACAGCCACCAGGCCCCATTCATTCATTCATTCCTTGGCCTCACTGCTGTATCTGCCACCAAGGAGGCCAGTTCTGATCATGCCTTTTGTGCTGTGGCCCCCGTTCCACTAGGATTCAGCAATGACTTATTATCATAACTGGACAAGCCTTTGTTATGTTCTCATTTTAAGTGTTAAGGCCATCCAGGGTGCACGGTCCCTTTTTGTCTTTCTTAGTACAGTTAGTGGGAGGAAGGTTAGCCCAGAGATTATGACATTGGGCAAGGCTGTAGAAGACCCAGGTTTAATTCCCTATTCCACCACAGACTTGCCTGTATGACCTTGGGCAAGTCATTTAGCCTCTCTGTGCCCCACCTGCAAAATGGAGATAAAGCACTGCCCTACCTCACAGGGGTCCCAGAGAGGAAACAGACACCATCCACTGAAGCTTCATGAAATAACACCCCATGATCAAGTCAGTGCTGGGATACATAGACATTATTAGTGGGAGAGAGGCAGTGTAGCATCATCAGAAGTGGAACCAAAAAAAAACACCACTAATTGTTCAGCTTCTTTCCCTGCTGCTCATTTAAGAAAGGACCAGATTCACCACTGCTTACCTCCAGTTTTACATCAGTGTAATTTCATTGATCTCAAAGAGTTTACATAGACTGATGTAAAATTGGAGGAACACGATAACAAATCAGGTTCAAGTAACCTTTATTCCATTCACAAGCAGACAGCAAAAATCCTGCTCTCAGCCAGAAGTGCACTGCTTTCAGAAAAGGCTACAGGAGTCATGCATGCAAAAACAGGATCTGTCCCAAAGGGCCTCAGATGCATGTCTCTGTTTTAGAAGCCTTAATTGTAGTGACCTGCTTGGAACTTGGAAGGATGAGCACAGGTTGCAGGAGAGAAGAGTTTGGAGAAAGCATCAGGAAGTCAGCCTGTGTGTGCATGGCTAGAATGCTAGCTGCAGCATCTCTGTCAATAGTTCTCTTAATAAAAAGCCAGTTTAGTTTTAGTAACTTGGAGTCTTCACTTGTTATTACCCACAGGAAACGTTCAGAAAGTTATAAGGATAATAAGAAAGAAAGAGAGAGAGAGAGAGAAGCTCTTAGGGCCCAGTTCAGCAGTCCCTCCATACAGCAAGGCTCTTAACAGTAGCGTAGCCGGGGGGGAGCAGGGGGAGCAGCCGCTCCCCCTGTGAGGAGAAGCGGCGCTAAGGCGCTGCCTGAGCCTCGCTGGGGCGGCGCTTTAAAAGGCCTGAAGCGCTCCCCCCACAGCCCCGCTGCCGGAGCCGGGCTGGGGGGAGCGCTTTAAAAGGCCTGCGGCTCCTGCCGCTGCGGGGAGCTGCAGGCCTTTTAAAGCGCCGCCAGAGCCCCGCTGCCAGAGCTCCGGCGGCGGCGCTGTAAAGGGCCCGGGGCTCCGCAGCGTCTGGAGCCCCGGGCCCTTTAAAGCGCCACAGGGTGAGTAGAGGGGGAGCGGGGAGGCGCCTTTTTATAGTGCCGCTCCCCCTGTGCTCAAGACCTGGCTACGCTACTGGCTCTTAAGCAGTAGCATAGCCGGGCGGGGGGGAGCAGGGGCAGCGGCCGCTCCCCCTTGAGCAGAAGCGGCGGAAGCAGCGCCTTTTTTTAGCAGCACTAAAAAAAAGGCGCCGCTTCTTTTTAAGCGCCGCTTCTTGCACTCACCCGGCGGTGCTCCGGGTCTTCGGCGGCATTTTGGCGCGGGGTACCACCAAAGACCCGGAGTGAGCCGCCGAAGTGCCGTCGAAGACACGGAGTGCCGCCGGGTGAGTACAGGGGGAGGCGCCTTTTATAGCGTCGCTCCCCCTGTGCTCTGGACCTGGCTGCGCTACTGCTCTTAAGCACATCCAATTGCCATGCTAAAGTCCCATTGACATGAGAACATGCTTAAAAGCTTCGCTGAATAGAGATGGATTTTAGCTGATGCTTTATTGCTTTGCTGAATTGGGGTCTCAAAGTGGAGCAGAGCTAGGAAAGTGCAAGTTGAGGAATCGTTCAGTTCTATCTTAGTCTCATATCCTTTGCAGCATTAACCTGGTTTTTAAGCCCACCATACTCTTTGGCTTTACCAGCCTAACAGATCCAAGTAAGGATCTGGATCTCTCTCTCTCTCTCATTCTTGCTACAGCAGGATCAGAGTTCATTCTGTTTGCTTTTCTATGCCTTTTCTTTTCACTTTTTGGCCAACAATCCCCTGTTCTAGTTTGACTGGGCTCATCTGTTATTTCCTAATGCATCCTTGCCTTTTATTTGCCCATCAGAGTTGATGGTCAGATTTCAGATTCCCCTCAAACCTGTTCCTGAGGCTTTGAGAGTCCCCATTGATTCAGGGCAGGATCCCAGGCTGGGAAGACCACAATCATATCCTCATTCTTTATCCAGTTTAATTTACTTTTGACACCAGGAGTCTTAAGCTTCTCATCTTACCCTCACTGTGGACTCTGACCACTGCAACAGCCCTCAATGGCTTTGCTTGCACTAACTGGAGGAGGGAGGGGGGATGACATCATGAGAAGCAGTTTCCACGGAGACAGACAGTGGTCATTACTGGTTCCCATGGCACTGGGTAAGACATGCACTGGTGTGAAGAATACACACCCGCCAGGCTATTTGTATCCCATCTAATCATCTTAGAAGTTAAACAGTTTGCCTTTATTCCCTCTATTTTCAGAGTCTAACGGCCACAGATGAGCTAGCAGAACCAGTGGGACTGAAAGATTCTTTCTTCCCAGTGCTTTGCTGTGCCAGCACTTGGCTATGGACAAAGAGCTGAATAATTCTGTCCTGACCAACCCTGCTGAAGACTTAATGAATTCACTAGAGTTGCTCAGGTGTGGCCAAGGGCAGAATTTGGCGTAAAGGGGCTCCCTTCAGCCCTGCCAACTAGACCATGAATTTAACAACCCTGTCTCCTGGCAGTGCAAGCCTGGCTCCTGTAGTCTGCGAAGTTACCATGCATTAGAGTGATGTAATGGGCTGCACCATGGGACCATTCAGAAGCTGAAGTGTGTCCAGAATGCAGCAACCTGTTTAAGAAGCTGAACTTTTCATGGGGCTCTGTGAGGTGTAATAGTGGCCAATGGGCTTATAGTTGGAATTCCAGGTGTTGGTTCTGACCTTTAATGTTCTAAATGGTTTGTATCCCCGTCAACTGCAAGACAGCCTCTCTCCTCGCTCCACAGCAGCAATCTGAGGAATTGTCTCAATACAGAGAGGAGGGAGCTGCTGGCACGGCATCCTCTGGAATATATTTCCCCTAGGCTTCCTCATTGCTCAGATTTATTCACCTTCCAGCCATGTTGCAAGGCTTTCCTTTGTATACAAGTATTTGAGGTGGGAATGGATGAAGGTGGGATCAGGGGGTGGGAGTGAGTTGTTAGTGTATGGATGGTTAGAGGTGGGTTTTGGAGGGCCAAGATAATTGCTGGTTTTTGTGTTGCTTTGAATCATAGAACTGGAAGGGACCTGGAGAGGCCATCTAGTCCAGTCCCCTGCACTCAAGGCAGGACTAAGTATTATCTAGACCATCCCTGACAGGTGTTTGTTCAACCTACTCTTAAAAATCTCCATGATGGAGATTCCGTAACCTCCCTAGGCAATTTATTCCAGTGCTTAACTACCCTGACAGTTAGGGAGTTTTTCCCAATGTCCAACCTAACCCTCCCGTGCTGCAATTTAAGCCCATTGCTTCTTGTCCTCTCCTCAGTGGTTAAGAAGAACAATTTTTCTCCCTCCTCCTTGTAATAACCTTTTATGTACTTGAAAGAGTGGAAAGGGGTGCACACTAAAGCATGAGATGGCCACTCTCAGTGCGTAAGCATTAAGGATACATAGATAAATATAGCTACCTTACTGGCAAAGGTTGCTATATTCATTCATGCTAAGAAGCTCACCAAAGCCCTGGAGACTACACTAGAGTGATCGGTCACAGCCTCAGATGAACAGGGATAAGTTAAATACTGAGCCTGCAGAGCTCAATACCAGAACATTATGATAACAAATAAAGGTTTGTATTAAATTAACATAAGAGGAATATGGTATCCCATTTGCTTACCAGTTCAATTCCAGACCAGGTTGACAGCAACTGAAAGTCATTACCATCGGGTTCCTGTTTGTTGGCCTGTATGAAATAATTGGTCTCTACTAACCTTTTTAGTTGCTCTCACTGTGCAGCCCCAATGAGTAGCAGGAGCAGGAGCGCTAGTGTCGACAAGGCAGGGGTGGCTGCTGACATTTCAAATACCAGGTCATCTAGACCTGTTCTGACACAGTGATCAAAAACTCTAGCCCTGCCCCCATTGCAACAATGAAGGAACTGCACCGGCTCTATGGATGGTGGGAAATTTTAGGGGGGAAAAGGCCAGTGCAGACCCAGCTTTTCATTGGACCCTAAACCGGGAATAGAATTTGTCTTTAACTTAAAAAGTTTTCTCCTCTAAACTGATCCCTTCCTTCCTTGGACTTTCAGCCTCTCATCACCCCACAGTTCTCCCCACAAGTGGTGGAAATAAGCTACATAGGCTCAGCCTACCATAATTGAGTGATGACTGCAAGAAGATTAAAAGAATTAATCCCCATAATATATGGAAAGGATTGGGAGTGTTTCATCTCCTTTTCCCTTTACAAACAATCTCAAGTTTCTTTGTGGGAGGGGAGGATAATGGAAATTCCTGTGGATCATTCCTAAGACCAAAGGGGTTTGGAGAGATTTTTTCAGCTTCTCCCGCCCTCCCCCGTTGTAAATTATGATACAAAAGAAACAATCTTTGCAGACCATGTAACTCACAATGGGCTGAAACATTATCTCTAAAACTATTTGCCTGCTTCCTGCTAACATAAACATATTAGACATGTGTGTATATATTTCTTAAGCAGCTAAAAAAAAAGTAAGTGGAGGTAGATGGTCTTTCAGGCTTTTGAGCAGAATATTGTTATAAACGTGGGTCATATTTATAGCTGAACACCTCATGAAAGTGTGCACAGGCTGATATACATTTGTTATTAGGTCTAATAGTCTTTTTTTAACTGCGGCAGAAATTTGCATTTCTTTGCCTTTACCATGAGACACACCGCAGCCTTCCTGCAGAAGAAAGAACAGGCACCACGGATCAGTCTGATATATCAGCACTTAATACACTTTCACAGTACTCAGGATCAAAGCATACAAGGAGTTAAATCCCCACCCTAATGAGCTGTGTGGGGTTAAAGCAGAGAAAGCTGAAACCAAGCTTAAGGAAATGTTTTAAACCACCATCACCACCCACGAAAAAAACCCAAATCCACCCTAATTGTAGAATCATCTGGGCTGGAAGGGAGCTCTCCTGGACCAACTCCTGTAACAGCAACACCAGCCCAATGAACTACATAATCCACTCCAGAGTTTGATTAGAATAATACCCTTCACACTCCCATGGTGCCTTTGATCCAAAGATCTCAAAGTGCTTTAACCAATGGGTTGGTGTAATTTTCCCTGTTTTACTAATGGGAAAAACTGAGGTCTAGGTAGGTTAAGAGTCCTGCTCAAGGTCACCCAGTAAGTCAATATCAGAGCAGGTAATAGGTCTTCTGACTCCCACTTCCCTACCAAACCGAAGCAGCTGCCTGGGGGAACAGAGGACCAAATGCAGATGTATGCAAACCTGTAACCAACTCTTCCTGCAAGCCCTCAGTAAAGCATTCACGGTTCAACACCTCTCTTGTTGCCTTCTTAAAAAGGATGTTAAATCTTGCACTGTGGTAGCGCTGACTCTATGCAACATGCTGAATGTGGGTCTATGGAACCGAACATCAGCACACAGCTGAGTGTTGGTGTTCTCCGTAACTGGCACTGGCTTGGCCCACGGTATTTGATCCAAGAAGGTGTCTGTCTCTCCCTGCTCCACACAATGCAGTCCCATTATTCCAAAGACCATGGCTTCACAGCCCTAGCCTGCAGAGATGTAGTGTGAAGAGCTCAGTCATGCATATATAGTATCATTTGATATGACTTTGGGAGCAGCTCCATTAACAGATGCTATTCTGTGCTGGTTGTGAATGGGGAGTAGCCGTCTGAGGCCTTGCTAGGCTTCTCAGCCTCTGAACATGCATCTGGATGTTTCTATGCAGCTAATTCAAGGGAGTCAGATAAATTAGAGGGTAAGGACTACACCCTTGTTCCCTGGGACACACCTGAGAAACTCAGGGGCTGGACGGAAGGAATTCACTGCCCTTTCTCCAGGCTACTGAGCAATTGCTACTGCAGCCTTAGGGAACCCCTAGTGCTCCTGTGCACTCTCCATCTTAGGCCTTGTCTACACTGGCAAGTTTCTGTGCAGTAAAGCAGCTTTAATTGCTGTAACTCACGAGGTGTACACACTGCCAAGCCACTTAGGGCTGGTCTACACTGGGGGGGAGGGGAGGGGATTGATCTAGGATACGCAACTTCAGCTACCAGAATAGCATAGCTGAAGTCGACGTTGTGACGGGTTGGGGTCACAGAGACCTGCTTGGTGCTGCCACCTGGTGTGCCAAGGCAACTTCTGCCCCTGCTTCCAGGCCTTTTCCAGCTTGGGACTCCCGAATCCTGTCTGTTTTGAGCCAGATTCCACTGATCTGCTGCAAACACAGACCCAGGTCCGAACCAAGTCCACTCACAACTGTAAGGCTCCTGGAAGCGCTCTTGCCTTTGACACCCAGGTGTCCAACTCCCAAGGAGGTTCAAACCCTTAATAAATCCGTTTTACCCTGTATAAAGCTTATACAGGGCAAACTCATAAATAGTTCGCCTTCTATTTCAAAGATAGAAAGATATGCACAGCTGTTTGTCCCTCCCCCCCCCCCCCCCCGGGTACCAACTCGTACGTCAGGAAACTTAATGAGTAAAAAGTGATTTTAATAAGTACAGAAAGTAGGATTTAAGTGACTCCAAGTAGTGACAGACAGAACAAAGTGAATTACTAAATAAAATAAAATAGAACACGCAGTTCTATGTCTAATCGCCCTATGTACAGCTAAAAACCTCACTAGGTCCAGTAAACAGGCTATCTTCCTTCTAGCCTGGGTCCAGCAATCACTCACCCCCCTAATGTCTTTGTCCTTTGTTCAGTCTCTTTCAGGTGTCCTTAGGGGGTGGAGAGTCTCTCTCTTTAGCCAGCTGAAGACAAAATGGAGGGGTTTCCTAGGGATTTAAATAGATTTTCTCCTCTGGGTGGACACCCCTCCCTCTCCCTCTCCCTCTCCCTCTCCCTGTGTAGCATCCAGTTACCAAATGGAGTTGGGGTCACATGGACAAGTCACCTGTCCATGCACAACTCAGTTCCTTCTCAGACCAGCCACATTCCTGGCAAAGCTCAGATGTGGATTGGTGTCTGCAAGTTCTATTGTCTGTTAAGTGCTTCTTGATTGGGCACTTAACCTGCACATTCCTTTCTCAAGAAATACAACCAATATTCATAACTTCAACTACAACAATGATACATGCATATAAATGGGAGGAATAAATTCAGTAGATCATAACTTTCACAGAGATATGTTACATGGCACATGTAGCATAAAACATAGTCCAGTTACATCATGTATACATTTATAAGCATCTCCCCATAAAGTTTTATGGGGTACACCATCACAGACGTTTCCTAGATCGAAAGTAAAAGTACTTACATCGGATCCACGCAGCACAGGCTCGCTCCCCCGTCGACTCCGCTTCCTCCTCTCGCTGAGCAGGACTTCCAGAGTCGACGGGGAGCACTTCTGGGATTGATTTATCGCGTCTAGATGAGATGCAATAAATCGATCCCCGATAGATCGATTGCTACCCGCCGATTTGGCGGGTAGTATAGATGTACCCTTAGTGAGCAGAAACTGCGCAGTTGCACCACTGTAAAAAAACCACCCCGACGAGAAGCATACAGCTTTCTGTGCCAGGGGTACAGTGCCGTGGTGCCAGTGTAGACACCCTGGTCGATTACAGCGCTGCGATTGGCCTCCAGGAGGTGTCCCACAATGCCTGTTCTCGCCTCTCTGGTCATCGGGTTGAACTCTACTGCCCTGCCCTCAGGTGACCAACCATCAGCCCCACCCCTTAAATTCCTTGGGAATTTTGAAAGTCCCCTTCCTGTTTGCTCGGTGACGTGTGCAGTGGTCACAGCGCATCTTTCCAGGTGACCATGCCTGCTCCATGCACCAGGCAATCCCCCACTTGGAGCAATGCCAAGCTTCTGAACCTCATCAGCATTTGGGGAGAGGAGGCTGTGCAGTCCCAGCTGTGCTCCAGCCGTCGGAATTATGATACCTACAGACAGATTTCATGATGCATGACAAAGGGGCCATGTCTGGGACACATTCAGTGCAGGGTCAAAGTGAAGGAGCTGCGGAACGCCTACCACAAGGTGCGGGAGGCAAACTGCCACCCCGGTGCTGTGCCTATGAGCTGCCAGTTCTACAAAGAGCTGGACACGATACTCAGTGGCGACCCCACCGCCACTGCGAAGGCCACTATGGATACTTTGGTGGCTTGCGTGCCAGTCGAGAGTAGACCGAGCCAGGAGGAGGAAATCTTGGACAAGGATGTGGAGCGGGAGGGGGACCCAGAGGCAGAGGAGGACTCGGAGGTCAGAGATCCATGCAGCCAGGAGCTCTTCTCTACCCCAAGGAGGCTAGCCAGTCACAGCTGTTAGAGCTTAGCAAAGCACAAACAGAAGACGAGACCCCTGATAAGTGGCATTGATTTTGGGAATCGCTTTAAATGAGATGTTGGGGGCAGGAGGGTTGCAGAAAGCAGGCTTGTGTCTCTATGATGCACGTACCGCCACATACCTAATCTGAGCAGCGGGACAGGGTGTTGATTGACTCCCTCACTTCACAGGAATCTGCCTCAGATCTCCAGAAAACTCTCATGGAGATACTAGGCAATCCACTGCCTCAGGTTCTTTGGCAGAGCTGCTTTGTTTCTTGCCCCATTAAGGGCAACTTTCCCACACCACTCTGCCGTCACTGTGGTGGGGGGACCATTGCTGCACACAGGTTAGCCACATAAGGGCCAGAGCGTAAGCCACAGTCTTGGAGAAGACCCTCCCTTGATTCCCTGATCACCCTCAGCTGCCTGTGGAAAATGGGGGGACAGTAATTATTATAAGCCAGCCATTCCCCCCACACAGAGATGGCTCTCCCCAAAGCCACATGCCCAGTGTACAGTACAGTCCTGGAACACTGATTGCCCCTGCCCCTGTCGTTACTCACCATTTTGGGGGTCTTGTAGCTCATGTGTGCTTGCCTGGGGTCAGCCAGTTAGTGACAGGTATGAGAATAGTGGCTGTGTTTTAAATCGCTGAATCAGTGGTCTGTGTGTTGCAAACAATACTGCTTCTGTAAAATGTTGCATTTTGGCTTCACAGATCTGAACTTGGGAGCCCAGCCTCCCTCTTTGTTATCGCTGGCTGAACGGCTGCGCAGAATTAGAAAGCAGCCACAAAGAACTAAGGAGGACTTTCTACTTGAGGTCATGATGCACTCCGCGGCTGAAAAACAAGAATTGAAGGAGTGGTGGGACAGCGAGAAGAGGAACTGAAAGGAAAACATGGCGCACTAGAACAAAGCCACAGCATGGCTCTTAAACGTTATGGAGCGCCAAGCGGACACGCTCCAGGCACTACTAGCACTGCAAACCAAGCAGCTCCGCGCCCGCCCTCCCCTGCAGCCACTGTCACAAAACTCTTTCCCATGCACCCCCCAAACACCACCAACACACTCTTATCAACCTCCTGGCTCCAGTCTGTACCCACTGCATTTTGCTCTTCCTCCATCACAGTCCAGCCCAGCGGACTCCCAGTACCCACTGCACTCAATACCCGTCCCTCTGTAGTTTAGCCCTGCTGAAGTACAGTACCCGCTGCACTGTACTCCAAAGGAGAAGGCTGGATATGATACCTGGACATACACAAATCTATAACGGTCGCAGGACCCCCACCTTCACCTGGGACCCTCCCTTCCCCCATCCCCCTCAGTGGTGATGTGGTTTTTTTGTTTGTCTCCTCCAGTTGTTGTTTTTTAATAAAATAATTGTTTTGGTTTGAGAGCAATCTTTACTCCATTAATTGAAAGCAAACGGAGCCCTTCAAAGCAACAGGAAATTTTCTTACATCTTCATAGTGCATCGTCCGCACCATTCACAATCACCTCCTAGCATTACAATCACTGCACTCCCAAGCATAGCAACAAATATTAGTGGCTTTCAGTTTCAAATTGCTGCCTCAAATCATCCCTGATCCTTATGGCCCCTCTAATAGCCCTGGGCTCTGCTGCTCAAATTCAGCCTCCAGGCGCTGAGCCTCAGTGATCCAGCCCTAAATGAAGCTTTCACCCTTCCCTTCACAAATATTATGGAGCATACAGCACGCAGCTATAAGCATAAGAATATTGTCATCGGCCAGGTCCAGCCTCCCATATAGGCAGCGCCAGCGGGCCTTTAAACAGCCAAAAGCACACTCAACAGTCATTCTCCACTTGCTCAGCTGTCGTTGAACCACTCCTTGCTGCTCTCAAGGTGCCCCGTGTATGGCTTCATAAGCCACGGCATTAAGGGCTAGGCAGGGTCTCCAAGAATCACAATGGGCATTTCGACTTCCCCTACAGTGATCTTCTGGTCCGGGAAAAAAGTCCCTGCTTGAAGCTTCCTGAACAGGCCAGTGTTCCAAAAGATGCATACGTCATGCATCTTTTCGGACCAGCCTGTGTTAATGTCTGTGAAATGCCCACAGTGATCCACAAGCGCCTGGAGAGCCATTGAGAAATACTCTTTCCAATTAATGTACTCGGTGGCTAGGTGATTTGGTGCCAGAATTGGAATATGCATGCCATCTTTCACCCCTCCGCAGTTAGGGAAGCCCATTTGTGCAAAGACATCCACAATGTCACGCATGTTTCCCAGAGTCACACTCTTTCAGAGCAGGATGCGATTAATGGCCGTGCACACTTCCGTCAACACGAGTCCAGCTGTCGACTTTCCCACTCTGAACTGGTTAGCGACCTATCGGTAGCAGTCTGGAATTGCCAGCTTCCACAGTGCAATCGCCACACGCTTCTCCAACGACAGGGCAGCTCTCATTCTTGTGTCCTTGCGGTGCAGGGCTGGGGTGAGCTCATCACACAGTCCCAGGAATGTGGCTTTTCTCATCTGAAAGTTCTGCAGCCACTGCTCATCATCCCAGATGTGCATGACGATGTGATCCCACCATTGAGTGCTGGTTTCCCGAGCCTAAAAGCAGCATTCCACTGTGGTCAGCACCTCCGTGAATGCCACGAGCAATCTCGTGTCGTAGCTACTACACGTGGTGAGATCAATGTCTAATTCCTCTTGCCTTTGTAGTTTAAGGAATAACGCCACAGCCACTCGTGACGTGTTAGTGAGAGCGAGCAGCGTATTGATCAACATTGCGGGATCCATTCCTGCAGACCAAAGAGGCAGAGCACGCAGTACACAAACAGTGAAAAGATGGTGCCAAATACAGACCGAAGCACAGGAATTGCTGGGATGCGAAACAATGCATCACGGAGCATTGGGACAGGACCCAGGATTCCCCGTGACCCCCTTTGCCCTCCCACAACTCTTAGCGGCAGCAGAGGAAGAGATGCTCTGTGGGATAGCTGCCCAGAGTGCACCATTCCGAATACCGTTGCACACAAGAGTGTGCACGCTATTGCACAGAAAGCTGACAGTGTGAACACACAACAGCGGTTTCCCTTCAGCACTCTCTGAGTGGTGTTGTAACTGCCAGTGCTGTAACTCTGCCAGTGTAGACATACCCTTAGAGGGCAATGGCCAGCAGATGTGAGCACTGGATCCACACTGAACCGCTGGTCTGCACCTCCCCTGCCTATACCCTACTTGCACTGGGGTGTGCCCTGTGTGGGCCATTTCTGCTGCACTTGGAAAATGGTTCTCAGACTACTGTACTCCTTTCAGGAGTCTGATTTGTCTTGCATACCGCAAGTTTCACCTCACTTAAGAACTACTTGCTTACAAAATCAGACACAAAAATACAAAAGTGTCACAGCACACTATTGCTGAAAAATTGCTTACTTTCTCATTTTGACCATATAATCATAAAATAAATTGATTGGAATATAAATATTGTGCTTACATTTCAGTGTGATACTTGAGCCTGATTTTCACTTGTGAGCCTTGTCTGAAGCCAGAGCCCTGGATGGTAGAGTTGAAACCTGAGTCCTATCGCATGGGGCTGAAGCATGTCATTTACCTTCGTGGGGCTCCCTGTGGCATGAGGACCCAGGCATTTGCCCTGCTTGCCACCCACTAATGCTGGCCCTTCACTTGTGAACCCCCCTCCCTCAAACTCATCCCGTGACCCCCCTGGAAGTCACAACCTCCAGGTTGAGAAACACTGATCTAGATGAGTTGAGTTCCCCTATAAGACCTCTGTGTTCCCCCAGGAGTACACATACCCCTGTTTGAAAACCACCACACTTGGGGCTTTTAGCAGCCCTGCCAAAGGAGGATTTGCTCCCTCAGCCTCTCTCTTGTCTGTACCATGTGTCTCTCAGACTCCCATTCATTGGCTGGGAGTTGCATAGGGAAAGCAAGAGCATTTTCTGACAGAAGCCAAATTGCTTGATAGGAGTCAAATGTTGGTATCATGTGAGCCATTAATAGCGCACAAACCAAGGGCCTTAACCTGGCTGCTGCCCTTGAGTTATCCCGTTAGCACAGAGGTACTGATGTGAGCTGTACTGATGTGTCCGCCTCGCTTTATGAAACCATTCTACTCATAAACCTCCCAGGGTTTTGCAGCATTTGATACACCGCAAATTAAAGCAATAAACAAAACTTCAGAGGGAAGCCATCACTGCCAATTAGATCATCTGGATTTCACTTCTATCCAAACCAGACTGGGATAGAGATATAACTCTGCACACAAAGGCAAACAACACTGTGACTCCATCTCTGGCTCTTCTCCAATTCCTTGGCCCATGTTACAGCGAGGCAAGGCCTGAGTTGGCATCTTTTCAGCCAGATCTGACATGTATTAACCACTCTCTTTGGAAATAAAATACAAGCCAAGGAAGCAGCCCCAAGACTCCCCCACCAGGCCTCAGCACGCTCTCAAGCTAAGTAATTGTGATGAGTCCTTTCACACTACCGTCAGTCTCCTCACTTTATTTTACAAAGAACATTATACCCATAGGCCCTAGCGACCTCTGCAAGGGCTCCTGTCCCACAAGGGAGGGGAAATGTTGAGAGTTTCCACTTGCAGAATTCTCTACAAATTCTCCTCTCAGGATTTGACCCCCTTCTTCCTCTCCTGGAAGTGGCTGAGTATTAGACAGCCCACCCAAAAAACAATGGATCCCCAAAGGCTTTGGGCTTCCACCCTGCCTCCTCGCTCCCTCAGCTATCCCAGTGCTTCCAGTCACTGCTGCCAGGGGTGGTCCTATACTCACTTGAAATATCCCTTTACCCTCAGGAGGAGAATACACAGAAAGCAGGGAAGTTATTGCAGACAAGTTCAGGTTTAATTTACCTACTCGAGTCCAGAAGGTTTCCAGGGAATATGAGGCTGCAGAGAGCAGCCATCCGACCCCACACCCCAAGACACCATCCCAGCCTTCCCCCTCCATCTGAGCAGGTTTCAAACCTCACAGAAAAGACTCCGGGGGGATGGGGGGGAGAGGTGTCAAAGGAAGGTAGAGAAGGTCCATGCCATGGAGACAGCACTCTTCCTGTCTTCCACACTCTCCAGTTGGAATTCATTGACTCTCCAGCCCCTCCATTTGTGGGATTTATTATCCTATGTAGTGACATTGGGAGATGGGTGATATTTTTTCAGCAAATAGTAATTTTGCCTCAAAAAATGCATTTTGGGAGGCAGCAAAATTATTAGTGGATTTGGCAACTAGTTTTGACTGGAAAATAAAAGAACACAAAAAATTTGGAAATGTCAAAACAGTTTGTTTTGAGGGGGCAAAAATCGAAATGACCCATTTAGAGAACATTGATTCAAATTGACATTTCAGATCAACCTGAATGAATTTTTTTCTGGTTTTCATTTCAGGAAGGAAAAAAACAAACAATTTTTGTTCAGTTCAGCCAGCAAACCGGGGGGGTGGAGGCAGGGAGGAGATCAATCAATCAATAATTTGTTCAGCTCTAGTGATGCTATCATTATATAGTGACTTTGATAGACTTAAGCCAAGTGTACCTCCAAGTGTAGATGCAGCTTATCGTGGATCACTGAGCAAAATAAGCTATCCTGGCAAAAGCACTTTTATTGCATCTAGACTAGCACTTTTGCTGGTATAGAAATGTCAACCCCCATCCCCATCCCAAAAAGTCACTCCCCTAACCAACATTACTATACTGTCAGAAGACTCTCAGCGTAGACCCTGGCCCATGTCATAACCTTCTCATATGTGAGTGCAAGAAGATACTTTTGAGCTAGTATTATCATGGCAGCTAAATCCAAAGCAGCAGGCTCAGGCTAATTATTCCTGTTTGGTACCTGTCAGGCCTTTCCTGGTAATTCAAACAGTTATTAGCAATTAATGATGTAAAACAAACAAAGCTCAGAGCATTCCTTCTAAATGCTTCTAAGGTTGCCTGTGTTGGAACTGGAGAAGGCCTTGTGAGTGGCTCTGCCATTGTGAGATAGAGCCACTTACATTATGCTCTTCTCTATCATGAGAGGCAATCACAGTTTCATTGTCTGGTTTTGGATGCCGATTTTAACCTGTGGAATTAGCCCCTCCCCAGGCATCTCCCTGACAAGCAGTCAGTGTGCTACGGCAAGGCTCAAACAGCTCAAGGTCTGAATTTGTGTCAGTATTCTGGGTACAGTGCAAAAGTTAGAAGAATCCAAGTCAAAGCCAAAGTCAATGCTGTGAGCTCAGGAGCAGAATCAGTCATGGCAGTTCTCTGGGGATCCACACTGTTGCCTGAACACTTCCTGCTATGTCCAGTTGGCTTATATGGGGTCAAGTGGCCAACTGGGAACTTTCAGGGCAGCATCCAATCAGGTCTCTCAGGCGGGACTTCCCATAGTGTACACCTGCTGCAGTGTGGAGCTCGCAGGAAGCAGCTGGGTTACAGCTGGTGCTGTCTAGTACCTGATGGCTCTCCTGACCTGTGTTCAAGTCCTGTTAAACCTTGTGCAAGCCTCTTCTCCACAATTACCAAGGTCCCCAAAATTTTCCAAACCCTTACATTTGACAATTAGTGGCAAGGCCTAGCAGAACATTTGTTGGTCTTTGCAACAGCTTCTTTCAAATTTCCAAGCACAATATCTTTCTCCCACGCCTATGTTTAGGCTTGGAAGGATTAGATTATTGGTAAATGTCGGTAAGCATTGATTTCACCATACACACATAAACCACCAAAAAAACCTTTCTGTTGATAATGATCAAAATTTATAGTTAGGCAAAGTGAGAAAAATGCTGCTTGAGAATTTAAGAGTCAAAATCCAGGGCTTTTGACTTTTAAATTAGGCTTGTTACAAATGGGCTGGCGAATGAATAGTAAAAACAGGTATGATGTACTGATTTAAGGATATTTGTTCTGGATATTTTGACTTGTGATGTTGGCAATTTGTGTTTTAGTGCTTTGCAAAGCTCTAACTTTTTAAATCTCGTGTCTACTATCATTCAATAATTGTCTGACTCCTCCCTGCATAATTTCCTGCAACTGTGAAAATTTTAAATCTATACAAATTGAAAAAACTGCTAAAAAATAAACATTGATATTAGCTGTCAAAATTATTTTAAAAAATTGAATTCTGCCAAGACTACTTGTATTGCATGCCTCTGAAGAGGAGATGCAAAAGATCTGAATGCCCTTTATAGGTTACTGTAGTCTTAATTGCAGCCAGAACTGCTCAAACCACTGAAAGATAATGATTCTATTGCTCTAGAATTATACTCTTCCCAATGCTAACTCAAATGCATGCTTGTGGGCTGGGGTGACTATTATAATCCAGGAGCTTGTTATCCATAATTAGCCATTCCAAGTCTCTGAAACACAATGAATGCATTAAAATTTGGGCCAGCAGCCTTGTATAACAGTCTGATTAACCTTGCACATAGCGGGGTGCAGAAATGGAATTAAAGCTCTTTGCATAAGATACAGACATTTCCCACCATTCTGTATGTGTAAAATTCATGAGTTTTGGTTGAAAACATTTTATTTTATTTGTTACATAAACCAGACTTAGTCTAAGGCTTCCTCATCAGCTATGACATCTAAGCCTACCTGTCTGTCTCTTTGAAGCTCCACATAATGTCACCGTCATCCATGTAAATGTGCTTGGGATCAAATTTCCTGCTGAGGTTGCAGAATTCCGAGGAGCCCAAAGACTGTGGAATGAAATAGAAATTTACACTGGAGGTGTAAGATCCACTGAGCAATCTGGGACCACAGTATTTCTGTTGCCTGAAAGGACAATAGAAGAAGCTCACCTAGGGCCAGATCCAAAGCCCACAGTAGTCAATGGGAGTCTTAAATTGGGATGATATGGGAGGCTTACCAGTGTGAGTGATGCGTGGTAACTGGGAGACCTGGGTGGTGACTGTCCATTCCTTGGGCATGGGGAACTGTGGAGGGAATAGAAAGCTGATCTATGCCCTTCTCTCATTCAGTTTGCAGCACTGTGGCTTTAGAAAAGGTCATGTGCCCAATTCTGCTCTTGGTGATATGCAGGTGACCCCACCAATCGTAATTCGTCATCCACACATTGGCCAGTCTGTTTGTCTGACACTTGACCTCAGCACAGTAGCATCTGTGTAACTGAGAGCAGACCATGGCCCCCTTCCATCTCAGGCAACACTGCAGTAGGGACTGAAGGGGATAGATGGAGGCCACAGACAAACAAGTGGGCAGATCTGACAACCCCAAGGCTGGGTTCAGCCTGGTGTGGGAGGCCAGCATGGAGCCGATGAGCCATTTACTACCTATCTCCCACCAGAGTTTGCTCCTGTGTTGATACTAGCATCAACACAGGGCAGCAGGCAAGCTGCTGGAACATGCTCTATTCAGAGTCTCCCAGTGGCTGGATCAGCCATTGGCACAGGCTAGGGTAATGCTGAGAGTGGTCCTAACTTGTGCCCTTACTGACACAGTCTGTATCAGGCTTGCAGCAGCAGGGAGTTGCAGGACAACAGGACCTCACGAGTCACACCTCCTCCCACCCCTGGTCTGCTCCCACCCTAGAGCACTCGCTGGGTGTTTCAGCAGGCGTGGAGCAGGGCTGGTGAAATTGACTATTCAGCAAGTGGCTTTGCACCTGCCCTGTGGCCCTTTGTGCCTGCACAGGCCATAGCATAATGCTGAATCTGGCCAGTGGGGCTTTGGCTTGTCTACATGCAGAAGCTGCACCAATTTAAATTAAACGGTTTTAAAAACCAATGTGCCTAAATTGGTGCAAAACCCTGTGTGTGCACTCTTATCTCTGTGTAAACCTGGCTTAGATCAGGTTAGCTTGTTCCTAAATACAGTGCACAGTACTGGAACTGTACTCCACCCTATACAGTAACTGGAACCAAAAGAACTCCATCCCTTTTAACTCACACCTTTGGTTACGTGGTGCAAGTTTGCGTGGACACCCTCATTTCAGATAAGGCTCAGCCTATGGCAATATAACAGAAATCATTAAAATATCAACTTCAATTACATTGACATATGCATCTACAGGCTTTCCCCAGAAATAACTACAGGTGTGAATCACAACCCATGTAGTAGTTAGTTCAGTTCCAGTGACCATGGAGACACACCCTCACAGGTGCAAACGAAGGGTATGTCTATCCGTACAGCGCTGCATTGGCGCAGCTGTACTGATACAGTTGTGCCGCTACAGCACATCTGGCAAAGATGCTCTATGCTGACAGGAGAACTCTCCCGCCGACATAACGCTGTGCACACAAACGCTTATGTTGGTGTAACTTATGTTGCTCAGATGAATGGAATATGCACATCCCTGAGCGACACACATTTTGCTGACATAGGCTATAGTGTAGACATAGCCTAAACCAATATAAGATGGGTTTAAACTGTCATTACCGTCCACTCACAACGTTGCACCAGTTAAACTAAATCAGTTTAAAATCATCTCTTTACTTAAACTGGTCTAGTTCTGTGGATCTGAGTTACTACAGAGAATTCTTTCCTGGGTGTCTGGCTGGTGAATCTTGCCCACATGCTCAGGGTTCAGCTGATCGCCATATCTGGGGTCGGGAAGGAATTTTCCTCCAGGGCAGATTGGCAGAGGCCCTGGGGGTTTTTCGCCTTCCTCTGCAGCATGGGGCACGGGTCACTTGCTGGAGGATTCTCTGCACCTTGAAATCTTTAAACTATGATTTGAGGACTTCAATAGAATCATAGAATCATAGAATCTCAGGGTTGGAAGGGACCTCAGGAGGTCATCTAGTCCAACCCCCTGCTCAAAGCAGGACCAACACCAACTAGATCATCCCAGCCAGGGCTTTGTCAAGCCTGACCTTAAAAACCTCTAAGGAAGGAGATTCCACCACCTCCCTAGGTAACCCATTCCAGTGCTTCACCACCCTACTAGTGAAAAAGTTTTTCCCAATATCCAACCTAAACCTCCCCCTCTGCAACTTGAGACCATTACTCCTTGTTCTCTCATCTTCTACCACTGAGAACAGTCTAGATCCATCCTCTTTGGAACCCCCTTTTAGGTAGTTGAAAGCAGCTATCAAATCCCCCCTCACTCTTCTCTTCTGCAGGCTAAACAATCCCAGTTCCCTCAGCCTCTCCTCATAAGTCATGTGCTCAAGCCCCCTAATCATTTTTGTTGCCCTCCGCTGGACTCTTTCCAATTTATCCACATCCTTCTTGTAGTGTGGGGCCCAAAACTGGACACAGTACTCCAAATGAGGCCTCACCAGTGCCGAATAGAGGGGAATAATCACGTCCCTCAATCTGCTGGAAATGCCCCTACTTATACAGCCCAAGATGCCGTTAGCCTTCTTGGCAACAAGGGCACACTGTTGACTCATATTCAGCTTTTCGTCCACTGTAACCCCTAGGTCCTTTTCTGCAGAACTGCTGCCCAGCCATTCGGTCCCTAGTCTGTAGCAGTGCATGGGATTCTTCCGTCCTAAGTGCAGGACTCTGCACTTGTCCTTGTTGAACCTCATCAGATTTCTTTTGGCCCAATCCTCTAATTTGTCTAGGTCCCTCTGTATCCTGTCCCTACCCTCCAGCGTATCAACCACTCCTCCCAGTTTAGTGTCATCTGCAAACTTGCTAAGAGTGCAGTCCACACCATCCTCCAGATCGTTAATGAAGCTATTGAACAAAACCGGCCCCAGCACCAACCCTTGGGGCACTCCACTTGATACCGGCTGCCAACTAGACATGGAGCCATTGATCACTACCCGTTGAGCACGACCATCCAGCCAGTTTTCTATCCACCTTACCGTCCATTCATCCAGCCCATACTTCCTTAACTTGCTGGCAAGAACACTGTGGGAGACTGTATCAAAAGCTTTGCTAAAGTCAAGAAATAGCACATCCACTGCTTTCCCCTCATCCACAGAGCCAGCTATCTTATCATAGAAGGCAATTAGGTTAGTCAGGCATGACTTGCCCTTGGTGAATCCATGCTGACTGTTCCTGATCACTTTCCCCTCCTTTAAGTGGTTCAGAATTGATTCCTTGAGGACCTGTTCCATGATTTTTCCAGGGACTGAGGTGAGACTGACTGGCCTGTAGTTCCCCGGATCTTCCTTCTTCCCTTTTTTAAAGATGGGCACTACATTAGCTTTTTTCCAGTCATCCGGGACCTCCCCCGATTGCCATGATTTGTCAAAGATAATGGCCAATGGCTCTGCAATCACATCGGCCAACTCCTTTAGCACCCTCGGATGCAGTGCATCCGGCCCCATGGACTTGTGCTCGTCCAGCTGTTCTAAATAGTCCCGAACTACTTCTTTCTCCACAGAGGGCTGGTCACCTCCCCCCCCTTCCCGTGCTGCGGAGTGCAGCCGCCTGGGAGCTGACCTTGTCTGTGAAGACAGAGGCAAAAAAAGCATTGAGTACACAAGCTTTCTCCAAATCCTCTGTCACTAGGTTCCCTCCCTCATTCAGCAAGGGGCCCACACTTTCCTTGACTTTCTTCTTGTTGCTCACATACCTGAAGAAACCCTTCTTGTTACTCCTAACATCTCCGGCTAGCTGCAACTCCAAGTGTGATTTGGCCTTCCTAATTTCACTCCTGCATGCCTGAACAATATTTTTATACTCCTCCCTGGTCATTTGTCCAATCTTCCACTTCTTGCCATCTGCTTTTTTGTGTTTAAGACGAGCAAGGATTTCACTGTTAAGCCAAGCTGGTCGCCTGCCATATTTACTTTTCTTTCTACACATCGGGATGGTTTGTTCCTGCAACCTCAATAAGGATTCTTTAAAATACAGCCAGCTTTCCTCGACTCCTTTCCCCCTCATGTTATTCTCCCAGGGGACCTTGCCCATCAGTTCCCTGAGGGAGTCAAAGTCTGCTTTTCTGAAGTCCAGGCTCTGTATTCTACTGCTCTCCTTTCTTCCTTGTGTCAGGATCCTGAACTCGACCATCTCATGGTCACTGCCTCCCAGGTTCCCATCCACTATTGCTTCCTCTACTATTTCCTCCCTGTTTGTGAGCAGCAGGTCAAGAAGAGCTTTTCCCCTAGTTGGTTCCTCCAGCAATTGCACCAGGAAATTGTCCCCTACACTTTCCAAAAACTTCCTGGATTGTCTGTGGACCGCTGTATTGCTCTCCCAGCAGATATCAGGGTGATTAAAGTCACCCATGAGAACCAGGGCCTGTGATCTAGTAACTTCTGTTAGTTGCTGGAAGAAAGCCTCGTCCACCTCATCCCCCTGGTCTGGTGGTCTGTAGCAGACTCCCACCACGACATTACCCTTGTTGCTCACACTTCTAAATTTAATCCAGAGACTCTCAGGTTTTTCTGCAGTTTCATACTGGAGCTCTGAGCAGTCATACTGCTCTCTTACATACAACGCAACTCCCCCACCTTTTCTGCCCTGCCTATCCTTCCTGAACAGTTTATATCCATCCATGACAGTACTCCAATCATGTGAGTTATCCCACCAAGTCTCTGTTATTCCAATTACATTGACTGTGCCAGGACTTCCTGTTCTCCCTGCTTGTTCCCCAGGCTTCTTGCATTTGTGTACAAGCATTTAAGATAACTCACCGATCGTCCTGCTGTCCCAGTATGGGGCAGGAGCCCTCCCCTCTTGCACTCACCTACTTGTGCTTCCTCCCGGTATCCCACTTCCCCACTTACCTCGGGGCTTTGGTCTCCTTCCCCCGGTGAACCTAGTTTAAAGCCCTCCTCACTAGGTTAGCCAGCCTGCTTCCAAAGATGCTCTTCCCTCTCTTCGTCAGGTGGAGCCCATCTCTGCCTAGCACTCCTTCTTCTTGGAACACCATCCCATGGTCAAAGAATCCAAACCCTTCTCTCCGACACCATCTGCGTAGCCATTCGTTGACTTCCACGATTCGACGGTCTCTACCCCGGCCTTTTCCTGCCACAGGGAGAATGGACGAGAAAACCACTTGCGCCTCAAACTCCTTTATCCTTCTTCCCAGAGCCATGTAGTCTGCAGTGATACGCTCAAGGTCATTCTTGGCAGTATCATTGGTGCCCACGTGGAGAAGCAGGAAGGGGTAGCGATCTGAGGGATTGATGAGTCTCGGCAGTCTCTCCGTCACATCATGAATCCTAGCCCCTGGCAAGCAGCACACCTCTTGGTTTTCCCGGTCAGGGCGGCAGATAGATGACTCAGTCCCCCTGAGGAGAGAGTCCCCGACCACCACCACCCTCCTCCTCCTCTTGGGAGTGGTGGCTCAGACATAGGTTAGAGGGTTATTACAGGAATGGGTGGGTGAGATTCTGTGGTCTGCGTTGTGCAGGAGGTCAGACTAGATGATCATAATGGTCCCTTCTGACCTTAAAGTCTATGAGTCTATAGACCAGGCCTTAGGAAGTGCGTAGGCCTCATGCAGGCCCTCTGCAAAGGAGTGAATTTCACCCTAAAGAAGGATCAATGCATTTGGGACCTTCTTCACTGGAGTTTTGTAGAAGGGAAGTTACCCTATTTGGTGTTCTTCTGGGGTCATTTCCTGGAGGTTTCTATTTCTAACTCCCAATGACTTCTTGTGGGGAACACATTTTAATAAAAAGGTCTGTGCTCATAGAAGCTGACAGCGTTGGAACCAGAAGCTCTGTATGTAGTGTGACGGGGCAAGGCCAGAGGGCTATAGGAAAGTGGTAAGGAACCAGTATGTTAGCCCCAGGCTAAACAAATCACTGATACCTTATGGCAGTTGCTCCAGGTTAATCAAGACACCTGGGGCCAATTAAGAACTTTCCAGAAGGCAGGGAAGTTGATTGGGACACCTGAAGCCAATCAAGAACTGGCTGAAACTAGTTAAAAGCCTCCCAGTTAGTCAGTGAGGGGCGCATGTAAGGAGCTGTGGAAGGAGGTTGTGTGTGAGAAGCTGGGAGCAAGAGGCACTAGGAGCTGAGAGTAAGAGGACGTACTGCTGGAAGATCCTGTGGTGAGGATAAAGAAGGTGTTGGGAGGAGTCCATGGGGAAGTAGCCCAGGGAGTTGTAGCTGTCGTGCAGTTGTACCAGGAGGCACTCTAAACAGCTGCAATCCACAGGGCCCTGGGCTGGAACCCGGAGTAGAGGGTGGGCCCGGGTTCCCCCCAAAACTCCCAACTCCTTATCAGACACAGGAGGAGTTGATCTGGACTGTGGGTTCTACCAGAGGGGAAGATCTCTGAGGCAAACAAAAATCCGCCAATAAGCACAGGACCCACCGAGGTAGAGGAGGAACTTTGTCACAGTAGCAACAGTCCAGGTACCACATGAAGAGCAGCAATTGCACAGGAGATAGTAACACTTGAAAAACACAAGAGGAAAGGCTGTTGTTTTCCCGAACCTGAGCATGGTAGTAGGAGTTGTGTCTCTTGGCTAGAACAAGAAACGAGAGCCTCCAGGTTTTGGGCCCTATTCCTACCTAGTGGTCAGAGTAAGGAAACTGACTCCTGGGTTCCATTCCCTGAACTTGCTCTGACTCACTGTGTGACCTTGGGCAAGCCACTTGAACCGCTCTGTGCCTCAGTTTACCAGTCTGTACAATGGCTATGATCTTACTTACCTGTCTCACAGGAGTGTTCTGAGTCAATAAGTGTTTGGAAAATGTTCAGAGATTCTTGGGTGAAAGCTGTTATAGAAGGGCAAATTAGTATTATTATTCAGTGAAAGGTACAGAAACTTCTTTACTACACTTCCACAGCTTCCCACAAACAAGAACACACTGTTACACCTTCTTCAGTTTCTTTAATCATCTCCTCCTTCTAAAGAATGAACTGCTGGCATAATTCAGAAGGAGCACACCTTGGAAAGATAGAAAATATATGGCATTGTGTCCAGCCTGTGTTTGAAATGGTAGAAGACCTTGAATAAGCTTTTTATGGTCCCCATGGCTTTGCTTGACCATAATGTCAGCTTGTAATTAGCAACAGATACCACATCTGTCACTCGAGATGTTATCATCAATCTTCTTGTGTTTCAAAGAGAGGAGAGGCATGTAAATTATGGGCAATTAGGTCTCTGAAATAGGCTTTATGGGGTTTGAAATGTTTGCAGAGGGACTGAGATGCCTGGAGTCTGTTGCAAAGATACCAGTCAGGAAGGCAGCGAGACAGACAGAAGAGCAGCTCTGAAACTGGTGGCAGGTCTCTTATAGAAAACCTACTGCCTCCTTTTAGGCCATTAAAGTAAGATTTCTATAGCTTTGCAGGTAAGATTTAAGAGAGTCTGTACATTTTCAGAGAAGGAGTGAATGGGCGAGGAGGTAACTGCTTTCCTGATTCTGAAACATTAAGTGATTTGCTCAAATTCATTCATAAAGCAGACATACAGAAATCAGAACTAGGGAAAGACCAATTACTTCATACAGCTGATTGCAGCCAACGCAGACCTGGTTTTTATTCCACATTTTTCTAGTGCCTAGCTAGTTTTAAATATCCCAACTAGGGCCAGTTGGAAATATTCCCTCTGAAGTTTTGTCAACGGAAAATTGGATTTTCAATCAAATGAATATTTTCATAGAAAGTGTCTGCTTGCCTCAAAAATTTCAATTTTTTCATCCGGAAACCAAAAACGTTTGTTTTCAGCCAAAGGTTTTTCTGGTTCTGGTCAAAAATGACCTGTGTTTAGCTATATATTTTAGGGGTTGGGGTTCTCTCTCTCTCAACACAGTTGAAATTTTCCACTGAAAATTTTAACAAAAACAAATAAAAATCATTTTCAACAAAATTTTCTGCAGAAAAATAACATTTTCTGACCAATTCTAAACACTTCCCTTGGGAGCCAATCAGATCGCACTGTCAGAGTCAGGTCCGTGTATCTGATTTCACCTCATTACAATATGCTCCGTTCCTTCCTTGTCTTGGCCTCCCACAGAAGTCAAGTTGTCCCCATAACATCACTTCAGTGGGTCTCCCCAAGATGCCAGCTAGAATAGAATTTGGCCCCATGCTATCTGTGTAGTGTCAAATTCTCTCCTTTCATCTGTTGAAAGAATTCAGACCTTGCTCCTCTGCTGCGATAAGGCAATCCACCACTGGTAAAAACACAGCCAAAAAAGATTATCTGCCTTCAAACGAAATTAGTGTATGTTTAGAAAAGAGTTAAATTTTGTTCCCTTTATGGTTGCAACCACATCTTCCAAGCTGTTAACCTGGAGCTGAACTTCAGATAATAATACCCTAACCTTGCTCCTTTATAAGAGCCAGCAGTCAACTGCTACTTTGTGTCCTTCCCAACTCTAGAATGGCTTGTTTTTCTTTTCAAGGGGAGACAGCTACTAAATCTAAACTCCCTTCCACTCCTTAGCACTTTTGGGCTTCTCCCCAGCTGCAATGCTTTTCCATCGTCCTTGCTCTCGGTTAAATAAACATTATGACACTTACTGATTGCTTTAACAAACTTCACTGTTCCATGTTCTCAAAAAAGCATGATTATCTTTTTACAAGGAACATTCTTTTCCTGTCGCTATGCCTACTTCAGCATCATCCAGCACTAGAGCCAAGATTTGCAAAAGTGACTAGCGATTTTGAGTGACTCCATTCTTGCCCATCTTGAAACACCTTGAAGAGGGCCTGGTGCCAAATCCTCAGCTGATGTAAATTCCCATAGCTTCATTGACTTACTGGGGTACAACAATTTACACAAGTTGAGGATATGGCCCCTGATTTTCAGAGACTGAGTGCTCAGCATTTTCTGAAAATCTCCCTTTGACATGACTCAAGTTGGGACCTGAAAATCCAAGAAAAAGAAAGAAAGAAACTTCCATTATAGTATCAAGAATAGCAAAGGACGGTTAGTTAGTTAGTTTTGATCCCAAATCCAGGATCCAGATTTGGTTTCCTGTAATTTACAACTAAATTGCACAGTCCATAAATATTTCTGGCAAATAAGTTATTTTAACAACCATTCATCAACTTCATATACTATTTCCTTAAGACGATAACCTGTGTTTTAAAAATCGCATGGAGAAGGGAAACTGCAATTTGCTTTAGCCAAACCAAAATAACATTCAGCCCAGCCATTCAGCATGTGTTGGCTGCTTCCCTGCTGATAAGTGCTTACCAGGCCAGTCTGTGATACACAGGCTCAGAGACGAGTGTTTTATGGTAATTTATCTTATTATTGCAAGATATGAGCTTATTTTGATTCCCCTAAAACATAGCCGCTTTTCTGTTGGTTCAAACCTGGTGATGCCTATCATCTTTTCAATTTCCTATTCTGCTAATCACGTGAGAACAACATGATTTCTTTTAATGACAAAAGTCCTAAGAAATTCTTCGTTTTCTCACTTTTCTCCACTTACAATTTTACTCATGTTTTTCCTCTATAAATAAAAGGCCAGATTTCCAGCTGTTGTAAATCAGCAATGCTCTATTGAAGTCAAAAGAACTATGGCGATTTAGACCAGCTAAGAATCTGGCCCAGTAATCTCAGTTCATATACAGTATACAGGACAGCACAAGGAGATGATCATAAAGATAGAGGGGGTACTGGGCATCTAATCAGAGAGAAAGTATGTTCTATTTATCTAGTTATCAATCAGGGCACTTATATGATCCTCATCTCCATGGCATCTGAGGCATAGATCCACAAAGGTACTAAGCCCAGTTTTTATAGGTTCCACTGTGATCCACAAAACCCCCTTTCAGTCCAGGACCCTATAATGAGCAGCCACCATCTGCTCCATCAGTAACCTTGCCCCTGCTTACCTGGACTCCTTCCTACCATTAGTCTTTCTTCAGGCCTTCTCCCCAGCCCCTTCCTAGCGCTTTGTACCAAGCAACACCACCCAGGGCTTCTCCCCAGAGGTTCAGTTCCTACCCTTGTGTCAGGGTCAGCCACAAGAGCTTGCGCCACTCCTGTGTGTTCCAGGTATTCTCCCCCCACAGCCCTGGCTTCCTCCTTGCCTGGCAGGAGCCATTCTGTTCCCCCCATTTCTCTCCATTCTTTAGTGCCAAGAGAGTAACTGCAAAGTTCTTACCACTCCCCCTGCAGCCGGCTTCTGCTCCCAACTTCCTCTCTTTACAGCATCACCCAGCTCCTCCCTAGCTGGGCTTCATCTCTAATTAGGCCTGGCCCCACCATCCAGGTGCACCCAGGTGGGTTAACTGGCCTCTCGTGCCTACATTAACCCTTCTACCGCCTGTGTGGAGTAGATATCCCATCACACTTGGTTTACAGTTTTATACCTGGCCACATTAAATTGGAATTTTCTGTGTCATTGGAGGGTAAAAGAAGCATGGCATGAACAGAAAAGAGGATTACGAAAAAAGCAGTTCAGTGTACTCTCTGGAGCGCTGGCTGGGTATCTTTCCCCTTCTGTTTCACACAGAGGGCCTAATTCTCACACATGGCCAGCACAAGATGGGAGCAGAAGAGAGCAAAAGTCACTTTATGCCACCTCTGCAGCTCTCCTGTTGCGCCTCATGACTTAGGCACAACTGCCTATGGCCCCAATGGGGTCGTGGTGGCAGCTGGGAAGAGCCGCAGCACAGCAGAGCTCCACACCCCATTTTCTAGGCCACGCTGCAATTCAGGGGACATGCTACAGAGATGTTACACAAATTCTATACCAAGCAAAGGCTCCCACTTCATCAGGGGACTTCCACTGCAGCTGGATCCACCAGTTCCACGGGCCCTTTGTGCCGGGTTATAGCATGACAAGGAGTCATGCTAGAGACTGTAAAGCATCCAAGGTTTTCACTGAGAAGCTCTAAATACAGGGACTTGAGGCCTGCATGATCCCAGAAGTGGAGGAATTGGAGAGCTGGAAGATTCCAGGTACGGAGAGAGCAAGACTGTAAAGTAAACTGAGGAAGCTTTTAAGAATCTGGGTATTTGAACAACATGTGTTGCGAATGCTGAGTCTTGCTTTGGTCTCTGTGAATTCAAAGTTGATCCTTTCTTGTGACTCAGAGGGGACTTTTTTGGAATAGTCTCAGTGGGTGAGTTGGCTCTTGACCCCGGACTTGGGGGTATAAAACATCTTGAACATCAACAGATTATTTTCACTCTCAACTCTTTGCAGGTTATAAAAGTTTATGTTTAAAGTGCCACATCCCTCGTAGACATTTGCTTTTATTAACAAAGAATGCATATGTTCACAACCAGAAAATCCTATGCCTAGATGGTATAACTGTGGGTTATAATAGGATCCAATTCACATTATGTGAGAACTGCATATCCAATGGCTTTCCTGATCTAGCAGACTACATTATTTTTTGAGATCTGACTATTCATGACAAATGAACCACCAATCTCAACAGAACTCAAAAATAGAGTTAGGTGGGAGTATTCCAACAGCTTTTTGTTTTGTTTTTTTAAATCAGAAAATGCTGGTTAGTCTAGATACTGTTTCTGGGATGGTTTGATTTCAACAAACCTCCGGATTCTAAAAATTATTTTTCTTAGGTTTTGAAACTGTAGAAATGGGATGTTTTGACATTTTCAGAAAGAAAAGTTTCAGGGTTTGGTTCACAATGACTTTTTGTTAAAAATTGTTAGTTAATTCATATGAAAGATTAAAAAAACGGATGTCAAAATCCAAACGAAAAGTTTCAAAATTATTGACACAATGTTTTGATTGATCCAATCCATTTTTTTCTTTCATTATGATGATTGGTTTGTGAAAATTTTCCAAGATTTTGACTTTTCAACTCAATTCGGGTTGGGAACAAATTCCAAAACTCTCGCGGGACGAGAAAACCATTTCCCATGCAGCTCTACCAAAACAGGATCTCTCTCATCACGCTCAGCCTACTAAGCTGTGATCTGATTGGCCTCTAAAAGGGAACAGTGTAATTATCCACAATTTATTATTAGCATTACAGGAGTTTCTTGAGGCCCTGAATGAGAACGTGGCCTCATAGTGCTGGGTGCTGTACAAACACATAGTGAGAGACTGTAAGATGTTCACACCAAGGACTATCTACATAGGCAAGACAAAGTGGGAGGAACAGAGTCAGAGAGGGATGAAGTAGTTTGCCCATGATAAGCCTTTCTGCTGGACCTCAGCACTGAGATGCATTTCACACTTCATGCTGTTCTGCTCTGAAAAGTGACTTTGTAGAAATGGCACCTTAAGGATCCATATCCTTAAGGTCCCTCCCTTACTCCAGAGCAAAGTTGTTCATCTTAAAAGTAAAAAGAGAGTGATTCTAATCTCCTGCCCTGCAAACTCCTCCTGGAATCTGAAAACCAAGCAGCATTCCTTCAGGCTCACACATCACCAGCAATAAAGATTTGGTTGCTGCTTATTTAAATATTCTACTGATGATGCTCAAGATGGAGTGGAATCTAGTCCCCGCTCCTAGGGCTGTATTGGCTCTGAGCTACTTACTAAACTTATTTTAGCCAGTGAAGTCAGCAGGACTGATGCTGAATATCCACAAGTTTGATTGTGGATATTGATTAAGGTGTCATTTTTGCATAGTGACTCTTCAGTCACACTTTATGTTAAGATCCCATTTCTAAATGGTTAAGGATTAATAAATGATTACTATATGTTTAAATAAATGGTTAATGAATTGTTATAGGGTCCAGCCGGTCAATGGATTGTTTATAACAATGGCTTATAACCATCCCTAACACCTTCTATCCAAGTGTTTATAATCATCAACAACACATTCTACTGATGTCAATGGCATGCTTATCACATCTGTTGATAATTTATTAGCCCTTTGTAAACCATTTATCAATGGGACCTTAATGTAAAGTCCCATTTTCAAAAGTGAATTAGGCAGCTGGGTGGAATTTTCAAAAGCATCTAAGTGAGTAAGGTGCCTAGCCCCCATTGGAAGTCAGTGAGATTTAGGTGCCTTGGTCATCTACATGCTTTTGAAAATCCCAGTAGGTGCCTCTCTGCATTGTTACATACCTTTAAAAATATGGCCCTTCCCCATTCCATCAGATCATTACATTCTCCCCTTCCGCCTTTTGCCCCTTCCACCCTTGCAAATTGCTCACTTTTCAAAAATCATTTGTGCCCTCTTGTTTGTTCTGCATGTGGATGTGGAACAAAATTTGCCTTTCACTAGTTTGTTCAGTTGCCCTCGCCAATTTATGTCTACACCTGGTATGAAAGATCAAAGAAAACACCAGGCTTCAGCGGCTCGGTGGCATGTTGCCAAATGACTTGAATAACCCTGATTGCCATTGATAAGGCACTTGCACAGGGTTCCAGGAAGTTTGTTTTCAAATAGTCTCATTTTGAATTTCACTTAATGAAACCCTTTAAATTTTATCCAAAATGTCCTTTGAAAGATGTATTAAAGGAGATTGCAATGGCAAAGACCAAGTGTGCCGATGCTCTTGTGTCCACAACTTGAGGTGAACCAGATGTTCATACAAAGCTACACCTGGTTAAGTTTCACAGCTCTGCAAGTTCGGCCAATCAGGATTCTAGCATCCCATAAATCAGTCTCCCATCGAATAACCAGCTGAAAGGGCTTTTTTCCAAAACTAAAATGTGTGTGAATCAGTGCTCATAAAGGAGCCAGTTACCAGCTCCAGAGACTGAAGTCTTCTATTTATCCCTAGAACAGACACAACATTGGCAGTAGCAAGACAAATACACCTCATATGGCCCCACCACTGAGCCTTGACCGTGTCCTGGAGGGACCATGTTTAGGACAGGGAAAGGCGTCTATTCTTCCTGTCCATGTAATCAATCACTTCTCTGCCAATAGGGCACAAATAGTGGCGGTGGTGGGGTTTGGGAGGGATGTAATATAAAGGTAGGACACTTTTCCCAGCAGTGTCTCTTGGTTAAGCTTTCTTTGGGTTTGGTTAGTTTAGGCGTTGGTTTGTTCTGGGGGAGTCTTCGCACAACTATTGCACAAAGGGCTAACTTCACCCATGGTGTAGCTCTACTTCTCATCTGAGATTAATTTTGCCCCCCAAATTAAAAGAATAAAGATGGCAGAGGCACCACCAAACTATTCAGGCATGCAGGAGTGAAATTAGGAAGGCCAAATCACACTTGGAGTTGCAGCTAGCCGGAGATGTTAGGAGTAACAAGAAGGGGTTCTTCAGGTATGTGAGCAACAAGAAGAAAGTCAAGGAAAGTGTGGGCCCCTTGCTGAATGAGGGAGGGAACCTAGTGACAGAGGATGTGGAGAAAGCTAGTGTACTCAATGCTTTTTTTGCCTCTGTCTTCACAGACAAGGTCAGCTCCCAGGCGGCTGCACTCCGCAGCACGGTATGGGGAGGAGGTGACCAGCCCTCTGTGGAGAAAGAAGTAGTTCGGGACTATTTAGAAAAGCTGGACGAACACAAGTCCATGGGGCCGGATGCACTGCATCCGAGGGTGCTAAAGGAGTTGGCCGATGTGATTGCAGAGCCATTGGCCATTATCTTTGACAAATCATGGCAATCGGGGGAGGTCCCGGATGACTGGAAAAAAGCTAATGTAGTGCCCATCTTTAAAAAAGGGAAGAAGGAAGATCCGGGGAACTACAGGCCAGTCAGTCTCACCTCAGTCCCTGGAAAAATCATGGAACAGGTCCTCAAGGAATCAATTCTGAACCACTTAAAGGAGGGGAAAGTGATCAGGAACAGTCAGCATGGATTCACCAAGGGCAAGTCATGCCTGACTAACCTAATTGCCTTCTATGATGAGATAACTGGCTCTGTGGATGAGGGGAAAGCAGTGGATGTGCTATTTCTTGACTTTAGCAAAGCTTTTGATACAGTCTCCCACAGTGTTCTTGCCAGCAAGTTAAGGAAGTATGGGCTGGATGAATGGACGGTAAGGTGGATAGAAAACTGGCTGGATGGTCGTGCTCAACGGGTAGTGATCAATGGCTCCATGTCTAGTTGGCAGCCGGTATCAAGTGGAGTGCCCCAAGGGTCGGTGCTGGGGCCGGTTTTGTTCAATATCTTCATCAACGATCTGGAGGATGGTGTGGACTGCACCCTTAGCAAGTTTGCAGATGACACTAAACTGGGAGGAGTGGTTGATACACTGGAGGGTAGGGACAGGATACAGAGGGACCTAGACAAATTAGAGGATTGGGCCAAAAGAAATCTGATGAGGTTCAACAAGGACAAGTGCAGAGTCCTGCACTTAGGACGGAAGAATCCCATGCACTGCTACAGACTAGGGACCGAATGGCTGGGCAGCAGTTCTGCAGAAAAGGACCTAGGGGTTACGGTGGACGAAAAGCTGAATATGAGTCAACAGTGTGCCCTTGTTGCCAAGAAGGCTAACGGCATTTTGGGCTGTATAAGTAGGGGCATTTCCAGCAGATCGAGGGACGTGATTATTCCCCTCTATTCGGCACTGGTGAGGCCTCATTTGGAGTACTGTGTCCAGTTTTGGGCCCCACGCTACAAGAAGGATGTGGATAAATTGGAAAGAGTCCAACGGAGGGCAACAAAAATGATTAGGGGGCTCGAGCACATGACTTATGAGGAGAGGCTGAGGGAACTGGGATTGTTTAGCCTGCAGAAGAGAAGAATGAGGGGGGATTTGATAGCTGCTTTCAACTACCTGAAAGGGGGTTCCAAAGAGGATGGCTCTAGACTGTTCTCAGTGGTAGAAGATGACAGAACAAGGAGTAATGGTCTCAAGTTGCAGAGGGGGAGGTTTAGGTTGGATATTAGGAAAAACTTTTTCACTAGTAGGGTGGTGAAGCACTGGAATGGGTTACCTAGGGAGGTGGTGGAATCTCCTTCCTTAGAGGTTTTTAAGGTCAGGCTTGACAAAGCCCTGGCTGGGATGATCTAATTGGGTTTGGTCCTGCTTTGAGCAGGGGGTTGGACTAGATGACCTCCTGAGGTCCCTTCCAACCCTGAGATTCTATGATTCTATGATTCCAGACATGGAGGGGCAGCTGTCTTTATTCCTTTTCTTAAAAACAAAACAAAAAATCAGAACCACATTTCAGAAGGCACAGAACACTAAATGATCCTTTTGGACAAAATATACAAACAGGTCAGTCTTAACACATCTTAACAACAACAAAGCCATATGAGAAACTGGGAGAAAGCTTAACAAATGTATAAAGAGATTGAGCAATAAATGAGGTCACGTCTATGAAGCAATGGTGAACCTGGTAGAAGAAGCAGACTGCCAGAAGAGTCATGTAAATGAAATCACTGAAACTGAATAAAGTGGTCTACCAAACAGGAGGAAAAAGAGGCAGTTGCTTGTCAAACACAACCAACAATTGCATACTGGTGAACCTGCCCTTGACAATCAGTCCAGGAGAATTTCTGTGGAGTGAATAACTTCTCTCTGTTACAGATGCTCCAGCAGAATCTCTCAGATGCCTGAGTTCAGACTCGATGTTCCAGAAACAATTAAATCACTTCAAAAGGAACAGGGGGGATCCAGGCCCTGACAGCTACATGTTGGATCTTTACAAATCTCTTCTTCCTGGGACCAGCAGGCAGCCAGAATGGCTGATGCTGAGACTCCAAATACCAATGGATAGAGACAAGGTAGCTAAAGAATGGGCTACAGTGCTGCACTAGCCCCAGTAGCTGATGGTCTTCCCTCCATGGGGGGATGCTTGTTTGACCCACATAATGCAGCTTCATTGGCCCTGCCCCTCATTGGCTGATGCCCCTATCCTACCCTCACCCTCAGCAACATGCTGTGGCACTGGGAGCCCCAGCAGAGCAGAGCTGCATCTCCCACTGGGAGGTGAGGAACCCTTAGCAGGATTCACCAATCCTGCCGTTCTTCAGGGGACCCACGCTGGCACCTCTGGATCAAGGACTCCATTGTTCTGCAGCCAGGGAGGAATTTGGTCCTTAGCACAGAAGGCAATTTCTTTCATAGTAAGCCCAAAGCAAAAGAAACTGTCCAGCATGCAGCAGTGTCAGGTTATCATTACGTGCACTGAGTTGGTCGTAACAGACAGCGAATCCGTGTATCCTGTAGAGAGAACAACATGACAACATTCATCCCTACTCATCCTTAGTGCTTTAGGGGCATATTAAGGGCAGAACCATGGACTTGTCCCCTTCTGCACCACTACGAGTATTGGCCCCATGCACCAGGAGCACTTGCTGTACCCTATAAAAGGGTGCTAGAGGCAGCACAAGGTTGTGCACCTCCACACCTCGCATGCCTTGGGGCTGTGCCCTACGACACAAATCGACCGAGTCATAAAAGCTTATGTGCAAGTAATAACGGAGGGGAACGTGGCCAGTTTTAGCTAACGTGCCTCAAGTGTGTAGTGAGGCTCAAAGGACAAAAGCATTCATCCACCCAAGAATGGCAAGTGTTCCCAAGTCACCTTGCCTCCTGGGATGCATTATTATTGGTTTGATTACAAACAGAGCGGGGAATGAGATGGCTACAGAGCTATGTGGCTCTAATAGACACCTGCATGTGCTAGTGCCTTTATAGGCCAGGCAGATTCCTCCTTTCCACCAACCCATTTTACTACTGTTATAATCTACAGGTGCACTCCTCTATCAGATCATTTATTAGTGGCTGTTGCCTGCTCCATGGCAAGAAAACAAATGATGGTAATTTGGGAGGATTCTGTGGGATTTTACACTCTTCTCAGGAGCTTCCCCTTTTTTAAGTCAATGGATGTTGAAAAGAGACTTACCTCTTTCTAGTCTAAGCAATGCCTCATGCATCAGGAAAGGGAACTATCAAGAGGTAACTACATATGCCTGTTCCAAAGTAGCTTCTCAATTACAATGGACATTGGACTAGAGGCCAAGCTCACTACCAACCTCCTGGCTTAAGAGACCTTCTGGAAGTATCCTCAACATATGGGTTGCAATTATGTTCCATCTTTACTAGTAGAGCATCTCTGTTCAACCAGTTGGAGTCCATCCATAGAAACACAGGAAATGCCAGACTGGATCAGACCTGAGATCCATCTAGTCCAGTATCTTGTTTTCCACACTGGCCAATAGCAAACATTCCAAAGGAAGATGTAAGAATGCTGCAGTAGCAGATGGGAGATAATCTGCATTTCTACATTGGGTCTCATCCTATTCTCTAATAGTTAGAGACTGGCTGAAGCCCTGAAGCAGGAGATTTAATATCCCTTCCAAATTTTTTCTAGCATTAACTATCATCCCTCTTGATATTGTTTTTATCCATATAAATGTCCAACCTCTTTTTGAATCTTGCTAAGAGTAGTCCCTTGAGTAGTTGCTTAAAATGGCTGTCAGTGTACTTAAAACCTCCATAAAGGGCCTCATCCCACATTCCCTGCACTCTAGTTATTTACTCACTTAGCCCTTACCCCAAAAACAGACCAGTTGAAATCGATGGAAATCTTCTCACTGATTTCTCTGGGAGCATAATTTACTGGGAGCAAAGGCAGTCCGGGCTCCATCCTCAAAAACACCAAGTTTCTGATGCCCCAGTCCTGGGCCAGCCAGGAGATGAAATGGACACTGGCATAGCTTAGAGCAGCTCCAGGGCAGCTCTAAATTATACCATTTGAAACCAGCAACTGGAGCAGCTGAATGTCTGCAAGAGCATCATATGCTCTGCAATGCCTCCCTCCTGCCTCTGGCATACCGCTTGGTGCAAGGAAGGGATGAGTGACATTATAGCCATCTATACCAGCTTTGTGCCACCCAACGATTCCCTTGTGATAGGGAGAATCCTTGCCTGCCCTTTTAAAGCAGCTTTACCGCTACTTTTCACAGCTTCAGAAGTATAAAGCAGCCAGAGCTGGATCCCATCCTTAGTGCTTCAGAAGCGTGTTGAGGACAGGGCCCCATACCTGAATGATATTTTGGGAATAATACAGATTATTTTTGTGTGGAATAATTATTTGTAGCATTGGGCCCCATCAAATTATTTTCTCAAGTGAGACACTCCCATTTTATGTTTGTTTTTAATTTGATACGATATTGTAACCTTCACTTTCCATAGGGCAAAGTCCTCCTCTGATCATCCCCACAGATCTGATAGAGTTTTTGCTCTCAGATTGTGAATGTCATTGTTGCTGCAATGTCCCCTTTAGTCACTCAGAGACAACAATGTTCTGTCACCTTTTGCCAAGCCAACAAAAATACATACAGCGAGAATGAAAATCTCTGGATGATCATGAAGCAAATACCACCTGCATCTCAAAGGAAATCACATTTTACATTCTACAATAGCAGGAGGCTCACCTGGTTTTGTTTAGTCCCAGTATGACTATATGCTATTGGCTTTCCTCCAATTTATCTCTCAATTTTGTACTATGTGCAAGTGGTTCTCCTTACTTATCTAAAGCATTCTGCATGTTTGTTTTTCATTTAGGAACCCTGTTGAGTTTTTTTTCTAGATGTCTGTTGTAAAAACTGTAAGGGAACGCAGCAGTTCATGCATTCCAATCTCTGTTCCCACAACAAGGTACTTGAGATAAAGAAATTGGCTTGATGTAATTATTTGATACGGGAATGAAAGATTATATAGGCACTGCACATCTGTATCACAGCTACAGTTGATGGCTCTGAGTGCTGATACATGTGCCAGATATCAGGTGACAAGGAAAATACATTTTTTTTAATGTATATCTGCAACATATGCTTATATAAGCCTTACCTAGTATGCAAAGAAGATGACTTGGAAAAAAAAAAAAGATTACAGTGGTGGAATAACACAGGAAATGATGCAACTGATACATGAACCTGAGAGCTGCAGATCCCATCTGGTAACGTCTATCTTTTTACGAAGCTTTGGTAAAACAAGACAAATTATCCTCGTTCTCAAATCCAAACTTGTTGCTATAGATTCAAATGGATTTTGCATTGACACAGCACACTGCAGTCTACACAAGCTGCACGAGGCGCCAGTGATTCACTTCTCATTCTTATCCATTCATGTAGGCTGAAATCCACCCCAGTACAAACGTCCGGCTCATGGCCTCTGCATCACACAAGACCCACTGAAATCCACAGAGCTTAAATTGGATTTAAGTGGCACATATACATTGTACTGTCCTTCTGCACAAGGGTTAATTTCACCCATTTTTGTTTAGCATTCAATCAGGATGCGTAAACCAGGTGGGATAAAATCTAAGCTGAACTTTTGACAAAAACTTGAACTGACCCAAAGAAAGATTGTTTTTGAGAAAAGTGCACATATTTTTCCCATGTTATTTTCCATGTTTGCCTTTGAGGTATAGGAGGGTTGCATCCCGCTCTCTTTTGTCTCCAAGGAGCAGTGTCCTGTACTGTGATCTCTGATCCATGTAGGTGACAAGTGTCACAAGACTCAGACATGGGTGATAAATGCCTAGTGGTTGGAGCAAGGAATCAGAGTTCAGAGTCAGAGCCAAGAGTCACAGCCAGAGTTAGGAGTCAGAGACAGAGGCTAGGTCCATGGTCAAAGGGGGAGTCAGCGGCCAAGTGCCAGAACCAACAGTCACAGCCTGAGTAAGGTTGCCAACTTTCCAATTGCAGAAAACCGAACACTCCTGCCCCGCCTCCAGCCCTACCCCTTCCCGAGGCCCTGCCCCTGCCACGGCCCTTCTCTGAGGCTCCGCCCCCACTCACTCCATTTCCCCTCCCTCTGTTGCTTGCTCTCCCCCACCCTCGCTCATTTTCACTAGGCTGGGCAGGGGGTTGGGATGCAGGAGGGGGCCAGAAATGAGGGGTTCAGGATGCGTGGGGGGGGAGGACGTGGATCTGAGGGCTCTGGCTTGGGGTACAAGCTCTGCTGTGGGGCTGGGACTGAGGGGTTTGGAGTGTGGGGGGGTGCAGGCTCTGGGAGGGAGTTTGGGTGTGGGAGGGGGTGAGAGGTGTGGGCTCTGGGAGGGAGTAAGGGTGTGAGAGGGGGTTCCAACCTGGGGCAGGGGGTTGGGGTGCAGAAGGGAGATCGGGGTGTGGGCTCCAGGTGACGCTCACCTTAGATGGCTCCTACCGGCACCTCCAGGATCCTTTTTCAACCAGAAAACTGGATTCCTGGCAACCGTAGTCAGGAGTCAGAACCCAGGGTCAGAACCAAAGGTCAGAGCTGGAGTCAGAAGCCAGGAGGCAGCATCAAGGGTCAGAACCAGAATCAGACACCAGAACCAAGGCTCAGATCTGAAGTCAGAAGTCAGGAATCAGAGCCCAGGATCAGAACCAGCTAAGCTGCGGGGAGAGGGAGATACAATGAAGAGTAGGGATAGGGTTCAGTGTGACCTAGACAAATTGGAGGATTGGGCCAAAAGAAATCTGATGAGGTTCAACAAGGACAAGTGCAGAGTCCTGCACTTAGGACGAAAGAATCCCATGCACTGCTACAGGCTGGGGACCGACTGGCTAAGTGGCAGTTCTGCAGAAAAGGACCTGGGGATTAGAGTGCATGAGAAGCTGAATATGAGTCAGCAGTGTGCCCTTGCTTCCAGGAAGGCTAACGGCATATTGGGCTGCATTAATAGGAGCACTGCCAGCAGATCGAGGGAAGTGATTATTCCCCTCTATCAGCACTGGTGAGGCCACATCTGGAATATTGCATCCAGTTTCCCCCCCCCACCCCCACCCCACTACAGAAAGGATGTGGACAAATTGGAGAGAGTCCAGCGGAGGGCAACAAAAATGATTGGGGGGCTGGGGCACATGATTTATGAGGAGAGGCTGAGGGAACTGGGCTTATTTAGTCTGCAGAAGAGAAGAGTGAGGGGGGATTTGATAGCAGCCTTCAACTCCCTGAAGGGGGGTTCCAAAGAGGATGGAGCTAGACTGTTCTCAGTGGTGGCAGATGACAGAACAAGGAGCGATGGTCTCAAGTTGCAGTGCAGGAGGTCTAGATTGTATATTAGGAAACACTATTTCACTAGGAGCATGGTGAAGCACTGGAATGGGTTACCTAGGGAATCTCCATCCTTAGAGGTTTTTAAATCCTGACTTGACAATGCCCCAGCTGGGATGATTTAGTTGGGGTTGGTCCTGCTTTGAGCAGGGGGTTGGATTAGATGACCTCCTGAGGTCTCTTCCAACCCTAATCTGCTGTGATTCTATGAGTAAGGCAAGGCAGGAGCAAGGCTAGGACAAAGTGGGAAAGGCAGGGACCAAGCAGACGCAGGAGCTGTCACGGTTGAAGGTAAATGCTTTGGGCTGATTCCTGAACTGCTACTGGCTTTAAGAGCTGATCTGGTGACTCTTCCAAACAATCAGATGTGTAGCCAATCTAGCAGCCTGCTACAGGCCAGCCATGCTTGTTAGGTTGCCTGGAGACTGGCTCTGCTGCAGGCCCTGACTCCTAACAACAGGTTCCTTAATGGATCTGGGCATCATTTCAGAAAAATTCTGGGGAGAGCAGTGTGGTGTCAGTATGTAGAACATTTTATGTGATTATATTACATCCTGCAGAGTGGGGGGAGGGGGGTTGAGGAGGAAGTTGGAGACATAATGGAGCGTATAAACCTATGAAAAGTCAGGGGCAACTGCTCTCCTTGCCCCATAGCAAACAATCCCCCCTGGTGCCAAGAAACTAACCTGAGAAAATAAGTGAGTCACATGACATCCACACTAGTCTACTAAAAGTCACATGATCTGCAACTAGCCTTGTACAGCATGATTGTGGGAGACAGTCTAGTCATGGCTAGACAAGGCAAATACATAGCAAACTACTGCCTGAAAAGCCCAACACCTCTACTCAGAAGACATTCTTCGTACGAGGGAACGCATTTATTGTTCACCAGTTGCAATCAGACACCAAAGTAGCCAAAATGTTGGAAGCTTTTTTTATTTTTGTTTTTGAATGTTGATCATTCATTTAGTGCTTGCAAAATGTACCAGATGGAGAAATGAAGTCTTTTGGGTTAACACAAAAAAGCACAGTATGGGCAACTACCATGCAAACCTCCCCCATCCAACCACTCCATATGTCTCACTCCTGACTTAGAGGGATCAACTGTAGGAGTGAGAAGGGAACTGATTTCCTTCACTGAGGCAGCAATAAATGATGCCAACTGTAACACGGATATCCGTCCGCTACAAATCATTTCACACAGGTCACTGAACAGCTGCTCAGATGGTGATTTCTGGTGGCTATCAGTCTGGGTTGGATTCAAGCCAGAAGTCTAATGGTGAAAGGTGATGTAACCTGTTAGCAAGTCCTGGAGTCATCTAGTCCTCTACAGTGAGCCTACCCTGAGAAAACTGTTTTGTAATGGAAACTCCCCAGTCCCCCCCCCCCTTTTTTCCTGGATGTGGAGGATAAGCCAAAAAATGTCCTCCAGCTGAGACAAGCTTAGTGTACAGTTCCTATCGGCTTGATCAGACAGGCTTGTAAAGTTCACTTGGTAGAGCTGCTGACCATGAGAGCCTAGTTTCAGCATAAGCCTTGTCCATTCACTGACCAGACAACACTGTAATGGGTTAAGTCTGCTCTAAGTATCTGGTGACTAGTTGGCTGCGGTAGCAGGAGGGAAAAAGAAGGAAGAGACATATGAATCTTGTGGCCCACGCATATATCAATGGGAAGGAATGAGAGAGACAGGACCAGAGGGGTCTGCTTGCCCTAAACACAGTGTTTGTCCCTGTTTCCTGAAAGAAGACATCTGCCTTCTGAATGCCCTGAACATGAGAATCCCTCTATTAATATCACTATGTAAAGGAGCCAGTCAGAACACTGTAGGTTTGCACTGTAAGGGCTTGATCCAAAGCCCATTGATGTCAGTGGGAGTTTTCAGTGACATAAATGAGGCCCTTGTCTTTAATGTTTGCTAAGCATCTGGCAGGCTACACATCTTAGGTACTTATATGACTCCCCCCATTACTGTAGCACCTCAAAATCTGTAATGTGTGTATCCCCATGACACCCTGTGACAGGTCAGACTCACCCAGCGGCACCTCTTGCTGGTTTCTTCTGGGAATAAGCTCGCCAGCCTCTGGAGCGCCCTCTTCAGGCCGGTGATCCGCCTGACCGCTCTGGCTCCCTGAGTCCCTCCCAGGACCCGGTGCCTCTTTAACTGGGGTACTGCCCCCTGGCAATACCCCCCAGATCTGGGTCTCCCCTCCCCAGGGGAACCCCCAACCCACTATCCCCACCTCGCCTCAGTCGTAGGCTACTGCCAGTCACCAGCTAGCCCCTGCACCCTGGGGCAGACTGCAGTATAAGCCACTCATCACAGGCAAAGGGGGTTTGGACCTGCTGCCTCAGCCTACCCGTGGGCTGCCCCCTGCAACCCCTGTACCCAGTTGGCCACAGCCTGGGGTTGTCTCAGGCCGGAGCTCCCCAGCTCCCTTAGCCTTTCCCCAGCCCTGCTCCACTCAAGGTACCCTGCTTAGGTCACTGCAGCTAGGCCTTTCCCTCTCTGAAAGCAGAGTGAGACTCTCTCTGCTCTTGGCTCACTGCCCACTTATAAGGGCCAGCTGAGCCTTAATTGAGACGTGGCCCCAGCTGAGCCTGCCTCCCTCAATCAACCCAGCTTTCAGAGCTGCAGCCCTCTCCTAGGTCTGTTTCAAGCCCCTCAGGGCAGGAGCGGGGTGCCACCCCGTGACACACCCCGTGAGGTAGGGAAGTGTTATTAGCCCCATTTTACAGAGGGGGAATTGAGGCACCAAGCAAGTCAGTGACTTCCCCAAGAAGATTGCGCAGGGAGCGTTTGGTAGAGCCGGGAATCGAAGGCAGAAGGAATCCTCCTCCCTGGCTACAGAGATGCCCCATGGCCCTAGGCCATGACAACTCATGGGGCTCCTGCTCTCTTGTTCTGTAGGGAATAGGCCTGAAGGATCTCTGCCCCCCACCCTCATTGCCCCCAACCATGCAAAGGAGGCCTCCAGCAGTACAAGGGTGGGCACGGCAACCCAGATCCTGCCCATCTCCAGGCCCCAGAGTGAAACCACACCAGTTTTGCACTGTCTGGGGCCCTTCCCATGCACTCAGAGGAGGGAGCCAGATGGGACCCTTTGCGCTACGTAGACAATAATGAAGGAGTTCTGTGTGCCATCCATTCAGAGCGTCTGAAGATAATGATGTCAGCTTATGAAACTAAGCACAGATAGACCCTGAACATATTGACACCCGAGACAGAGAGAGAGAGAGCCAAGGGTTTGGGGGAATGCTCAGCCATGTCTAGGAGAGGTGAGGCAGTGCTATCTAATCAGATATGTCGGCTCATGCAAATGGAGAACAGATGAAAAACAGCTGCATTTCACCAGCTATTCTCCCATTTAAAAATCAAAAAACTCCTTGGGAAGATTCACTAATGAGCTGTTATCTGAATTTACAGCCAGCATCTGACTCACAGTGGGGTCTTTTCTCCTCCGGACATTTATGACCTGGTGTCTCATCACGCCATGATATCACCCATTGCAATGGATTTTATAAAGACACACACAAGTCTCCCTGAAAGGACATGCAGCCCGCCCCCCAGCATTGGTCCCTGAACTTCTGCATTTCTGAGAAATGGGTTGGCACATCTTTGACAGATGCAACCAGAGAGAGACATCCACCTCCCAAGTTCGTACTGCATTTAAGGCAATTTGAGAAGGATTTTTATACACTAATTAAAAATAGCATTCACCCTTGTGTCCTCATGCCCCACCCTGACTCTGCACTTTTCCTCCCAGGCAGCCAGACAGTTTTGGGCTCATAAGGATGATTTATGTTGTTTTCTTTTGGCAGTGAAATATATGAAATCCTTCAGAGACAGGGCGGGACTCAGAACTGCCTTCTCCATCACTTGATCCAAGCTCCAAATCAAAAAGCCAGTGGCTGCAGCATGAAGAATCTAACATATTCCCCAGTTAAGCTAGTAGGATGGGCCTTAAATGAGACAGGTCAGTGGTCTCAATGGTCACTGAACTGGTCAGAAGCTTGACTGTAGCTAAGTAAAGTCTTCTGTGACTTCCTGTATCTGGTACAGGGACACTGATCAAAAAACAGTTGGAACTTTTATGTTTTTAAGGAAATATCCAGATCACTTTGGGTCCTTTTGGTTTGTCTGACTGGAGGTTTTCTGTCTAGGCTTCATTTGGTATAAACCCAAAACGGTCTTCGGAAGGGCAAGTTCCACCTGAGATGGAAGGCTCAGCTTGATAGACCAGCAAACTCAGACACATGAGGCCTGTCTTTACGTGGGGAATTCCCTTCCCCTCCTCTCCCGAAGTTCTAACTGGTTTTAAAACTGGTTCAGCTAAAATGGTCTGAAAACTGATTGGAGCCATAGTGTAGACCAGACTTGGGTGGCCCAAACCATTTTTGCTGCGCTGTAACTGAAACTGTTGCAGTAAAAATAGTTTAGGCTGATCAAGCCTGATCTACACTAAGTCTCCAACCGCTTTTAAAATTAGTTTAACTGAACCAGTTGTTACACAAGTTATGTTTGGGGGGGGAGGGGCAAATCTCCCCACTGTAGACAGGTCTGAAAAGACATGAAGGCAGGCAGCCTCACTGTTTTTGGAGAAAAGGAAGAGAGAAGGTTATTTTCTGTCTTTACAATGACATTTACAAGGAAGTTCTTGGTACAGATGGACAGATGGCAGGAGGCGAGAATAGGCAAGGGATTAGCTCAGATACTTCTTCCAACCATAGACACAGGATTTCAAAGGAGTAAACGAAGAAACAACAATGTTTAACACTGTTCACGGGCAGATCACAAAGTCTCTTTACCCGCATTTTACAGATGGGAAAACTGCGGAAAAGAAAGCTTAAGTGACTTGCCCAACTTCATACAACTAGTCAGTGATAGAAATGGGATTAAAATACGTATTTCCTGAGTGCCAGTCAAGTGCCCTAACCATTAGGTCACACTGCTCCCCTGCAATCACACCTAGAGGACTTCAGAATGGATTCCAATTCATTTAAAGGAGAACAAGCTTTTTAAAATATAAAAGTCAATTAGATGGAAAAAAAAGCCCTGGAATAATATAATAGAATGTGGGTTTAAATCAAGCTTTCATAAAGTGCTTGGGGATGCCCTGAGTATCAAAGTATCAGGGCAGATGATGCTAAATGTTCTGTAGATAAATAAAAGATTAAATTCTCTAGGACCCTCAGACTGACTTTGATCACTCAGTAATGGTGCATGCCCAGCTTTGCATAAAAGCTCTCAATAAAAGAGTTAAAAAAGAAATGTTGACTAGACCACTGGGTTTATCCCTTTAATTTTTGAAAAGTCCCACATGGGATCTTTAACTTCCACTGGATATCCATCATCAGCTTAACATCCCATTTTGAACGATCTCGCCACCATCACCACTGGAACTTCACTGATCCATCAGCATTGGGCATGAGTGTAAATTCTGGTGTGGGATTTGAATGCCTCAGCCTTCTGGCCTAAATTTAAGAATGCTACCAAGCCATTCTCTCTGAGGGTTGCTCAACAAAATGAGCCAAATTCATCCTGCTGTAATACCCCCAAAGTCAATGGAGGGGTGAATCTGACTCAATGACTTCAGCAGTCTGGCAGAAATGTTTGTCATGGAATTCCTACATAAGTATATGCAAGGCACCTGGAAGAATGTCAAGACCACAAAAGAGTCTTGTTCTCCAAGGTCTTTTAATGCAGAGCATAGTCAAATTCTCTTTTAATTGAAGATCTGCATGTCAGTTTCAGAATTCCCCACTCAGTTGATGAGATATCAAATGTGTCTAGGCAGAGGCCAGGCAACAAAGAATTCAAGAAGCCAGAGAGTGAAGGTTATCTATGAACAAGTAGAGCAAGAGCAGGGATTCTTAACCATTTCCATATTATGACTGTCATGCTGTCTGAAGTGGCTCACAACCGTGAGTGCCAACCTCAGGGCACACTGTCCTGAAGCTGGGCAGAGATCCCAAACTGCCTGTATGTTCTATAATTAGATTTCACTGACCCAGTAACAAATGCGAACTCCTAAAGCATTACAATAGTCTTGCCATGGAGTCACAGACAGTCCCTTTGTACATTCCTGTCTATCTTGCCACCCAGGCAAGCTGGACTTAGTGATAGTTGGCTGCTATCCACCAAAGATCACAAAATATTCAGGTTGCTTCCAGACCCAAAAGACCAGTCACTTAGCCCAGGTCAATTTGTACCTCAGCTCTCTCACCAAAGACAACACTTGTAGCCAATCCTGTAATAAATTAATGGTTTATTAATTAGGAAAAAGAAATGAGAGAGTTATTACAAAGGTTAAAGTAGGCAAACATATATATACAAATGCATTACAGTCTATGGTTTTAAAAGATGACAGAGTTGTAATAATCTCAGAGCTCTGAATGGTTTCAGAGTAGCAGCCGTGTTAGTCTGTGTCAGCAAAAAGAACAGGATTACTTGTGGCACCTTAGAGACTAACAAATGTATTTGTTATATAAATATGCCATTTTGGGACATCACAATACAAAGACTTTATCAACTCTGAATGTCTTTTAGGGCTAACCTAGGTTGACCCTGGGGATCTCTGATTCTGTTTTGTAGCTCCAGCCTTGTGAGTCCAAACAGCAAAAGAAATGACAAATTTTCTTGTCTGCTATTTTTATTTCCTTCCTCCAGAATTCAGGCTGATGGGATGAGCCCTTTTGCACATAGGCCTCTTCATGGGTGCAAAGGGGCAGTTGATAAAGTCTTTGTATTGTGATGTCCCAAAATGGCATATTTAGTTTTGAAAGGCCTTCTGGATGATCCGTCCTGACTGGGTTTACGGTTTCAGAGCAAACATTTTTTACAGTTATAAAGCAAAAACTTAAATATTGCCTTATAGCATGTGACAAAGATATTATAAGTGGGATTAATACAGGCAGCAATTTACAAGCATTTCATAAAGTCAAACACATTGTTATAAGATCAATACCCAGCTTAACCATTCTGACACACAGGTGAAACAAGCTGTTTTCCAGCAATGAATTTATCAGTGCTTGGCAGAGGCCTAAAGCCTTAGCAACAGCTGGCACCTGGTCTGCCAGCATAACAATAACCCCCCCTTTTCATAAAAGGACCACCTCGGGACTCCTTCCCTCCTAGCCAGGATCTATCTGGGACATTCCTCCACTTAATAATATGGGGAGCACAATGTGGTCACAACTCTCTGACACCTGTTCATGACCCCCATGTTGAGAACACCAGGCATCTCCGACCTTGCGGAGAGCAGATGGACATTCTCAGAAACACAAACCCTGGATAATGGCTTAAACTGAGCTATAGGAATGTTGATGAATCCTGAGCTGCACCTTCCGGCAAAAATGGTATTGCTGCCATCTGCTCTGTTCTGTTGGTTGGATTTCTTGGACTGAGGATCAAGACAGACATGCGCTTGAGTGCTGGTGATTGTTTCTGCCGTGTGTGTGACTTTGCCTCAGTGCAAGGATCTCTCTGTCCTGTCATATTTGCTGGAGAGTTTTGCAAACAACTCACAGGCCATCCTAATGCAGCCATTGCTCTACAGAAAATCCACTTTGCCTGACACCCTTCCCTTGCACAGTCCTGTCTCCATGGTCTCTTGACAAATAATTTTCAGCCCATGCGCCAGTTTGCAACTCCAGGTTTTAATAAACATCATTACATTTCAGCAGAAGAACACATCTATTTGAGTGAATTCTCAACTAGTGTTAGACCAAATAGTGTGACCTAATATACTGGCATTGCTTCACAAAAGCCTCATTTTCTCTTAACATTTGGTGCCCAGTCAAATTCAACGGCAAGCATCATAGTGCGTATGCACTTTGGCTTATTCCTGAAAAAATTAATCTCATCAATGCAAAAAAATGTAAATGTGCATTTCTCCGCAGCATCTCCCACTGCCAAGCAGATAGCAAGTTTATGTAGGCTCCCATTTGAATAATTATTGTTTTCTTACAAATTAGCTCCACAGAACTGTGCCACATGCAGTAAAACAATCTTACATTACATGGGCTTAAGCGGCAGGACTGGTATTATAAATCCTATGTTGAGTCACCAAATTCCTTGCATTCTTTGACTTCCCATTCTGTGTCAAATGTCAGATTTCTTGTTGGGGTAACACAAGCTACAGCCAGAGTCAGGGGGTTGTGTGGGTTTTAATTGTAAAAGCAACATTCTCGCAGAGAATGACAAGTTCATAGCCCTAATCCATGTTTTACTTGTCCTCTGGATGGACTGAAGTAGCTGGAAAGTCTTGTCATCACTACACAGTCTGGTTTTGTGTTTAAGCTCCCAGAGATCTAGCTGGAGGGGCGGGGGAAGGTCTTAAAGACATGCAGTACCCTGGACACTGGGTCTCTGATCCTGATTGGGGCCCTTGTGTGCTACTGGAGTCAAAATAAAAATATTAATAATAATGTTTGAACTTACTGACCAGATTGACAACATTCAGAAACTTGGGGGCTGATTCACCCAATCAGAATGGTAGCATCTTACCGCCGCTTTGCATTCACTTTGTACTGGTATTGAACAAAGGTCCGTAAAACTGGGTTAATGAATTCCATGTTTTATTTATTTACTTATTGTGACAGTCTGCACCATTATGTTCACCCTTTTTACAAGACTATGATAAATTTTGTAAGCCTTGTGAGGTATCGTTTAAAAACTCATAATCTGCTGAACATTATTGTCCTGGTAAAATATGTGTGGCAATATTTTATGTAAAGTTATACGGCTCTACTGTATAACATTGCTGTAACATGTTCCAGAGTTAGAAAAGCAGGTCCAAACCAGTTCTTCAGAGACAAAAGACATACTGACACCCACCCCAGGTACCAGCATAATCAAATGGACTATCAGTGACTATCACCTAGTTAAGCAGCGATTCTTTGGGAAAAGGGTGTCAGAGAGAACTTTACATACTAACAAGTAAACAACTGGGGGGTTTCCGTATAAAAAGACTGGCTCTTGCCTGAACCCCAGCTGAAGATAATCCTCAAAAGGGGAGAAGGGTATAAGAGTGAGAAAAAGAGGCTCCCAAATCACCTCTCTCCTCTAATCTCTACTCATCGCTGCTACAATGCTTGAAAGAAAAAGGAGGCATCTTTGAACTGTGTGGGGGGGAGGTCCTGGCTGAAGCAATCCTGACAGACTGCTGTAAGCTTATGGTGAGAAAACCCTTTTTGCTTTTAAATTCACTTAATTTGTTAAATTAGGTATTAGCTTGTGTTTTATCTTTTTATTTTCTTTGTAACCAATTTGGACTTTTATGCCTCATTAATTGCAATCCTTTAAAATCTATATTTTGTAGTTGATTAACTTGTTTTATTATTTTATCTAAACCAGTGTGTGTTTGGATTGAAATGTTTGGGAACCACCAATTGAGGTGACAGGGTTTGTGCATATCATTTTTCTTTGATGAAATGACAGACTTTCTATGCGCTTGTATTGTCCAGGAGAGAGCTGGGCAGTACAAGGCGCACATTTCTGGGGCTAAATCTGGGACTGGGAGTTGGCTGGTGTCGCTCTGCAGTGTAATTCAGGAATGGCTTGTTAGAAGCATTCCTATAATCCAGCTGGGAGTGATTTTGCATGCTAGAGGCTGTGTGAGCAGGACCAGGAGTGGTTGCTCTCAAAGCAAAGCAGTTTAAAAGGCATCCCAGATTGGAGAACTGAAGGGACAGCCATTCAGGAGTCCAGATTGTACTCTGGGTAATGACACATGTATTTATGTATTTTTACTTAGATTGTAAATTCTTTGGGGTAGGGACCATCTTTTTGTTCTGTGTTTGTACAGCACCTAGCACAATGGGGCCCTGGTCCACGAGCTACTGTAGTACAATACAAATAACTTAATTATTGTTGTTGTTGTTGTTACCACACTTTTAGATCCTCTGGATTTCTATGCTATTCTAGTCCTTCTTTCCTCTGTTAAACTGCTTTGGGTACATTGAAGCCGTTCAGACCATGCAGCTTCTGACCTGTGGCTCCCTTGATACCTTTGCAGTCCTCACCCCCATATGAGCCTCACAATGGGTGAAATTCACCACAGTGTAGAGAGCCAAGGCAAGGCCTAGGGTGGCCATTGACACATTCCCAGAATACCAGACATTCCGGTACTTCCAGGAAGGGCATGGGCCCACCCTACCAGAGTGATCCGACCCCCACCAGCATGATCTTGCACGCATGATGCGTGTGACATCACACCATACAGAGGACGCCATTTTGAAGAGCCACTCTGCCCCCTGCCAGTGTGACCTCACACCTCAGCAGGGATGGAGTGGTGCACTCTTCAAAAGAGTACCCCCATATCTGGTTTTGTCTCAGTATCAGATGGGGGGACAAAACACCCAAGAAGAGGACTGTCTGGTTTAAAACCAGATGAATGGCAAGGCCTATTCCAACTTAAGTTCCCCTTCAACCCTATTTTGAGGACATAAGTAGGATGTAAGTGGTGCCTAGGCCTGTGCCGACCCCTCTGCACCTGATATAATTATTTATTCCTGGCAGTGCCCACAGGGTGCTAGGTGCTTTTCTTGTGATCCAAAGATCTCTACATAGCCAATTTGTATGGAGCATTCCCCAATCTCAGTCTTGTAAAGATGGAGCATGGCAGTTCAAGAAACAACATGGAAGCCTGAAGGCACAAACACTTCATGATGCTATACAGCAAGCTCGAGTGTTTGGAGAGAAGCTTCCACTGTCAGAAATTGAGATGGCACAGAACTGAATTATGCTCCTATAACCACTTGGAGTTTGCCAACTCATGAACCTCTGGACTGAGCCTCTAGGACTACAACAATATTGGCTACCAGAGCCCCCTGACAACATTTCCCAGCAGGTTTGGAGTCAGGTGTGGGGACAGAATGGATTAGAAACTCCTGCTGAAGCCAGAAGGGAGGATTCTCCATTGTGTAAAGTGGACTACCGGTTTGCTAGGCCAGTGATGAGCTGGTGCTGCTCAGCCCCTCAGTGGGAGGGGACAGCTTGGCTTGGAGGCAAAGAGACTCATTTTAGTTTCAGTTTTAAGCTTTGAGTTCGGCTTGGGATCTGAGCAGAACAGCTCAAGGAGACTTTGATTAACTCCCTATAGCGAGGCGACGACTCACCGGTGCAGCACCTCCTGCTGGTCGTCCTGGGAATTAGCTCAACTCCTGCTTTGGAGCGCCCTCTGCTGGCTGATGTCTCGCCTGCCGCTGGCCCCATGTCCCTCCCGGACCCCAGTGCCCTTTACCTCAGGTTCTGCCCCAGCAGTACCCCCACACTCTGGGTCTCCCCTCCCAGGGGAACCCCCAACCCTCTATCCCCACCTTGCCTCAGTGGCTACCGCCAGTCATCATCTAGCCCCCTTTCACTGGGGCAAACTGCAGTCTCTAATGACCACTCATTATTGGCAAGGGGCAGGACCTGCTGCATTTGCCTATTCTCAAGGTGCCCCACTGCAGCCCCAGTACCTTTTTAGGCCTTTAACAAGGCCTGCAGCCTGGGGGTTAACCAGGATGGAGCTCCCCAGCTCCCTTTGCCCTTCCCCAGCACTGCTCCACTTCAGGTACCTTGCTCCCCGGCACCTAGCCCTTCCCAGTAAAGTAGGTTCTCCCGCCCACCCCCCGAGTGGCTGAAAGACTGTTGGTGTTTGGGAGCTAACCCCCAGGTACCACAAGCATGACTCCCTCATGCTGGAGGCAGGGGGTAACAAGCTCACAGTTCTGGGAGCTCAGAGAACCACCGCAGTAAGTCACAAATGGACATGCCTACCCCTGAAAGAATGCAAATTGAAAAAGAAAAGTACTTTACTTAAAACTGACACTGACTGTTGATTGTGTGAGTGTGCTCGCATGCGTGTGTGTGTGCGCGTGCGTACGTGTGTGTGTGTGTGTACATGTACAGATGAGCCAGAGCCAGAATAATCAGATCCAGATTCCCAACCCTTTCAAGGCTTGGGACAATCACTAATCTAATATTCCAGTCTAGCATTTCAGAAGGTAACGTGACGCACAAAGCCCCAGTGGAAGACATGTAAATTCCACACTTGCAATCAAAGTAAAAATACCCACAGTGCTCTGGCAAAACAGCCTGTTCCATTTCAGGTTCAAGTTCTTAACTCCAAATAAAGCCCAGGGGCGCCCCTGTCTCCTCTGCAGCCTGGAGGAGGGCCATTTGCACCTGTGAACGTTTTCATTTTCATCTTAATTACATGGCCTGGCGCCTGCAGTTTTCCAACGCTGACAGAAAGTGGTTTATGATGAAAGCAAGTGGAGCTGTTACAGCAGGATCCAGCTCATTCCTCCTGTGACCTCGCTGTGGCTTGAACCTACTGTGTTGTTCCAAATGGTCTGTATTTCAGCAGCTTTGGCTCAGGAAGGAAAAAACCTGGTATCTTCCAGGCAGGAGACATTTAAAAAAACCCGTAGGCCATTGTTAGTCACTTTTTCTCTCATTGTTCCTTTTCAAGGACAGGGAGCTAATATGGTGACAGTGCACCAGGTACCCTTAAGCACCATAGGCTCTTGGACTGGAGAGGATCTGTTCCCTTTCTTTTTTTGAGTTCCACTGTTCAACTGCCTGTTTTGCAGAAGCAGCCAATGCTGAACTTATTCTGTACATTAGTCTGATTCTGACAAGCTAAGGAAACCACAAATAAAGCACATGGATTTCGAGTCTAAGGACTCTTCCCAACTATGACCAACAGAAAACATCTGTGGAGAGAAGGAACTGTTCATTTACTATCTGAAATGTCAGTGAAACCCAGGAGGAAAGGAACTGAATAAAGCCATTCCATAGACCTTGCATAGCCCCTGCTGCAGTAATTGAATGTAGCTAATTTGCACTGATTCATTGCAGTCTTTTCATGCTAACGGAATAGAAATGTAATGAAAGCAAGGGGAAAAACATCACCCCACATGATCATGTTCTTCAGGCGGAGAAAAAACCCAGCGCCATTTGAGGAAGAATCTAGCCAAAAGAGCAGGAATTAGAACAGCTTCATCATTACAGGCAAATACACACACTCATGTTTCATCCGGAGAATGAATCATGAAAATAGGGCTGTCAAGAGATTTAAAAAATTAATTGCAATTAATCATGCTGTTAAATAATAATAGAATACCATTTATTTAAATATTTTGGGATGCTTTTCTACATTTTCAAATATATTGATTTCAGTTACAACACAGAATACAAAGTGTACAGTGGTCACTTTATATTTATTTTTATTACAAATATTTACACTGTAAAAAAACAAAAGAAATAGTATTTTTCAATTCACCTAATACAAGTACTGTAGTCCAATCTCTTTATCATAAAAGTTAAACTTACAAATGTAGAATTATGTAAAAAAAAACTGCATTCATAAACAAAACAACTTAAAACTTTAGAGCCTACAAGTCCACTCAGTCCTACTTCTTGTTCAGCCAAACACTAAGACAAACAAATTTGTTTACATTTGCAGGAGATAATGCTGCCCACTTCTTTGCTCGATAACAATCGAAAGCAGTGAGACCCGACGCATGTTCATTTTCATCATCTGAGTTCGATGCCACCAGCAGAAGGTTGATTTTCCTTTTTGATGGTTTGAGTTCTGTAGTTTTCGCATTGGAGTGTTGCTCTTTTAAGACTTCTGAAAGAATGCTCCACACCTTGTCCCTCTCAGATTTTTGAAGGCACTTCAGATTCTTAAACCTTGGTCAGAGTGCTGTAGCTATCTTTAGAAATCTCACATTGGTACCTTCTTTGCGTTTTGTCAAATCTGCAGTGAAAATGTTCTTAAAATGAACAACATGTGCTGGGTCATCCTCCGAGACTGCTATAACATGAAAATATATGGCAGAATGCAGGTAAAACAGAGCAGGAGACATACAATTCTCCCCCAAGGAGTTCAGTCACAAATTATTTAATGCATTTTTTTTAATGAGTGTCATCAGCATGGAAGCATGTCCTCTGGAATGGTGGCCAAAGCATAAAGGGGCATATGAATGTTTAGCATACCTGGCACGTAAATACCTTGCAATGTTGCGTACAAAAGTGCCATGCAAATGCCTGTTCTCACTTTCAGGTGACATTGTAAATAAGAAGCAGGCAGCATATCTCCCGTAAATGTATATAGAATCATAGAATATCAGGGTTGGAAGGGACCTTAGGAGGTCATCTAGTCCAACCCACTGCTCAAAGCAGGACCAATCCCCAATTTTTGCCCCAGATCCCTAAATGGCCCCCTCAAGGATTGAACTCTTAACCCTGGGTTTAGCAGGCCAATGCTCAAACCACTGAGCTATCCCTCCCCTGACTTGGTTTTTCAGCAATTGGCTGAACAAGAAGTAGGACTGAGTGAACTTGTCGGCTCTAAAGTTTTACATTGTTTTGTTTTTTGAGTGCACTAATATAACAAAAAAATCTACATTTGTAAGTTGCACTTTCATGATAAAGAGATCGCACTACAGTACTTGTATGTGGTGAATTAAAAATACTATTTTTTGTTTATCATTTTACAGTGCAAATATTTGTAAGCAAAAATAATCATATAAAGTGAGCACTATGCACTTTGTATTCTATGTTGCAATATAGAAATCAATGTATTTTAAAACGTAGAAAAAACATCCAAAAATATTTAATTTCAGTTGGTATTCTATTGTTTAACCGTGCAATTAAAACTGTGATTAATCACGATTAATTTTTTTATGTTAATTGCGTGAGTTAACTGCGAGTAATCAACAGCCCTACATAAAAGATTCCCATAATGTTCTGATTTAATAACAGCAAAACTGGATGGCGTCAAGGAGGCCTTCTGCCCCTTCACCTGTAGAAGAAACCTCCAGTTTTCACAGAGTGAGTGGAACAGCAATAACGTCTTGATATGAACAGTGTGCTTCCCAGTGAAACTTGGCTCACAAAGTCAGCTGGAAACTGGAGACAAGCTGTTTAACCCTTTAACACAGAAACATGATGTTAGTCATTGATGTAGAAATCCATATTGAAGCCCATTGCCAAGGCACGTGGGCCCTCTGCATCAATAAAACAATCAATGACACATCAGCAGAGTGTAATGGGAGCCCCCTGCTTATTTGCAGAAAAACCCTGATTCCCTTTTATAAACATCCGGTAAAACAAGGGGCCTTACACTATGCTGTGAAGTGCCTCAAAACTGGCCTGTGATGGACCATCAGAGGGGGCAAGTCTCATAGGTGCAGCCCTCCTGCTGAGCACAGCTGGTTATCAAGCCTGGGAACCCCCAGAAGGCACAGTACCGAAGACACACCAGGTGGAAAGGTTCTGAGCCACCTTGCACCTTCCAGTTCTGGGCTGTCGTGGGGGCCTAGGGTGGCCACTGACCGGAGCCATACTCAGTACCTGTGGCAGAGGAATTCTCCCCCACCCTCTGCCTCTCCGGTTATGAATGTTAACCAGCTGTTTGTGTAGCCTCCTCTCCCCATTCCCTCCCTGCTTCTTTTCTTCCTCTGACAAATATTAAAGTATTTAAAAAGCAAACAGAAAGCCCAGCTGTGCCTGGTAGCCTCCCGTGAATCATGAGTTGGGTGAGGGAGAAACTCCTCAGGGACCAGGCAAAGGGGCCCTTTTTTCTTTTCTTTTTTTTTTAGTTCATGCGGGAAGATTGAGGATTTAAAAAAATATTTAAAAAACCTTCTGTGTCCAAGGCTCATATTTTTCAGCAGCTGCAATTGTTTCTGATTCCTAATAAATCAGGTCGTCCTGGACGGCCAAGCTGCACAGCATTATTATTGTCTCAATACGTTTGTTGAAAGAAAAATAACACTGTGGCTTTGTGGGAGTGGACAGGATCTGCTCTTCCAACAGGTTTGTTGATATTAGCCCATGGTCTTGTCAGCTTCCATGTATATTGTGGACTCTAAAAGCTTTTCTGCATTCCCATCACTAAGATACAGGGAGTCACCAAACCCAAATATTACTCCGTGCAGCTCAGACCTTGAAGGGTCTTTCTTTATTTTCCTCCCCCACTCTGTTTTCCATCAACTCTTCTGCAGCATTTGTGTACATTGAGTTTACAGAGTTAAGTAGCTGAACTCAGGTCCAGGGTGAGCTATCTCACATCCATCTAAATAACAGCAAGTGTTTGCAGTATGCGCAATTTACTCCGAGAGATTTTTCACGGGTACAGGAAGGACAGATCTCTCTGGCTCAGGGACAGTGCTGGGATGCTCCTGAGGGCTGTATAGATCCTGTTTTGTGAATAAGCAGATGACTTTGTTACAGATTGACCTGAGAATCTAAAGGTTGCTACCTCTCTATGGGGTAAAATATGATAGTTCTGCTTGTACATACATATCATTTATTTCTGCTGGAGCTGCTGCTCCTTCAGCTCACACCTAGGGGCAGCCTCCTGCTTTACAGCTGATCAACCTGAGTTCTCCCTGCAGGGATGCAGTGAGCTGACACTGATGGTGTCTATTTATCCTGATGCTGCATTTACATCCTTAGTTACACAAGGGAATGAGTCAGGGGGGTTGTTTTTTAACACTCCCTCTGGATTCCAGTAGCTTTCTCTAGTGTTTCCAGGAGGCATGGCTGAGCCATGACATTTCAAGGGAAACTGTCCCTTATGTAAAGAAAAGAAGTACTGTATGTACAAAGAAGCGCCACTGAGAGTAGAGAGCAGAGAGTGGTGAGCATCTTTCTGCCGTGTGTGTGAGTGCTGCTAGTCTGGGGCAGTATTGCCTGCCAGTCTCTATCAGTTCCCATCTGCAAAGCCAGACATGTATATTGTACAACACATACATATTGTATACATATATATCAACCCCATATGGGGAAGTCATGAGGCCCATACTGACAAGGGTTTTATTCTCCTTGTTCTCAGCCTTCCATGGATATATCTCTCTACTCAGCAAATAATGTTGTGTGAGTTCGAATTCTTTGTCGCCCGTTAGTCTCAATCACAAATCTTCATAAATTTCACAAAGTCTGCAGATTTTGCAGTATTTTAAGAGATGGATACCTCAGCTTGTCCTGCTTTGCTAAATGCAATGCTCTCACCTCTCAAAAGACCGTAGCTGCGTGGAAGGTGAGGCAAGTGAAGGCTTAATTTTGAGAATTCGTCTCATGCCTGTTTTGTTCTTTGAAGTGCAATATAAAGAGCAGCTTTTCTCCTTAGTTTATTTCTACTACTTCTGCAGTAACTTCCCCAAAATGGGCTAGTTACACAAGCATTGCTTAACATCAGCTTCCCTTCCGTGCTCATAATATGTCTTTATGTTAAGATTCAGCAGCTAGAGCCAACTTCAGCCCTGATGAGAGGAGGGGGAAAGCTCGGCTGACCTCAGGAGAAGTGCCCTCGCTAAGTAAGTACCTTTTCTAATCTGCTCTGTAGTGTCCAAACTCTCCCTTTTGCTGGGTTTTGGATTTAACAAACAAAACAACAAAATAAAATAAAGATCAAGCTTTCTCCAGAAGCTTAGCTACTCCGAGGGTTCCTCTGCCAGGCCTGCTCAGCCCACACCCTAGATCCTCTCCTGGGAGAAAAACACCCACCTCCCTTATATCCAGGTGGGGTAATAAGACATCTGGCTTGGTGCGTCAGCAGAACCCACTTAACTTTTTCCCAGTAGGATCAACACCTTCTCACAGAGTATATATTTCAGGCAAACACAGCAGCCGCATACACATCCACTTACACTGGGGTAAGTTTGGCTCTCTCTGTGTTTGAATAACTCAGTGGTGTCAGGTTCCTTCACTGTTCTCCTTATTGTTATTCTTTCCTGCCTTTCCAGCTCTCCCACCTAATACTCCAATATCTGTCATCTATCACCCAACATGTATAGGAGGAGAGTCTACAAGACACACCTATTTGCAAAGTCAAAATATGGCACAGTACCAGCAATGGTTCAAGATGCCCTTCATGGTGAAAGGGAGTCACAGACTGAAGCGTCCACCTGAGGGAAAACCAGTTTCAGGAATGGTGCGCGTGGTCCGGACTTTGACAGGATAATTTTCATTAGATAGGCCAATGGCTTGTGCTTTTGCTGGGATTTTTGAATTTAAGACTCAGCAACATTAGAATTGAATTGAATATCGACTGATTCAGGATGAGTCCTAAGGGAAAAAATTCCATGGAAAACCAATAACACTTCCTAGTCAAAAGGAAAAACATTCCCTCATCTAGGCAGAGCTGCCCCAAGATCCTTGCTCCAGGGGACTTTGCACTTTCCATGTGATCTTGGAAACCACACCTATATTCATCCCTGATGCTAGGGCAAGTGCACAGGTGCCTAATGCTGGTACTAGGGCTTGTTTGTGCCAGAATTATGTCTCCCTGTGTGGGTTGCAGAATAGACAATGCACACACAGAATCCAGCAACTGGTTTTCTGTCGTCTGTCGATAGACAGCCTCCATGCAAAGTTTTGACAAGTTTCTAGGAAAATCATTAGCTTAGACCATAATTAAAAAATAAGTTTGTTTGCATCTCATCTAAGTATTTGTCCTCTGCTTCAAACTACAATATTATTAATATCTGCTAAAGGAAAGGACAGGAGAAGAATAATGTGGGCTGTCAGTGGGGGCTGCTAGAGGGATGTAAGTTCGTGGCAAAGATCCCATTGACATGAGTGGGAGCAGGATTTGGCCTTTTGAGCAAAGGACGGCAGGAATGGACTGAGGGGCACTGGCAGAGGCGCGACTGCACAGTGCCCAAGTGCAGCGTGCCAGAGCTGTGAGACTCTGACTCGGGTGAGCTCTAAATCCATTCCCAAATGGAAAACAGTTCTCAATCACTACTTCAGGGCAAGGAACTTGATCTTACTTTTTCTTTTCCTTTCCGTGCAAATAGAGCATGGGTACAAACCAGCTGGACTTTGATTTCATTCAATGCTTCCCTAATTAACCGGAGAAAGTGGTTGGTGAATCTGCGACCATTTGCCATGCTCCCCCTCCACAGAGAAACATACATCGATTACAGACAGTTCTCAACCTGCCCGACAACACTCCCCTTATTCCCAGCCTTGCTCTTCAGCTGTGTTTAGTGCGGAGGCATGTGAGTCCTATTGTGACAGGGATGGTGGCTATTCTGAACTCTTTAGCAATCCCCAACATCAGCAGAGACTCTTGCCACCCTTCCTCTCTGACCTCATATCTGCCTCCACCCTCACACACTTGTTCCTACCCCGCCAGAGTCTTGGCCTGCTCTCCTGTCCCTCCCCTTGGGTGGGGTCATTGCCACATCTGGCTGGAGATCTTCCGCCTCCCTGATGTTCAATAAGTGAAAGAAAAAGGGAAGGTTTCATCTGAGACAAAGTGGCCAAGTCACCCCTTTTCCTCCGAGCTGCACGGTCCCTCTCCCTCTTTCGGTCTTGTACTAAAACCTTCCCTTTCTCTTAACTTACTATTATGAATCATGTTTATTGTGGTAGTGCCTAGGGACCAGTTGAGATCAGAGACCCTTTGTGCCAGGCATGTACAGAAAGCCATAGACATTCCCTCCCACAAACAGCTTACAATGGCAAAGGGTAAGAGAAAGTCTCTTCTTCCTCTCCCTTCATTGCAAAGCTGCCATTGCCATCAGAGAGACTGGGATTTGGCCTTTTGTGCAAAGGAGGCTCACAGGAGACAGGCAGGTCACTGCCTGCCCTGGTCATCATTACACAGAGGATGGGCTGCCTCTGGTGCTGTAAGATGGCTCAGGAACACGCTTCCATTTTGCCTCTCAGATATCCCCCGCCTCCGCCGATTTTGCACTACCGCATATTGAGGATGCTACAGCAAAATAAAATGTACTGTGCTACACATGTGGAAATATGAAACCTGCGCCTGTTTCCTATTGACTCCAAAAGAGCAGAACAGGCTAGGCTAGCTTGATTCCAGTTATATTTGTGGCAATAAGCTCTACATGCTGGATGTTTGTGATTATTGTTTGTGCAGGATTCAGAACATTTTTCCAAATCTTCACTTACTGCCTAAACCTCTAACTGCCAGAAGCTGGGACTGGACAACAGGGGATGGATCACTTGAAACTGCCCTGTTCTGTTCACTCCCTCTGAAGCACCTGTCACTGGCAGCTGTCAGAAGACAGGATACTGGGCTAGATGGACCATTGGTCTGACCCAGTATGGCCATTCTTGTGTTCACTGTCGTAAGCTGTGTCCACACCTCTTCTCCCACCTCCTCCTCCAAGGGAAGATCATCTTTCTGACACCCTCCAGTCAAGTGGGAATATTGCCTGGGATGCCCCGCTGATTTATCTAAGGACTTTCGCTTGGTTCTGACATTGTCCTGGGCTCCAGGTTAAGAAATCCCTTCCTTCCTAAAGCAGGTCATTTTGGGAGCCACTTTCTCTTACTTGAGATACAGCAGTTATGAGGGGTTTCTGAGAGGCACCCTCCACCCCCACCCCACACACACTTCCATCGCTCAGGCATCCAACACTTTGCAGACTTGTGTTACAAATTGCACCAAGCCTGCGATTCATTGGGATAAAAGATAGATTGGTATTTGCAACAGAAAACAAAGCAGCCCATTGGATTGCATTGTGAGGAGACCTGGGAAGTCTGATGTTCTCTCAGAGGAACCCTAGCAGAAAGCCTCAACCAAAACCCCATGCTCAGAAACCACAGGAAGAACGGCCAGATAGATTGGACAGGTAGACTGACTGACCCCTTGATCTGAACATCCCCAAACTTTGTGCAAGGAGTGTTTCCAAATCCAAACCAAGCTCCTAATCTCAAATGGCCCCTATTTTTATAACAGGAAGAACCAAAATCCCAGATCTTTGCAATGATCAGCACCCCTGAGCTTTGCAAAGCAGAACCGGATCTGAATATTGTGGCTTGGATCCATCTCCAGTAAGAGACAAGGCCCAGGAGTGTGTTTATTCCTAGGCCAGTCATCTTCTCACAACACGCTCAGTGGCTGAGACTCAGGTATTCCTCCGACTCTGTAGTTTTGCTGTAACACGTGCATGACTAGTTATACTGGAAACTCTCTCGTTGGGTCAGAGATGCATTGTAAATCAGAGGGAGAACCTAATGCACTGATTCACCCATTTGCTGGGGGAGATTATTAGATAGGCTGTCTTGCTGTAACACCTGGCCTGCCCCAGTAATTACACCTGGGTGGACAGCGTGTGTTCCACAACCAGATTGTAACATCTGCATAAAGAAGCAGCCCTGAGACCTTCATTTTATTTCTCGCCCGCTCCCTTGAGGCATGCAGGAGGCAGCCAGCCAGCCAGGGAAGGATCGTTGGCTCATCCCCACTGCAGCTCCGTGGCCTCTGAATCTGATGCTGATTGCAGGTTTTTCTTGTTTCTTTAGAAGGAGCTAGTAACCAGCAGAATGCCTGAGTCAGCGCTTGGCAACAGCAGGAGAAAACGTTTAGTCAGCTGCCCCGGGAGTGCAGGCTACTGCTCCTCTTCCTCGCTTTCTCCCCTTTGAGCACTTGCAGGCAGCCTCCTCCCTGACTCCGGTATCTTTTTAAATAATAACATTGCCATTTTGGTCAGCACACAGACAGCACCCAGGTGAGTGGAGTGTCCCTGCTTCCTGGGCTCTCCATTAATCAAAAACCCTTGGACACCAAAGAGAGCCCATAGCTGTGAGCCATGATGTGCCAATGAACATGGGGACACAGGGGAACATGCACGGAATGCTTGGTGGCTTGGGACTCTGCCAGAATGGCAACACTTGCTAACACAGCAACAAACCAGGCCTATGGAAAGGAACTATGCTGCTCTTTTGAATTCAATAGGAAACAAGCGCAGGTTTCATATTTCCATATGTGTAGCACAGTACAGTTTATTTTGCTGTAGCATCCTCAATGAGAAGGAGTAAATAACACTTCCTTATTTACTTTCTCCACATGACTGGTGTGGAGAAAGTAACTAAGGAAGTGTTATTTACTCCTCATAACACAAGAACTAGGGGTCACCAAATGAAATTAATAGGCAGCAGATTTAAAACAAACAAAAGGATTTCTTCACACACAGTCAACCTGTGGAACTCCTTGCCAGAGGATGTTGTGAAGGCCAAGACTATAACAGGGTTCAAAAAAGAACTAGATAAATTCATGGAGGATAGATCCATCAATGGCTATTAGCCAGAATGGACAGGGATGGTGTTCCTAGCCTGTTTGCCAAAGGCTCGGAATGGGTGACAGGGGATGGATCACTTGATGATTACCTGCTCTGTTCATTCCCTCTGGAGCACCTGGCATTGGCCACTGTTGGAAGACAGGATACTGGGAGTGGGCTAGATAAGGTCTGACGCAGTATGGCCATTCTTATGTTCTTAACTGAGTGTGACCTTGCTTATACACAGCAGATATTTCCCCTTTAATATCTGCTGCAACACATTTTAATGGGGGAAAGAAGGGAATACCACAAAGAGCCTCCCGCTAATTCAACCCACAGAAATCCTGCTGCTTGGTTATATTATTCAAAGAGAACGTATCACTCAATATGCTACACTGGCTTCCAATCCAGTACCTCATCCACAATGAGTGCTTATCTCTGATCTTCAAGTTCAAGCACATCAATGGGCAGGGGCCTGCCTGTCATAGGAGCTGCCTCTCTGTCTCTCTATAACATCATGATAGTTGCGCTCTCCTCTAGAGGTTTACAAATCCCCACATATGCCAAGGCTGTTTGCCAGATTATTACATAGATAAAGACTCTGTATCTCAAAAACAGGAGAGATTTCTTTTAACCAATTGAAGAATAGGTGTGGTTCTTAAAATGACCCCATGATCAGCATCCCATGAGCATGGGTGGGGAGCCATGTTCCACACCCGCTGATGTGGCTGAGAAGAGCCTTCTCTTTAAAAATCACTGATTGGTCTCAGTAGAATTACTGAGGCATTGTCAACATTACAAAACAAGCAAGCCTGGGGACTAATTCCACAGCCCTGCCAGTAAAATGCAGAAGAACAGTGTTGACACCACTCTGCCCAACCTGTACCTCCACGTTTTGCTGCCTGACACACAGATCAACGACAGGAGGTGCTAGGCGTTTCGGCCTCTGCCTCACCCACACAAAACACTACCATGTTGGGCACCACAGGAAAAAAAGCTGTGTAGGAGCCCAAGGAGCTATTTCTGAGCAGCTTCATTTAATTTTCTGTCATTCTGCAGCCCCTTTGGCAAAGGTTCCTGAATGTCGCTCGGTGTACGATCAAGGCAGAGGGTCCCTAGCAGATGGGTGGATGGAAAAAAGCAAAACATTTTTCATAAGGCTGTTTTGTTTTCATCACCGTTCCATATCCAGCCAACGCTTAAGATCGGGGGGGGGGGGGGGGAGAGGGGTGCGGTCACTGTCTCCCACAGGCGCTCCACCTTGAGATCTTCCAGTGAAGCTGCGATTAAAGACTTTTTCCTTGTAGGAAGGGTAAAAGAGGAGGGTTTACAGAGCCACCTTTGCTCTAGCACCCGGTTTATCTTAGTACAGACCTCAGCTGCTACTCAGCACATGGTATCTGATAAGACAAGGATTTACTGAAAAGAGAGTTACCTGGAAAAACACAATGGGCCAGATGCTCAGCTGGTGGACTGGCAATGGAGGTAACTTTCAGTTGCTGCCAACTTGTGCTGGCTTCTGACTAGTGAGCTAGAGATGAAAATTTCCACCACCTCTTACCACCTCACCCACCCCCAGCTTGCCAGTCACAGCTGTCAGCGTGTTCTGTATGTTTATTTTGGCTCTCTGTTGTTGCTTTTCCTGCTGATTTTGTCATTCCCTATTTGACAAACATTGTGGCTTTAGTTTGATTTCTACCTCAGCAGCTGGAGCCAGCCTCTGCCTTTTGTTTACTACTTTGTACAACCTGCACCATTGACAAAAGTCACCAAGAAAAGTTCCCAGCTCTAGGAACAAGTTTGTTCTCATGAAGTACATCATGGGCAGGGAGAGGAACTCCCACATTATTTTAGAGGGTGTCACGGCAACACGGTTGGTCAGCATTTTGATTTTTACAACAATTCTCAGCAACTGAACAGTAAATTTAAAAGGCTACTAGTGGCAGGAGAAGGCCACCCACCAGAATGTAGCAATTCCTGGGGGAACTTTCACCTTGCAGGGGTAACTCCCATAAGCAGTCATAGGAGCTGCATGGAAGAAAACAGATCACATGTTGGCTCTGATCAATGAGGCTTACTTTTAATCCTTTCTCCTCCGCCCATGAGAGTGGGTTTGAGCAAGTTTATGCTTCCAATGGGAACTTGAGGCTAATGCTGAAAACACCAGCGGCCTGTCTACACTAGTATTGCTGCTGTCACTGCTAGAAGTGGAGCTGCATGGGAAGTAGCAACAGGGTGCTACTTGTTTTAGGAAACAAGGCCTTGTCTACACAAGCAAGTTGTATCACTTTGACTGTCCTGGTATAGTTATATCAGTACAACAACCCTTCTAGTGCGGATGCAGTTATATTGGTATAAAGGTGCTTGATAGCACTATGCTCATTTCCATATAGGACAGGGAATAAGGCACCTTTATATCAGTATAATTGCATCCACACTGGTGCTTGTATTGGTATATTGGTAAGAAACCCTATCCCTTAACTGAAATACCAAAGTTGGTACAACTTTGCAGTGTACACCAGGCCTTAGTCTAGCATAGCCAAGAACTGAGAGACAAAATGTAAATGTTACTTAGATGAAAGCTGTTGAGTTTTCTTGTCAGTATCTAGCTAGGCTCAACAGGCATTTCAATCACACTGTTTGCAGGCACACCAGTCACAATAGCATTCCTTCGCCTTCCAAAGTGTTTGCTACTTAAAGCAGAGAATAATTGCCCTGTCTACAGCAGGCTGGTGTAGTGCAAACTTTCCCGCTGCTACGCCATAATACTTCAGTTAAGGGCACCCACACAAATCTGCCAGCCCACCTACTGCAATAAGCTCCTCATGTCTCCTGTCTCGAGTTTTAATATATTGGATAATAGGCTCCTGTGACCCCCAGAGCCTCAGTGACAACTGGCAAAGTGGTGCAGAGGGGTTACAGCCTCTCAGGGGTCTGGTGCGTACATTCTTGTTCACCAATATCATGTGACATCTTGAATAAAACCTGGTGTCACTCTGGTCACCATAATCATTGTACAATTTATGTACAAATACTATGTAAGGAGCTATGTGTATATACAGAAAATATGTTCTCCGAGTCTGTAGGTACTAGTCCCTTGCCAAGGCGAAAAACAGGTTTTGTCATATGAGATGTTTATTCATCTATCTGTTCACATGTAAATGGACCATTGTCTCATTCACAATGGGCTGCTTATCATCAATCTGAGCTGAATGAAGATGAAGGATTGCAGAGGACTTCAGAGAAAAAAAAATTAACAGGAAGAAGCAAGTGGAGGGAATAACCTTCTCTGGAGGATCAGAGGGGTAGCCATGTTAGTCTGGATCTGTAGAAGCGACAAAGGGTCCTGTAGCACCTTATAGACTAACAGACGTATTGGAGCATAAGCTTTCACTGCTTGCATCCGATGAAGTGCGTATTCACCCACGAAAGCTTATGCTCCAATACGTCTGTTAGTCTATAAGGTGCTACAGGACCCTTTGTCGCTTCTTCTCTGGAGGGAACACTTCAGAGGTTTGCTGGACTATATCTAGGGGCAGAGAAGGCATCCAACACCCTCCCACCCACCCAAGTGAATAAAAAGAGAGGGCTTTTACCTCATGAAAAAGTGGTCTCAGCCAGGCTTGGTTGAAAACACTGAGGAGAACGTTGGGTAAGATAAAGCTTCTTTAGACAGGCGGTTAACCTGTTAGTTTAGTCTCTAGAGAGCATGTTACAATTTTGTTTTATATGTAACCATTTGGTTCCAATATTCTTACTCACTATTGCTTGCATCTTGAATCTTTGATAATAAACGTATTCTTGTTTTCACTAGACATATATCTCAGTGCTGTGGTGTTAAGCAAAGGGCTGGTCCTGCGCTGGATCTTACAAGCTAGTGTGTACTGTTCCTTTGGGAATAGCAGGCCTGGTAGTTCTGAGAGTGTTCAGTGGAGAACGGGCTGGCCACAACAGGGCATGCTCTGAGGAAGCTGATCTGCAGTAGGCACAGACAAAGCTGCTCCCCACTAGGAGCAGGTGGTAATGAGGTGCCTCACAACCCTGGTTCCCTTGGGGAGCGTCACACCTCCTCACCAGACCCCTTTGAGGGTAAAAATAAGGAACTGTGAGGGAAGCCATTGACTTAATTTTCACTTGCAACCTGAATCATGATTTAAATTTAGGTCCCAGAGTTAAGAGGCAAATGCACAAACCCCCATATCACTAGTCTTATATATTGTGGGTGCCATCAAGCTAGAAGGTTCTCAGCAAAGAAACTCACATTCACCATTCATTACTGGGAAAGCAGCCCAGGATGACCTGGGCCTGCCAATAGTGGAGCAGGGGGGTGGAGCAGGGGGGCAGAGTGAGGGCAACCAGCTTCAGCAGTATCATCACTGAGCATACTCAATACAAGCCAAGCAGCAAATCTGGGGGGCACGGTGACCCTGCATGCTCCTCCCTCCCCCCAATGCTTCACTTCTGACAGCAGCAATGGACTTTTGTAAGGGGCCCACTCAGTGCAACAAAAATAACCCTTTACTCACAGGACTGAGGCTGGGCAACTCACTGCTCTATTCAGCTGCCTCACAAGAAACTGAGCTGGTGGGAAAACTCCCCCTGATGAAACAGGAAGTAGGGGAGGGGTGGAGCATGGCTCTATCCCCAAGTACTCTGGGTAACGCAATTAACCCCATGACAACCACTATACTGCATCGCCATGCACAATTGATTTGTTACTGTTCTAGGTCTAGGTAACAAGGGGCCCTATGTCTTCTCCAGCAAAATATACTGGTTGGAAAAAAATTCTTTGCAACTACCTAATTTGTCCAGGTTGATCTAATAACCTGGATCGTCTTCGTCCAAATCGTCCCCCATTAGGTAGCAACAAATGTACCTCTCTACCTTACAACTTAGCCTATTTGGGGTTAACTCACAGCAGATTCAGAACCTAAATGGTAAGAACATTAGAACTGTAATTTCAGTTTGTGAGTGGACTCCTCCCCCAAAAACCTTTACTCAGCCTTCACTGAAGAGAATCCGTGCATATTACATGCCTATGTATGTAAGTGGCAGCAGGCCAATCTGCAGGTGGAGCAGGCTGCAATTACACGTAATGCTGGCACGGTGTTACTCCCAAAGAGCTGGGCTTTGTACTAAGTTATTGCTCATTCAACCACTCCCTTCACTCCCTTGTAATTTTAGTTAAGCAACTCCCAGTAGTGTGATGGGCATGTGGCAACTCAAAAGGCTTTTTCTAACAAAGTGTGTCAGCAGTTTGCAGGAGAGGTGAGGCACAGCACAGCAGCAGGGGCAGGGAGTGCTGTGATCTCCCGGACACCTGTCAGTAGCAGAAGGTGCAAGGAGTTTTCAGGAGAATGCACTCAGGCTCCGTCTACACTGGCAAGTTTGTGTGCAGGAAAACAGCTTTGAGCACTGTAACTCCCGAGGTGTACACACTGCCAAGCCACTTAGTGCGCAGAAACAGCGCTCCAAAAATACCACCCCGACGAGAGGCGTAGATAGCAGAGCTGCAGAATCAGGAGGTGACGCACTCTGCCCCCTATGCTCCCAGCTTGAGGAATGCAGTGCAAGGGTAGAGAAAGGGAACAATCTGGGCTTTAATTCAAACATTGGTAGTGGGAGGAAGAGGGAGTGCAGGAAATTGGTTGCAAAAATTAAACCACAGCCAAAGCCATGTTTTGAATAATAAAGTCTCCTTGCCTTGGTATAGAGTTTTATTTATTGTTGCTGTTATTACAAATGCTGGCTGAACATTCAATCCAATTTTCTCTCTAACAAGCTGCCATAAAAAACATCCATTTGATCCACTGACTTTTTGTTACCCTTCTGGAAAACCCCCACAGAAATGAATAGAAAGGGATAGCCTTTCTATAGAGTTTGTGAAACATCCTGCAGGATTTAGTAGAGAATGATTATCCCACAGTAGGATTTTATAGGTTAAGAGCTATAGAAAGGATAGAATTTCATATTTTCTGTGGATTAGATCAGACCTGCGTCAATCTGTACCTGGAGAGGAACCCTCACCCATATGAAGGAAATGGGGTGAGGCTCAGCTGCCCTTTTCAACACTGTTCAGAGACTCATACACCTGTCCCAGCATCTGTACTGGAGGAGGGGGAAGAGAGGGGCTGGGACCCCCCCAATGCAGGGATCAGTGCAGGTCTCATACAGCCAAGCAGGTAAAACTGTCTGGAGCCAGAGCCTGTGAAGAGGTACAGGGCCTTTGTGCGAATAGCCACAGCCTCCAGAGGATCTCTTGCCAGGGTCTTCCAAGTGTGGGTAGGGGGGTGGGCCCCACGGCTTTCTCAACAGGTAACGGGAGACAGCCTGTGACATGGGGATATCTCTGCAAGAGAATCCTAGTGGGGATTTCCTTTCCCAGAACCCCCTCCATACCCTGGCCAATAATTTCAACAGAACCTCAATGACTTCATTCCTATTAAACCCTACAGGACTTTTCCATAATGATAGTAGCCTCAAGTGGGGAGCGGGAGGGGTGGGGGGGGGGGGGGGAGAGAGAGAATCACTGTTGCCCACTATAGACATGGCCAATCTTGACAGCTAACCCAACTTACATGCAAAGGGGCAAAGCTAAACCTTAGGGAACAGTCCCCCTAGTTAAAATGGAGGTAAAGGAGATTATTAGCAAGATAGGGCGAGAGAAAGGATTATCCCTTAATGGAAGGTTTACTCATGGAAGCATTAGTGGAAGAAAGATGGTGGTGATGGGAAATATTGGGGTTGGAACACAAACAGCAGCAGCACTAGAAAAGAGTTGAAGCAGATATGTAGCAACAGGTTACGTGGAATGTCATCACTGCTTCAGAGAGAGCTACCGTATTGTCATTCGGACACCGACTCACTGCAAAGGAACCAACCTCTTGTTCATTTTAAAAGGGTTTTATTTTCCAGGTGAAATTGAATAGGAGAGGATGAACCTGCCTTGGCAACACATCTTCAGGTGAAAGTGCCCATGTCAGAGAGAGCTACCACAGACCAGTTGAGGCTCCTAGAGAATGGGAAGAGCAGGGAAGAGGCAGAGGCCACTCAAGACAATCTGCTGCCCTAGACAAAACTTAAGCGTGCTGCCCCCCTGCTATCTTCAAGAATGGAGGGTTTCTGGAGGAACGCGGTGAGCCTTCTGATGGTTCAGTGGTTATGGTAGCTGAGTTTGGGGGATGGGGGAAGCTGAGGTGGCAGGATGGGGGAGGCATCAGGTTGTAGTGCCATTCCCTCAGGTTTCGCCCAGCTGAATCCGCTGACCTGGGCAGCTGCCAAGTTTGCCTATAGCTAGAATGTGCCCCAGGTGGAGGAAATACTTGTTTTGGACACTTTGGGTTCCCAAGTCACCTACCAAGGGTGAAAGCAAGAGTCATTCAAAGCTTCTTGCCTGGGATATGTTTCTTTAAGAAATCTCCAAAAATAGATCCTACTCCCCCCCACCTTTGAAAACCACTGCAGTTCCCAACCCCACATAGGCATTTGAGCTTCACGAGCCACAAAATACGCAAGCAGTAATCTATAGCATATGGATGTTTGATCCACATGCACATCTGGATCTGTGGAGGCTACAATTATGGAGAAGGAGAATAAAAGTCGTAACAATATGGGTCAAATCCAGGGACCTTTATTTCTCTGGAATGGAAACTATTCGCCAGCCTGAACGAAAAATTGCAGGCGGTGATTGTACATTCTTTCAAATAAAAAAAGATGATGAATTTGGCTCCATAAATTTCTGTCATAAGAAACATCTTCGAATTGTACACCAAGCTTTTTACAAAGCATCAATGTTAAGATGATTTTACCATGTTCTATCACATTCTCGACCATTTATACAGAATACGCCATACCAAATGCTACATCAGCTTAAGACATTTTAAACATTAGTATTAAAAAGATACAAAGGCAGGTTGGTTTTCATTGGGGTTTTTTAAGACATTGGAGTTTTCTGTTTGCTTGTTTTCCTAAGGAAGTTGCTAAAAAAATAGAATAACTTAGTTCATAGGGACAAGATGGGTTAAAAATCCAGCCTTGGTTGCTTGGCAGCCTTCTGGGCTCGTACCTCTGTTGCTTCCATGGCCACATTCCGCGTGGCTCTCACTCTGCACACCAGATTTCGCCATGCTTTTAGTTAATTACCGTTTTGTTCAGAGCGTTCACCAGGGCCAGGAATTAGTTCCGGCCAAGCGCTAAGAGCAATCTTCAGCCAAATAGGGGGCGTCAGTCTGGGCCAATTTCACATGGGTTTAGCCCTTTGTCCTTTGCCTCTTTGTACATCCTTTGGAAGTCTTTAAAACGAGGAGCACAGCCTAACCTGGCCTCCCCAAATTGCATGCGTCCCGTAAAGAGGAAGTCTCCATCTCCTGGTCTCACCCCACATTCCAGTGGGGTCTTTATTTGTCCCTGCCAGCTCCCATTTTCCTCTGTGGGCTGAAAGACTTTGCTCTTCTGCCTGTAGAGTTTGTTTGCGCTGATATCTATTACAGATTCTTGCTGCTCTGCTTCATTTGTTACATCTTGGATGGAACCCCTGACAACTAGGACACAAACAAAATAAAGAGAGGGTTACATGAAACTGCTTTGGGAGGCTTGGATCCAAGTTCAGCGCCGATATAAGCAGGAGTGATACATCCACTTACATCACCTCTGAATGTGACCCAGTAAGTTCAAATGACTAAGAGGGATATTTATAATCTTTGCAGCCCATCTCCTGGACTACACAGGCCCACTTGCTTCTAGTACTTTAAATCCAAGCATGAGAAAGTTGCATTAAAAATAGTAACATAATAATTATAAGAAAAAAGTTACACCACAGTCAAAAGCATGTTCAGAATATTCATGTTTCTCTCTGTCAATACATTTTGCTTGTTGTTGCCATTACAACTATTAGCTGAACATTAACTTCCCCCTTCAGAAATCTGACAAGAAAACAGCTTTGGTCTTTTGTTAGTGGCCCATTTTAGGACATCAAGGGGAAAATCCTATTGCATGCCCCCAAGAAACCTTTGAACTTCTACCTCTATTATTGTTGCCAGATCTCTCTTTGTCCTCTATAGAAAGAGCTAGCCAAGTACAATGGCTTTAATTGAGGCCCTTCATGTCTCCTCCCATAAAAATGTTCTCGTTTGGTTCTTTGTGTGTCTCTTGCCCACAGTTTGTTTACAGAAACCGGTGAAAGTTCCCTGTTTGTTGCAATTTGGTGTTTATTAAATTTAATCATTGTTTGCAGCGGTTTCTGTAGCCAAATCCAGCAAACACCATTGTAAGGGGGAGAGGATAGGGGAGCAGCAGCAGAGAAGAAAAAAAAAAAAAAACTCACCGAAATCACTAGTGCAGACAGCCAAGAGGACTTCTGTATCGCTGCAGGGACGGCAGGGAGCTAGAAAGAAAGGGGACAGAGATAATGAGAGCCTGGAAGACAAGTTGCGGGATTGTTTGTGTTAGTAAACAAGTGGCTGGCACTCAAATGACTAAACACTCAGGGTCCAGTGACCCAAGTGGCTGAGAATGCTCAACAACCCAATTGAAGCCGGTGGGAACTGACTGTGCTCACTGCTCAGCACCTTGCAGGATCAGATCTTTAAGATTAATGTATATTCCAGGAGGAATTTTTAAGAGATTCGCTATATAGTGATTATACTGTGTATGTATTATATGTACTGTATAAACCCTCTTTAAGTGTGTATTAGTGCCTACACGCTTAAAGAGGGTTTATACAATACATATATATGTACAGATGCAATTTATTATGGGTATGTTTATAGTATTACCCATTGTAGAATTCAACGCCCTTGTAAAAGCTTTGAAGATCACATTGGATTTAAACTGTTAGGGTCAAACTTCCTTTCTATAATTTATATAAAAGTGTAGTTGAGTTACTTCTCAAGACATTTAGCCTAACAACAGATCAAAGATCCAGTATGTTGAGGGGTCGGGGGAGGGAGGGAGCATGTGTTTGAGGACATCAAGACAGAATGGAAACTCAAGCCCATATCTGTTAAAACTCAAGCAGTACAAAGACCATTTCCTGTACTGCTAGAAATATCTGAGTATCTACACTAATCTAATCAATGCAAGAATGTGGCTCCTCTTTGTACTCAGCCAGCTACTTCTGAAGAGAAGGTACTGAAGTCGCAGTACAGATGTTTCTATAATACCCTATTGAGTGAAGGAATTTGCTTACTATCAGGGTCTACACTATCTAGCAATACTAATTAAGTCTGTTTGTTGAATGCTTCAGGATCAGAGCATGTTCTTGTTGCTTGATGTTATCTTAAGGTTGCACTTGGATATCAGTAAGAAAAATGAAAAAATATCAACTGTGCTATTCTCTCTGGATTATTACAACTGCTAAAACAGCTAAATGGAGATCACACAATGGGGACGAGGCTAAGTGTTAAAAAGCAAACTTTAGTTAGTCAGACAATTCGAGATTAAGGCAAATTAAAGTCACCCAAAATCATCAAACATTTAATAAGCAGATTTGCCAACTTTCAACCCTGATAGCAAATTCATCCATTTCACTAAGAGGTACATTTAGACAAATATGAACAAGGCTCCTTGGCTTAGCTATTTCCTCAATGCTTAACTTTTATCCTTCTTATTTTAGACAGCAGAACCGTTCTTCAACATAAGACACAGCAAATCTGTCTTGTTTTCCAAGGTCCCATCAAAGCAGTGATCCAAAGAGAATAATTACTACTACCAGTCAGATGATTAATACATCATGTAATACGCTGCTTAATAGGATTAACTGGAACACAAAATGCACATTTCTGGGCCGGAGAGATTTGAGAGAATAATTCAAAACAGGCTGTGAAATTCTTGAGAGCTACAGACTAAGAAAACAGGCAAAGTGGTTTTGATAAAATGGCCCTGACCTGAACCTTTACTCAGAGACATGAACCAAACAGAACTTCTGAGAATTACAATTAAAACAACCAAACCGACACACACTTTCTCTTACCCAGCATTTTTGTGCTATTTTATACCATTCCACTTTTCGGTCAAGTTTGGAAGCACTGTACCCAACCCTGCCAGAACCAAGAAATAGTTGAAGTCTCACAAGAAAGCTTGAATGGGAGATTTCTAGCACAATTTCTTTTGATTGGTATCCAGACCAAGCTTCCAAACCTTCTGATAGCTAGCAAAACTAACATAGGCTGATTTATAGAATCACAGAACTGGAAGGGACCTCGAGAGGCCATCTAGTCCAGTCCCCTGCACTCAAGGCAGGACTAAGGGCTGGTCTACACTGGCAATTTACAGCACTTCAACTTTCTCTCTGAGGTGTGAAAGAACACCCCCCTGAGCACAGCAAGTTTCAGTGCTGTAAAGCGCCAGTGTAAACAGTGCATCAGCGCTGGTAGCTACACCTATCATTGAGGTGCCTTTTTTAGAGCGCTGGGAGAGCGCTCTGCTGTGATCACACAAGCCACATTAAAGCGCTGCCAGTGTAGACTAGCCTTAAGTATTATCTAGACGATCCCTGACAGGTGTTTGTCCAACCTGCTCTTAAAAATCCCCGATGATGGAGATTCCACAACCTCCCAAGGCAATTTATTCCAGTGCTTAACCACTCTGACAGTTAGGAAGATTTTCCTAATGTCCAACCTAAACCGCCCGTGCTGCAATTTAAGCCCATTGCTTCCTGTCCTATCCTCAGAGGTTAAGAACAACAATTTTTCTCCCTCCTCCTTGTAACAACCTTTTATGTACTTGAAAACTTATGTCCCCTCTCTTCTCCAGACTAAACAAACCCAATTTTTTCAATCTTCCCTCACAGGTCATGTTTTCTAGACCTTTAATCATTTTTGTTGCTCTTCTCTGAACTTTCTCTAATTTGTCCACATCTTTCCTGAAATGTGGCACCCATAACTGGATACAATACTCCAGTTGAGCCCTAATCAGTGCGGAGTAGAGCGGAAAAATTACTTCTCGTGTCTTGCTTACAATACTCCTGCTAATACATCCCAGAATGATGATTGCTTTTTTTTGCAACATTGCACAGTTGACTCATATTTAGCTTGTGATCCACTATGACCCCCAGATCCCTTTCCGTAGTACTCTTTCCTAGGCAGTCATGTGCAACTGATTGTTCCTTCCTAAGTGGAGTACTTTGCATTTGTCCTTATTGAATTTCATCCTATTTATTTAAGACCATTTCTCCAGTTTGTCCGGATAATTTTGAATTTTAATCCTATCCTCTAAAGCACTTGCAGCTCCCAGCTTGGTATCGTCCGCAAACTTTATAAGTGTACTTTCTAGGCCATTATCTAAATCATTGATGAAGATATTGAACAGACCCAGAACCAATCCCTGCGGGACCCCACTTCCAGCATCACTGTGAACCACTGATAAACTACTCTCTGGGAAAGATTTTCCAACCAGTTATGCACCCACCTTATAGTAGCTCCATCTAGGTTGTATTTCCCTACTTTATGAGATGGTCATGCGAGACAGTATCAAAAGCCTTACTAAAACAAGATATACCACATCTACTGCTTCCCTCCATCCCCAAGGCTTGTTACCCTGCCAAAGAAAGCTATCAGGTTGGTTTGACTTGATTTGTTCTTGACAAATCTGTGCTGACAGTTATCGCCTTATTATCTTCTAGGTGTTTGCAAACTGATTGTTTAATTATTTGCTCCATTATCTTTCCGGGTACAGAAGTTAAGCTGACTGGTCTGTAATTCCCCGGGTTGTCCTTATTTCCCTTTTTATAGATGGGCATTATATTTGCTCTTTTCCAGTCTTCTGAATGTCTCCCGTCTTCTATGACTTTTCAAAGATAATTGCTAATGGCTCAGATATCTCCTCAGTCAGCTCCTTGAGTATTATTCAAATAATCAGGCCCTGATGATTTGAAGATATCTAACTTGTCTACGTACTTTTTGACTTTTCACTATTTTAGACTCTGATCCTACCTCATTTTCACAGGCATTCACTATGTTAGACGACAACTCGCCACCAAACTTGTTGATGAAAACCGAAACAAAGAAGTCATTAAGCACCTCTGCCATTTCCACATTTTCTGTTATTGTCCTTTCCCCCTCATTGAGTAACAGGCCTACTCTGTCTTTGGTCTTCCTCTTTAGCAAAGCACTTATGTGTGTACTTAAGTTCCATTAAAATCAATAGAATTAAAGCACATGCTTAAGTATTACACAGTCTGCTATGACCCCAATTCAGTGCATATGACAAAGTTAGGGAGTCCAGAACAAAAAAACATTTTATTGTATTAGGTTTTACAAAACCTAATAATGGAAAAGCTGTGATGATTTTTTAAAATGTCAGTGAAAACAGTTGTGTGTTTAGATCCAGTTCTCTCTGTAGCTCTTACAAACCCAAACAAAATATCTGCACAGGAGAACAACCAGTTCATTTTAGTTCTCAAAACAGAGTGCAATACAAATAATAGCATTAGATCTGAAAAGAAAATGATACATTAAAGGTTCTTTTCATTTTAATAGTCTAATGGTAGTAGTACAGATAAGGACATTTGTTAGTATATTTGAAATATGGAACCAGGTCCCTATAACAGTAGGCTCTCAGAAGCATGGACACTAGAGTGAGAGAGCACCATATTAACTTTTTCCTTTCAAAATTCTACACAGTGGCGGATTAGCCACTAGGCCAATTGGGGGGCCCCTGGCAAAATGGGCACCCCAACCCCACTCCCCAGCAGGAGCACCGGGCAAGCCCCTGTGCCCCGACCCCATTTCCCGGCAGGAACACCGGGGAGGGGGAGGGAGATTGCAGGAGGAAGGGATAGGGAGGGGCCCGCACTTGCTCTGGCCAGGGGTCCCACAAACCCCTAATCCACCTCTGATTCTAGGTCAAAATGGGGTGCTTAGCACACCTCCCACTAAACCATTACTCAGAACTCCTTTCCAGTTCCAAGCTGACTCTCAGTAGTTTAGTGGTACTGAAGCACATTCAGAACTATCTGTAGCACCACCCATGGTGGCAAGACAAAGCATATTCGAGAACACCTCCCTTCACAGCACCCCTACCACCCTTTTGTCACTTGCATTCAGACCACCAGGTATACTGTGGAACGAGTGTGCGTGAGTGCGGTGGGGGGAGATAGACACCGATCCTTGATGAGGCCAACTGACCATAAAAGGCAGAATACATTCAAAGTCATTAAAATAGAAAGTTCAATTTCATACAGTCTCATGAAGAGCAAGAAATCCCAGGGAGGAGTCAAGGTCTGTGGATTTTTAAAAAACATGTGCTTTATTATGATAGAACACAGGAGTGGCAAACTATGGCCTGAAGGCCAAATCCGGCCCACCAGCCATTTTAATCTGGCCCTCGAGCTCCAGCAGGGGAGCAGGGTTGGGGGCCACTCTGTGCGGCTCCCAGAAGCAGTGGCATGTCCCCCCTCCGGCACCTATGCGTAGGGGCAACCAGGAGGCTCCACTCCTCACGCTGCCCCTGCAGATCCCATTGGCCGGGAACTGGGGCCAATGGGAGCTGCGGGGACGATGCCTGCGGACGGGGCAGCACACAGCAGAACCGTCTGGCTGCACCTCCGCATAGGAGCCAGAGGGTGGACATACCGCTGCTTCTGGGAGCCGCTTGAGGTAAGCGCCCCCCGGAACCTGCACCCCTGAGCCACCCCCCCAAGCTCCTGCCCTAAACCTGATCCCCCTCCCACCCTCCAAACCCCTCGATCCCAGCCCAGAGCACCCTCCTGCACCCCAAACCCCTCATTGCCAGCCCCAGCCCAGAGCCCTCACCCCCAGCCTGAGCTCCCTGCCCCAGCCCAGAGCCCCTTCCCGCATCCTGAACTCATCATTTCTGGCCCCACCCCAGGAGCCCACAACCCCAGCCAGAGCCCTCACCCCCTCCTGCACCTCAACCCCAATTTCGTGAGCATTCATGGCCCGCCATACAATTTCTATACCCAGACGTGGCTCTCGGGCCAAAGACTTTGCCCACCCTGGTGTAACACATACGATGTGTTAAATTAGCGCTGATTTACACGTATTACCGTACTTAACATCGGATATAGGCTGTTGGCTGGCCATGTTTTCTCCATCCAAGGCCAGAATGCCATGCACACCCTGGCCCCATCCTACAATGTGGACAGCATATTTATTTACATCAAAAATGTAAAACGCGTATTTTGTCCCAGGAGAATCCGGATCTGATTGAAGTTATTTTATGAAGAAACCTGCACAGTTATTAGAGAAGAGCATCAAATTCACAGCAGGATGATATTCTCCCCACACTCCACACTGCATCCCCTGCTTGCTGACTAAGTTTTGTGGCTTACTGGGTTCTCTCACTTTCAACACCGAGCTATCGGAACTAGAGACAAAGGAAACCCCGAACTTCAACTAGTTTGATTTTTTTAAAGCTCATTAATTCAACAAGCCTTAATTCATGCAGCAGAAGAAAAAAGCAACATTTTATTAGTTCCCTCCAAAGCCCAGATGCCTGTAACTCAACTATAGCGCTTGTGGAATAATGCCTGCATTGTGCATGTCGGCTGCCAAATCTATTGGGAATTCCTCTGATGGATTTTGACAGTATCCTGACCTGAAGTAACCTGAGGTAGCCCCCCCAGCCAGTGCCTCTGAAGGCCTCTCTATTCAATTCACTGCAGAGGGGGATGTAATTACATCATTCCTCACAAGCTAGCAGTCATGTCCCAGCTGCTTTGAGCGATTTGCCCTCTGAACCTGATGTTACTGAGGAGGACATGGTGATACTAACAATAGACTGCACTTGTTGGCCAGCAGACTTGTTGAACCTGTCTCTCTGTCCTTCCCATGGGGAGAAGTGGGGGGAGGGAGAGGAAATAGACACGAGGTGGAGGGGAGAGAGAGAGAGACTGCTGATAAACTGCAAATGCAGGTGATCACTGCTTGGTGTTTCTAAGCTCAAAGGGCTTCCCAACAGCATGTGCTGGAAAGGAAGTAAAGATGAATGGGTTTGGAAGAGATATCATTCGACACAGAGACTAGATTCAAGTGTGATTTTAATACAGCATCTTGTGATGTTCCCATCGTTTAGGGAGCCAAAGAGTCAAGGGCAGGTGCTGGGGAACAACCTAGATAAGTCCCAAAGCCAGCTTTTTGGGATCTGCCAAATCTACAACTGAGGCTGCCCCTCTCCCCTGATGTGTAGCACAGTTCCAAAATGCATATGGACATATGTGAGCTGCTGCCACTACCTGAAATTGAGGGAGGTGATGGTTCAGAAGAGATTATATTTTGAGATGAAATCCCTAATAACCTGCTTCCCTCCAGAATCCTCACACTGGCTCTTCAGAACACATACAACCTATGTTCCAGTACATTATTGTAGGTAAGTTTTATAAGTAACTATCCTCAGCCATCTCTACTCTCCCATGCCTTGCACCATAACTCATTGTTTACACCTGGGCAAAGTAGGTGTCAAATGCTACCAGATCAGAATGTCTGTTTCATACCCCTTCTATATAGAGGCAAATAACTGCACAAGAGGCAAAGCAGAGGACAATCCGTCCAGTGTCAGGAATTTCCAAACCACGATGAATAAGCAGAATCTTCAGCCACACTTGTATTTTTGTCCAACCAGGCATCTTTAAACATCTTGCCACGGCCAGGTGTCCAGTAGTGAAAAATTCCAGCTTCTCATGAGACATCCCCTCACCAAGCCCAAGATGTCTGGTTTACTGAGCCCACCTCATGCCATCCCTCTGCCCTATTACATCAGCAGCCTGCATGTTGAAATGTACAAGAACCCTGCTGGTAGACAGCAGGCAGACAGGGTTCCCCTTTAGGCAGAAATGGAAAGGCTTAATGCAAAGTGTTTGCAGAAAACCACTTTACCGAGGCATATCCTTTGGTTTCAAGAAGTAGGAGTGCGTGCCTGTGGTGCAGTGGGGGGGCAACAGTGGTTTCTTTGTACTTCCCTTCCTCATAGAAGATGGCATTCTCTCACATAACCTGTCAAAGGATTATTTATAAATCAGATGCAACACTAGCTTTAACTTTAAAACCCATCCGGAGAACCCAAGCCTGGTTGAAGCTCTTATCCCTCCTAATTAAATACAGACCCCCCCCCCCCCGCCAGCCCCCCCAAAAAACCTATGGAACTAACCTAACATTTTCTGCCATCCCATTGATCATCCACTCTGCTTGTGTGTTAACCGTCTGATTCCCCGCCTTGTGTCTGTCTGGTCTATTTAGATCAGAAACTCTTCAGGGTAGGGACGTCTCTGCTCTGTGTTTGTGAAGTGCTTAGCACAATGGGGTCCCATTCTTTGTTGGTCCTTAGGCGCTACCACAATAAACATGATTCCTAATAATAATAATGCCTACTAGTCAAGCTCAACCCAGGAAAACCACTGCCACAACTGTCCCCCCTGTTGGCAGTCTCAGCAGCCAGAGCAAGGACTGAAGGAGCCCTGGAGACTGAGCTGTCCCTTATACTCCTAGGTGTTCCTTCCAGGTAAGGGTTAGTGCAGTACAGGCAATTCTGCACAGCAGCAATACGCACTGTGCTTATTTTGGGGCCCCACCAGAGGACTTCAGTCTCCAGGGAATGTCAGCATCAAATCCACATGGAACAAACTGCTTCAAAATATTAATCATCAGTGATTCCTGTGATCTAAACTTAATTTTAAAATGCACAGATGTGGCCACTGATTTATACGCATTTCTCAGAGTCTTTTCTACTTAAGATTCAGCAAAATGAGTTTTGTCCCAATGATTCTGCTGGTGGTGGAGTATTTGAGAAACAAAGTATTCCTATTCCATAGTTCAATCCCACTCCTGCTGGCTTGAGTCAGAGTTACATTTTCCCAAGGCCTTCTTAGGCTTCCTTTTGGAAGAGTTCAACATCTCCCCAGGAAATCAACTTCAGTCCAAAAAGCCACTATTCTGCACCAGTGGTAGCTGAGGTTTCTGGGCAAGTGTTCCATTTACCAGGCTATGACTGTGCCTGCATCAACCAGTACACCACCTACCTCTCATTCGATTTGGGGAGCTCTAACCCACCATGTAGCTTGAGGGGTGGTGGAGCAGGAACACACAAGGAGGGGGAATCTGTATTACTTATCACAGAAGTCTGAAGTGCTGCTCTAGATAAGCCTTCAACTCTTCTCCTCCCATCAGCGACCCGCCTGATCCCATCCCAAAATGTGGCCTGAAATGGCGTCAATCCACCTGAACCTGAATTGTGAAAGGACAGTCATCTTAAATCCGACGCAAACAGACCTCTTGTCAACAGAACTAAATCCAAGCCACCTGTACCTTGGGCAATACCTCCAGCCACAAAAATCACATTTCAATCACATGATGGAGAAAATGTGGAGGTCTAACGCAGAGAGCTTCTCCACAGCTGTGGTGGAAGTTAATGACTCCTGAACACATGACACAAAGGAGCCATCTCCTCACTCCCTTGCTTTATGGTATTTTCCAGTCTCTTATTTGGATAGTATTACATGAATCTCTGCAACTTTCCTATACTAATGTTTTACTATGAAAGTTCCAAACTGCATAACAAACATACTGCAGAGGAACATGCGCTCAGCTAAATAACATCAGGATGCAGGTTTGAGAATGACTTTACTTCTTTCACCAGCAGAAGAGGAGAGTCACTCACTTGACATACTGGGAAAAACTCCTGCGTACAGAATTGTACTGCAGTTGATGGGAGTCACATGTGGGATAAATTCAGCTCACAGTCTTTCTTGGGAGGTATTACTGTCATTAAGCAGGGCTAAGCTGAACAGAACAGGTAGCCTCAGAGCAAGATATAAATGGCAGCCCAGAACAAAGGTCATGAGTGAGGATACTAAACACTATGCCTCCCTTCTACAGCTGCCCCATGATAATCTAATAGTTGGCACACATAGTAGGTCAATGAACCAATGGTTAGGGCTTGAATCTTGTCAATCATGACACTAAAGCAGGGGTGGGCAAACTTTCTGGTCTGAGGGTCACATCTGGATATGGAAATTGTATGGCGGGCCATGAATGCTCACGGAATTGGGGGTCGGGGTGCGGGAGGGAGGGAGAGCTCCAGCTGGGCGTGTGGGCTCTGGGGTGGGGCCAGAAATGAGGAGTTCTGGGCGTGGGAGGGGGATCTGGGCTGGGGTAGGTGGTTGAGCTGAGGAGGTGAGGGCTCTGGCTGGGAGTACGGGCTCTGGGGTGCAGGAGGGTGGGACCGAGGGATTCGTAGGGCGGGAGGGGGATCAGCGCTGGGGCAAGGGGTTGGGGCGCTGGAGGGGGTTAGGGGTGCAGGCTCCAGGCGGCGCTTACGTCAAGCAGCTCCCGGAAGCTGCAGCATGTGGCCCGGCCAGGCGGCTCTGCACAATGCCCCATCTGCAGGTGCCGCCCCTGCAGCTCCCATTGGCTGTGGTTGCCGGCCAATGGGCGCTGCGGGGGCGGCACTTGGGGCGGGGGCAGTGTGTGGAGCCTCCTGGCTGCCCCTACACATAGGAGCAGGAGGGGAGACATGCTGCTGCTTCCGGGAGCAGCACAGAGCCATGGCACACATGGAGCAGGGCAAGCCCCAACCCCACTCCCTGGCAGGAGCTCAAGGGCTAGATTAAAACGTCTGAAGGGCCGGATGTGGCCCCCAGGCCGTAGTTTGCCCACCCCTGCACTAAAGCATACACAAAGAGTCCACAAATGAGCCTTTTGCTGAAACTTGGGTGTTTCAGTTCCCGAACAAAGGGATCACTGCCAAAAAAGTAAAATAAGTCAATATCTAGCCTTGCATTAACAGAATGAAAGTGAGGGCACTTATCTATAGCAATAAAAGTACAGCAAGACAAGGTTAAAAAAATAATCAGCTCTGGTTCCCTGGCTTAACTCACTTTCAATGTTCAGTTCAACATACACAAATCTACAAGCCTTAGGCAGGGACTGGAACTATGGTATTTAATTTTCCAAGAGTAATTCAACCTGCAAATATGTGTAATGAAATTCAGACTTTAAGATGCTGTGTCATGGATTGTGCCCAGAGGCCTGAGATCATTCCACTTCCTTTCCGGTAAAGAGAGAAGGGGTTGGGGGAGCACAATCTAAACCTTATTGTTGGAGACACAATGACCTCTGCACTCTGAGAAATATAAAATCCATGCGAGCTCCTAAATCAGAATTTAACTTTTAATAGAAACTTCTTCCAAGAGAGCATTAAAGTTCTAAGGACCGAAGAAGCAGGTCTACATCAACAGTTCCTGATTAAGGGATTTAGTATTAGATGAGATGGATTTTTAAACATCATTTTCAAAATGAAACTTCACTTGGCAGAAGTAACGATAGATCATCAGTACTATTTATTTTTAAAATTGGCAAGCTAACCTCATTCTGCTGTTCATAGCCACAGCACACACTCCATTAAAGCAGATCAAAGGCCAGCTAGATGCACAAACATGCATTTATTTAGAAAATGCAGAACAGCTCTTTTATTCAAGCAGCTTTATATAGGGCTAAATTGCACCTTCAGGCTCAGCCCCGAGCAAGGGATTGTACACACCCACACCAAGGGGTTGTGTACGTACACACATACACACGGGAAGGAGGGCAGAGACGAAACTAGACTCATTCCCTGTTCCTCTCTGCCCACCTATTCCCAGGGGAAGCCTTCAAAGAGCACGGGCTGTGCTGTACACCTGCCTCAGACCCAAGCAGGCCTGCCTCAGTCAAGCAGGGGTGGGGCTTTCCTGCCTCAGTCAGGCTGACTACAACAGGGGCACAAATTCGGATCAGCACTCTTGCGCCTCAGCCGTTGCACCACCACCATTCCTGTAACTCCTATTAAACCTGCCTGCAATGAGCCCTTTGGAGCAGAGTTGGCTGCACATAATGAATATTTTCCCGTGCTTAAAATCACTTGTGCAGACTGAATTTTTAGCTAAATCCCTTGCATTGTTCCTTCCCTAGAGGGCAGGACTTAGCAGAAGCTTTTTTCCACAAAACTGATACTATTTTGTTTCATTTCGCTGTGGAAGCGAATCTTTAACAGCTATTTCTCTGCTTCTCTTCCCCACAACTCAATTAAAAAGTGAACCGAGCCGGTGGGAATTGTTGCGTCTGTATGTACACAAAACAGTGATATGAAGCCATAAAAAAAAAAAGTGTTTATTTATCCCACAGTTCATGCCTCTCCGCTCCGCTGTGTGTAGCAGCTGCCCCCTTGCAAAAGCATCATCTCCACACAAGTGACCTAGAGCAGCCCAGGCATCTACCAATTTAATGGACAGAGCTTGTAGCTTTTACTAGTCAAAATGCAGTACTTGCCTGAGGTCTATAAAAATTGAAGAGGGGGTGCTCCCACTACCAGTGAGGTCCACAGGCTGAGGAGCCCAGCTAATCTTCCAGCTGCTGGAAAACAGAAGGGTGCTGGGACTTCTACAGAGTGCTACCCCTCGACCCAAATGAGCAATTCCATCTTTTATGTCAGCCTCTGGCTAGTAAGACTCAGACATTTGACACTTCCCCATCTTTTAGCTGCTGGACGGGAAAAGAAACATTCTGCCCATAGCATAACATCCAGTTTTCCTATAAGAAGCTCCACCACTACTCTTGCCTTCCCTGAGCAGCATAGTGTGATAAAAACTGAACCGAGCCGGTGGGAATTGTTGTGTCTGTATGTACACAAAACAGTGATATGAAGCCAAAAAAAAAAGTGTTTATTTATCCCACAGTTCATGCCTCTCCGCTCCGCTGTGTGTAGCAGCTGCCCCCTTGCAAAAGCATCATCTCCACACAAGTGACCTAGAGCAGCCCAGAGGGGGTGCTCCCACTACCAGTGAGGTCCACAGGCTGAGGAGCCCAGCTAATCTTCCAGCTGCTGGAAAACAGAAGGGTGCTGGGACTTCTACAGAGTGCTACCCCTCGACCCAAATGAGCAATTCCATCTTTTATGTCAGCCTCTGGCTAGTAAGACTCAGACATTTGACACTTCCCCATCTTTTAGCTGCTGGACGGGAAAAGAAACATTCTGCCCATAGCATAACATCCAGTTTCCTATAAGAAGCTCCATCACTACTCTTGCCTTCCCTGAGCAGCATAGTGTGATATGAACACAAATCTTGTCTGTTCTACAGATTTCTGAACAGTAATAGTGAAACTGACCAGAGTATTAACTTTGCTCTTCCTTACTGCATAAAATAGCCATAAGCAGTATCAGTGGCATTGGAGCAGTGTGTCTGCAGACTCAGGAAGACAGCTCACAAAGTTATCTTTATCATCCAGATGACTGGAAAACTTATTTTAAAACAAGATTAAATTCAGCAGAAATTGATGACTCAGCCACTTCCCTCCCCTGATGAGTAGGTGTTGGAACATCTTGGTAGTAGCAATAAGTTTCAGTTTCCCTGAATGATGTGCTAGCTACAGGCTGAGGGGAACATGAAATTATGAATACAATTTTTTTTAAAGCTGTTTCAGTTAGAAAGAATAACATCCTATATGAGGATTTCTATCTAAAGTTGACAGGATATTACTAAGGGTTGGTCTACACTTCCAAGGTATATTGGCATAGCTACACTGGTCAGGGCTGTGAAAAAAACCACAGCTCTGACTGAAACAGCTATGACAACAATATCCTCAGTGTAAATGCAAGTATGTCTATGGAAGAGGGCTTTTGTCAACACAGCTAACGCTGTTCCAGGAGGAAGGTGTTCCTACATCAACTGAAAAACTCCATTTGTCAGGATAGGCTGCATCTACACTAGGACCTATGCCATCATAGCTATGCTGGTATAGGCTCTGTAGGGTAGACATTCCCCAATATGTCACCCATTTCATGCTCCGGTGTTAATGAAACTACATGGTAAATCAGTTGCTCTGCTCTAGTTTCAGAATTTCCCCACTGCTCTCTGGTATCAGAATAAAAAATAGAGAGCTGGTGCCTATTAACACAATTTGGATGCTTGCCAGGAATTTTTCAACCACCCTCCTGCCCCCCATATGCAGTATGGATCTGAGTGGAATGAAATTAATTGACAAGAAGCTGGTTAAAGTTAAACCTGAAAGTGAGGTAGTGAAAGATCAAAGATTAAGTGAGCCTTAAAAAAATAAAAAATAAAAAAAAAAAAAAAAAAGACAAGAGCCCTTTTTAAGTCCTGTTTCTAGCAGTGGAATTCCTCTATGGGAGGGAGAACTCTGGGGTCTGTGTATGGAATAAAAAAAATAAAATAAAAAACTAAAAACCCACTAATTTTTAAGACATTTTCTGAAACATCCCTGCTCTTGGACGGACACATTTATTTTCCCCTTCAAAGTTACATGCTCATTTCTGATTGCAGGGCTTGACAGATTCATATACTGGAAAACAACACAGGATTCTTCTGTGTAATAAGATCATGCTTCTGTGCTAGAAGGGCTAGACTTTCCACACTACCTTGCACCTCTTCTAGGCATTTACACCTGGGCAAAATGGGTATAAACTGCTACTATTAACTGCACAAGCAACTCTGGAAGGTTTAAGGCAGTGAAAGTCAGGCCCTAAACAAACTCCAAGTATTTGTACTGTATTACATTGTATATTTTGTGTTTACTGTAAATAATGTAGCAGATTAAAGCTCAAGAGGTTTGCTACACTGCAATTTATTAAAACCAGGTCCCCCACATGTGAAAACCTGGCCCACATTTCAGTAGTAACAGAGTTCCTTCCAGAGGGGGGGGGGGGGAATGCAATCCCCCTCCCCGCCCCTCATCACCAGTCCTTTCTTTTACTACAGCCTCAGGAATTAGCAAACTAAACAGTTTTGCAGAGCAAGCAAGGAGCATTATTAGAGACTGCCCAGCAACTCTGCTGGATCGCAAATCTGTTTGTGGAGCTATCTTCTGCTATACATAAGGGTCAAAGCAAACAGAACCCCAGCTGCCTGGATAATATACCTGATTGCTTATTGGTTTTGACTGCCCACTGAGTTGAGAAATAAGTTACGTGCATTCATGGGGAGTATAGCAAAAATAAGCTATTTCCTTCTACCCTCTCCCCCTGCAGCTGTGTATTTATCATTACAACTCTATTGTCACCTCCTCCGCTCACTGAAGAAGACTGTATTGCGCTCGCAACATCAAAGGCCAGCCACAGCTGTATACTACACTTGGGAGTACAGGGAGTAAAGAAGAAAGGGGATCCAGTACCAAATTCCCTCTATATTACTCAGGAAACATGAAAACAGGTAATGGGGTAAAGCATTTCTATGGGACTTTATTAATTAAAAATGTTACATGAAAGTCCTTTTTGAAACCCAGGGTCTCCCCTCCAAAGTTTTAAGGTGTTGATGCAAGCAACGTTCCATTTTCTACCTTTCACTCAGGGCCCGCAAGCCATCCTCCCCACCACCCAGTTTAAATTGTTTAAGATTGTATATGTTACCACTACTTTCGGGAAGATCAGTTCTCAGCAAGGGGTTCTTGTGCATTCAATCTCACCATCTCTGCCAACTACTGCAAATTTGTCCCAAATTTCCAGAGTCACATAAATGGTTCAAACAAGTTTCTGCCTTCTCAAATCTAATCCTATTGTAGCTTCCCTGCTTAGATGAGCATATACCTTACAAATGACCAATCAAGCCAAACTAGATGCTTGCCAACAACAACAGTTTCACTGCAGCTCACACTAAATCCTCCACCTTTCAATTTTTGTATGACTTAAAAAAAAAAAAAAAAAAAAGTACGTGGCCTTGGATTTTGCTTCGTTCTTTAGCCATTAGTTTGCGTCTGGCTGGTGGATCTCATTATCTCTTGGGCACAGGTCACAACAACTAGCTTTATTTAAGAGCATGTCTGTGAAGCGAATGAGCAAAGGGAAGAAAGCACAATTTTGTTTTCCTAATAACCTATTAGCCTTATCTGAAAATCTGCCTCAAAAGCCTCACAGATGGAGGCAGCTCACTCACAAGCAATTGTTTCTGGGTGTAGCCTTGGTTTGACTTGAAATGCAGCTTTATTTGTTTGAAGCCCATTATGCAATCAACAAATGAATACTGGCTGATGAAGTGCTATGAAACATATTCCACTGCTTTGTGTGGACACAAATGGACCACAGCAAGTGGTTCTTTTTTCTTGGCAAAACTGAGACCATGTCTACACTACCACTTATATTGCTAAGAGATGGGGGGGGGGGGGGGGGGAGAACCACACCCCTGAATGACATAAGTTTTACTGCCCTAAGTGGTAGCGTGCTGTGTCGGCATAGAAAGGCTACACGAGCGATCTTATGACACCGCTGCATTGGTGCAGCTGTAAACCTGCTAGCGTAAACATGGCCTTAATCCCAAAGAGACAGAGAATTTTTTTTAATGCTTCTATTCTGAGGGTTATATAGTAAAAATTAACAGATCTGACAAACAGATGATTCTAAGAAAGAAGAAATAATAAAAAGAAAAGAAATGATTGATGTATAGTAGTAAATGCTTTGAAATTTGAGTGATTGTTCACTGGAATTAATCCTGTGCGGAGAGCTGGAAAGTACCACCAGAGGATTTGGTTGCTAACGTACTGAATTCCAGAACATATTTCTATTGAACCTATTACGGTAGGTTCATAAGCTTCTGATGTTCACTGGAAATTAGGGATGTCAAGCAATTAAAAAAATTAATGGTGATTAATTGCGCTCTTAAGCAATAATAGAATACCATTTATTTTTTAAAAATTGGATGTTTTCTACATTTTCAAATATATTGATTTCAATTACAACACAGAATGCAAAGTGTACAGTGCTCACTTTATATTTATTTTTTATTACAAATATTTTCACAGTAAAAAAAGAAATAGTATTTTTCAGTTCATCTAATACAAGTACTGTAGTGCAATCTCTTTATCATGAAAGTTGAACTTACAAATTTAGAATTATGTACAAAAAAACCTGCATTCAAAAATAAATCAATGTAAAACTTTAGAGCCTACAAGTCCACTCAGTCCTACTTCAGCCAATCGCTCAGACAAACAAGTTTGGTTACAATTTGCAGGAGATAATGTTGCCCCCTTTTGTTTACAGTGTCACTTGAAAGTGAGAACATGAGTTTGCATGGCACTGTTGTAGCCAGCATCACAAGATATTTACGTGCCAGATGCGCTAAAGATTCATATGTCCCTTCATGCTTCAACCACCATTCCAGACGACATGCATCCATGCTGATGACGGGTTTTGTTTGATAATGATCTAAAGTAGAGTGGACTGATTTACGTTCATTTTCATCATCTCAGTCAGATGCCACCAGCAGGTTGATTTTCTTTTGTTTGGTGGTTTGGGTTCTGTAGTTTCCACATGGGAGTGTTGCTCTTTTAAGACTTCTGAAAGCATGCTCCACACCCCATCCCGATCAGATTTTGGAAGGGACTTCAGATTGTTAAACCTGGGGTTGCATGCTATAGCTATTTTTAGAAATCTCATATTGGTACCTTCTTTGCATTTTGTCAAATCTGCTGTGAAAGTGTTCTTAAAATGAACATGTGCTGGGTCATCATCCCAGACTGCTATAAACATGAAATATATGGCAATATGCAGGTAAAACAGAAGACATACAATTTTCCCCCAAGGAGTTCAGTCACAAATTTAATTAACACACTATTTTTTTTAACAAGCATCATCAGCATGGAAGCATGTCTTCTGGAATGGTGGCCGGAGCATGAAGGGGCATACGAATGTTTAGCATATCTGGCATGTAAATATCTTGCAACGCCGGCTACAAAAGTGCCATGTGAACACCTGTTCTCACTTTCAGGTGACATTGTAAATAAGAAGCATCAGCAGTAGCTCCCATAAATGTAAACAAACTTGTTTGTCTTAGTGATTGGCTGAACGAGAAGTAAGACTGGCTGGACTTGTAGGCTCTAAAGTTTCACATTAGATTTTTTTTTGGTTACATAACTGCACTCAAAAACAAAACACATTTGTAAGTTACGCTTTCACAATAAAGAGATTGTACTACAGTACTTGTATGAGGTGAACTGAAAAATACTATTTCTTTTATCATTTTTACAGTGAAAATATTTGTAATATAAAATAATAATATAAAGTGAGAACGTATGTACACTTTGTACTCTGTGTTGGAATAGAAAACTATATATTTGAAAATGTAGAAAAAAATCCAAAAATATTTAATAAATGTCAATTGGTATTCTAACAGTGCGATTAATTTTTTTGAGTCAATTGGTATTCTAACAGTGCGATTAATTTTTTTGAGTCAATTGGTATTCTAACAGTGCGATTAATTTTTTTGAGTGAATCACATAAGTTAACTGCAACTAATCGACAACCCTACTGGAAATTAAAGAGCAGTCCTCATAACCTTCCTCACCAATGGTTCTCACCGATGACAGTGACTCAGAAGGCACGACCTGTAAAATGCATAGATCACTCTTTTGCCAATATTTGCACTGTACCAACTCTTTCTACCAGCTCGAGCCAGTGAATCAATAGCTTACAGGAAGTAGCTGGATATTGTTCTCAATTAGAAAATTGGATTTATCCAAATTTTTTTAAACATTTGAGTGTTGCACCTCAGTTATCTATAAACATTCTCAGCTAGCTACCAGGCATTAATAAAGGAAACTCATAAAACGGGTAGCAGAACCTGCATTATAATGGATAGATGTCATCAAGATAAAGAACTTTTCGGTTAAAGTTTGACTTCACTAGCACAGAACAACTCAGTCACATGAATATTTTCAGTGAACTCCAGCAATCAAGTTACAAGAACATAACATACAAACAAGCAGTGATCATACTGGGTCAAACCAATCATCCATCTAGCCAAGTATCCTGTCTTCCAACAGTGGCCAATGCCAGATGCTTCAGAAAGAATGAACAGAACAGGGCAATTATCAAGTGACCCATCCCCTGTTTTCCAGTCCCGGCATCTGGCAGCCAGAAGCTTAGGAAACCCAGAGCATGGGGTTGTGTCCCTGTCTATTTTGGCAAATAGCCACTGATGGAGCCATCATCCTCCATGAACTTAACTAATTCTTTTTTCAACCCAGTTATACTTCTGGCCATCACAACATCCTATGGCAACGAGTTTCACAGGTTGACTGTGTGTTGTGTGAAGAAGTACTTCCTTTTATTTGTTTTAAACCTGCTGCCCACTAATTTTATTGGGTAACCCTTCCTGGTTCTTGTGTTATGTGAAGTGGTAAACACTTCCTTATTCAAGTTTGACTATACAGCTGACATTGGGCTAGATACCAATAGCTTAAGAGAGGTGCTTCTCAACATGAATAAGTGAATCCAAACCTGGTTCTTACTTGACAGCTGTAATAGCAACTTTTTTTCAGCTGAAATTACCTCAATTCCTCCCCCCCAAAAAAGATCCAGGATAAGAAAGTTCTATACATTTTATCACTGTAATTTCTAATTTTGGATTATTTACTAAAAATCAGAGTGTTGAGGAGTAAAATGTCCTAAATACACCTCCATGCTTTTACAAACTGAATGCATTATGTTGTTATGGTAGAAAATTTAGTTTTGGTCTACACTTAAAAAACGTTGGCAAGCATAGCAATGTCAGTTAGGAGTGGGGGGAAGGGGGAAAGTCCTATGCCTAACTGACACCGCTGTGCCAGCAAAAGCCCTAATGTAGAGGTAGTTATAAGAGTCACAGAAATCCTTTTGCTGGTATAGGCTATGTCTCCATTAGGAAGCTTTGTCAGTATAGCTATACTGGAAAATCCTTTCTAATGTAGTCAAGGCATCTATTGTAGGGCTATCGACACAGGTGCCAACTCCGTGGGTGCTAGAGCACCCACAGGGGAAAAAAAGGAAAAAAAGAAAGTGGATGCTCAGCACCCACCAGCCACCCACCGATTAGCTGCTCAGGGAGCCCAACTGATCAGCTGTTCGGCAGCGGGTGGGAGGCGCTGCAGGGAGGGGACAGAGCAGGGGTTTGGCTTTGGGGGAAGGGAAGGAGTTGGAGCAGGACCTTGGGGCAGAGCAAGTCGGCGCTTGTGGCTATCGGGGTAAGTGTAAATATTAAAAGAACCTCATTTAACAACCCAAGCAAATGAGATTTCTCCTGCTTTTCAAAGGCCATTGGCCAGAATGTCGCAGTGCACCAATTCTGCAGTTGAGCAAACAACCTTCTGAGAACATAGGGCCTGATCCAAAGCCCATTAAAGTTAATGGAAGGACACCCATTGGCTTAACTGAGCTTTGGATCAGACTCAATGATCCCAGTCTAAAATGGATGAAAATTCAGAGTCCAAATTGCGTATCTAGGGGGCTCAAGGCAGCAATGCTGCTTCATTGCCAACTGCTAGTGAGCAAAAATGCATAAAACATCTGTCCCTTTAGACTAGGAGAATCTGCAATACACTCAGCTACTATTTTATGTATCTAGAGGAGAATGTATGAAATGAAGGTCGCCAAACTTTAACAAATTACACAAGGGCCAATGTAACCCTTCTTGGGCATAGCTAATTTGCATCAGATGGAGCCACTTGTTGTAGCTAGCCTCCTCTTTAATAATAGGTACAACCTGCAGAGCCCACAGGTCCCAGTGTATAATGATCCGTCCTGCCTGATGTAAACTATGGCCTTTCAACGCAAACTGGAGAATAGCACTGTGGGACCTCTAGTTTGTGTAGACTGCATCCACATATTAGAGATGATTGTGGGATGCATTGTTTAATAAGAGAGGCGACACTTTTAGTCAATGCTAAATTAGAAACTTGGGGTGGCCAATCTTGGAAAACCTGTTTTCCTCACTAGAAAAGTTGCTCCAAATTCATCCCCGGCATAAATGCACTCAAATCAGGTGGATTTACATCATGGATGCATTTGGCCTCTTGTCTGCTACTTTTTTCCATTAGTTAAAAGCACTACGGTATTTTTACAAGTGGTTACATGATAAAAATCACTAAAACAATAAACGCCATGCTATAAATCATCCAGTATCGAATTACTATAATCTGGATTACAACATGTCTCTGTACAACATGGACTCTCTACAGCTCTCCAGAGCAGCCTTAGAAAATATGATGACTGAAGCTATCGCAGATTTACAGCCAAGGAAAGGGTAGAACTCAGAGATTCAGGAAATCTTAAAGCACAATGTTTTTTGACTGCTCCAAGCACATTAAGAAGCCTGTTCAGAATCTACATTTTTCACTGTATTATTTGCTAAATTCCAATTAAATGAGAAAGAATGACAGTAAACTAATAAAACTCTGGATCGTCTAATTACATCACTGGCAGGCACCCTGCCAAGCACTGCTGATTTATTGATGCACCCTGCAATGTCAGGATTCTGGGGGCACAATAGGTCACTAAAGTATTAAACAGATGACTTGTGCTCTTTAATCAGTGCTGGGATGCCAGGTTAGGACGAGAGAATAAATTCAAGGGCAGAGTATAATAATATCACCAGTAAACAACACTATGTAGGGAAACAGTGCACAGAAATTTTAGACTACCTGATTAAATATTCTAGCTTGAGGAATGGAAAGTGCAGGATAACTGCACCTGGGTATTTGTCATTTAAGTCTTTGTTTTATTTTGTTATTGTTCTTAATCTTTTAAAATACACTGCTTAGTTTAGAGCACCTGAAAGTGCACTGGCTGGATCCCGGAAAAGGGAAAGCTTCCCTGTACAGCTTTGCCAGTGCATCTCAGCCTTGAGCTGCAACAGCACCTCTAGTCACAGACATCTCTTCAAGTAGATGCTTTCAAACTCCATTGAACTCTGCCAGACTGTGACTAGCAAAAGATCAGATTCACTTTTCCATTTGCAACAGTCACACAATCAGAATCCAAGCATGTGCCCAACTAACAAACAGTCCCTTCAGCTAGAAACAGGCCCTCAGATCAGGCTTTCAATTTATGTAAGGTAAAGCTCTGGTTGGACCTTTTTTCTCAGTTGAAGAAACAGTAGTTGAGAAATCAACTGATTGCAAACTTATCTTCCACACAAACAGAAACCTAATAAGCAATCAAGTGAGCAAGCATTCAATTAATGATTTTATAGAAAAACAGAATCAGCTACAGAAGAATGGCTGGTCCAGGATCCGTCAAGATAGCCAAGACATATTGATCTATTACAGGTGTAGGCAGCTACTTATTTGGCAGCTCCACCAGACATATAGGTATTCACAGAATTTAAATCAGGTTCATTTGACTGTTGGCAGGAACCACACAGGGTGAACACATATGAGTAGAATGCCTCCAGAGGCTAAGGGTTCCAAAACCAGACAACAATAATTTAAAATATAACTTGAAGATCCCTTAAATTTGAGCTGAAGACTTTGTCGTGGGATTAACACCAAGGGAAAAACGTTCTTCCAAATCACACAGACTTGATGGCCCATCTGATGCATGTACGCACACAGGCCAAGTCTACACTAGTACTTATGTCGGCAAAACTTTTGTCACTCGGGGGTGTGAAAAACATTCCCCCCTCCCCGAGCGACATTAATTTTACCAGCATAAGCGCTCATGTGCACTGCGCTATGTCGGCAGGAGAATTTCTCCCGCCAACATAGCTACTGCCATGTGCTGAACTGGTTTTATTATGTGGATGGAAGAGCTTGCTCCCATTGGCATAACACAGCTATACGAGTGATCATACAGCTGTGCCACTGTAAGCTTCTAAGTGTAGACATGGCCTAAAACACATACGTATCAGATTGAATTCCAAGTGCTGTTTTCCAGAACAACCAGTGGCTATAACAATTAGAGATGCAGTAGTCTTAGAAAAAGTGACTGTTCATATTCTTTTCCTTTGATAAGGATATTATCACATACAGTCACCAGTTTGGCTTCTGGAAAGTCAAGATGAGGTCAACTCCGAATTCCAAAATATCTCCAAGATTTTAGCAAACAATATATTTTTATTAGGAACTAATAGCACTAGCATAGCCAATTCTCCAAAGATGTAGAAGTTTATGCATTTAATATATTTGGTCCTGATTCTGCAGTTTACAATATGTGGGTTAACTGCTATGCACACAGGAGGCCCGACTTCACACAGATTCAGCAGTCTGCTAGTGAATAGTAAATGGCAGGATCAGGGCAATTATTTTTCATGTTCTAACTTTGAGTACATGAAAAATTAGCTTTAAAAAAAAGCATAAAATGCATGGAGTGGTTTGTTACAACTTTGATTATATTTCCCACACCCCCAATGAAGACAGAAAAATTCTCAGATTCAGTGGTTTTCAAACACCAGATTTAAAGAGTATTTAGAGTTAATGTTTTCCACAGGGGGATTTTACTATGCAGTTAACATATGCTGTTTTCAGTATATCAGTCTTTGCAGAAGTGATCTTAATGGAAACAGCTCCTCTGTGTATATTTAAGTGACTTCATTTGTATCACTTTTAGCAATCAAGACTCACTAGATAATTCTCTGTAGACACAATGAATCCTAGACATCCAGCTATAAAATTGCACAAGTAGCATAATGAAATAAAAGCATCATTAATAAAATAGCATTAACTTTTTGGTTTTAATGGCAAATGCGCCACCTATCAGTTATTATGGGTGTTGCATGAGTTATAAGCTTACTATATCACTAAGCTAACAATACACTACATCATGAATACAGTCATAAACTAACAGCTGTATTCAGAGATGCAATATGTGAACTGACATACAAATACTAGAATTACTTGACAGTATAGAAAGTATTTACACACAAAAGGAAAGCAGGAGTCTTTTCTTAAAGGATTTTTTTAAAACCTATTTGGCATAAAATCACTGCAGAAATAAATTATATATGCAATCTAAGAAATGTGGAGAATAAGAAAATGGAAGATCATCAGCTATGCCACCACTTGTTAAATGGTGTCCTTCACTGGGAGCACATGACACCAGTGCCTCAGAATCTGCACTGACTGCCTATTGCTCTAAGGGTTGAGTAAGTTTAAGATGCAAGTTTTAACTTGTAAAGCCCTAAATGACTTGAGACTTGACTACTTAGCAGATACCACTCTTTTCCTGTGATACTGCCACAGCAGCAGGGCCGGCGCTACCATTAGGTGATCCTACAAGGTCGCCTCGGGCGCCAGGATTTGGGGCGTGGCATTTCAGGTCCCTCGGCAGCCTCTCCTGCCGCCTAGGGTGGCAAAAAAGCTGGCGCCGCCCCTGCACATCAGAGATCAGTTTAAAAGAGAGGGGGCTACCGGCAGGGTACTCCCCATGGAGGTCTTAACTTTGGAACTTACTCCCTCATTTGGTACAAAATAACCTATATCTGCTGTCCTCCAGGGCACCCTGCAAATTTTATCTCATAGGTTTTAGAAGGACAGGGAGCTGCAATGGGTGGTCTCGGTGGACAAGAAATACAGGACTGACTCCTAGTTCTATGCTGTAACAGCATTATAAAGGTGTTAAAGTGCCCCACCATCTCACTGTGATTAACTCCCTGCAAATACAAAGACAATAGGTACAGCTCCAACTGAGGAGGGAGTATCACTCCCCTTGTTAAAACAAAGAGTAATTAGTTTGTTGTGTTGTTGTAGCCCAGAGGTAATATCTTTTATTTAGTAGACCAACTTCTGTTGGTGAATGAGACAAGCTTCAAGTGCTTTGTGTAAGCTTGAAAACCTGTCTCTTTCACCAACAGAAGTTGGTCCAATAAAAGATATTACCTCATCCACTTTCTGTCTCTGTAAGAGTAATTAGGTCAGCAGAGTAGGAGTATCTGCAGAAAGAAAAGAAAACAAAAACAAGGCATTTCTCCTTGTTAAAATGTTTACTATTCAAAACACGCAGCACTGGGGTCTTTTAAAACAATAAAAGCTGGGAAAGTGTTAAGCAAGAATCCTGGAGCCTGATTTGGACTCACACTGGCTTTAAATGGGTGTAACTTCATTGACTTTGTTTACCACTATGGCATGGGCTACATTTAAAATTTAGATCAACCTTGTTATGTCACTCAGGGTGTGAAAAATTCACACACCCCAAGCACCACAGTTAAACTGACCTAACCCCCCTCCCCGGTTTAGATGTCAGAATTCTTCTACTGACCTAGCTACCACTGCCAGTCAGATAGATGGGCTAACTACAGGGATGGAAAAAACCCTTCTGTCATTTAGGAAGCATCTGCACTACAGCGGCAGCACCACAGCTATCCCACTGCAGAGCCCATAGTATAGACCAGGGATCTCAAACTCAAATGACCACGAGGGCCACATGAGGACTAGTGCATTGGCCCGAGGGGCGCATCACTGACACCCCCACCTCGCTGCCGCCGCCCCCACTCCAACCCTTCCATTAGGCCCTGCCCCGCCTCTTCCCACCCCTTTCCCACCCCCATTCCAACCCTTCCCCAAATCCCCGCCCCTGCCCCGCCTCTTCTCTGCCTCCACCCGAGTGAGCGGCTCCCCGCTCCTACCCCCTCCCTCCTGGAACGGCGGAAAGCACCTGGAGGTAGGCAGAGGAACGGGGACGCGGCGCACTGGGGGGCGGTGGGGGAGGGGAGCTTGGCGGCCACAGGAAACAACACGGGGGGGGGGGGGGGCGCGGGGAGCTTGGCGGGCCGCAGGAAATAACCCCGTGGGCTGCATGTTTGAGACCCCTGGTGTAGACGGCATGTGAGGGGAGAATCAGTCACTCCGTGCTGTTCTGGGTCAGTTCTTTGGAATTCAATCCATGTTACTAGTTTTCACACAAAACTATTCTTCTACATAAATTTATTAGCATGCCCTAAACGTGGATGAAATTCAGACTTTGATGTGTTCCCACTTATTAACTTTACCATCTGTTATATATCCAACAGTATATGAAAATGAAGCCAACTGCTCAAAACTCACCAGAAACTGTGTGCAAATCAGATGCGGTCCCCTTGTTTATCAATTCATATTGGAATCCTGTAATTTTCCGGCTAATGTCCTGCTGAGGGGTAGCCTCAATAAACAAGCCCCCCTGATCATAGCCAAAGCAATACACTTTATTGGGGCTGTGATCTCCATCTTGGACCAACAGTTTCAGTTCTCCAGTTTTTTCCAAATAAATATTTGCTCCTGCGGAGTCCTTGAAAGGCTTTATGCAAACAGTCAAGTGTTTGTAAGAGGCAGATAATGTATTGGGTCGCAGATTGACTATGAGTGCTCCTGTGGGATACATCCATTTTATTGATCCTTCAGAACAACGGAGGTAGACCTGTTCAACATCCTTCTTGTGAGACTCATGAGTTAAGCCACTAGGGATAGAGAGAAAAGGGAAATTAGATGAGTAGTAGAACTATTTAAACATTGTTCATAATCTCAGAAAACAGGCAAGTCAGCAAAACTCTTCATAGCACTACTAAGCACTAGAGACCTGATCCATTGTGGCGGTTGACAGAGATCATCTTGCAAGATCAAGACCGTGAAATGTGTTGATATTTTGGGATGGGCTTTAAAACAGCTCCAGACAAATCCTTAAGAAGTTAAACCACAATTCAAAATGAATTCAGAATTAAACCTTAACTTTTTCCATTGCCTATGCAAAACACCCCACAACAAGAACTGCAGAAGAATCTAGTGACATCGGAAAGAGGGTAGACAAAAGTGACACAAAAAGGAGAACCTAGAGTTAATTTCCAGTGAAAGGTAAAGAACAGACTTGTATCTCGCTTGCGAGTAGGCAAAGCCTAAACTGTCTGATCTGAGGAGCCTCCGCTGCCTGAATGAGGCCTAAACTAAGGACAGGCCCTAAAAGATATCTACCCTATGTTACTGATGTATAGTCACTTGGTATTACTGGATATAGTGCACAATCCTGAAAACCCATACACATGTGAGTAACTAAAGGGTTTGCAAGATATGGCCCACAATATGCAGTACATCTCCAAATTTTTCAGCATTCAAAATGGTTATGAAGGAACTGTGGTTTAGTGGGTAAAGCAATGGAGTGGTAATCAGAAAATGTGGGTTCTAGGCCCAGCCCTGCCACTAACTTGCCATGCAGATATGGACAAATCACTTACACTCTGTGCCGGTGTTTCCCCTCCCATGCTCAGAAACTGCCCCTCTCTCTGTGCTAAGCAGCCTATAAGCACAGTGGGCCCCTGATCTAGGCTGGGGGCCTGGGGCTCTCCCCTGATAGAAATAATTAAAAGTTTGGCAATGAGGTTTAAAACAAAAACCAACACCAGTGTTTAATAATGTTTATTCTAAGGCAGTACTGTGTAGGCAGAAAAAGTTTAAGAGCTTCAGCTTCCCTGTAGTTTCCCCTTTGGAAGTTTTAAAGAGTCAATTTCTGCATCACATTCTATGAGAGAATCTCAAGAATACTTAATATTTATAAAGTAATTAAGCCTCACAACATCTCCATTTTATATGTGTGTAAACTGAGGCACAGAGACTTGTCCAAGGTCACACAGGAAGTCTGTGACAGAGACAGACACAGAACCCATTTTAACATGGCATAAATCATGAACATGAAATTCTGATCTCTCGACACATATCTCCAACACACATCTCCCTCTTCCCCACTTCTTCGGTATATTTAGGTACAGAACAAATGATGCTGGATTTAAACTCAGTCAGCATTTAGACAAGTTACGAGAAGCCATGTATGAAAAAGGAAAAAAACAAACCAACATATGGTTTGCATTTACTGTTGATGTGACTCATTATTGTTAGTGTCAGTGTAACCCACTTGATAGAGGTTACATGAGGAAGCTCAGAAAAACTCAGTTTTAATAATACTGTCGGCAAACATGTGCTTTTGAACAATCTTGAAAGCCACATCAAGAGTACAAAGGATGGGGGAGAGCGACCAGTCCCTGACCTTTATTCTCTTGCCCTCAGACACACGGTAGTGCTTGACATATTCAAGAAACAGACGTTTCAATGGGATCTCTCATATTGACTGCCTAGTTACATCTTGTCCACAAAAATCAGTTTTTCAATACTGGTTTTGTGCAATGACACTTAGCCAAAACCAGAAATGAAGAAGTTGGTCTTTTATTTCTTTTCAGTCAGTGAATAAAGTGTCCCAAAGTAATGCTGGGGTGGGGGGGAGGGGAGGGGGAGGGGAATTCACCCCTGGGCAGAAGACCTCTGCATCACAGAGATCTCAAATAAACCCTCAAACTAAGACTAAGGTGATGCATAGGACTTGTGTTGGTCCTCTGCACCGGGGTGAATTTCACCCTAGAAGGATACTGTTAAAAATATGGGGAAAGGTGAGGGGCAGAATAGGGAGCTCAAACACAATAAAAATGCTGTTGCTGCTGCTGGTGATCCCAATATTGAGACTGTGAATTTTTGCATGGCAAAAAATATACACACATTCATAGTGTTGTTCAAATGAAAGAAGATGGATTCCAAAATTCTTACATGAAGCCAATTATATCCCACAGGCAACAAAGTGATGCTGTTAGACAGATACAGTGAGTACAGGCAGTGAGGCTGTCTGCCCTAAAGCACCTGGCATTGGCCACTGTCAGAAGACAGGATGCTGGGCTAGATGGACCATTGGTCTGACCCAGTATGGCCGTTCTTATGTACAGGTACCTGCTGTATACATCAAGCTCTATTATAATGGAGGACTCAGAAATTGAGCAGATTTCAAAACTTGAGGTAAACCTGCAGAATATTAAAGACCTAGTCCAAATGAAATGGAACTTTTATAATACTGCCATCTGTCACTATATTGGAAGTTTATTCAATTTCATTTTTACTTCTCAGTACCCAGTAATAAGCTGTCCCACATGCACATAATGCAGAGGTCATAAAAGCTATTTTTAAAGTTAGCTTGAGGTTTTTATTTTTTAAATATATGACATAGCAAGAGGTCAGTTGTTTTATGGTTGTGTTGATGAATGAGGCATTCTCTCCCCTCCCCTCAAGTTGTACTGTTTGTTCTAGGAGTAGGTCCTAATAAACAATACTTCCTCCTACAGATCCCAAGAGACCTGTTGAGCCACTGCACTTGTCTGCCTGATGTTTAGCCTTCCTGAAGTCTCAAAGGGCCGTATAACTGCATGTCTTGGAAGATCCATTACTGCCATTTGTGAAACTAATTATTACAAACATCATCTGTTGCATTGTCATATGTAAGATGAAAATGTGTCCACCACAGCAGTGGGAAAGATGGCTGTAATAGGAGGACTTAGCTCTTATACAACGATCTTCATCTGTAGCTCTCAAAGCACTTTTAAAAACGGGAGAAAGCAACATTATCCCCATTTTACAGATGGGTAAACAGATGCCCAGTGTGACTTGCCCAAGGTCACACAACCAGTCCATGGAAGAACTGGGAAGAGGACCAAGATGTCTTTACTCCTAGGGTTTGTCTAAACAAACACTTATTTAGTGGCAAGCCAAGGTGTAAAAATCGACCTCACCCAAGCCTGCCCTACATTGTTTCTGCAAAGCATGCTGCAGCACACTAACTGTTTCCTGGTGCGCTTTCAAATACCCCGCTTTGAAATGGGAATAGATCAAAGCACGTTGGGGACGGCTGCAGGCTTCATGCAGACACTTAAGGTTGCATCCGACAAAGTGGGTATTCACAGACGAAAGCTTATGCTTCAATACGTCTGTTAGTCTATAAGGTGCCACAGGACCCTTTGTCACGTCTACAAAATAATTATGAATTCTGATTGAACCACACCATGGTGTGTTTCTAATTTCCTCAGGGACTTGGGGTTCTCTATTAGGCCTTTTAAGACAGTGCAAGATCTTGCTAAAGACACCTGCAGTACAATGTAGGTGATCAGATTGTACGTTATGGAAAACTTTCCCTGGCAAATCTGAGACACTGAAAGAAATCATGGCTGAGATTTTCAAAGATGCTTAAGTTATATGGATCAGGCAATTTTCATTAATGGAAAATGGGTGTCCAAAACATGAAGTGTATAATCTCACCAACTACAAAAATGCCTTGACCTATCAGGTCCGCTTATCTGCATCTGGCAATATTCTATAACTAGTCTGTAAGAAGAAGACTGAACCTCCAATGGCACTTAGACACCAAGATGATAGCTATTTATAAGGTGCCTAACAGACAGCTATAAAGACAACTAATTGATTGCAAAATGCTATACTTTAAACAAAGAATTCCTTCCTGACCCCAGGGAGCAAACAGCTTGTGCCTCTAAGCATGAGGTTTGATTGCCCTGTCTAAAAAAAAGTTAGTTACAAGTATCTATTTATTCTTAAGAAGCAAAAACATTTTTATGGATAGAGTGGATGACACACAAACAGTACCCATAAAGTGACAATTAGATTATAATTGAAGGGTATCAGTCCTAGGGTCACTACCTCTTTTCAGAAGGTCGAAGAGGTCAGCTTGAATCTATATACAATTGCCTTTGTCTCACCCTAAGCTCCAAATTCATTTGCATTCTGGATACAGTAGTGACACATATGCTGCTCAATATGAGCAGTTTCACCTATTTTTAAGAAGTCAGCCCTTCTGCTCTTGTGCAACTGGAAGGATCACCAAGGATTTCTCATTTCCTTAATAACCAAAAATGGGGCTGACCTGGTGACAATGGGAAATTCCAAGCCTGGGTCACCAATTCAGCTCCAAACTCTCCATAGCAAAGAATGACTCACATTTCTCTCAACTATCCCCTTTGGCTGGCAGTCAAAAAACTAAATGGCTCAGGAGGGTCACCAGCTCAGCGAGGAGGGCAAGAGCCCTAAAAAAACCAAACTGGGTTTTTCTGTGTGTGTACATGACAGTGGCATCCATGCTCTAGGCCTTGTTTATGCAAAGTTGAAACACTCAGGGTGGTGGAGTAGAGATGACAGGCTCTGCCTCCAAACTACAGAACCGCAGAGCTATGTATGAAAAGCCAGATTGTTAGGAATTTGCTACTGAAATTGACAAGGAACTGTAGGCTTTGTCCCATATCAGTTGTACATTGCAAACACACACAGACCCCAACTAGATTTATAGTTCAACATTTTACCAATTGCCAAGAGTCACTAGAAGTTCATAAATAGTTGCCATCTTTCAGATTGTACAGAATAATCTGGACCAAGAGTATATCGCATAATAAATCCACATTTCACTGCTTTGAACTCTCCCCATTGCAAAATATCCTTCCATTCCAAGTTAAACTAAACTCTTATTTTAATCAATTCAGATTAAACAAATGCATGCATTTATTACATTAACTGTATTACATTGGTACCCCATTAAAAACGGGGTTTAGCCAAACAGAAAACCAAATATATGCTACATGTGTACTTAATTTATCAACAATTTTGATTGTGACTATAAATGAGAGATTTTTTTAGATTATAAACAGTAGAAGTAGTTGCAAAACCATGAAGACATTAAAGTTATTACAGAGGATTAAAGTTTAGGAGCCAAACACTTTAAGCATTCAAGAGGTTTCACAACTAGGGTGATTAGAATAGTTATGGCAGCCAAAGAACAATGGCCTAGAATTTGCCCTAAATGACTCTGGTGTAATCCAGAGCTACTGCATTGAAGTTACTCCACCAGTGTAATTAAGAGTAGAATCTGGACCAATAGCTTTATATATCAGTGTGGTAAAGTAGTGAGTTTGATAAGGGTGAAATCTGAATGAAGCTAGGTAAACTGCTAATGAGAACACACAAAGAGCCTGATTCTCCTCTCACTTACACCAGTGTAACTCCATTGACTTTAGCAGTTATTCCTGATTTCCACCAAAGTAAGTGGAGAATTGGGCCTAAAATATTTACCCTATTACAAACTATCCAGATGCTTTGAAATAAACATGAAAAATAAACAAGGTAACCACCAACAATTAAAACAAAATATCTGAACCAGACAATCCTTAATTACCTCTCTCTGTGTATCTTATATACACACACAGTTAACTTTCACCACAAAAAGGACTTGCAGGTGTATTGCATTACAACAAAGTTAATGCCAAGTGTAGGAGGTCACCAGACATGAGTTACAAAACAGGTTATTTTGGTGTTAGGTTGCACAGATGTGGAAGGTGTTGTGGTCAGTAATACCCTTTTTCTTTGGTAATGCTGATAGTTACTCCTGGAATGTTAATCAACCCCCTTCTCTCTATCCCGCCTCAAAAATCAGACCAAAAGAGGGGTAAGATTTTTGCTACAACCAAATCCAAATTACACACACACACACACACACACACACACACACCTGGTCCAACTCCTTCATCCTCACTCTATCAGGGACAAAACTCTCATTGACGTCAATGGAAGAAGGATCGGGGCCTCTACACACAAGATTATGGAGCGAGGTTCCCCTTCATGGCAGCTGAGAAAGTGAGTGGGGACATGTAAATCCCTTTTATAGATCCACCTCACCATATCTGATCAAGACCTTCGTGCCTTTTAGTTTCAATATTAAACTGCTGACAAAACACAGATCTTGAATGGCAGAGAGACTGGGGCGTCGGGGGTGAGGGTCCGAGAGGAGAACCCCCAAAGAAATAGTGTAAATCAGGAATCGGTCCACTGAAATCAGAAAGTTACATGGGGGCAAAACTGAGGCAAGGAGAGGAGAATCAAGCCCGAAAACGTAACCCCTGGCCCCGTAGCTCTTAAACAACTGCAGAGGGGCAGAGGCATTATATCGACACAGGAGGAATGAGAAAATATTTGGAGGGGGAGCCGAGGGGGATATCATGAAAAGGAAAGACTCTGTTCAAAATCAAGTTGTCCCATTTCTCTCCTTCAGCCACGGTGGAGGAGGAGGAGGAGGAGGAGGGGGCGAAAGGGTGAAATCCTGCCACAAATGGAACAGACCCCATCCGGGGGCTTACATCTGCTATGGCCAGGGGGCTGTCCGCTTGTGACGACTTCAACCCGATTTAAAAAGCGGGGCGGACATCCCGCAAAGAGCCCCCGACCCGCTCCCTCCCCCGCACTGCGGAATGTTAAAGAAGAGCCACACATTGCATGGCTGGGCTGGACACCGAGCTGCCCCGGAACAAACGGAGAAACTTAACGAAAGCGCGTTAAGAATTTAATCCAAATCCGGGGGAGACACGGCAGCGCGGACTGTCTCCTTCCCCCAGAGCTCGGGACATGCCCCGCTGGGGCTCGGGACATGCCCCGCTGGGGCTCCTCCTTCTCCCCCCAAACGGCTGGCGGGGCAGGGGGTGGGGGGTGGCTCGGTCCTTACCTCCCCTTCCAGTTGCACAGGTCGCTGGAGTACTGCCCGGCGGCCCCCCGGCACAGCAGCAGCAGCCCCAGGAGCAGCGGCAGCAGCCCGGGCGCTGGAGCGCTCAGCATGGTCCCTCGCGGCAGCCCCTCGGCTCTGGTGCGAACCCCGGCGAGACACGGCGCGATGCGAGGGGAGGAATCCGCGGCGTGCAAGGAGGCTTCCCTACATGGTGGGGCCAGAGGGGGGGATTGCACGGGCAGCCTGCCACTGGGAAAGGAAGCGCAGATGCCGGCAGAGCTGCTACCCCGTGCCCATCCCGGCGCGCTGCTCCTCGCTCAGCCGCTCGGCTCCACTCTGAAGTTTCCTTCCCCCAGCTCTCCAGACTCCCAGCTGAGGGGCGGGGAGCTGCCTTGCCTCCCGGAGCCACCCACAAAACTCGGCTCCTCCCGAACGGGGGCCTGTAGTCAAGAGCTAGCAAAACCCGGCACCGGATTGCTTCCCTTTCGCACTCCTGGCACAATTCGAGGCCTTGCCGCACATGAACTGGTCTAGTCCTCATTATGTGGCCTCTTGGCCCCCCAGGGTGCTACAGGTTTGTTCCCTTCCCCTAGCAGGACACATGCTAGGCAAGGTAACCCTCCTTCGGTATCACACTTGCCCTCCTGTTGAAGAACCACAGGACAAAGAGCAGCCACTTCAAAGGTACCAAAAAATAATACAAAAAACGTAAAGCATCACCTTCAGACCTCTCCCTACTTCTTCCGCTGCTGATCTCTTCCCTCATCTCCACCGGCACCCACCGGCATAAGCCTCATTATGCTGTTTTGTCCATTCCCATCTCTCTCCTTGCTTTCATATTACCCATTCCCCCACACCTGGCATCACCACCCCATTAATAGGAGCCTTTACTCTATTTAAATCTTTATGCCACATCCATCAACTGGTATTCAATGCTTGAAGTGGTCTGAAAAAAGGGGGGGTCTCTTTCATAATCTGGGAGCAGCAGCTGTGGTAAAACAGCACTTAGCATGCACCCCTCAGTTACCCAGCTTGATTTAAACAAAAGCATTTGGTTTTGCTGTTCGGTCTGCAACCCCTTGCCCTGCCCCTCCCCTCCTCGCTTTAAAAACTGGTGGCACTTATAACATCTTCCTGAGCTAAGTACAAACACAGAGACCAGCATCTACCATCTGAGGTTTCCTCTCTGTTCCTCTCCTGAGAGGGAAAAATTACATGCAATGTGTTTTCTCTCCCTCCATCCTGCCATCCCCTTTCAACTGGGGGTGTGTATGAGGTTAATACATTCCATGTTGCTTAGCAGGAAAGCAACGTTGAAGCAGCAAGGTTTACATTTCTATTGGAAAGACAAGAGGTTTGTTGTCATTCTAAGGGCCTGTCTACTAGGGTGACCAGATGTGCTGATTTTATAGGGACAGTCCCGATTTTCGGGTCTTTTTCTTATATAGGCTCCTATTACCCCCCAACCCCTGTCCTGATTTTTCACATTTGCTGTCTGGTCACCCTACTGTCTACACCCTACTGAAGTTGGGCCACCTCAGTCTTTGGATGGGACCACTGGAACTTAGTGCATGAGCCTCTACCACATGAGCTAAGGCTGTAGAGCAGACTCATTTTCTCTCTCTCTCTAAGTGGTCTCGGTGTCACTAGACGGGACAGAACACCACACCCAAGAGGTGTGTGGGTTACACAAGCCCTCTATGAGTGCAAAATGGGGTTTGCCCCAGTGCAACTTACTGTGGTAACTTATTAGAGTAAGTCACATGGTTTACATTAGGGATTTATTTGGGCTAAGGCAAGTTTCCTTAATAGAGATAGGCCCTATCTTTCATAGATTCATAGATTCTAGGGCTGGAAGGGACCTCGAGAGAATCTTTCTGCAGAAGCAATCCCTTTGTCTCCACTTTCAAGGAAGTACTCAAATCCCACCTCATTTGTAGAACTTTCAAACTCTAATGAGCAGACCACACTCTGGATACCTTCTTGTCTTGTTTGTAATGTCCCTACCTGCGGTGATTTTAGATTTTAAACCCTTTCTGATAGATACCCAGTTGATATTTGGCAAGTGACTGAGAAAGAAGCCAGCAGCAGGGAAATACATTCAAGACTTTGAACAGGGTGGCAAGAGAAGAACCAGGCTTGAGAAAAAAACAACCGAGACAAGAGGAGAAATGAATGCAAATGGTTGGGTTGGGGGTGGGGGGGAGAGAAACCTGGGTCTAGCAGCAGTGGGGTGCACTGCCACACAAACCACTCTTTCATTTTTGGGGCACTGGATTTCTCTTGAATGAAACAACAGCGGAGTGGCAGAATTATAAGATATTTCTATAGATAGGAAAGGGGTTAAAATATTTCCAGATCATTGAGCTTCTTGGTGTACTGTGTCCTTTAAATTATCAAAAAGAAAAGCAGTACTTGTGGCACCTTCTTCGGATGCATCCGAAGAAGTGGATTGTAGTCCACGAAAGCTTATGCTTATATAAATAAATTTGTTAGTCTCTAAGGTGCCACAAGTACTCCTTTTCTTTTTGCTGACACAGACTAACATGGCTGCTACTCTGAAAACTTTAAATTATCCATCACACAGATTTTGTTAAGGCACTACACCAGTTTTTATAGGCAGCAGTTCACAGATAAGCATTAAACTTTCATATCTTATTTGCAATGTGATATATCATTATTGCTTTATAAAGTGTGAAGTGTCAAGGTGCTGTGTAAGGGGACATCATACACAAACCAATATATTATAGTTTTGAGGTGGTGTTTCCATTCTGCCTATGTATGAAAGGTAGAGTCTTTAACAGTGCATTCCCTTCCATTTCCATTCCATGTAGTGTCTGTTTTGTAAATTGTATGGGTATTTATTGTTGATTATAAAGTATTAACATAATTATTGTAATTACATCAAATGATGCAATGCATGTAAATATGTAATTTACATGCAGGGACAACATTGAGCAATGTAATAAAACATGCCATAATGCAAAATTCTTTATTCTACTGAGCACGTTCAGTAGCACAAACTTTAAAGTTCAGAACTTCAATTCTTTCTTTATAAGAAGTTTTTGTTTGTGAGGACATTTGGATTGCAAATAGTACTGGAAAGCATACAAAAACAGCATTGTATTCTTTTAGTCTTAAATTTGTCCCTCTGTCTACCTCCTTACATAACCTCATCACTATAATGCATGAGTGCCTTTGTAATACATTCATTTCAACCCAATGTGTTGAGGAAAAAAGAAATAAGATCAGGTAACCTGTCACATAAGAACCTGAAGTAATGAGTGCTACTTTGAAAATGACCATTAGCTCTGGCTTTCTATCTTTGCTTACTTCAAAAATTCCAGTGGCAATTCGTTCTACAGACTCAATCACACAATAAAGACATGGAGGCCCAAAGTCACTTCTAACCTCCATGTCTCTATGGTGTTTGTGTTGTCCCCAATTATCAACTTCACCTCCACCTAGGGTGACCAGACAGCAAATGTGAAAAATCGGGACGGGGGTGGGGGGGTAATAGGAGCCTATATAAGAAAAAGACCCCAAAATCAGAACTGTCCCTATAAAATGGGGACATCTGGTCACCCTACTTCCACCAGACCAAAGCACTACTGCGTGCTGATGGACGTCAAAAATGGGCAAACCAAGGATCCACTATTGCAAACCATGCCTAAGTTAAGATTTTCCCAGTTCAAAAGTGGCTGGCAGTACTAGATATAGAAATTCTGTAACAAAGTAGGATGCTTGGTGTGTTCATTTGCATATCAATACCCAGAATGCTCTTCCGGCTACTCACAGCTAATCCATAGTAGTGCTGTTGGCTGAGATCTGGGAACACACTCAATGGGTGAGGCAGTTTTTGGATGCTCTGAGCTTTTTTGTTTGAGCTGTGAAAAGCAAATATCGTTTAGAGAGAAAACATTCTGAACACTCATTTTTGCACTTATTATTCAGAAACAGCAAAAAAAAATTCCCAGGGGAAATTTTTTAATAAATAAGATACATTATACAATATAATAATGAGCTATAAATATAAAATAATTCCTATGCAAAGCATACCAAGTTTTCAGCAGGAGCCATTTTATTTTTGGGACTGATTCATAAAACCCTGAAAACAGAAGTTAATAAGCGAAATTTCTGTAAAACAGAACCGTAGTCTCCAGTGCTGCATATTACTCCATGCAGTTAGACACTTGAGCAGATGTAAACTCTATTGCCTTCCACTGGAGGTCCATGTACGCAGAGCAAGTAGAAGGATCGAGGCCTAGTTATTGACTGGATGCTACTACATTTTCATTTAGATGAACTTGCTTGAGTGTTCACAGTTACGTATCCATGCCAAAAAAGGATTATATTTTTAAAAGATTCAGAGAATATGAATCTGTAGAAAGGGGGATTCTCTGGGAGGAAGATAAGCAATTTGTTTCAATACTAAAAAAAAAATTTAAAAAAATCCACTGATTATTGGTGATGGGCTTACACTCAGATCTGGATTTAAACTTTCTCCAATGGATGTCTGTGTATTAGCAGATAGAAACCATAATAAGGGCACATTCAGAGCCAGGATTTTGGTTTAATTGCATCTCAGATGAACATACAAAACTGGTGTAAACAGCGTGACAGAGTGAATGCATCGAAAGGCCTCATTCAGCACTGTTATTCTGAAGGAAATACATATGTAGGAAAATCCTTGGGAGCCATGCTACTGATTACGTAACCAATGGGCTCCTTGGGGCATGTGACCATGTGTTTCGCAACCCCCACAACCAGATCTTGCTCTGCTGATTTGTTTTAATCTCAGACAAGGCATGCTATTCTCATTGGAGAAGGTAAATTTGGCCTCCCCCCTGCAGGGGGACCCTTGTGCTAACCTGCCAGATCCTCTCTAGCCACTGGTGGATGATCTTCAGTCCTAGATTGGTGTGACAGAGGAGGAGACCTGAAGGGGTGACATAAAGGGGACACATTTTTCAAGGAAAGAGGAAAGAACATTTTATGGAGGGTCAAGGCCAACACATAATGGCATGGAGAGAAAGCAAGAGAGGAAGGTGCAAATCACATACAAAGAAGAAATGAGATAAAAGCTAGAAGGAGGACAGAAGATAGAAACAAAAGGAGATAAATATAAAACAAGTAGGACTTGGAGAGGATACATACAGTGCACCAATGGGCAGACACTGAGATGCCAAGGGTTGTCTGTCCTTAAGAGTAAGATTTACAGCCCCAAAGAGTGAAATTCAAGACCAAAGAGTGAGTCTTTCCAGGTGGTGTGTTAGCTCATTGCTTAAGACAGGGACTCTCGTCTTTGGTCCTTGGCAACATCCAGTAGTCCAGAGTTTTAATCCAGCCAGAACTTCATAACTTGTTTTGAAATGAAACCCTTAAATGTCCTAATTCATACTAAAGTCTAGGGCATGTGAGAATTATATATGCAATGCAAACCAGTGGATTTTAATAAAAACAATTATTTGCTGGTTGGAACAAAAATTTGGATTGGAGATCCCTGAGGACATGAATTTGTCCAGAGTGGTTTAAATTTTGAACTGTATTTTGCAGAACCTGCAAACTTTCAATCAAGTCCTGCTCATTTTTTGGGCAAACAAACTCATATTTTTTTGACTTTCAAGTATTCACCCCCACCCCCGCACAGCATCCTCTCGCAAGCATATAGAATGCTGGCCTGTACCTCCATGGTTACCAGAGTCAGACAGTACATAAGCTTGGAAAGCAGCTTTCCAGGCTGTAAGGCCCATACCTCAGGCCTCAGATCTATTGTTGTCTCTTGCAGTGCCTGAGTAAAAATATTTTAAATCTATATATTTACTCAAAACAAGGGAGATAAGCTTAGGAAGGTATGTGAGAGAGTGAGAGAGCATGCTAATGAGTGAGACTTGACATGTCTGAAGACAGGAGAGGGTCTGAGAATAATGGAGTAGGTGGGAGGTTCAGTGTTTGAACTGAGGGATTTGGACCAGAGCATGTCTTTGCCTCTGAAAGAGTTAATCTGAATGGTGGGAATGAACTCAGCCAGAATCACATCTCTTGGATTACTTCTATCGTCCATGTCTATTAGAAGAGCCCATCACCAGGGATCTGAGTATAGATCTGGTCACTCCTAAGCCATCACTGCTCAGGCTGACTTTACCTTGGCTCAAAGGTGTTTTTTGGAGCAAACGTTTTGCCTTTGGAATGTACCAGATTGCAGCAGATGACAGGCCTTGTCTTTAAAAAAACAAAACAAAAAAGAACCAAAAAAAAAAACAAAACAAACTTTGCCGGGGAGGATATCTCAACTGAGTGCCCGAGTTTATACTGAACTCCAGTTACAGGCATCACAATTTTTGGTGCAAGGCAGTCAGTTCGGACTCTACTGTTTAACAAGAGTAAAATGGTATTCACTAAGTGTTGAGGCCAAGGGAGAAACTGCTTTGAGCTGTGCTGCCTTGTCCCCCAGAACACACAGGCAGCATTCTTAGATAAACAAACAACTACCCACTGAACTGGCAGCTCATGCTACAAGCACAATTGAACTTCCGTCTCTGGATGTTTGAATTCGGATCGCAATCAGCTACCTCTAGAATCAATGGATTTTGCTGAGGACACAAGAGTGAGGCTTGATTTTTAAAATCCAATTCTCCAAAAACCAGGAACCCTCTGAAATTTCAATGTTTGGGCAAGCAAGTTATGACAGGTAACACACCAAAAACAATGGAGACACCCAGACTTGGGATGTAATAAAACCAGATGTATCTTAAAACATACATCAGCTACCAAACATACAAGCCAAATGTGAAGAGTGGCACTACATCTGAATGAAAATCAGTTTACTCTGAATTTATAAAGGCAGACAAGACAAGCCATTTGTTGTTTATAGAGACAAATATCCTTTATCATCTGCCTATCTAGATACTGGCATTTATACGACTCATTACCACCATTTCCATAGTATTTGAGCAGCTCACAATCAGTCATCTCAATGGATCAGTAACTGGTTAAAAGAAAGGTAACAAAAGGTAGGAATAAATAGTCAGTTTTCAGAATGGAAAGTGGTAAATAGCAGGGTCCCCCAAGAATCTGTATTGGCACCTGTGCTGTTTAACATATCCATAAGTGATCTGGAAAAGGGGGTAAAGAGTGGGTGGCAAAGTTTGCAGACAATACAAAGTTATTCAACATAAAGTCCAAAGCTGACTGCAAAGAGTTACAAAAGGATCTCACAAAACTAGGTGACTGGGCAACAAAATGGCAGATGAAATTCACCACTGATAAGTGCAAAGTAATGCACATTAGAAAAAATAATATCAACTATATATACAAAATGATGGCGTCTAAATTAGCTGTTACCACTCAAGAAAAAGATCTTGGAGTCATTGTGGATATTTCTCTGAAAACATCTACTCAATGTGCAGCGACAGTCACAAAAACAAACAGAATGTTAGGAACCACTAGGAAAGGAATAGAAAATAAAACAGAAAATATCATAATGATACTATATAAATCCATGGTACATCCATACATTGAATGCTATGTGTAGATCTAGTCTTACGATCTCAAAAAAGTTATATTAGAATTGGAAAAGGTACAGAGAAGGATAAGAAAAATGATTAGGGATATGGAACAACTTCCATACAAGGAGAGATTAAAAAGACTGTGATTGTTCATCTTAGAAAAGAGACACAACCTGTAAAATCTGTTGCCATGGGATATTGTAATGGCCAAAAGCATACCTGGATACAAAAAAAAGAAAAAAGGCTAAATTCATGGAGGATATTGACTATTAGCCAAGATGGTCAGGGATGCAACCCCATACTCTAGTTGTCCCTAAACCTCTGACCGTAGGAGCCAACTTCCGTCGGCTCCGCTGGGTGCGTCGTCGGCGGGGCCCCGCAACGTTGGCCGGCCCCGCAACGTCGGCCGGCGTCCGGGGCGGGGCCCCGCAACCTCGGCTGGCGTCCAGGGCGAAGGTAAGTGCTCCAGTAACGGGCGTGGGGCTGGCGGGGAGCTGCCGGTGGGTGCTGAGCACCCACCAATTTTTCCCCGTGGGTGCTCCAGCCCCGGAGCACCCACGGAGTTGGCGCCTATGCCTCTGACTGCCAAAAGCTGGGACTGGATGGATCACTTGATAATTGCCCTGTTTGGTTAATTTCCTCTGAAGCATCTGGCACCAGCCACTTTCGGAAGACAGATACTGGACTAGATGGACCATTGGTTTGTACGGCCATTCTTATGATATTATCCCCATTTTACAAATGAAGAGCTTTTACAAACAGAGAGGTTTCATTACTTGGCCTAGGTGATACAGAAGTCTGTGGAACTGAGAAGAGAACTGAAACCAGATCTCCCTAGTCCCATCTTAGTGCCCTAACCACTGGACCATCCATCCTTCCAGACCTCAGAGAATGGCCTCCATCACTATGGTATTGGAGTGAAGGGAGAGTGACACTTAAAAAGTGATTAAAATGGCAACATGGGGCAAACCCTATCTCCAGCCAAGTCTGAGAAGCCAGGCTTGGGGTCATGAAACCCTATTGTTCTGCTCCCCTGTTCCCCCCACATATTAGGCTGCTGAGCTGCTCTGCAGCATCAGAGGTACAGACGAGCACAGAACTTGCATTCCCCAATCACACACAGCATGAAGAAACGGGAAAAATAGTGGCGGTTGGACCTATATGCTCAGAGTTGATTGCAGCTTCTACTGAATGGATCAAAAAAATGACCCAAAGTTCAAAGGATGGGTGAAAAAGCTAGAGCACCTCCCCTCCCACACAATGACACCGCTGCAGGGAACTGGGGACCCAGGCAGAAGACTTGGTGCCTAAGCCTCCAGGGGTTGAACGAATGAAACCATGCTCAGATGTCTGGGACCTTGTACCATTAAAGCAGAAAAGGAATTTTTGAGAATAGATCTCAGTATATTGTTATTTGGGGGGTAGTTCTATGCATTTCATCCATGACTTTTAGTGTTTCCTTTAATTTCACAATAACCTAGGTCTTTAATACATTTGCCAAAAAGTTCTCAGAAACACAGCTTTTAGGAAAAATTCTATTTAATCTGAAACTTCTGAAGAGGAACACTTGTTTATTTCTACCATCTAAAACATTAATTTCCTGTTTTAGAAAACTTAATTTATGCCACTGGTAAAGCTGATATTTATCTGCATGTATATCCTCTTGGCTGGCTTACTTTTTCATTTTCTCCAGTTCCTCCAGCCTGCACGCACATTGCAACCTGTGGACTCAGCATGTGGAAACAGCAATACTTTAAATGTTATTCAAAGGTTTCTAGTACACAGCATGAGCATATGACAGCAAAAGACAGGTCCAAAACCATCCATAGTCACTTCACATAAAAACAAAGCTAAGTACGATATTTATAACAGTTCTCTGAAAATAAGAATCTATTTTCTTTTCTGCTTCAATATTTAGACAAAATAAATGCCACACTACACTGAACAAATGCAACCCTTGCCAGTATAAACAAACATTTGCCGTGTTGTTTGCTACATGCTTGTCATGGAATTAAGGCCAGGCAATGCATTTTAATGCATTTTTACTATAAAATGTGAAAAAATAATCTTGTACTGTGTATTCGTTACTAGGTTACTGAGAGGGAAGAAGATATTTTTTGCAGACATGATGAGCTAACAAGGTAAATAAATCAGCTCAATAGTTTGCAAATTTCACATGTAATTTTCAATAGCAAGTCTTTTTGAGAGGCAGAATGAGATTCTGATCTCAGTAATACTGGGGTATTTCAAGAGTAATTCAACTGAAGTCAATGGAGAACACGGAGGGACACCAGTGTTATGCAGATGAGAATCTCATTCTTTATAGGCAGCTGAAGAGCTCACAGATATGTAGCTTTCAGGAAGTATCAGTATTTTTAAATAATGTTGTTACCCATAATTAGCTAATGCTAAGATATTTTAAAATAGTGTAGTATGATGGTCACCAACATGAGGAAAACATGACCTTTATAGTACAAGGTGTGTTTGTGTACAAAGTGACCCAAGTGTTAAAATGTGTTTATAGTAACAGGAAACTTCTTTGTTTTCTGCTTTTCAAATATTATCAATTCTTGTTACTTTTCATTCCATTGAGCACTAGTATAAGGAGAGTTCAGTGCTGTCATTTTACTGTGTAATTTTTCTCTGAGCTTCTTTATGAGGGCTTGTCTATACACAATTTATACACTTAACTAAGCTCGTTTACTATTATGCCTTAATTAAACTGGTGCAACTGTGGATGTGGACCAGCCCTTATTCTCTCACTGGGACTTCAAAACATATAAAATCTTACTCTCAACATCCTCTTTCTTTACAAGGTGCCATTTCACCTCAGTACTTTACTATAGATTCAGTTCAATGGAGTCTTAATCAAATTCTTAATTTTCATGTTAAAAAATATCAAGTCTATAGGCCATTCTTAGACAAAAACTATGTTAAGATTAACTTAAAGTTAGGAGTATGTCAGTAATTTATGGGTAAATGCATTAACAGGTTATTGTAATTGTTCTAAAACCAAGAATTGCAAACCTGGGAAATTCAGTTAAGGTTACACTTAAAAGAAATTCAAACATGTTAAAGTACAGAAATGCGCTGTTAAGGCACCCAAATAACCTTAATGTTGTCCTGTAGTGACACCATACAATAACAATATGATCAGAATTAAGGCATATTAGTGGCTGTGGTCCCAGAATAGATTAAATTGATTTTTAAAGTCAGGTTGTTTTTCACATTCCCCCTATATATAGTGTCACTACATATGGAGGATGTACAGGACATGCTGTACTTTTTTATATATAACGTTGGATCCCTGTCTTCAGTGCAAAATAGAACTCAACCTTAATTATGGAGTCAGGGCCAGCACCTCCATACAACTAATATACAAATGGCCTCTCTCCTCTGTCTTTGTGCTCCAAGAATTCTGCTGCAGTGTGTAAACACAGTGAACCTGGTCCTGAAATCTTTACACAATCTTTGTTTGGCAAAACTCCCATTGAGTTCTGTGGAAGTTATGCTTGAGTAAGGACAGCAGAGTTTAGCCAGCTCTTTCTAGAATGTTATCAGTTGTACTTGGATTTTCATTTCTTATTAATCTCAGAGACTCATTTAAAATCCATTTACTAAATGTAGGCTTGTGGGTGGAGGGTAGTGGTGCTTTTACTGGTGACCTATTAACAAACAACATACCATTAACACAGAGTGAGAGATTAAAGATTCATAAATACATTTTACATCTACAATCCAATCTCTAGGGGATGTGATAACATTAATCTCAAGGGAAGTTTGGGATGACTGCAAATAATTATGGTTAAGACAGGTTTAGGAACTGTATGACCAGCCAATTCTTTTATGGATTTTCTAATGAACCCACATGTCCTAAGGCTATTGGATATTTATGGAAAAACTTGTAGAAAAACAATGGTCCAGATCACATAACAATGTGCCTCAGATCTGTGCATGGAGAGGCCCCTCCACACCTGTCCATGTAAATAAGAATATGTGGGTCATGTTTGTGGCAATCTACCCCCTTCCCTCAGACCTTGCAGAGGGACCCTGGTCTGTAACCTCACGTCTGGTAAGGAAGATGGTGGGGGCCAAAACTAGAGGATACATATTTTCCTCGTGCCTGGCCATAAGAAGTACATCTGCTGGGAAATGAATGCAACTTTCAATCATTTTTATTTGTTTTAAATCTTGTCTCACCTACAATATCGTTATTAGGCCAAATTAAGCTCTTAGTTACATAGATGCAACTCCCACTGCAGATAGTGGTCCAATGATTAAGCATGAGAATCCGCCAACTGGGGCACTATGCCCAACTCTTCCACCAACTCATTATGTGATCTTGGGCAAGTAACTTATTGTTCGTATTATGATGTTGAATCTGGCTGATAAAAGAAATTTCAAAATTCTTGTCTAGAAAAGAGTGGTGCAGCATTATGGTGACTTGCCAGTATATTGTGAGAACAGTGGTAAAGACAAGGCGACATGGAAGCCTGGATATATTATATCAGGCCTTGTTGAGGCTAAAAGAAAGTTAGTTGAAACAATAATGAGGTCCCCGAGGACTTTAACTAAGTCATGAATTGTGATGGAAATAGACCAGAAAGGTCTGGCAAATTAGGAAGTATTTGTATTTGAGGTACCAAGAAGCCAGAAGCTATTTGAATATTTTCATAGAATGCTGTTATCACCTAAACTCCTTCCTTTTTGACATTTTTGGGGAACAGTCTCGGGGGCAGTGCTTAGATACCAAGTCAACAGGCACTCTGGAAGTACCTAAAGAGAGAGGGAAGTCATTCTTACCATGCTTCTTCTGCTTCTTCAGCTTGGATTCTGGATGAAAGTCTGATCAGACTAGATCACGGGGAAAAGGACAAATCATGTTACTTCATCCTATTGCACCTAGTTGAAGGCAATAGTACATTCTGGGTTCTGGCAAAAAAATGGAGAACCTTTCCTGGTGTGCATCAAACACACAATATCCCTTTTTTTTTCCAGTTCAACTCCCACTGAATTCCAAGCCTCACCTTGAGGTCCTTAATGCTCCAAATGACTAAAGAACTGGCAGCCAAAATAGATGTGTCCACATTGAAGCTGGCATGTGAAAAGGGGCAGGGGAGAGGGAAAAACAATGCTGGAGTTCCAGTTAGAAACCCACAGTGACATGAACAATCGAGACGTGCCTGATACTGACTTAGACAGGAAGAAGCATTGGTGAGCCTCAGAACCCAGTATCCTTAGACTTCTGTTTTCAAAACCAAGAAGTCATCCTCCTTTCCCATTTCTCACCCCCTCTGCACACTTCTATCTACATTTCTTTAATACTTGTGTAGAGAGCACTCTGATTACAAGTAGGTTAACAAAGATTCTGATCAAAAAGAGACATGTTAGTAAAACACTTAAGCAAAAGGTTCATTAAAAAAGAGACTGAATAAAGAGAAGAGAAAAAGGAATTTAGGTTGATTAAAATACTAGGGCTGTCAAGCGATTAAAAAATTAATCACAATTGATCACATTGTTAAACAACAATAGAATACCATTTATTTTAAATACTTTTGGATGTTTACTACATTTTCAAATATATTAATTTCAATTACAACACAGAATACAAAGTGTACTTTGCTAACTTTATATTTATTTTTGGTTAGAAATATTTGCACTGCACTTTCATGATAAAGAGATTGCACTTCAGTACTTGTATGAGGTGAATTGAAAAATACTTTTTTTTGTTTATCATTTTTACAATGCATATATTTGTGATAAAAAATAATAATATAAAGTGAGCACTGTGCACTTTGTATTCTGTGTTCTAATTTAAATCAATATTGAAAATGTAGAAAAACATCAAAAAATTGTTAATAAATTTCAATGGGCATTCTATAAGTACAATTAATCACAATTAATGTTTTTAATCAGGATTAAGTTTTTTGAGTTAATCGTGTGAGTTAACTGCGATTAATTGACAGCCCTATAACATACGTAAGAGTTTTTTTAATCTGTCTCAAAGTTTTTCTGTCTTCAGCTTTCCTCAGGTGCTTACAGAGATGGACTCAGATCCCTTTAGAATACTATGATCCAACAACAACAAAATGATGTATAATTGCTTATTATTGAGGGATTTTTTTAAAAAGGGAAAAATATCTTCAAGCTCCATCTTTTATACTGAATTACAACAGTATCTCTGCTTCCTAACTTTAAACTGAGATGATTGCCACCATTGTAAAAAGAGTGCTGTTTATGGATGAAAAGTTTTATGTTTTAGTAACGTTTTTGACACTCTCTCACATGAGTTTCCCTAGTTAGTTTATGACAAGTATAATCTAAACTAACCTACTATAAGATGAATGCACAACTGGTTGAAAAACCATACTCAGAGAGTAGTTATCAGTGGTTCACAGTTAAGATGGAAGAGCATATCAAGTGGGATCCCACAGGGATCTGTCCTGCTTCTGAGTCTATTCAATGTCTTCATAAATTATTTGGGTAATGGCATAGAGAGGACACTTATAAAGTTTGCAGATGATACCAAGCTAAGAGGGGTTACAAGTGCTTTGGAGAACAGGATTAGAATTCAAAATGATCTTGACAAACTAGAGAAATAGTCTGAAATAAATGGGATGAAATTCAGTAAGGACAAATGCAAAATACTACACTTAGAAACGAATAATCAATTGCACAAATACAAAATGGGAAATGACTGCTTAAGAAGGAGTACTGTAGAAAAGACTCTGGGCGTTATAATGGATCACAAACTAAATATGAGTCAACAGTGTAAAGTTGTTGCAAAACAAGCGAACATCATTCTGGGATGGATTAGCAGGAGTGTTGTAAGCAAGACACAAGAAGTAATTCTTCCACTCTACTCAGGACTGATAAGGCCTCAGTGGAATATTGTGTCCATTTCTGGGCACCACACTTCAGGAAAGATATGGATACATTGGAGAAAGTCCAGAGGAGAGCAACACAAATTATTAAAGGTCTAGAAAACATGACCTATGAGAAAAGATTGAAAAAATTGGTATGTGTAGGTTGGAGAATAGAAGACTAAGGAGGGACATGATAACAATCTTCAAGAACGTAAAAGGTTTTTATAGAGAGGAGGGTGATAAATTGTTCTCCTTAATCATTGAGGAGAGGACAAGAAGTAATGGGCTTAAATTGCAGTGAAGGAGATTTAGGCTAGACATTAGGAAAAGCTTAAGCACTGGAACAAATTACATCAAGAATTGTAACATTCAAAAACCAGTAGGAGAGCACTTTAATGTCTCTTATTGAGTGTCCAGGGAGATTGAAGTGGCAATTCTTCAACAAAAAACTTCAGAAACAGACTTCAACGAGAAATTGCAGAGCTGGAATTAATTTGCAAACTTGACACCATCAAATTAGGCCTGAATAAAGACGCAGTGTGGCTGGGTCACTACAAAAAGTAATTTTTCCTCTGTTGATATATTACTCACACCTCCTTGTCAATTGCTGGGAATGGGCCACATCCACCCTGATTGAATTGGCCTCATTAGCACTGACCCCCCACTTGGTAAGGCAACTCCCATCTTTTCATGTGCTTCATATTTATACCTGCCTACTGTTTTTTTCACTCCATGCCTCTGATGAAGTGGGTTATAGTCCACAAAAATTTATGCTCAAATAAATTTGTTAGTCTCTAAGGTGGTGCCACAAGAACTCCTCGTTGTTTTTGCTAAGGAGGCTGTGGAATCTCTGTTGCAGAAGGTTTTTAAGAACAGGTTAGACAAACACTTGTCAGGGGTGGTCTAGATCAGTGGCTCTCAACCTTTCCAGACTACTGTACCCCTTTCAGGAGTTTGATTTGTCTTGCCTACCCCCAAGTTTCACCTCACTTCAAAACTATTTGCTTACAAAATCAGACATAAAAATGCAAAAGTGTCACAGCACACTATTACTGAAAAATCTCTTACTTTCTCATTTTTACCATATAATTATAAAATAAATCAACTGGAATATAAATATTGTACTTACATTTCAGTGTAGTGGTTTGAGCATTGGCCTGCTAAACCCAGGGTTGTGAGTTTAATCCTTGAGGGGGCCATTTGGGGATCTGGGGCAAAAATTGGGGATTGGTCCTGCTTTGAGCAGGGGGTTGGACTAGATGACCTACTAAGGTCCCTTCCAACCCTGATATTCTATGATTCTATGATATAGAGCAGTATAAACAAGTCATTGTCTGTATGAAATTTTAGTTTGTACTGACTTCACTAGTGCTTTTTATGTAGCCTGTTGTAAAACTAGGCAAATATCTAGATGAGTTGATGTACTGCCCCGGAACACCTCTGCAAAGCTCCAGGGTATGAGTACCCCTTGTTGAGAACCACAGGTCTAGATAATATAGAGTCCTGCCTCAGTGCAGGGCACTGGACTAGATGACCTATCAAGGTCCCTTCAAGTCCTATAGTTCTATGATTTCTATGTACGTGCTGTGTATTATTATCAGAAAGCAGAATTTGGCTCATTCGTTAATACTGTACACTAGCAAAACTTCTTAGATAATATCTCCCCACAGGCTTTAATATTTTCCTTCTCCCTCAGTGAACTAACTCTCTATCTGGTGTTACTTAGATCTCAGCTCACAAATGTTCTGATTAGCACAGAGAGTACCTCTCACTCATTACTTAGGTCAGACACTAGTTTTACATCTTCCTCCTCTCAGACAGCAGAGAAGGACTTTTCCTGTAGCTCCGCATGTTTGAAGAAGTGCTATGTCAGGGTATCCCTACCTCTCCACCAAGTTATCAATCTCTTTGTAATTTCTTCCTGTTCCCGATGAAAAGCTAGCCAGTTCAATAAAAGAGACGCTACCTTTATATCTTGCTACAAATGCTTCTCTAGTTCTATTTTGCTTTACACCTTCCTCACTCATTTCACAGTTATACACCCTTTGAATTGCCCTCTGTGATATCCAGTACTTGCACTGTTGACCATCACTCGCTTATTCATTGCTTGTTGGCTCAGCTGGGCAGTCGCACAATTAAGCCTTTGTTATGCTTTCAGACAGGCTGCAAGTCACAATGCTGAAGCAGCACAAGGACTGCTTCCTCTGTTGGTATTCTTCTTCCATCATATCTAGAAAGATACAGTCCTAAATAAATGATATATATATACATGAAGTCCAAATGTAATAATAATCGCTATTACAACACTGATTTCTGGCTGCACAATTAAATGCTTTTTCTAGTGAACCAACCTGCACGTGCCATCCACCAACACAACATTCATGCTCTGAAGAGGTCAGTCAGTACTGCTTTTAGTTTTTCAAGTTGGTCAACTGGGGAAAGACAGTTTGTTTACTTTGCACATTTCACCTGAGTTCAGGTTTCCTAAGCAAAGCCTTAGACGGTGGCAGGTGGTGTTTAGTGAGTTGGGGTTTTCAGTTAAATTCCTCACTCCATTCCTTTCTTTGGCCAAACCAGATGTAATTCAATCGTCTCACAATTACTAAGCAATAAGAACAACACATAAATCATGGCTGAGGAGGTGAAAAGGTACAAGAATGCACACATCAATGCTCTCAGTCTGAATTGTCAAAGTTCAATTTAATATGCAGAATAACCACAACTGGCACGTGGGTTATTGATTATACCCATAACTCAGCTAGGCCCCAGTGCTGGAAACACCTACAAATGTAACTTTACACATGTGGAGTCATATTTAACTCAATGGGATTATTCACATGCATATACAGTTACTCATGGGTGCAAATGTTTGCAGGATCAAAGCCTAGTTGAGTGTCTATTATCCAACAAAGTGAATGTTAAAACAGAATAAATCTCCATTAATCATAATTATTGACCCATATGGGCCAAATCCACAGCTGCTGTAAGGAGATACAGCTCCACTGAAGTCAGTGCAGTCAAGTCTCCTTACGCCAGCTGAAAATCTGTCTCAAAGAGCTGGTCGTTGGACAAAACACAGGAAGTCCAGGGACTTGCAGTCTAAGCCAGTGCCTCTCAACCTTTCCAGACTTCTGTATCTGTCAGGAGTTTGATTTGTCTTGTGTACTTCAAGTTTCACCTCACTTAAAAACTACATCCTTACAAAACCAGACATAAAAATACAAAAGTGTCACAGCACACTCTTACTGAAAGATTGCTTACTTTCTCATTTTTACCACATAATTATAAAATAAATCAATTGGCATATAAATATTGTACTTACATTTCACTGTATAGTATATACAGCAGTATAAACAAATCATTGTCCGTATGAAATTTTGGTTTGCACTCATCTCTCTAATACTTTTTCATATAGCCTGTTTTAAAACTAGGCAAATATCTAGATGAGGTGATGTACCCCCTGGAAGACCTCTGCATACACCCAGGGGTACATGTACCTGTGGTTCAGAACACCTGATCTAAGCTACATATGATAGTTTATTTCACTTGAAGTCAAACTGAGGCTTCCAGCCCCTTACATGGTGAAATTAAATGTCTCTTGTAGTTGAAAATAAGAAAAACCTTATTGGGGAGTTTGCTTGAGAGAAAAGTGTCTTAGTGGAAGTAGAGTAGCTGGATTGATTATAGAAGGATTAGACAGTCACAGTGGGAGTAGATGAGTATATAGTTTGTCACAGGCAGGGGCTCATCTAAGTAGGAGCCGTGAGGGAGCAGAAAAGCCTCATGCATATCTTGTTTTACCGTAATTGTCTCATATCCTAAAGTTTTCAGAACTATATAACCATGGAGTATCTATATAATTAAACCATTGTACTGTATTCTCCATGGACCTGCATTGAAATAGTTTTGCTAACTAAATTTCACTTAGTACTAGCCTAAAAGGGGCCCTTAATAGTGTCATATAAAGCTTGCATTAAAGTAATTTTGCCATTGTTTTTTCATGTCATAGAGTGAAATATATATTACAAAAATAATACAGCTATTGCAAACTGATGTGTACCAACTTTCAACTGATTTTCGAAATAGTAAGATATATTAAGAATATAAAACCAGCCATACTGGGTCAGACCAATGGTCCATTTAGTCCAGTATCCTGTCTTCCGACAGTGGCTTAATGCAAGAAGCGTCAAAGGGAATGCATAGAACAGGGCAATTTTGAAGTGATCCATCCCCTATCATCCAGGTCTAGCATCAGGCAGTCAAAGGTTTAGACACAAACAGCGCATGGGGTTGCATCCCTGACCATCTTGGCTAAAACCATTGATGAAACTACTCTCCATGAACTTATCTAATTCTTTATTGAACCTGCTTATAGTTTAGGCCTTTACAACATCCCCCAGCAATGAGTTCCACAGGTTGACTGTGTGTTGTGTGAAGTAATAGTAAATATCATTTACCCAATTATGACCAAATACCCATTTACCCAGCTTGTTTTCTTATTTTCATATGGAGCTGGAGACTCACAGATTAGAACAGCACATTAGATGGCCATACATTAGATGCCACTGCATTTGTCAGAGTACTCAAAGAGCTTCTTTAAGGTCAGTTATGGCTAGAAAGGAAAATATGTAAAAATGTAATAGCATCTTTTTACTGAAACAGAACAGTTTCCTGTCTCTGTTCTGCTCATATCTGCTTACTTTTGTGGCAAAAAATAACTTACTACTCTTTACTCCTGTTAACAACGCAGAGCCAATACAGCTACAAGAGAATGAGCTACATTTTATTCTGGCTCATGCATTATCAACAGAATTGTTAACTTAGGTTTAGTTGCAAAATCTTTATAACTGATTATCCACAAACATGAAAGAGGGTTTGACTGTCAGATCTCAGGATGAGTTTGAGAAATAAAACCATTAAGACTGGGCAGATCTGATATGGAGTCAGACACAAGTACCAATTATGCCACTGTTTAAAGTCCCTTTTTAAGGCAAAACCACACTTTAATAATAATAGAATAGATAAGCCATATATACTGAAGTGGAAAGATTTAAACAACTTACCATATTCCTTTCCAAGAAAGATGGATCAAGAGAAGGTTGTATTGGTCTCTGGGGTGAGACAGTTTTTGAAGTCTCTTCTTTAGAGGCCTATGACTAACCTATAACTCAAAATGTTATTCATTTTCCTTCCTGTTCATGTGTCATAAAAAGATGTGGCATCAAATACATTGTCTTGTGGATCATTGTATATTATAGATGTTCCAGTTCCTATTACATCTACATTCCTTTGTAGGGGTATGATTTATTTCTTTAAGCATTCTCCCATCTTAAAATGTCAGCTGTTTCCTGCACTTATACACAAAAATGTTTAACTTACCAAAGGTACTGAAGTTCAGCAAAATTCTGAGTGTATACACTACACATTTACCAATGACTTTTTGGAAGGTATTCAACTCCACCCACTCTCCTCAGCTCTCCAGCATAACTCTATTTTATGAGTGCTTTACACTAAGGTCATTAAGAAGATCAAAAGGATGCATGACTTTGAAAAACAAAGAATGCAAACTGAATTTTCTAAAGATTTATTCTTACTCAAGGAGCAGCTTTGATTCTCAAGGGTTACCACTTGTGGCACACGGGATACTTGTTGAGAATAGGGAAATGGGATTTAAAGGCTAACTTTCAGCTGTCTCCACCAGTTGAATATTGCAGCCTTTTGTAAATAACATCTTTCCAAATAATTCAACCATTAAAGCATTTTTGGTAAGTTGGGGAAACACTATTTTTACTTTAATGGATTCAGGACTAATTACTTAAGAACAAACCCATGCGGCACTACCCCAGATGGATATCCCATAAAGTGCTATTAAATTCTCCAATAAAAAAATGTCTCCTTAATGTCACTGTTTTTCTTTTAAAAAAAGATTAACTAAATTATTGTGAAGGCATGTACCTTCCATCTGGAAGAGATCAACTCAGTATTAGTACAGTCTGATCATTTGACTATACATAGACTCCTCCCACTATGGAGGACCCTATACAAAGAAAGACCTGTGGTGCCCCAGTGTAACTCTCTCAGTATATCTTAATAAAACTTTAAAATCCCAGTTCTTTGCCTGCCTCTGAATGCCATGGCCTTGGTGAGGAGGTAACTCCCTTCATTTGCTTGTAAGGCTTTGAACCAACTCCTACATGAATGCATCTAAAACATTATAAAGGGAAAAGGCAACAGTAAAGAAATATATTCAACATCTTAAACAACAACCAGATAAGACAACAGCTGAAGTGCAACAAAGGAGAACCACCTAAAATGATAGTGGTGCAACACATATTCAGAGAAGGACAACAAGAAATGAAAGAGTACTATTAGTGGGATGGTAGTTGGTGTGTCAAGAAGAGCATGCATACGGTACTGGAATGAGTGGGGTCCTCTCCACCCACACAGGGGCCTAAGGTCAGCACTTCTGATAGCAGCACATTTGTGACTTTTATCAGCTCATAAAAGCAACCACAATATTTTCAGGACTGAGTCTTTTTTTTTTTTTTTAAAGAAACATGTAACTGTGATGTACTCTGTTATGACAGTGTAACGTATTAAATAAAATTATAAACATATTAAAGTGTGGTTCTACTCTAAAAGGTGACACTGTCTTTGAGTGATTTAATTCAAATTACACGTGCTTACATTACAAGTAAAAATAGGATTTATTTTTACCTGCCAGCCTTGCAAATTCAGCTTGGGATCTGTGTGGAAGCTTGTCTACATGGGGAAACGGACTGGGTTTTTCCATATTGAGTACCATCGGTACAGGCCAAAGTATGGCATCAGTGACACCCTTGCCTTAACAGATGTACACAGGCATAACCAATTGGAAATTAGTACAGTTTTGTTGTTGATGCACAAAGAAGACAACCCAGCTCACACACTCTTGACCATTTTGGCCCTGCTTGACTTGCAGGAGTAAAAAGCAGCAGAACATTATTATATTCACCAAAGTCATGGATGCCACAACTACCACTTCTTGCAACTTGAATATTTTGCTTTTTAAAAATCATGGTATGGTCATGAAAATGTATTTAAAAACGAATACTTATTGTATAAAGTTGATTTAAAACTAGTTACATACTGAATGCCTCTCCTGCATTGTTAGTTGAATCATTTAGTACCTATTTAAAAACAGTGATACAGAAATGTGGAAATTCAAATTTAAATATGTTATCCAGGAGATTTTTATGCTCACTTAGTCTATGTCCACACAATGTGTACGGAAGATTAGACAACACTTGTCTGAAATACTGTAACTCTTTCCAACAAATATAGAAATAAATCTGAATATTGATATACTGTACAATATAAACGAATATTTACATTTGTAGGAGTAACCTTTTCAGAAGCCCCCACAGCAAGGGCTCAAAACTGTACTCTCACCCATATGGGTAAAACACTACATCCATACAGAACCTGAATGTCATGGGGTACTTCATAAGGATCTCCCTATCAAGTCAGTTGGGTTCCTCACAAACCCTCACCGATCAGATTACAGGATTGAGGCCTAAAACTGTCCATATAGTAACTGATGTAATTTGTGAACTGTAAGATTAAGTAATCCTACAGCAAAATGTCTTTCTAATAAGAAATGGCATAACCTGCATTGCCTGATTGTTTAGGTCAAGAGGGTTTGCTTGACAGCTAAAACATTTAGAATTAGCAAATTACAAAATGAGAGTACATTGTACAGATATTCAAAAGATAGAACTATTAATATAATACAAAGTAAGTGTTATACCATCATAGAATCATAGAATATCAGGGTTGGAAGGGACCTTAGGAGGTCATCTAGTCCAACCCCCTACTCAAAGCAGGATCAATCCCCAATTTTTGCCCCAGATCCCTAAATGGCCCCCTCAAGGATTGGACTCACAACCCAGGGTTTAGCAGGCCAATGCTCAAACCATTGAGCTATCCCTCCCCGCCATGACATGACTCCTCTAAGAAACTGTAATTGTTGTTATGTGCAACACTGCTTCAGTACAAAAGTTACTGCTCCCACGATTTTCTGAAACAGTGTTTAAAGTAAAACAGTTCCTTCACTATCAATTGCGTTAAAGTTAGGCACACGATGTTCTTGAAAGAAGAACTTGATACAGTTCATTATTATACCTCTCTCCACGGTGGTACATTTAAAAAAAAAAATCAATCAAGGATAGAGTTTAAAACTATGCAACAAAGGGCCAGATTTGTAAAGGTAGTTAGTTAGCTGTCTAAAGATTCAGAGAGGTATGTAGGCCTCTCCCTGCATCTTTAGGTACCTAAATACCTTTACAAATCTGGCCCAACCTTCCAACAGTAATTATAATAATTTAATAAAATAAAAGCTTTTATTATATATTTAGAAAGGAAGTTGGTTTAGCTGCCCTCTGAAGCTACCTGTGGAATATAACTCAAAATGCATCTCCAGTTGCCTTGTTTGGGTCTTCAATTACTTAGGCCTGGTGTATACCTAAAATTTACATTGACCTAGCTACCTCACTCGGTGGTGTGAAAAAATTCAGCCACCTGAGATGGGTAGTGAATCCAAACTAAGCCCCAGTGTAGACACCACTAGGGCAATGGAAGAATTCTTCCATTAGCGTAGCTACTGCCTCTCAGAGGGGTAGATTAATTTACTACAGTAATGGGAAAAACCCCTTCTGTAGTTGTAGCAAATGTCTACACCACCGTGCTACAGTGGCACTACCAAGGGGTGAAAGTGGGCCGGTACGGTGTACTGGTAAGAACCCATACCATGGCAGTGCTTTAATGTCCCTGCCCCTTCCCCCTCCTCCCCCCACAGTCAGCGGCCCTGCTGGTAGGGTCTGTACCAGCAGGGCCCCTGACAGGGGAGGCAAAAGGGGCAGGGACATTAAATGCTTCTGCAGCAGCGCTTTAAGGATGGTCCTTTGCTGCGGAAGCGCTTTAACGGTGCTGCACCCCCCCCCCCCCCACATCAGCAGCCCTGCCGGTGGGGGGGGGCGCAGCAACGTTAAAGCACTGCCACGACAAAGGACCCTTAAAGCGCTGCCACGGAAGCGCTTTAACGTCCCTGCCCCTTTTGCGGCCCGCCCCCTCCCCCCCGCCATTGGGGGGAGGGCAAAGGGAACAACTACAGGCACTTACCAGTACGAGGCGGGCCAGGGCTGGCTCTGACCCTCCAGCCCCGCCCCTTCCACTGAGGCCCCGCCCCTTCTGGGGGCCAGAGCCGGCCCCAGCCGAGCCCCGTACCGGTAAGTGCCTATAGTTACCTTCACCTCGGCACTACAGCAGTGCCATAGCTGTGCCACCATAGTGTCTGTAGTGAAGACAAGCCATTAGATTGTAAGCTCTTTGGGGGAGAAACAATCTGGTCCATGTTTGTACACCACCTAGCACAATGGTGTCCTGGTCCATGATTGGGACTCCTAGGTACTACCACAATACATATAAATAAATAACAAACTTCTACATCTATTTTGGATAAAAAAAAAGTCATGATGGCAACAAGGAAGTATAAAGTTAGTCTGTTATCAGAGGAAACAAATATTACATTTACCAACATTGCCCACAGAGTGGATGGGGGGAAGTTGGACAGATAATTTTAAATGAATTCCAATGATGAATTATTATTGTTTGGCTGTCTTCCCCACATCCTCCACCCCTCCATATTTGCATGCCAACAAACATTTTAAGATAACTTTGATCTGTTTGCTTGTTGAACTGACTGTTTAATAGAGTCTTTAAATAATCCAGGGACAATTGGAAGATTTAGGTTGCCAAAGATGACTTTGTATTAGGGATGTAAAAGTTTAACCAGCTAACCAGTAAGTTTGATGCTTATCGGTTTCTATTAACGATTAAACTCTGCCCAGAGCCCCGGCTGCCGGCCTGTGTGGCCAGGGACCTGGCTGGCAGCCTCACGCCCGGGGTCCCGGCTGTTGCCATGCCTGGGGCTCTGCTGCTGCCTGTGCCTGGCATCCCGGCGTACCCAGGGTCCCAGCTGCTGCCCTGCGCTGAGCCTCGGGGGCGGGCCGGCAGCCAGGACCTGTGGCACAGGGCCAGCAGCTGGGACCCTGGTGTGAGCAGCAGAGCCCCAGGCTTGGGGCCAGCAGCCGGGACCCTGGGCACAGGGGGCTGACAGCGGGGACCCTGGGCATGCCAGGCACGGGGCCAGCAGCGGGGATCCCGCCTTAAAGGTGGGGGTGCTGCAGCACGCCCTCCACACCTTAGTTCCTCACTTAAATGTTTCACGGTGTAACTGATAGAATTTTAATCGGTTACACATTATTATTTTTACACATTATTTACATCCCTACTTTGTATAAATATTTTATATTCTAAACAGCTTGCCATATAGGTCCCAACCTTGCAATCACTTATAATTGTGAGCAATCCTACTACATAAATGTTTGCTGGATCATTGCTTTAATCAGTGTTATCTTTACTGATGATATCATTAAGTTGTTGGGTTGTTTTTAAAACCAGTTTAATTGTTATTTAAAAATGTGATACTGGTTGCATTTGAAATACCAGTCCTTAATGAGACACAATAGTAGACTAAAGAGACACAGGGAGTATTTTTTAATTGAAAAAAAAATCAGAAGTTTCAAAAAGTGTCAGAACTAGATAAGCTGTAGGATGATTAACTATAGGAACCAATGTTACTATTAAAACAAACAACATTTACATGCACAGCCACCTAAGCTTCATTACTTCATGGAAAGTAATATGATTGGTATATTTAAAGGCGCATCGTGGGGTGAAATAGGGTCGCAAATTTAGATATTGTAAAAACAGGGTTTAACAAAGCCTGGGGCTAACAAAAACAAGAGAAAGTTTCCATGAAATTAAAGCAGTTTACAGTGGAAACAGCTTTCCTTCCACAAACAAACAAGCCCCCTGCCAGATACCAAAGGCAACTTGAAAATCAAGCTAGAGACTATCCCCCCTTACACCCCCTCTGTCAAAACTCCAAACACCACCCATCCCTCCCCCCGCCCCTAAATCCAAGACCCAACTCTGCTGCCAATAACCAGTTAACCACAGTTCCTCCACTACCACCCCTCACCCTAGGTCTACACACATCCAGGGGCGCTGAAACAATTTGTATGGGGGAGGGGGGGTGCTGCGAGCCATTGAACCAAACTGCAGACCCTGTCTATGATGGAAACCACTGGAAACCACTTCAAGCCAGGGTGCAGCAGGTCCCCCAGTTCCAGCACCTATGCCCCCATCCTCAACCACCTCAGGCCCCCACACCGCCATCATTCCAGCCTTGCCCGCGAGCCTGCCACCACCGCAGAATCACAGCTCCCTCCCCATCACCCTCAAAAAAACACCCCACCCTCCTGCTCTATGGTTCCCCTCACTCCCTAGACTGTCACTTTCCCGCCGCCTCTTCATCTTCACTTCCGGCCCCTCTAGCCGCTGTCTTCCACTCCTCTCGCTGCCTGGCCTGCCGGGGCCGGGAGTTGGGGATTCGCCTCGCGCGGCGGAAAACACTGGGGGCGTGTCGGCTCTGGGGCAGGGGGCCCGGCTCTAGTTAGCGCTGAGCCGCGAACGCCTGGGGGGCCGCGCGCGGGGTCCAAGCAGCACGTGGGGGGCGGGGCGAGCCGAGCCGAGCCGAGCCGAGCCGAAGGTGGGGCGGGGGGAGGTTGGTTCTGTGAAGCGGCACCACCCGGAGGGGGGGAGAGAGAGCAGGCAGCTAAAGCACCCGAACCGAAGGAGCAGGAGAGCAGCACTTTGAAGGGAGGGGTGTCAGCACCGGGGGAGGGGAGCAGCACTTTGAGGGGGAAAGCAGGGCACCCCCCCCCCCGCAGGGCGGGGAGGGGAAAACAGCACCCTGAGAGGGGGAGCAACCCCCTAAGTGGCAGTGATTATGCATTTTATGGGAGTAGTGGATGGATTAACACGAAGCATGGCCTGGACCCACCTAACCCCTGGTACTTTCAGTCTGAGACCTGGACATTTTGACTGGTTCAGAGGCATTTAGCAGTAAACTCTGTGGTTTTCTCAGGTTGGCAGCTGCCTGGAATGGGGCCTTCCATCCCCTCTGAAACACAAGCTAGAATTTGGGTGACCAGATGTCCCAATTTTATAGGGACAGTCCCGATTTTTGGGGATTTTTCTTATATAGACTCCTGTTACCCCCCCACCCCCTGTCCCGATTTTTCACATTTGCTGTCTGGTCACCCTACTAGAACTGGACTTGTGTTCCTTCTGCTCTCACTTCTCAGGAGCCACTCCATGGAAGCAGGAATGAAACTGTTGTTCTCATGCTCTGGTGCAGTGTGAGGTCCTTTTTTATAGTGAACCTGTTGTACCCCCTTTGTGGTATACTTCGTTCCTCTTCCCAGAGCTTGCCTTGTGTGTGTCCAAGGGGTGAGAAAGATAGAAATGTCAGAAGAAATTGGGGCTCCCAGGAGCCCCTCCTCAGCAGCTGGAGGTCAAGTCCCCTTTCTGCATGAAGGACTGTGTGCCCGGGATTCTGTACCTGCCAAGTGTAAATGTCTAGCAGCTCTATCACCTCCTGTACTAGACAATTCCCAACTGCAGTCCAGAGCATCGTTGGACTCCGTAATTGGGGAAGGATGTAGAATTCAAGTGGTATGTTTCTCATTGTTACACTTACACTCTTGAGTCTTCTAGACTTGGTGGTCATCCTAAGATTTTGTAAAGAATTATTCCCTTTGTGGCCAAATCGTTCTTTGCATACTTACACCAGTTGTCCCTTTGAAGGGGAGATTACTCACTTAGGGAAAGCAAGCAGGATTTTGGCCCTCTCTTTTTACAACATTTGTATTTACAGAGAAAAGGAATTGCTCTGTTATGGCTGGACATCGCTGTCTCATCACTGAATATGAAAGGATGTTATTTATTTTGTATTCTGTACTCTTTATAAGGTGTTTCTTTTGTTTGTTTTGAAGGGATGGGGGAAGTATTTTCTTTTATTGACACAGCTGTTTTGGTTAAAAAATAACAGTAATTTGTATTTTGCTCTACTGAAACAAAACAGAGCACTAGGAAAAAATAAAAACAAAGATCTTTAGACATCTAAAAGCTCTTCTCCCCACTGATTCTAACAAATATAAAATCAGATCAAATGTTGGGGCCTAAAAACCTTATTAACTTAATTTGAAATAAATGGCCATCCCATGGAAGACATTTGCCACAACTAATGCATTCTTGCCAGGGGTGAAGGACTGAAATGGCTTGAAATAAAGAATATGTTAAAGAAAACCCATGCTTGTTTTCGAAAGTTGACATTTGTTTCTGATTGGTAAAATTTTCAAAAGTGCCTTAGTGATTTAGATGCCTAAGTGCCATATCTAAGGTGCCTTAGTGTCATTGAAAGTCAATGGGACTTAGGCTTCTAAGTCAGGTAGACACTTTTGAACTGTTACTCTCTGTTTTTAAATCTCAACTTTTAAAGAGAGGGCAGGGACAGGAAAAGAAGGATTTTTTAATGCAGAATCAGGGCCACTTGTACAGACTGTCTGCCATTTTTAAAGTTTCTTTGCTTTTCTTTGGTTTTGTAAGAGGTGTATTATTTTCAGTACTCTAATTCATGGAAAAAATAACTGGTTTGGTTTAGTGACATTTGTAGAAGTAGTGTGGACTTATCATATAATAATAATTTAGTAGTTCTTGAGTGTTTTTCATCCATAGATCAAAATGCATTTTACAAGGGGTTAAGTTTCATTATTCTAATTTCAAGGATGGGAAACTGAGGTTTAGAGCAGTTAGAACCCAAAACCACACAGGTTCTTTCCCAAAGCTTATTAAGTCAATAGAAAAACTCCTACTGCCTTAAAAGGCTCTGGATAAGTCCCACATTGTATAAGTGGCAGAGCTGGGTGTAAAACTCAGGTCTCTTGACTCCCAGTCTTGTGTCATATCCTCTGGACTTGGTGTGAAATTTCTGCAAGCTTACGGGGCCTTAAAATACTCCTTTGTTGGATTCTGCTACAAATCAATGCCAACTAATGATAATATGGCTAATTACAACTTAAACACTTGTGAACTGAACTTGGAGACGACAATGAATGTATAAGCTATTTGCAAGACTCCTGTCTGTGCCTCTGGAGAGATGTTACCACCTAAGTACTTTGAAAGTGCATGTAATGTATTCCTATAGTGAGGCATGTTAGAGCCTCTGAATGAAATTTGCTGCTTTGCATGGTTATTTTCTCACTGTAACTGAATCACTGTAACTGGAACACCTGCTTTAGCATTTGTAGTATGGGGTCATTGCCAAATGCAACTTGTAAACCAAGTTAAAAACTGAGAGAAATGAACTGAGGGAAAAATGAAAGCTTTGAATTGTGATATTTGTAACCTCTGTCTGTGGACTTGAGTGGGTCCTGGCAACCACAGAAAACCAGCACACTAAGTGAGTAGGGATGATAGAACCGTGTGTGTGTGTGTGTGTGTGTGTGTACATGATTATGCATGTGTGTGTCTATATATATAGACACACACACATACATTTAATACGTCTTTCTTGAGCCTTTTTCTCAGAGGTATCCTCAGGGAGTCCACGACTGCACTTAGTTTGGCAGGCATCTATCTCACTTTTGCTGTGGTGGTTCTGAGGAGAGGAAATTTGATCACAGTGATTTTTTTTTAAAATAGTTTATAATGTTTTTAAAATATTATCGTGCAGAGCTCCAAGCACCTTGATGGTGCTGGTGGTTGTTTAAAATTTTTGTAATACAGGCTGCACCATGAAAGTGCTGCTTTTGCAATTTTTGCCTGTTCATTTTGGATGTAAGCGTGTTTGGGTAATATAACACCTTGCCTTTGTACTTTTGTTTAAAGATACAATCCAAGAAAAATATAGACAGATTCAGCTAATGCATTTTATGTGTATTTTTTTAAATACTCAAATTAGTGGTGATAGAGTAGTCAGCCAAACAAATTTTGCGTTGAGGTTAGTTGGTTAGAAAAGGTTTGAGAACCACTGATTTGCATGGATGTATTGTGGCTAGTTAATGCTACCACTAAGCCTATCAGAAGAGTTGGGGAGAGTACGTTTCCTTTTAAAAAAAATATAATAATGTTAGGTTAATGTGGTGTTAAAATATGAAGTCTTATTCTAATTGCCATCTTGGGAGTACTAAAATCCTTAGTGAATTGAATGTATTGACTGAGTCGGACTGTGTATTGCAGCATTAGCAGTTGCTTTTGAAACAATCTCAGGTTTCTGCTTATGTGCTTGTCAGTCTCAAAGTACTAATGTGAAGCAAAGCTCTTTAATCTCAAAACTTCATTTCTTGGTTTGCATGCCATATAATTCTTTGTCTTTTATGTGATATTAATAATTTTATCAAAGCAGAGGACCAAACTTATTTTTCTAAAAATTTAAGAAAAGCAGAGAAGGCATTATTGTGCAAACACGGCCCTCCCACCTGTTTGAAATACCACTATTCCCTAGTAAAACACCCTGTTGAAAACTAGGAGCTGAGTTCATTCATATAGCTTGATTCCCTGACACCTGGGAATTTAGAATTAGGTTTAGAATATAAAGTCTGAAATGAATATCACTTTGTATTTTGCTATGAAATACTGGACAACTTCATATTTGCCAATTGTAGTATCAGGCCATATGCATTATCAAGCCTAAAGTAGATGCATTTTGTGCATATAGAGATGTGTGTATAGATAAACACCCCCCATCCCATACACATAACCCAGACCATTGCTAATTCCATTTTAACATTTTTCTAATGTTTTTGCTTTCTTCTTAATTCTAATATAGTGATGACATGAATTAATATTTGAAAGAAATGTGGTCTTGCAGTTAAATCACGGGAATCTGGAGATCTGGATTCTATTCCTGGATTCTGCCATAGACTTCCGGTGGGACCTTGGACAAGTCATTCAACCTCTTTGTCTCAGTTTCCCCATCTATAGAATGATAAAATGGTGACAATACTTATTTCCCAGGAGTGATGAGAGGATTAATTCACTTATGTGGTAAAGTTCAGTAATTTTTGTTAGGTCTGTGGAGGGAATGTGCTAGTGAAGTGTGAAGTTATAATGCACATGATTGTTGTGTAGACATATATTACATTACACACAAAAACTACTCAGAAGTTAGGAAATGCCAGAGTTTATTCAGTTCTCTTGTGTGTATTGCATTACAATACAGTCTTTAATTACATGATCACATACCGTTTTTTTCCATGGGACCCCTGTCTCATTCAGTGCACAGAGTGAATGGTAGTCACTTAATGAGTAGCTATTCAGTAATTTGTTCAAATGTTGAAAGTATGGCCCCAGATCTTATTTACTGCACACTATTTAAACCATACTTTGAAGACGGAATTATTAATTTCCTCGTAGACTTTTCTATGATGTCATCACTATAGTACAAGCGACAAAGGGTCCTGTGGCACCTTATAGACTAACAGAGGTATTGGAGCATAAGCTTTCGTGGGTGAATACCCACTTCTTCGGATGCAAGGAGTGGAAATGTCCACTCCTGGACATTTCCACTCGTTGCATCCGAAGAAGTGAGTATTCACCCACGAAAGCTTATGCTTCAATACCTCTGTTAGTCTATAAGGTGCCACAGGACCCTTTGTCGCTTCTAGCCATTCATAGTCTTTGTTTAGTCCTGAGCTGATGGTGTCAAATTTGCAATTCTCAGGACCAGACTCCAAAGAGAAACTGTAGAGCTTCAGTTCATTTGCAAATTTGACACCATCAGTTCAGGACTAAACAAAGACTATGAATGGCTAGCCAACTACAAAAGCAGTTTCTCCTCCCTTGGTGTTCACACCTCAACTGCTAGAAGAGGGCCTCACCCTCCCTGATTAAGCTAACCTCGTTATCTCTAGCCTGACTCTTCCCTGCACATTTATATCTGCCCCTGGACATTTCCACTGCTTGCATCCGAAGAAGTGGGTAAGAAAGCTTATGCTCCAATACCTCTGTTAGTCTATAAGGTGCCACAGCACCCTTTGTCGCTTCTACAGATCCAGACTAACACGGCTACCCCTCTGACACTATAGTACAATATCTGAATGCTTCAGAAACCTTAATATTCACAATGCCCCTGTGAGATAAGGGTGTGGTATTATCCCTATTTTACAGATGTGGGACTGAGGCACAGAGAGAATAAGATCAAAAGTACCCATTAATTCTGAGTGCCCACTTTGAGACACCTAGGACCTGATTTTCCAGAGTACTTAGCATATAGCGAGGGTCCTACCAAATTCATGATCCATTGTGGTCAATTTCATTGTCATAGGATTTTAAAAATATTTAAAATTTTCATTATTTACATCTGAAATTTCACAGTGTTGTAATTGTAGGGGTCTTGACCCAAAAAGGAGTTGGGGGCAGGGGTGTCACAAGATGATTGTAGGGGGGTTGTGGTACTGCTACCCTTACTTCTGCGCTGCTGCTGGCAGCAGCACTACCTTTAGAGCTGGGTAGCTGGAGAGTGGCAGCTGCTGGCCAGGGGCCCAGCTCTGAAGGCAGAGCCACCGCCAGCAGCTGCATAGAAGTAAGGATGGCATGGTATGGTATTGCCACCATTACTTCTACGCTGCTGCCTTCAGAGCTGGGCGCCCGGCCAACGGTTGCCGTTCTCCGGCCGCCGAGCTCTGAAGGCAGCAGCGCAGGAGTAAGGGTGGCATGGTATGGTATTGCCACCCTTACTTCTGCGCTGCTGCTGGCTGGGTGCCCGGCCAACAGTCGCCGCTCTCCAGCTGCTGAGCTTTGAAGGCAGTGCAGAAGTAAGGGTGGCAATCCCGCAACTTCCCTAAAATAACCTTCTTACCCCCCTGAAACTCCCTTTTGGGCAGGACCCCCAATTTGAGAAACGCTGGTCTCCCCTGTGAAATCTCTGCCATATAGGGTAAAAGCACACAAAAGGACACATTTCACAAGGGGAGACCAGATTTCATGGTCTGTGACGCATTTTTCATGGTCGTGAATGTGGTAGGGCCCTACAGATAGAACTTTATATGTTAAAAGCGCAGCTCCCATTGACTTCAGTTGCAGTTGTGAGTGTTCAGCACTTCTGCACACCAGATCCCAGGGTCTCACATCAGGCACCTAGAAAATGAGGAACACAGAATTAGGGACCACATGTGAAAAATGTGGTCTAAGTAGCTTGTCTAGCATCACGCAGGAACGCTGTGGTAAAGGCAGGAATAGAATCCGGTTCTCCAGGGCACCATTCAGCTATCTTTATCTCCTTTCTCTTCCTGCAATCCTCTGCCTCATCATTATACACTTTCCCACTTCTGCAACAAATGAGGGAAGGATCCTACGGAAACAGTGTCTTATGTACAGAATGCATATAAGTTTGACCCCTTCTGCCCTGTCTCCTCCAACTTGTTCCACCAACACCAGCCTCCCCCATTGGTTTCCAGAATCAGTCTACTTGCTTAGCTAGTCCCATTCTCCCCACACCCATGCACTGACTCCTGTCCCCCTCCATCCTTCTTCTGTTCATAGCTTCCAGTCCCAGTCTTCTTTCTGGTCAAACTAGATAATCTAATGGTCTCTCCTGGCATTAAGATCTATGAATCTGCCATCTCTCCCAGCTCACAGTCTCCTTGCCCACTCAGTCCCACTCTCACAATCCCAGTTTTCTTGCCATGACAGTCCCAGTTTCCCTCTCTTCTCCCCCACTATAAGTCTCTAGTCCCAGTTCTGTGTTTCCCAGTCCAGGTATTTGTCCCAATCTATTTCCTGTCCCCTTCACTCTCATCTAGCTCTTGTTCACTCAGCATTTGAATAAAGCATCTTCCCCCTCCACGCTGCCTGAGCCCCTTCAGGAGACATTGGGCAGGTCTTCACTACCCGCCGGATCGGCAGGTAGTGATCGATTCCCAAATGCGCTCCCCGTCGACTCCAGAACTTCAGCTCGCAAGAGGCGGAAGTGGAGTTGACGGGGGAGTGGCAGCGGTCGACTTGCCACCGTGAGGACGGCCAGGTAAGTTGACCTAAGATGTGCCGACTTCAGCTACGCTATTCGCGCAGCTGAAGTTGCATATCTTAGGTCGACATCCCCCCGCCCCTGTGTAGATCGGGGCATTGAGAGCATTGGCAAGATAGTCTCCCTGCTTTCATTTCCACTATTTGGCTACAGCCTGCAACAGGCGAAAGCTGAAATTGCAGTGAAGTTTCTGCTCAGCCCAGGGTTGGAGCATGCTTAGTGCAAACATAATCTTTTGGAGTTTTTAGCTGCTAAGATCTAGCAAGTCTCTACTGAGCATGTGCAAACAGATTTTTTGATGATTTATAACTTGTTCAAAGTTGGGCAGATTTTTGTATGGACAGCAAAAGGCACATCTTTGACACAAAGGCCACCCCCTGGCAAATTTTAAGTCCTTGCTTCAAAGTATGGAGGAACTAGAGCTTTTCAGAGAAACGGTCTCTAAAAGTTTTCAACATTGTTTTTCACTAGCCTCAGTTCTCTGATTTGTTTTTGCAGAAATTTTCCCCAAAAAATTTAAACAGAGTAAGATATCCTGTATAGAAAATTTCAACCCGAATAGTTAAAATATGGAAAGTTATAAGCAACTGGAAAGAGGGTTTTTTCATTAGGCGTATTAGGTAACATTAATAATAGGTGGTACTTTCAGTTATGTCTATAATAATGTAATTCCATTCTAAATGTGTTACCATAACTACAGAGTAAGATGTATTAATGCTGTCACGCTGTGAACTGAATGAGATCTTTAATTTGAAATACAGATATTTTGTTTGCAAAACATCATTGAAGACATTATGGGTTTTGCTGTTTAGTTTCTTTTGTAATTCACAGATAATTTTAAAAAAATTAAATAAGTTCTACATTTTATACATATATGGCCCACACATATAATGGTTGGTGCAATGAAAGAGGCAATTTTTTAATTGGTGGAGCGAAGAAGTCTCTTTGATATGTACTTAGAAGCAGCCTCTCTCAACAGTACATTGGCCAAGTATCACAAAGGATTTCTGAGATGAGATATGTAAGTTGCCTACTTTACAGGTAAAAATTCAAACTGGGTAGCTGGGATACAGAAGAATAGAGGACCCCTCTGAACTGAGAGAAGATGGATGTAAAATGGTGAAGTTAAGATAAGTTAAGGGACTGGAGACTAATTAGTAGTGCTATGAGTAAATAATTGGTGGTGTAGACATTTTGTTTGCTTTTTGTTCAAAGAATTTTCAAAGAAATAAAACCACAGAAACTAACACATAATGGGTTTTGAGGAGTAAAAAAGTAATAAAGCATGGTGGAGAAGAAATACCATTTACTTGTGAAGGAAAGAGCAGTTTTCTTTTTTATGCCCAATGTACATATTTGGTGAAAGGGTATGAAAGAATCAGACCCTTTCCTTTTTTAAATGAGTATTCTTTGGATAAACAGAAAATAAACAAGGAGAATGGATGCTTTCATGTTTTATAATGTTTGTGTGTTCTCTGTTTGTTCATTGTAGTCTGTTATTCTGCCTGTTCACAATACTGAATGTTGGTTGGATGAATGCTTGAAGTCAGTTGTGGAGCAAGATTTTGAAGATACCATGGAGCTGTCTGTGTTTAATGATGCTAGTAAGGTATGTATATGTTATATTTAGTTTTAAAATAATATCTAACCTAATTCTTGTAAGAATTTTTATTTACTTTAGTTTACCCTATAAGTTAAAATTGATGCCTCTATGTCATCACTTTCTCAGGACAATTCAGTTAATATAATTGAAAAATGGAAGCTCAAGTTAGAAGATGTGGGTATTCGGGTTGTCATTGGTGGTCATGATTCACCTCAACCCCAAGGAGGTATGTTGTTTAATAGTGATTTTAAAGAATGGCTACATAATTTGGTTTGGCAGGCACGCTTTATTGTTAGTTTAAGAATGGTCTCTGCAGTAAGCTGGAATTGCTGTAGAAAATCATTTTCTGGAGAGCCACATTCAGAAGCACAGCCCAAATAAAGACAGAATTTGGCCCTACTTTTTGATTTTAGTGGAAGTTGTCTATACATGCAGGAAGGTGGAATATGACTTAATATTTATGCTTTACTCAGCAAAAGTTTTTTGTTTATAATGTATTAACAATGTTGCCAGCCTCTTGCAATTTTATTATAAATCTGGTGATACTTGGTGGTGGTCTTAACACCCTTGGTCCTGGATAAAAATGATTACATGAGTATCTCAGCTTTCATAAAAAAAAGTAAGTTTCTAAGCTGCAGAATTGCAGAGAAAACTCTGAATATGTGAACTGAGTGTACCCAAAAGGTTTAGAAACCAGAAGGCAAAGATAAAAAGAACTGCACATTTATTCGTTTTTAAAATATCATGATAGTTTTTAAAATATCTCATGTTGTTTTGCAGCCAGACTCATGATTTTTAAACACTTGGGGTTTGCAGTACTATATACATTTAGTCAGATGCATTGGATCTTTTAATGCCGGGCAGTAATACACTTTTTAGTTAATCGGTTGAACTAATTTATTTTTTCAGTATGTGTTCTTGGGAACAAAGTCTATTTTCATGTATAATGTAATGTAATTTAAAGGCTTTGTTATGGGTGGGATTTTTCCTTTTCCCAGCCTTTGTTGCAGAGCATGAAGATGCTAGGCCTATTTTGTATGTTAGTTCCAGTACTTGAATGACTCTAAATATGGTTATATTTGGATCCAAGTCAGAAATAAAGAAGTTGCTCTCAAATAGTCAAAATTGCCTGGTAAGTGACAGATTCAAGTTGTATTACCAAGGACGACTACTATAGAATGAAGATAGACTTAGTAAGGTATGACCTGTAAAGCTTTTGAGTTGAGTTTTAAACCTAGCTTTCTTTTTCTATGATGTGGAAGAAAAGGCAGAGTAGTTGCTTTCATGAGAAGGGTTAGAGGCCTGAGGAGGAACAGAACAAAATACCTTTTAATAAATGTCTTCTAAAATTTATCTGTTGATTTGTTCATTAAGAAAGTTTTAAGTTGTTAGTTAGGAATTCCATCTAATTTCACTAACCGTACGTCTATAACCTGTAGTGTAAATGTTTATAAGGATACCGTGTATTCTCCGATTGAGCTGCGTGTTTATCTGTCATCCTTGTTAACATGAATTAAATGTACACATTGAATAGGTGGGGAAGCAGTCTCCTAGTAGTTTGTTTTTATTTTACTCATACTGTTTTTTCACAGTTCATTTTTTGCAGACAATCTTACTTTTTGTCCAATTCTTATTTTAAGCATGTTGCTGTGTGAGGCTTTTGGTGTACAGTAGAATCAAAGTTTGCTTAGCTTATCAAATACAATTTTTTAAATTTCTGACTAATAATTTTAAATAAAGTTAAAAATTAAATCCTCCTCAGGATTCCAGTTCATTGATAATATTTTCAAGATACGTCTCTAATTTTCACATTTGCTGAAGAGGTTCTGCACTGCTTAGTTTGCAGTGTTAAAATCCTAACATTGGCATCTACCTCCTTCCCTGTTACCCATATGCTCCCAGGATACATCACAGTTGGAAATTAAGACTATAGCTTTATTTAGCACAGACTGATGTTTTACAAGGTTTTTTAATAGAGCATTTACCCCAGTAGTGAAGTACTCAGTAGATATATAATTCATTCCTTTTGTATGCGGGCAGCCTTCTAGGTCCGCAGTCAACATCCAACTCTATTGAGTTGGTAAAAATTGCTGTTGGTTATTTGTATGGTAAGCAGTAATGCCTTCCTCCCTTATTAATATAATTCTTAATTGGGTTTTCTTCCCTTTCCATTCTCATGTGTGATGAGTTAGCCACACTACTCTCCAAAGATAGGTTGTTGTGTCATTAAGGAGAGTTTTTAAAACATCCCTATTTCATTGCATCTGGATACTCTGTTAGCTTTGCAATTTGTGTGTTCTGTTTGAAGAGATGCAGACACTTCTTAAGAAAGAAGCAAAGTAATCCCATCTAATTATGCTGTATTTAAATGTAAACCTTAACCACATCACTTGCAGATGTACTGCTCATCCCTCCAGCATTGTAGGATGAGACATTGATCCCTGCAGTGCCGTTCACATCATTGTTACTCTTCTTGTCTTCCCCTCTTACCTTTCTCTGCCCATTCCCTCTTCTGTGTTCCACCCAGCTATGTATAACTGTGCTCATGCTGTTCCCACATTGGCAGTTCACTTCTCTTTCTGATCTCTTCTTCAGTCTGAGCAGAGAACAAAGTGGAAGATTGGTCAGAAGAGCAGGGAGGAGGATGGTGTGCTGATAGTCTCTCTGGGAGTTGTATAGGCAACACCCCTGTAAGGCAGGATTTAGTGACACTGTGGATGGATAGGGGGCTGGGGACAGAAAATTGACCTTAAACAAATGTCCTGCAATATACCAATAATTTGGGAGGCATAATTTTGGAACATCTTGAAACAATACTCTGGGTCAGTTTCTACTTTCTTTGATGAAGCAACCTGTTTGCAGCCCAAAAGAAACCTGTACTCATTCTAAGTGATACAGTCCCATTCAAGAAAGGCCTGATTTTATTTCAGGTAACTTTTAATTTCCTCTTCATAAACATTTCCAAACAATTTTGCTGTCAGTATATGGAAACAAATAAAATTTTGTTTGTCCACTGAATTAATCTGTGAATGACAAAGCTCCTCTAGTTTTAGCAAACAAACGTTTGTTTGTAAGCAAAATGTAAGCAAAAGGTGTGTTCATGTACATCCCATTAAATAATAATAAAAACAAAATACGCATGGTTTTTAAAAAACAGGTTATTATGTAGGAGTCAATGTTAGATTACTCTTCATATAAGGACCTCTCTTGTTTTAGAGGTTGTTACATTTGGGGAGCCAGGGTAGTTTGAAATCTTTATTATCCTTGTGTCTTCAGTGATTTATTTTGGTATGTTTATGAGTAGTTACAACTGGAAAGAATATTTCCTGTGAAAGAAGCCCCAAATCAGAAACAATGTGGCAGTCGGTATTCAAGGCTTGAACTATTTATATGGGATTAAAATTCATTTCTGATTCTTTTCTATCATGAAAAAGAGGGGGGAGAAACTAAAAAAGAAAGGGTCACTGGCTTTAAAAAAATCCTTTTTCTTTCCAAGAGCAAGGAATGTTAATATCTCACAGAGGCTTAAGTTTTTACTGTTGTGACCATAGTAACAGGCTCTTTTCACCAAGTAAGCAGGCCTTACAAAAGAGAGTTCTGGCACAAACATTTGATTTTCTTCAGTACAGTAATATTAAAGCAAATTCTTTGCTTATGCCAAACACAGGATTCATTGTGGGAAACCAATTTTCAATATCTAGTTTCCCTAGAGAGTTAAATCTCTTCTTAAATACATTTTTTATTCTTAAAATGCTGTTATAAGTAACTGTTTACTAAAATTTCAGACATGTTTTAATCTAGAAAAAATATTTTATGTATTTTTTGACATAACATTTTATACTTCAAATTTTTCCCCTGAAAGATGTGATTTAAAAGCAGAATCTTAAAGATTTCAGAAAGTTCCTTATCTTTGAATCTTTTAACTTTCATCTTGAAGTTGAGTTACCTTACCTTTTTTTTTTTCCTTGATCACTGCTTCCTTGGACTTCACTCATTTTACAGTGATGATTGTTGAAATATTATTATAATAATAATAATGAGTGAAATATGAATATAGGCTTGATTACAGCTGATCCTGGTAGAATAGGTATTGATCCAGTGCAGAGATTATGAGTGCAAGGTCAACTCCATCCTACTCTTTTTCTCTTTCCTTTAGGAGACAACTGTTCAAAAGTATGGATTCTCCTGTTTGGCATGTCCAGACTTGCTAATTTGCTTTAGCTGTTTCTTTCGGAAGCTGCAGATGCCAGAAATTAAACTCTAGTCTTGTGAGAGCTGTTGAATTTACCAGCTGGTTTTGTCTTGAGAGTTACTATTACATATATAAGGTGTTAAAAACAACTCATTTAGGTGTAACCTTGAGTGCTACTGTACTGTTGGTGGTTGGGCCAAAGTGCTCCCAGGAGGTAGTGGAAAATGCAGACAGGAAATGATCTCTTTGCTTTGAATTCTCAGGCAGAATGATGAAGGACCTATCTGTACTGTACTATAACTGACTCATGGAAGTCAGTTATAGTACAACAGTTGTTCCTTGATTGACTTTCGGTATGAATCTGTCTGTATTACTAGTTCAGAGCTCTAGCCTGGTTAGGGAACATGCTTAAGGTTCCATAGAAAGTAATTTCTGTAAACACTGATCAAGGAACTTTATTAGAATAAGATGAGGTATTAGCCTTAAAGATACTTTGTATCTGTGCTTCACTTTAAAGCTTCCTCACCCTTGCCATTACTGTCTACCTGCTGTAGATTTAAAAATATACCACACACATCTTCTAGACTATACAGTGGAATAATCTTGTAACCAGGTCAGGTGACAACCATCTTGCAACGAGGTTCCTGACTTAGCTGCACTTGTGGCATAGACAGGGCCTAAATGACAGGTATAGTATTAAATGAGACTCGTAAGGTTTTTCAGGTTAAATTAGGTGCCCTTGTGCTTGCCTCCTGTAGAACAATCTGTAGAAGGAGGAAAAGTACGGGTACCAGGCTGTTAACTTAGGCCTTGTCTACACTGAAAAGTCACACCAGTTTAACTGAATTGGTTAAAATCACACTTTAAGTTAACCAGTGCAACTTTCTCATGTAGACAACATCTTAGATGTTAACGCCTGCAGTTGTCACCATATTTAGCCCTTTGGGGAAAGGGTTTGCAAATGCTCAGAGAAGGGCATGCAACTTTGAAACCCTATGGACTCTAATGATCTATGGAAGATCCAGTGCTATTCATTTCTTGTATCTTTTAGGGCATACATGTTAAGCACTCCTGTGCTGTTCCTCATCCTCCCTCTTCCACCCAAGAGAGAACGGACTGAAAAGCAATGCTGTCCTTTTTTCTTCTCTCTTTTCTTTTCCAGGGGATGATAGAATTGGTGGAGGGGGGTTAAGGATGACTACACCAGCTGTTTGGTCTAGCTGCTTCTTGGCTTCACCTCTTTTTTTAAAATAGTTTTGCTTATTCGTAGGACTTGTCTTCATGTACAAGTGACTTTTAAACAGATTTAGTTAACCCGGTGCAATAGGTTGGGTGGGCACTTTTAATTCAGTTTAAAACAGGCTTATTTTGCTTTAATTTCATTAGGAATAGATTTAAGCTAAACTGAAATGAGACACTCATAAACAGAAAGAGTATCCACACAGGTTTTCAGTGGATTAACTAAACTGCTGAAAGTTTTTGTGTTGACAAGGCCTTAGTAAAAATCATTGTACGCTTTTAGAAACAGCCTGTGTCTCCTCTCGTACAGCTGCACTGTTAAGGTGGGCACAATGGATCCATGATATCAGCATTATAATTTGACTACACTTTTGTGTGTGTCTGTGTTCCCATGGAGAGGTTTCCATGTAAGCATTCCATATTTATGCTTATTGTAACTATATGCCTTTTGATTTGCTCCCCTCAGCACTCCATGTATAGATAATATAATATTGGTTATTCTCTTTATTTCCTGTTGAGAGAGAGGGGCAGTCTATCTAAAATAGTCTTTACAGCACTGGAATTTTTTCTGTTTATTACAGAACAGACAGAGTAGTACTCTACAGGCTTTTTTCTCTTATGCCTTGCTGCAGTCCTCTAAAGGGCCCACACTACAGGCCAAAAAGATTGGCCGGTCTGCAAATTCTTGCCCTTTTTGTTTTTTTTGTCTAAGATTTATATTAAAATAGCATCTAGAGGGCCCAGATGAGGATTGAGGCCCTGTTGTGTGTAGGTTTGTACAAACACAGTAAAAGTCAGTCCCTGGTCTAAAGAACTTGCAGTATTGGTTAATGACAAAAGGCAGATGAAACAATAGGTGGGAATGGGGGAGGGAAGACAATGTAACAATAATACCAGAGTGTTTTAGCATAGACTAGATGTGCATACAGTGTACACTTGACGTAGTTCAGCATTTGCCTAGTTGTGATCAACTAGTAAAACCTCTAAATAAAGGTGATGTGTACATCTGTCCACTAAGAACTGGACTGAGCCTACTAACCTATTCATGTAGGCCTGCATAAAATAGTGGCTATATGAGCCATAAAGTGGTGGTTATTTGTACTCATTATTAATTTGCTTCTGGGTTTGAACCAGTATTGTAGATTGACCAGTGTCTTAAACTAGTATTGTGAAAGTCCATTATAATCCCCATAGGTAGAGAGTACACTATCCATGCTCAATCCTACTTAAGATAAGGAAGATTATGAAAACGGTGGCTATTGAATTTTTTAATTTCTAATGACTACAACTGTAGTTAAGTTAAAAAAAATCCCTGAGTATTTTTTTAACCCTTTACTGAAGAATCTAGAGAGAATAGCACCAACAGTTACACTAGTTAGGAAAAAATAAGTGTTATCTTTTTCTTCAGAGCATAAGATGATAACCAGTTGGAGTCAGTAAGAAATGTTCCTCATGGTATGCTACTTTATATGCCTTCTTTTTAAGCATCTGCCATTGGCTGTTGTTGGAGGCAGATTATTGACATAGATGGATTAATACTCTTTTCCAGTGTGTCAATTTTATTGTTTTAGGGTAAAGATCTCTAGAGCAGAGGTTCTCAACCAGGGGTCTGGGACACCCTGTGGGGTGGGGAGAGGGGACTATGAGCAGGTTTCAGGGGGTCCACCAAAATAAATCAGAGAGCAGGGCCAGTGTTAGACTCACTGGGGCCCAGGGCAGAAAGCCTGAGCAATTTAGCTTCGCGAGGCTCCCTGTGAAGTGAGGCCCTGGACAATTACTCTGCTTGCTACCCCTAACGCTGGCCCTGGCTATTAATCTACTGAAAAACAGTTGTGTCACTGGTGGGCCATGGAATTTTTATAGCATGTTGGGCGGGGGGGGGACCGCTGAAAGAGAGAGGCTGAGAACCCCTGCTCTAGAGCAGAGTGTACATAGGCAAAAAGGAAGCACCCATGTAAAATATGTAGTCAAGTTTGCATCTGAAACTTGTCATTAAAAATAAATGTTTCTCCGCAGTCCTCTTGGTCTTCAACTTGAATAACAACCCCCACCCCACTCCCCAGAAAATCCAAACCCCTCAAAGAGTCAGATTCCTGGTTGTCCATTTGCTATTCAGAACTGCAAATTACTGTACAGAATATCCTCACCAAATCCTGAGGAAGTCACTTACACCCATAAAGGCAAAGAGTGGAGTGTCAAATATTTTTCTTCCTTTAGTTGCCTTATCCTGGAGAAATATATTTTTACACCCATTGGTTGACTATCATTTGGTCATCTAAACACTATAAAATGTGATTTACAGGTGGGGGAAAAAGATAGCCCCACTGTTACTACTTGAGTGCCCGTGGCTTGTAATTATGGAGCTGTATTGTTAGCACTAGTAGAGCTGCAGGCTTCTCCATCACACTAAAGAGGGACAAAATCTACTTTAAAATGAGATGCTTCTCTAAGCAAAGGAAGCCATTTCATCACCAGAAACAGAAGGCCCAGAAGGAGGAGTGCAGGCATGAAGGACTTGGACCAAACCGTGGGCTCATTAAAGGTGGAGAGAGCAAAATGAGGGGGATTGCATTCAGGAGTTTGTTTTTCATAGATGTTCTGTGCTTTTAAAAGAGTAAAGTTGTGTGTGTTTAAGAAATTCCTTTGCTTTGCTTTTTGTCTCCTTGCTTTATGCCACATGGCTCTTAGAGGGATTAACTAGAAACCTGAGCACTCACAGCCAGGTGGGCTCAGGGGAATGCATTCAAGCAATTGGGGGCTTGGGTGGGCTGAGAGCTGAGCCCAGGCTTCCAGTGTCTAGGTGACCAGACTGCAGGATCTCACTGCTCAAGAAGGATGTCAGACCTGGGAGCTGTGCCTGGGGAGTGCACCTGAAGGACCCAGAGCCAGGAACAGTGATCAGTCACTTCCCAGACCCAGAGATCTTAGCAGCATGTGAGATGCCGTGTTTGGATCACATCACAACAGACTGGTGTCTGTTGAGAGAGCAGGGCTGGACCAGGTAGCCACAGTATTTCAAAGATTCCTGTTTAAAGCATGTAAAACAAAACATTTTTCATGATAACGTAGATCTCCACGTGTCTCATTTTATCTTGACTACAGTATAATTTTAAAAATATGTTGTGATAAAAATAATTCTAAAGTTATGTGTAACATTATCTCTCTACTTTCTCTTCAGTTGGCTTTGCTAAAAACCAAGCAGTAATGCAGAGCTCAGGGACCTACCTCTGCTTTCTGGATTCTGTAAGTTAACTCTTTACATTTTATTTAGTTTTGTCAACAAAACACTTAGATTGTTTGTTTTTAATATGGTGGTTGATTTTTCTTAAGTCAAGTTGTTTAAATGTGTTTCACACATGTGAAATACTAATTACAACTTTGTATTAATCTTTCAACCTTGTATATAGCTGCAGACTTTTTTACCTTCTGCTCTGATCCCATTAGATCTCACAAGCTGCTGTAAACAAGGCTGGGTCAGGTCAATATTTAGGCATTCTTAGGAGTTCTCATGTCCCATGTGCTGCAGGAGAGGTGGTGTTGATGATTCAATAAGATTGAATTTGAGTTGGAACTGAACCAGGCCTTTGTGTAGAGATAGGGGCACTATGCTACTGCTGGAAGTGCAGTTTTTTGGATACAGTGTAAAATCAAAGTCCTGATTGCTTGTGGTCTTTACAAAAAGTATCATGAGATCTTTTAAGAATGGAGATGTTAACGCTAGAGTCCTGGCTAGATATTGAACTCAGGTAATCACATTCTGATTCTATAAATTCCTCTTGCAATGTCAATTGGATGCAGTATTTTAAAAAAATGTCCTATATTGAACTCTTGACGCTAAACATTATTAAACAGCTGATTTATTTTACATTTGTTTATGGTCCAAGGAGTCTGCCAGTGATTTCTTCTCTCTGCCTTCCCATTCAAGAACTAAGTGTGGAATATGTTTTGCTGGCAGTAGCCTGCTTGACTAGTTGAAATATTGCTAATGCCATTTAGTACTGTATTTAGCGTCATAGTTACATATTGCCTTTTTTATTTAATTTCATTATATTGAGGTTTGTTCTAATTTCCCGCCTAAATAGATTTTTTTTACAGTGAGTTTGGTACTTGAGGAAGGTTGTGGAAAGTGACTTTTCAGAATGTGCTTGTCAAATATCACACATATATTCCAAAAGTGACAGTTTGAGCATTCGGAGTTACAGATCTTATACGAGTCCTTGGGTGTTTGGAGACCTCACTTCATTCACATAGCACAAAGTTATTCATTTCAGTAGCTTGTACCCACGTACAGTGCAAAAGTGTATTTACCAGATCTCAGTGTTAGTTTCCTAACAGTTTAATTCAGAAGCGAAAGTTTAAAAAAGTAAGTCTGAAGAGATAAGTTCAGTGTTCTAGATTTTGTGCACTTGCTAAACAGCATTGTTTTTTAAGTCGGTTATAGGTGTTTCATGTAAATTATGCCCATGAAGTGACTAAGGCCTTCATCCTGTACGATTGAGTCAATGGGAGTTTTCCAGTTGACTTTAGTGGGCTTATGATCAGGCTCCATTTGTGTGAATGTGGGCAGGTTCAGTGCAAACTGCCCCATGCATAACCAAATCTTATCCGTCTTAACTCCTGTGAGTAGTTCCATGAATTTGAGTCCTACTGACTTTTGGGGTCAATGGCACTACTTGCATGAGTAAAGCAAGCAAGATGTGACCCAAAGTCAGTTGTTGTTTGCAAACCCCTAGGTATTTCAGCCGTAGACAATTGCTCCACATTGTGTAGCGTGGTTAAATGCTGGGGATTTATGATGAAACCACTGCACCAATTTTTCTTGTGAGCTTAGCCAGCAAAAGCCCATGTCTCCAGAAGTAAAAAGTCTGTTGCATCATATAGCAAAATCAGAGGGGATTATTCTGCCTCTTCCAGTTCAGACAAATGTAGTTATAAATAAAGTGATTATAAATCAGGTATTACTTACATTTTTTATTTGACATTGAAGAGGAGAGAAACTGTGTGTAAATCTCTTTTTTTAAAAGTTTGAATTATTATTTTCATGATTGCACATATATGTCATGTACCTTTACACTGCTGCATAATTTCCCTTCACTGGTTAGCTCTAGAGGGTAAAGTAATCTGTAGCAATCATTCACAAATATTAAGGCTGAACAATATTTTTCCCCCCAGATGTTCTAATGGATTGTTCAGATTTGGTGGAAGATTAATTTTAAAATGAATGTGTGCTGTATACATTTAGGACCATTTGAAGTGGTTCCAAACAAAACTTTAATGGTCCAAGCTTGAAAAATAATTGAAAATAGGTAGATAAATCTTGGGTCGAGTGCTGTAGTTATTTTTAGAAATCTCACATTGGTACCTTCTTTGTATTTTGTCAAATCTGCTGTGAAAGTATTCTTAAAATGAACATATGCTGGGTCGTCATCCAAGACTACTATAACATGAAATATATGACAGAATGCAGGTAAAACAGAACAGGAGACATACAATTCTCCCCCAAGGTGTTCAGTCACAAATTTAATTAATGCATTATTTTTTAACGAGCATCATCAGCATGGGAGCATGTCCTGGAATAGTGGCTGAAGCATGAAGGGGCATACGAATGCTTAGCATATTTGGCATGTAAATATCTTGCAACGCCGACTACAAAAGTGCCATGTGAACGTCTGTTCTCACTTTCAGGTGACGTAAATAAGAAGCAGGCAGCATTATGTCCCATAAATGTAAACAAACTTGTTTGTCTTAGCGATTGGCTGAACAAGAAGTAGGACTGAGTGGACTTGTAGGCTCTAAAGTTTTACATTGTTTTGTTTTTGAGTGCATTTATATAACAAAAAAAAATCTACATGTGTAAGTTACGCTTTCACGATAAAGAGATTGCACTACAGTACTTGTATGAGGTGAATTGAAAAATACTATTTCTTTTGTTTATCATTTTTACAGTAATAAAAAATAATATAAAGTGAGCACTATACTCTTTGTATTCTGTGTTGCAATAGAAATCAATATATTTGAAAATGAAGAAAAACATCCAAAAATATTAAACAATAGAATACCAAATTAAATTGATTAAACAGTGCAGTTAATCGTGATTAATTTTTTTGAGGTAATCACATGAATTAACTGTGATTAATCGATAGCCCTAGTTTGAATATCTTTATTTGCATCTGCCCTGAGGCTCCTTAGTGGTGGCAGCAGCGAATGAATGTGAGCGTTGAGGGCAACAAGGGCCCTCACCCAAAGAATGGGACGCTAAGAAGTTGGACCTCTCTGGGAGGAAAGTCTACTCTACTAGGGGCCTCCAGTTTCAGAGTTCAAGCCACCAGGCGATCCTCAGCGGAGATAACTCCCCAGGAATTGAAGCTATGTCAAAGTTTATTGAGCTACTGCAATCAGAATCTAGGGCAGAATTCTCCGCCTTGGTGGAGGAGGGCAAGCTAGTGGCACGGGCCACACTGCAGGCAGCCCTGGACGTTGCCGTTTCGGCTGCTTAGACCATGTCTTCGGCCATGGCCATGAGAAGGAGCTCTGGTCTGCAGGCCTGAGGACTCCCAAATGAGATCCAGCAGACCACTCAGGATCTTCCATTCGAAGGCTCCTCACTCTTTTTTTTTTTTTTTTTTTTTTTTAAAAGACTGACACGATTTTTACCAGCCTCAGGACAGGCAGGACTACTCTAGGAGGCGTAGCAGAAATAATAGGATGAAGCCTCCTCCCATTATCTGCTCAGGCGACACAGCCCTCTGGACAGAAACAAGCCTTTTGAGGGTGCGCCTGAGGGCTGTGCACCAGTTCAAGTACCAGATCCAATTGCCCCATGTTTTTCATGCTGACTATCCCATTTCTACCCTGCCTGGGCCCAGATTATGTCAGACTACTGGGTGGTCCGCACGGTAGAACTGGGATATTCCCTCCAGATCAGCTCTCCCCCTCCCTGGTCCCTCTTCAGGGACCCCTCTCACGAACAACATCTAATGCAAGAGGTGCAGATGCTCCTAAGAGCGGGAGTAGTGGAGGAGGTTCGTCAGGGAGCTGAGGGGAAAGGGATTTTACTCCCATTATTTCCTAATCCTGAAAATCAAAGGTGATCTCAGGCCCATTCTAGACCTGCGAAAGAAACCTCAACAAATTCATGAAAAAATTGAAGTTCTGCATGGTCTCTTTCGCCTACATTATTTCCTCCCGGGATCCGGGAGATATGCCACCCTCGACTTGAAGGACGTGTACTTTAATATTTCAATAGTCCCATCCCACAGAAGGTTCCTCAGGTTCGTGGTGAACCACACTCATTATCACTTTACAGTCCTCCCCTTTGGCCTAGCAGCGGCATCTTGGCTGTTCACCAAATGCATTGCAGTGATGACCATTTTCCACAGAAAACGGCAAGTGTAGGTGTTTCCGTACCTTGATGACTGGCTGATCAAGGACCACTTCAGGGAGCAGATAAGCCTGATAAGGTTGATTTTCGAGAGGCTCGGCCTTCTGCTGAACGTACAGAAATCAACTCTATCCCCCACTCAGAGGATAGAGTTAATAAGGGCAGTGTTGGATTTGGAGCAAGCCAGATCATTCCTACTGGAATCATAATTCCAGATGCTTTGCGACATCAGAGAGAGTCTCAGACGATACCTTGCCAATATAGCAAGGAATTGCTTGAAGCTCCTCGTACACATGGTCGCCTGTACGTATGTAGTACAACATGCCAGAGTGAGGCTCAGGCCCTTCCAGGCTTGGCTGGCAGCAGTATATTGTCCAAACCGAGACAGCCTAGACAAGATAGTCATGCTTTCCCCAATGGCGACCGAGTCTCTCCTATGGTTGCTCAACCCGCAAGCCATGTGTGCAGGAGTACCCTTCTCTAGACCTCAACCCTCTCTCTCTGGTCACAGATGCGTCGGCGATGGTTTGGGGAGCGCATCTAGAAAGGCTCAGAATTCAAGGCTTCTGGTCCCAAGTGGAGCTTTCGCTCCACATCAACGTTTGGGAGCCGAGAGCACTTCGTCTAGTCTGCCAGATCTTCCAGACCTACCTGGAAGGGAAATGTGTATCAGTAATGACAGAAAATGCAATAGCAATGCTTTATATAAACAGACAGGGTGGAGCACACTCCTCTCCCCTATGCCAAGAACCCCTCAGGCTGTGGAATTTATGCATATCCCACTTGATACATCTGGAGCCATCTTACCTCCTGGGGGCTCAGACCGAGTTGGCGGACCATCTCAGCTGATCCTTTTACAACCACGAGTGGTCCATCCGCCCGGACGTCATGAACAACATCTTCCAATGGTGGGGAGCTCCCTGGATAGATTTGTTCGCAACGAGGCACAACAGGAAGTGTCCGTAATTCTGTTCCTTCCTGAATCACAGCCTGGGTTTGATCGCAGATGCATTCCTCCTTCCCATCTTGTTCTACGTGTTTTGGCACATCCCACTCATTCACAAGGTTCTGGTCAAGATCAGGAGGGACGGAGCCTCTGTGATATTAATAGCACCAGCATGGCCCCGTCAACATTGCTACACCACGCTCCTAAAACTGTCGGTGGAGCCTCCAATCACCCTGCCTCTGCTCCCAGACCTGATCATCCACGACTTCGGCTGCCTTCGGCACCCCAACCTCAAATCTCTCCATCTCACAGAATGGAAGTTTCTTGGTTGAACCCGCTGGAGCTTGCTTGCTCGGCACCCGTTAGGAGGTCCTCCTTGGTAGTAGAAATCCATCCACTAGGGCAAGGGTCGACAACCTTCGGCACACGGCCCATCAGGGTAATCCGCTGGTGGGCCACGAGAAATTTTGTTTATGTTAACCGTCCACAGACATGGCCCCCCGCAGCTCCCAGTGGCCACGGTTCGCCATTCCTGGTCAATGCACTAGGCCCACCTACCTGGCTACGTGGAATACTTCTCCTATGCACTCATCAGTACCCTTTATTTTGGACTATCTGTTGCACCTGAAGCAACAAAGTCTGTTGGTGTCATCAATAAAAGTTCAACTGGCTGCCATTTCTGCTTTTCAGAAAGGGGTTGCAGGCTGATCCAGTCTTCGCTAACCTGATGGTTGGCCGTGTTTTTAAAGGACTGGACAGATTATACCCTCAAGTTTAACAACCAATCCCTGCATGAGACCTTAACTTAGTGTGTTCAAGACTGATGGGGCCCCCCTTTCAAGACCCTAGTGACATATTCACTATTCTACTTGTGGAAAGTAGTGTTCTTGGTGGCGATAACCTCAGCTAGGAAAGTGTCAAAGTTTAAGGCCCTAACATCCAAGCCTCCATATGCTATCTTCTGTAAGGACAAGGTTCAGGTTTGACCTCACCCAGTCTTTCTTTCCAAAGGTTGGCTCTCAGTTTCATGCCAATCAGTACATTTTTCTCCCAGTTTTTTTACCCTAAGCCACATGCTAACGGCCAGGAATAAAAGCTCTGTGCTCTGGATTTTTGGTGATCATTGGCTTTTTGTATCAAACGGATGAAGCCTTGTCGAAAATCGAGCCAGTTTGTTTCACTAGCAGATAGGATGAAGGGTCTCCTAGTGTCTTCTCAAAGAATCTCCTCATGGATCGCCTCCTGCATTCGAACATGCTATGACCTGGCAAAGGTGCCAGCCCCTGCACTGACAGTGCACTCCACAAGGGTGCAAGCGTCCTCAGCGGCATTCCTGGCACAGGTCACAACACAGGAGATCTTCAGGCCGCAACGTGGTCGTTGGTCCACGCCTTCACCTCACACTGCTATCATACAGCAGGCCAGGGATGATGCTGCATTTGGCAAAGCGGTACTACAATCCGCGAATCAATGAACTCGGACCCCCTCCTTCTAGGAAATGCTTGGGAGTCACCTACTTGGAATTGACATGAGCAAGCAGTTGAATTAAAAATGGTTACCTACCTTTTTGTAACTGTTGTGCTTTGAGATGTGTTGCTCATGTCCATTCCAGGACCCACCTGCCTACCCCTCTGTCGGAGCCAGCCGGCAAGAAGGAACTGAAGAAGTGGTGGTTTGGCTGGGCCCTCTATGCAGCGCCATGATGGCGTGACTCCAGACGGAATATGAGTGTGTTCATTTATGAACTACAGTTACTGCTTACTCAACCCCTCATACTCTGTAACATATACTATACTATCAGACTTATTTTAAACACCATTGAAAAGTTTTGTGCCAGCTACGTTGTGGTGCACAATTTTTGTTTTATGTATGCTTGTTTCTTGACCAATTCAAAGACAATATTGTGTTTACTGCCAGAATGCTGCTGCTCACTAACAGTTCAAAGTGATATTGTCAGGAAAGGAGGTTGTTTATTTACCGTACATGAGGAGAAAGCTCAGGAATTAATGTTCCTTTATTTGAATTGGTGGCTGCTGATCTTTTCCTCTTCAGTTGCATATGATGTAACACTGAGCATATGGCCGCATATATTTGTTGACTAACTAGAAATAAAGGGTCAATGCTAGCTACATTACTACTAGAGGGTATTTGGGGATTTCCTCCAATACTCTTCACTCCCATTCTCCATCCATTGTATTGTAATTTAAACAAATTACCAAAATAATTGAAACCAGTGTGATTATATTTTGTTATTTTGACAAATAAAATATTCAGAATTTTAAAATATTGTGTGCAGAATTTTTAATTTTTTGGTGCAGAATTCCTCCAGGAGTAAGTATTTTTGCTCTGTCAAATCAGTGCTCTAAAGTTTAGGTAAAGAAGCAATGATCAGACTTTCTACAAAATCCCACAAAATAAATGAATCTACAATAATCTATTCACTCTCCCTCCACCAAAAAAATAAATCTTTGATATGTGCTAAGGCAAGCTACATTTCAAAATAGACAGAAGACAGGGTGAAAGCAATTTTAATCCCCATTACCTGTGCAGCGATATGGAGTGAGCTGTACACTGTTGCCACTACTCATAAGCATTAAAAAAGAAAGAAAAAAAGGTCAGTTAAGGGCACATTATGCGTTCAATGATCTATAAAAGAATAAACTTTTTTTTAAAAATTGGAATACTTTTGTTTAGAATGTAGCAGGTTAACCATATAATTTAAAACAAAAAAAAGCATTTAGTTCAAGTATTTAAAATACTTTCTAATAATCTCGTAGGTTTATAGATTTTTTCAGTGCCTATATGAAGTTCAGTTTATTTTTAAGTACATACTATGAGGAGAGTTTAATTGATTTTCACATATGCTAATTAGGCAAATTCAAACCTTATCCTAAATACTAAAATAAATGTAGGAGACAAAACATAAAATATGTTAATTAAATAGATGAATGTAGTGGAATTTGTTGGTGACTATTTTAGCATTAATCTTTGGTTTCATTCTTAATTTAGCGCTTGAAATGGAACTGTTCCTTCTGTTTTGTAATACAAGTTCAGTCTTAATGAAGAATATATTTTACATGTTGAATTGCTGTGTTCAGTCAGAAAAGTGGAGAAAAAATAAATTTTCAGGCAAATTCTTCAGCAGGTGAGCACTCTGTAGTTTAGTGCAGTCCAGGCAGATTATGTATAGATGTGGCTAATAAATGCTTGTCATTTTGAATTTGTCCAGACTGATTTAAGAAACAAATACTTAAACAGAGACAACTTTAAATAATGTCGTGAAGTTCAGACTTTTTCTTCTGAAGTTTTTATTTTTTTCCCACCAAACAGTGAAATCAAAACAAATAATTTGCTCAGTTAGCAATGTTTGTTTTGTTTTTAAGTGCAGTGTCTTTTGCTGTAAAGAAAACAGTTATCTGCTATGACTGGCTTTGGATATTTAGCAGCATCTGTAAGTGTTCCAAGTGTAAGAACTTGTGGAACTTGACTGAAGCAACTCAACCTTCTGTGGAAGGGATATAGCTGATATGAGCACGAGCAGGCAGAGTGCCTGTCTGTCTGAAAGGTGATGGAGATCACGGCCCCCCAAAGGCAGAAACACATCTGGGCTTGTTTAGAAATCCCTGTTGGCTTTTCATGTGGAATAAAGACCTTTTCATTCTCCCATCTTTCAGCAAATTGCTTTTCTGCTTAAAATGGACTATGGAGAACAGGAAGCATGTTTGTAATCAACAACATTTGTATAAATTCTGGGTTATTTTGAGCACCTATTAAAGGATTCTATTTTTGGTTTGGTGCCATGCTTATTGCTACTTAAATAGTTGTTTGAATGCATTTACATTTTATATAACCTATATATATTTACATTTACAATAAACCACATATCTGACATCTTTTAATTGAATTTGTCAGTAAGTTTGTTATATGTGATTATTTTTAATAACATTTTCAGATATTTGTGAGATTTTTATTAACTTGTAGCAACCATTTTGTGAATATGTAATACATCGAGGCGTACACTATTGACATAATAATTGGAAGTGAAATGTCCCTCAGGGCCTGAAACTATCCTTTTTCTATTGTTTCCATTTTATTTGTTAAGAAGCAATGTATAAATACTTCCCTTTTAGCAGGGAAAATTAATTTGTGAACTTTTTCCTAAAGGATATGAAAAGCACTATTAGAATGTTATGACTAATAACTTACATTAGTAATATACATTCATCCCAAAAGATTTCATGGTGCGTGCAAATTGGAGTCATTTAACTGAAATGCAGACACATTCAAGTAAAACGTGCAATTGGTTAACAGCACATAAGAGCTTTTAGGACAGGAAGTGAGGAATTCTACATCTTGTTGAAAGTGCAGGGAAAATTTAAATGGGTAGAATCTTAATACTAACTTTCACTATGACACTAATTCCATTTTGGAAAAAAGTGGCTTGAGATGCTTAATGCCCACCAGTGAAATTGATGGATTTGATCCAATTGAGCATCACATATTGCTTTGCTGAAGTAAAATATGACTGTCATATTTACTGTGAGATTTTTATCATAGTTAATCTACTCCTTGTGAGCCCTTACTGTTTTGAATCCATAACATGTTCTAAGGACTAATTTAATTGTTAGTGTGATCTAGCTATCAGTTTATGATCCAGTCCATAGCAATAAGGAGAATTTTGCAGTGCTCCTAGAGCAGTATGGAGAGTCACAATCTCTCTCCCAGCCTCCCCACCACTCTTTGACATGATGGATTTACTACACTGCCAGGCTCAATGGGGAGGTAGGGTTAAGGCCCCACTCAATGCATTCCTTGCCTCCTTCTGCCCATCTGCACAAGGGAGGCATATGCAACTGTGCATAGTCTGCTTCCTGTTGCACTCAGGAGGTGGTGGTACAATGCACTGGTGCAAGGAAGTGAAGGGGTGCTTTTATACCCTCTCAACTCCCTTGTACTCCTGTATGGGAGGGGCCACAATCTGGGCCATTATCAGGGGAGAGCAGGTGAGAGGAATGCAGTGACTTGAATATGGAATGTAAAATCATAAATTTGGAAAGTGCAGTGAAACTTGTAGCAAACTGTTGTCCTGGAGAGGATGAAGGTGCTTCTGTCCATCATTGAATTAGTTTGATGTGCAAAAGTCAATTTAAAATCTTCTGGCATAATCATATAACCTAGGTTAAAACTGTTGTTGAAAAACAGTTTTCAATGGCAGCTCCAGAGGGGAAGCCTTGAAGCTAGTTATCCTGTCAACAATCAGAACTGAATCACTTAGAGTATTACATATAATTCAGGGTACCTCAGAACTGAAAAATGTCAACAAATTGGAGGGAATTCAGAGAAATATGCAACTGAAGTGGCTACAGTAGGGGTGGGCAAGCTTTTTGGCCCGAGGGCCACATCTGGGTGGGGAAATTCCATGCAGGGCTGGGGCAGAGGGTTGGGGTGCGGGAGGGAGAGCGGGGTGTGGGATGGGGTGTGGTGTGCAGGAAGGGGCTCAAGGCAAAGGGTTGGGGTGCAGGCGGGGTGCGGGGTGTACAATGGGGCTCAGAGCAGAGGGTTGGGGTGCAGGAGGGGGTGCAGAGTGTGGGAGGGGCTCAGGGCAGGGGGTTGAGGTGCAGGGAGGGGTGCAGGAGGGGTGCAGGAGGGGCTCAGGGCAGAGAGTTGGGGTGTAGGGTGTGGCAGGGGGCTCAGGGCAGGGGGTTGGGGTGTGGGGTGCAGGAGGGGTGCAGGCTCCAGCCTGGTGCTGCTTACCTTGAGTGGCTCTGGGGTGGCAGTGGTGCACAGTGGGGTTAAGTGAGGCTCCCTCCCTGCCCTGGCCCTGTGCCGCTCCCAGAAGTGGCCAGCCCCATGTCCCTGCGGGGGAAGGAGGGCGGGGGCAGAGGGCTCCATGCTCTGCCCTCGCATGTGGGTACCTCCCCTGAAGCTCCCATTGGCCGCGGTTCCCCGTTCCTGACCAATGGGAGCTGCGGGGGGCGGTGCCTGCAGGCGAGGATAGTGCATGGAGCCCTCTGCTCCTCCCCCTCCCCCAGGGGCCGCAGGGACATGGTGCTGGCCACTTCTGGGAGTGGCACGGGGCCAGGGCAGGCAGGGAGCCAACCGTAACCCCGTGGCGCCACAGGGGTGCCAATCCCGCGGGCCGGATCCAAAGCCCTGACAGGCCGGATCCAGCCCGCGGGCCGTAGTTTGCTCACCCCGGGCTACAGGATTGACTTAGAAAAGAAAAAATGGACCATCAATGACGGACGCAGTAATGTCATTGGAAGGACATGAAAACCAGTATTTGGTGTTTGAAAACAGTAAGGAGGAGGAAGAATTGTTTAGAGTGATCTAGGGATATAACTAGGAGTAATGAGATGAAACTGAGCAAAGGAAATGTTAAATTGGCTGTAAAGAAAATATTTCTGAAAATTAGGTCTCAGACTGTGGAATAATCTCTTAAGGGAGTGGTCGAAGCCCCATCACTTAAGTCATTTAAGTCTAAATTGGACAAACTGAAATGTACTGTAGAGAACAATTTTGCAGTGGTTGATGGATTTGCAAGATGCACTGATGGGTCTTTCCCATCTCTACTTTCTGATCCTTTGCAAGCAAATTTGGACATGATCACAGGCTCTTGGCTGCTTTAGTTGCACCTCTGAGAATGGCATAGATATTGTAGTCTAGTGAAACTAAGCTACATTAAATTTTCAGTTGAACTTGGTCTATGGATTAAATCAGAAAAAACTGGTTTACTTTTTTCTGAAAAATTAGTCTGGGTGCACTCTTTGTTTTTAATTGAAATCTGTTTAGTAATATGGATTGAATAATGTGATCTAGTTTTTAAAATAAAACATTTCTAAATTACATTTAAAATTATTTCTCAATGTCATTTATAAAATGCCCCCTGAAATATGAAGTTAGGGGAAAAAATTAAAGCCTCCCTATTTAGTGATATGATTTAAATTGGTGATTTTTAAACAAAATATGCCTGACATAAGTGGAATATTTTCTTTAAAATATGTTTGTCCAGTCACTGCCTTTTTGTTCCAAGTTTTAAGCCAAAATCAAATCAAATCTAGTGTCTATAGTTATAGAAACCAATCTTAAACAGCACATCTGTTATATTCATTATTGTAATTACTGTATTTTTATAGGATTGCCCCATAAGAATTCTGTAAATGTACAATAACTATTTTTGCATAAAGAAAATCATTAGTATTAGATAACTAGAATTTCCAAACTTGCTGAAAATTCTCAGAACCTTAGTTTAGTTTCACTATTGTAGTGGGCGGTACACAGTGAATGATTTCTGTTGTTTGACTGGATAGTGGAGAAAACTTGAATGCATATGAACTGTAGAATAGTAAGAGAAATCTCATGTATGTAGTACTTTAGGTATTATTTGGACAGTAACTTGTTTAAAAAAAATTGGCACTGACGGACCAAAGCACAAAGCTACCAAAATGATCCAAAGACGTTCTTATACTGTTTTATTTTGTATTTCTCACTGCATGTTTTACGAACAAAAGATTGTACACAGTAAATGCCTACGTGTTGAAGATGAGCAGCTGGGTTAGTTTCCTTCTCTATCTGGCCAAATCCAGTCTGAAGAGGTGAATATACAGAAATAGTGATGGTTCTGGTTTGGGGTTTGGTTTGTGGTTACAAATAGATGTATGTCATGTTGTTCTTTTGTTTTACCTGTCTGCTCCATCCTTTAGAACAGGCAAGGTAATGACACATAAAAGCCTCTTGGTCTTATTGTTTTGTGGTGTAATACTACATTTCTGTGCCTATCTTCTGTTCACAAGAACAGAGCAGGAGGGGAGAACTGAATTACTGTGCATCGGACATCCTCATGTCTGTGATAGCAAAAAACAAAACAAAACAAAAAACCCTCTTCCACTGGAGTTGTTATTGCAAGGGTCACTTAGCAGAAAACTTTGTATTTTAACCCTCATTTTCAGTATCAGGAGGGAAGTTTGAAAAAAAGTGGGAGGAGTATTTTAAAATTGGGTTACAGTTTGAACCTGTCTCCCTGGGTACTGCCCCCCTTTAAACAAGCTAACATAGGCACTTTAATTAAGAATGTTGCTGACCTCTGTGGAGGCATAAGACAAAATCTGCAAACTGGTTCCTCTGCCAATGGGGAGAGAGGCACCTGAATGGCACAGCCTATCGAGTGAGGAGCCAGTAATTTCTTGTTCTGCCACTTGTTAAACCATGCTAATACCATATATTCCTGTTGGGTTTGAAGTGATTAGTTGGGACGTCCCCATTCTTCTTATGCAAACCATGTATTTATTTTTCAAATATTGAAACTGGAAGGAAAGGTCAGGTAGCGCTATGGACTTTCATTTTATTTGTCTCTTGGGTAATACTCTAGTTGGTACAGACACAGATGCTCAGACTGTTACTACATTCATATGGCTCATAGCATGTAACATTTGGGTACTATGGATGGGGTTTTCAAAAGCACTCAGTGTTGGCCTAACTCTGCTCCTTTTGAAGTCAATAGGAATTTTTTTATTGACTTCTATCGGGGCAGAGGTAGGCCACCATTGAGTGATTTTGAAAATCCAGCTCTATATCTATAATTGTGCATTATTGCAATGTTAATGAATAATTATTGCTACCACAAAGAGTAGTGGAGAATACAGTTAGGATACAGACATGATGTACACCCACTTCATATAACTATTGAATTAGAAGTGTCTGCAGGGGAATGCTATACGTGGGTTGAGTGGTCCAATTCTAGCATGGAAATGGGAATGGTGGGGACACAGTGAGAATATTTCACTGACAGAATGGCATGTGTGGCTTGACTGGAGACTGTTTAATGGCATAATTGGTGATTGGTGCTTTAGTGGAAAATAGAGGACATGAGGGAATCAAGTGAGACATTTGCCCAACAGAAACTAAGCTGGCTCTTTATATAAGCTGTGTGTCTGTGTGAGTATTGTCATGTCAACAGTGCTAATGAAAAAAGAAAATAAGAAAAATACTTGTGGCACCTTAGAGACAAACAAATTTATTTCAGCATAAGCTTTCGTGGGTTAGAACCCACTTCATCAGACGCAGCTTGCTACCTTTCCACTTATTACACTGTATTTTTTCCTCATCTCTGGCATGAAATTGACATTAATTCAGTGCAGTTAGCAATTTAGACTGATGTGTCCCAGCAGTAATAGTTTCAAATGTAATAGTAGCTGAATTATTTATTGGTCCCTCCCTGCTGAATATAATCAGATTATTCATGTAAAGGCACTTGGCAGTTCAACTAATTTCAGACCTGCATTTAGAATCCAAAATGTTTTTGGTATTGAAACCAAATCTCATTATGTAGACCTTAGTTGTCAAGTTATTAGTCTGGTTATAAAAAGTTAAATCTAGTCATAGTTGATATATGTGCACAAGGCCATGCAACGTTTATCTGAATGGTTTAGTCCTTTTGGTTTAATGGTGTTTAAACACTATTCAGGTAGTCCATTTTTTTTCTTTTTAATTTGAACATAAATCAGTCAATTTCTGTTAATTATGCTCCCAGAATATTAATTGTTCAAGGTCCATATATAAGGAGTCACAAGCACTGAAATTGTTTAGAACAAGAGTATATGTTGAAGGGCTGTGAGAGAGAAAGACAGCACTAAAGTTCCTTGCTTTTTAGTGGGTTTGTCTCTTACCACTCTTGTTTTCTTTTGTGTTTAACAAGTACTCTGTTAATAAGCCCTATATAATTCCAATATGCAGTAGATTTAAAGATTAATATTTTAAAAATATCTTCTGAAGCCTCTGTAAAGTGACATTTTGTATTAAGACCCACTCTCTTCTTGGCATAAAGAATTAAGGTGATGAAATGAACAATCTAACTGAAGAGTGAACCCTCTTCTGTTATCCAGATAGTTTGCTTTGTGATTTACCAAGCTTTGTTTCAGGCTTGAGCCTACATTTGTTAATGTGCCTGTTTCCCCTTCCCTCCTCCCCAATTTGTACCTTTTTAGTCAGGACAGTAGAGTAAAATTTTACTGGAACACTTGCGCAATAGTGTCCCCGGATTCACTGGGACCATGCTATATTAATAACTGTGGACTAGGTGGTATATAGAGCTGTCATACTTTTGAAGTACTTATGATCTATGGAGTTTCTAGTCTTCCCTATTTTTACTCCTGGAGGAATTCTGCACCACTGCGCTTGCACAGAATTTGTCCCCCGCAGATTTATTTGCTTCCCCGCAGAAAAATCACTTTCTGATGGGGAAGCAAAGGGAAGCCACAAGAGTGGTCATGCGACCCTCCCCAGCAGTTTTGGGTGTCAAGGGCAGAGAGGTAAATTGCTGTGGGGCATGAGGCGGGACTGGGGAAGTCCTGATTGGTGGCTACTACTCTGTGCCGGGATCAGCTGCTAGTCCCAGCTGGGGTAGGGAGAACGGGACTTCCTCTTCCCCTGGATGGCATCCGGGGCTGTGTCAGACCCACCCTCAGATTTCTCCCCTGGCTGTAGGAAGCTCTGCAAACTGCCCTTCCCCTCCCTCCTCCCTATGTTTCCTGCACCCCATCGCTCCTCAGCTGCAGGGGGAAGGATCATTGTATGGGGAGCTGCTCCCCCATCCACCCAACCCCATGCATCCAGACCCTCATTGTCCTTGCTTCCAGAACCCCCTGGATGAGCCCCACTCCCCCTACACCTGGACCACCCCAGTGAGCCATATGCACCCGGATCCCCACCCTACTGAGCCCCAACCAGCTGTACCTCGATCCCCACCCCACTGAGCCTCACTCCCCCAGCATCTGGACCGCCCACTGACCTCCCCATACCCAGACCCCTCTGCCGAAGTCTGACCCCCCTGCAGAGTCCCATTACCATTGCACCCAGAAGCCCCCAACAAGTCCCTGTGCATCCAGATCCCCCCCCTGCACCCGGATCCCCTACTGAGCTGCTTGTACGCAGATTGCCCAACGCAGAACCGTTTCAACCCACACCTGGATCCCCCCACACTAAGCCCCTCCACACTTGGATCCTGCCTTGATGAGCCTGCCTGGGCACACCTGGTGCATCTGGCACAGAGGGACGGGGCTCTGGGGTGTTTCTAGGGCAGGCCCGGTCCTTGCGCTGTGTCAGGGTTGGGTGCAGCCTCACCGCTGAGTCCGTGTCCCGGGGGGAAGCTGCACAGTGATCTCCCACCTCCTGTGCTCCCCAATGCCATGCTGTAGCCTCCACATTTATGAGACAAATAAAATTTGCAGAATTTGCCAGAAATTTAAAATATTGTGCACAGAATTTTTATTTTTTTTTTGGTGCAGAATTTTAATTTTTTGGTTCAGAATGCCCTCAGGAAAATATTTTGTACCACTTGGACTGTACTTAGAAGATTGAGTAAGAGTTTTTCCCCCAATGTCTTTGCAAATCAGTCATGTTTCCTACATGTTATTGTAAAATGTTGCCTAATGACTAAATACAAAGAAATACTTGTAACTGTATATCTTATATTTTTTGGAAACTTGTGTGCATGTGATAAGAAACAGCTTCTGTTATTATTTCATTAGTTTATCTTTAACCTTGAAGTGCATTAATTAGTTGGATCCACTTCCAGGAACTTTTTCAATTCTTGTTTTCATTTTTGATAAAGTATGGCGTCACCCTTGTATCAAGGTTATTCAACTCCTTGGGTGTTACTTAGATCACTCCTACTGGTATTGAGCTGACTTAAACTTTTAATGAGAAAGGAAGAAAGGTTGGTTGAATATTTGTTACTTGTTCTTAGTAGAGATCTCTGAAAAATGACATTGCTGTATAGAAATGCAAGAGGATGGCAGTTAGAGCTGACCAAAACTTGAGATTACAAATTTATGTTTGCGTGACATTTCAATATTTCAATTGTGTAGGTCTGAAACAGCCCCAAATCAAACTTTTTAAAAAAATTTCTCACAAACTGGAAACCCCCTGCCCAAATTGAACTTAGGAAACACTGACTGACACATGGTGTTTGGGAAACAAAATATGCCACCTGAGACAGGAAGCTGCTGACTGAAACTGACATTTTTGTCAGTTTCACTGCTGAAGCTTGTCTGCAATTTGAGAAGGCTTGCTTTCAGGAGACACTTCTGGTTTGACAAACCTGCATTTCTGACAAAACTCAACTTAATCAGAAAATTTCCAACCAGCTCTAATGGCAACTTCTAGGACACAGAATAGAGATTCAGGGGTCCTCTGTTGATTCACACTTAGCTCAGTTGCTAGAACTTCACATTGTCAAGTGAAGTAGATACTGCTCGTTCAGGGTGATAGGTGCGTGATTTCTTAGCTCCAACCAAGATATGAGAAAAGTTGGAATGTTTGTATGAAGTGAAGGGAACAAGGGGCTGGAACAGAGGAAACCTATAGAACAGCTTATCTTGGAGAGAAAGCTTGGGCTAAAGTTTGATTTTATTAATATTTTAAAAACATTAATACCATACCCTAGGAAGAGGGTAAGTTTGGACTATGTAAGAGGTATTTGTACTCTGTTCAGAGCAGGAAGGGAATTACTCCAGTTTTACAAGACTGCCTATTTTAAGAAAACACTGTCTCTTTATGCTAGAGTGGAAAGAAGAATGAATTCAGAATCTAAATTTGAGTATGTTTTAAGTACAGTCTAATTGCTGATGCATTCTGTTTTAAAAGTCCTGCTAGGAGTAATATTTTTGTAAAATAATGTTAGAGTATATGGGATGTTTGATGTTTTACAGACTCTGTTTGGGTTTCTTTTTAGTTTTCTTCAATCTTTCTTTTTACAAACATGAGTTTTTTGTGGTCATGAAAGATACTGCATGATAAGCCTGAAGTCTTTTACTTACCAACAAAACAAGTAAACAAACAGGCAGCAAAGAACACTTCCTTGTGCTGCCAGCATTTCTTAATTCTGACATGGAGTGAGAAGGAAGAGAGGTTAGCTCATTCTCATATAGTCCTCTGCCTCTCTGCTGATATTCCTAATGAGATTTCCAGTTGTAGTGGTGGTGGATATTTTTAGGGATATAAGATGTGTAGGAGTATCTACAGGAATTGTACTGAAGTGAAAAGACAATTTTCAGACAGTAACTTTTGGTCACTACTGACCTGGGTAGGATTCAGACTACTTACCTAGAAGTAAATAGCTTCATATCACATTACAACATTCCTGAATGTTGGGTTTTGTGTCTTTCTGAGTACTGGGAGCTTACAGACTCCATGTAACCTCTTCACAGTTTTTTGGATTTCTTCTTCAGAATTAGATTGCTCTAGTGTTCCAGTGGAATATCCTTTGTTTTATTACACTGTGAGCAATTTGTATTTCCATCACTGATGTGTGGGATGCATTGTACCTGTAATTATTATTCATACACACAAGTTTCCTGTGATACTCCCCCATAAGTCGATGGGAGAATAGACTCTCATGCTTCTAATACTAAGAAAACAAAAGCCCTGTTCTTTGTATTTATTTGGTAACAATTCTTAGCTCACTGGGTTACTGACTTGCATGCTGAAAATACTGTAGAATTAGATTTTTTTTGTAATGGGTTTTGTAATGGGTTACTGACATGCATGCATTATAGATACATTTTTTTAAAAAGCAAGCTCCTATGAGTCATGGGACTACACTTTCAACAAGGGGTTCTGTTGTTGTCTCCAAATCATGAAACCAAAGGTCAAGAGGCTTGTGTACTCACCAGACCCTCCAGGTCTGGTGATTGCTATTTTTTAGAAACACACAATGATAATTTAGCCTTTTCCCTCTCATTGCCTCTGCCATGGAGTGATGACAGCAGCTAGGTTACCTCACTGGTTGAGCAGGAAGGCAGCATTTTACTTCGTGGATTCTTGTAAACCATGGGCATTTGATGTTGCTGTTTTCTGCCTGGGCACTAGACTGTTTGATGCTACTCTCCATATATCTGGGTGTCTACTGTAGCTATCTATTGTACAAATATTCCTAGTATACCTGCTTACTAAGCTGATCATGGGAGTTGAAAGGAATGTTTTCAAAAAGCTTGTTTCAAAAGAAAGCTGAGTTGGGTTGCTAATAAACTTTATAAAGGTTTGAAAAGTTTGATAATATTGATTTGAAAAAATTAAACAAATAAAACCACTGATTGCAAAATAGTTGCCATGGCTAAAGGCATTCACAAAAATATCAGAGGCCAAATTCTAGACTTCTTTGCTTCTACAAAAGCAGTGCTGATTTGCACCTGCATTTTGTCCAGCCTGAGAGAATCCACGCCACCCTTTCACATCTGTCTGTGCAGAATACTCATGCCAGGAGCACAAACAATTCAAGAAATGAATGATGCATAAGGAATCAGATGGTTCATGCCAAAAAACATGAACTTTGATCCCTTCACCCTACCACACAGAGCACTCCTGGACAGGCCTATGGAGTGTCAGCTCTGTTTGTTTTGTGGGAGCCAGGTTGGACACCACTGCTGCATTCTGGAATTCCCTCCTGGTCAGAGCTGTAGAGCCAGAATTTGTCCTAGGCATTTATTAACTCTGTATCCCATAAAGAAAGGTTGAAAATACTCATCGGTTACTTGAGAGAATCTTATAGTTAGTCTGGAATTTTAATGTTAAAGTTACATTTTAATAACAAAATGAAACAAAACAATGGAAAGTATGGAAATGTTCAGCAAAGGTAACCTGAGCAGCCTTAATTCTGTCCTATTACTTTCCAATACTCCACTCTACAGACCTCTTGATGAAGGACTTTTGAGAGAAGGACTTTATCAGCTATAACTTTAACTTCATCAACTTAAATCAACAATATCTACTTTATTTGTAGTTAGCCTGTGGAGTTGAGGAACTCTTCTATACATGGCTTTATTTATTACATATGTGTCATGATTCCTGTCATACTGTGCACCTAGTGTACAATCTTCAATTACAAGGCTTGTCACCCCTCAAAAATCTACTTAAAAATAACAGAAAGAGTAAATGTCCAAATGAATGAGCAGGAAACTTTAGACTGTAGGTACCATAGACAAATTTTATTCAGATTGTTTCTCTGACTTCACAAAACAATGAACATTATAACTCCTTGTTCTGTATCTTTAGAGGTCTTGTGGGAATTTGGGAGATTTGTGTGTACAATATATGAATTTTGTGTGAGACTGTGAACTCTGTATGTATCTTTACCAAGATGCAAACTCCATTTTGAATGAGGGAGCTAACTGCCTCTCTGAGGTCTCTTTGCCTCCATATTGGACTAAAATTCCAAAGAGACTCATTAACTAGGGATGGCCCTCTAATCAACTACAAATGTCCTAGACCAGGTGAGCTCCCCCCTGAAGAACTTGGTCTTCAGCCACTTTCGCTGACTCTCTCTAAGGCGGGGTTCTCGAACTTCATTGCACCGCGACCCCCTTCTGACAACAGAAATTACTACATGACCCCAGGAGGAGGGACCGAAGCCTGAGCCCGCCCAAGCCCCACTGCCCCTGGGGGGAGAAGGGAGCAAAGCCTGAGCTGGAGGGAGAGGGGGGCAAAGCCTAAGCTACACCGCCCTGAGCTGGGGGGCCAAAGCCGAAACCCAAAGGCTTCAGACCCAAACAATGGGCCTGTAACCTGAGCCCCACCAACCAGGGCTGAAGTCCTCAGGCTTCAGCTTTGACCCTAGGCAGTCGGGCTCAGGCTTTGGCCCCAGGCGGTGGGTTTCGGGCTTTGGCTTTGGGCTCCAGCAAGTCTAAGCCAGCCTTGGTGACCTGTCGGAACCCCCTTTGGGGCCCAACCCACAGTTTGAGAACCACTATTCTAAGGGAAACTGCTGCCAGAGCCTGATGGGGCAGAGGAAAACATCTGCGTACCTGAACACAGATTACTTCCCCAAAGGATTCCCAATGGATGGATGAGCTAGACTTGAGTGAGGGGCATTGCATTTAGGTTTTTTTTTTTTTTTTACTATACCATCTGTACTCTCTTTGTATTTCTCATGCTTAAGTAAAGAGCAATAGTATGCTAGAATCCTATGCAAAGTGTCTGCATTTTATGCATTATACCTACCATGTGCCCCTTGAATTGCTAAACCAGAAGACACTCTCCTTCAGGTAGTGTTCTGGGAGATGACGTGTTTAAGCTATGGCTAGAGTCTGAGGGCTCCGCACTGTTTGGAGGGGCTGGTTAGTGGGCTGAATGGTCTAAATGCTTAGGAGGGTGTGGTAGATGGAGGATCTTCACTCAAGTGTGTTCCTAGAGACCCCCAAGATAGGGATAACGCCTAAAGTCTAATTTTTAGTTTTGCAAAATTTAATTAGGTTCCTTTTAAAATACCTTTTATCTCTGTTATAGTCCATTTTAAAAGAAACCAAACAATGGTCAAAGTGGTTTTAATATTTGCTGCCTTTGTATTTAAAAAATGATTTTGTCTGCTGGCCGGTGAAATGATTGTTAACCTAACAACATATTCTAGTGTGTGTTTGAGTACTATACTGTGAACCTTTTTCTGTTCAGTAACAGTGTGCTATTTATTACAGGATGATGTGATGATGCCACAGAGGGTGAGACTGCAGCATGAAGCTGCCATTCAGCACCCAAATAGTGTGAGTACTACTTTCACTCTCATTTAAAAAAAAAACAAAAAAAACCCCCAAAACCATAAAACTGTGTGGCTAGATATATTTCTTTAAAAGGATGGGAAAATTTCATGGGGCTAGTGGTGGCTAAGCATTCTCAACATACAGTTTTCCTTTAGCTAGAGCCTTGTATGTAGTAATTACTTTGAATTTTTTTCTTATGCTTGTTTGCTGTTAGGCAAACCAAACCCCTTTTTTGACAGTAATATACTAGTTTCAAATAGGTTAGAAAGGTTTCTCCAAACCAGTATTAGAATAGAATGTTATTTAAACTAGAACACTTTTTAATGTAGCACACTATGTAATATGAAAAACTACAAAGGAACATTTACAACAATGATTTAAACAACTGTGGTTAATGTTTATACATCCTTAAACAATTGGAATGTATGGTTTATTGTATAAATTGTTGCAGAAACCTATAATTAAATTGACATTTGTTTTTTTCCCAATACTGGCTCTAAAATAAAGTAGTTGTCTGTAGAATAACTGTTCTTTATTCCTGTGATATAAATGTGTTTATTCAGTGAAATTAAGGTTTTATGAACAGTGTGGTTGTTAGAAGCATAGTGTTAAGTGTATTTCAATAGCTAGGACCAGCAGTAGAGGGCCATTTGAAGTTCTTATATATGTTCCACTTACCTTCCTGAAGATTATAAACTTGATGAACATGTTGATGTGTAATATCAATTTTATTTGTCCATATGTGGTTGACATGAAGAATTCTGCCTCTAAAAACTAGTTGTATCGCTGTCAAAAATATTTGGTAAAAATAGATTTCACAGTCCAATAAACCTCCCAAGAGAAAATGTTAAAGCTTTACAAGGGAGTGTTCAAGGGATTTCTGTAAAGCAAAGGTCAATTGACTTTATCTGTCAAAAAGGTATTTACTATAGGAGTTCTGGGAACAAAATAGACATTCTTAAAATTAGCACTCTGAGGTGAGAAAAATAATCACCTTTGAACTTTCCCTCCCAAACACACTTAGTCCAGAATAGAGAGCATTGTGGTTCTTTCAGTTAAGGAATGTCTGCTAAACAACCTGTTGTTCAGTGTTGGGATGTGCACCTGCTCTTCTCCACACCTGTGTGTTCCAAAGCTTCATGCTGTTAGCTTTCTTGTGAAATACGATATTGCTTTCTATATAATTTATGGGATAGGTGGGACTGCTATTGAGTAGTAGTTTGTACTACAAGCATACTTGAATAGAGGTAAGTGGAAGATTGTGGGGGGGATTTGTGTTCTGATATGTAGACATCAATATCATTTTATATTAAGATACCAGAAATTGAAGGGTAAGTGACACTTGTAAATTTGTTCTGGGCAAACACTTATGAGAACTGTCCTGATCCTCTACTGAATAGACTTATGCGTGTTTAGACGTTGATCTTTAACAACATGATTACTGCTAAATAGTAGCTTGTAACCTAATTGTTTTTATAAGCACAACACAAATTAGGAAAATAATTCACATCAAGAAAAATCAGTATCTGAAAGCATCAAAGTCTCTACAGTATGGAGGTGCAACAGTTCTCAAAAATGAGTTGGAACAGAAGCGACAGGGCTTTTCTCATTTCTGGTCCTTTCCACTCCCCACCCACTTGCTCTTAGGGCTGGTCTACACTAGCCCCGAAGTTCGAAGTAAGATACGCAACTTCAGCTACGTGAATAACGTAGCTGAAGTCGAAGTATCTTATTTCGAACTTAAAAGTACTTACCCCTGGTCCACACGGCAGCACGCAGGCTCCCCCGTCGACTCCGCCTGCTCCGTTCGCAGAGCAGGATTACCGGCATTGACGGGGGAGCACTTCCTGGTTTGATTTATCGCGTCTAGACAAGATGCGATAAATTGAACCCAGAAGATCGATCCGACGCCTCCGACGCTGCGGGTAAGTGTAGACCTACCCTTAGAGATTAGTATCTAGCAAGTAGACTCTGCTCTCGCTCCCCCGAGGCTGGTGTACAATCTGGACAGGGGAGTAAAAGGGCTTTGCTAACCAATGTTTCCATGGCTGAGCAAGGGCTGTTAATAGTGCCAATGTCAGTCATAGCCTGTCTTTGTAGCACAGTTACTTGCCTTTTCTCAAATGTGTGTATGGTATACTTGACATTACTTATCAGGTGGCAAAACTGAATATATTGTTATCATTTTTACTTCCTCAGCAAGATTTGCAAAGTAGTTTCCAGCTCTAAAAACAAAAATTTGCCTAATGCTGTAGTTTGGATTTAGATCAAAAGTTGTAATGCCTAAAGCCATTTTTACACAATATTATCTCACTATATGAATGTGAGTGAACTCCAGCTTGGTTGGTTATATGCATCTTTGATGATTGATGTAACCTTCAAGTAGCTAGTAGATTGGGTGAATTAGAGTAATGCATTAGTTCATAGTACTGTTCATTTACCTCTGAGAAAACTGTAAACAAATATTGTTCAAGCATCAAATGAACTGAACAGAGTTGTCTGAGTTTAATTCCTTCAGGCATGACTCCACACTGCAACATTACCATGCACAATTTGGCAAAGCATCTTTGTTCAAAAGAGGCCCACGAACAACTGAGCTCAAAAGTGAATTCTTGTTTTTTATTCAGTGTTGGCAAATTTCAATGCATACATTTCTTCCTAATAGAAAATGTATTGTGTAGTAGATAAATGTGTGTTCATGTTTTGCTCTGTCTAATTTTGCTTGTCTGGACCTGTTGTGTAATAGTGATATATGTTAGTAAGGATGGGATTGGCACAAAGGAAAGATTTTTTTCATGACCTTGGACATGTCCTCACCTACTCCTTAGTCAGCAGTGTGCATGTACTTTGAATAATCCATGGCTGACTTAAAGCTCTCTCACCTACTGCAGCAACTTTTTTCATTCCTTATCTGTGGGTAGAATTACTGGATTCCATTGCTGCTGATGATAATCAGTTGAGCGTTGTAAAGGATGTTCACACTGCAGAAGAACCTCCATCTGGCTAGTTGTGGTGTAGCATCTCTCTCCCCTGCATGGCACTATATGCTGATGCTTGCTCCGTCGCTGCAGTGGCGTGTCTCCCTGTAACTTGGCCTTCTGACTAGGTCATGATTTAGTTGCCCCTTTCAAGATAACAAAAACCCAACATAAAACAGTCCAGTTTCTTGAGCCTCCCCATCTCCAGGCCCCTGGTCCTCACACCCTTGTCGTAGAGCTTTCCAATGTCCTTGTCCCATTCTCTGGACTCAGGCCACCTTCCCACTGTCTGTCTGGTAGGGGACCCTAGGCCCATACACTATACCAGATTTCAGCCCAGGGAACCTATAACCAGCAGCCAAGGTCCGCGCAGTCCTTCTCCTTGCTGCTGTTTCCCTTGTCTCCTACTTACCCAATCTTTCTCAGGCTTGCCCTTTCAAGCTTTCAAGCTTCTTAAGTTCCCTTTACTCTGTTCCTCCACAGAACATCTTCCAGGTCTCTCTGTCCCTGGCAGTCCAAATCTTGCTTTGTTTCCCTGGCTGTTTTCCAGCCTTCTCCAGTCAAGGTAGGGTCCCATGGCTTATTCTTCCCCTTGGGTTTCTGCCTCACCACCTCTCTGTTCCCAGGGAGTGACTGCAGCCACTCTCCCTGCAGCTCCTCTTCTGCTACAAACTTTGTCTCTTTATACTAATCAGCTTGCTCCTGCCCAGCTGAGCTTCATCATCAGTTAAGCCTGGCTCTGACTCCAGGTGCAGCCAGGTAATATAATTGGCCTCTCAGGCCCACATTAACCCATTCATGGCCTGTGTGGGGTACACACCCCTCACAAGTATCCATATCATTAATTTGATCCCACACCTGAGATTTCAAGTGAGAACTGAGGGTGAGTGAATGGAGGCAGGAAGGAAAGAGTATAAGAAGCTAACTGAATGCTGCTTCTTTGAAGATAATTAATATTAGAGCCAACTTAGTGATGTGCCAAGTAGATATTAATGTAAGATAGCATTTAAAAGCCCAACTTTCAATCTGGGTACAGTAGAACTTTGTTTAACTGAGCCTCCATTATCCAGCTCTCCATATTAACTGAACCACCAGTCGCCCGGGGCTGACCGCAGTGGGTACTCCCACTGCCCGGGGCTGACAGCGGAAACCCAGCTGCCCATTTTTCTGTTTATCCAGTATTTTGGTTATCCGATCTGACCCTGATCCCAATTAGATCAGATAATCGGGGTTCCACTGTATTTGTATGGCGCTCATCACTGTAGGATCTGATCTCATCTAATTGCTTAAAATATGATGGTGTTTTCTTCCTTTTTTTCCTGCCCCTAGAAGCAGGATTAGGATTTTTATGTTTTATTTTGTAATGAATGAATTTATGAGAATGAGCATACTATTGTGCGAAATACTGGGTGAACAGGTGGGGTTTACATTTTGCCCAGAATGCAGTAATATTAAGGGTCATTCTTATTTCATTTGGCAGTGAGTTCCATATTCTTGATGCAGCTCTTGTGCAGGTTCTGTCTTCTGCAAACACAAACCTATTCCTTTTGGTTGGCAATATCATTATTCTAGTGAAATTCAGCTGTTGTGGGGGGTCATGGCCATGGTCATGGATGGAGAGTTGTGCTCTCAGATAACCAGGATCAATTCTATGCAAGGTTTTGAAAATCAGAACAGTGACCTTGAACTGTGTACAGTGGGGAGCCAATCCAGAGAATGGTTTGTTGGGGTCATGTGTTCCTGCTGAATAGTCAAGCTGCTGCATTCTGAACAAGCTGGAACTGTCCCAGGGCAAGTAGTTCGCTTTCCAGATATAGAGCAGTGATTCTCAATCTTTGCTTTACTGTGACTGCGTGTTACAATAGAAAAAATATTCAATATCTCCCTGCCATAGTTTCAAGACCCTGTTCCCAATAGGCATGTAAAGAAAGGGAATCAAGTATCAGAGGGGTAGCCGTGTTAGTCTGGATCTGTAGAAGCGACAAAAAGTCCTGTGGCACCTTATAGACTAACCAGATGTATTGGAGCATAAGCTTTCGTGGGTGCATCTGAAGAAGTGGGTATTCACCCACAAGAGCTTATGCTCCAATACATCTGTTAGGGCTGGTCTGCACTGGGGGGGAGGGGGTGGATCGATGTAAGGTACGCAACTTCAGCTACGTGAATAACATAGCTGAAGTCGACATACCTCGCTCGACTTACCTCGCTGTGTGGACCCTGTAAAGTCAAAGTCTGGCGCTCCCCCGTCGACTCCGCTTACTCCTCGCGCCGAGCTGGATTACCGGAGTCGACGGGGAGCACTTCCAGGTTCGATTTATCGCGTCTAGATGAGATGCGATAAATTGATCCCCAGATCTATCGCTACCCGCCGAATCGGGCGGATAGTGTAGACTAGCCCTTAGTCAAGAAAGGGAATGAGGCCTTTTCTTTACTATGACTGCATGGTACAATAGAAAAAAGTTCCAGTACCTCCCTGACAGAGTTTCAAGACCCTGTTCCCACTAGCCACATAAAGAAAAGGAGGGACGTTGCAATCCCAAGGCTGAGATCCATGATATCAAGAATTGCATTAATTCAGTCCAGATGTTACAAATGTGTGAATCACTGTGGCCAGGTCTGCGTTCAATAGGCACCATTTTCTGGCCAGTCACAGATGGGTTGTTAGTGTCTTGCTGCTGTAGCTACTTGGCTATCCTAGTACTATGCTGAGTCTAGGGGAAAACCCAGGCTGTGACCAATATTACAGAGGAAATCTTTGATAAAAGTGATTGTTATGCAGGAGAAGAGTTCATCAAACCATTTTCCTCTTCCCACTAGCAGTTCATTCTCATCCAGATTCATCTTCAGCCAGTTGCTCTTCATTCAGCTGAAGATCTCCAAAAGGCACTCAGAAAGCATTGGAGATGTTAGTGTTTTCATTTGATATAAAGGCGATATAGAACTGGGTGTTGTAAATATACCTCTGTTTTGGGTAATGTCTTTCACCAGCTCTCCCAATGGCTTCATGAAGGGGAGGAAGATTTGAGGCTTGCGGGACCCCACATCTGTGGCAAGGGCGCAGAAGTCTGGAGGGGCATTTCTTTTCACTATAGACTACATTTAGAGCCCAAACAGAAGAGTTTGGTGGCTTCAAAAAGACTAGGTGACAGACTTGGCATAGCAGTTCATTGGTCCCCTGAAAGCATTTTGATTCTCCTTAACTGGTCCCAATTAGAAAACCAAAACACTTCTGACAACTTGATATACTTAAGAATTCCTGAAGTGTATTAAAAAAAATTAGCAGCCTTGTTGACCGACTGATCTCATGGACTAAAGATTGAATGGGCAAGAAGACTGCACTTCTTTTGCACTGCTAGAGAGATGTGAAATAAGCAGCAGGAGAGCTGCATTTGTCTTATTGCTACATCCATTTAATCTGAGATGGACAAGATTCCAAGCATTTGGAAACTGTCATGATATTATCCTAATGCTACAATCACACAGTAGAATATTGAGCAGTACCAAAGAAACTTTCTCAGTGCAGCCTTCTGCTCAGCAGCTGTGCCACAGTGTATCGGCTGAATGTGCTATAACCTCCTTCCATTTGCTTCTGTTGTTATTGCAAGTTAATTGGAATGGAGTCAAGAGATTGTTTTAACTGCCTTGGGCCAGGCAGACAGCTTCATGGTGAAATGGAGTGTGAGATAAAAATTAGTAGACAAGCAGAGAGTCAGGCCACCTGATTTGCTGACAGCAAATAGTAATAATCTTGGGGCATTTGCAGCCAAGAACCTCAATTTTTAATGATTGCATTCCACACGCCAACAGTTCGGTCACCCGCATGTATGTCTGAAAGGCTTTTGTTTGCTGTATCATATTATTACTACTCTAGTGCTAAAGTAGGGCAGTAAATACAGAGTGCCATTTAAGATGCTTCTGTCTGCCCTTCAAACCACACACTACACCTCATCCATATACTTTGTCTTGGGAGCTGAGGCGGTAATTACATAGTCTGGTAATTACATTACTCTTAGCCCTGGTCTACACTACGAGTTTAGGTCGAATTTATTAGCGTTATGTCGATTGATCCGTGCACCCGTCCACATGATGAAGCCCTTAACATCGACTTCTAGGGCTCTTAAAATCGATCTTACCACTCCACCCCCAACGAGGGGATTAGCGCTTAAAGCGATATTGCCGAATCGATGTAGGCTTAGTGAGGACGCAATTCGACGGTATTGGCCTCCTGGATCTATCCCACAGTGCAACATTTGACCGCTCTGGACAGCAGTCTGAGCTCGAATGCTCCGCCCAGGTAGACAGGAAAAGCCCCGCGAACTTTTGAATTTCATTTCCTGTTTGGCCAGTGTGGTGAGCTGCAGGTGAGCGCAGATCTCATCAGCAGAGGTGACCATGATGGAGTCCCAGAACCGAAGATGAGCTCCAGCATGGACCGAGCGTGAGGTACGCGATCTGATCGCTGTATGGGGAGACGAAACCGTGCTAGCAGAGCTACGGTCCAAAAGAAGAAACGCCAATACATATGCCAAAGTCTCCAAGGGCATGCAGGACAGAGGCTACAACAGGGACGCGCAACAGTGCCGCGTGAAAATTAAGGAGCTCAGGCAAGCCTACCAAAAAAGTAGAGATGCAAACAGCCGCTCTGGGTCAGAGCCCCAGACATGCGGCTTCTATGATGAGCTGCATGCCATTCTAGGAGGTGCAGCCAGCACTGACCCACCCATGTGGTATGACTCCGTATGTGGATCATCAGAAACCACAGAGGAGCATGATGATGATAATGATGCTGAAAATAGCGCCCAGACACAGCAAGGAAGCGGAGAAGCCCTTTTCCCCGACAGCCAGGAACTCTTTGTCACCCTGGAGCCAGTACCCTACGAACCCACCCAAGGCGTGCTTGATGCAGGAGAAGGGACCTCTGGTGAGTGTACCTCTGTTAAATTAATACATGTTTTATAAGCAAGCGTGTTTAATGATTAATTCGCGGCCAGTACAGCTACAGCTACTGGAAAAGTCTGTTAACATGTTTGGGGATGGAGCAGAAATCCTCCGGGGACATCTCCAGAAAGATCTTCTGGATGTACTCCCAAAGCCTGTGCAAAAGGTTTCTGGGAGGGCAGCCTTATCCTGTGCTCCGTGGTAACACACTCTACCACGCCAGGCCAGTAGCACGTAGTCTGGAATCATTGCTTTGCAAAGCATGGCGGCGTATGGTCCCGGTGTTTGCTGGCATTCAAGCAACATCCGTTCTTTATCTGTCTGTGTTATCCTCAGAAGAGTGATATCATTCATGGTCACCTGGTTGAAATAGGGGAATTTTATTAGGGGGGTATTCAGAGGGGCTCCGTCCCTGCTGGGCTGTTTGCCTGTGGCTGAACGGAAATCTTCCCCGCTGTGACCCACGCGGTGGGGGGAGGGGGAACAGCGAACATCTTGGATGTGTGTCTGTGTGTGTGTGTGTGTGTGTGGGGGGGGGTGTCGATTAGGTTCGCGCTGCACGTTAACCCGAAAACCGCCGCCCCTCCCTTTTCAATTGCCAACCAGTTTTAAATTGCCAGCCCAAAGGCTGTTTGTTATGGGAAATGAGGGGGTTGCTGTTTGAAAACATTCCCACATGTTATGAAGGTTAAAGAAGCCTATAGACTGTGGCTTACCATGGCTGCGTGCAAGCCGAATTCTGTTGCCCGCCGGACCTGCTTGTGTGATCTCTCACACCAAACCGGCATACCCTCAATATAACAGGCAAAGTGCAACCTTGGACCAAATGCACATGTGATATGTAATGTTTGGAGCATTGTTCTTTAATATGTGTCTTTTAAACTACTCCTCTCCCGTTTGTTTCCTCCCGCAGCTGCAAATGTTTCAACGCCACCCCTTTCATCACCGTCCCAGAGGCTAGCGAAGATTAGAAGTAAAAAAAAAAGGAATCGAGACGATATGTTCTCAGAACTCATGGAATCCTCCCACACTGAAGCTGCCTAGCAGAATGCGTGGAGGCAGACACTGTCGGAGTCCAGGAAGGCAGAATTTGATCGCGCGGACAGGTGGCGTGCTGAAGACAATGACTGGCGGGATGAAGAGAGACAGCGGTGGGATGAAGAGAGTAGGTGGCGTCAGCGTGCAGAGAGAAGACAGGATGCAATTCTGAGGCTACTGGAGGATCAAACGGAAATCCTCCGGCTTATGGCTGAGGAAAGGCATAGGGTTCAGGAAAGGCTGCCTGAGCCTAGACCGCCGCTACAGCCCCTGTGTAACCAACAGCCCTCCTTCCCGAGTCCCATAACCTCATTCCCGAGACGCCCAAGAACGCGTTTGGGTGGCCTCCGTGCACCCAACCACTCAAGCCAAGAGAACAGTCCAAGCAAGAAAGGGCTGGCATTCAATAAGTTTTAAAGTGCTGTGTGTCCTTGTCCTTCCCTCATCGCCTCCTCCACCACCCATCCTGGTGCTTCCCTTCCTCCACCACCTATCCCGGGAGACTGTGGCAGTTACCCCCATAGTTCCCCCTCTTTGTTTTACGAATTAATAAAGAATGCATGATTTTTAAGCAACAGTGACTTTATTTCCTCTGCAAGCGGTGACCGAGGGGGGGAGGGCAGGGCGGTTTGGGTAAAGGGAAGTAGAGTAAATGAAGGGGCGGGGCTTTTCATTACTGGGGAAAAACAGAACTTTCACACAGCATCCTGGCCATTCATGAAACTGGTTTTCAAAGCTTCCCTGATGCGCAACGCACCCTGCTGTACTCTTGTAATAGCCCTGGTGTCTGGCTGCACATAACCAGTGGCCAGGCGATTTGCCTCAACCTCCTACCCCGCCATAAACGTCTCCCCCTTACTCTCACAGATATTGTGGAGTGCACAGCAAGCAGTAATAATAATGGGAATATTGTTTTCGCTGAGATCTAACCTAGTCAATAAACTTCGCCAGCGAGCTTTTAAACGCCCAAATGCACATTCCACCACCATTCTGCACTTGCTCAGCCTATAGTTGAAAAGGTCCTGACTACTGTCCAGGCTACCTGTGTATGGCTTCATGAGCCATGGCATTAAGGGGTAGGCTGGGTCCCCAAGGATAACTATAGGCATCTCAACATCCCCAACGGTTATTTTCTGGTGTGGGAAGAAAGTCCCTTGCTGCAGCAGGCGAAACAGACCAGAGTTCCTGAAGATGCGAGCGTCATGTACCTTTCCCGGCCGTCCCACGTTGATGTTGGTGAAACGTCCCTTATGATCCACCAGTGCTTGCAGCACTATTGAAAAGTAACCCTTTCGGTTTATGTACTCGCTGGCTTGGTGGTCCGATGCCAAGATAGGGATATGGGTTCCGTCTATCGCCCCTCCACAGTTCGGGAACCCCATTGCTGCAAAGCCATCCAGTATGAGCTGCACATTTCCCAGACTCACAACCCTTGGTACCAGCAGCTTGGTGATCGCCCTGGCTACTTGCATCACAACAGCCCCCACTGTAGATTTTCCCACTCCGAATTGATTCGCGACTGACCGGTAGCTGTCTGGCGTTGCAAGCTTCCACAGGGCTATCGCCAGTCGCTTCTCTACTGTGAGGGTTGCTCTCATCTTGGTGTTCTGGCGCTTCAGGGCAGGGGAAAGCAACTCACAAAGTTCCATGAAAGTGCCCTTACGCATGTGAAAGTTTCGCAGCCACTGGGATTCATCCCAGACCTGCAGCACTATGTGGTCCCACCAGTCTGTGCTTGTTTCCCGGGCCCAGAATCGGTGTTCCACTGTATCAACAAGCCCCATTACCACCATGATGTCCACCTTGCGGGGGGGCCTTTTTTGAGAGAGGTCTGTGTCCATGTCCTCATCACTGTCCTCAGGGCGCTGCTGTCGCCTCCTCACCTCCTGTAGCTGTAGCAGCTCCTGGTTCTCGTTCTCCATATACACCTGGACAATGCGCGTGGTGTTCATAACGGCGAGAACAGCCGCGGTGATCTGATCGTGCTCCATGCTTTCCCTGGTATGCTGTTTGCAGGACAGTAGAGTGGGAGCAGAAGCGGTGGGTGGATAACAATGGTGTCAGCAATATGGCGCCCGCATGAAAAAAGGCGCGAAAGGATTTTTGGCTCCCCCCTCAGTTGCTTTCACGGAGGGAGGGGGGAGCAAGGGTTAGGCTCATTTCCTTCTAGCAGCAGATGGTACAATATGCGGTGAGCAAGGGTTAGGCGCCTTCCCTTCTAGCAGCAGATGGTACAATATGCTTGATATCCATCATCATCTCCTGGTCCCCTCAAGGATTGAACTCGCAACCCCGGGTTTAGCGGGCCAACGCTCAGACCGCTGAGCTATCCCTCTGCCCATATTATAGCATGACTGAATCCCCACTAGACCTAATGTCCAGGAGTACGCTGGAGATGTACGGTAATTGTGAGCTGAGCAGGCTTCCGTAGCAAACACGGAAACCCCGGAAAAAAGGCGCGAAAAATATTGCTTTCACGGAGGGAGGGAGGGACGTTTGATGGCTTGACGACATGTACCCAGAACCACCAGCGACAATGTTTTCTGCCCCATCAGGCTTTGGGATTGCAACCCAGAATTCCAATGGGCGGCGGAGACTGCGGGAACTGTGGGATAGCTACCCGCAATGCAATGCTCTGAAAGTCGATGCTAGCCCCGCTACTGTGGACACAGTCAATCGACCTCATGGTCTTAATGCTCTTTAGTGGGGACACACACAATTGATTCCATAAATTCGGGTTTTAAAATACCGACTTCTATGAATTCGACCTAATTCTGTAGTGTAGACGTACCCTTAGACATGGATTTGCTCTAACAGTTTTCTGAACAAGGTAGCTTTGATGCAGTGTGGTTAGAGCTGGCAAAATTGAGAATTTGTCTACCATAGCTATGTCCTGTTTTTAAAAAATATCCTTCTCCTGTTTGTTCTTAATACTGAGTTGGAACCAAGAACAGCTTTAGAATATGTGACCATATTAAGTTCCACACAGCTGGAGACTCATTTGAAAATTGAAGTCACACTTCTTCTTACTGGAAAGCATATAAAATGGCAGTTTATTAGATGTTTCAGTGTTTTATTGGAGTTACAAGACTTAAGTTAAACTTACTAAAAAACTTGAATAGTTTGAAATCTAAACATTTTGATCAACTTCTGTTCAACATGCTTGGATTACAGTATGTCCTAAAATAGGAGCACCACTTGTCTCTATTTTGTGTGAAATGGCTTAAAAGCTTAGACCAGTTCTGATTTATTGAGGTAGCATGGTCCAGTGGATAGGGACCTAGACTAGAAATCAGTAGATGTAAGTTCTGTTCCCAGCTCTGTGACAGATCTTCTGTGTAACCTTAGGTGACAAGGTGGATGAGGTAATATCTTTTATTGGACCAACTTGGGTTGGTGAAAGAGACACATTTTCAGGCTACACGGTGCTCTTTGTCAGGTCACAACAACCTTATAAATAACCTTAGGTGAGTCATTTCATCATTTTGTGACTCAGTTGGCTTATCTGTAATATGAGGATAAGTATAATTATCCCCATTTGAAGACCGTTTTGAGATCTATGAATGAGATGTGCCGCATAGGTGCTAAGACAAGAGTTATGGTAATACCAAACTGCATATGCAACTTCCATTGAATTTCAGGGTGGTTATCTAATTTTGGTTGTCAAAACATAATTGCCCTACCTTGAACAGGAGAAACACCATAGGCTGCATGCAAATTGATATACAAGATATAGTTCATGCTTACCATGGACAAATTACAGTAGAACCTCATACTTATGGACGGGGGGGAGGGATAGCTCAGTGGTTTGAGCATTGGCCTGCTAAACCCAGGGTTGTGAGTTCAATCCTTGAGGGGGCCATTTAGGGATCTGGGGCAACAATTGGGGATTGGTCCTGCTTTGAGCAGGGGGTTGGACTAGATGACCTCCTAAGGTCCCTTCCAACCCTGATATTCTATGATTCTATGACATCTCGGTAATGGAGGTTGTCCGTAACTCTGAACAAAGTGCAGTTTGGCCTCCAGATCCAACAGCTGACACTCTATGCCAGACTTCAGCAGCCCCTGAGCTCTCTACTCAGCCCTGGCATAAGTTTGCAAGCTTGTCCCCCTCCTGGCAGGGGTGTGTGAAAACAGCGTGTCCCCCCCTCCTGGGGGAGGGGGTAAAAAGAGCACGTCCCCCTCTCAGCACGGGGGAAGGAGGAGAGAGAGGAGAAGGAGGGGTGAAAGTGGTGCAGACCCCAGCGCTGCTTCTGCTGTGCTGGCTGGCTCTGGCTGCCTTGGGTTGGCAGCCTCAGCGTCTTTCTGTAAGTGGTTGCCTTGCACATGGGGGTGGAGACAGGCAGCCCAGATGTGCCTACCTTTAAGATGCAATACAGGCACAGTACAGTATTCGTTTTTTGGCAGGGGGAGGGGAGGCTTCACTGCTGCTGCCAGAGAGGTTACTTCTGTTTTCACATGGTGTCCGGGTGACTGGTCAGTCCGTAACTCTGGTTTTTGTATCTTTAAGGTTCTGCAGTAATGTGTTTATCGGATAGCTACCATGACTATATTGTAATGTGGTTGACTTTTAAAAATCATGTAAAAGAAAAATTTTCAAATACTACTCGATCAAAGGATTGTTTCAGCCTTTCATTTTGGAAATCAATAGATGAACTTCAATATTTTGTATCTGACAATATACCTGTAACAAACGGTATCCTGTATACCATCTGATTCTTTCCATCTCTCCAATGGCCTTTACCATTCCTCATCTGTCATTATATAAGTAATGTATCAGAGGGGTAGCTGTGTTAGTCTGTGTCCACAAAAACAACGAGGAGTCTGGTGGCACCTTAAGGACTCGTCGTTATATAAGTAATGAGACATCAGTTTACTCCAAGCCCGATTTCCTTATTCCCAAGCAGTTACTCACTTTTCTGTGCCCTAGGTAAGCCAGATATCTCTTTTGTTTGGCTTAAATGAAAGAATGCAGTGTCTTATGAATAACTTTACAGAAATTAAAAATGGAAGATAGATAAAAATAATTAAGTCTATGCAAATACTATGAAAAGCATTGCTAGAGTTCCATTAAGCATAGTTATGGAGTACTGAAATATTATCTGCATTTTCAGCATGGTAGAAAAGTCCTTACTCTCCTAACTCCTAAACTTGTCCCTCCTTTCTGTGCCACAAAATGTTTGGCTGTGAGTAAACTTCCCTCATTTGTAACTCTCTTTTTTTTTTTTTTTTTTTTTTTAAATTGAAGTCCAAATATCCCAGGTCTCCCCTGGCACTTAATATTATGTCATCCTCTAGTCAAGGCATACACATCAGCAGATTTTCTTTTTGCAAACTCTGTTTAGAAACAAACACAATTATAAATCTTCATGGGCTAAACCATGAGGTAATCTTTGTTTCCATTTGAATTACTCTGTCAACTGCCCTTTTGTCTCCCCTCCTCAGCATGTTTGAGACAGACCTGAACATGTTATCTGGACATGTCCTGGCAGGCACTGATGTAAAGTAACATACTAAAAATTAAGACTTATTCATATAATAGATATTGAATAGAAATGAGCTAGATAATAAAAGGGCTTGAAAAAACCCACTTGTCTGCTTAACCAGGGTGAGCAGAAACTTTGTCCAAGTGAATGGACTAAGTGGACCTGATGAGAAGAAAGTAGCAGAATGGCAGGAGTCAGTGTTTTTTTGCAGGAAGGGAGGAGCAGTGATGCAGCTACCACTTAAAGAGGCAGGGGCGAGAGAGGGAGAAGCAGAGTGGCTAAAGCCTCTGTTTTTCCATGGAGGGGCTCTGTAAAGAGCAGTATGATCTGTTATTCGCCTATTTAGGAAAAGGAGAAAGAGCCCAGAATCCATTGATAGGACTGTGGGGCAAGCTCATATTTCATTGATGAGGGGAGGAGAGCACAAAATTCATTTATTTTAGCAGGAGAATCCCAGATTTTACTAACTGGGGTGTCAGTAAGTGGATGTCAGAATCTCTCTTCCTCTTTCCACCAAAGCAGAGCTAATGTTCAGGTGGAGCAGTAAATACCGAATTGATCACAAGGATGAACATGAGTTCCCAAAATGTGAGAAGAAAAAATGTTAGATATGCTGCTATTCTAGAAACTTGTGGAAGGGGCAAAAACACATTCAAATGCTGATAGAGAATGAGACTAAGATTGAAAATATGCACATTTCTCAGCTTGCAGAAAATCCTGTTTTCATGCTTAATACACTGAAAAGTATTACTCAAGAATAGCTAATTTGTATGAAAATGTTGCCCAGTAATGATGCCAAGGGCAAATGTATAAATATAGGAATCAGATGAGTAAGTGCCAGCCCTCAAGGTAACTTTAAGTGATGCAACTCATTTTTCCAACACTTCAATTAAAAAAAAAAGAAAAGAAAATTCTATAAGTTGCTTGTTTGAACCAGTACTCTCCCTTTTCTACCTTAAACTAGAGATGCACATTATCCCTTGTGAAACTGGAAAGTTTCCCAAATTGTTTATCAGGGTGTAGGATGAAAGCTGTTTGTACTGAAGCCACACTTTTCAAGATACTATCAAATCTGAGCTACACAGAGTTTGAATGCAGTATGCATTTAAAAAACATTATCGGTAGTGTAAACTGTGTGCTTTCTGGCTATTTCAGAGATTATGGCTTGGTGCACTCTGAAAAAGTTTTACACCCAGTATAACTATATCAGTTATGGGTGTGAATTTTTTAGGCAGTAATTATGCCAATGCAAATGCCGCAGTTATACCAGTATTGCTTATTTCACTTACTGAACCAGACTAAGCTATATTGGTATAAGCACTTTTATAATGATATAACTGCAGCCTGGTCTACACTTAAGTTTTTCTGGCATAGTTGTGTGGGTTAGTTGTGTGCAGAAAAACCACACTCCTACCCAACATAGCTAAGCCAGCAAAAGCCCCAGTGTAGATGCAGTTATAGTGGCAAAAAGTTATTTTGCTGGAATAGCTTATTTCATTTGGAGAATTGTATAAACTGGCAAATAAACTCTTTTCCTGGTAAAATTGGTCTCCACTAGGAAGGTTTTCCTGGCTAGCTATACAGTACTGGCAAACTCTTTCTAGTGTAGAGAAGGCCTGCATCCAGACTAGGTTTTAGAGGTGGTACTAGCCCATTGGGGCCCTAAGCAGGAATATTTGGAGGGCCCTCCTTACCCCGACCCACTCCCTAAAATACTAATTTCATTATTTCCACAAATCAGAAAACAGCAACATAATACATACTAACACACTTGTTAAAAAGTCCATGTTAAATAAGATAAATGGTAATACTAAATTGGGGTCCCCTGGAGCTGCTTGTGGCTCTAAGCAATTGCTTAGGGCATGGCTACAATTGCAGATGTAGATTGCTTTGAGTTAAACCAGCCTTCGAGAGCGCGGTAGGGAAAGTGCTGCAGTCTGTCCACACTGACAGCTGCAAGCGCGCTGGCGTGGCCACATTTGCGGCATTTGCAGCGGCATTGGGAGTGGTGCATTATGGGCAGCTATCCCACAGAGCACCTCCTCCCATTCTGATGCTTGTGGGAAGGGGGAAGGGGGACAGGTGTATTCTGGGTCCTGTCCCAATGCCCCGTGATGCATCGGTTCACATCCCAGCAATCCTTGTGCTTCCGTCCACATTTGGCACCATCTTTAAACGTTTTTTATACTGTGAGCTCTGTCTTCCCTTTCGGTCTGTGGGAATGGATCCCGAACTGCTGAGGAATATGCTGATGAGTCTCGTTTAGCAGTCGAGTTACTCCTTAAGATCCAAACTGACCGTAAGGACTCCAACGATATCGACTCGAGTAACGCATATGACATGAGATTGCTTGTGGCATTCACGGACATGCTCATCACTGTGGAATGCTGCTTTTGAGCTCGGGAAACAAGCACTGAGTGGTGGGATTACGTCATCATGCAAGTCTGGGATGACGAGCAGTGGCTGCAGAACTTTTGGATGAGAAAAGCCACTTTCATGGGACTGTGTGCTGAGCTCGCCCCCACCCTGCGGCGCAAGGACCCGAGATTGAGAGCTGCCCCGCCGGTGGAGAAGCGGGTGGCTATTGCAATCTGGAAGCTGGCAACTCCAAACAGCTACCGATCAGTCTCTAACTAGTTTGGAGTGGGAAAGTCGACCGTTGGAATCGTGTTGATGCAAGTTTGCAGGGCCATTAATCGCATCCTGCTCAGAAGAACCGTGACTCTGGGTAACGTGCATGACATTGTGGCTGGCTTTGCACAAATGGGTTTCCCTAACTGCAGAGGGTTGATAGATGGGATGCATATTCCAATTCTGGCACCAGCCCACCTAGTCTCCGAGTACATTAATTGGAAGGGGTATTTCTCTCTGGTTCTCTAGGCACTTGTGGATCACCGTGGACGTTTCATTGACATTAATGCAGGCTGGTCCGGAAAGGTGCATGACGCACACATCTTTCAGAACACAGACCTGTTCAGGAAGCTGCAAGCTGGAACTTTCTTCCCAGACCAGAAGATCACCGCAGAGGAAGTCGAAATGCCCGTTGTGATCCTTGGAGACCCCGCTTACCCTTTAATGCTGTGTCTCATGAAACCCTACACAGGGAGCCTTGACAGCAGCAAGGAGTGGTTCAACAACAGGCTGAGTTGGTGCAGAATGACTGTGGAGTGTGCTTTTGGCTGTTTAAAGGGACGCTGGCGCTCTCTGTATGGGAAGCTGGACCTGGCCGATGACAGCATCCCTGCGGTTATATCCGCGTGCTGTACCCTCCATAACATTTGTGAAGGGAAGGGGGAAAGATTCATTTAGGCATGGAACTCGGAGGTTCAACACCTGGAGGCTGAACTTGAACAGCCAGAGAGCAGGGCTATTAGAGGGGTCCAGCGCGGGGCTGCAAGGATAAGGGATGCCTTGAGGGAGCAATTTGAGGCTGAAAGCCACCAGTAATGTTTGGTACCCTGCACGGGAGTGAAGAGCAGTGGTTCCAATGTTAGTAGGAATCTGTGTTTGCTATGCTGACTTGCAGTGCCTGTTGCTTTCCTGGGCTAAGGTATCTTTTACTTTATGCAATAATAAAGAATGTTTTCAAAGCCAAACATTCCATTTATTTAAAATAAAATTCTTTTATTGAAAAGAAACACAACTGCTTGAGAAACAGAAAGGGCAAGGGGGTGCGTATGTCCTGTTATCATATTCAGCCTTCTGCCTGGAGTGCTGTGCAATGAGTGCTGCACTTCAGGCTGGCTATAATGCATGGTGATGGGGGTTGAATGCAGTGGGTAAGGGTCATAGTTTTCAGGGCTTGGTGGTGAAGCTACAGGTGTTGGAAGCAGCCGGTGGCGATAAGAACCAGGATGTTGCGGAAAGTGGGTTGGAGGTGACATGGGGCCACAAGGCAAAGAGTTTTGGGACAAGGACTGTGGGGTGGTGGAGGGTGGGCACGGTAGTGCTCCGCGTGCATGACTACAAGCGCCTGGATCGAGTCCGCTTGGCGGTCCATGATGCTTATCAGCTGATCCATGCTTTGGTGCCGGAGCTCCGTGCTTTTGTGCCGGCAATCCGCATTCTGCTGGTGAATCCTCCTTTCACTTTCCCTCCACTCCTGGTCTTTTAGATTCTCGTTAAGGGACTGCTGCATTACTTCATGCAGCATGTCTTCTTTGCTTCTACGTAGCCTCTTCCTAATTCTTTGGAGTCTTTCGGCTGGTGATAACACGGACGGCTGAGATCTCAAGGTTGCATCTGTAAAGGCAAAATGTAACACTTAACAGAGGCAGCATTGTTTATACCAGACAGAGCAATGATTCCCCCGTACTTAAGGGCAGGCACAGTCTACACAATAGCATAATTTGCCCATCCCAAAGCGAGTGTACATAACCCACGGGAGCCCCAAAATGATGAGTAAGCACAGGGTCAAGGTGGACTGATTGTTTCACGGCCGTACTGTCCTCTGGGTTTCTGTGCATTGGGGAGAGCCAACAGCTGCAGGGGGCACCTGTACTGAACACTGTCTCCACATTTTCCACAGGAGTTCGTCCTGGAAGATATCTCGCTGCTGAGGGTGACCTGTGAAGCAAGGGAGGGTCTTCTAATACAATGCGGCTTCTGCCCTGGCCCATATGCAGCTTGCCTGTGTGCAGCAATGGTCCCCCCACCCCTCATGGCACAGTGGCGCGGACATGTTAGCCTTACTGGGACGAGGACCACAGTGGTTCTCCCAACAAACCTGCGCAAGCGCATTGCCAAAGTTCTGGATGAGACCTTTGAGGAGATCACTGAGGCTAATTACCGCAATGTTAGAGAGCACATCAACGCCCTATTCTGCATCTAGGCATGCATGCATCTCTAACCCTCCTCGCCCCAAGAGCCCGCACTGAATAACTTCCTTTCCAAAATTAAAAGCCGCTTACTGGGAACCTCCTCTAGTGTTTGTGCTTCCCCAAGCACTAGCTGCCGCGACTGGCTACTTTCCTTCTGGCTTGAGAACAGCTCCTGGCTGCATGCATCTAGGAATTCTGGGGTGTCTTTCTCCTCCTCAGCACCCTCGCTCCCGCCTTCCTCCTCCTGTTGCCTTGTTGAACTAGCCTCTGAAGTGTCCATGGTGGTCCTCGGAGTGGAGGTGGGGTCACCCCCCAAGTATTGCATCCAGCTCTTTGTAGAAATGGCAGGTCGCGGAGGCACCACCGGAGTGGCTGTTTGCCTCGCGGGCTTTGCGGTACGCATTCCACAGCTCCTTCACTTTAACCCTGCACTGCAGTGCATCCCGGTCATGGCCCCTTTCCATCATGTCCCCTGAAATCTGCCTGAAGGTATCGTAATTCCTACGGCTGGAGCGCAGCTGGGACTGGACAGCTTTCTGCCCCCAAACACTGATGAGGTCCAGCACCTGGCCATTGCTCCATACTGGGGATCGCCTGGAACGTGGGCATGGTCACCTGGAAAGATTCACTGAGAGCACTCCACACCTGGCTGAGCAAACAGGAAGGGGATTTTCAAAATTCCCAGAGAATTTAAAGGGCGGGTCTGACAGTTGGTCACCTGAAGGTAGGGCAGTAGAGTTCAAAGTGATGACCAGCGTGGCTAGAACAGGCATTGTGGGACTCTTCTGGAGGCTGATCAGAGCACATTAACAGACCAGGGCATTCACGCTCTAGCCGTGGAGTCAGAGCACTCTACATGCCTTGCCAGTGTGGACGCATCGTGAGTTAGAGCGCACGGGGCTGCTTTAATGCTCTAACTCACAAATGTAGCTATGCACTTAGTCTGCTTATGCTAACACCATCACTGTTAAACTAGTGTAAACAAGTCCTTATATGACTTTCAAGCCATAAGGCTTTTTTTTTTTTTTTTGAAAAAATTCACACTGTCAGTTTGTGGTAATCTGAATTCAAACAACCTTTTTTTGCATTTCTAAAAAGTTGTCTCGGTTAGCATACTGGCTAATAGAACCTTAATTAAATGTACTTGATATTCAGTAATCGCTTCCGCTATACCTCAGAGACAGACCACACTTCTTTGACCCTTTTTCTCTTTATCCAGCCACACATATACTGAGAATGTTTCTTAAACTAAGGATATCCAGCATCATAAGTAATAAATAAATGTGTCTGACAAGGCAAATGAATATTAGAGATTTTAAATAATCTGTGAGGTTTCAGAAATCCTAATGCAGTTGATGGTTGGAGAATGAAGCAGTGGTTATGTAAATATGTTGTTCCAAAATGATGAGAGTGGAAAGCCATTAGAAACAGACTGATTCCTTTTTATATTCTGTAGGGTAGAGAAGGAAATACTCTCATTGATGATGAAAGCACTGTTCTTACGACCGCTTTAATCAATTTAGCATTTATTCATAAATCACTCTGGATATATCGTAGTTCAGTTGTGCCTTTGCTTTCCACTAAGCAGCTCCCTTATATATTCTTTTCAATTTAGTGTTTTTAAAAAACCACAGTAGATTTTATCTGTGGTTATATCATTATAAAAGTGCTTATACCAATATAGCTTATTCTGATTCAGTAAGTGAAATAAGCAATACTGGTATAACTGCGGCATTTGCATTGGCATAATTACTGTCTAAAAAATTCACACCCCTAACTGATATAGTTATACTGGGTGTAAAACAGTAGATTTTCGAAGCTATAATGTTAGCTTAAGTCTGTTCTACATTTAATCAAACATCACAAATTAAAAACATCTCTACTTATACAGCTTTGTAAGTAAATGTATATTCAGTACGGCCTCCACATGTCAATAACCACATATAACATGATATTTATGGATCCACAGTATGGTTGTTTTGTAGACTTTAATCATATTTTATACTTTATGCATAATAACTCCAGTCAGTGTTAAATGTTTGAAATTCAGTTTCTCTTTCTCATATGCCAGACAATTAGCCATGAAGAGTGTAGGTAATGTGATATCTTTTGCTGAAACAATGTGTGTGTAGTGTGTGTTTAGTACACACACGTGCGCGCGAGAGGAGAAACAGTAATACATATTTTTAATAATTAATTGTCTTGCCCCATTGCTCACTTGAGGGGCCTCCGATACCTTTTGCAACTGAGGGGTATATTGGTATTTTGCCAGGAACTCCAAAACCACATATAATTTGCATAAAATTGAGATTGCATTTGTCCTAGTTTTAACATAAGTATAGCCTTTAGATACTACTGGTCCCAGCATGCCACAGTCTATCTTGTTCTGAGTGAAGGCTTCTCTGGTCAAGTTAGTGAATTGCATTTTGAGATCTAAAGTCTCTGCAGCCTTTATGTGTGAAAGATTCATCCATTTGCTGAAATGTGTAACATGTCCTACATGATGCCAGCTTTTGCGATTTTACCGCAAATCTTGCAATATTAATATTTAGTTTGTTATTTTTAAAGTTTCACGTGGTCTCATGATTCCTGGCTTCAAAATCACAATTTTTCCTTTATTCAGGAATAACCTTCAGCTGAGCTGAAGCAAACCTGCCCTCAGTTGAGATGGCCACGGTTTCCATACAGTATTTGAATGCAGCTTGAAGCTGCCCCTAGTAAAGATGTCTGCCATCTCCCACTGTTTTTAATTGGGCAGAATCCACGCTGCCTGTCCAGAGTTAGGGACTGGATAGGGAACGTTGAGGCTGAAGAGGTGCATCAGGAGACGGAGTGCAGTGGTTGAGAGAAGGTGGAAGACTGACGAGGCTCAGGAAGGTAGTGAGTAGTTTCAGTGGAACAGAAAGTGGCAGAGGATATTTGTGAGCTATAGACAACTGTAAATGAGCAGGTGGTTGTAAGCAGTGGGGTGGGAACAGGAGACTATGGGAGAGTATCAAGGGAGAATAAAAATGGGTGTGTGTGTGTGTGTGTGTGTGCGGGGGAGAAACTGGGTAGGGAGGGAGATGGGAAAGATAATTAAACAGGTTAATGGTAAGGACGAGATGGAGAGAGAATGGCAGCTCCCCAGCCCTATAGTGAGGGTGGTTCTGGATGAGGAGGCAACAGGGAGGCCTTCATTTCTGCATGTGTATTTAACATTGAATTTGATCAATACAGGCTCTTTGAGGGCAGGCAGCTTTCCCCAAAAGGATTAAAGGCCAAAGGCCCTATATTCAATTGAAATGGAGAGGGGACAAGTAAAGGAAATATTTGGGAGAAGTTTAGTCTTGAGCAGTGGTTTGTTCAATTAGCCTTAATGTATGAGGGATCAAATCTGTTTAAAGATCTTGGTTAGATTATTACTGTGTGTAAGATTCTTATGGTTTCTGATTTATGGTATGAATATGGTGCCCAGCATATACTGAAATTCATAGACCAATTCAAGGCTCTCCTGAGTGCATTTTCTTTGGCTGTGTGTAAGGTTGCAAAATAAACCACTTTCAATCCTCCACTGCTGGAAAACAAACAATAGCTGAGTAGCAGAGGATGTAGCTGCAAGAATTTTGAAAAGTTTGAAATGTTACTGAGTAAGGAAATCTAATGGAGAGAGAGATTGGCAGCTGAAGCTTCTATTCCATACTGGCAGCTCTTACTCTGTGTATTAGGCCTGGTCTACACACAGATCTTGTACTGATATACTTTTTTTGGTTAGGGGTATGATTTTTGTTATTGAAGTAGTTCTACCAATACAATCCGCCTATTGTGGATGCAATTATACTCGTATAAAAGTGCTTTATGCCAGTGTAGCTGATTCCCCTTTCTATACTGGTATAGTTAAATCCATATGCCTATTGTTTTTAGCCAAGGATTTAGAGTAGAAACTGTGATAAATAGTAGCCCCCCCCCAAAAAAAAACCACAAACTTATTTAGAAATGTATCTGTTAATGACCACAGAATATTTTAGACTGGAGATGACTGAAAAATGAAAAACTAGTCCCCTGAAAAATTTCAGCTTTGATTTAGCATGATCTGAAATTGAACCATTTTTTGTCTTCAAAGTTTATCATGAATTTCCCCCCTCCCCCTTTATCGAAAAGGTTATTGAAAGTTCACATTTACTGTAAAGTGGAAACCTAAACTTCCCATAATGTATTTCCAGAGCAGAAAGGAGTTAAGGTAATTGGGCTGCCCACTTGGCAATTTGGGATACATTGTCTCTTCAGTTCTGTGTTGATCTGCCAGTGTTTACAGCAAGGGAGATTGAGGTTAGTGCCTGCTATGAAGAACTGGCAGCTTAGCTTTTACTCTTGGTTCATCTTTTTTTCTACAGAATTCAGGCTTTAGCATGCTTCTCTAGTACTTTTATAGGGAAGAATCATATTGAGAGCACCTGTGGTGATCCATAATTGCAAGTGTGCGCGCAAAATTGAGTATGTTAAAAATGACTTAGGGTTAACTGAAAACATCTCAGGAGTTCTGTAAATTCCTGTGGAGCCATGGGCTTTCCAAGGCTGGTTCTCATGCCCTGCCTTCCTCCAGTTCATATCTACTTAACTTCTACTGTAAAAAGGGCTGAGTGCAATGACATTTTAGTGTTAGTTCAGATGTATAGTGAAAACCATTGGGGATAATTATGCTCTTACCACTCAGAAAGATGTGAAGCAAGCCCTATATCATGAGCTATACCAATATGTTTGAGTAATCATATACAAAGAGAAGAGGAGTTTATCCACATTTATTTAAAGCTGTTGTTAGATCAAATTCCTAACTGCAACAAACAGAGATGCTGAAATAATCATATTCACAAGTAGGGATTGAGCTATTGTCACATTCTGGGGTGCAATCCAGACCAGCGAGAGGTTGTGTCATCACCTGCCCTGCAACCTGGGGTGCCTCACAATGCTTTTATTTTCGAGGCCCCAACTTGGGCTACTCACAAACAGCCAAACAACGTGCAAGTCCACCCTGAGTGTCTATGTATAGCTATAGCCCTGGTCCAGCTACTCTGATCCCAGCAGCCTGTCAGCAACATTCCAGTCACGCTCTGGCTTCCACCTGCCTTGGTTAGAACTTGCTGGATGACTCCAGTACACTCCCAGTCCTGAATTTTCACCAAAATATGTGTTCTGCACTGTTCAGCCCTTTCCTGGACGGTTCAGATATTAGAGGTCTGTTGCCCCTGTAAAGGGTCAATATTCAAGAGTTTGCTACTTTAATTGGAGTTACCAAACAGTTCAGTTCAAACCCTAAGACGGGATTAGTTTAGATTAAAAATAAAACAAATTTGTTTAACTACAAAGAGAGAGGTTTGAAGTGAGTACAAGTACACAGTATTAAAGTCAGAAATGGTTACAAGAGAAATAGCTAAACACTTTCTAGTAGCTAAAACTTAACAAGTTAGACTTGGTTCAAGGTAAATCCTTACCACCTATACCCAGCAACAGGACTGACCAAATTCTCAGGTCAGGATCTCCCCGCAGAGTCAAAGGGCTGGTTCCTTTGTCATCTTAGGTGAAAGAGAGAGAGAGAGAACCTGTGGTGTTTTTACCCTTCACTTTTATAGTCCAGTCACCTTTTGAAATGCATTTTCCTGAGTATCAGAGGGGTAGCCGTGTCAGTCTGGATCTGCAAGAGTGACAAAGAGTCCGGTAGCACCTTATAGAATAACAGATATATTGGCGCATAAGCTTTAATGGGCGAAGACTCCCTTCGTCAGACACATGTGGTGGAAATTTCCAGAGGCAGGTATAAATATGCAGGCCGGAATTAGGTTTGAGATAACAAGGTTAATGCAGTCAGGGAGGATGAGGTCCACTGCTAGCAGCTGATCTGGAGGTGTGAACACCAAGAGAGGAGAAAGTGCTTTTGTAGTTGGCTAGACATTCATAGTCTTTGTTTAATCCTGAGCTGATGATGTCAAATTTGCAAATAAACTGTAGCTCAGCAATTTCTCTTTGAAATCTGGTCTTGAAATTTTTTTGCTGCAGGATGGTTACCTTTAAATCTGCTATTGTGTGTCCAGGGAGATTGAAGTGTTCTCCCACAGGTTTTTGTATATTGCCATTCCTAATATCTGATTTGTGTCTATTTATCCTTTTACATAGGGACTGTCCAGTTTGGCCGATGTATATAGCAGGGGGGCATTGTTGGCACATGATGGCGTATATTACATTGGTAGACGTGCAGGTGAATGAACCAGTGATGGTGTGGCTGATCTGGTTAGGTCCTGTGATGGTGTTGCTGGTGTAGATATGTGGGCAGAGTTGGCATCGAGGTTTGTTGCATGAATTGGTTCCTGAGTTGGAGTTACTATGATGTGGTGTATAGTTGCTGGTGAGAATATGCTTCAGGTTGATGGGTTGTCTGTGGGCGAGGACTGGCCTGCCTCCTAAGGCCTGTGAAAGTGAGGGATTGTTGTCCAGGATAGGTTGGAGATCACTGATGATGCGTTGGAGGGGTTTTAGCTGGGGACTGTAGGTGATGGCCAGTGATGTTCCGTTGGTTTCTTTCTTGGGCTTGTCCTGCAGCAGGAGGCTTCTGGGTACACATCTGGCTCTGTTGATCTGTTTCCTTACTTCCTTGTGCGGGTATCGTAGTTTTAAGAATGCTTGGTGAAGATCTTGTAGGTGTTGGTCTCTGTTTGAGGGGTTGGAGCAAATGCGGTTGTACTTGGCTGTAGACAATGAACTGTGTGGTGTGTCTGGGATGGAAGCTGGAGACATGAAGGTAGGCATAGCGGTCGGTAGGCAAGTTTGTTTTTTTCCAGATACAGGCCAAACAAAACAACAAAAGAGAAAAAAGAAGGGAGTGGGTCGTAGAAATTTGGTGCATACATTTCTGGTGGATTCAGTCTCTGGTTAACAGATAAGATTTTGAAATTTTATCATCTCCATTCTGCTGCCAAATGCATTTTTAGTTCTGAAGTGACCTTTAGTTGCTCATAACTGTCAGTATATCATACTGGCAAAATAAGGGTCCATGTTGTTTTTTGCTAAAATGCAGATTGATCTGTTCCTGCCTCACCTTCGTTGCTAAAGAATGGCCACTTGACAGGTGATTGCCAATCAACTTTGATGGCACCTGGCTAGAGGCATTAGCTTGTACTTTGTGCTTGAGAAACCAGTTTACTCCGTCCCCAGACTTGTTGATAAGCGCATTGTAGTCATAATTTAGGCTTATGCTCATAACTCTTAATATGCACTTTGTACATACACAAGCATATTGATCAGTATGTTACTAGTTTTTTCAGTGATACCTCACAAGGCATATTTTGCACAAAGATTATTATAGTAGTGTGTAGGTGTGAATACAGAGGTGCTTTCAGTGACAGCTATAAAGTGTGGATCTGCATCCATACCTCACCAAAGTCTGGGATATTCATAATACGTGGTTTTGGTTCAGTCCCAGCTCTACAATCGTGAATACAAAGCGTTATTCAAACTGGTCTCAGAAGGGCAGCTAGTATGTGGAAATTTTAGAGCTTCCTTTAGTTTTTTGTTTGTTTGTTTTATCTTCAAGCAGTACTTCTGAAACTCATTTAATTTGCAATCCATGATAATCTAATGCAGCTTGCAATTTCATACTTCCCTATTGAGACTCATTGTATTGCCTCTTCAGTGATGTTACTTTTACCATGGTTCCACTAAATAAGTATGTGGTGTTCCTGATTCATTATTTATTTTTTTTGTAGTGCAACATTCTGTTTTTTAGACACACTTGAAGGCCAAATGCCCCACTGTGCACTTTTGAGTTACAATTTTATGGCTTACATTTTTTCACAAGGTTTCATCAAATTAGAGCCCGCAATTCAGTGTTTTTTAGTTTTTCATTTTTTGTTTCCTTTTTATTTACTGAAGATACGAAATCCTCATAATGGCTCATTATTATTTCTACTGTCAACTTAATTTTTAACAGAGACTTCTTTTAATTAAATCAAGGATTACCCCAAATTGAAAAAATCTGCAGAGTTGGGCATTGATTGGTCTTGAAAGACTTCTTAGAGGTCTCTGCTGCAACATTTTCTTATGAATTTGCAAATATCTTCAAATATTCACAGCAAGTATATTATCAGAAAATATCCACTTTTGCGTGTGTGTGTAAAATATGATACACTTATCATTGCTAAATACTGAAGGGTTGAACTGGAGACTACATGCTGTTGTTATGTGTGAAATGCTTGAGTTCATGTGGTGTTTTCCAATGAGTACTTGTTCTCCTATTGAAGTGGAAAGAAGAGGAACTGCAAGCAGTCCTCCCTTACCACCAAACCTAACTGTTGGAGGAGATTGTGAACTTGTTTTGTTGAATTTATTCCTTCCATTCATCTTTTTTTATTTAAATTGCATTAAGTGATGTTCAGTAGCAGTGATGTGTGACCTCCATTGATTGTATAAACAGATTTTAAATATGTTTCTAACTAGAATCTGAGTTCTAGTTGCCTAGTGAAGGCGCAGCCCAAAATGCTTGTAGTGTGTCACTGCAAAAGTCCCAATGCTCAGCTTTTTCAGCCTTACGTAGGTCTCTCTCTTTCTTCATTGGGTTCTGAGTATCTGTAGTTTTTGTTTCCTGCTGTCAATAACTGTATTTCCCCAATTTTTCATTTTAGAGTTTAGGTCATTTGTTTTACCTTGTATCTTTTATTCCTAGTACATCGAAGCCGTTAATGTTTCTGAATTAATTTTTTTTTTTTTTTTTTGGTAAATGGTTGTGTTAATGTTTCCTTTTAAGGTGTTTCATATTATACATAATGTACATTACTTAAATGATACAGAATTAGATTATGCATGAACAAAAGATGATTATTGACACAATTTTATTTATTTAATAGTGTTTTGCAAACAATTAATTCCCTTACATCCCATAGCACATCTGTGAAGAGGGCCATTAAGTAATATCTCGATTTTATGAAAGTGGAAACTTAGCCATCAAGACTTGCCCAAAAACATGCAGAGTCAGTAACAGAGCTGGAAACACGACTCACGAGTTCCTTCCTCTCAGACTTGTACTCAATGCATGAGGCTGTTTTAATTCTGCAACATATTTGAACAAATAACTCCCTCTTATCCTTATGTAATTTTTTTCTTAATCAACTGAAGCCAAATCTTATGTGTAGTAAAGTTGGTTCTGATCATTGTGCAGCTTTAATAAAACACAGAAATGGACCAATGGAGAAGTGCTGATTTACATCATCAAAGGATATGTCCCAATACAAAGAAATCATAAATGACAGCATCTTAGTTCTGTAATCATGCTAATTAACATAATTAAGTTTTAACCAATTTCTGGTTAAATTATAAATGTACATGTAAAGGCCTGCAGAAGACTTAGAGGTAATTATGTTTCATATGAAAATTGAGTGATCTGACTAGTTTATGCTGAGTCACAGCTGTGCTATTATAGTAAGGTAATTGTACAAGTTTTATATCATAAACTTATCTGAAAAGAGTTTATCATCCACCAAAAATTCCATTTGTCTGTCTGTATTTCTTTTTATAATGACACAGATCCACTTTATAATCACAATAAAACACATTGGGATGCTACTGGTCCTGAATCATAGTCCTCTGTCTTGAGCTTCCAGTCTGCATGGTAGAACTGTTGCACCATCATGCAGATTCTCATTGCTCACTTGAAGTCTGAACATTATCCTCATGCTTCTCCACCTGTCCAGCTGCTTATAGTTCCGTGTGCACCTAATCTTCACCTCTTCCTTACTGGACAAGATTATCATGTATAGATTGAGATTGTTACTAAAAATGCCCAGGAAGAGTTATACTACTATTCAAGTATCATCTCCAGCTCCTTCATTTCCATCTTATGTTTTTCCAAATGAATGCTGAAAACCATTGCATTATATACAGTAAAAAAACCACTATCTGCAACACGTTTATTAGTGAGCAATTTTTTTAATTCATTCTTTTGATTTAAAAACATTGTATGAGGTGGGGGTGGGAAAATGCAGATATCATTTGTGTAAGTAAACAAAGACTCAGTAGTAATTCAGAATGAGTAAGATAAGAAAATAAGGAAGGAAAAGGAAAAAGATATGATGGGTGTTCCCCACCCACTAACATTATAAAAGAAAATAACTATAGGAAATCCTTGGAACAAAACATCTGTAGTACATAAAATATGATATGGGTATAAATTGTGGGGAGAGAAAAAATATGTTTTTATTTTTATTCTTACTATTTTCGCTTTTTGCTTCACTAAATTCCAAAATCCTGTACGATAACTGGCAACTGCACATCAATAAAAGAAGTTCAGAACACTTGGAATACACCAAAAAGAACAGAAATAGGGTTTGAAGACAGTACAGAGATGACCCATTAGCCCACTAGGCTTTATTTTTCTCCCTCATATATCAAATATTAGCCAGAACCAGTCAATCCTGGATTTGAACATGTAGCATAAAAGGTAACCGCTATGGTCTTTCTAACCTTGAAAATTCCCTGCTGTTTGTATTAGAACATGAAATGAGAAGTTGTCTTGTGTGAACAAACATGCATCAGAAACTCTCTGCAGAGTAACACTGATGTATTCCTCTACATTATCTACATAATATGTGTTTACATTTGCCTAGTCTTACTCCCTATAAGACACACTAACCTGGGATCAGGCCTCATGATTGTGTTCATTAAATGCTACCTGCACCTACCTACCTGGCGTGTGATTGAGAGAGTTAATCATATACCCTTGTCGTAAATGTGCACAAATTTCCATTCTTATGTCTATTTTCAGGCTCAACACACCAGTACACGTTTTTCAGTTCATTACGCTACAAGCTTGGCACATACACTGTGGGAACTTTGCTCTTATATAAAAGCCCTAGTTTCTGATTTTGCAGATCACTTAACAGTGTAGATTAGTATAAGCATTCTGTTTTGTACAGGAGTTGTACGCTTTTTTTTAAAATTAGGAGTAAATTTTCTCCCCCTCCCTGCTCTTAGTATCAATTAAAAAAAATACAGAAAAGGAGGATATCAAGAGCCATTTGAGAAAAGAATTGATTTCACTCTTTTATCTGTCATGATCTGCTTATTTAAAAAATAGTCAGCCAAAAAACATAAGTTGCCAGACTGATGTGATCATGCCAGAAAAACATATTGTTTCCCTCAGTAGCACACAAGTATTAGGTGTGCATATGTGTATGAACAACACAAAAGGTATCTTAGTCTGTGATTCCATTCCCAGTTTCTGATGACTTTGAAGTGACTATATAAGTATAAATTGCTGTTTTGTGTAATAGGTGTTTTATTTATTTTTTGTTTTGTTTGTTTCTCATTCATCATGAATGGACAATGCCAAGTTTAATGAATGGAATAAATAAACCTATTTCCTGAAAGCCTAGCAGTGCTGTAGGTTTTCAGTATCTCTTAATTTAGCTTGTTTTATTACATGTGACAATTTAATAATTTACTTGTAGTAGTCCCGTCCTTCCCCCCACTCCTCCCAGCTATATTTTAACTCACTGGAACCTTGTGATTTGACAGTTCCTATGCTACTGAAGTGGGAAAAGGGTGTGTCCAAATGGAAAGGGGTGGGGCTCCAATAGGTAACCTTTGGTCCAAATTAAAGTTGGCTACCCAACCATGTATATGCTTTTACTTCTCTTAGGGCTTGTCTACACTGGCACTTTACAGTGCTTCAACTTTCTCGCTCAGGGGGGTGAAAAAACACCCCCCTGAGCACAGCAAGTTGCAGTGCTGTGTAGACAGTGCACCAGCGCTGGGAGTCATGCCCTTCGTGGAAGTGGTTTTTTACAGTGCTGGGAGAGAGCGCTCCCAGCACTCTGCCGCGACTACACAAGCCAAGTTAAAATGCTGCCGCAGCAGCGATTTAACATTGCCAGTGTAGACTAGCCCTTAATCACAGGTAAACTCTGGCAGAGGAGCTGCTCAGAAAGTTTTTACTCGCCAAAGCACTGAATGTAGTCAGCTACTCAACTGCAGGCTGCTCTCTAATGAGAGGAGTGCTTAGAGAACGTCTTTTAAAGCCACACATGTAGTGTAAATGCATTAAGGTGTTCTTGTAGGATTCAGACATCAAGTTCAAGAAAAACATCAACATATCCATTTCTCTTTATTGACTGTAGTGTCTCATAAGTAAAAGAACCTCTTGGCAGATAAAGATGTGCATTTCCAGCTTACATGTTTAAATATAAATACTTTAAAATGTTATTTGGGTAGCGCCAACACTGTGCTTGGCACTGTGTACTCCCCCAAAATACAGTTCCCATCTCACAGCACTAACAGTCTAACACAAGAGACGGGACAGCAGGAAGTGCAGAGGTGGAGGGATAACTGTGCATCTGCATCTTGGTTTTTATATTAAGTGAAGCTATACATTCATTTCTTGTGGGCCTTGTGGAAGAAGTGGATTTTTAGAAGGGTATTGAATGAAGAGACCATGGTGGCTTGGGAGAGAGAATCAAACACTGCAGATGAGCTCAGTGCACATTACATCCAGTTGTTCAGGTTTCTTCCCAGAGCTCTGATTCCAATGCCCCAATGAAATAGCTGTGAACAGGAAGTCTGTGGTAGTGTGACCACAGTTATTTCTAAGTGCCTGTTGAATAGAGCCAGGTGCTGCTGTCTGCTTCAGAACTGGAACACAAGCTCAAAGATCCCAGAACTCATGAAGGGGAAATGACAGCCAATCACAACTCTCCTCACCTTTGCTGTGAATCCGTTCATCTGGGGCATCACAGGCTTTGGGATATGAGGTATGATGAGGTAAGGGGAGAGCCTGAGGGACCCTTGCAGTACACAGCATGCTCCCATGTCAACCTGATAGATTTCTACAAGGACTTGTAAAGGCTTTTGAAATATAAGCATAGCTATCTTAGTGCGAATCTTCAGGAGAGTAACATAATGGCAGAATGGCTAAGAGAGCCAGGCTTCCAGAGGCAGTGGAGGGATTTGGGTGCATCACGGAGGGATCCTGGGGAGTAGGATTTAGAAACTGATTTTGTAGGCTGGAGGATGATCTCCCACCTTCGTGCAGCCAGTGGCCTGTGCTATCCACTGCCATGCTGGAGTCTTTGCATTTATTTATTGACAAATAAAACTTGCAGAATTTTAAAATATTGTGCGCAAAATTCTTAATTTTTGGGTGCAGAATGCCCTCAGGAGTAATTAGCCTAGGACTTGGTAGACCTGGGTTCAAGTCCCTGCTCTACCACAGACTTGCTGTGTGACCTTGAGTAGACCACTTAGTATTTCTGAACCTCAGTTCCCCCTCTATAAAATGTGGATGATAGTTACCCTGCCACACGGTTGTGTTTTGAGGATAAAATCATTAAAGATTGTGAGGTGCTCAGATGTTACAGTAATGGCTAAGTACCTAAGACCGATATACTGATTTTCCTGGTCTGTGGGTTTTTTTGTAAGAAGGGAGGATTTGGCCCTAAATTGATTCATTAAAGAGAGACAGAGAGAAACATGTTTGTGCTAAAGAGAAGTGGAGCAATAAGAAATGCCACATCGGCATAATTTCTGTCTCTTTTTTAATTGCTCAAAAGTTATCAAATGATTTAATCTTTGCTTCCTCCCACCCTGTTTTTTTTCCACTTGAATGTGCAAGGGGAAATGATAAGAGCTGATATGATGAAAATCAGAAGTTACTCCTACTATGTATCATATTTAAAAAATTTCTTAGTGAACTATTGAAAAAGGTTATGGCACATAAGGCTTCAACAGTCACTGCTGTAATGGCACATTCACCTTTATGCAAACCAAATATGTGAGGAAGTGATGTAGATATACCTCTATATTTCAGTAGAATACATTTCTCGCTTATACTGTGTGCTGTGCATTTTGTTTTTAAGCAACCTTACATAGGCAACAGCTCTTCCTTCCCTGTTTTAACCCATTCTTATTTAAAGTGGAGCTTCACTGAGTTCGTGGAGGCAGGTCACTTTAACCATCAGTTTTGAGTTAGCCTGGGTGCTATGTTGAACTGATGTGTGTTAGCAGCAAGTTAAGAATTTATAATACATGGATTGTGTTTACTAAGCCATAGTTAGATACATAATTCACTGCCGTGTCTTTAGAACAATGTACTGTGACCATTTTAGAATGTTAATACACGAAACACCTGATTCTCTACTCCATTAGGTCCGTTTTAACGCCACTGAAGTCAGTGCCTTCTATGACGAGATAACTGGCTCTGTGGATGTGTTATTCCTTGACTTTAGCAAATCTTTTGATACGGTCTTCCACAGTATTCTTGCCAGCAAGTTAAAGAAGTGTGGGCTGGATGAATGGACTATAAGGTGGATAGAAAGCTGGCTAGATTGTCGGGTTTAACGGGTAGTGATCAATAGTTCCATGTCTAGTTGGCAGCCGGTATCAAGCAGAGTGCACCAAGGGTTGGTGCTGGGGCCAGTTTGTTCAATATCTTCATTAATGATCTGGAGGATGGTGTGGACTGCACCCTCAGCAAGTTTGCAGATGACACTAAACTGGGAGGAGTGGAAGATACGCTGAAGGGTAGGGATAGGATACAGAGGGATCTAGTCAAATTAGAGGATTGGGCCAAAAGAAATCTGATGAGGTTCAGATTCATAGAATCATAGAATATCAGGGTTGGAAGGGACTTCAGGATGACCTCAGGTTGGTCATCTAGTCCAACCCCCTGTTCAAAGCAGGACCAATCCCCAACTAAGTCATCCCAGCCAGGGCTTTGTCAAGTCTGACCTTAAAAACTTCTAAGGAAGGAGATCCACCACCTCCCTAGGTAACCCATTCTAGTGCTTCACCACCCCCATAGTGAAAAAGTTTTTCCTAATATCCAAGCCTAAACCTCCCCCACTGCAACTTGAGACCATTGCTCCTTGTTCTGTCATCTGTTACCACTGAGGACAGTCTAGATCCATCCTCTTTGGAACCCCCTTTCAGGTAGTTGAAAGCAGCTATCAAATCCCCCCTCATTCTTCTCTACTGCAGACTAAATAATTCCAGTTCCCTCAGCCTCTCCTTATAAATCATGTCTTCCAGCCCCCTAATCATTTTTGTTGCCCTCCACTGGACTCTTTCCAATTTTTCCACATCTTTCTTGTAGTGTGGGGCCCAAAACTGGACACATTACTCCCGATGAGGCCTCACCAATGCCGAATAGAGGGGAATGATCACGTCCCTTGATCTGACAATGCTCCTACTTATAAAACCCAAAATGCCGTTAGCCTTCTTGGCAACAAGGGCACACTGTTGACTCATATCCATATTCTTGTCCACTGTAACCCCTAGATCCTTTTCTGCAGAACTGCTGTCTAGCTGCTCGGTCCCTAGTCTGTAGCAGTGTATGGGATTCTTCCGTCCTAAGTGCAGGACTCTGCACTTGTCCTAGTTGAACCTCATCAGATTTCTTTTGGCCCAATCCTCTAATTTGTCTAGGTCCCTCTGTATCCTATCCCTACCCTCCAGAGTATCTATCACCCCTCCCAGTTCAGTGTCATCTGCAAAGTGTCAGATAGAACTGAATAAATATTTTGTGTATTTAACATTTCTCACCCATCGCTTCCTCCTGTTGCTCTAAATTATAAATGATCTTTGGTGTCTTTCTGAGCTGGAATCTGTCACTTTGATGTTTAGGAGTTAAAGTAAAACATAGTTACCACTGTTTCTGCCATAAAATGATGGATCTGGACTGTTCAGCAACAGAAAAGATTCCTGTGTTTTCCTATCCTGCCCAAAGTATCTTCTCTCCAACCCTTTTCCCCCATGAATTTCTATAGCCTTTTAATGTCAGCCAGCCAGATAAATGATTTGTTCCTTTTGCAGCCAACGTTACTACCTCTTTGGGAAGTCAAATAATTTGTGCAGTCTAGTAAGTTTCCACCCAGGATCTGTAGTACATCGCATCTGTTATGTCTAATTTATTCTGCACTTCACTGGCAAGCCACTGGAACATAAAGTTACCATTGAAATGGTAAATAACTAAACAAATAAAATGCTTAGTCAGTTGGATTAAAGCTTGTATTTAAAAGTTTAGGTTGTTGAAACTCTCATATGAATCAAACCATTTCAAGCAGGAAGGGAATGAAGTACAGTATGTGCTCTGACAATACTTAGTGGAATTAGGACTTTAAGTACTGAGACTGTTTGTAATAATGAGTTATGTCTCTTACTTGCTGGGAGTCTAGCTGGAGGCAAACAAGGGATAGTAAGGTTTTAATGGAAGGCGCCTTTTTAACACTAAGTAGTGAAAGAAGCTGTAATGAGGCAGAATTTGACTTGAATTTAACAAACTCCTGAGTAAATATTCAGAGAAGTGAAAGTAGAAGAACCCTGGAGAATGCCGGGGGTGGAGGTGGAGAATATCAACCACAAAATACTTGATGCTGTGCAATACAATGAGGATGTAAAAGGAACAACTTATATTTTGCTTTAAATTAGCTCATTTTGATTGAATGAGAGAAAATTATTAAATGGGCCACATTTTTTAGCAGGCAAGATAGAATGGCAGGGTTGGTTTTTCCTTATCAGTATTGTTTAACTCACGGTTTATATTATTTTATTTATTATTTGTGTTTGTCATAGCACCTAGAAGCCCAAACTATGGACCAGGACCCCATTGTGCTAGATGCTGTACACACACAGAACAAAAAGACAGTCCCTCCCCCAAAGAGCTTACAGTCTAATTATAAAACAAGAAACAACAGATGGATTCAGACAAACGAAGGAGCACCTCTTGTCAGTATGGTAGGCTGTCTCAGCATACCCCTGGCCTTACCATTGTGAAATTTTTTCTTGGCATGGAAAAGGAGAGTTAAGGAGGGCTTTGAAGGAAGATAATGATATAGCTTTGTAGATGTTTACGGAGTGCTCCTCCGAAGCATGAGCAGCAGCATGGGAGAAAGTGAAAAAGTGCGTGTTTGAATATTTAACAATTGACAATGGAGGCTGGCTTCACAGGCTGATCAGAGACAGGAGTCCATTTTTTGACAGTGAATGATAGGCAATGAAGGGCCTTGAAAGTGAAGACAAGTAGCTTACGCTTAATGTGATAGAGAAGGGAGAGCTTGTGGAGAGATGCAACAAGAAGAATGACATGGTTAAAGCGATGGGATAGGAAAATGATCTTTGGGGAACTTTCTGAATGGATAGGAGCAGGGCAAGATTGTATTTGTCAAAGCCAAAGAAAAGGATGTTGCAGTAATTGAAATGTGAGATGATGAGAGTCTGGACGAGAGTTTTAGCTGTGTTGATGAATAGGAAAGGTCTTATATTATAGATGTTATGCAGAAAGAATCAGCATGATTTAGATATAGCGTGGATGTGAGAATGTAGAAAGAGAAGGGGATCAAGGTCACAGCCCTGTTGAACTCCACAGAAAGTTGGAGGGTAAATGAGGAGGATTTTCCAAAAGATACACCAGAGGAGTGATTGGAGAGGTAAGAGGAGAATGAGAAGAGGACCGAGTCAGAGAAGCCAAGGGAGGACAAGATTTCAAGAAGAAGAGCATGACTGATGGTGTCAAAGGCGGCTGATAGTTCAAGGATGAGGAGGATGGAGTACTCGTTCTGAGCTTTGGCTAGGAAGAGATCATAAGAGACTTTGGAAGCATGGTTTCAGTGGAGTGCAAGGGGCAGAAAACAGATTGGATAGGATTTAGGATGGGATTGGAGCAGAGGAGCTCCAGACAGACATTGTAAACAACATATTCAATAAGTTTAGAGATGAAAAGGAAAAGGGAAATGTGGCAGTAGTTGGAGAGGCAAATAGGGGTCAAGTGTTTTTTGTTTTTTTAAAAGATGGGGGAGACTAAGTCATGTTTGTATTGTGTGGAGAAGGAGCCAGAGGAGAGTGAAAGATAAAAAAGAGTAAAGAAGTGTGTGTGTGTGTGTGTGTGTGTGTGTGTGTGTGTGTGTGTGTGTGTGTGTGTGTGTGTGTGTGTGTGTGTGTGTGTGTGTGTGTGTGTGTGTGTGTGTGTGTGTGTGTGTGAGAGAGAGAGAGAGAGAGAGAAAAAATCAGGAAATGAAATGGGATTGGGAAAGTGGAGGGATTAGAGGAGGAGAACAAACAAGAAACAGGGGAAGAGGAGGATAGAGTTGGAGGAGGGGTGAAGGTCACATCATATTTTGTCAGCCTAGAACTAATGGCTGGGGCAGATAGTGCAATGGCACACTGTCATTGCGATGTCCTACTGCCAATAATAGCAATAGAAAATAGAATCTTTATGAATTAAAAGTAAAACAATAGATGCTTTGTCAGAGAGAAAAAGTTACTAACCATGAAAACATTCTAAGGTTCTCTAGTTGAATGGATTCTTTTGTATAATAATACTCTGTGCATGTTACTGACAGGCAGTACACACTGCTCACCTTGGCTGTACAAAAGGAGGGCTGTGCCAGATAATAAGTGTTCTGCCCTGAAAAGCTTATGCGGAACCTGTTATTAGTCTGGCATAAACCATTTATTGTAGAGCATGTGTACACTGGTGGCACTATATAAATAATATGACATGCTGACACTGGGAGAGAAGTCCTGCCGCAAACCTGTAATCCTTCAATGCATGTGTGTTGTGCTACTGAGATGACCAAGTCTCAAGTGAAGTTTTCTTTTTAAACTCTCTCAGCTTCCAGGTCTCTGTATTTAATCTTCTGGTCAGTAGAGTTGTACTGATGTGTCCAGATGTAAACACATTGGTAGGCCAGAATGTTATAAATCTAAGCTGTGACTTCCCTTTATAAGGTTTTAAAATCCACAAATCTACGAACTGGTAATCATGAATTATTAAAAGAAATCTAGAGAAGTATTCGTTACTTGCAAATCCCTTTATTAAATAAATATCCAGACAAACTCAAAATAATGGTTGTTTTTTGGTGGCCCTGTGGATTACTGAGCTGTAACCCGCAAACTTGGAAAAATTATTGAAAGGTGATTTTTGGGAGAATTTAAATTCTGTTTGTCTAAAAATGATGGTCCCATTATTTTAAGCCATAAACAATTATGAATATGTACTCTTCCCAATGTACAGTAAGGGACTCCCCTAATTTCTTCTACTGCCTCTGCTTAACCAGTGGAGTATCAGATACAAAGCAAATAAACTTTGTAGAGAATGAGTTGGGAGGCAAATTTTCGTTTAATTTTTAGCCTCAGACTGGACTTCTTGGTCAGTCAGCCTATCCAGAATTTTTCAATGGAAGACAGCAGACTGTCTATGGGGTAAGTAAGTACATCTAGTCTGCCTGGACTGGAATTCTGGTTGTCCCAAATGGTCAGGTAGGATGTTTCATAGCCTAGCTTTTAGTGGTTCGCTTGCCATTTCCATATCCTTATGAATCAGCAGTACTTCAGTTTTGTTTTTCTTGTTACACCAAGAAAACATTAAGTAGGGGGGGGGGAAAGCAGTCTGTAAAATCAGAGATAAATTTATCATAGTAACTTCAGATATTGGGTTTGCAAATTTTCTGGCAATGGAAAGGCAAAATATATTGAAATTTGCTGTTGTGTAGGCTTTTGCTGAATTACTTCTGAGGAGGCTACTTTGTGTATTTTCTTAAACTTCCTTGCAGTGCTTGTTTCATTTTTTAAACAGGAAACCAAATACTGATTTTTGAGTGCTTGCAAAGATTGAATTTATGCAGGAGATTTGTGCTGGCAGCAATATTTCATTAAGTTAGAAATTAAGTGACCCTATGTCATATTTAAAAATGTGACTCACATTTTGGTTGACTTTAAGTTCAGAAGCAGAAAAAATGCAACATGAAAATTCATTGCTAAACTTGCAGCATCATTCATATTCCACAGAAGTGTATTATGTCATATTTTGAAAGAAATTTTTTTATCAATTCTCTCTTAGAGCAAAAGGGGAGAGATGATAAAACAAATGTAATAGTTGTTTCCCCTCTTTTCCCTTTGCTTTTGAAATTCACTATGACAGTGTTGCAGCTCAGGGATCAAATTTTCAAAACTACCTAAGTCCCATTTTCAAATCAGGCCGTCAACTTTGTCTGCAAAACTAACTGCTGTGATCGCTGAGCAACACCAATAAAAAGTCGTTGTGACTTGCAGTACCATGGTTGCAGCCTGTGGGAAGCAAATCTGAGTTGTGCATGTTAATTTTATGCAAAGGTTTTTGTTTGTGAGGGTTTATTTACACTCTAGCAGAGGGAAAACTGAATGGAAGCTGGTATAAATTTCCTAATTTCACAATAAACTAGACATGGTTCCTTGTCTGATGTCCATTTGTTTTAGATTTATGGTTGTTATTTCCACCCCCACACACACACATACTTCATCATATTCTGTGGCTTAGTTTGACATGTAGCTGCTAGTATTAACTGTAAAAGTGAGACAATTTCATTTTGATCCACATTTATTACCTTCAATCAAAAAGTTATTGTTAATAATCTGACAAAATTGATTGCCTCTGACTTTTACGGGAAAAAAGCATGAACGAGCAGTGAGGTCATGGATTCATTTTACCTTTACCAAAGTCAGTGTAGAAGGCTCTGAAGTGCGAAGGAAACTTGGTGGAACATGGACCTGCCTGCTGTTGAGGGGATGGAGTTGAGATAAATTCAGTGCATATTACGAAGTTGAGAAGGGGAAGGGAAGAGTGACAAATATCTAACAATTCCTCCTCCCTATAGGTTGGTTTTGGTCGTGAGCCTGGTATTGTAGTAGGTGATGATGACAGCAGAATATTCCAGGGGTTCATTGTCAGCTGGCACCAGAGATACTAAACTTCAAGGAACCTGAAAGTACAAGATAACTTTAAAAACAAATGAATATGCTGAATGACTCTCGCAATTTGAGGTGTTCATCTTAATCTTTTTCAGATAATAGAGTTCTTATCTGATTTGCAGATCATAATTAAGCTTGAAAGAATTAGTTTTTTTATCAGTAAATGTCCATTTAACCATACACACACACACACACACACACACACACACACACACCCACCAATGAAAACATATATTAATCTGTAATGATCAAAATTTACAGATAGGTAAAGTAAGAAAAATGCTGCTTTAGAACTTTATTTAGAGTCAAAATCCAGTTTTTCAGACTTGTGAATTAGGCTTGTTACAAATGGACTAGTGAAGGAATAGTAAAAGCAGGTGTGATTTGTTGCTTTCAGGATATTTACTTCATGTATTTTGACATGTGATGCTGGACAATTTGTGTTTTAGGTAAGAGAGATTTTTCCTACCTGATTCTCATTCTGGCAGTGTAAATTACATTACACCCACATTAAGGTCCCTTTACACTGCCAGAGTGTGATATAAATGACAGCCCCAGGCCCTTTGAGGATCCTGACAGGTATAATAGGGAAATGACAAATGAGGGGGATTCAGGTAGAAGACTCAAGGCCCAGGCATAAATTTTAGAGCTGAACAGTCAAATTAACACTCCAATACACATGTTTGGAAAATGCATCTTGTAAGATGTTGCTAAAATATATCTTGAGTGGTGCTGGTTCTGAAAATGAGAAGAAAGCAGGAAGTTGTGTGTGCAAAGTATTTCTGTCATGTCAGTGCAGAGAGAAGTGTGTACATTTTACTACTTACAAAATATTAACATTGTTATGAATTGGTTGTAATCCTAATTCTTCTCAACATTTCCATTCTATTGTGTATTGCAAGACATCTGTGAACAAAGAGGCCATACTCAACAACATGAGTTTACATTTGTTGGTAAATACATAAACTCATCATGTTGGTTTCATTTATAATTTGAAGACCATAATTAAGCCTAATAATTAAACCGCTTCTCTCCAGCCGCTGGCTCCGCAGCTGCCCCTTTTCCTGAGTCCTCCGGCCCGTGCTCACAGGGCCACGTTCTGAAAGGTGCTTTAGAGCTGCAGCCCAGGGCCCCGGGGCCCTGCAGCCCCTAAAGCCCCTTGGTTATGGGTGGCCTGCCCTGGCGGGGGGGCAGGGGGGAGGAGGAGAGCTCCCAGAATAGCGGCTCCCAGAATCGTGGCCATGGGGGTGGAGCCGCTCTGTGCAGAGCCACTTGCACGCCACCTGCACCAAACAGGAGCTGCCCCAGGTAAGTGCTCTGCACCTCCTGCCTGCCTCAGCCCTGAGCACCCTCCTGCACCCTAACTCCCTCCCAAGCCCCGCACCCCCACCCTGAGTGCCCTCCCACACCCTAACTCCCTCCCAGACCCTGCACCCCCAGCCCTGAGCCCCAGGAGGAGAATGGAGAGGAAAAAAAGAATGAAAAACGGGGGTGGGAGATGAGAGAATGGTCCCCTTGCAGGGGAGCCCCAAAAATGAAGCTGAGCACAGGGCCACACTAACTCTAAATCTGTCACTGGAGGGAGGGGGAGGAGCGGGGAAGCACCGTGTCTCCACTCCACCCCCTCCCTCCCAGAAAGTCTTAAGTGCCGCCAAACAGCTGTTTGGCGGCAGGGAAGCACTGGGAGGAAGGGGGAGGAGCGGGGACGCGGCGTGCTCCAGGGAGGAGGTGGAGTGGGGGTGGGAAGAGGCAGGCCTGGTGTGGAGCGGGAACGAGAAGAGGCAGGCCTGGAGCATCCCCCCGGCAAAGTCAGCGCCTGTTCTTCTGGGGGGAAGCTGCTGCTCGCAAGGTGCTTCCTAGCGTCCTTGCCTGCCTCATTGTCTGCAGCGGGCTGTGCCTGTGTGGGGTAAGCAAGGGGCACCTCCCCACCACAGTACAGTACTGTACAGTATATAATGCCTTTTGTCTGCCCCCAAAAAATTTCCTTCGAACCTAACACCCCGCATTTACATTAAATCTTATGGGAAAATTGGATTCATTTAACATCGTTTCACTTAAAGTTGCATTTTTCAAGAACATAACTACAACGTTACGTGAGGAGTTACTGTATTATCGATCCTTTTCTTAATGATACCCAGCATTCTGTTCGCTTTTTTGACTGCCACTAAACATTGAGTGGATGTTTTCAGTGAACTATCCACAGTGACTCCAAGATCTCTTTCTTGAGTGGTAACAGCTAATTTAGACCCCATAATTTTATATGTATAGTTGGGATTATGTTTTCCAATGTGTATTACTTTGCATTTATCAACATTGAATTTCATCTGCCATTTTGTTGCCCCGTCATCTCGTTTTCTTTTGTTTCTCTATGCTTTTCCTGTATGAACTTAATTGCTGGAAATTAAATTTATATTGTTTTTTTTGATAGATTAACAGAGACTGCTAGATAGGGTTTATTTTGATTATCTTCTCATCTCTGAGATACTACAACTTCTCACTCCTGTTCACTTACATGGTGCCAGATTGAGCCTGCTAAGTGGAAGGTTACTGATTTTATGTTACGATGTGTACCAAGGGAGTCATCTCCTAGGACACGGGTGGGCAAACTTTTTGGCCCGAGGGCCACATTGGGGTGGCAAAACTGTATGGAGGGCCGGGTAGGGAAGGCTGTGCCTCCCCAAACAGCTTGGCCCCCGCCCCCTATCCACCCCCTCCCACTTCCCACCGCCTGACTGCTCCCCTCAGAACCCCTGACCCATCCAACCCCCACTGCTCCTTGTCCCCTGACTGCACCCTCCCAGGACCCCCGCCCCAACCGTCTCCCGCCCCCCCCCCGCCCGCTCCCTGTCTCCTGACTGGAACCTCCTGCTCCTTATCTAAACCCCCTGTTCCCCGCCTCCTTACCATGCTGCTCAGAGTGGCAGGAGCTTGCAGCCCCGCCCCCGACCGGAGCCAGCCGTGCCGCTGTGCTGCCCAGCAGGAGTGGCAGGCCAGAGCACTGGTGTCATGGTGAGGTGAGGCTATGGGGGAAGGGGGACAGCAGGGGAGGGGCCAGGGGCTAACTGCCCCAACTGGGAGCTCAAGGGCTGGGCAGGACAGTCCCGCGGACCGTTGTTTGCCCACCTCTGTCCTAGGAGATTCTAGAGAGACTCCAGGCCAGTTTGCTGTGGCAAGTGGGGGTGTGAGTCTATTCCTGCCTGGGTCTAACTGTCCATGTGCATCCAGCTGATACATGTTAACAGTTTGTTAGAGCACTTTGAGCTAGTTCCCTTTCAAAGAGGACTAGATCAAAGTGACTTAATGAAGTGTTAACGGGCATCAGCAGGGTCTATATGAACAGTTAGACCATGGCAGGCTAATACAGGTAGATTTGCAGTGGTCTATTTGTTTGTGGAGACAAGGCTTCTGACTCGGAAGGTATATATTGTGGGCATATATGACAGTGAAAAGACTGTAAGACAAGCAAGGTCATCACAGATAACCGAGGGTCTGTTTTGTCTAAATGCTCAGAGTAGTAAGCTCTCTTTTTAGTATACTGGACTTTTAAAAATTCAGATACTATTTTGTGTGTGTATTTGATTTTGAAACAAATATTTTAAAAAACTGAATGTATCTGAACTCTGAGGCCATGTATTCTCTTTATGGTTTAATAGTTTCAGATTTTTCTCCATGGGCACAATGGATGCAAAGAAGAAACACAAGTTGAAACAAATGTGTGAAATGGAGAAATTAAGTGATTTATACTGGATAGTTGACAGCTGCAAACTGTCACCTCTCCTTTACTTGGCTAACTCTGCAAAAACTGGTTCCCGTCTCTTGTTCCACTTCTGCATTGCAAAGTACAAATATTTAGTTCACAAACTGTGGCATGGGCAGGTTCCTGCTAAAATATTGGCCAAAACTTTCAAGTGACAGTGATTTTGGATGCCTTCATTTTAGGTGCCCAACTTGACAATTTAAATAGGCTTGATTTTTCAGAGGATGAGTGATCAGCGCTTTCAGAAATCAAGGCCTTTGAGAAAATTGTCACCAAAAGTTGAAGCACTCTAATCTACTAGTCATTTTTAAAAATCTTGTCCATGTTTCTGTAAAATGTCAAAGAAACTGTGGACCATTCTTTTAATTTTATAACATTTGTGAATGTGTTAGATTTCTTTATGCATAGGGTTGTTTATAAATATTTAAAAATATTATTATTAAGATGAAATAACTAAATGCCTTGCTCTGAGGGCAGTAAAGTTCAGTATTAAGTATCTGTTTTTACATAATTCTGGATGAAAAATCTTGGAATGCTAGTATTCTATCAAGTATATTGCATTGTGTATGGAATATATTCCTGGTACATGGTGGATGGGAAGGGGTGGGAACTCAAACTGAGCCAGAAGGTGGGAGATTGAGCAGAGATAAGCAAATTACATCGATTAATGAACACAAAATATAAATGTTTTTCAAGCACTTGGTTTGAAAGTTCAGGGAGCTGAAGTGTCATTAACCTTTTCCTCTGTATTTATGGAAGTGGGGTGACAAAACCTTTCTTCTACTTCAGACTAGTGTGACCAGACAGGAAATGTGAAAAATCGGGACACGGGGTGGGAGGGTAATAGGAGCCTATATAAGAAAAAGACCCAAAAATCGGGACTGTCCCTATAAAATCGGGACATCTGGTCACCCTACTTTGGACATGCATAGTTTTTTGTTCTAACCCTTCTTCCCAGCTTCTTGAAAAAACATATAGATTCCAGTACCATGAATATCTATTAGAAAGAGAGCTATTAAGGTTTCAGGGGTCTATATGTCAGGCTGGAGAGAGGCTATTTTCCTGGTTGGGGGGGGGGGTGTTGGAGGTTGGTTTGGGGGGGGGGTTGGGTTAGCTATGAGAATTGGTTGTTGAAATACTGAGTTATCACCACATCTAAATCTTAAACGTACACACAGGACCCGCTACACTATCTGGTTTATATTTGTTAGTTTACATTTTCTTTTGGATTAACATAAACATATTGAGACAGCATAATACATGCCCTGTTTTTATAGTCGTTTTGTTAGGTGTAGTGCTTTGCCATGGATAAGATTTAATGACTACCTGCAGCAATAGTTTTCTCTCTTCTTCGTTTTTTGTATGTAAGACTCTAAACTATTCCCATTTCTCCATTTCTTGCAATTACAGTAACTCCTCACTTAAAGTCGTCCTGGTTAATGTTTTTGTTGTTACATTGCTGATCAATTAGAGAACATGCTCATTTAAAGTTGCGCAATGCTCCCTTTAACATTGTTTGGCAGCCGCCTGCTTTGTCCACTGCTTGCAGGAAGAGCAGCCCGTTGGAGCGAGCTGGTGGGGACTTAGAACCAGGGTGGACCAGCAGCCCCCCTATCAGCTCCCCGCTCCCCCAAGTTCCCTGTGCGGCAGCCTCACAGCAGACTATCAATTGCCGGGCAGTTCAACTGTCCCTCCCCCCACTGCCGTGTGCTGCTCCTGCCCTCTGCCTTGGAGCTGCCCCCGGGAGCCTCCAGCTTGCTGTGCGGGAGGATGTGGGGGTGGGGGGAAAGAGGGATGCTAATGTCAGTGTGTGGTTCCCCCCCCTGACTCCTGCCCCCTACTCCTTTACCCCATCTCCACAGAGTAGGGGAGGACTCAACAGGGCTCTGGACAGAGGGAGCTTGCTGGCAGCAGCTGCTGTCTCAACTTGCTGATCTACTTAAAAAGGTAATGTACTTAGAGTGGGGTCAGCGTACTTAAAGGGGCAATGCATGTCTCTGTCTCTCTCTCTCTCACACACACAAGGTGTGTGTCTCTGTCTCTCTCTGCCATGCTGTCTCCCGTCCCTCCATTTGTGCTGCCTTGTAGAGTGTGAGGATACATTAACAACAATGTGTTAATCCTTGAGGACTTAGCCGAGTGCTAGTTCATCATTTAGCAGTAAGGCATTCCCTGGGAAATATCTCACCCTCTTCCACCCTCTGACTCCACCACCTCAACCAAGCTTCACAATCATCATTGCTGTGCACAGTATTAAATTATTTGTTTAAAACTGTGTGTGTGTGTGTGTGTGTGTGTGTGTGTGTGTGTAAATATATAAATATATAAATATATAAATATATGGATATGGTGAAATATTTTTCCCTGGAACCTAACCCCCCCATTTACGTTAATTCTTATGGGGAAATTGCATTCACTTAACATCATTTTGCTTAAAGTAGCATTTTTCAGGAACATAACTACAACGTTCTGCGAGGAGTTAGAAGAACATGTGGCAGAGGATGAATTTCATATTCTGGGGAGGGTCCTGGTACCACCCATCTTGATATGTAGGTCGGATAGGTTAACAGGGTTCAGAAGCCTGCCTTGGCCTGGATTCCTCAGCCAAACTTTACCAATCCCTAGACTCATACCTGAACCAAACTATTTTCAAATGAAAGTTCAAAATGTTCTGTTAAGTACACCTCTCTTGCCCAGCAGGAATGAAGTAATTTGCTTTGGCAACTGTCTTTGCTTTGTTACAATAAGAAATAGTGAGCAATTCTTGAAATCTTGTTCTGTTTGTTGGGGATAAAGAATATTCTACGCTAATATGATCCTTTTCATCCATAAGGATTCAAAACATTTTACAAACTCTATACAGTATGTACCACTGAAATGCAACCAGCATTGGAGTGGAAGGGACTGCAGCAACCAACCATTCTACAGCATGCTGTATAGCAGCATGGAAAGAAGGGGAAATTTTGGCCAGGGACACAGAGCCAAACTTTGCTTTTATGAAAAATGACATACATTCAAGTGAAGAGCAAGTGGAACCTCATTTTTAAAAGTTTCAAGTTATGATACTTCCTCCACCTCTCTCTCTCACACACACTCACTCTCTCTCTCTCACACACACACATGCACTCTCTCTCTCTCTCTCTCTCTCAAGTTCATGGAACTCATTTTATCTGTCTTGGAAGAATAAAGGGCTGACGCAGTCCTGCTGAGAGTTGAGCCGGTAGTTCTGTGTAGCTTAGGGGTTTACATGTTAACCTCTCACCTTTATCTGAGAGCCTGTACCCAACAGTGTTCCAGATTTAAGAAGCGGCCTTAAACAGACGGCACATTTGAGTGCTGCTGGTAATGGCCCGGGTGAGCTGGAAGCAGTCCAAAGTGGAAATAATAAAAACAAAAAACCTGCCCTGCTCCTCTCTGAGGTTTCAGGCTGGATGGGGAGATGACCAATTTTTCTCTAATTGGAAACCAATCTTTTAGAAAACAAGTTTGGGCTCCCATACTAATCTCTCACCTCATGACAGCTGTTCATTAACTTGTATTTGTAGAGCTTAGGGTCAGGGTATTTGTGTATATAAGCTAAGCTTCCTTATCTTTCTGTTATAGAATACCTTTCAGAAAGGCAGGATTGTGTTAGCACAGCACTTTGCATTTTGTCAGCTTTCTTCTGAACTTCCACAAACAGTTCTTACAATGCAAGAAAGATAGTCTATCTTGCCTTAATATATACTAGCAAAAGCCTCTGTAAATCGTTAGCTTTAAAAACTATTTAAGCAAAATAGTTTGCTTAAAAATAACCCCCTGTATAGAAAGATAGTGTGAATGTACGTCTAATCAACTTTTGTGAAACATTTAAAAATATGGAATGTTAAATCCCAAGAAAATTGGAAGTTAGAAAACTTCGATTCAATATTAATTTAAAAAAATTGGGATTAGCATTATTAAAATATCTAGAAATTGTAGCTTTGGCCCTCAGAACTCTATTTGATTGTGATTCAGGGGAAAGCTGACAGGAGGTTTTAAGCTTTATTGTGCTAAGTCAAAAGTAGAGTTGGACAAATAATTCAAATAGTTTATCTGAGCTTCTGGCTTCTCTTTCTGTGGGGTACATGCATCATGATTTTGTTACTTTCAAAAAAATTATTCGTCACATTCTTCGGTGAATTTTATTAACTGTTGGTTGATCGCTAACAGCCCTCTGAAATTTTTCTGTGATCAAACAGTGTTGATTAGTTAAGATTGGCTAGATAAATCACATGGTATTATTTCTGTTCTGGCTGTGCAAACAAGCAATTCCAACCCAGCCACTTGGTGAATTTAAAGACGTTTACATGAATACAAGAGTTCAAAGTATTTAATATGGCAGCAGTTCTCAATATGTGCAGTTATATTTCCTTCTAGACATATAAAAAGAGAAGCGGCTTAAAAATATTCCCAGATTCAAACAAACAAAATCCCATCATCCAAACTCAATGCTCAGAATTCCTAATACTTCAATTTTGGTATTAATTTCTGGTGCAAATAATGATCACAGTCACAGTGACAAGTATGTCAACATCTGGAAAAGGAATGGTGCAGCAGGTGTGGAATGTCAGCAGTATTGTTGGATACATAATTAATTAGTGGAGTAATGAGAACCTTTTTGGTGGCTCAGAGGCCTACACAGATTAGTAAACTGAGAGGGCTGTCTGTCTGTCTACTTCTCCAACCCACTTGATTTTGTCAGGTTCTCTCACTGTCTTTATTTGAACAAGGATTTCTAAAGCAAACAATTAAATGATCACATGAAATTCCACGGGATACACATTAATGCATGTGCAGATGATAATAACTAAAAAGTGCCTGTAAAATTCTGCCCTCTACCTGCGCACTCAAAGCAAAAATGTTCTTGATATCAAAGAGTTCTGCAAACTCATAGTATGCAATAGAGCTACATAGTGGTAATCAGAGAAGAGACTGTTGTTCTAATGCTGTGGGAATATACTTGCTTGAATGAACAGTTACAATTTATTAAAATACAGTATCTAGATTTTTTTTACTATATTGATGTTTTGATTTGCCTTGTTAGATTCAGAGAGAATAGTCCCTCATTTGATATAAATCACTCTATATTACAGTATATAGGCAGGGCTAATAGCATGACCTATTATTAAGGTTGTCCAATACTCTCCATTATAAGACTCTCTTTTCAGTTGCTTATGACTTTGTAAGACTTTAACTGTTTGGGCTGAAATTTTACATGCCAGATGTTTGCATCTGGCAGAGTTTTTTCTTTGAAAAATTTCAGCCAAAACTATTCAGACACTTACAAGAATGAGACTAGGGAAAACTACATTGTTTTGCCCATATTAAAAAAATTCCGGGAGCTTTTTCTTTGAAAAGCTTAAGTACCCCCATGCAGTGGAGCAGGAAGTTGAAATGTAGCAGGGAGTGACCTTTGTAGAAGAGCTATGTCTTTTGCCATCCCCATGAAAATCCACCTCTATTTGATCAACGTATAAGTAGGGCCCTGTCAAATTGACAGTCCAGTTTGGTCAATTTCACGTGCATAGGATTTTAAAAATAGTAAATGTCATGATTTCAGCTATTTAAATCTGAAATTTCATGGTGTTGTAATTTTAGGGGTTCTGGCCCATAAAGGAGTTGAGGGGGGAGGGTTGCAAGTTGTAGGGGTGATTGCAGTACTGCTACCCTTATCTGCTCTGCTGCTGGCGGTGGTGTTGCCTTCAGAGCTGGGCAGCAGGAGAGCAGTGGCTGCTGGCCAGGAGCCCAGTTCTGAAGACAGAGCTGCCGCCAGCAGCCGCACAGACGTAAGGATGGCATGGTATGGTATTACCATCCTTACTTCTGCACTGCTACTGGCGAAGTACTGCCTTCAGAGCTGGGTTCCCAGCTAACAGCCGCCGCTCTCCAGCCACCCAGATCTGAAGGCAACACAGAAGTAAGGGTGGCAATACTGTGACCCTCCCCCCCCAATAACCTTATGACCCCCCTGCAGCTCCCTTTTGGTCAGGACCCCCAATTTGAGAAATGCTGGTCTCCCCTGTGAAATCTGTATAGTATAAGATAAAAGCACACAAAAGACCAGATTTAAGGGGGAGAGACCAGATTTCACAGTCGTGACACTTTTTTCATGGCTGTGAATTTGGTAGGGCCCTACTTATCAGCCTTTGAAAAATCACCGTGTGCACATGCTCAGTAAAGACATCTTAGATTTTAACAGCTATATTCCCCAAAGATTCTGTCCATATGGCGCAGGACTTTCCTTGCAATTGCAGTTTTGGGCTGCTGCAGGCCATGCTCGGTCTGGACACCTGGACTGGGAACATGGAGACTGCCTGTCCTGTGCTCTCCATGACGTCCGTCCATCCCGTCCCCCCGCCCAGCTCAGGCAGCCTGGAGAAGAAGCTGCCTGAGTCAAATGCAGAGGGCACAAGAGCCAGACGTGGGCGGGTAGGGAATAGATTGGGACAAGTAGCGTGTGAAGGAGAGGGGATAGAAACTGGGACTGAGAAACATAGTATGTGTTAATGTAAATTAAAGACTGTATCATAATGCATACACACATGAGGAATGAATTTAGGTTGCAAGGTAACCATAATTTTGGCATTTCCTAACTTTTGAGTGTCTGACCTTGCAACCTTAATAATCATAGAATCATAGAACATCAGGATTGGAAGGGACCTTAACCTTAGGAGGTCATCTAGTCCAACCCCCTGCTCAAAGCAGGACCAATCTCCAATTTTTGCCCCAGATCCCTAAGTGGCCCCCTCAAGGATTGAACTCACAACCCTGGGTTTAGCAGGCCAATGCTCAAACCACTGAGCTATCCCTCCCCCCGAATGTGTAATGGAGGGATTTTTGTGTGTAATTATTTAACTTCAGATGCTTTTACTGATGCTTGAATGTCTAAGGTTTGACAGTTTATGATTTTTATTTTGGTTTAGATTATAGGTTGCCAAGTCAGGAGGGAGCCATTGGATTCTACTGAACGATATACTCGTTGGATCAATAATCTGAAACCTGGACAACTTCTTACACAGGTATTCTTGTTTCAATTGTGATTCAATCTGTGATGCTAAAGCAGTAGACAGAGAGGCTTGTTTAGTTGTGTTTTCCCATTCACTAATGATACTTGATGCTGATCAGAGTTGTCCTTTGAGAAACTAAAAGCAAAAATACTTTTAAAAACTCCACCAGATATTTGACTGAATGTAAATTATAGAAATATATTATTAAATCTGTTTTAATATACCCATTAAAAGTATAATATTAGTGCTTATAATTGGAAAAATGCCTTTGGAGCGTATGGTTATTGCATAGTGATGACCTTACTCTTGAGAAGGTTGAAGCTATTTCACTTTTCCTTTTAGCATACATATTTAAGTAAGAGAAAAAAATCCTCTATCCTGAGGAGATTTTAGTTGTAACATTACACCCTGATAATATAAATTGTGTGTGTGTGTGTGTATGTATGTATGTATATATTTATTTAACTCTTGCTGGAGATATTTTTAAAGTAGTATTTTTTTAAGGCTAAAACACAGGTTGCATTATCCTTGTTTTTAAGTACGATGCATCTTGTGCAACTAAAGACAGCAGACTTGGCTTTTAAAGAGATTGTTTCATTAGGCGGGTGGCCAACACTGAACTAAAAGAGTCTTTGGCAAAAACAAGTTAAACTGTGGAAGAAATCAGTCCAGTTTGTAGAAGAATGTGTGTTACTGAGTATTATAAGACATCTAATGGGTGGTTAGCGAAAGATTGTCCTAGCGTGCATTAAAAAGCACATATTTTGGGCTTGGCTTTTGTGGTGTTATAGCAGGAAGACATTTGTTTTTAATTTTGCTAGGTTTAAATGGCTCAAGAGATGAATACACCCTTGTTTGTTAGATTTCATATTGTAAACTCAATTGCATTCCCCACTGCCATAACCCTAAAGACAGACATACAACCTCTGGAGTGGTAAGCATAAACAGAGAGAAATCCATAGAGCTCCTTTAAGATCTGCAGTGGAAACAGTTGAAATGCATAATAACAGATAATCATAGGTTTGAAATATGAAACAGAGCATTTTGTTCTAAAGGACAATAATTTTATTATAAAGAACTACAAAGTAAAGTGCCAATGGTGTCGTACATGAGCTTGTCTGAAAAAAAGACGCATGGGGATTGCCCAACTCTGTTTTGGAAAGGATGTGGTTATAGGAGTCATTCATACATGTTTGGTGGTCCTGCCCTGCAATAATAAAATGTTAGTTTCATATTGTTAATCAAGTAAAAATGGTAAAAGAAAAACAGTTACCAATGGAATATTTGGTGTTGACGTTGGGTTTGGCAGTAGAAGAGGCTTATGGGTTGAGAAATACCGTATGCCTCTGACAGTTCAGCCACGGGATGCATGATCACAACACACAGTTGGAAGTGATGGGGAAAAAGTCCCATGGCTTAAGGACTGATATCACACCCATTGAAATCTTTCCATTGACTTCAAATGAATTTTGAATTGAGTCCTTAATGAATTGGTAAAAAAGTTAATCCCACTGCCACAGCCTCGGGACTGTATACAATACCATCATTTTTTTTCAAGGTCTGATTGTGCTATAGATTCTATAACTAAATGATGATTATTGAAAATGGTGTCAAATTTCCTTTTATCTCAGGTCCTGATATCACACCATTAACATAACTGAAATTTTTGCCATTGATTTCAATTAGAGTAGAATTAGGCCCTCAATATTTTCTCTCTTCATATTGTTTTTGCATGAGTTTATAAATTGGAAAAAGAAATGGGAAAACCAAGCCAGCTCTTTTCTAATATTCACAGTATGATTCTGTTGTTTATTATGGGATTTAGTTTGTTATGCATGCTTTGTCTTTTGTTTTTATTTTCTTTGAAAAAGTAAATAAACTTCAAGAAAATTATAGTTTCACTTCTGGGCCTTTAGTAAGAGATTTGTTGAATTTCTGAGATGAGCAATCCTTCAGGAAATTCAGGAAAATTGGCTTTAATTTACAGTATATTGTTTCCAGCAATTTCCTGTACTGAGGGGCTCTTTTCATCTGTGCCTGCGCTCAGTGCTCAGCACTTTTCAGCTGTTTCCACTACACTACAGTATATTTATAGAAATGAACTAATTGTGCCATATATAGAGAAATTAAACCACTGAACTGCAAAGTGGAGGTCCTCTAGCGTGCTGTCACTACCATGTATTTGTCTGTATAGCATTCATGATTTTTAAAAAAACAAACCAACCTTCCTCTTTGAAAGCAATTGCTTTATCTACTCAGTGCTGCACAATGATCTGAGTCCAGTTGCAAATAGATTGTAGATGTTTTATTAGGAGAATCTGACCTGGTTGGTTCAGATAAATGGTTTCTCCAGTCATGCTCATGATGAGAGAGTTACAATTTTAATAGATTCATTTTGTGATGGGAATTCTGAAATATGTTTCTGAGCCATGCAAGGTTTGCCCATTAAAGACATGAATCAAATAGCATTCTCAATTCATATGTTTATGTTAAAGGTCTGATTTTTAAACTGACAAAAGCCAAGGAATTCAGGATGCAAGCTGAAATTCAAACTTCACCTCTCTCTTATGCATGAGTGTCAGCTGTTTTCATTTTGTATCATGTGAGTTAATCCCAGATTTCTGGGTTGAGTGCCCTCTCTTCTCAGTCTGATGGAGGCATTCAGTACAAAAATGCTTTTTCATTTTAATTTTTGTTTTCCCCTTTGTGATGTACTCTTGGTTCACTAAATATATCCCACAGTGCATCATTTTGTGACATTCCAAATACCATAAATGTAATTGAATCCCAGTATACTTCATGGTATTTATAATGTCACAGAATATATGTTCTGGGCTACCGGAGAGTACCAAGAGAGCACAATCAATGGTGAAAAACATCTTTTAAAAGGGTAGTTAATGTTTATTTCTTTGCTAATTTCCCCCACCACCTCTTTAGTGGGGGTAGTCATCACAGAAATCTGGGATTAATTTAGTTTTCATTTCTTTTTTTTGTAGATCAGAATTTACTTCTGTTTAAAAGATATTTGTACACTGTTTTTAGTGTAATTTAAGGGTGGAGATGGTAATTAAGGGATTAAATAGTATACTCTGTATACTGTAGATATTCATTTTCAGACACATTATTACATGGATTATAAACATTTATAGAGGGGTTTTTTAATGTTTCCTTCTGACCCAATAGATGCCAAGTTTTTAGACTGTTATGGCCATATATTTAATTGCATTACACTAACAGCAACAGAACAAAACACATAAACAAATTAATATTAAAGGGACTTGGTTGTTTTAATATGCTGCTTTGGTAACTGGAAAAAATTGCGATTAAAAAGAATCCTACAGGACCTCTAAATCTGATCCATTTATGAAATTTTGTTGAAGTCTGATCTGGAGAGAGAGAAACTGAAAACTTTACTGAACCTTATAAGTCAAAACACTTATCTCAGTGGTTTTTAACGTTAGACTATTTGCATAAATTTAAACTAAGTAGTTTTTAAAAGTTCGTTTTTTTGACTCTGAGCAATATATTTTAACTCAGATCCAAGCCTGTTCAACAATTTCCCAGTTAGATCTTTGACAGAACAAGCTCTAATGGCTCTATCTCTACATGGACCCTAACAGCTCAATATTGCTCCCTGAAACATAATGCATATGGCTGCTTATCTTAGAAAATTCTTTCTGAGTTGGCTGGATTTAGAATCTTTTCAGAGCTGACTGGTGGATTGTAGCTTTTAACTGTATATTCATACCACACCTCTGGGTACAATTTAGTAGTTTTCTGGTCTCTCTGGATCATCTGACAGAGGGGAAAGATGTAGCACGTTGGGATTCCTTAACATGAGACTTTCTGTTCCATATGATTAGAGCCAACTGCTGGATTCACCCAACAGGTTAGTAAAGCTGCCAATCTGAGTCAAGAAGCATTTTGTACATCCTGCTGCAGATCCTAGGGGATTCTGAATTACTGTTGAATAAAAGTCATAGTGTGACATATTTGTAATTAACTTTGATATTGGGTTGAATTAAAACATGGTGCCTTTATTTACTTAAGCCATTGCATCTGTCTTAAATATGTTCTGGAGTCCAAGTAGTGGCTTTATTAATGCTGAGGAATGATTGCAGGTATGTCTTTAGAGCCAGAATTGAAGCAAATGAGCTGAAAGCTTGAAAGAAAAGACACAGCCATTCACAATAGGTATTTCTCATCATTGCTAGTAAAGACTGAAGTGGGGCAGAGAAAGAGACTTTCTGATTGTAGATTAACAATGGTACTGTTGTTGAAAATTAGACCACTTTGGACTTTCTCAGGAGAAGATGTACGTGAAGCAGAAAAGCCTGATTTTTTTGAAACATTTAACATTTGCTTTAAGACAACTATTATGTTTGGTCAGCTAAGGTTTTGTGTGTTTTTATTTTGTTCCCCTCTGCCCGCTCCATTCTCTGATGTGTCCAAAAACTACGTTTATAGTGAAGTCTTATGAGTTTTGGCCTGGGCAAATGCAGCTGATGTTACAAACTTTATGGTTAGAATGCATTGCATTAAACTGTCTGGGCCTAACTAAACATGTACAATAAAAGAAAATTATTTAGCAGCTTCTTGCCTGCAGAGCAGTGTGAAAAAAAGTGCACAGGATTGTCAGTGGTTTTATATTTACTTCAGAAACTATACGTGCAAGGGGCTCTTAGGAGTCCTAGTGAGTGCAGAGCACCTAATGAGAAGTACTTACCCACATCTGTGGACTGAAAGCATAATTGAAGCTTCTTAATGAGGCACTGTATAAAGGCGTCTCTGGGTTAAATATTCTTGAACTTTTAGAGATTTGCAATAGCTCAAAATTATTTAAATTTTCACTTACTATTTCAACATTTTTGCTTGAACCTAAAGATGTTCTACAGAGAAAATATGGGTATTGCAAAATCTTTTGCCTTTGTATGGTTTCTTTTGTTTGTTGTTTAAAAGAAATCAAGTCATTTTCAGACCCGGTACAAGCATTTGCAGATCCATTAACTTCAATTAGTTATCAGTTCTTACACCAGCTTTGAATTTGATCCATAACTTAATATTTAAATGTTTATAATAGAAACATTGCAGTATACCAGGGGTCAGCAACCTTTCAGAAGTGGTGTGCCAAGTCTTCATTTAGTCACTCTAATTTAAGGTTTCGCGTGCCAGTAATACATTTAAACGTTTTTAGAAGGTCTCTTTCTATAAGTCTTTAATATATAACTAAACTATTGTTGTATGTAAAGTAAATAAGGTTTTTAAAATGTTTAAGGAGCTTCATTTAAAATTAAATTAAAATGCAGAGCCCCCCCAGACCAGTGGCCAGGACCTGGGCAATGTGAGTGCCACTGAAAATCAGCTCGCGTGCCGCCTTCGGCACGTGTGCCGCAGGTTGCCTCCCCCTGCAATATACTATGAAAACAACTCAATATACTCCCTTTGGATTGGCTCCCTGTTCCGAAAGGTTCTTGGTAGCTGTGACATATTGGCGTGATGCATGATGTGAAGTTTCAAAGGATTATGAAATGTACCTGATGGACACTGAAATGCTTGGAATCTATGGATCAGTTTATACCAGCTGAGTCTCTGACCTGGTATCTTCAAATGTTAATCTTACACAGTAGAGAACCAAATAGGTTTACATTTTGTAGGTGTTTCTCTTCCCCCTCCCACCCAATATCTTGGTGAATCTTTGAGAGTTGTGTTCTGGGGCAGTAGATGCTAAAAGTAAGGAGAAATAGACCAATTGTAAACTTTTCAAAAGTATCTGCATCCTATTTGCCTAAATGATGTGGGTGCATAGCCTCAGTTTCATTGAAAGGCCTCAGTTTCATTGAAAGTCAGTGGGACTTGGGAGCCTAAGTGCCTAAGTTCTTTTAGGAAATGGAATTTAGGCTCCTAATTCACTTATGTGCTTTTGGAAATGTAACTATAAATGTTTCAAAAACGGCAACAAGCTAAACTACTCTGAACACTACCTTCTAACTGGCCTAGATCTAGGAATGCATTACACCTTGGACGTTTTGTGAACTGAACTAAATAACTTACAGTTTTTTGAAACATTAAATGTTACTGAGTGTTCATTTATGGTTGTTTGATCTTTCATAGTTAGCTTGTTGATCTGTTACCTTATAAATAGGGCTGTCACGCGCTTAAAAAAATCAGTCGCGATTAATCACGCGATTAATCACACTGTTAAACAATAATAGAATACCATTTATTTAAATATTTTTGAATGTTTTCTACATTTTCAAATATATTGATTTCAATTACAACACAGAGTACAAAGTGTACAGTGCTCACTTTATATTTATTTTTGATTACAAGTGTTTGCACTGTAAAAAAACAAAATAAATAGTATTTTACAATTCATCTAATACAAGTATTGTAGTGCAATCTCTTTATCATGAAAGTTGAACTTACAAATGTAGAATTATGTACAAAAAAAATGCATTCAAAAATAAAACAATGTAAACTTGTAGAGTCTGCAAATCCACTCAGCATGGCACTTTTGTAACTGGCATTGCAAGGTATTTATGTGCCAGATATGCTAAACATTCGTATGCCCCTTCATGCTTTGGCCACCATTCCAGAGGACTTGTAGGCCATGAAGTTTTATATTGTTTTTGAGTGTAGTTATATAACAAAAAAAAAAAAACATTTGTAAGTTGTGCTTTCGTGACGAGATTGCACTACAGTACTTGAATGAAGTGAATTGAAAAATACTGTTTCTTTTGTTTATCATTTTAGTGCAAATATTTGTAATAAAATAATATGCACTTTGATTTCAATTACAACACAGACTACAATATATATGAAAATGCAGAAAAAACATCCAAAATATTTAATAAATGTCAATTGGTATTCTATTGTTTAACAATGTGATTAAAACTGAGATTAATCGCGATTTATTTTTTTGAGTTAACGGCATGAGTTAACTGCGATTAATTGATAGGCCTACTTACAAATGAACAGACTTTAATTTTATTTTGGGGCTCTTATTCCATTGCCTCTGTAGCTTGAGGAGACTGATTTTGCCTAACAGATAAGGAATGACTTAAAAATAAGTTTGTCTTCAAATGGTTGCTGGAATAATAAAGTGATCTTAACATTTTTAACTTGAAAAGATAAAGCTACTGTAAATCCAAAAGTTGCCAAATAATCTGATAGTGTTTGGTTTTCAGTCAGTTCACCTACGAGAACCCAGTACAGATACACCCTAAACTTCCTGTAATTTTCTTTCTTCATGAGTTTGAAAGTCAAAATGCTGATTCCACAGATAACAGAAAAATCCTCGCAGTTAATTTTAATGAAAAATGCTAGCTTCAGCCATGAGTTCACTATTTTTAATTTTATTGAAGCGCTCTATTTTAATTTGACTAAGAGGAAAAATACTTCATTCTATCTGTTGCAACCAGCACAGTATAGTGCATTTTCTCACATTGAATAATATGTATGAATACTTAAAATAATTCGCTTTTAAGAAAAATTTCAGCCAAAACATTGGTCTAGTTTCAAAGCTTTTTTTTTTTTCCCCCAAGGCTTCTGCATTTCAGGAGCCCAGACACTTAAGGGTTGTTTAGTGATGGTTTACTCCTTAGTGGAAGATAACGCATTTTCCATGTTTGTTTAGTCTGCATTTCAGCTTCTGTTGGGTAAAAATCAGTGGACCAGATTTTCAAAAGAGCTCAGTACCCGGTACTTCCTGTATTTTTCATTGGAGCCACTGAGTTCAGTTGAAAAACTGTTCTGATGATTTTATCAGCTCCTGCTATGTTGCTGCACAGTGCTTTTCAGCAAAGCTCACTGTTCTAAATTAAATTAGAATCACCAAACTACTTTCCTGTTAAAACAAATTTGGTATATGGAGACCTGTGTCTCAGCTTGTGTTTTCTATCTTAAACTGTGGTGCCCATCACTATAATATCTGAGAGTAGGGAGCATCACTTGCCAGATTGGACAGTAGGTCAAAAAAGCAGGGACACCTGAAGTTGTTGAGTTTGCTACAAATCAACAGTATTTTAGTTTCATACTCAAATCTTTAAAGTAGCCTCAGTTTAGCACGTTTAATACTTGTCTTTGTAGTTCTCACTGTTTTAATTGCTTGGCTAGTCGGGGTTGCTTTCTTTTAAGGCACAGTTACATTAACCTGTTCCTTTCATCAGTACTAAGAGTATGTACAATATTAATGCAGTTTTAAAAAAATGTAATTTTTTTTGCATGTGGTAAAGAAAACAAGTTCTGACCCAGTCTTAACATTTTGGGGGACAAGAGCCTGGTCCTGTGGGGTGTTTTTTCAGCAACCCTAATTTCTTTCAATGTGAATGTGATCAGTACCAGGCAGGGCTTGGATCAAGATTAATAGTTAAATTTCTAAGGGGCTTGCACTGGTTAAATGCAGCTGTGAATGCTGTGTCCATTTTCCAAGGTAGCAGATATTTGTGTGTGTTAAAATATGTAGATAGCATGATCTCAAAGATGATTAGCATATATTTAGTTCATCTAAAGTACAGCCTGCATATGCAGATCACATTTTGAGAAAAGGATGTCAGAGGAGGTGGGGCAGGCATGTGGTTAGCAGGAGGATAGCCAAGCCATGGCCCAAACGGAAATCTGAGCAGTTGCAGTGCATGGGGTGTATAACGAGGAAGGAAATGGTCTTGCATCTGGCTGCTAGTCTAATTCTTGGTCCTTTGCCACCTTGCTGGCTATGATGTGGGTGGATTTAACCTTTACATCACTTTCAATGCCTACCGCCTACAAAATTAAAAAAAGGAAGTGGGGAGAGAAGTGTACAACCGGCATGTTTCATAAACTTATTTACAAAAATATCTTACCAAAATGGCTAATTTTGACTATGCTAAATGAAGTATCACATGTTAGTCGCCGCTGCTAGCTGCAGTTTTTTTTTGTTTTGTTAAAGATCTAGGGAGATAAGAAACTCTGCAAAATGTTGAGGGTTTGTTTTTAATTGACAGATTTTAAGTGTTTTAAATAATTTCCCATGCTTTATGGCTCTAGGACCTGTTCAGCTTACTGAACTAGCCATAAAGTGCACCTGTTAACATAAAGAATGAGTATTTGTAAGAGCCTATGGAAGGCTTTGTATGAGTGCAAAGTATTTTTTCTTCTAGTGGTGTGTACACCCCAGTTTGCCCACAGGATTTTCTTTACTCTTCATTATTCACTAACCACCTAAAGGCCTTAAAATATGAAGTTACAACATTAAATATTATAGTAGTGGTCATTTTCAGGATGCAATGGTTGTTAGGTTTCTTAGACCAGTAAAACATATAAATAAAAAAAAAAGGAATCCTAGTGGTTGAGTACTGATTAATATTAAAGTTTTTACTTCAAGTTTGTCCTCTGTCACTTGGGCCTGATCTACTCTTAAAAACTTTCCTAGTATAACTATTTGAGTTAGGGGTGTGATTTTTTTAATAACATGTATTAGTAGAAAAAGTGTTTTTAGGGAGTGAAATTTGAAAATGAATAGCAAATGCAATCAGTGCAGTCTCCATTGTGTTGTTTGTTTTGATATTAAATTCCATTCATATTTTATTGGTTCCAAAATATCAATTTTCAGTGTTTCACAAAGTTTTGCACCGAAAATGCATAAAGGCATAGTAGAAGATGTTGGAGAGATGGGGAAGTTGGAGGTTATGGCAGCCGGGCAGGGGACAGCTGCACTTTTGGGACACAAGAAGCTATGGGAATGGATTTCTCAATTATAACCAGGCCCCTTTACATGACTCAGACAGTTATACCAACTGGCCTCTTTACATTGCCAGAGTGGTGTAACTGAGACACAGGGTACATCTACATTTGGAGCTGGAATTGTGATTCACAGCTTGACGAGACATACTTGTGCTAGCTCTCATTGAGCTAGCATGCTAAAATAGATTGTAGCCACAGCAGCACTATGGAGGGAGGAGCTAACCATTCGCAGTGCGTGCTTCTGGTCTTGGATGGTCATGCACTCGAGGCAGCTAGTCCCTCCTGCCACTCGCGCTGCTATGGCTATGTTCTACTTATAGTGTGCTATCTCAATGAGAGCTAGTGTTAATATGTCGTCTTGAGCTGGGAATTGCACTCCCAGCTCAAACTGTAGTTATAGCCAATGGCCCATCAATTTTAAAACAATGAAAGCTAGTATTGTGGAACAAAATTTTTCTACAACTTTACAAACAAGGGCTATTATGCTGAGATTTCGGCACCCATATAATGGCATTCCATATAGAACTTCCACCCTATTCCCTTTTGTCATGTTTTGTCTCCATTTCTGAAAGGCTGGAGATATGTTAACTCTAAATTCTTTGGGACAGGTCCTTGTCTTTTTTTTGTGTACTGTGCAGTACCAAATAGATTGTTGACACTTATAATAAATGAGGTGGGTCAAAGCTGCCTTTTGTTTTGCTCCACCTGTTATTGGCATTGGTGAGTACCACGACTAGTGGGCATTTAATATTTCAAGGACTGTGGTCTCCATGCAATGAGGAAATGTGGCATCAATCCTTTTATGTTTTACTTGAGTAATTAACTAAGGGACTGTTTTCATGGGATAGTCTGTCTACAGTGACAGTTGAGCTGTAGTATTTGGTCAAAAATGAAGGGGCATCAGGAGTGGCCCATGGGACTAGAAAATCAGTTGTTGGTCAGCCAGAACTATGCACCACAAATCTAACTCAGGAATCTAGCTACTGAGGTTGCTAGATCTGCAGTTTCAATGCTGATTCCTTTTCCATGAAAGAGTTTCCAACACCCCGAATCTCCGAGACCCAAGGATGACAAAATAGAAACCTTTCTGAACCTTCAGCTGGAGGAAGGCAAAAGGGCTGGAATTTTCAACAGGGCTTAAGGGAGTTAAGTGCCTAGCTCCCATTGAAAGCCAGTGAGAGTTGGGCACTTAATTCCCTTAGGTCCCTTTGAAAATCCCAACCATGGTTCAGAAGATGTACTTAACTTAGTGTTTTGAAAAACTCAATCTCTGACTCTCTTCAAGCAGGGCCTAATTTTCTTTGCAGAAATGTGGCCTGGCTTTGTTCATCAGCTTGGATACTAAGCAACAATAATCCTGTTGCAAGGGAGATTCAGAAGATGTGATAAATGTTTACTGAGCAGAGGTGTTGCATCAAAATAGATGCTTGGTGAAATTATTAGAGGATTCAGGTTTACGTCAGAATTAGTAATATTGCAAGGTGATGCACTGAAATCTAGGTCCTAGTTCCCTATCTCAGTTCCCAACCTGTACCGTGGCTCAGAATAGGACATTTATGTTACTTCCCAAAGGAATAGCTTTGGTTTTTTTTTTAAACACCAGTTAGGTGTAACTCCTGAGCCAATGACTGGAAAATTTGCATCATATCCACTGCTACTTTTCCACACCTTCAATCACAAGACGAACAGTGAGAAATGTTTTGGTTAATATGAAAACCTACTTGCTCACAGCTTAATTGAAATTTACTTTAAAAAGTAATACATGCTAAACCCACAAAACTGAACTCTTTCATCTGCAGGAGATGCTTCTGCCTAACCATCTGTATGATTATTATGCTTTTGTGCATTTTATTTATTTATTTTTCAACAATTTGGCCTCAGGTTTTATACTGTGTGTTCACCTTTGTGGTGTTGGATCATTGTCGGTGTATTGCGCAGCGGTTTTTTATGCCCTTTGTTAGCATTACGACAACAGTTGTCAGATTTCACTCCCCCCTTTCCTTGTAGGTTTCACCTCTGTTCCCTCACAGGATTGTATCTGTGATGGGGTCCCTGGCATGCAACTTGAACTGTGAGACTGCTGAGCCTTCCAAACCCATCAGCCTGAGATGTGTCTCACACTGTGATGCTACTGTCAAGTTACAAACCTCTGACAGGCACTGTACTTAGCCATTCACAGGCAGGAACACACCCAACTGAGTTACATGAATGATCTCCTAGCCACTCATGAACCATCAAATAGAGAGGCTCCAGCCAGTTCCCCCCAGCTCCAGCCATACACCTCAGAACTGTGCCGTTTTACGCTGCGCAAGGCTTCCTTGGGCAGTGCAAGTTAATTAATTAGTTTGCCATTCCCTCAGTGTGGAATGGACATACACTAGCCCTTGTAATCTGAGCTGAGATTTCCCAAGCAGTTCAACCAAAACCACACTGTTTTAGGTAAAATATAAAACAGATTTATTAACCACAGACCGAGATTTTAAGTGATTATAAGTAGCAGGCATAGAGATCAAAGTTGGCTACCTAAAAAACAAAAATAAATTTGTAGTTTAAATTCTATCTTAGACTAAGCAAGATTTGAATCAAACAGTTTCTCACCCTAACAGGATAGTACAGTCATCTTACAGTTCTTCAATACACAGACTGGACCCCCTTCCAGCCTGGGACCAATCTTCCCCAGTTCAAAGTCTTTGTCTTCCAGACATTCTTCTTGGTGTTGAGGTGTGGGTGGGGGAAAGAAGCCAAGTGATGATGTCATTCACTTTTCTTATACCTTCTTCCAGCGGCTAGAAAGATCCTTGCAGTGACGTGGGTTGGTCCGCCCCCATGGCATAGGTGCCTTCTCTGAGGGCTAGTCTACACTGGCAATGCTAAAGTGCTGCCGTGGTAGCGCTTTAACGTGGCTTGTGTGGTTGCGGCAGAGCCACGTTATTCTTTTCTCCTGAATATTTTGTGTCCATGAAGCTTTCTGCCTCTATAGCATGATGGTTGGGATTCTTTAAGTGTCTCCTTAATATTTTGGGAGACACCAAAATCACCAGTGGTAAATTGGTCGTCAGGTGGCAGGTAACCAGATTGCAGAGGGCTTTCCTGCTGAGGACAAATGTCTTTCTAAAAAGTGCTAGAAGCAAAAATCATTTTGGTGTACTAAAGGTGGGCTTTCACTCCCTTTATATAGAATGCACCCAGGCTAAAAGATTAATATCTGTGCTATCTCAGTCTTCCATTGATAATGAGCTTATTAGGGCAAATATTTTCCTGGCAACTGTGCTCTGAATTCTGGTCCCAAGCCAGGGAGGAGCAACGGCTTACTGCAAGAGAATTAGCAGCTGGAATATCCTGGGAAATTCTTAAATTTAAACAACTAAATTTTTAATCAGAAAAGATAGTGACAAGAGAAACAGTGAGGCTAGTTAATTTCCTAGGCTTTTATGGTTAAACAGAGGTTGATAACTGTCTACTATGCAGCAAATACAAAAGATACTATTCCACCTGTGCCGTGGTTAGGACTGGGTGAGGAAAACACCCTCAGCCAAGTTTCACACCACTTTATGTTCCAGTCTTGGAAAAATTCCAAAGAAAATTCTCTGACATTACCTCTCCCAGTCTTGATCTGTTCTTTGATTCATTTTCTCTCTGTTTTCTAGTGCTATTGCTGTGGAGAGCTGCTAACACAAACCCCACAATTAGGTAGCCAGTCAGTGCCACTGTGCACCTCAGCTGTTCTATATTTTCCCCCCTCTCTCTTTCTGCTTGTCTCTCTCTTTCTCTTATTCTAGTATTAGATAGCATCCTCTAATTCATTTACCTCTGTAATTGGCACTGTGTCATCTGCTGGAATACAGTGTCCAAGTCTGGTGTCTACAATTCAAGAAGGATGCTGAAAAAATTGAGAGGGTTCAGAGAAGAGCTACAAGTTGATGGAAGATTGGGAAATATGCCTTATGGTAAGAAACTCCAGGAACTCCTTAACTTAATAAAGAGAGGGTTAAAGGGTGACTTGATCACAGTCTATAATTACCTAAATGAGGAACAGAAATTTGATTGCACTTCAATCTGTAAAGGTATAATGAGATCCAATGGCTGGAAACTGAAGCTAGACAAATTTCATTAGGAATAAGGTTGCAAATATTTTAACAGTGAGAGTAATTAATCATTGGAACCACTCACCAAAAGTTGTGGTGGATTCTCCATCACTGGAAATTTTAAAATCAAGATTGGATGTTTTTTCTAAAGGATATGCTCTAATTGAAGCAGGAATTAATTCAAGGAAGTGCTATGGCCTGTGTTATACAGGAAGTCAGTTTAGATGATAGTCAGCAGCTATCATAGAAGTAGCTAAAAGGGATCCCAAAATGTTGTCTGAAAACAGCATTTTGTGGTAGTGGGACCCTCTGCTAGTAAGTGGTTTAAAGCATATCATGTTAAATGGTCATGAATGATTGATTAACCTAATTTAGAAAGCATATCTACTAACCTTGGGTAATTTTTTTCAAAAGCGCCTAAAAGTGACTTAGGAGCCTAAGTCCCAGTGAAAGTCAGTGAGACATAAGTGTCATTGCCTAAATTCTAAATGCCTAAGTTCCTTTGTGGCAATCTAGGTCCAGAGATCTCAAGGGGAGAACAGGGTGTCTGAACCCCACAAATAAACAATTGAATCAACTGGTTGTGTACAATGTTATTGTGTATAAATGTATTTCAGGTAAGGTCTTTTATGAAAGCTTGTAATGTTCTAAACTTGATGGTCATTAGGAGATATGTATACAGGTTATAGCAGAGGTGGGGCCTGTGGGCCACATCCGGCCCGCAGGACAGTCCTGCCCGGCCCTTGAGCTCCCGGCTGGGGAAGCTAGCCCCTGGCCCCTCCCCTGCTGTCCCTCCTCCCCCGCAGCCTCAGCTCGCCGTGCCGCCAGCGCTCCAGGTAGCAGGGCTGTGAGCTCCTGCTGGGCAACGCAGTGGTGTGGCTGGCTCCCGCCGGGTGGCGCAGCTGCCAGTCCTGCTGCTCTGAGCAGCATGGTAAGGGGGTGAGGGGTTGGATAAGGGGCAGGAGGTCCCAAGGGGCAGTCAGGGGACAGGGAGCAGGGGGCGGTTGGATGGGGCAGAGGTTCAGGGTGGGGGGCAGTCAGGGAAAGGGGAACAGGGGTGGTTGGATAGGCGTGGGAGTCCCTGGGTGGGCAGGGGTGTTGATAGGGGTCGGAGCAGTCAGGAGACAGGAATCGGGGGGTGGGGGGGTTGGATAGGGGTGGGTTCCCGGGTGGGGGGAGTGGTCAGGGGACAAGGAGCAGTGGGGGTTGGAAGTGGAAGGGGGCGGATAGAGGGTAGGGGCCAGGCTGTTTCGGGAGGCATAGCCTTCCCTACCTGGCCCTCCATACAATTTCAGAACCCCGATGTGGCCCTTAGGCCACAATTTTTTCCCACCCCTGGGTTATAGTTATGAATGTATGACTGTAAATACTTGTAGAAAATTGTAATTGTAACTGTGGCGCAACTGTAGCATCATCCCACAACAGCATGGTGAAGCAATCAGGCAGGGAGTAGCACCTCACTTGTAGTTTACACTAATCTAACTTCAAGTACCCATCCATTGTCCATTCAGGAAAAGACAGTGTTGGGCCATAAGTTACTGGAAAACATTGAAACAACTTGAAACTGAAAAGGAAACCCCAGTCTTGGAAAACTAAGGCTGAGTCTACACTACACAGCTTTTAACGAGATGGCTGTCTCGCCACAGCTGTGCTGCTAAAAGTTGGACAATGTAGCCGCTTTTTCTTGGCTCTCCTGCTGACATAAAACTTCTACCCCCAACGATCAGCATTTGCATTGTCGGCAGGAGAATGCTCCTGCCAACAACACACTGTTCACACTGGCACTTGTTGAGGCAAAACTTTTGTTTTTCGGGCGGGGGAGGGTGTTAACACCTCTGAAAGACAAAATTTTTATCGTTCAATTGCCAGTGTAGACATAGCCTAAGAAAGAAGGGAATTTCCCTCACCATAAATCACCATAGTCTGAGAGAAAGGACAAAACCCCTCCAAACCCTGTTAAAAGGAAAGGCTATCCAGAAGTGAAGGCTATCCAGGAAGTGAAGGACAGCATCTAGGTGGGATGCTATCTGTGAAACACTGGAGCCGCTCTATGACAGAGGGCACATTGGGAAACTGAGCAAAGGCAATAGGTACCTTATATATTAGATAAAAATCCCTTTTCTAATATAAGTGTAAAATCTGAGGTTGCATTTTTGTTTATTTTCTGTATAGCTTGTGTGTGTTTGCTTCCCCGTAGCCATTTCATTTTGAATTTGTGGTTTTTCTGTTAAATAAACCTTTTGTTTATTTTTACTCCAAACAGGTATCAGTTATACAAACTGTGTGGCGTGTGTGTCCCAAAGTGAACTGATAACCAGGGAACAGGTTTCACTCCTTTGGGGGTGATGAACAGTGTGGGAGGTTGGAGGGGTATGTCCGAGCATCTGGTAGTTCAGAACTTGGGCTAGATCGATATGGGGAGACTTGGGACCAGAAGGGCTGTTGGTTTCACTCTGCAAAGAGTAACTAGGCTGGTGAAAGCCAGGGGTGAGACCTTTGTTTGTAGACTGATTACTGGGCCATAGCAGCAGACTCTGAGCCATAGCAGCATACCATTAAGGCCCCCAAAGTTATAAGGCTAACCATGAGAGAACCCCTTACTGGTCTGGGTAATCCCCAAAAGTAACTCATTCTTGAAAATGGAATGTAAGCTCATAAGCAACTTAAGCACCTTTGAAATTTTTACCCTTTATAATTAACCTTCTTTGACAACAGCTCCATTCCCTAAGTTTTGCTGTTGTGCTAAGTGTGGGATACTAGACCTGCACTGACTTCACTTTGCCCTCCATATCACATTTAAATTTCTCACCCTTAATCTTAAGGGCCTAACATAAATGTGCTTTGGCATACTTCTTGAATCTTGTCTCTTGTGTTTCCCACTCTAGTATCATTTGCTCAGCCAATGACAGCAGTCTGTGTCTATTTCATTTCCTCCTTTCATAAAGCTCTCTTAAGCATGTAATGAATTTGTAATTTCAGTGCAACAGAAGCCCCACACTTCCATCTACATCTCTGCTAATCACCCACTTCTTCTGGGAGGACCACAAATGTAAATAATAAAGTTGATTAGATTTGATTATTTAAAATTTATAATCTTAGGGTGTCTCAATCTGACAGCACATTTGAAATCAGAGAAACAGTATAGCTCCCAAGTGATAACTCTGGCAATCAGTTTTCCAACTTATTATTTCTTGTAACTTAAAGTAGTCACCATCCCCATGCTAGATGCCTGCCAGCTGCAGTTCTACATGCTCGCCCTTCAAGAGTAAGATGTTTATGAGTTCAGCATTGCTTCAGCTGAGCATGGATCAATTGCAGTAACCCATGGAACCGCAACCAGTGGCTTCTGCTACCATGGAGCCCCACCACAACTGTGTTGCCCCCGGCACTTAGTGTTTGAAAATGGTGATTATAGCCACTGCCAACATTTATCCAGCCACCTGATTTTAAAAGCTAGCAGCCAACAAAGCGGCTTGTTCCACCATGAATTCAATTTTTATGGTGTTTTTAAAAGAATGTAAATCCTAACCTGTGAACAAAATGGGGTCTCTTTTAAAGTCTGCCTCAGATTACACGTGTGTAAAAAAGCTTTGGAGTCAGTAGGAGAGAATTTTTTTTGTCATAAAATTATTCATAGATCTGCACAGCAGATGTTGACAATTGTAAAGGGAACAGAGGCAGGTCTGTGGTCAGCCAGCAAGCTCTGTTTCACGTGGGTAGATCAAGGCTCAAGGCAGCAACTATTTCCTGTCAGCACGCTGGGTGACAGCAATAGCAGCTTTCGTGGGTTATGCCCCGTTAACTTGTACAAAGTCACTTTTGTGAGGGTCTGGTTCTGTTTCATAGCTGACAGGATAATAATGCTTAAAGGTTCAGTATCTCCTTTTAAAAGGTGTATGCCAACTGGTGCATAAAGTATTATTGCTTTCCTTACTGTGTACATTTTTATGTTTCTTTGCAAGATGACTGCGGTATGCCTTCACAAAGAGGGAGCATACTATCCTTTCATTACTATGCTAATTTAAATTCAGAGTAAAAGCCCCTTGTAGTGCAGTCCAGCCAGAGCATCCCCTTTTGGTTGGATGTGGTGCGACTGGTGAGGCCTGCCCCAAGTTCCCTCCACCAGAGTATAAACAAGTCCAGACCAGCTTCAGGTAATAAAGACTACCCTCCCTAGATGGTCTGCTTTATTGAACAGAAAATGTTTAATGGAAAACATCACACAGGCATATAGGACAGCTTTCTATCTCGACTTCCTAGCCGAGGGACTCAGTCACTCAGTCTATCGGTCACCTGTATGGAGTTCAGTATTCGTCTCCATTGAGGCTCTCCGTCTGGTTGCTCTCACCTCATGTCTCGGTAGAGGCTTCCTCTGATGTTGGGGTCCATTGTGGTCTCTCAAGGCCTTCTCCAAATACTAGGCAATACTGGTACAGCTGCACCGCTAGCAACAAAGGCTGGGATGCTAGTGTAGGCAGCACCTCCCTACCACTACCCTCAATTGCTGCAGGCACTTTAACTACCATGTAGTGTTGAAAGCAGAGTTAGATGATCTGGTGTTTAGAAATGCCAGTGCATTGTCTACACTTGAATTCCTACTTTGGTTTCTGCCTTTGGTAGTGCTGCATGGCTGGTGGTATAATGGTGGGAGATGTTATGATAATTACTAGTGTAGACAGAGCTTTAGAGGTTGAAGTCCTTTAACAACAAGTACAAGTAGTGATGGAGGAAGCTTCCCTCACACACCACACCCTTGCCATGGCCTTCACATGGAGAAGAGTAGAGCGGGAAAAGGTTAGTTCAGTGGAGGGGAAGGAGAGGATAATTCTATCTTCTTGGCCTATTCTTTCTGCTGTGACCACCTGCTAGGGTACTGATTTTTAGTGATATGCTTGGTTAACTTTGGCAGTTTCCCCCCTCATTCTGTTTTGTTCCTTTTAAAAGGTAGTACCCCTAAAAGAAAAGAGTTCCTGGGTCGGGAGATATTCAGGTTCAGAAAGTATGTGCTCTAGAAATGGTTGGGAATTTCCCACTGGAAAACCATTCAGAGGGAAAATTGACTTTCTACAAAATTTCAGTTTTGCTGGAAAATTCTGATTTTTTTTTTCCATTGGGAAAACCATTGGAAAAAATGGTTCCAGTTCTCTGGCTCCGCTGCTCTTCACCAGCCCTGACTCCAGGCTCCAGGCGCCAGACCACATCAGAGTCATGGCTCCCAGCAGTTCCAGCCTCTGGGCTCCTTGACATCCTGCCAGGTGGTCTGCCCTAGAGGCAGGGCTCCAAGAGACTGGTGGGGCTGCTGGGGTCTGGGCAACTCAGGAAGCCTCGGAAAGATTTTAGAAAAGAGCTAAATGACTTGTTCAAAAAAAAAAAAGGAATTTCAGCTCTGTAGGAAATGTTGATATTTTGTTCTGAAATGGAACAGTTTGATCAATCTACCTAGATTTTTGCACCAAACCTATAACCATGGTATCTGAGACAATTAATTTCTGTCTAATAATTATATTAGGCTCTGCATCTTTACAGTTGGGCAGAATAAAGTATCATATAGGGCAGGAAACAATACTGATAAAATCTAGTGCAATATAATAAGATTTCTTGTCATTTTAAATAACTGGTAGGGTATGCAGTGCCCGTGTATGATGGTGTTGAAATAATATGGACAGCCTCCCAGTATTCTGGGTAGCCTCCATCAGGTGCTAGATATATCTCTTAAAATCCCAAACACAGTAGGATTTATGCCTTGGTTAATAAGTGTGAATAATTTTGGGAGCTATGTAATAGAACAGGGGGCAAAAAAATTACATATTCAATGGCAGGTATAATATATTTTGTCTTGCTTCCCTCAACTCCTGAGCTTCAGGTTCTACACTCAAATGGTTTAGCCTATGAAAGATGCAGTGTAGAGTAAAGACTCATTTTGTATAAGGTTTAGGGCGCTAGATAGGGGCACAAATGAACTTTCTTTTAAGTCAAAATGATTGAATGGCTACAGCCATTATGGCAAGTTGCCATTGTTGTTACAAGGTTTGTACTGATTTGTCAGGAACAAAGGACAGGAAATGTTAATGTAACTTACTGTGTAAATACACAACTGCGTGTGCTGGAGTGCAAAGTTGGAACAGCTTACGCAGAAATGCTTACCTATAAGCCTGCTGAAAAATGTCGTCATTCCAAATGTGTACTTATATGCAGAGCTAAATGTTAGACCATATTGTTGTATGTTATATCTGATTAAAACAAAAGATATAAACTTGTGGATAAATATTCTGATGAGTGTAACAGTGAATACAGCACTTAGCCAAAACATTTTTCCTGGAAAATTTAGTTTCTTTACCTGCATTCTTGTTGACCATTTTTAAGTGATAGCTGATACTTCAGTGTTATATACAGTGAGGCTGAAATATTTTTTGTCTGCGTAGCCTAGCTTTACTTTCTAAATTATCCCGTTTAATATATTAGACTGAAATGAAATTATCTCCACCAGTCAACAATATACGATAGGGTTTCTGATCGTAGCTGTCCACTTTTTTTTTAGTTATGCAGTTCCTTGTACCAGCATTCTCATTTGTATAAAGGCAGTACAGTAATTTCTCAGTAATCAAAAGTGATAAAGCAATCCACAACTCCCCAGTTGTATGTCCCAAACAAATATAAAAGCCAGGTCCCTTCTATTACCCCCCTCAACCCCAGATGTTAAATACAATTAAATTTAAAAACATGTTGTGTCCAGTATGGACAGTCAATAATAGTGGGAAGGTTGTGTCTGGATGGTGTGATAGCTTTTACAGATGAGGGAAATAAGGTAACAAAGGCTTGCCAAGGTCATAAAGCAAATCAGTGGCAGAGCTGGAACAGAGCTCAAGTTACTTGATTTCCAGTCCTCTGTTCTTCCTTCTGATATGTAGGGATCAGCTGAAAGCTGCACCAATACAGAAAGCAATGGTAATGCAGACCTGTGTATCTCCGTTTAGATTCTGTTCCAGTGTAAACCTGCTGTGAATTACACATTTAAATGTTTGGCCTCTGAGAACAGTAGGCCAGATGTCATGTTTTTGTCCTTCAGGGCTATATTGATCAAACTCTATATATTACATTTTTGACATTTGTTAAATTAGTTAAAAATCATGTTTCTGGCTCCCTGTTGTACTTTTTCGTTTCTTTATAATGAAATTGCATAATGAACTACAGGACAGTTTTCTTTAAAATAGTTGGTAATTTTGGCTGCTTTTTTGGATAAATCCATATAGCATGTGAATTTAAAATGAATAGTACCTCTAGAAATGATGAAAGAATGCCTATGGAATAATACTATTTTATTTTTAGTGACAGTATCCAAATTTGTTAAGGCAAAACATTTCTACGCAATTTTTAAAATTCAGTTTTCCAAGTCCAAGTATTTATTTATATTAAAATCCTTCATTATTGTGTTCTATCAATATAGCAATATCATGTACTTCATTTGAAGATCTCAAAACACTTTACAAACAGGAATTAAGTTACTCTTCCAATACTGCTGTGATGAATTTGAGGCAATCATGTTGTTATTATACCAATCTTACAGAAAGACAAACTGAAGTACAGAGAAGTGAGGTGACTTGCCCAACAATAAACTACCATTTAGTGAGGCAACAGGAGTAGCACTTTGTAGACTTAACTTTTACTCCTTAAACTTTGTACGAGTCAGCAGTTACAAGTGATATTCTTGTGGAATACAAGTGGAAACAAAAAATCCAGTAAGTAAAGTGAATAGATATTCTCAAGGTATATATTTTAAGTCTAAATGTATATTTGCTGGGATTTAAATAACTATGCACATAAGTTATAGAGGTAACTAATGAAGGTATTGTTTAATAAATTATTTAACGTTATTGGTGTCGAGGCCTGAAGTCTTGAGGTAGGGATTCCAAACAGGCGTCTGTCTTTATAAACTGGTTATTCCTCCCACTATTAAAATATATATACTGAGATACTTAAGGGAATGTTTTCGGTTTTGTAGTGCATGATGTATACGGTTTGTAGGAAAAAGAGAGAGAATCTGTATTTACATTTTTTAATGGTAGCTCAGGATATTTGGCTGCTAATAGAGTTAATCTTAGAATGAAATGCATAGCTTTGGAAAGCTGCTCTGAAATGTCAGTGGAACATTATAAGGATTCTAACATAGTAATCTGTGCAAGAGGATTGATAGCTGTGCCGACTTTGAGAAAGAGATTGTGTCACTTGACCTTATATCGGTATGTGGGGGTCTTTCAGTGGCTGCCTGGCATGCCTTTATTTTGTTCAGTATTTACTCTCCTTAGTCCCTTCCTTCCCCAATACAAAAAAGTTCTAATCACACAAATTAATTCTACGAGGAAAGAATCTACTGCTTCCAATTTCAAACAGTTAACAAGAGAGAGTATCAGCAGGGGGAAATTAGTTTTTGTAGAGACCCATCCACTCCCAGTCTTTATTCAAGCCTAATTTGATGGTGTCCAGTTTGCAAATTAATTCCAGTTCTGCAGCATCTATCAATTTCTTGTTGAAGATTAATTTTGTTGTACATACAATTCCTTTGTGAAAATCCAAGGACTGTTCCTCTGAGCTGCAGAGCCTGTGGTAATAACAAGCAGAGTTGCTACTTTTCTTCCTTAACACACTATGTAATTTACCACCTTCTGTACCATCTTCTTAGCACAGGCGCAACATGCTTCAGGGGGCGTGTGTCCAGAATTCATCAACGAATTTGATCCTCTGGTTGGATCATTAGCTTCCCTAGCTTGGGCTAGGTACTGACGGGGAATGGGACATGAACGCTGTACCATGTCAACTTCCTGTGCTCTTTGCCCTTTTGAGATCTACTCACAGACAGGCTTCCCAGAAAAGTTTGAGTATCACGCATGTTGAGTCACTGCCAATGAAACATGCTTTCCAGGACTGTCTCTTAAAATGTGTTTTCTTTCTGCCTGCCTTAACTGTTATCCATGAGTTGTATGATTGGGTCTGCTAGTAGAAACCATTATTGTCAGTGCCTAGGAAGGGTCAGGATATTGATGATAAGGCCGAAAAAGGCATAGTAGCTATAGGTGAGTGCTTAGGGCTTTCAGTCCTAGAATCATGTGATTCTATCAGAATCTAAGCTTCCATTTTAAAAGGTTGTGAAGAAAAATGTGAAAATGTTACCCAAGTGTAAGTACTGCTGTGATGTCTGCCTGAGTTTGCAGAAAGCATGAAACTGTAGCTCTGAAAGGTGTGAACTACCCCATTAATTTTAATGGGGAGCTTACTAGCGTGATGTGACCTGCCAACACCACCCACCCAAGATGAAAGGCAGGCACCTTTACTGCTGTTTGAGGGTGGGGCCATATGTGCTCCAGTTGCAGAGTGTGTAGAGCTCAGAATTCCCTTAATCCATACCCATTGGACAGAGTGCATAGGTCTACTCTGTGGAATTCAACAATTGCTATTCCCTGTTTTAGAGATTGTCTATGGCAGGGATTTGCAAGTGATGAGAGCTTAAGGTTATTTTATTTACAGATGCACATAGTACTGGATCCACCCACACAATATTATATATTGTTCTTACAGCTATATTATCATGCCTATTCTATTTTTATGTTCCTTTTTTGACCCTAAGGTTAGTGTTGATATTGTTTATTTTATGATGACATGGTTAACATAAATCTTTATGATGCTATTAGGCTCCATTACAGAACTGGCACACATGAATTGTACAGATATCAGAGGAAATCTTGATAGATTTGTCGCAACTCCTTTTCCCTCAGTGAGGTCTATGATCACTGAAATAAATGTAGCTGTTTTGCTGTCTTTTTGCAATTCATTTAACTAAATGCAACCTGTACTACTTCTCCCCCCGCCTTTCTGTTTTCATTAATTTAAAGTTTTTGAGTCTAGTTTTCTAAGTGTATCAGAATGTTGAGGTGGCTTATATGTATGTCTGTGTGGGTGGGATTTATAGAAGTTCACATGTCAGCAGCTGCTTGAAAATGAGAGAGTTTCTGCCTGTGAAGGGGAAAGGGTTGGCAAATAAACTCTACCAGAATGAGATTTGGAATAAATTGGAATTCCCATGCAGGCTAGACACTTATCAAAGAGAGAAAAAGCAAGCTAACTTGAGTAACTTTACACAGCTGTTTTAAGTGAGATCTGTTGCCCATACAGTCCTATGTAACAAACTGATGCCAGAAGTAATCTTTAAAACATTTTTTATTTCTCTAGCCCGTTAAAATTAATTGAGAACATATAATCAGTTTCAGATGCTGAAAGACTTTTTCATTTAAAAACAAAGCAACCAAATCTTTGGCTCATCCTGTGCTTGCAAAATAACCTAGCTGAGTCACAAATGTATTTTCTGAATCACAGTGTAAACAAGAAGCTTATCTAGTCATAAATTGAAAGCACTGCTACTCTGCAGCCTTTTTATTTGCATGCAAGTTCATTGGTTACTGAAAAAAGGCAAGTAGTACAAGCATGTTTGGTTTATTTTAAAAGACAATATATTTATATTCTCTCAATGCTAGATATGGTACAAAGTGAAAATGTCTGTTCTAGGGTTCTGTTAAGCAGATATTTTGCTCCATAATCCAGCATACACTTTTGTTTTAGGAAGCAAAATAGTTCATTTATCACACCTGTAGATCTCTGGTTCCAGCTTTCTGCTCTGTTGTACCCATACAGAACGGTGAGTTGCAATGCTCTGGCTATAAAAAGAACACTGTGGATAACATTGACGATGATGGGACGCCAATGAGCATGTTGGAGTAGCTGTATAATGCCAAGTATCAGAGGGGTAGCCATGTTAGTCTGGATCTGTAGAAGCCACAAAGGGTCCTGTGGCACCTTATAGACTAACAGAGGTATTGAAGCATAAGCTTTCGTGGGTGAGTACGCACTTCTTCGGATGCAAGCAGTGGAAATGTCCAGAGGCAGATATAAATGTGCAGGGAAGATTCAGGCATAATATACTGTATAATGCCAGTAAGAGAATGAGTATGCTGGTGTATATAGCAATAGATGCGGATCATCTGGAAGCTGTAGTGGAAGGACTGAGAACCTCTAGGTCTCAAGTGAAGGAAGATATTTTTTACTTAGAAAAAATGGATTTCTTATACAGCCTTTTCCTGCATTTCTAATTACTTTTGTTTAGCCAGTCAGCGCTGGATTAATAACTACCTGTTTAACCTTATAGTGCCTCAGAGAACCTGCAGATGCTTTGTTGCAAATCATTGAAAACAAAATGTAACCTGTGACTTAAACAGAGATAAAATAAGGATGTTCCTGATATCACTTGGCACTGAGTTCACACAAGCAGCTGACCTTTACACCTGCCAGGAAGAGTAGCTTAGGTGACATACTCCAGCCTTGCATATGTAGTATCATTGGTATCAGTAGCTCTTTAACCCCCCAAAAGCTGCACTCCTGCAGGAGTGCCTTTGCACCTTCTTTTTTCCTTTCCTTTTCTCTCTTTCCTTTGTTCTTCTCTTGAATTAGTGGTAATAGCAGATAGGTTTGTTCCCCGTGCCCCGATGCTTCTCTTTTTGATGCCTAGTGCTTCCCAGTTCTGACTCCTATTTTCATCCCAATACCCAGGCCATTCCTGTTGCTTCTTTTCCATATGATTCACAGTCCTTCCTGCCTGTCACCTTTCCTGTCCTTACTACTGACCTCTCTCTCCTTGCTGTGCATCCAATTTCCCTCTTTGTTGACTGATTCTTTTACTCCATAAGTAATGGCAGAAGAGTTTACATGTCAGCGTTTCAGCAGTCTTTTCCACAGTGGTGACAAGTTAAGCATTTCAACAAAATATAGTAAGGCACAGGACTGATAACTTTAAAATACTTTACAATCAGTAGATCCTTTTTTATAGAATTTGGGTTACAGTTAGGCAATGGAGTGGCTGAACCTCAGTCTTTCAGTGTTGGAATTAAAACATAAAATTTTTAAGGCTAAATATTTTCATCTTTCTCTGCAAGCGTTAACAGCCTTCCTTCCCTCACTCCCTGGCTTGGTTGATGCAATTGCAAGGTCTAGCAGTCTTTCTGCTGGGCCCAGCATGTTGTTTCAAATCCCCTGCATTAGACCCACCATAGGCACACAGACATGCTCAGATACTTATGGTGGAATTCTCAAAGCATGTCAGATTTGAATGGAACAATTTTTTTATGTCCATCAGACAGCAGAGAAACTGCCAGGTGCCAGACTAAGATTAAAAAAAGTGTGTATATTGGGAGGGTCAGAAAAAAGGAAAGGGTTGGGGGAGCCTGCTGAGGAATTTGCACAGGTTTGCATGTCATGTTGGGAGTTCTGGAAGGTAAGAATCATTTTGGGAGGGATGGAGGAAAGAAGGATAAAAAAGGGGAATATGAATGCAACAGGATGAAGGGGAAAGATCTCCCAGTGTATTAGATAGTTTAGTTTAATCATTGAAATCATCAGAGCTTTTCCACCCCTATTAAGGTTTGTCTACCATGACTTGCAAGGACTTGTTAAAATGGCATTACAGCCATGTTAGTACTCAAAGAATATGTGTAATAAATGGGAACGTGCATTGGACTGTAGCTGACGAATGTCAGTTGCCTCTAATCAAGAGAAGAAACTATAGGACTGTGTTTCATAGAATCATAGAAGATTAGAGTTGGTTCTGCTCAAAGCGGAACCAACACCAACTAAATCATCCCCGCCAGGGCTTTGTCAAGCCAGGATTTAAAAACCTCCAAGGATGGAGATTCCACCACCTCCCGAGGTAACCCATTCCAGTGTTTCACCACCCTGCTAGTGAAACAGATTATCCTAATATCCAACCTAGACCTCCTCCACTGCAACTTGAGACCATTGATCCTTGTTCTGTCATCTGCCACCACAGAGAACAGCCTAGCTCCAGCCTATTTGGAACCCCCCTTTAGGTAGTTGAAGGCTGCTAGCAAATCCCCCATTGATCTTCTCTTCTGCCGACTAAATAAACCCAGTTCCCTCAACCTCTCCTCGTAAATCATGTGCCCCAGGCCCCTAATTCTTTTTGCCTAACAGAGGGGAATAATCACTTCTCTCGATCTGCTGGCAACGCTCCTACTAATGCAGCCCAATATGCCGTTAGCCTTCTTGGCAACAAGGGCACACTGTTGACTCATATCCAGCTTCTTGTCCACTGTAATCCCCAGGTCCTTTTCTGCAGAACTGCCGCTTAGCCAGTCGGTCCCCAGCCTGTAGCAGTGCATGCAATTCTTCCATCCTAAGTGCGGGACTCTGCACTTGTCCTTGTTGAACCTCATCAGATTTCTTTTGGCCCAATCCTCCAATTTATCTAGGTCACTCTGGAACCTATCCCTACCCTCCTGCATATCTACCTTTCCCCCCAGCTTAGTGTCATCTGCGAACTTGCTGAGGGTGTAATCCATCCCATCATCCAGATGATTAATGAAGATGTTGAACAAAACCGTCCCCAGGACCAACCCATGGGGCACTCCACTTGATACCAGCTGCCAACTAGACATCAAGCTGTTGATCACTACCCATTGAGCCCAATGATCTAGCCAGCTTTCTATCCACCTTATAGTCCATTCATCCAGTCCATACTACTTTAACTTGCTGGCAACAAAACTGTGGGAGACTGTATCAAAAGCCTGGATTATCTCTTTGGTCTCACTTGGTGAGGATGCATTTAAATTTCCAGTCTCTGTGATTCTGTCCCTCATGAATTTCTTGAGGATTTGGACCAAAGGCCTTATGCGTGAAAGAGAGATTATTGCAGTCATTGAGTTATGGTGGAATACACTGGTTTTTGGATCGAGACTATAAGTAGTGGCCTTCATTTCAGAATTCTGCATATTCAGTATCGTGATTTTTCATTTGTTCAGGCCAAAAAACTAAGCTCAATAATTTTTTTAGTAAAGCTGGTTGAGTTTTAGTTTTTTTCCATGAATTTGAGCCCTTATAAAAACAAATATGCACAGCTATTGCCTGTTTTATCTACTCCTGAGTTTTTTAATCCTATAATTTGCAAACTGGTGTCCACACCTTTGGCAAAACTGCTCTTTATAGACCAGACTTTATGATTTTGATCAGCAGGGAAAAAACTTAATTGCTACTTTTGAGTGTAGAACCATGCATTTTTTTTATTAGGCATTGCATTTACTTAATTTCTTATGAGGTATTTAAAGAGAAATATTTATATTATGTTGCTTAGTTTGTTGAAGCCAGTAGTTTTTAATTTTGATTTTATACATTGTTCTTGTTATGTAAGTACTAAGAATATTATAATACTAGAAAATTTCTAATAAACTTCGAAAATTGTCATCTCATAAAATAACATTTAGTAATAATTATAATGAGTCCCTGGAGTCTAGCATGGTATTATATTGCACATGCCAAGTTTAGTTGTCTATTTTATCTTTTTATGCTATGTAAGATTAATGTATGTATGTTGCATGTTAAAGACATACTATAGGGAAAGTTTAATTATTTGCTTGCCATTTATTTTTAATTGAAGATGCTGACATATTTTTACAAACAAACCATTTAAAAATATAAGAGTGCATGCTTTTATGCTTTTAAATCCTTTCTCATATTGCAAGTAGAGTAGTCCCTTTAGCATGTGGTATAAAGGTTTTATTAGTAGGAATTGAATGGCCTTGAATCGAACATCTCTTCAATGGCCTTGTCTTCACTAGGAAAAAAAGGTGTTTTTCTAAACTTGAATTAACTAACTCAAGGTAAAATCCTAGTGTAGCCAAGACAGTTTCTGGTTTTCACACAAGTTAGCTAACTCAAATTAAGAACGCACCTTTATTCCTAGAGAAGGCACAGGAAATGGGACAGCATCATGGGCTAAAATGTTTTTAATAAAAACGTTCCTTTTAGTGTCATAAAATTTTTGTCACTTCAAAACAAAATTGTTTCCACGTTAACAGTGAAAAGCCTTAACAAAGGTACTGTGAACTTTTTATATGCACAAGATACAATTTTCAAAAATAGGAGCCTAAAGTTAGCCTCCCAAACCCATATTTAGGCACCTTAGAGTGGGATTTTCGTAAGCACCTAAGGGACTGGGGAGCACATGTCCCATTGACTCCATCCTACAAACCCTGATGCAGGGATGAAAGTAACTGAAAGGATTTACCGGTACTCCGGAGTCCTGCGGAGGGGGCAGGGCCTCAACTGAAAGAGGCATGGCCTGTACCAGAAGAGGTGGGGCCTTTAAATCCCCGTGCCCTTTAAATCAGGATTTAAAGGCCCCGGGGCTCCGGCTGCAGTAGCAGCATCTGGGAGCCCCAGGCCCTTTAAATCACCCCCAGAGCTACCAGCTGCAGAGGTGGCTCAGAGCCCTGGGATTTGGGGACGATTTAAAGGGCCCTGGGCTCCAGCTGCTGCTACCGCAGTGGAGCCCCGGGCACTTTAAATAACTGCCGGAGCCCTGGGGCTCCCGGCTGCCACTGCTACCCCGGGGCCCTGGGCTCTGGCGGAGCTTTAACGGGCCGGGTGCTTCACTGAGGTAGCGGCAGCCGGGAGACCCTGGCCCTTTATATCACCGCTGAAGCCCCACTGCCACTACCCCAAGGCTCCAGCAGTGGGGCTCAGGTGTCGATTTAAAGGGCTCCGAAGGGTAGCGGCAGTGGGAGCACTGGGCCCTTTAAATCGCCACCCGAGCCCCGCCGCCGCTACCTCCGAGCTCCGGCAGTGGGTCTCTGGCGGCAATTTAAAGGACCTGGGGCTCCAGCCGCTGCTGGGAGCCTCAGCCCCTTTAAATTGCCGCCTGGGGAAGCCAGTCCGCGCCGGTACGGCGCACCGGCTCTTGCAGGTATGCCATACCGGGACGTACGAGCTTACTTGCACCTCTGCCCTGATGATGAAGTATAGCTTGGCTGAAGCATTTTAATTTTTTGTTTACTCGTGGATGTTCAGAATGTTGAAAGGTGGTTTTGGTTGCAATGATAGTGTGGTCTGTTTTTGGTAGGAGTCTGTGGTGTTAATGAGGCCCTCAATATGTCTTTTTCAGCATAGGATGGGCATTTTAAGTATGAAACTTCGTTAATCTAAAAGAATCTCTGGGTAAAATCTGAAATGCTAGTTACAATTAAGAAACCAATTAAAGAAACAAGTTCAAAAATCTACATCAATTTAGGGAAGAAAATAAAGTACTAGCAACAAGTAAATGAATAAATATAAATTTTAAAAATAATAATTTACATAAAAATCAATTAAAAAGTTTTAAAATCATGATGTTTGTCCATCCTGCTTAACTGCAGGACCATTCTTCCACTGTCACTAGCTGGACTTCTCTGTTGCTTTTACATTGACTCTCCCTCTGGCTCCCTTCTTCTGAGTCTTTAAGCATTGGTTAGGAGGGAATGAGAAGCTGACAGTTGGAAGGGAGGCAAGAGCTTTTATGCAGAGGAAACATAGAGAACTACAATTTCTGCTAAGTAAACATTTTATCCGAGGAGACAGCTCCTCAAAATGGATGTGAAAGTGATGTTTATAAAAACAAAAAAAAACCCATGATGTATATTTACAGAAGAATCCAAATGAGGCAGTGTGTGGCAGTGTAGGAAAATATGGTAATGTAATTCTGGCAGAGACTTTGAACTGTTTGTTCTGTTCTCCAAGGGAAAACTACTGTATTTTAGAAGAACATTATTGAGGCTGATTGGCCAAATGTATAGTGCGCTTGATCACTTGTTTTCTCTATTATGCTTCTCTGCCACGTTCTTATCTATAGGCAGCAAAGAGAAAATTAGAAAGCTTTTGTTTTCTGAAATGCTCAGAGGAATTATGATTTTAGATATATTTTGTGTTACTGACTGCACAAAAGTATCATCATGGCAGGACATGGACATACCCCAGTTGATGTTGTGTATATAGTATCTGTCTGCATTCACTGTACATTGAAAGCTTATGCCCAAATAAATCTGTTAGCCTTTAAGGTGCCACCGGACTCCTTGTTGTTTTTGTACATTATTTTATTATTGTAGGGCTGAATCCAGTTCCCAGTCTATTTATTTTTACTATATAATTGGCTTTGAAACTCTCATTCTCTCACTGCTGGGGTGGGTTTTTTAAAACATTTTTTTAAATTTATTTTTTATTTAAATAAGAATTGTCACCATCAGTGTATTTGGAAAAAAACCGGTGACTTTTGAAGGTGCAATGTGCCAAATTTTGGGCTTATTTTATTTGACACTATCCCTTTATAAAGGGGAACTAAATATATGCTGATGAAGGATTTGTGGACAGGAAGGAGAAACAACGGAACAGGATAAAAGTCATATTGTTTTAAATTCATGCTTATCTGTATCTTTCTCATTAAGGATGAACATTAGAGTTAACATACATCAACCTGGTTTGAATAAAGTTTACCTAAAAATGTGTTGTTTCCTTTATATAAAACATGATAATAGGTTCTTTTTGTATTTTTGTTTACCTTAATATGTGTGCGCGCGTGCGCGCTCTCTCTTTCTGTGTATGTGTATATAAATATAGTTTTTTTGCTTTGTTATATATCTTTGTTAAACAGTCAGTGATATTAGCCAGGGACCATTAAAGAGGAAAAAGAAGAGAGGCCAAACCTTTGGGGTTTTAAACAATCCAACTATATTTGTTTGAACAGAAAACAAGATCTACACTTACCCATTTCAGTGTGGTGAGATTGAATTTATGGATACCTTCTACAGTTTAATGAGTTTCTGTATTTATACAAAGATGCTTTTGACAAGCTAAATTAACTCATGTAACTGAATTTCCTAGTCGGGGGCTGCTGGTACAATATGTTGTATGAAGTCTCTGTATCTTTATCCTTTGAGGGCATGTCTTCACTGCAGAGTTAACCTGGGTGATCAGAACCCTGGGTTAGCTAGCTTTTGTGTGAGTAGCCGCACTGCAAAGCCAAACCTCAGTGGTCCATGTTCTGGTGTCCCAAAACCTCTAATTGCTAGCAGCTGGGACTAGATGATAGGGAATAGATCACTAGATAAATTGCCCTTTTCTGTTCACTCCCTCAGAAGCATCTGATACCTGCCACTGTCGGAAGACAGGATACTGGGTGAGATGGGCCATTGGTCTGACCTAGTATGGCCGTTCTTACATTTTTTGTTCTTAGTGGTATGAATAAGGCAGTGGTGAGAATAAGGCAAATGATACAATATTCTGTTCTACATGCTAGAATAGAATGGTACAGTAATATGGTCTAGTGGCTGGAATATGGGATTATCATGGTAGTCAGGACTGCTGGGTCTGCTATTGTTGACTGTATAACCTTGAGCAAGACTCTTTGTGGCTCCATTTACCCATTTCTGAAATGAGTTAATACTCATAGGGCTGTTTTTAGTACTCTGCTCTCTATACCTTGTATATTTTCTTTCAAAAAGCCTTGCTCTGGGACACATTTATTAAAAATACCTCTTCTGTGCCATAGACATGTCCAGTACTCCTGCTTCACTAATGCTACTGAAGTGCTTACTTTTATCATTAGACTGTGTTGCTTGCAATTTGATCTGATAGTACGAGTACAGGAAAACATGAGCAATGTGAGATTTCAGTGAACTTCATGAATTAGTTCCATACAGCCTTTCATAAGCTTCTATTTTCACTGTATGGTGTTAGAATGCTCTAGTGTAACTTTGTAGACAAGTTATAGAATGACAGCTGAAACCACAGAATCCTACAACTAGTTTTCATAGAAGATGAGTGTTGGAAGAAACCTCCGGAGGTCATCTAGTCCAACCCCCAACTAAATCATGCCAGCCAGGGCTTTGTCAAGCCGGGCCTTAAAGACCTCTAAGGATGGAGATTCCACCACCTCCTGAAGTAACCCAATCCAGTGCTTCACCATCCTCCTAGTGAAATAGATTTTCCTAATATCCAACCTAGACCTCCCCCACTTCAATTTGAGACCATTCTTCTGTTCTCTTGCTTCTTGTTCTGTCATCTGCCACCACTGAGAATAGCCTAGCTCCATTTTCTTTGGAACCCCCCCTTCAGGTAGTTGAAGGCTGCTATCAAGTCCCCCATCACTCTTCTCTTCTGCAGACTAAGGGTAGGTCTACACTTACCCGCTGCATCAGAGGCGACCAATCGATCTTCTGGGTTTGATTTATCGCGTCTTGTCTAGACGCGATAAATCGAACCAGGAAGTGCTCCCCGTCGACGCTGGTAATCCTGCTCCACGAACGGAGCAGGCGGAGTCGACGGGGGAGCCTGCGCGCCGCCGTGTGGACCAGCGGTAAGTACTTTTAAGTTCGAAATAAGATACTTCGACTTCAGCTACGTTATTCACGTAGCTGAAGTCGCGTATCTTAGTTCGAACTTGGGGGGTAGTGTGGACCAGCCCTAAATAAGCCCAGTTCCCTCAGCCTCTCCTCGTAAGTCATGTGCCCCAGACCCCTAATCATTTTTGTTGCACTCCGCTAGACTCTCTCCAATTTGTCCACATCCTTTCTGTAGTGGGCCCAAAATTGGACGCAATGCTCCTGATGTTGCCTAATCCATGCCGAATAGAGGGGAATAATCACTTCCCTCGATCTGCTGGCAACGCTCCTACTAATGCAGCCCAATATGCCGTTAGCCTTCTTGGCAACAAGGGCACACTGTTGACTCATATCCAGCTTCTCGTCCACTGTAATTCCCAGGTCCTTTTCTGCAGAACTGCCGCTTAGCCAGTCGGTCCCCAGCCTGTAGCAGTGCATGCGATTCTTCCATCCTAAGTGCAGGACTCTGCACTTGTCCTTGTTGAACCTCATCAGATTTCTTTTGGCCCAATCCTCCAATTTGTCTAGGTCACTCTGGACCCTATCGCTACTCTCCTGCATATCTACCTTTCCCCCCAGTTTAGTGTCATCTGCGAACTTGCTGAGGGTGCAATCCATCCCATCATCCAGATGATTGATGAAGATGTTGAACAAAACCATCCCCAGGACCAACCCATGGGGCACTCCACTTGATACCAGCTGCCAACTAGACATCAAGCTGTTGATCACTACCCATTGAGCCCAGCTATCTAGCCAGCTTTCTGTCCACCTTATAGTCCATTCATTCAATCCATACTTCTTTAACTTGCTGGCAAGAATACTGTGGGAGACCGTATCAAAAGCTTTGCTAAAGTCAAGATATATCACATCCACCGCTTTCCCCATATCCACAGAGCCAATTATCTCATCATAGAAAGCAATCAGGTTGGTCAGGCATCACTTGCCTTTGGTGAATCCATGTTTACTGTTCCTGATCACCTTCCTCTCCTCCAAGTGCTTCAAAATGGATTCCTTGAGGACCTTCTTCATGATTTTTCCAGGGACTGAGGTGAGACTGATCAATCTGTAGTTCCTCGGATTCTCCTTCCTCCCTTCTTTTGAAGATGGGCACTATATTTGCCTTTTTCCAATCGTCCTGGAACTCCCCTGATCGCCATGAGTTTTCAAAGATAATGGCTAGTTGCTCTACAATCACATCAGCCAACTCCCTCAGCACCCTCGGATGCATTAGATCCAGGCCCATGGACTTGTGCGTGTCCAGCTTTTCTAAGTAGTTCTTATCCTGTTCTTTCACCACTGAGGGCTGCTCGCCTCTTCCCCATACTGTGTTACCCAGTGCAGCAGTCTGGGAGTGGCCTTGTCTGTGAAGACCGAGGCAAAAAAAGCATTGAGTACTTCAGCTGTTTCCACATCATCTGTCACTAGGTTGCCTCCCCCATTCAGTAAGGGTCCCATACTTTCCCTGGCCGCCTTCTTGTTGCTAATATACCTGTAGAAACCCTACTTGTTGCCCTTCACATCCCTTGCTAGCTGCAACTCCAGTTGTGCTTTGGCCTTCCTGATTACACCGCTGCATGCTCGAGCAGTATTTTTATACTCCTCCCTAGATATCTGTCCAAGTTTTTACTTCTTGTAAGCTTCCTTTTTGTGTTTAAGCTCACTGAAGATTTCTCTGTTAAGCCAAACTGTCACCTGCCATATTTTCTATTCTTTCTGCACATTGGGATGGTTTGTTCCTGTGCCCTCAATAAGGCTTCTTTAAAATTCAGCCAGCTCTCCTGGACTCCTTTCCCCCTCATATTAGTCTCCCAGGGGATCCTGCCCATCAGTTCCCTGAGGGAGTCAAAGTATGCTTTTCTGAATTTCAGGGTCTGTATTCTGCTGCTATCCTTTCTTCCTTTTGTCAGAATCTTCAACTGAACCATCTCATGGTCACTGCTGTCCAGGTTGCCACCCACTTCTACTTCCCCTACCAGTTCTTCCCTGTTTGTGAGCAGCAGGTCAAGAGGAGCACAGCCCCTAGTTGGTTCCTCGAGCCCTTGCACCAGGAAGTTGTCCCCAACACACTCCAAAAAACTTCCTTGATTGTCTGTGCACTGCTGTATTGCTCTCCCAGAAGATGTCAAGGTGATTGAAGTCCCGCATGAGAACCAGGGTCTGTGATCTGGAAACTTCTGTTAGTTGTCCAAAGAAAGCCTTGTCTACCTCATCCTCCTGGTCTGGTGGTCTATAGCAGACTCCCACCACGACATCACCCTTGTTGCTCTCGCCTCTAAACTTAACCCAAAGACTCTCAACAGGCTTTTCTCCGGTTTCATACTGGAGCTCTGAGCAATCATACTGCTCTCTTACATACAGTGCAACTCCTCCACCTTTTCTCCCCCACCTGTCCTTCCTGAACAGTTTATATCCATCCATGACAGTGCTCCAGTCATGTGAGTTACTCCGCTAAGTCTCTGTTATTCCAATTGCATCATAGTTCCTTGATGTGCCAGAACTTCCAATTCTTTCTGCTTGTTTCACAAGCTTGCATTCATGTACAGGCACCTAAGATAACTAGCGGATTGCCCTACTTTCTCAGTATGAATCAGTTTTCTTTGAATCCTCCTCCCTCTCCTACCCCCCTCCCCCCCCCCCCCCAAAAAAAAAAAAAAAAAAGCTTAGTTGGAAATATCTATAATTGGCAAAGGGCATGTTTTCCCATTTGGAGCTGATGAAGGCCAGATAGAATAATCTCGATGCTTGAAACAAGCTGTGTCAAAGGTTATATCAAACTATTTCCAAAGGAAACCTTTTCCTTTCAAATGTTTGTTTAAAAAGAAAACAGGACTTCATCCACAGAATGCTACACTGTGGTTAACAGCTGGTTGTACTGGTGATCAGAGGAATCCTCTGCAGGTAATTTATTGTAAATCTCTGCGAAATGAATGTGTCCAAGTTAGCAGATCTGGATGTAATAAAAGAAATATCCATCAGGTAGGCCTTAGCAGCTAGTCGTAACAGAATCTGTCCCTTTCTGATGTGATAAAAATTCAACAGAACCAGTCTTTCCCCCAGCCTGCTTCTGGATCCAGCCCCCCAGTCTTTTAGGCTCCTCTCTGGATTCTAGCACACTCTTCCACCCTTCTCCAGATTCTATCACTCTAGTCCCTCTTTCAGGGATCACTGAGGAACCTTTGAGTGACACTGTGGGGGTACAGACCCAGGCCCTTTGTCTATTGTAGGTTCCAGCCTAAAGACCCTCAATATGCAGTGGCTATCTGCTTGACACCCTTGCAGTTATCGTCTTTCCTTGGGCTATTTTCTGCCCATTTCATTCACCCCCTTTCTGGTCACTAAGGGTATGTCTACTGCAATTAAAAATCCACAGCTGGCCCGTGCCAGCTAACTTGGGCTATGGGGCTGTTTAATTACAGTGTAAACATTTGGGCTCGGGCTAGAGTTTGGGCTTTAGGACCCTGGGAGGTTGGAGAGTCCGAGAGCTGCAGCTTAAGCCTGATCCAAATGTCTACACCACAGTTAAACAGCTCCTTAGCCTGAGCCATCTGGCACGGGCCAGCCAAAGGTGTCTAACTGCAGTGTAGACGTATGCTAAGGAGCACCCATACGTGGTCTTGCTTTGACTTTGAGCTCCTAGAGACTAAACGTAGAATATTCCTTAGTTATATACAGTCACATGATCTCCTAGCTACATGATCTTCTCTTATCATATGCTCCACCATCCCAGCATTCTTGGTATCAAACAGTCAAGGGCCTGAACATGTGCACTTCGTAATGCATGTGTATATCAAAGATCAGAAATGTGTTAGTTAGCAAAAAATATTGTTAATAAGAGCATCTTAAATCAATAATTAAAATTCTCACTAAGAGCTAGATTCTCCATTACTCCTTTCCTGCAGGCAAAGGTGGCTTTAAGCCAGGAGCGGGCAAACTACGACCCAGGAGCCGCATCCGGCCCTCCAGACATTTTAATCCGGCCCTTGAGCTCCTGCCGGGCAGTGGGATCCAGGGCTTGCCCCACTCTGGCACTCCAGCTGGGGAGCGGAGTTGAGGGCTTGCCCCCCTCCAGCTCCTACACATAGGGGCAGCCAGGGGGCTCCACACACTGCCCCCGCAGCTTCCATTAGCCGGGAACTGCGGCCAGTGGGAGCTGCAGGGGCGGTGCCTGCGACAGGGCAGCATGCAGAGTCGCCTGGCCATGCCTCCGCGTAGGAGCCGGAGGGGGTACATACTACTGCTTCTGGGAGCTGCTTGAGGTAAGCGCCGCGTGGAGCCTGCACCCCGACCCCCTCTCGCAACCCAATCTCCTTTCCCAGCCCATATTGCCTTCCGAATCCCTCCGTCCCTGCCTGCACTCCAACCTCCTGCACCCCCAGCCCCACCCCAGAGCCACACCCCCAGATGAAGCCCTCCCCCCCACACTCCAACCCCCTTCCCCATACCAGAGCCCCCTTCCACACCCTGAAATCCTCATTTCTGGCCCCACCCCAGAGCCTGCACCCCCAGCCAGAGCCCTCACCCCCTCCCGCACCCCAACCCCTAATTTCGTGAGCATTCATGGCCCGCCATACAATTTCCATACCCAGATGTGGCTCTTGGGCCAAAAAGTTTGCCCACCCCTGCTTTAAGCCATCTTGCAACCTTCTTCATTGTGGTCCAGGCCAGGCACCTGCCTGGACCCTACACAACTTGGAGCAGCTCCAAGGCTGCGCCAAGTAGCACCAGTTTGCAATGGCTTACTGTGTGCTGTTACACTAGCACAAAATAGCTTCAGTACAGTGCATTCCAGCCTGTCCCCTGTATGTCCCCTACTCTGGAGTTACTGGCATACAGCTGTTACACTAGATAGAAAACCCCATATAGTAGGTCAATCTACACTCCCGTTATAGTCCCCTTAAGTGACTGGAGTGGTGTAAAAGGGGCCTCAGCATAAGGTTTAATCAGGGCACCTGTTAAAAGTGCATAAAGATAAAATAAAATATAAACATAAGTAGGAAGAACATTTTAAAGATTAACCTTTACCTCAAAATTGTACATTTGTGTGAAGTATAGGTTGAAGTGAGCACAAAACGAGGTCAGGTCTGGGATATCTAAGTCTGCTAAAAGTTACTTTGGGTGTGTTTGGCTTTGGAAAGCTGTCATTATTTTAGGGCTAAATTAAATGGAAACATAAAAGCAACTTTTCAGATCTGGCCAAATACAACATAAAATAGCAGCAAGCCAACACTGGTTCAGTGGGTTACATGGTTGATGTGATATTACCAGCATAGTGCAATTCAAGTGGGAGCTGCTGATCTGTGGTGGGGTTGGACCTCGCAGAACTTTAAGAAGAAAAGGCTGCATTTTAATTTAATCATATACAACAGTGAATGAATGCCTCTCTGGCTAGCTGTTGGTTAAGGATGTTGGAATTCTGTTAAATTCCTTTGCAAGTTATCTTTCACAAGATGGGATAGTGGGAGTGGGGAGACAGAGTAAGAAAGAATTAGGGCTGATCTACACTGGCACCATTAAAGCTCTGCTGCACCTCAACGGGCGGCGTAGCTCCCAGCGCTGGGGCACTGTTTACACTGACGCTTTACAGCTTCGCTCAGAGGTGTGTTTTTTCACACCCCTGAGCAAGAAAGTTGCAGCGCTGTTAATTGCCAGTGTAGACAAGCCCACAGTTTTAAGTTGTCTGTTGTCACTGCTGGGCATGAAGCCACACAGGATTGATGGTGCTATGATTTGCATGTGGGGTTAATTAATTCTGAAGGATCTATGTAACAAAAGGTACTATGTAAAGGTTGGTTACTTAATATGTTTCCTTACACATCTATTAGAAAATGTGTCAAATCCTAAAGCAAATAATGTCCTTACCTACAAGTATTTTAACTCGTGCACTAAAACCTACCTCAGCACCTCAACGTGGTGCAGCGGTGACCCTGGCCATCTGACAGCTATGGTAGCGGGGCGTATGCCCTGGTTGGTTTTACCATGCTACAAAGGTGTCGGACTATCCAATCCAGGGAGGAGGGTTGCTCTCTCAGAGGAAAGAGTGCTTTTCCTTCTCCTTAGAGGTTGAAGGCTAGCTAAGCTTGAGGAGGTACGCATGCCTGCCCACCTAGCCAGTGGGATGGCTTGAAGTTAACGGCTAAAACAACACGAGTAAATGCACGTTCTACGGTGGCGGAGCAGAAATTGAGCGACAAGAGGTTGCTAAAAATGTCAGGTGAGTGCGAGAAGAATGGCAGACGTGTTGTGATCTGCGCAGTCTTAATGACAGCTGAAGTCCGATCGATCCATGTGATCCAGGTGACTAAAACCAGTAAGTGATCCTGAGAATTTCCCAACTTTACCTTAATTGTTCCATACAACTGTCAAGCTGTATGGAGTGCCTCACAAACATGGGTGCCAGCATCAGAGCAGATTGCTACAAACCCCAAATTGGTTGTGTGTTCTATATTTAGGTTTCACCAACCAAGTAACAAGTGTGAACTCCTCAAGCACTATAGCAGTCTTAACATGGAGTCACAGACAGTCCCCTTTGACACTCTATCTTGTCACCCAGGCAAGTCTGCCCTTGCGATAGATGGTCCCTTACACGACAAATCACAACAATATTCAAGTTGCTCCCAGTGCCAAAGAACCAATCACTTACCCCAGTTTAATTGCATCTGAGATCTCAAACCAAAGACAACACTTGTAGCCAATCCCATAATAAACTAACTAAAGGTTTATTAATTAGGAAAAAAGAAATGATTAATTTACAAGGTTAAAACAGGTAAACATACACACTCCAATGAGATACAATCTTAATGTCAGAATATAATAAAAGCTTCTATACTATAAGCAAGCTTTTATGTCCTTTAGGGCTAACCCAAGCTAAGCAACTGAGTTCTTTGATTAAGGGGCAAAGATTCTTAAACCTAGAGTCCAAACAGTATAAAGTTCTTTCCGGTGAGACATTTTTATTCCCTTCCCTCAGAGTTGAAACTGATGAGCCCAGCATTTGTGCACGTATCCTCTTCATGGGCGTGGGGGGAGCAATCAACAACGTCTTTTGTTCTCTGGTGTTACACAATGGCTTATCTGATGTTTGTAGACCTCTTTTTGTTGGGAGGAGATGACACTTCTTGTGGTAAGCTAGTATTTCACACTGAGGGCTAGTCTACACTGGGAACGTTAAAGTGCTGCTGCGGCAGCGCTTTAATGTGCCTTGTATAGTCGCGGCGCACTCTTAAAAAAACCCGACTCAACGAGGGGCGTAGCTCCCAGCGCTGGGGCACTCTTTACACTGGCACTTTACAGCGCTGCAACCTGCTGCGCTCAGGGGGGTGTTTTTTCATATCCCTGAGCGAGAAAGTTGCAGCGCTGTTAATTGCCAGTGTAGACAAGCCCTCAGTAATAATTCTCCTGTCGGGGGGTTTCCAGTTTCATAGCAAACACTTTTCTAGTTACAGAGCAAATACTTAAATATTACCTATAAGGTAGGATACAGATATTATAAGGGCACGTCTTCACTGGCAACGTTAAAGCGCTGCTGTGTCAGCGCTTTAACCTGGCTTGTGTAGTCGTGGCACAGCGCTGGGAGAGAGCTCTTCCAGTGCTCTAAAAAAACCCACCTCCATGAGAGGCGTAGCTACTAGCGCTGGCTGGTACACTGTCTATACTGGCACGTTACAGCGCTGAAACTTGCAGTGTTCAGGGGGGTGTTTTTTCACATCCCTGAGTGAGAAAGTTGCAGCGCTGTAAAGTGCCAGTGTAGACAAGACGTAAGCGATATTAACGCATATAGTAACTTACAAGTATTTAATAAAGTCGAAACACTAAACATATTCTTATAACTCTAATATCTATTTTTACAAAACTAATACACAGGTGAGTTAGACTGGTTTCCAGCTATGCATTTTTCAGTTTTCAGCAAGGCCTATAGGCCTTGGGATCAGCTGTCACCTGGTTTGCCATTTTGGTCATTTCCTGAGAGGATATACGGCCCAGAGTACAATACAGTCAGAGCATTTATTGTATATGCTAACAATGCATATGATTACACACACACACACACACACACACACACACACACACACACACACACACACACACACACACACACACACACACACACACACACACACACACACACACACACACACACACACACACACACACACACACACTTCCCATTGTTATATTTTCTGGTGCAGAGGCAATTGTAATTTGTTACTTTTGTGATTCATTCATGAACAGGAGACATCTAGCTGTAGCTTGCCTCCTTAGCAGCAAAAAGGAAAAATAGTACATAAAATGTAATTCTCTTACAAATATTCAGTATGTATCTTTCATTTTTCCGGTTTGATTTTCTTGCGTCAGATCCCTACCTTCTCAGTATCAGAGAAATCTTTGTAGACAACAACTGTACTCCATTGTATGGCCACTTTATTTATTTGTTTTCATCTTAGCGAAAGTAAAGAATGAACTTTAAACCATAATCCAATGCCACCTAGACTTTGGACATGATTCTCTGAGTAGAGATCTAATGTTGCCAAGAAAAGAAATCTTGTAATAAATTAAAAATGGCTCACCATAGTTCACTAGTCATTGTGTGATTATGGAGAGGTTGGCTGGACACGTATAGTGCCAAAGTCAACAGGAATTTTGTACCTTATGGGATCTTTCCAAAAGTTTTCTTTCAGCTACTGCTGTGGCAATAAATAAAAAGCAAGACAACAAAGAGAGAGATAAAATGATTTGCCATAAATCCTTTAATGAAATGGTAAATTTAGTCAGGTAAATCTGTCCAAAATAAAAGGTTAATTGAAAAAGTGAGCATCTTTAACTAAAGCAGTGGATAAAATATTCTTACCTTACATTTTGGAAATAATATTGAATTAGAAAAAAAATACGGTTATATTTACTGTCCATTTTGTGTTTTATTCTTCTGTTTGTGCCTTCCCTTACCTGAGTTTATTCTCTGTTCAGGAGATATCTATCATGTATCCATCAAGAGGAAATTTGTTTGGGGAAATGTGTGATAAATCTGCAGAAAATAGTAACTATTGTACCTAGGAAGAGTACAGTCTGTGCTTTCAGGACATTTCCCAAGATAAATTTCCCTCATGAATAAGGCCTTTAGTAGTTAACTGTTAAAGGGAATCTAAAATAAAAGACTCTGAGGGTTTTCCAAGTTGAAAACTGCATCAGGGAATGTACTATTATGTATGCACATAAGATCAGCTGCTCAATGTTTAGTATTTTGGTGTCAGTGTTCTACAAGTAGTCATGTTTATTCTTAATTCTGCCAGCTGCATAGAATTCAAAGCCAAATTAAAGATGCAATGAATTTTAAGACTACAGTGGGTTTGTTCTATCTTGGGATCAGGTTTTCTGATAAATGTTGGGTACCCTGCTTCATTCCTGTTCTACCAGCAGTTAGTTCAGAAAAGGGGTAAAATAGGGCAGCTTGTATTAACATGGAGTTCAACAGTAAGATTTAGCCACATTCAGGCACAATACTAATTATGAAGTACGTTGATTAAGATTTTGTTCCTGGTGGTGGCACCAAGCCAGTTACTGTACACTATGTAATGAACACTGAAAAGTATTCTAGAATTTCATTTGGAGTTTTTCCATCCTTTACTTTATCTGACAGAAAGCAAATGTGATTTATGGTATATTTTTTCCTAATGACTTTCAGTTGAAAAAGTATTGAGATCTTGTATAGCATAGACAATAACTATAAGGAAGTTTCAGGTGGAGTGACAAATCTAAATATTTTGGCTTTTCACACCTAGGGAGCTGCTGTTAGACAACAGTGGGCATTGGTTTGTGGGTAAAATACTTGCATCTATAATTAGGAAGGGAAAAAATAAGCTTTTAGCTCAGCGTTGGGGTCCCTTGTTTGGTACATATTTTGTTAAAACTTTCGTAATTTTTTTTATTGTGATTTCCTGCAATGTACTCACTCAGGGGTTATATACTAATGATTTTTATATTAAGGTCATTCAGGTGCTACTTGTCAGGGCATTATCAAGACCATTTACTGGACGTTTTACTGGTTAAGCGACTTCTTTGATCAATCAGTGAATAGTGAATCAAGATCAGTTCAGTCTGTATCTTCACGTACAACCAGGGGATAAAATAAGGCAGTGTTGTAGGTATGTTTTTTTTAAAGAGCGGAAGTATGCTAGCCTGGAGGGGGACAGTGCTAGTCTGACACTCAGGAGACCTGGGTTCAGTTGCCTTCTCTGCCACAGACCTCCTGTGTGACCTTGGAGAAGTCTCTTAGGGCTAGTCTACACTACCTGCCTGATTTGGCGGGTAGTGATCGATGTTCTGGGATCGATTTATTGCGTCTCATCTAGACACGGTAAATCGATCCCAGAAGCGCTCCCCGTTGACACCGGAACTCCAGCTCGGCGAGCGGAGGAAGCGCTGTCGACGGGGGAGCCTGCCTGCTGCCGTGTGGACCGGGGGTAAGTAATTTAAAAATTGATCTAAGATATTCGACTTCAGCTACGTTATCTTAGATCAAACCACCCCCGCCCCCAGTGTGGACCAGCCCTTAGTTTCTCTGTACCTCAGTTCCCCATCTGTAAAATGGAGATAAAAGTACTTCCCAACCTCACAGGGGTGTTGTGATGCTAAACACATCAGAAATGTTGAGGCACTTCATATTACACTTTGACATTATAGTATCTTGTGGTGAAGTGGGAATTTTCTGTAATATTTTTATGAATCCAAAGTGTGCCTCAGTGTCCCTCTACACTTTGAATTGTTAAAAAAAAAAAGTTTGTCTCCTGCTAAAACAGAGCTGGAGCATGGGATATAGGTGTCACCTGGCTGTTTGGGTGGAGTGAATAGAGCCATTAAACAACTGGCTGAACCGACCCAAATCAAGAGAGCATCCAGCAAGGCAATGTGATGCCCAATGACTAAGCAGTCCACACCTAACAGCAGAAAACCCTGGGAAGACGGGTAAGGGAGCATAAGTACTGGAACTAGGGGCGCTGGGAGTGCTGCTGCACTCCCTGACTTGAAGGGGTTTCCATCATAGACAGGGTTTACAGTTTGGTTCAGTGACTCTCAGCACCACCACTCTACAAGGGTTAGAGAGAGGGAGCAAGGGATGGAGTCCATCACACCTTTGCTAGGTCATCAGGGCACTGGTTTGACCTGGGTGGATTCTGGTTAATTTCTGCCTCTCTGTGCTACAAGACCATCCCTCATTTCTTTAAAGCAGGAACGAGGGATTTTCTCTGTTTCTATGGAGGATACATAGTTCTTCGAGTGCTTGCTCATGTAGATTCCATTCTAGGTGTGTGCGCGCCCACATGCGCATTCATCAGGGACTTTTGCCTTAGTGGTATCTGTAGGGCTGGCTGTGGCTCCCTCTGGAGTGCCGCACTCATGCCGAGGTATATCAGGTGCCGCCGGCCCTGCACCCTCTCAGTTCATTCCTACCACCCGGGGTGGCTAGTCTCAGCCTCTCTCCCTTGCTTCCTAAGTGGTTAGTGGTTTTTCTTTCCTCATTAAGAGCCATTCAGCCTTAGGGCTTTGTAAATAGTTTTAATTGTTCTTAATAGTTAGTTATAGTTGTAGATAGTTAGTAGTTAAGAGTCCCAGTGGGACTTTGCCTGAGGCAGGGCATGCTCCAATCCCCCAGATTCAAGTCCTGCACATACTGTAATAGGCCTGGGCCTGTTAGCAGTCCCCACAGCAGCTGTCTCAAGTGCTTGGGCGACTAGCATGTCAAGGAGAAGTGCTGCATTTGTAAGAAGTTTCGAAGGAGTGGGATATTCGTCTCCAAGCTCTCCTAATGGAATCGGCCCTTCGTCAGGCGTCCGAACCCTCCTGCCAAGAATCGGCGAGCACCTCAGCATCGGTATATAGTGCACTCCTGGCACCGGGCTACGCCCGGCACCACTCCACATCTCTGGTGCCTAAGAAGAAGGCACAGAAGCACAGCTCTCTGGCACCAGGCAAAAAGGCCCAAGGGTCTTCGGGCAGTGACCTAGTTTGGCCCACCCAGCCACTCTGGAGCCATGAGTGCGCGCCTCTCCAGTTGGGGCTCTGAACCCCTCGCAAGGTCCATCACTGATTCAGGGGAGTGATATGGGACCCAAACCCCAACTGGCACCCACCCAGGCTTCCGCAGCGCAGAGCGAGCAAAGGCCTCCATCGGCACCGTTGATGCAGCAGGGGCAGCAGGATGCGGCAAAGGCTCCCCAAGACGGCAAGCCAGCCGCCACGACTTCTCAGGAATTAGCGGAGCGCCGACAATCCTCTGAGAAGAGACAGCGCTCCCCACCCCCGTGCCACATGTCCCCAGAGCCACAGCCCAGGTCCACTGGTGCTCACCCCCAGTCGCTGGCACCGCGATCACGGTCACCGCCACCCAGGCATGGTTCGCCTAAACATCAGCGTCGGTCTCCGTATTCCCGGCCCTGCTCACCCTCCTGCCGGCTGGCCTCTTATCGACGTTGCCCATCACATGCCACATGGGAACGCTCCCCATCTGGGCTCTGGGCTCCCAGGCCCTGCTACCATTTGCCCCGGTACTGACACCGCTCATCCTGCTCCGGTCACTCCACCCACCTCCGGGTTCATTAGTAGTCTCTGCGGCCATTGAAAAAGACAAGCAAATTCACTCTTCCTCTGCTCCCAAGAATAAAGAGGCCAAGAGACTGGATTTCTTTGGGAGAAAGATTTATTCGACTGCCAGCCTGAAATTCCAGGTGGCAAACCACCAGGCCCTCCTGGGAGGTACTATTTCAACTTATGGGATACCCCCCAACAGGGTCCAGGAGTCCCTCCCACAGGGATTGGCCCAGGAGTTTGGCACCCTGGTGGAGGAGGGCACCTCGGCAGCCAGGTGCTCCCTGCCAATGGCCTGGAATTCGGCGGACTCTGTGGCTCGGGTAGTCGAATCTGTGGTGGTCATGAGGCGTAGCTCATGGCTTCAGATGGCAGGCCTCTCGAAGGAGATGCAAACTTATCCAAGACCTCCTTTTTGATGAGGTGGGTCTTCACTCTGATTATCAGACTCCAGGCTGCATGGAATGAAGGGATACCAAGGCCACCCTTCACTCGTTGGGCATACATACGCCGCAGTCTGCTCGGAAGCGCTTCGGGCTGCCCCCATGGCCAAGGTCTTGGCAGCCTTGCCAGGGCTCTGCAAGAAGAAGCGACACTAGGTTCAGCAGACGCTGCCCATCTTCATCCCACTCGCCTGTGCAACCTGGGCCCGCCAAACACCTGGAGTCCAGAAGCGCTGATTTTAAGGGTGCGCTCTAGAGTGACTTCCCAGTTAGTTCCCTGGATCCTTCCCACCCATTCCTGGACCGTCTCCGCTTCTTCCATTTGGCTTGTTTAATGGTAACCTCGGACTGCTGAGTCCTGGATATAATATTCCAGGGCTATACACTGCAATTTACAGCCATCCCTTCCTCCCACCCCCTCTCTTTCCTGTCCCTCTTCAGGGACCCTTCTCAAGAGCAGCTCCTCATTCAGGAGATCGAAAAGCTCCTACACCTGGGGGCAGTGGAGGAGGTTCCTTGGGACATGCAAGGAAGAGGATTCTACTCCCATTATTTCCTAATCCCAAAGGCCAAGGGGGGGCCTAAGGCCCATCCTGGACCTGTGTCATCTCAACAAGTCTCTCAAGATGTTGAAGTTCTGCATGGTCTCCCTGGCGTCCATTATCCCTTCCCTGGATCTGGGAGACTGGTACGCTGCTCTTGACTTGAAGGATGCTTATTTTTATGTCTCCATATTCCCAGGTCACAGGCGTTCTCTGCGTTTCATAGTTGCTGGGTGCCACTTCCAGTTCACGGTGCCACCTTTTGGCCTCTCTTCGGCCCCAAGGGTGTTCACCAAGTGCATGGCACCAGTAGTGGCTTACCTCAGGCATCGCAGGGTCCACCTGTTTCCATACCTTGACGACTGGCTCATCAAGGGCAGGTCTCCCAACCAGGTGCGCAGCAGCCTCAACCAAGTGTGTTCCACGTGCTAAGATGTGGGCCTGTTAATAAACATGGAAAAGTCCACATTATCGCTAGTCCAATGCATAGAGTTAATCGGAGCCATTCTAGACTCCACACAAGCCAGAGCCTTCCTTCCAGAAGCACATTTTTGGGCCATGTTGGACTTGATCACACATTTATGGAACCACCTGCTCACTACAGCCCACACCTGCCTGCACTTGCTGAATTGCTGCCGCGGAGGAAACACGTGTGCCGCCCTAACGGCACATGGACTGCCACCCCTTACACATTGCCGCCCCAAGCACCTGCTTGGAACGCTGGTGCCTGGAGCCGGCCCTGAACACAGGGTGCATACCCTGGATGTCAGACTGGTATTGGCCTTCTACATAGATAGGATGAGGCCATTCCGTAAGTCAACACAACTGTTTGTTGATTTTGAAGACAGGATGAAGGGTTGCCTTGTGTCTGCCCAGAGAATTTCGTTTTGGATCACAGCCTGCATCCGTTACTGTTACAAACTGGCGAAGGTGCCCACCGCCGGCGATCATGATGGCCCACTCGAGGGCGCAGGCGTCATCGGTAACCTTCCCACCTTTTCATAACTGTTCTTTGAGATGTGTTGCTCATGTCCATTCCATTACCTGCCCTTTTGCCCCACTGTCAGAGTTGTCGGAAAGAAGGAACCGAGGGGGCGCAGGACCGGCAGCGCCTGATATATTGTGGCATGAGCGTGGCATTCCAGAGGGCGCCACAGCTGGCCCTATGGATATCGTTAAGGCAAAAGTCTCGGACGATTGCACACGTGGGTGTGCACATACCTAAAATGGAATGGACGTGAGCAGCACATCTCGAAGAACAAGTTACAAAAAGGTGGGTAACTGTTTTTTCTCTTAGCCCTGGGCTACACTGGGGGCGGGGGGGTCGATCTACGATACGCAACTTCAGCTACGTGAATAACGTAGCTGAAGTCGGCGTATCGTAATCGACTTACCTGGCCGTGAGAACGGTGGCAAGTCGATCGCTGCCGCTCCCCTGTCGACTCCGCTTCCGCCTTTCACCGAGGTGGATTTCCGGAGTCGACGAGGAGCGCGTTCAGGGATCGATTAAGCGCGTCTAAACGAGACGCGATAAATCGATCCCCAGTAGATCGATTGCTCCCCGCCGATCCGGCGGGTAGTGAAGACAAGCCCTTATTCTACTAAAGCCCACCATGTATCCAAGGAGACAGACTTCACCTTGTGTTATCTAGCAAAATCAATTTCTTCTGAATCGAGTTTAATTATACAATCCAACAGGTGCTGACAGTAGGTGATCATTCTCTGTAGTTATCCACTTTCAACATTGTAAACAGAATCATTGCATTATTTTGTTCGTTTTAACAACTCACAATCCATATCTTTGGAGGAGATAATGCTCATCTTGTTAGTCAGACCTTGGAAGCCAGTTGCTCAGTGCAAGAAGTACAGTTTGTTCATATGAGAATAATTCTAGAGGTCTTTGTTAAATTTTTACTCCATTTCTACTAAGAAACTGTCATTGTCAACATAGACTTCATTGGAGAGCTTTCTTGAGATAGAACTGAATTTTGCCCATAAAAATATGGAAAATATGTTCAGAAGCTTATTACAAAGCTGCAGTTCACATACTCAGATATAGTTATTAGTCCCATCATGTTATACATGTTTAATGTTCTCTAAAATGTAGTGAAAAGTTACTTCCAGGCAGATGCATATTTCTGTTTACTAATGTTTTTTATATATATCACAAGAAATTGGAGCAGACTGTTTAGAAGACTTGACCATCTTTATAGAACAATATTCTCAAGCTTGATGCAATGATTTTCAAGAATCTTATTAAAAACAAGAGAGAGACTCGTGATAACGAGCCATATTTCAGTGATGTCTAAAGAGTGAAACAAAGGCAACTATCCACTGAGGGAGACTGCACTAAGTCAAAAAATGTTTTTAACCTGAATTTAGATATACTGAATAGGAACAAATATAACCATTAGGCCTTGTGATTCGGTCACTAATACATATACGTGTGAATGTGGGAATGGATAAGGCATTTTACTTACACACAACTCAGTAATTGTAACTCTGTGACTTCTGTCTGTTTCTCCCTTGAGGAAAGATTTCACAGTCTAGTTTGGTAATATTCTTGCCCTCTTAAGATCACTTACCACATAAACTTTTTTGACCTCCCAAGTTGAAAGAGAGTCAGCACCATATAAGTGATTTATTGGGTCACTATCTGGAGCCTTGAATCATTTCTTCCCAACAAATCTGGCCTTCAGTTGCCAGAAGTAGCCTCTAAGCTTACTTCCCTATCTGTGATTGCTGCTGCTCCTTATTATTAGGTGCCTCACTGCTGGAAGGCTCTCTTCAATCAGCATTGGTAGATCTGGTCATTCAAAAGAGATTGTTTCTAACCTGAAAATGCATTAGTTTTCACTTTTTTTGTTTTGCTCTGCTCTCTGATAGCATAGGATTGAAGTCAGTGGTAAAACTCACATTGACTTCAGGGAAGCCAGAATTTCATTCCATTACTTACCGTCAATAGTAATTTTGTTTGAGTAAGGATTGGGGCCAATGTGTTAAACCATGAAGGTTTTTCTTTTAGCCATTTTGTCCTAAATGTTCAAGATGCTTACACTCTTCAAATTATAGTTTAAATTTCCCAAAAAGAATAAAAAGTAAGTAAAAATGAGCCATATGATGTTGAAAAGTGGAATAAAGAACTAGGGTAGAATAACTTTATTTCACTTTAAAAGTAATTCTCCGGCAAAGTTGTGTTGTTGGAACCACTTCTACAGTGGAAAAGAAACAGAAGTTACAGTAAAGGCAACTCTTTACTCATGAAATTCCAGGAGAGACAAGTATCCATCATTTATTCTATTGAAAAGCAAATTGGTTCTCTCTATGCTCTGACTGCCTAAGTATTTATCTTTGCTATTTGTATAGCACCAATCACTGTATTAATTTTATACACTACAGAAAGCAGGTTACCTTGTTTGGAAGTGTGCAGAAGTACTGGGATGGTATGCAATTAATATTGGAATTAATATGAAAACTCACAATGAAATTGGTTTGTAGTTATAAACATTGCCCTTTGCAAGCAACTGTTCTTGGTGTACATTGAGCGTTGCTGAAGGCACAGTGCAGTTACTTGTGGTCTGTTGGCTGATATTTGCTTAAAATTAAGGATAAAGTTTTGTCTTTAGGAAATGGCTCAGAATTTGACTTCAGAATGGAGGGTTTTTTTGAGACATATAAAGTGAATATCAGAAAAGCATGAAAAGTACCTGCAATTTCTGAAATATGTTCAACTAAGTGTAACACTAGAGCAAAAACCTTGCCTTCAGAATGAATTTGATCCAGTTCATTCTGGTTCCCTTAAGAGAAAGTGGCTTTGACTATGAATGCAAGCTTGTTCTTTAAAGTACCATTTATCCATTATATTTTGTCCATCATGTGGCAAATTGCTGGCACTACTATGATGGTTCCCGCGCTCTCTCTTCTTGTGGGGGGGGTTTCAGGGCGCCATTTCTTGCCTCTGAACTGGGGTATCAGCTGTCCCACTAGTATCCCAGAGAAGGGGAGTGGAAAGGGAGGGACCCGGGCCTGCCCTCTACTCCGGGTCCCAGCCCAGGGGCCCTAGGATAGTGGGTAAACCACTTGTACTAGTGATTCTTGCCCCTAGGCTACTTCCCTCTCCTGCCCTTCCTCTTGTGGGGCTTCCTGCCTTCCCTCTGCACAAGCCAGGTGTCCCTTTACCTAGGGTCTTGGTCTTCTTAGCCCGCTGCAGCACTTCTCCAAACTCTCCTCTGCTTTCCTCCAAACCACTCTCTGTTCCAACACCAATCCACTCTGCTCCAACTCCTTCAAACTGCTCTCTGCTCCAACTCCAAACCACTCTCTCTGTCTGCCTGAAGCAGGGGGTTTTATTAGGTTCCTGAGAGGGCCTTAATTGACTGCAGGTGCTCCAATTAACCTGTAGCCACCCTCCCTAGTCTCCAGGGAACCACGCCTTAATTAGCCTAGGGCTTATATATTTCCCCTCTCACACTCTACTACTGCTGCTCCCTGGCCCTCCTGTATCACGATAGTATCACTAAATTTGTTCTTTTTTTATTTTCTTTGCTACTGTGACCAACTACTGTACTTGCATAGTATGGGATGAGTGCCAGTGACATAATTATAGAGCCAAATGTAGATCATACAAGTTAGCCATTATTTTGTAGTGTACACCAAAGGCTGAATAATGGATTACTCAGATGCATTATAGTGTTCCCTTTACGTTGTTATCCAACGTAAACTCTCTCTCTCTTTTTTTAAATGTATTATAAGTGGCAGAGGCAGCAATGCCTACTTAAGGTTGTCTGACATGTCCCATTATAATACCCTGTTTTCAGTTGCTTATAACTTTACCAAACTTTAACATTTAGATTAAATTTTCCATGCCAGGTAAGTTTCAGGAAAAATTGTTCAGGCATTTCTGAGAACAAGGCTAGGAAAAAAAATATTGTTTTGCCTGTGATTAAAACAATATTCTTACAACTATCCCTGAAATAGGGCATACAAGTCCCAGGCTGACAAGGAGGGGTCTAATGAGGGCCTCTGGACCCAATTAGCCCCACCCTGTTATACCTGCAACAGATGTCTGGTATGTAGAGGGAAGTTAAGAGGAGAAGGCCCAGCTCAGTCTGGGAAGCCTGGTTTCAGCCAAGAGTTAGAATTAGAGACAGCTTGCTCCAGGACTAACCTCCCAGTGGCTGGGCCCAGGGAGACTGACCAAAGGACTGGCTGCAAGAAGACAAGCCTTGAGTAGAAGGGCAAGGTCCTGTCAAAGTCTGATCAGACAAACCTGCTTTTGCATTTGTAGCATTCCTGTATTTTTAGACTTGAATACCTTTATAAGGGGTGGAACACAAGCATACCTTAGAGGGCTAAAGAACTATTGCAATGCACCCTGAGAGAGGCGGTAACCAAATGTCAGAGGCCCTGTGACAAGGTGAGTAGTGCTCCATTGGGCCATAAAGCGGGACACAGAGGTGGTCCCTGTGACGAGACATTGTAGTGCCTGGATACTTTGGAGCAGGAACTTGAAATTTAGCAGAGGGGGAAAGGGGGGAATTGCCCTGGTGTCAGGGATATGCCTTTTGTTGTTCCCATGAAAGACTGCTCACATTTGACTAAGTTATAAGCCTTTGAAAAAACTGTTTGCACATGCTCTGTAGAGACTTGTCTGCCTGTGACCTTACAAAGAGGTGTATGGGGGTGCTGACTGGAGAGGGGAGATTCTGTGCCCAAGTCAGGGAGGAATGGGAGGGAACAGAACAGAATGGGACTGCCTGATCATTTTCAGGAGCAGTGGAGGAACAGTGTTAGGAGTTTTAGCAAAGGAAATATTGGGTAAAGGAAGGAGGAAGAGCCCCACGCTATTTAGTTATTAGATTTTATTTGGGAGGTCAGAAATGATTTTGTGTGTTATCTATTTGCCAGCCTCACCCTGCCAAATAGTTTGAGCACAGTCACCACTGTTCTTAGGTAACATCTATACATTGGAAATTGAAATCATGATCACTGAGTCCTTTGTTCTTTACAATTTGACCAAAATACAGCAGTGAAATATGATATTTCTGCATGTTATTGGGTAGTATCATTGTGGTGTAGTGGACTATTGGGAACTTTCATTAACTATGGAAAAACAAAGAGGAGTACAAGTACTCCTTCTTGTTTTTGCTGATACAGACTAACACGGCTACCACTCAGTTTCCATAGTTACAGGTTTCAATCTCTAGCTGTTGTCAACTGACAAGTCATGGTGTACAAAAACGATATGACATTTAATGTCTTCAAAAAAAACTAATGGTTGTCATCTGTGCATCTGCTACCCAGAAGATAATTAGCATTATTGCTCCAGTATACCTTGCCTGTGTTTTAGATCCCTTTTAGCGTATAGATGTGTGCTGCTTCTTTACCTGTTTTAACAATAAAGTGAAAGAAACGGGGGAGGATGCTCAGAAGATTTCCAGTAAATGGTAATATTGAAACAAACATGCAGAAAATATTCCAATCTTCACAGTTGAGTAAGTGTGAATATTGTGGGTGTGACTGTTGTCTTTTTGGTTTTTGCCTTCTATTACTCAAACCAGGCAACATGATTTTATTTTTAAGAAGCATCATTCAGCATGTTAGTGTCTTGCAGCGAATATACATTTCCAGCTGACTTCAGTGAAATCTAGAGTCTGTTGCTTTAAATAGTTAATTGTTGCTTTTAAGCAGAGGTGTCTAGGCAATCTGACACACCCCATTTTAGTTATCAAAGTTTATGCAAACCCCCCTTTTCTCTGATGACTCACCAAACTGTCGAGGCAGCTGGAATGGCACTCCAACAGGTTGCTTTCCTTTTTGATGGTTTCTCCAACTTCTCCCTCTCTCCTCCCCGCCCCCCCCCATTTAGAAAGAATCCGTCTGTCCTAAATGGGACATCAAGATAGGATCGATAAACTGGGGTTGGCCTGATAATTGCATTTTGACTTTCCTGTTTTGTATTTGATATTGTCTGTACGGCCCTTGTGCAAAAAATGACTAATACATTTAAATATAGATTTTGAGTCATTGTCTTATGATTATATGGAAAGTTCTGCTTTTCTTCTTGCCTTATCTTGGTATATTGATATGTGTAGGCGGGTAACTAGGGTGAAGCATAATCTCTGCATGTCTGAGGTACTTTCAGTTACAGAATAAAATGCTATATTTACAGCAAGTCCAAACCAAGCCAATTTTAAGATTTTTAACTTTTAAAATAAAACTTTCATGTTTTACAAGTAAAGCATCAACAGCAATTATAGGAGATCATGCTGAGTTCTATAATACCTGAAAAGACTGACTCACATTCTCACGGCTTATTTTTATTTTTTCCACAGTCTCCAAATCCTGCTCTACCACCCGTTTCAAACGAGATAACCTGAGCATATATATCTTGCCATGCAGCATGGACATGGCTGAGCTACGATATTGAAGGGCTAACTTTGTTCAGTTCATTTTTGCAAATAAAATTACCTGAACAATTTTGATAATGCCAGCCTGTGAATATACTTTAAAAAACACTTAAAGGCTAATTGCAGTTGGAAGTGTATATGAAAACCAGATTTGGTTTGGTTTGTGGGTGTTATACAAATCATAAATAGATACTGTTCACATTACACCAAGCTTCTGTCTGTTACTTCCATTCTTGTAAGGTGGCATCACAACAAAAGCTGCAAGAATTCTTTGCTCTAGCACGAAACTCCCAAAGTAGGAATGTGTAGCAAATCACATGAATGGAGCAGAGATTGAAGAGCAGACTGTTAAGAGCTATCTAATTTTGGACCTGCTTGTGTCCTTTTAAAGTACAGTTCCACTCCAAAAATTGACTTTATAAAAAAGACATAGCTGTGCTCCATGTCTGTTATCTCTTGATGACTCCAGATCAACTGTGCTCTCTTTCCTCATGGTTTCAATGAATAAGAGCATTTTTGAAGGAAAAAGTTTAGCTGAAAATATGTTGACCATCTCCAATAAATCTCAGTGCTCATACCACTACTATGTGGCTTTTAACAGTCATCCTGAAGGTGATATTGACCCACTTAAATGACAGCAGGAATCGATGGGACAGCATTACAATGGCTCCAGTCATGCCATTGAGTCCCACTCAATTTTTGCATGAGACCATTTGGAGCAGTGGAGAGACATTACAGGTTCCAAAGCCAATGATACACTGATGACACTCATCTGTACAGCCGATTCCTCACAAATACACCAAAGGCATCACAAGATTGGTAATTCATCTGTAGGTGGAAAAATTAATAAATATTTCCTGTTAGTGTCTCACTATTTGAAAATATGTGTGTATATGGGTTCATTAGGTGTGATTTACAGTGTTCTTTAGTAATCTGTCATTTCCCCCTTACTTTGTATTTTCTTTTCTTTTACCTTGTTGACAGTATTTTCCAATGATTGTCTGTCTTCTCGGTAAAGATTAATCCAAAGCATATTTAAACAAACTTCAAAATGAAATACTTCTCTCGTTGATTTCATATGGAAGGAATGGAGAACAAAGCAAATATAAAGTGTTTGCAAATGCATTGACTAATTGCACATCAACATTTAGGTTACTGCTTTTAAAAAGCAATTGTACGATTAGACAGTTACTATACTGTCAGGCCTGTTCGGCTGTTTCTTTTCTCTTTAATATGCCCAATTATTTCTATTAAGTGCCATCTGCTGAAAATTGTAAAACATGTACAATTGAATTCCTATTTAGAGTTGTAATTTTTTTTCACATGTGCAAAACAGACCTATTTTGTTGAAAATATTGTTCTGTATCAGTTGGTTTTTATTATACAATATTTTCGAGTAGCTCTGTAGCTAGCTAGATAATTTACAGTGCCCATATCACCATAGCATTGATTTTGTAGAAAACACCTCATTATTATAACAGTTACCATTATTATTACAGAATTGGTCCCTGTAGCGGGGTGGCTACCCTGCTCCTAAAATAAAAGGGATTAAAAGCAGCCCTGGAGAGGGCTGTGGCTGGGAACGGCTGATTGGGGAAGCAGCTGCAACTGGGCCATGCCCCAATCAGGGCCCAGCTGGCCCTTATAAGAGGGCAGTGGCTCAGGAGCAGACAGTCTCTCTCTAGAGGAGGAGGGAGATGGGCCTAGCTGCCTGGGGCCTAAGGGTACTGGAGTGAAGCAGGGCTGGGGAAGGCCAGAGGAGCTCCAGGCCAGCAACTCCACAGGCTCAGGGTCTGTCCAAAGCCCACCGAGGCACTGTGTGGCAGGGAAAGGCAGCAGGTCCAAACCTCCCTTGCCTATGATGTGCAGACTGCAGTCTGCCCCAGGGAACGGGGGCTTGATGATCTGGCAGTAGCCCATAGGCTAAGGCAGGGTGGGGATAGTGGGTGGGGTTCCCTGGTGAGGGGAGACCCAGAGACTGAGGGGGTACTGCCAGGGGGCGGCACCCCAGACAAAAGGGCACCGGGGTCCGGGAGGGACACGGGGGGCCAGCGGCAAGTGGGACACCGACCGGCAGAGGGTGCTCCAGCATCTGGAAACGCTAATTCCCTGGACAACCAGAAGGAGGCGCTGCAGGGGTGAGTTCCACACCGCTACAGTCCCCTATTGTATTAAGCACTTTACAAACACATAGGGGAGAGTTCCTGCACCAAAGAGGTTATTATAACTAGTTTAACACAGACAACAAGCTGGTGTAAACAATGATTGGAGAGGTTGAGAGAGGGAGGACATGGGTAAAATTGATTGAACTGTGGTTACGCAGAGTTGCCATGTATCAAATTAGCACGGCAAATGCTTTTTAAAAATAGAAATAATAAATTAATTATATTAATCCAAGTATTCAAGATACTAAATTATACTGTTAAACACCAAGCCTATACTTTTGTCAAGTAGAAAGAGATGACAGGAAACTCCACAGAGAGCTTTGTTGGCAACATGTCGGTGTCTCCAGATAAAAACCAATGAGGTCACACTGATGAAAATGGTTTGTGGTGAAGGGGCTACAGGCTGGAATTATGGATCAATGCACAAATAGTTTAATTGTTTTTCAGCAAATGGTTTTACAGTTGACAGAGCCCTTTTTTTACAGTTGACGGAGCCCTTCTCCATAAATATTCCACATATTTTTAATATGGGGAAAAATTGTTCAGCATTGTTTGATATGGTAAGTAATACTATATTATCTTTGAACATAACAACGTAGTCCCATAAATTTACCCAGTACTTTACAAAGCTTCATATGTTCTCTGCCCCAAAGAGTTTGCAGTCTAAGTAGGACAAAGCACAAGGAGTTCATGAGCGGGAGCATGTGGGATTATTTATGAGGAGAAAGAAGATAGAAGAGATTGCTTGAATATTGGGCCAGGCATATAGGTTAGCATGAGAAAAGATGAAAAGCCAAGAATGTGAGGAAGGATGGCAAGGGGCATAATCACTAGGAGTATAGAGGAAATAAGAGACGAATGTATAGGTGAGGGCAGGATTTATGGTAGTCTTGCAGGTGAGGCTGTAGAGTTTGAGTACAATACAGTCTGGGAGGTCAGACTGAAAGAGGCTACATTAATGAAGATGAGACAATCTGCTTATTGCAGATAGCACACACTGTAAGCCAAAACAATGCAAAAATATTTGAAGCTGGTGAAACAGAAATCCAGATTTAACAGGCTATGAGGGGATTGCACTTTCCTCAGTGGAATCGATTTTTACATAGATTGCTGTAATTGATAAAGTAAAACTATTAAAACTTGGATGTACAACTTTACTCATGCAAGAGGTCCCATGTACTTTAATGGGACTACTTGCCTTAGCTTGTGCTCACGAGTGTAAGATTTAAAGAACTACATTATGTAAAATTTGGGCAAGAATTTTGTCAGGGGTGCTCATTACTGATAGAATACATTCCATGAAAGCTAAAATGCCCTCTTCTAAAGTCAATATGGGAAAATGGAGAGAGCTCCATTTAGCAGATTCTGTAGACAGCTGTGCTACATTCAAATTTTAATATCACTCAGTCATTCTGCCTTTGTTTGCAGACCTACTCAAAGGTTTAGGAGGTCTTTTCAGACTACTGTGAACCTCTCTGAAAAATTCAGTCCTTGGGGTCTGCAATATTGGCTGCTTTAAAATTCAACAAAGTGTTAAGTAAAAACTATTTTTAAAATACATAGTGTTTCAGATTAATATCGCAGCAATTTACGATGGTGTTTCTTGGGAATTCCTTTCTTGGAATATTATATTAAAAACTAATTTTAACCAAACATAAATTTTCTATATGATTTGAAAATTTGGAGAGTGCCTGATACTTGAGTCTGTTTTGGATACTCAGAGAAAGCATGTAATATACTATGTTCTATACATTGTCAGGGTATTCTAATCAGATGTGCTCTAAATTCTGTATAGGTACATGTAGAAACGAGCAGACTTGAGATCTTGCAATGTAAGTTACAGGAGTTTTCCTGTTCAGAAAGACAGTATGATAATGCGAAAAGAAGTTTATTTGAAGGAAGTAATATTGCTAGTGGGAATGGTGCTACTAATGGCAGTTTATATGATAAATTAAAGGAACCTGAAAGGGAAAAAAAACTATTGGGAACTATCTTTATATCCCAGGAAAACATGTGGGAATAATACATGCATGTATGATTAATGCTGACTAAATATAAATTTACCTGTCCTGCGGATAGTTGGGCTTTACATCTGCATTAAGAGCAGCAGCCAGTGCTGAGATCTTTTGAAGATGAACTGTTTTTCTCTTGGGTAATGCATAGATCTTGTCTACAATGTAGATGTCCATCTACCTGATGCAAGAATTCAAGGAAAAAATCCAGTCTAGTCCAAATGTCTTCCTTTGTTTGTTTTTACTTTATTTTTATTTTGAGCTCAGTTTCCTACCTTTTAGGAAACTCCGACAGTTTCTTTCAAGTGTAGTTGCTGATTCTGTTCATCCTTGATTAGGAAATGCAAGGCTGCTGCTGTCTTGTGAAATCAGAGACATCCTGCACCACTAATTGGCAGCAGAGGTTGTTGCTGATATGGAGGATATGAGTAGGGTGACCAGACAGCAAGTGTGAAAAATCGGGACGGGGGTGGAGGTAATAGGCTTCTATATAAGAAAAAGCCTCAAATATTGGGACTGTCCCTATAAAATCGGGACATCTGGTCATCCTACATATGAGCACCCCGTAGAACATAAACATATCACCTTCACGTTGCACCAAGTTCCTGCTAGCATGAAGAGCAAGAATCTTAAGGTTACTGTGAACCAGGCCATCAGACTAGTTTGCTCAGATATTATTCTGCTGCATTTTTTATCAAAGTTGTCAAGCTATGTACTACTCTCCTCACTCCCCACCCCGTCACAGGGTCTCAGAGCCCGGGCTGCAGCCCAAGCCCGAACGTCTACATTGCAATTTTTAGTAGGGTGACCAGACAGCAAATGTGAAAAATGGGGACGGGGTGGGGGGTAATAGGAGCCTATATAAGAAAAAGACCCCAAAATCAGGACTGTCCCTATAAAATCAGGACATCTGGTCACCCTAATTTTTAGCCCCATGAGCCCCAGTCAGCTGCTGTGGGCCAGCCGAGGCCATGCTGCAGGTCTTTTATTGTCTTGCAGCATTTAACAACCCTGGCACAGAAGGACTCTTACTGCCAGTTACTGGGGAACAAAATAGTAAAATCTGGACAATACAGACAATTGCTTTGATTTTTTCCTAGAAGGACAATAAATTACAATGGGAGCTAAAGTTCTGGAAGATAGAACAATATATATTAGATTTGGCCTCCAATCAATATGATATCCCTTGATAATAACAAAAGCCCACTCTTTTAAGAAACTTCTCTTAGGGAACTTGTATAATTTAGTTTGAAATATACATTTAGAAAAATTAAGAGGGGAATTCCTTAGCAACTGTGAGTCAATCCTTTGGAAAATGTATTATCAGAGGCTAAATCCAATTCCAGATGACTGTGTCAAAAGAGCTGCCATTTGTGATGTTGGCCCCGGTTTACAGAGTAATCTCACAAGCCTGAAGTGGCAGCAGAACAGAAAGCAAAATGCTGCTTGCTTTATTTTTATAACTTCATTTTAAGCACTATTTAGATGTAAAAGGGAGTTGGATCTTCTTAATCCATCTTTCTTTGCATTGTGTAATGTTTTATTTGCTGTCATTCTTACTTAATTTAGCTCTCTAAATGTTGGAATTCTTGCTGCAGTATTTTAAAGCCCATGAAGGGAAAACACGATTACTTTACAATACAGTTTGTCCTAATTCTTGACCTGTTTGGTTTTTATTTATTTTATTTTCTCTGTAGCTCATTTCCACTCAAAATACCTGGAAAGGTCATTTTCGTGACTTGAGTTGTAATGAAATATGCTATGTTTGCAATGAGAAGAGTTCTTTCTATTAGCAAAATTCAGTATCTTACAAGTAATCCCCTCCTCCCTCCAAAAAAACAAAAAACCAGCCCTCTTCCAGAATATGATTTCTTGCACATTAGAGATTATATTGATGTTTGGTCCAAATAGGAAGAAGTCTGGGGATTCCAGCCATCTCCCAGAAATTTGTATCTGAATCAAATCCTGATGGAATATAATATGAAATGGCAGTGAGTGATAGGCCTCTTAGAATGTCTTTCCAAATTGTGTCAAATATCTTTCTTTGACAGGGTAACAAGCCTTGTGGATAGGGGAGAGGGGAAATGGTAGATGTGGTATATTGTGACTTTAATAATGCTTTTGATACGGTCTTCCATAACCTTCTCATAAACAAACTAGGGAACTACAACCTAGATGGAGCTACTATAAGGTGGGTGCATAACTTGTTGGAAAACTGTTCCCAGAGAGTAGTTATCAGTGCATCACAGTCAAACTGGAAGGGCATGTTGAGTGGGGTGCTGCAGAGATTGGTCCTGAGTCCGGTTCTGTTCAGTATCTTCATAAATGATTTAGATGATGGCCTAGAGAGTACACTTATAATATTTGCAGACCATACCAAGCTGGGAGGGGTTGCAAGTACTTTGGAGGATAGAATTAAAATTGAAAATGATCTGGACAAACTGGAGAAATGGTCCGAAGTAAATAGGATGAAATTCAATAAGGACAATGCAAAGTACTTCACTTAGGAAGGAACAATCAGTTACACACATACAAAATGGGAAATGACTGCCTAGGAAGGTGTACTGTGGAGAGGGATCTGGGGGTCATAGTGGATCACAAGCTAAATATAAGTCAACAATGTAACGCTGTTGCAAAAAAAGGATATATTCTGGGATGTATTAGCCGGAGTGTTGTAAGCAAGACATAAGAAGTAATTCTTCTGCTCTACTCTGCACTAATAAAGCCTCAGCTGGAGTATTGTGCCCAGTTCTGGGTGCCACATTTCAGGAAACGTGGCCACATAGGAAAAAGTTCAGAGGAGAGCAACAAAAATGATTTAAAGTCTAGAAAACATGACCTATGAAGAAAGATTGAAAAAATTGGATGTGTTTAGTCTGGAGAAGAGAATACTGAGGTGGGGACATAACAGTTTTCAAGTACATAAAAAGTCGTTATGAGTCAGAGGGAGAAAAATTGTTTTCTTTAAACTCTGCAGATAGGACAAGAAGCAGCAGGCTTAAATTGCAGAAATGGTGGTTTAGGTTGGACCTTAGGAAAAACTTCCTAACTGTCAGGATGGTTAAGGACTGCAATAAATTGCCTAGGGAGGTTGTGGAATCTCTGCCGTTGGAGGTTTTATAAAGCAGGTTAGACAAACACCTGCCAGGGTTGGTCTAGCTAATACTTAGTCCTGCCTTGAGTGAGGGGACTGGACTAGAAGACCTCTTGAGGTCCCTTCTAGTCCTATGATTCTATGTCTCTGTCTGTATCAAATCTCCAACTCTGCCACGCCAGCAAGCTTTGCAGCCACAAACTCCATCTCTGCTTTATCTCGGGCTTCCATTCATACTTCCTTCCCCAGGCCTTCTGCCTCTAACACGTTCAGCCTGTAAACTCAAAACTCCTAGCCCCCCTGCATTTTTGAGCTGGCATACCCCTCAGCCCACGTGGCTTAACTCTGACCTGCCATGTGGCCCATTGCCTTGGGCAGTCTCTCCCCTGCGCCCCCCCCCCCTTGTTTCCAGTTGTCATTACTACATAAAAGGGCTTAATTGCTCCTTCCAGTGAGCCTGAAAGTGAGTACTTGATACACTCATTGGCTTTAATGAGGTCTGTGATTGTTGCTGGATCAAAGACTCACTTAGTGGCAGCCGGTATAATCTTTCATCATAACAGTAAGTTAAAACTTTCTATGAGTGAGGCCATGAACCCCATACCTCCCAGTGTGTCATTTTGTGTGTCTCCCCCAGTCCTACACCTCTGCTAGATTCCAGTTAGTTGCTTTAGTTCCTTCCTACAATGTTTCTAATCTTCTTGGACTGGTGGCGGGGTGGGATAGAGTTCTCTTAGATGAGTGGTTCTCAACTGATTACACATTGTGGGCTGCAGGGGCTGGATGGCAGGGCAGTGATGGGCTGGGTGGCAGGGCAGCGACAGCCCTGACTCTTGCTGCACGACCCTGCACCCCGCAAGCCAGCTGGCTGCCCCAGACCCTGGAGCTTGTGGGGCCGGGCGGCTGTCCCTGGGCCCCGACCCCGCAGGGCTGGCCGGGAGTCCTGATCCCATGGGACTCGCTGGCAGCCCCAACCCTGGACTCCCACCTTAAGATGAAGCCTTAAACATTAAAAGGTCTCCTAGGCCACCAGGGCACACCAGGAATTTGAGGGGCCTCTAGACACCAGGTATGATCTGTGAAGAATTTATGAAGTACATACAGCAGGTGGGATTTTGAAGGGCTCAGGCCCTTATTCATGCTGCATCATTGGGCCTCTTCCAAGAGGCTACTGACTATAACCAGCCTTTATTAAATAGCTGACTGCCACTTTTAATGCTGTGGCTGAGCTACTGGATTGGCTTGCCTACGTTACAGTGTGTCAATCAGAAATGAAATGTCGGTTTTAGCAAGCTTCAAGACTTCACTTTGTACAATCATGATTCAATATTTAAACTAAACCATTGTTGTTGCTTGCCAAAATGTGAAGTGATTGAAAGAAAGAGGTTATAGAATTAGCAAGTACGTTACAGTACTCAGTGATACGTATCTGTGAATAAAATACTTTTATTATTTCAAATAGCCAAGCAATTAGATAAAAAGCAAAAGTTAATTTATAACTTTGAGAGTATTGGTCCCCACGTGCTATGGTCCCCATGTGCTATGAATTATTTTTAGTTAATGTATTGTGACAGACCCAGACAAGTGGGGTACAGAAGTCTGATAGAAGGCAAATATACTGGCCATTGGATGAATAGTTTTCTGTTCCCTGAGTGACCAGAGCAGGGGCTGCACTAGAACAAGCAGGAACTTTCTGGAACCAATTTAAGGCAGGCAGGCTAATTAGGACACCTGGGTTTAAAAAGGAGGTCCCTTCAGTTTGTGGTGGCATTCGAGGACCTGGGAGCAAGAGGCACACAAGGAGTTGAGAGGGAGAAGAGTTGAAGGACTGAGGAGTACAAGCATCAGCAGACCATCAGGAGGAAGGTCCTGCAGTAAGCGTAAAGAAGGTGTTGGGAGGAGGCCGTGGGGAAGTAGCCCAGGGAGTTGTAGCTGTCACGCAGCTGTTACAGGAAACCCTATAGACAACTGCAATCCACAGGGCCCTGGGCTGGAACCCGGAGTAGAGGGCGGGCCCGGGTTCCCCCCAAGCCTCCCAACTCCTGATCAGACACAGGAGGAATTTGACTGTGGGTTCTACCAGAGGGGAAGATCTCTGAGGCGATCAAAATCCGCCAATAAGCGCAGGACTCACCAAGGTAGAGGAGGAACTTTGTCACGGTATTTTGTGTAGTAGATATAATACAATTCTGTTAAAGTCAAGGGCAGGAAAACAACTTACTGTAGAAAAGGCTGTATTTAGAAAATAAAGGAGGAAAAATTACACTTTGAGAGAGGACAGAAAGTAGAAACGATTTGCATTCATGTGAAGTGTTCTTAATTATTTTATTACAAGTGCTTGTATTATGCAGTTTCATATGGAGAATATATAAAGATGTAAGGGAAGTAAATACGTTTTAAAAATGTCTTTGCAGCAGGGGGTCCCATTATTTTCAGTGAGACTTTGGCTCCTAAGAGCTTCTTGCCTTGTCTGCACTTAAGAGTTTGTTATGGTAGAACTATACCAGCAAGCCCCACTAGAGGAGACACATCTTATACCAGCAAAACAATAATTTAAAAAAAAGAAAAGGTCAACCAAAAGAATTTGCTGAAATGACTTGAATTCACAATATGTTTCAGTCAACCCAAATCTGCATTTTTTGGCAAAAAAATGTTTTGGTCAAAAGAATTTCACCTAGCTCTACTTCTAATTCACTTAGGCAGTTCTAAAAATGTTATCCCTGATCTCTTATCATGTCCCCTTTATCCTTACACTCCACCAGTTACACCAATTTCAATGGCATACTTTTCCTGTGCACTTGCAAACAGTGACCTATGTGAAACCTTTCTTCACCCCAGTGTTACTTTAGGTAAGAGGAGAATGTAATCAAGAAAATAAAAAATACAAATTACCTCTGTAAGGTGCCTAAAGGAGTTGGGCACTCAAATTCCATTGACATTCTATGGGATTTGGGTGCCTAATTCTCAGGCGCCTTTGAAATCACAGCCTAAATTCCTCAAGGCATGGATTCTCTCTCTGCATGATAGGTTAGGTTTCTGCTGTGCTGAAACCACTGCGTATCATGCTGACTGATATTGTCTAACTGTTTTCCTTGTACTCCCCCATTTGCCTGTATCCATCTGTTATCTCTTGTTTTATTATTAGATTGTATGCTCTTTGGGGAGGGACTGCCTTTTTGCTCTGTGTTTGTAAAGTGCCTAGCACCATGGGGTCTTGGTCAATGACTGGGGCTCCTAGCCACTATGGTAATACAAATAATAAATAATCATAAAATAGTGGTCTATACAGCTCAACATTGCTGATGTTTAATAATAAAAATAAGCCACAGCAGGTATAATTTTAACACCTGCAGACTTGAGCTTTTGCAGAATATTTGTTGTATGACTGAAATCTTGCATCGTATTTCTTGCTCTGGAGTCCCAAAATGAATATAGTTTTTATAAATAGCCCTAGGAAAACTAATATTCATAATATTCTGATCTGGATAAGACATTGAATAGCTTAGAGAAAAAACATAACAGAAAGTTTGATAAAATGTTGTTGCTAGCAGCATAGACAGTGATGTAGTTGTGCAAAGACCTGACTTCACATTTTGGCAAGATAAACAAATTTCAATTAATGCCTTTTTTTGTGAGCACTGTAGACATTGACATTGTATGAAACAATGTTGGCTAGTTAACTGAAAAAAATTCACTTATTTCTTCATGGATTTTTTAAAAATTTATTTGCTCTTTTTTCTATCCCTCACATAAAACTATGGGTATTGGAGGAGGGTCTGGTAGACTGACCAAGGAACTGGGACAACCTCCAAAGTTCTAATGCCTAACTCTGCCACAAACACACCGTGTGACCTCAGGCAACTCACCTGGCCTCTGTCTGTTTCTCCATGTGTTAAAAGTGCAAAAATAGTTTCAAGGTCGTGTGAATTAGTCAATGTTTACAAAGCATTTGGAAGACATGAAGTGCTATATACAATGAATACTAAATGGTGTTAATGCTATTGTATAAAAGATGGCAGGATCATTTGAGTCACATTTGTTTAAATAACCTTGACAACGGGTTGGATTGGAGACCTTCATAAAACAATTCCATGATAACTGTACTCCAGTAATTCTCAGCTGGTGGACCACTTGTGGCCCAATCAGTACACAACTGCGGCCCATGTGACATCCTGAGGGTCATTCAGGTAGTATATATATGGTGTGGATGTGGTCCACATAACACACACAGAGCTGCATGTGCAGCCCACAATGGTAAATATTTTGAGAGCCACTGCTGTAATCCTGTTTTTGGGATTTGACTGTAAATCTTGTTTTCTGGATCTTTTATAGTAATTTGGAGCAGGGACAGTCTTTATATTTTGGTTCTGTATGATGTTGAGCCCAGGGTGGATTTGATTTAAATCAGATTGATTTAAATCACTAGTCAGGAAGACTCAATTTAATCATGGATTTCTACATAAAAGTGCATTCTGGAATATGCTGCTCAAACAGTTTCACTTTTGTTTCTACTGTCTGTCTCTCCCTTCTCACATTTATCCCCAGACTACTTCTGCTTGTCCAGATCTATTCCGTCCCCATCAATCTTCTATTCATTGAACTTTTTGAAACTTTGCACTTTTAGAGAGAGGTAAGGGATTGACTCTGTACACAAATTTGCAGAGGGACAATAGGGTTGAGGTCTGTTATTTCTCACCTCTATATATTTATTTATTTAAAAACATTTTTTGCTGTTAACAAGCATGTTATCTCTGGAGACAAAAATCCGCAGTTTGAGAACTGCAAAACTAAGCATCTCTGATGGTATCTTCTAGACTGAGCACTGAGTCCCATTGGGTAGATAGAAAGATTAATTTAAATAATCTATACAGAAGCCCCTGGAACCCCATAAGATTGGGTCCATAATCCATGGCGAGCACACACACCTAATATGGAATGGACATGAGCAACACATCTTGAAGAACACCAGTTACGGAAAAAGTAACTGTCTTTTCTCTAACGGGTGCTGTTATGATAAGATACCACCATCTGAACTGCACCCACCATTGTATCCAATGAGTAAGACTATACAGACGATCCAAGAATCCAGGGCAGCAGGATCTGCCACCAGAAATTGTTAGAAACTACAATGAAGGCTGTGGAGAAGGAAATGGCTTTGGCAAGATAAGGGTCCAGGAGTACCACGGACACTTTGGTTTGTTGGGATCCCTTTGTTGTATTGGAACTAAACTTCAGTTAGGCTTAATTCAGCACTGGCCGTGGCCCCATCACACTGTGACTATTTGCTTTAAGGCTTCTCTGAGGAAGTACATGCTAAACTTGTTCTACAGAAGTAATTATGCTACTAGTGTTCCTATAGCTCCAGTGTTGCTGGGCTGTGCCCTGGGGGCCCACCCAAAACATCTCAGACTCCTGGAGCCATAATTGAGCAATCTGTGAGGGAGTGCTCCCACTCAGAACTAGCCAAACTGATCCATGCTTTTCACATGTCTTAGCGGTGTTGTGTTGGTTGAAGACAAAGAGCAGTCTCATGTGAGTCTCCCTCCTTTTTTCAGATAGGGCATCATAATTTTCAGGTGGGTGAAGCAGATTATCTGTTGTTGACAGAAGGACTGTACAGAGGACTTGTCCTAACAAGCAGTAATTGTGTAATTAGGGGCTTTTAATCTAGTAAAGGAATCCCAATTCATTCTTAGTCTTCAGTTTGTTGACAGTTAATGTCATCCTCATTGAATGAAATCTATCAGTAATCCTTTGTTTTTCAAGCTATTTGCAAGTTGTGGTGGTGTACTGAAGCTCTGTTGTTTGTATCTGTAAAATCTGTAACAGGTCAGAAATTATCATTCAAAAGAAAATGGAATGCCCATCTTCTGAATCCTTGTCTAAGCAAATAGCCAAGTTCCAGCTTTTATTATCCTAGCTGTATTAATCTGAAATCGTTGGTTCAGTTTGAAAGGGACCATGCTTTATTTTCTTATGCTTGGGATCGTGTCAAGTGTGACTTTTGGTCCCTGGGGGTGCTGGCGTTTGTGATCAAGTCCTGTGTTGTTTTCCACCCAAATGTTACGCCTAGTGTTGCTCACTGAATTGAATTCAGTGTTAGTGATTTTAGTGTACAGGAGGGGTAATTGTTGATGTGAAAACGTTGTTTCTGTGGATTGTTCTGTAACAACCTGTGCAAAAGAATCCTTGTTTTGCAAGCTGGATGATGATTGATTGAATTTAAAGGTTTTTCATGCTAAGCAGGGAGACCCTCTTTTTTCTTCCCCAGTTAGCGTTCTGCTTCTAACCAAGGAGGAAGGCATCCTCAGTGGCCGCTGTTTTGATGAGCCTTTTCCCAGTGTGCTAGAGAGAAGCACGCTGCCATAGACCACACAAAAAAGGAAAAAACCTGAGTGTTGGCAGCACCTGACGATTGTGCCACCTGATCTGAGAGGCCATGGCTCATACAAGGAGATGGCACAGGACCTTGGCTTTGGCAAGGGCAAAGTTAGCTCTACTGAATGGTATAAATGGGCCTGTAGAAAGCAGCTCATTTTCTGGCTCCTAAGTCCTTCTTGTAGAAGTAGGAAGCAGTGGAGGGAAAATCAGAAAAAGAGGATAGAAAATTCTTCCCTTTCAGAATATAGCTTGTGTCTGTGTGCCAGCTAGGAGACCTAAACTTTCTGCCCTTTCTGCTTTAGTGGAAGTAGAACTCATATGATGCTTGCTATCCATCACTCTGATTACTCAGCTTGGATGACAGTTGATGTCCTTCCTCACACAGTGTGTCTTGTCTCTTTAGATTGGAAGCCATTTGGGGCACAAGCTAGTTTGAAGGTTTCTATCACCACCAGAATACAAATTACAAATGTGTAATCATTTACTTTTACTCAAAGTTTACATTCATCCATAGGGATTGCTGCATCTAATGCACAGAATAAAACAAGTAAGAAATTACTCTAATTACCCCTACTAGGATACTCTGTGTTTTGAACTAAATATGAGATACAATAAAGCTTGTATAGTACTGAGTTAAAAGTTTGTTATGTCTAGTTTAATACTTGACCTTGCCTGAATAAAATAAAATACTTCTGATTGAAAAACAGATTTGCTTCGGAGGGAAAGGAAGAGCAAATCTATAACAAATGAAATATAATTAATCGTTTGTATAAAAAAGAAATAAATACACATATTAAACCATTACAGTTAAACATCTACAATAAAGATGATTGAAAGCACAAATGACCAGCCCAAAAATCCAGATACTTTCACTATGATTACACTGGAGAATTATTTTAGCTCTTTTGCCAAGAAATATTTTGTGTTGGAAAAAAGTTTAATTATACTGTAGTTTCAGCTTTTGCTGTACATTCATTATTGCAATAAATGAAATCTGACAGCATTTCTAAATGTTTGAAAATATCTATGCCCTGCCATTCCCATGTGATCATTTTTAAGTTGTAACTGTCTTCTTATTGTTGGTGGTTATGTTTCATTCTAATTATTGTACTCTGAGTTTCTGCCATGATATCTTCCAGTGAGAGCTGTGTGCAAGTATCTGGAGAAAAGAAAACTCTGAATTATATCTAAGTAATTTCAAGAAATTAGCAGTGTGTGACTGCAGTCTGAAAAGAGTATGTTATATACCTGTGTTTTATCAACTTTTTGCATAATAGGTGTTAAGGCAAGCCTTAAAAATATGCTAAACTTGGGTTTATGGTGAAAAGTGAACTTGGAACATGCATAACTTCTAGCTAAAGAAGCTGAAAGAAAGGATAAAGATTGATTTAGGGGGTTCTGCATTCCCATCTGCATTTATAGAAGAAAGGGAAAGGAGGTTGAAAGTTGAGAGCAATTTACCAACATAGGTAAAATAATGTGGTAAAACTGACAAACAAGTAAATTTTTTGTGTGAGGAGATTGGTTTGAACCAATATTGATTTGGGGCTTTTTACATAAATTCATTTTAAACACTGGAGTTACTGAGTTTTTGTAAAAGCTTAAATGCTAAGAAACAATGTGGAAAACAGCCCCAGAAACAAAACCATTGTGAATCATTCAGAGAGGATGACTTCACACTCAGCTCTGATAAACACAGTGGCGCTGAGAGGTGATAGAACTGCCATGGTGATAGAACTCTCTGGAACTGAGGAAGGAGTCAGAACCAACATGGAAGCCAAAACAGGAACTGGCAATGGATCCAAGGATTGAGACATTGTCATATCTGGTGCCACACTCAGGTCCATCTTCCTCACTATTGATGCTAAATGCAGAGCTAGTCTTCGTTTTGGGGCCGTAACACCCTTGTCTGAATCAAAAAGATCTGACAGTTCTGATGCATAGGAACCAGCAGTGCTAACAGTGGCTGCTTTGTCCTTATGCCTCTTTTTGGTGCTGTGATAATCAGCACCAATGACACCAGTTCGGATGCAATTAAGTCCATCTTCCTAGATCTGGAAGTGGAGGTTGAAGCTGATCCTGGTCCTGCAAGTGTAGGAGTTCTGCTGGGGTCAGAAAGCTGTGAAGTACGAGGTATGACACCAGCGAATGGGGCCTAACTGTTTCTCGACCTCTTCTTCAGAACCAGGGCAGTGTTATCCAACCATGTGGTCTTCTGTTTGGTGATGTGGTGCCTCAGAGGCTTAGCTGATGGAACTACAGGGACTGGATCCAGTCCTGATCAGGGATGTGGCCTCTTGGAACCCCTGGGTCTTTTTTGTTGGGGGCCATAGGGGCTGAAACTGGCCTTTTTGACCTTGGATCAGAGTACTGTCTGGGGGTCTGGTCTGGAGGGCTTCCTTCAAGAGGAGGAGGAGCTACAGGCAACTCTCCCTATCCATAGAACTCTAAAGGTCTGGCAGATCGAACACCCAGATGGTGAATGATGTTCTCCCAGGCACCTGAAGCACCACACGTGGTCATCGGATGCCGGAAAGAGACAGGCAGGAAGCACATCTCTTAAATCCTGGCAGTCTCTGATTTTTCAATTCTGCCATAACATGGAACCAAAAAAGAATCACTAAATAACTGACTAAAGTAACAGTTAACACTAGTTAGAAAGAAGAGGATCTGGGGAGACCAAAGATGTTCGCTTTCATTTGTGGCATGTGAGGGGAAGGAACGGAGGTGGTGAGAGCACTCTGCTCCTTTATAGCCTTGCCCTCAAAATGGCAATTACATAGAGGAGAGGGGTTGGGGGTGTGAGAGCACTCTAGTGGACACTGCTGGGAGAAGGTTCTACCACAAGGCACCACAAACTGGTGCAATATCTCATAAGTAGGAATATGCAGAGCCTCTCAAAGAAGTAGTTGTGAGTTTTTTTCAGCCAGAGGAAAGGTGTCCGTCAGACATCCCAACATAAGGACACACAAAAACAAGTTGCCCTTTAATCTTAGAGTAATTATTTTATATAGATTTTCAAAAGTTGAATGAGCTGTTTTATGTAATTTCTTTTTCTGAAGCAACAATATAATCCTAGAAAAAATGAGTCCCAGCAGTCCCAAGAAATGCAACAGTTGTAAGAAATACTAGTTTCAAAAGTATGTTTGTTTATCCTGATTCTGGCTGAAAAGTGGACAGGATTTAATTTAAAATTAGACACATTTCAAGGGACAAATTGCAAAATTCTTCAGATCAGCTTCCAAACAAAAACTCCTTTAGCAAGCAGTGTGTGAAACGCAAGGATACTGGGGGCCACCTCAGAAATTTTTCAACTATCCTCTGCATGGATGGTAATGGTAATGTCTCCTCTACTAAGGACCTGGCAGCCAAGAGACTTCTGGATCTGACTCTTCCAGATCCACCAACATTACAGGCAATGATGCCTGAAGTTTTGTCCGAGGAAGATCATGAACTGGGCTCTCACCTATTATTTGGATAGAACTAAGGCTTTTCATAAATCATCTCAACTGTTTGTATTTCATTCAAAGAACTACATGGGTTATTTGGTTTCTTTCCATCCTGTTTTTCAAACTATGTATTACTGAATACTGCTGCTAACAAAAGTTCCTGTACCTCCTGCAATTTGATCACATTCCACTAGAGATATGGCTACTTCCCTCATCTGTCTTTAGCATGTGCCAGTCACTGAAATTTACAGAGCTGCATCCAGGACTTCAGTGCATACCTTCACTAAGCACCATGCTCTAGATTTGGCCTGAAGGGCAAACATTGGTTTTGGAGAGGCAGTGCTACATCTCTGTTCAACTGGGACTCTGTTCCTGCCTCTGGGTTAGTTTTTAGCACTGCTTACACTGCTCTACAGCCAAAATGCTTCTGAAATAAATGTAGTCAAACTTTACTAATTCTGGGTCACAGAGAACAAAAATGATGCTTAAAATTGTTGATTGGCTCTAGTTTTCAAGACATGCTATTGGGTCAGTATATACGACCCTTGACTTGGGAATGGCGGAGGATAAGTGAGTTATAAAGGGAAGGGATCTCAATTTAAACCAGAAATGACTAAAATACATCTTTGACTGGATCTATGAATAAATCTATGACTGGGTTTGGACAGTACTTGCTTTTTAGGCAAAACAAGGAATGATGCAATCTGAAGCTGGTATTGCGTCATACATGATATGAATTGCATCATGTTATTCCTAGAAGTCATGGATGATGCAATCATAACGAAGCTTACATCACTCTGCTGAACAAATTGCCCTATATCAGCTCTAGAAATCATACAGTGTTGTGCTCTCTTATTTGTCAGTGTTTGATTTTGCAAAGGGACACATTTCTGTTTAGCCCAAGTGAGCAGAGATGCCTCGCACTTGTGTGAACAGTGCAGATAACTTCTGCTATGTTTGTGGTGAAGTGACTTTTGCATCCCAAAAGCGCAGTATAACCACTATGGTTAAGAGAGCCTATCACCTTTCTTTTGGCTGCAAAATTGGAGATCAGGACAAGAGGTGGGCCCCACACATATGCTGCAACACTTGTGCAACAAATCTTCGCCGGTGGTTGAACAGGAAAAGGAAATCTATGCCTTTTGCAGTGCCAATGATTTGGAGAGAGCCAACAGATCATACCAGCAATTGTTACTTCTGCATGGTGCCTCCAGTTGGGAAAGGTGTGTCAAAGAAGAAAAAGTGGACTGTGCATTATCCAAACATTCCATCAGCTATACGCCCAGTACCCCACGGAGAAGGACTGCCGGTTCCTGATGCACCAGAATCATTCTCACTTGAGTCAGACGAGGAAGAGGATGAAACTTCTGGTCCTGAACCATCAATGTCACAGGACCCACATTTTCTCCCATCCTCCTCCTCTGAACCACACCTCATAACACAAGGTGAACTGAATGACCTTGTCAGGGATTTGGAACTACCCAAGAGTAAGGCAGAGCTTTTGGGCTCCAGACTACAGCAGTGGAATCTCCTGGCAGGTGATGTTAGGGTTTCCATGTTCCATGGCAGCTTTGTGGCGATTTGAAGGTTGTTGCTCTCTTGCTTGGTCTGCAGACTGGATACACAAAGGACTGCTGTTTTCTCTGCGAATGGGATAGTCGTGCAAGGGATTCCCACTACATCAAGAAAGATTGGCCACTCCGACAGTCATTGGAGCCTGGGAGGAAAAGTGTTCAGCATCCACCACTTGTTGAATCAAGGAAGATTTTGTTACCACCCTTACACATCAAGCTGGGTCTGATGAAGAACTTTGTCAAGGCCATTGACAAAACACAAGCAGCTTTCAAGTACCTCCGTGGAAAATTTCCAAGGTTAAGTGAAGCTAAGATAAAGGAAGGTGTCTTTGTTGGTCCTGAGATTCGTGAACTTCTTCGAGAGGATGCATTTGACCATGCACTGCGTGGCAAGGAAAAAAAGGCATGGAAAGCCTTCCAGTTAGTGGCAATAAATTTGCTCAGAAACAACAAGGCAGACAACTACAGGTTGTTGGTGGAAAACCTCCTCAAGGCATACAAAAGCCTTGGTTGCAACATGTCACTAAAGATACATTTTTTGCACTCTCATCTAGATTTTTTTTCCACCGAACTGCGGAGCAGTGAGCGACGAGCACAGCGAGCGATTTCACCAGGACATTGAAACAATGGAGAAACACTATCAGGGCAAATGGAGCCCATCAATGCTTGCAGACTATTGCTGGACAGCGACAAGAGATGCTCCATTTAATGAATACAACAGACAAGCCAAGAAGCGCCGAGTAGACACTGAATAGCCTTTTGTTTCATAATACATTGTATTTATATAACCCCTTTGCTGATTTTTAAACTGTTACATAAACAGGACAGGTGAAATAGTATCATGTAAAGCAACCATAAACACATGAAAAGACCTAGATTTACAATTTATGATTAAAACGCTATCTACACAATATACATAGACATAAAATGTAAAAACTTAAATATCTTAGAAACAGTAGCCAATCAGTTGTTTTAATTGTCATATTTGAATTCAGCACATCAAAATACATACTAAATAGCACATTTTATCTCTGAAGCAGACGACGTCTCAAAAATTGTAGACCAGTGTTATTGGTCTGTCCTATAAGTGGGATATGCAGAGCCACTCTCAGAAGAAATGAAGGTTACTTACCTGTAACCAAAGTTTTTTGAGATGACTATGCATATTTATGAGATGACTCTTCCCCTCTCTGTCACAGTCCTTGTTTGTTCCATGTCTCTGGCTTTGCGGTGGAAGGAACTGAGGAGGTGAGGGTGCTTTGCCCCTTTTATAGTCTCACCCTCAGAAAGTCAATGACTCAGAGGAGAAGGAAGGGAAGAGTGCTCTAGCTGATGCTGATAGAAGCAGATTCTACCATAATATACCACAAGATCCATAAGTGTGACTATACAGAGCCATCTCGAAGAACTCCAGTTATGGGTAAGTAACCCTAATTTATTGTAATGAAGTTTATTATTTTAGCTATAATCATTGGCATAAAAACCAGAAAGAAATTATGATGTGTTTACCATGAGAAACATCATATGAGATATGAAGGTTGTTTTTTTTCTTGCTCATCTTTTTTTCCACCTAACAGATGAGTTATAGAAACCTGAAACTTTGAAAGCACTGAGAAATATTTCATAACTTTATTCTTTTATTTGGGGAATGTGTAGCTGTCATGGAATGCCCTAGTTCAGGGTACAACTTTTCATCTTTTACCCAAACACCCCCGAAGTTTGGGAAAGTTCAGATCTAAGCTTTGTAGCTCAGACCCATCTTCCACCTGAATCTGTTCCAGAATTTTTGAAAACTATTGAATATCTGTTTAGATTCTTTAGTGGAAGAGTTGGAATAGTTCATAAGGATACTGTCCAAACAAGAATTCAAAATGTTATCTACTGGTGTTTTTCTTAGTTATGTACAAAATTCAAGCTGTTCTTTCTGTTACTTTTAGAAGAAATGCTTCATTACATTTAAGCTGTTATTACAGTTTCATAGATGCCACAGTGTTTTACAGACATGTAAGAAGACAGAAGAGGTGACTAGTCTTTGGCTTGATTCTGGCTTCAGTTGTGTTCCACATTGATTCGGAAGTCTGTTCATGCCCAAGAAATTGTAGAATCAGCACCCAAATAAGCATTGCCCAATGAAGGGAGGGAATCCAACACAAGATAACTTTTTATTTAATCCTTTCCTATGTTCCATTTTTGGGGGTTGTGTGTGGCTTTTAGCTTGATTGACGCCTATTTGCCAATGTATTGTGTAACACCTGCTGCTCAAATGCATGTTGTTAAATATGGGGACAGTTAATCTTATTGTGTGTAACACTTTTGATCCTCACCAGTTTGCCAGTTTTTTAACCTATTTTTCGTGTTGCCCCATCCCTATGTGCTGATTTTAATTTTATTTTTTTTAAATATCAGCAGCCCAGCACTTTTAAGTGACCTAACATTAGTTAGCTACTATCCTTGTGTCAAGGAGAAAAACAGATTTGTTAACATAATACACTTGATCTTCAGGCTTCCAAGGTCACATCTTCTGTCAGGGAACCATTTCCTGCACTTGCAGGGTGGTAGACTTAATGACATAATAGGTCTCTTCCATTGCTAACTACTATGGCTCTGATCCTGCAACTCGATTTCAGTCTCCATGTGGGTGTAGGGGTCTGCCTGTGCAGTTGCAGGATTTTAAGAGCATGTTATAAATTGTTATAATTAGTAAGACCATGATTTTTAAAACAATGAAAAACACCTTCATAAATTGACTATTTAATTATAGTAGGTTCTAGGGCCTCCACAGGATGGGAGCTGTGCTGTTTGCTTCCTAAAGTGTATACGAAGGATGCTCCTCTATACAAACTGCTAGAAGCCTGACACTGTTGAAAAGGTTATGCATTCAGCACACAATGCTTCTGTATGAACTTTTCTGCCAGAATGTAAAGAACTGCGCACATAACACTTAATGCTCTGAAGTTGGTTTCCAAGGCATAAAATCTTATACCCCTAAATATTTATAATGTAGCATAATTATACTCAATCTACAGTTATGGCAGTATCACCAGGTAGCATTGTTATTGGTAGTCCTTCCAGGTATTTTTTGTAGTGTGATAATATATAGTCTTAGGAAGACATGCTATGGTGGGGTTAATTTTTGTTATACAAGGTTCTGTGTAGGAATTAGTGGTCCTTGGAGGGGGAGTTGGGCAAGCAGCAGGAGGGTTTTCCTTCTTCTGACTATAGTTCATTCTTGAGGCAGAGTTATTCTTTGGGAACTAGTCATTGGTTTGGGGCATATATTCCTGAAAGAATGGTTTGCCTGCATGCTGTTTGATCACCTCTGTTCCAGGACTGGTGGACATGTGTAAATAAAATAAATTCCTCTTAGAGAATGTACCCACACTCTGTTACTGATTTCTCCTCTGCTGAGAAATCAACTACAAGGTTTGAATCTTCTATTTCTCTGGTGTCAAATCAGGACACTGGTGTCAGAAGAAGGGGCAACAATGCTGTATAATATTTTCTCATAAAAATAAGAAGATCCTAGACTAAAACTTAATTCACTGAAAGTTAGCTGCTGCAGTAAATAATAAAACTTACATAGGTTTCATTGTTTTTCCTAAGTATTAAAAATAAGAATGTGACCAGTCAATATCATTTATATTAATAGTCTGTTATCCTTATAGTTTATACATTCACAGATATGAAATTTTAACTTTCACATTCAAATAATAACCTTCACTCTGACCTATAAGGCAAAATTATGACGTTCTACATCACCAGTTGGGTGTGTGTGTGCGTGTATAATACATTAGGTTCTGTAGCATTTTTGTATAAGTGTTAGATTACTTACTGTGTCAATATTTGCTTTCGGTGAGTGAAGTTTTTGTCTGGGATCAATTAATTACACCAAAACTAATCATTTTCATTGTGTAGGAGGTCCATATTGCTGTAACATAGGGAAATTTACTTTACAAAATGAAATCATATAAATTAAATGTATTGCAGACAACTCAACATCCTTGTAAGCTTTCAGGCATTTGGAATTGGCTTCTGGTTCATAAAAGTACTCATGGAGTGGGGGAGAGTTCCCACAGCTCAACAAAATATGTCCAAAGCTGCATAACAAAGGGGCTTTAGCTCTCTGCATAATGCTTTCTCTAGGCAACTTGGTAGGTCTGGCATAAGTAACAACTTTGAACAAGATTTTCATTTCTAATCTCTTTTCCTGTCTCAGTACTGAGCTATATGCAGTGCTTTCAAATCATGCTTGCAACAGTGTGACATAGAGAAGCTGCCAAAGTCTACAGCCTGTAAACGCAACATTGGATTGGTTATGAAGGGAAGCCATACTTTTGAGTTGACCTGGGCACAGTTATATATGAACTATTCAACTTGTGTGCTTTGTGGTAAATAATAAATCACATATCTAACTTTTTGAAATGAAATTGCCTTTTCAAGGTAAAGCATTTATTTCAAGCTGAATTTAAGACAAAGAACAATTAGCTGTTTTAAAATATGCTGTCTCCTTTTCATAATGATAGTAAGACTCTCTTGGCCTTGTTCTTACTTGAAAAATGTTGATTGATAATCCTGGGGAAAGTATACAGGTGTGTATATATGCACCCCACATGTATGGAAGTGATATCCATGCGAGTGATACATTTTATCATTAACATTTGATCACCTTACCTGTTCTCCGCTACTGATCCACTGAGACATCATAAAACTATTACAATTCAATTATGAGCTGATATCCACTGGATTTAAATGTGGGGAGCCTGCACTAGACAACTAGTTATCCTCATTTATAAGCATTGTCACTAATTTTGAGCTAGATTCTGCAACCGTTACTTTTTCGTGTTAGAATAATTGCCAGGGCAATTCAGCATAGGTGACTATTTGGATTTGTACTGTGTTTTAACTAAACTGAAGGATATGTGTCTAGTTGCTGTAATGCAATCTCACAAGGGGGCTTTCTAGTCTAGAAACATCTTAACAGTGAGAAATGATATGCATTTAAAAATGAAAAATTTATATTAGTTAATTGCTCTTAAAAAGACATCGATTTTTGAGTAACTTTATCTAGGACATGTCTTCACAGAAAAACTAAGAAGTGTAATTGTCAGGGAGACCTAAAGGGGCCAGGGGAAACAGGAGATAGGGACAGATAAAGTGAGAGAGAAAGTCAAGGGAGGGCAGATTACCAAATGGCATGTTAATCACCCTTGTCGAACTGGTGCTGTTGCACTCTCCACAATCAGCATTTTTGATGGCTCAAGCTATGACCTATGAAACTTGCATAGTATCTATTCCCATTATGTCTTACTCCTGTTGGAGTCAATGGCAAAGCTCCCATTGACCTCAGTAGGAGCTGGAGCTGGCCCCATGCCTCTCATTTTCATGAGCATGACATTGACTCACAATTTTTTTGGAAACAAAAAACAAAACAAAACCCCAAAGGATAAACAGTTTTGTAAGTTGGCTCATATTGTTTCCGAAAATTCAAAAATGGCACTTTTCCTCTAGGTAATTAGAAAACAGGCAAAGGCAGCTAGATTATGGCCAAAATGGAACGTCTGGATGTGATTTTTCTACTTTACACAAAGAATGCCTAGAACAATAGAAATACTATACTGCTTTTTAAAACACGGTCTCTAGCTTCTAATACAGATTTAAATTACTGTATAATGTTTAGGTTTCTTGTTTTCTGTATATCCATGGGTAGGATCTTTTATTTAATTGACAAAATTTCAATTATTATTTTGAAATTAACTCTGCAAAACCAGTAAAATGACTAAAACATTTTAGAACTGTTTGGTCATATTATTTTCTCTCTCAAGCGGGAATTCTATGGGATTTCATTCCTTATCATAAAAATGCACATTTCCCAGTGCTCTCCATGAAATTGACACGAAATAGATTTTATCATAAATGCTGTATTTTTATACAGTAAGGTGCATCTGAGTATTTTCACATACTGTATGTATGCAAGTGTACTGATAGTGAATATTGTTCCTCCATCCTAATCAGGGCCAGCTTTAGGCCAATATTCCCGGGAATCGGGCCCTGCAATGTCCGAGAGGGGACCCGCAACATCCGTCGGCGGCACTTCGGTGGCAGCTCAATTACTGCCGCTGCCTCAGCAGCACTTCGGTGGCAGCTCAATTGCTGCCGCTGTCTCGGCGGCATTTCAGCAGCGGGGCCCCGTCGAAATCGGGCCCCGCCCTTTCTAAAGCCAGCCCTGATCCCAATCACTACTTTTACATGGTATTAAAAGAGAAATTGTAAAAAATTATTTAAACAGCTTATAGGCATGCAATCTCAGGCGTCAAACCTAGTTTTTGGTCATGGGGCCTATCTGATATGGATGTGGTGTTTCTTTTCTTTTCTTTTTTTTTTGTTTGTTAATACATACTAAATATATGCCTAAGGCACTGGATGGATGGATTTTTTATTAAATCAAAATAAATAAACCCAAATTTAACTTCCAAAAAATTCATTTTGAAATGCATCCTCATAAGCTATTTTTCAGTATGTTAACCAAAGAGAGCACTGCAACATTGTTAAAATCCTAGTTCCTCGTTCCAGTGACCTACTCATAAACATTAGGGTATGTTGTCATGCTGTTTTTTAATTTTCTTTCACAGTTCTTTTCAGCATGTGAGGTATTGACACTGACAGGAATCTGTTAAAACTCATTTTCTTGGGTTGGTTGTTGGTGACTTTCTCAGCTGAGAAATTGGCAAGAATGAAAATGCCTTACATCTTATAAAGCTGTTTACACCAAGTATGTGTAAAGTACTCCCAAATCAGAATGGTAGCGTTTTACATTCACCCCTGGAGCATCAGACCTTTATCTGCTTCAAACAACAGAATTTCAGTAATTCATGTATAAATGTCCCTAATGGCACATATCAACATAACTGACACAATAGTCCATGGAATTTGTTGATTAAACTGGACTGCTATGATCCTAACTAGCTTGCTATCTTAATAGGAACAACCTGTGATGAAGTTCCACTGAAGTTTGAGATAGTGTAGGGGACAATTTCCTGGTGCAAGTGCTGGAGGAACCAACTAGGGGAAAAGCTCTTCTTGACCTGCTGCTCACAAACAGGGAAGAAATAGTAGAGGAAGCAATAGTGGATGGGAACCTGGGAGGCAGTGACCATGAGATGGTCAAGTTCAGGATCCTGACACAAGGAAGAAAGGAGAGCAGTAGAACAGAGACCCTGGACTTCAGAAAAGCAGACCTTGACTCCCTCAGGGAACTGATGGGCAATGTCCCCTGGGAGAATAACATGAGGGGGAAAGGAGTCGAGGAAAGCTGGCTGTATTTTAAAGAATCCTTATTGAGGTTGCAGGAACAAACCATCCCGATGTTTAGAAAGAAAAGTAAATATGGCAGGCGACCAGCTTGGCTTAACAGTGAAATCCTTGCTCAAAAAAGCAGCTTACAAGAAGTGGAAGATTGGACAAATGACCAGGGAGGAGTATAAAAATATTGTTCAGGCATGCAGGAGTGAAATTAGGAAGGCCAAATCACACTTGGAGTTGCAGCTAGCCGGAGATGTTAGGAGTAACAAGAAGGGTTTCTTCAGGTATGTGAGCAACAAGAAGAAAGTCAAGGAAAGTGTGGGCCCCTTGCTGAATAAGGGAGGGAACCTAGTGACAGAGGATGTGGAGAAAGCTAGTGTACTCAATGCTTTTTTTGCCTCTGTCTTCACAGACAAGGTCAGCTCCCAGGCGGCTGCACTCCGCAGCACGGTATGGGGAGGAGGTGACCAGCCCTCTGTAGAGAAAGAAGTAGTTCGGGACTATTTAGAAAAGCTGGATGAGCACAAGTCCATGGGGCCGGATGCACTGCATCCGAGGGTGCTAAAGGAGTTGGCCGATGTGATTGCAGAGCCATTGGCCATTATCTTTGACAAATCATGGCAATTGGGGGAGGTCCCGGATGACTGGAAAAAAGCGAATGTAGTGCCCATCTTTAAAAAAGGGAAGAAGGAAGATCCGGGGAACTACAGGCCAGTCAGTCTCACCTCAGTCCCTGGAAAAATCATGGAACAGGTCCTCAAGGAATCAATTCTGAACCACTTAAAGGAGGGGAAAGTGATCAGGAACAGTCAGCATGGATTCACCAAGGGCAAGTCATGCCTGACTAACCTAATTGCCTTCTATGATGAGATAACTGGCTCTGTGGATGAGGGGAAAGCAGTGGATGTGCTATTGCTTGACTTTAGCAAAGCTTTTGATACAGTCTCCCACAGTGTTCTTGCCAGCAAGTTAAAGAAGTATGGGCTGGATGAATGGACGGTGAGGTGGATAGAAAACTGGCTGGATGGTCGCGCTCAACGGGTAGTGATCAATGGCTCCATGTCTAGTTGGCAGCCGGTATCAAGTGGAGTGCCCCAAGGGTTGGTGCTGGGGCCGGTTTTGTTCAATATCTTCATTAACGATCTGGAGGATGGTGTGGACTGCATCCTTAGCAAGTTTGCAGATGACACTAAACTGGGAGGAGTGGTTGATACGCTGGAGGGTAGGGATAGGATACAGAGGGACCTAGACAAATTAGAGGATTGGGCCAAAAGAAATCTGATGAGGTTCAACAAGGACAAGTGCAGAGTCCTGCACTTAGGACGGAAGAATCCCATGCACTGTGTGGCAAATTGCCGGCACTACTATGATGAGTCCCACACTTTCTCTTCTTGTGGGGGGGTTTCAGGGTGCCATTTCTTGCCCCTGAACTGGAGTAACAGCTATCCTACTAGTATCCCAGGGAAGGGGAGTGGAGAGGGAGGGACCCGGGCCTGCCCTCTACTCTGGGTCCCAGCCCAGGGGCCCTATGATAGCAGGTGAACCACTTGTACCAGTGATTCTTTCCCCTGGGCTACTTCCCTCTCCTGACCTTCAACTTGTGGGGCTTCCTGCCTTCCCTCTGCACAAGCCAGGTGTCCCTTTACCTAGGATCTTGGTCGTCTTAGCCCGCTGCAGCACTTCTCAAAACTCTCCTCCCCTTTCCTCCGAACTGCTCTTTGTTCCACCACCAATCCACTCTGCTTCACTCCTCCAAACTGCTCTCTGCTCCACCACCAAACCACTCTGATTCAGCTCCTCCAAACTGCTCTCTGCTCCACCACCAAACCACTCTGCTCCAGCTCCTCCTCTGGCTGATTGAAGCAGGGGGATTCTATCAGGTGACTGGCTTCAGGTGCTCTAATTGGTTTCAGGTGCTTTTAATTAATCTACAGGGAATAAGGCTTCTCCTCATCCTAGATCACTCTCCTGCTGCCTTCTGGCCATGCTGTATCACATATCCTCCCCCCCTGCTCAACACCATGGGGTTGGGCAACTTGGGACGAGAGGCAATGCTTTCGTGACAAGCCATCTGCGTTGCCATGTTGGCTTCCGGCCCTATGCTGTACTCGGAAATGAAAAGGTTTCAGAGATAGGAACCATCTAGTCACACTTGCATTCTTCTCTTTGTTTCTGTGCATCCACTGGAGCGGGGCATGGTCTGTCACCAGGGTAAATCGCCGCCCCAGTAGGTAGTAACGGAGAGTTTCCATGGCCCATTTTATCGCCAGACATTCCTTTTCAACGACGGCGTTCTTTTGTTCCCTGGGGAGGAGCTTCCGGCTGAGGTACAGGATCGGGTGTTCCTCCTCCCTTACCGTCTGTGAAAGGACGGTGCCTAGCCCTACCTCCGAGGCATCTGTTTGTAGAACGAATTCTTTCTTGAAGTCTGGGGCTATGAGTACAGGATGGCAGCAAAGGGCTGTCCTTAAATCTGCGAATGCCCCTTCTGCTGCATCAAACCACTTTACTATCTCGGGGCCCCGAGCCTTTATCAGGTCAGTCAATGGCGCTGCTCTTGTGGCAAAATGAGGGATGAATCTCCGATAGTACCCTACTAACCCGAGAAATGCTTTGACCTGCTTTTTACGGATTGGCCGAGGCCATTCTTGTATTGCCTCCACTTTGTTCCATTGTGGTTTTACCAAACCTCTCCCTACTACATACCCAAGGTATGGCTTCAGCTAGTCCTATCACTCACTTGAGAGGGTTGACAGTGAGGCCAGCCTTCCTCAGGGTGTCTAGTACCACTTCTTCTTTTACTAGGTGCGTTTCCCAGTCAGGGCTATGGATGACTATATCGTCTAAATAGGCGGTGGCATACCTGGCATGGGGTCGCAACAATTTATCCATAAGTCGTTGGAATGTTGCTGGGGCCCCATGGAGTCCGAAAGGGAGGACAGTGTATTGGAACAGGCCATCAGGTGTAGAGAAAGCTGTCTTCTCCTTGGCGTTCTTGGCCAGGGGAATTTGCCAATATCCTTTAGTCAGGTCCAGAGTGGTTAGGTATCGGGCCTTGCCTAACTGATCAACTAGCTCGTCGACACGTGGTATTGGATAGGCATCGAATTGGGATACTTCACTCAACTTCCGGAAGTTATTACAAAACCTCCAGGTGCCGTCAGGCTTGGGTACTAAGACGATAGGACTGGACCACTGGCTGTGGGATTCTTCAATAACCCCAAGTTCCAACATCATCTTCACTTCTGTCCTAATTTCCAATCTCTTAGCTTCCGGTATCCGGTATGGTCTTATCGTCACCCTTATTCCGGGCCTGGTGACGATATGATGTTGGACCAGTGTCGTACGGCCCGGCTGTGTACAGAACACATCTTGGTTCCGTTGGATCATATCAATGACCTCTGTTCGTTGTTCTGGGGCTAACTCAGGGGATATCCTCACCTGCCCCTGTCGGTCGTCCGTCTGGGGTGGAGCTCTCCAAATGACCAGGCACGTCTCTCGGTCACGCCAGGGCTTCAGCAAGTTTACATGGTAGATCTGCTCTGGTCTTCGGCGGTCTGGTTGTCTGACCTTATAGTCCACTTCCCCAATGGCTTCCACTATCTCATACGGCCCATGCCAGCTGGCTAGGAGTTTGCTTTCTGCTGTCGGCACTAGCACCATCACCCGTTCTCCTGGCTGAAATTTCCGTACTTTCGCCTGGCGGTTGTAATATGTCTGCTGGGTCTCTTGTGCTTTTTCCAAATGTTCCCGTACTATAGGGGTTACTCGAGCTATTCGCTCTCTCATCTGTGTCACGTGCTCAATGACATTCTTTCCTGGGTTGGGTTGTTCTTCCCAGTCCTCCTTGGCGATGTCTAATATTCCGCGTGGGTGGCGTCCATATAGTAGCTCAAAGGGAGAGAAACCGGTGGACGCCTGGGGGACTTCCCGTATTGCAAACATTAGGTATGGTAGAAGGGTATCCCAGTCTTTTCCGTCCTGTGCTACCACCTTCCGGATCATACCTTTAAGGGTGCGGTTAAACCGCTCGACCAGGCCGTCTGTTTGAGGATGGTAGACTGAGGTCCTTATGGCATGGATGCGGAGTAGGGTACATAAGTCCTTCATTAATTTCAACATGAAAGGGGTTCCTTGGTCAGTCAGGATCTCCTTAGGGATGCCCACTCTGGCAAAAACCTGGAGTAGTTCTTTTGCTATTGCCTTGGATGTGGGGTTTCTTAAAGGAATGGCTTCTGGATACCGTGTGGCATAGTCAAGGATGACTAGTACGTTTCAGTGACCCTGTGCTGATCTTTCCAGCAGGCCCACAAGGTCCATGGCTATTCTTTCGAACGGGACTTCAATAATAGGCAAAGGTACTAATGGGGCCCGCAAGTGAGGTCGAGGGCTATGCAACTGGCATTCTGGGCAGGAGGCACAATAGCGTTGGACCTCCGCACGTATTCCTGGCCAATAAAACCTTCTTAGGACTCTATCCAGTGTCTTGTCTATTCCTAGATGTCCCCCAAATAAATGACTGTGAGCTAGCTCTAGTACTGCCCTTGTGTGTTTCCGTGGGACTAAGAGCTGCTCTACTTCTTCCCCTCGGATCCGCACTATTCGGTACAACAGATCACGTTTGATCACATAATACGGCCCCGGGCCTTTGGTCTTTCCTTCCACCGGTATGCCATTTACTTCCACTACCTCCTCCCTCACATTCGCATATAGCGGGTCATTGGCTTGGTCCTGCCTGAAATTCTCACGGGCGGTACCGATCTGACCTAATTCCAGAGGGCCTATTTCTACTCCCGCCCCCCCGGGTTGCCCCTACTTGGGCTAGGAACTGCCTCTGAGTCCTCACCGGCCCGAATTGTCTCCTGGCCTCCTGAACGGATTCGCTTACCAACAAGGGAGGCTTTCTGGTTCTCTGCTAGAATCCTGGTCCCTAGCCTTTTATCTGCCCTCCTTTCCCGCCTAGACTTTCGGGGTTTCCTGGGGGATGAGAATAGCTCTGGGGCAAATTCAGCAAAAATTGGGGTGAAGCTATCTGTAGGTGCCTCCATTTCAGCCCGGGGGTTGCTACCCTCCCTTGGCTCTACTGCGGGGCGTAAGTTCTCAAACCCAGGGAAGTCCCTACCAATTAAGACCGGGTAGGGGAGCCTAGGGACCACCGCTGCAGTTACCCTGGTAGTGTTCCGCTGGATCTCAATCTGTACTGGGATTGTGGGGTAGAAATTTACGGTGCCATGAATGCACGTTACCCCTGTGGTTTTGGCCCAGGTTAGTTGGTCTTGCCCCACCAACTTTCCCAAGACGAGCGTGACAGCACTCCCGGAATCTACTAATGCTGTGGTCCCAATACCATTCATTTTTACTGACCTTGTATACCCATGTGGGGTCATTGCGACCCCTACCAGGCCAATTAGGCCACATTGTTCCCCAGGATCCCCCAGATTGCACTGCATAGGCTCTTCCCTGTTGGGGCATTGGGCTGCTATATGCCCCAATTCCCCACACTCGTAACACCGACCCCTTATCCCGGTTGCCTCCCTCCGCCTGGGGCTATTTGGTCGGCCCCCCCAGCCCTCTCTTCCCAAACCCCCAGGTCCCTTCTTGGACTCCGGCCATTCCTCAATGTCTTTCCTCCCAGTTATAGTTCTCCTGTAGTTCTCGGCGGTCTGGGACCTTGGGTTTGGGGCTGGCTTCCTGGATTGCTGTGTTTCACCCCCTGGGGTCTGGAATAGTTCACGGGCTGCTAGCTGTCTTTCCACGAGGGAGACCAACTCATCATAGGTGGAGGGGTCATTCTGGCCAACCCAAGCCCGGAGGCCTGGTGGTAGCCCCCTCATATACCGGTCCAGTACCAGGAGCTCCATCATCTTCTCAGAGCTGAGGGCCTCAGGGCGCAGCCATTTCCGGGTCAGGTGGATCAGGTCAAACAATTGCGATCTGGGTGTCTTGTCCTCTGTATACTGCCACTCATGGAACCTCTGGGCTCGCAATGCCCTAGTTACTCCGGATCTGGCCAGGATCTCTGCCTTCAGCTGGGGGTAATCTGCTGCAGTCTCTGCGGCCATATCGTAGTATACCTTCTGGGCCTCCCCACACAGGAACGGGGCAAGGATACCGGACCACTGGTCTTGGGGCCAGGCCTCCCGCAGGGCTGCTCTCTCAAAAGCCAGGAGGTATGCCTCCACATCATCCTCCTGTGTCATTTTCTGTAGGCAGTGGCTGGCTCGTATAGTCCGGGTCCCATCGCAGTTCTGGCTTCGCTTCATAAGGGCCTTCATCTGGTTCACCAGCTCCTGCAGCAGGGCTCGGTCCTGGGCAGCCTGACTCATCAACAGACGATTAGTCTCTTGCTGTACCCTAGTCACCTCCTGTTGGGCGGTTGCTTGGACCCGGGTAGCCTCCTGCTGGGCCGCGGTGGCTTGTATTAGGGCCTTGATTACGTCGTCCATCTTAAGTACTGGATTGTTTTGGCTAACCCTGGTTTAAGTCCCCAGCGTGGCGATCCCACCCCTGACACCACGTGTGGCAAATTGCCGGCACTACTATGATGGGTCCCGCACTTTCTCTTCTTGTGGGGGGGTTTCAGGGTGCCATTTCTTGCCCCTGAACTGGGGTAACAGCTATCCTACTAGTATCCCAGGGAAGGGGAGTGGAGAGGGAGGGACCCGGGCCCGCCCTCTACTCCGGGTCCCAGCCCAGGGGCCCTATGATAGCAGGTGAACCACCTGTACCAGTGATTCTTTCCCCTGGGCTACTTCCCTCTCCTAACCTTCAACTTGTGGGGCTTCCTGCCTTCCCTCTGCACAAGCCAGGTGTCCCTTTACCTAGGATCTTGGTCTTCTTAGCCCGCCGCAGCACTTCTCAAAACTCTCCTCCCCTTTCCTCCAAACTGCTCTTTGTTCCACCACCAATCCACTCTGCTTCACTCCTCCAAACTGCTCTCTGCTCCACCACCAAACCACTCTGCTCCAGCTCCTCCTCACTCTGCTCCAGCTCCTCCTCTGGCTGATTGAAGCAGGGGGATTTTATCAGGTGACTGGCTTCAGGTGCTCTAATTGGTTTCAGGTGCTTTTAATTAATCTACAGGGAATAAGGCTTCTCCTCATCCTAGATCACTCTCCTGCTGCCTTCTGGCCATGCTGTATCACAACTGCTATAGACTAGGGACCGAATGGCTTGGCAGCGGTTCTGCAGAAAAGGACCTAGGGGTTACAGTGGACGAGAAGCTGAATATGAGTCAACAATGTGCCCTTGTTGCCAAGAAGGCTAACGGCATTTTGGGCTGTATAAGTAGGGGCATTTCCAGCAGATCGCGGGACGTGATCATTCCCCTCTATTCGGCACTGGTGAGGCCTCATTTGGAGTACTGTGTCCACTTTTGGGCCCCACACTACAAGAAGGATGTGGATAAATTGGAAAGAGTCCAGCAGAGGGCAACAAAAACGATTAAGGGGGCTGGAGCACATGACTTATGAGGAGAGGCTGAGGGAACTGGGATTGTTTAGCCTGCAGAAGAGAAGAATGAGGGGGGATTTGATAGCTGCTTTCAACTACCTAAAAGGGGGTTCCAAAGAGGATGGATCTAGACTGTTCTCAGTGGTAGAAGATGACAGAACAAGGAGTAATGGTCTCAAGTTGCAGAGGGGGAGGTTTAGGTTGGATATTAGGAAAAACTTTTTCACTAGTAGGGTGGTGAAGCACTGGAATGGGTTACCTAGGGAGGTGGTGGAATCTCCTTCCTTAGAGGTTTTTAAGGTCAGGCTTGACAAAGCCCTGGCTGGGATGATTTAGCTGGGGTTGGTCCTGCTTTGAGCAGGGGGTTGGACTAGATGACCTCCTGAGGTCCCTTCCAACCCTGAGATTCTATGATTCTATGATAGATAGGAAATTTATTCAAACTGTTTCCCAAAACTTTGACCTGAGGGCAAGACCACCAAGCATGTAAATGAGTCCCCAGAAGAAATGTAGATGTAAAAGTTCTCCTTGACTTATTTTTAAAGCTTTTTTTACAACTGTTCTTGCTTTATTTATTATTTTATTTATGAAGGTGAAATGGAAACCAGTGTAAATGATATTATGGTACTTGCTTCAGAGCTAAACATCCTACACAAAGATCGTTGCCAAAACACTAGGACACAATTGACTTTTCTTGCTTTTCACGGGTTAGAAGAGTGGCTTAAAACATTTCTTAATAAATACAGCTTTTTACTCCCACTATTGTAAATCAGTTTGCATTTGTAAATATTTTTTTCTTGCATTAATTTAAGGGCAAAGAACAATCAGTTTCTTTGGGGTCCTTGTGGATTAACTATCCGACTCCTCTAAATTCCTCTGCAGTTGCTTCTAAATATCAGTTCTTAGAAAGACCAATAAAGAAGTGTAAGTATTGGAAATAAATTACAAAAGCGTCCACTTTTCTGTATGTTTTTTCTCGGTGTATCAGGTACCAATAGATGGAAAGGTCTGGCTGCTCTGAAGGCCGAGATCAAAAGGAATAATAAACCTTATTTAGTTTAATGGTGCCTGAGATTTATGAATCCTGTCCTGTTCATTTTGGTGTTGTCTGTTTTTTACACCATAATTCTAGATTTGGCAGGCTGTTTCCTCCACACAGGTCTGCCTGGTGTCTGGTGAAGCATAACTTGTTCGCAACAATAAAATCACATATTAGGAGGACAACATGCAAATTGGATGTTTTTGTAAGTTCATTTCCATGGTAAAATATGTCGAATGAAAATTCTCTGGTAAAGAAATGCTAATTTAAAACCGGGATGCTTGACGTTCCGCTGTGTCCTACAGGGTCATGACATGAAACTTGTGGCCTCTGTAGTCTGTAACCGTATGTGCACCACTTCCTCCCATTGAATGGAATGTTGACTTGAACAAGTGTGATCATGTCAGCAGCTTGTGGCTTTCTGACAGAGGGTCCAGGCCAGAAGAGATTCTTCTTTAGCTCTGAGTTTGAGAGCAGAAGTTACCGGGCTCTTTCTCAACTGATAACCATGAGTTCTCATGTGCAATCCATGGTATGTGAAATAGTTAATAGTTTTCAAGTCCGATTGTTACATTATCTTCTCACTGCAGATGCAGAGTTAGGACAAAGTTGGTGAACTCAAACATCTACTTACATTAATCTATGAAGCAAGGTACAATTGTGAGCAGACAATATGGTTGTGTGCATTTATTTTGGTAATATATGCATATGCGTAGCCCTCTTGGTAGGTTGCTAATGCAGGCTTCTGAGTCAGACCGATGGCCTATTAGTTAGTGTAGTATCCCTCCTCCTTAGCAGGGATATGCCATAAAGGGTCTGAGCCTTGAGCTTCAGAATAATTCCATCCATTGGTTGCATTTATAAAGAGACAACCAGCTTCTGTTTGATTTTTTAATTAAACCTTTAACTCAGTTTCCTGCTGTCTACGTATCTACTCTTGTGTCTGACAAATAAATGTAGTAGAAGTTTAATATTTGATACATCCGTTTGCATCAAGTTGGTAGACTCAACAGGTTTTCCCATCTCTAATTCTAATGATCCTAGATCCTCTCTATAATACTAGTAATACTGTGTGCTGTAGATATCTAAAATAACAGGACAGTGAAGTTTGTTTTTCATTGCTATGGAGGAGACCTGTAATCAGTTTTTCAAATCATGTTTCTCAGGCCAGCAGGCCCAGGTTATAACTTGCATGATTGTGTTGAATGGGACTAACCTCATGCACTATTGGCAATATGGTTTTGTGTGATTAAGTTGTATAAAGTTCCAACACAATGCAAAGTTGGGCTTGCAGGATAAAGCATCTCCATCTCATAATCGGTATTTCTGGATAAAACAGGACCGGCAGCAACCCTTAATCAGTAATTAAGAGTGGAATGGAGGCAGCATACTCAAAAGTGTGGGCAGGAGGTGATACTTCCGTTTCTCAATAGCAACACCATCACTTCTCAGTTAGTAAGCAGAATTGATGGATTTTGAAGGGAGTCACGTTCAGCCTAAGCTTACAAAGTTGGGGATGGGTGGTATAAAGATGGAGAAAGGTAGGAGATGCTTAGGGGTTTCCTTAAGGGAGAACTGCTGCCATATCAGGATTTCATGTGATGTGTAGTACTATGGTGCTGTTGTTATGATGCACTTGTAGAAGAACCAGTTACTAAAACAGCTTCACTATTGCTTCCTCTGTTAAGCAGAAGATAGCCTTACTAATACTACACGTAGGAGTGGTTCCAGTGCTGATGTAATTACTGACATATCTCTTTGGTAATATTCCTTCCTTGTGATGTCTCCTGTCCTTACACAATGGTGATCATGTGCTACCTAAGAAGTGAGTAACAGGGAAACTCCTGGCAGGTTTAAAGAGGAGATAGGAGTTGTAGAGAAGAAACTCCGAGAAAGAACAAATATATTCTGTAAAGTTTAAATTTTATTTCTGATCCTTTGAATGCACCATTCACTGTAGACATGGTTTTGGATTGTATTCCTTTTTCACACTATCTGAAATAGATTAGCTCTGCCACTGTTCTTGCAATGCAGTGATACCATGTGACTGACTGTCCATTGTGTGTTGCTGCCTGTGTATTTGGGCTTATGTATCACAGGCTGAAATGATTTTTCTAATGGAAGGAAAGAAGAAACTTTGAGGGAGTTAGAAAAGGAGGAAAAGGAAGGGACAGCATGGAAATAAAGAGGAAGGATGTGAGAGAAATAAGTATGTAGAGTGAAAGGCACAAAGGTGGTGGATGATGATGGGAGTGTTATGAGATAGTTATGGGGGTGAGAATTGGATGAGGGAGAGGACACAGATAGCAGGAAAGGGGTAAATGTAAATTTGTTGAAGTCAGTGAGATGGGAGAAGGAAGTGAGGTTGATGAATGAGTAAGGTTAGGTTAGAGGGAAAGGGTAAATTTTGGGGACTAGAGAGCCTAAAGGTAGAAATTAGTGAATAAATGAAAAAAGTGAGATTGTAAAGGAAAGCAACAATGAGTAGGTCAACAGGACAACTATGGGAGGGATAGATGGAGTATATGAGAAGGATTAGGAACTGAGAGAAAAGATTTGTCTCAGGTGGAGGAGCATAATGGGAAAAAGGAATAGAAAACAGTAGCTGAGCAGGGAGAAGGAGGGGTAATTAAAGCAAGCCTTTCTGGCACAACTCATACATTTTCATATATATGGCCTTCAGCCTGTCAAGGCCCAAACTTATGGGATCAGTGTGAAACAAGGAACTCAACAATAATAGTGTCAGAAGATGCGAGGAACTATGCTGGAATATTTTTAAACTATCTTTTTCTATCATCATGTTTTAATGATTTAAATAATTTGTAATAAAAAAGGGAGATTAAATTATATTTGCATAGAAGGGAGATAAACTTGGACCTTCAGTGTTGGGACAACTGAGTGATAGAGTCACATGCCTGTGACATTTCATTGTGAATACTTGCCACAGAAGAACTATAGAACAGTCCTTTGTCTTCAGTGCTGTAGGAGAGCAAATGCAATATGGAAACAGTGCATTGTGCATAATAAATATGGCATGATTAAAATAATGCCTATCCTGATTTTGAGGAAGAAAAGTTTTAAAACCATCTTATTTTTCTTAGTTCTCTTGTGGTTAGAGAACATGGAAAAGTAACAGTTTGAGGGTGGTTTGCTTAGCATTTGTGTTTTTCACAATGCAGACTTTAGATTTCAGAAAGGTTAGGGGGTTATATTTTCAAATATCTCAAGAGAGTAAATGTTTTATGCAACTAAAATCACAAAGGGATGTTGAATTGGGAGACACAGTGTTTTTGTGCAAGGCAAGCAATGAGTCTTCTTTTTTGAAAAGTTTCTGTCTTGGAGCTTTCTCTAATCAGTCCTTTTATTCAGTGTGGTTCTTTACCCTGCTCATTAGCTCTTGAAAAAAAATTTAAGCTCGTAAACTGTCAGGAAAAAAGAGTAAAAGCTTTACTAATGACAAGGGATTAATTTTTGGAGAAGGATAAGGTTAAAATGATCCCATCCATGTGGCATGTATAATACAAAATCTGTAAAAGGGATTTTATGACCATCTTCAATATTTATTGCAGATAAGCAAAAGAGTGAGAAACCTTAGGAAAATCTGGTTATCTATCTATGTGATGGAGGGTAATTTTGGGTGGAAAAAGTAAACCCAACAATAAAAATGTGTAGATTAAAATTAAGTCCATATGTTTTAATCTGTAAAAACAGACAACTATAAATGACATTAGCATATCCTGTTACTTTTGTTGTTCTTTAAGATGACTTCATGTGAATTAGACTAAACGGTAGAACAGTGAGATGTGTTGGAACATGTTGAAGGGTATTAGCGCTACACATGCATAAACATATTTATATCTGTGCCTGTGTACTGCATAATGTATAGTATGTTGATTGGGCCTCGCTTCGCCATCTGTAAATTAGGCATAAAAATAATGAATATAAATTCCATTACCCCGGGTATATACTTAATTTATGATATTAGGATGAAAGCCAAAGAAATGCAGTGGGAATGCTTTTATTAAGAAATGTGCAGGAAAACCTTGATTAATAGGGTAAGTAATGTTAGGATAAGAAGATAATAATATACATTTTAAAATTAAATTACAAACAGGATAATTGGAAAGTTAAGATGGTTTGAACATATGGAAAGAATGAATAATGAACGTCAAAAACAAGATTTACCTGTCTGAAAGATATGAAGTGAGAAAGCAAGGAATTTCGAGAACTTCCTGGAAGAAACACACAGGTTTGATTCTAGAAGAGGAGAAGGCTAGAAGTAAGAACAATGAGAGCGTATATGAAATGATATATGAATATGGAGGAAGCAAGGACTGTCTATTTGGCTATAGGTGTGTGGTGCTCAATCGTCTCTATCTACCTTGTAAGGGATATGGCAGGATAGGATAGAAAATAATTATTACAATTTATATTATTATTTGTACTTACATTCTCAGATCAGTGGGTTCGGATGGGGTCCCAAATGACAAACGCGCAGAGATCTGTATGACGCTCTTTATTCAACTTCTCGATGGTAACTGCTGGTGGGGCGGGGTCTTTATATGCAAAGGAATGGGGTAAGCGCACACTTGCGCGTCTCATGCAAAACATGCTGTAGCGCTATGGCATAATTATCAATATTATAATATGTGCTTCTGAAAACATAATATTATTTAATATTGTCGACTTTATCGACTGATAATTATTCTTGGTGGAATTCCGGTGCGATTTTTAAATTACACTATTTATTTATTTATTTATTTATTTCCTGGAAACTCGCCGCGGACCGGCAGCCGATGGTTCATGGACCGGCACCAGTTCGCGGACCACCACTTTGAGTAGCACTGAACTAGATCACCCTTGTCCAGAGACTTGTTGACTCCCCCAAGGATTTCTAATAGTTCGGTGAGGCATGATTTCCCTCTACAAAAGCCATATTGACTCTTCCTCAATATAGCTTGTTAATTTGTGTGATAATTTTGTTCTTTACTATAGTTTCAATCAGTTTACCTGTTAATGAAGATAGGCTTACTGGCCTGTAATTGCCAGGATCACTTCCAGAGCCTCTTTTAAAAATAGATGTTACATTTGCCATCCTCCAGTCATGTGGTACAGAGGCTGATTCAAGCAATAGGTTCCATGACACAGTTAGTAGTTCTGCAATTTCACATGTGAGTTCCTTCAGAAGTCTTCGGTGAATACCATTTGGTGACTTTATTACTGTTTTAATTTACCAATTTGTCCCTAAACCTCTCTTATTGACACCTCATTCTGGAACAGTTCCTCAGATCTGTCATCAAAAAAATTGGCTCTGATGTGGGGATCTCCCCCATATCCTCTGCAGTGAAGACAGATGCAAATAATTAATTTAGCTTCTCCACTATGTTCTTGTCTTTCTTGAATGCTCCTTTAGCACGTTGGTCATCCAGTGACCTCACTGACTCTTTGGCAGGCTTCCTGCTTCTGATGTACTTTTTTTTTTTTCTGTTAATTTTTGTGTCCTTAGATGGTTGCTTTTCAAATTTTTTCTATATATTAAGTGGTTGCTTGTAGAGCTGTAGTTCTTGAAACAGTGACTAATGAAGATGCAGTAGGCTAAAATAATTTTGTAGCTAAAATTCAGAAAACATCCCAATTAAGTATAGTTGCATGACAGGAATAGAAATGTAGAGTAGTGTATGCTTGGCACACCAAAGCTCTGTCTACCTCTAGATGCATGTCTTTCCAGGGTTATGTCGTCAGTTCAAAATGAACAGCATTAGAATGACAGTATGTATAATGTACTTACCTATGGATGCCCCTTTCCATCCTAAGATAGTCAAGTGGCCAAGAAAAACATAGGGCTTTCCCCCCCCCTGAAAAATGCTATTGTTTGGTATTCATAGCTCTGTTTCCAACTAACATCAAATCTTTTCCACACTTCCACTGAACTTAGAAGGAATTTCTGATACTTTAACTCTTAACACTTACAAATTAAAGACCAAATTCCGATTCCTTAGGTACATAAACTTCAATGGAAATTTTTCAGAAATAAGGACTGCAGGATTTGGTTTAAGTAACGTGTCAGTAGATTTCACTTCTTTAAATGTAGTCTGTAAAGATGAAAATTTGAAAGATAAAACAAATTTATCTATATTGGATATTTCTTGGGTGGCCATAGTATCAAGGTGCCACGTATTTATTAAAGGTAGGAGAATAAAATGGAAATAGTCTACATGTGTGACATTGCACTGGAAAGTAAAACTTTTCCCAGATTCTAGTTACTGAGGCATTGTGAAGGACCCAATCTATGTTGTATGCAAAAGAGAGAATTGAAAGTTGCCAAGGTTTTCTGCCCACTGTTACATATTGCTGTATATTATGAGTCTAGGGATCCCTGAGCTATGTAGCAGGAGCCCCAGAATTAATAATCATTACCCTCCCTAGCCCTTCTCCATGTCACTTAATCCCTTAAGTTCAGTCTGACAATCAGCACTTTATCCCTTGTTTATGTTGATATTAAATTAAATTTATTTGACACTGCCTCCAAATTCTCAATTTTCATTGTACTGCAAGATTTTGTATTGAAAATACAATACATTGATACTTTTGGCTCTGGGAAAGGAATGCACCTTCCTTTCCCTTTCTCCTTTGGACAGGCCTGCAGATGACTTTAAATTTTGGGAGATGGTTGAATTACTTATTTCTCCACTCCAGCATAATCTCAACCTCAGCTAGCCACCCCACTGCACTGAATTCTAATAAATGCCACTTTGTCCAACAATGATGGATAAGTACATTACGTATAAAATGATCAGCAGTGGAATACTTAACATTTAAAAGTATTTTTATTATAATTCATTGCTAACATCACATTGAGAACAGTCAATTCACTCTTCTCTGAGCCTTTGGCATACTCAGATATCTCATCATTTATATTTTGATGGTTATGTTCGCAAACAAAAGCCTACAGCTTAATTTTTTATAAATGAAAGCTTGGATTCTGAAGCACAAGTGTGTCAATTTAATCAGCCACATCAATCATGTGCATATGATACATGGGTCCCTAATAGTAGCAATACCTAACATTATACCATACATTCTATTTTTAAAGGGATACTGTCTATCACTATTAAAATATTTTTAATGTATCTATTGTCTCCTCAAGGAAGTTTGAAAATTAAGGTCCTGATTCTACCCTGTCTTGAATATTGTGTCTTCATTTATAATTGTGACGAATTAGTGAAAAACGAGTATTAAACATTACCAAATCATAAACTTCCTTTGTTGTTAGCAGAGTTCTACACCATTTTTGCAAAGGTATAAATGATGAGAGGGTGCCAGGCAGCAGAAAATCAGGCCCTCAATACTTTTTATTTTCTCATTTTACACATTTATTCCCTTTGTTTCTGCTGGAACTTGAAATCAACATGGCATTTCTGTTTCCGTTCTTGGGTGGGCCCAGCAGTAAATTTCTGTTAGCATTTGTTGGTTGATTTATGCTCCCTCTGTGTTTTGCAAATGCAAGACACAAAATTTCATAGGTCTTACAAAAGCAATGGTTATTTTTTACATTTTTGCTGACAGATTAATTTCTTTTAAACAAATATATATACACACACACACACACACACACACACACACACACACACACACACACACACACACACACACACACACACACACACACACACACACACACACACACACACACACACACACACACACACACACACACACACACACACACACACACACAGCCCAGAGGATGTTGCTCAGCAGATGATGATTTTAATGTAGGTCATATTTGGATGTAAACTTCAATTGTCAGCTGCAGCACTGAGAGTGTTTTCTCACTACAGCTGGCAGGGGAGAAGTGATGTTTAAGTGTAGCTGTTTATCTTAAAACAAGTATGGATGACTCTTGCTAAGCTAAAAAAACCCCAAATTGTGTCTAGAAACATTTACAAATGTGTCTAGTGACAACAGATGGTATGCTTGGAAAAGTTAGTTAAACTGTAAGAAATTGTTAATGCTCTGTACAGTTTGATTTAAAAACAAGGAACAGTGAACCATTTTATTAGGAACATAAAGAATTGACTTAAAAGGGGAAACCTTTGTGTGAATTTAATTCACTAATAAGCATAACTCAACATTCAGAATGTTAGGAACTCATGAAAATATCAGCTGTGTGATGTTTTTGGTGTACATTCTTGTTTCTTAACACTTTTGATTTATGATAGGGTTTGTTTGTCAGTACATCATGACAAACTTTGGCTTACCTTCTCTTTAGTGAACCACTAATGGTAATGATAAACTAAATTCTGGTTTTTATTTAAAGTGTCATTTTTAGTAAATATGGGTGTGGGTTTGTGGAAAGAGGAGGGGATGGTATTTTGAAACTTGAGGTCTTTTCATATAAATGAACTACAGTCTAAGTCCCTGATAGCTATGTACATGATGTTTTGTTTCTAGCTGAATAAATATAAAAATACAAATAATCCCCCAAGAATAATAGTGTTGTTTTATTTAAAACATACATACTTACTGTAATGTGTACTGTTGCAATATGTACAAGCATCCTTCTGCCAAAAATGTTAGATCATAAGTACAATATTTTCCTTGAGCTACAACAAACATTTTGCAATCAAAAGAAACAATTAGCTTTCTGAAATTTGGCAAGAAGAGGGGTAAGATCTGAATCATGTGTCAAGGAGCTGATCTGAAAGACAGTTTTCCTTTTAACTATAAATTATTATTATTATTTATTATTTAATTCACTTTGTTTGAATGACAGGTTGAGGCAGGTTTAGTTGCTGCCGTGGAGCAACAACTTATAGTTGTTTTAGAGCATATGCATTATGTTATTTGGAAAAGTTTGACTGTTATGTAAACAAGTGAATAAAAATATTCAAACAGAATGGAAGCACCAGAACTAGAGCTGTGATGACAGCTGGGCAGTTTGAGAAGTTTCATGTTTTCTCTTTTTATCTGTAAGTTCTTATTCTTTTCTTTTACTTGTTTATTGTGTGACCCCAAAAACAAAGCCGAGAACCCACATTTTTCCTTTTTTTTTAATTCTGAGTTGCAGGCATGAAAGGCAAAATACTATCTGCTGGCACTGAATCAGTAATCGCAGTGCTGGGTAATTGTAAGAGCAAGTGTGCGTGAATGGACCTGAGGGTATGTGTTGCTCTGAAGAGAGCCAATGGATATATAGGAGCAGGATACTGAGAGAGGCTGAATCTTGCAACCTCTCCGCATATACCTTTCTCCTTCATCATTTTCAGTGGTCAGAGGGTCACATGGGAAAAAGGAACAGGTCTGAGTCAGATTAAGTGTTCATAGACTTGTGGAGGACCCAGACCTGACATCTTTGCATTCCACTACAGATAAAGGATATTGTGTGCATTTCTGATTAATGTGTTTTAAAATTGCTTTACATTAACATTTCAACCAGTTTGGGATACTAACGCAAGTCTTATTGATCTGTAATGTCTAGGATAACTGCTAGCACATTTTTAAGAGGGGAATACAACATTTTCTATTTTTGTGATTCTAACTAAACATTCCATCTAGAAGGGTAGGCCTTTCCAACTAAGTAATGACTTCCTGTAGGTGAAAGAAAATGAAAGGCACCCATCACACTATTTCAATATAAAGTTGAAGGTAGTTAGAAGAAAGTCAGATTTTGCTTTCAGCTTAGTCCAGCGTATCTCATCTGATAGAAGTGAGAATGCAAATGTATAGTGGTATTGTAGATAGAAAATCATCTGTAAAAACACCTTTCCCAAGGAAATGCAGAAAAGCATGGTATCAGTGCAAGTCTGTCTATTGTTTTGAAAGGTAAATAGCAATTGTGGCAATATCCTGGACAAACCTTATGGAATTGATAAAATTTATGGAATTAAATTAAACTTTATAGAATTAGGTTTAACACCTTTGGGGTCCATTGAATTAAATATACAATTGTGTATGCACGATTGTGGAATTGTATGTGTGATGAGAGGGATGCTAATGTAATTCCTCTGGTTATCAGCCCCTTGAAGCCCCCCCCCCCCCCAAAAAGGTTGCATATACTAGTTCAAATTGGATTCTCCAGAGACCAACAGAGAAAGAAAGGACTTTTTGATAAGTAGCCTGGTTTTAAACAGGCTCAGGGCCGTCTTCCTGATCCAGCAAATGGACAGGATCCCTGGTCCACAGAGGGCTCCAATCTTTAGGGAACATTTAGAAGGACTGGGCCTGAGTCCCCATAAGACTGTGTGCTTATTCTGAACTGAAGCTCTGATGAACTTTGAAACCACAAGGAAATCCCTTAGGTGGCGTACTGAAGGACTGCTCCTGCCAGACCCCATGTTAGAGTTGGAGTGATCTCTGGTAAGCTTATTAGAATGCATGTAGGTTCTCTTAGGGTACGTCTATACTACCCGCCAAATTGGCGGGTAGTAATCGATCTATCGGGGATCGATTTATCACGTCTCATCTAGACACGATAAATCGATCCCAGAAGCGCTCCCCATCGACTCCGGAAGTCCTGCTCGGCGAGAGGAGGAAGCGCAGTCGACGGGGGAGTGAGCCTGCGCCGTGTGGACCCGATGTAAGTACTTTTACTTTCGATCTAGGAAACGTCGACTTCAGCTACGCTATTCTGGTAGCTGAAGTTGCGTATCCTAGATCGATTCCCCTCCCCATGTAGATCAGCCCTAAGTGTTAAATAAGTTGTTTTCGCTGTAGTGCTTTTACCTTAAGAATAAAATAGGCTTGCATAAAAAGAGCTGCATTGTGTCTGTGGCCATGGGCAGTTACACTATTAACAGTCTGAAGAGAAAGCAAGCAAGTCTGCTTAGGTGGCCTATCTCTGCTGGGAATAATATAGTGAAGGCAGGGAATTGTTCAGCTTGGAGATACCCCAGTCAGAAGGGAGAGAGGTGTGTGTGTCTTCACCCAAGAGAGGTGACGGCAAGGGGAGCTAGAAGCCTGAGAGTGGGTGCCTTTGCTGGCCCACTGTGGGTAAATACTGGTACAGTTGCCCTGGACTGTAACAGTAATTGAGTGGCTTGATGGCTTAATTTTACTATGATTGGGAATTGAGGCCAGACCTTCAGTCTGACATACAAAGATCACAATGATAATTAGGAAGAAAATTACCTACATTGGTTTTTGGTGGTGATTAAATTAACATTGTTAGGCCTAAACTTTATCATCCTTGCCGTGTGTGAATGTTGTCTGAGTGTCATGGAATGCAGGAAGTCTCTTGCCTAATCTTTTGTTGTAGCAGGAAAGCCCTATAATTAACTTTTTATTACTCAAAACACAAAACTGGAATGCGTTCAGTTTCTTGTCATACTGTAACTCATATGTCTTGGTTTGTTACAGCGAGTGGCATGAAAATTCAAGTGCTGTGTGTGTATTTAAATTTCTTGTTGCAACAAAGATTCAAAATAATACAGAAGCTTGAAGTCTTTCATGCAAGATCTTTTTAATGCCAGTGTCAGTAGGATAGGTCATTTTATGAGTCCTTCTACAGTATTCTTTTAACTAAATGCACTATAGATCAAGAAATGCAAATACTGGACTGCTCTCACATGCACCAGAATAACTCTACTGAAGTCTATGGTGTTACTCTGCATTTTCATTGGTCTAAATGAAAACGGACACATTGCCCTTTTAACTTTAAAAAGAGAGGAGTACTTGTACAATATGTTGAAATTTTTTAACTTTACATTTTGCAGATACTGTACATAAACCTGGCTTATGTCTCTTTTAAGGGGCAGATGGAATAAACATGGAATAATCACATGGAATGAAATATGTGAGAAGTTCTCCTTGGAAATAAAGGGTATTAGAAGCAACAACATTGAAATTAAACTGCCTGAAAGGCCGCACTTGCTTCAACATTATAAAGCTGACACACCAGGAACAGGGAAGCAGCTGGAGCATATATGTGGATTTAAAATAAGTACATGTCACTGAATGCCTCCAGTACTTACATTAAATGGAGCTTTTCCTCAGCCAAGTGGGTGTTTCCTTACTTTGTCCTAAAAGGTAAATGTACAGTACAAATAGCAGCAAGGAGGTACATTACCACATTCTTCATCTCTCACCAAAATTAAAATTTCTGACATAAAGTAGAAAAAGAAATAGAACCTAGTTCAAAAGATTAAATAGGATAATTTCCCTTTTCCAGTGTGACCTTTAAAGAACAAATTCCTTGTAACCATTGGCAGGCTGGAAAGCTTTGCCACCCTGTAATTTTGTATATTTGCAAATAAAAAAGCATTGCTTAGTTTGAAATTTTGAATCCAGAAAATTGCTGCATGGCATTCCTTTCTTCCTTGACTGATATTTCAGCAGCAATATTGAGCTAGAGTAGGTTATATTTCACTGGTCCAGCATGGCTGTCATTTTTTCATAGGGTGTTGGGTGAAGTGTGCCAGAATAACAAGTCCTAAAGGCATTATACCTCATTAGTTTTACAGCCTTTTGGGCAGTATTTGAAGTTTTTGAGGGGGAGGAACGTTTGCTATCATGGAACTTTGTGCATGACTAAAATTTGTTAGCTGCTTTTGAAAGGTTACAAATTGCTTTCCTCCACATTCAAATTAACAACGGTGACCTGTAGTCAACAGAGAAGACCCAAGTAAACATCATAACACAAATGTAGCTTTTATAGATCAGTCACCTTATTTTTAAAAAGCTACTTTTGTTGAACCCACTGCCTTTCTGATCCTGTCCTGTACTCTTCCAACCTCTTGAATTTGAAGTCTCGGGAGAATTTTGTTGGTGCAGGACAGGACTTCCTGTGGCACGTTACAACTGTTCATAGATGTCCCAATTCACCTAAATACTCAACATGTGCTTAAGGCTATCCCTATTCAAGTGCTTAAGCACTCTGCTATATAAGGATGGCTTCCTGAATCAGTGCCAAAGAGATTATCAATTGGCATTCTGTTATATTAATCTGTTGTATCTAATTTATCTATAGTATGGCCACTGTTACTGTGGTATTGGAGTACTTCACAGTCTTTAGTGTATTTATCTTCAGCATACCCTTGTAAGATAGAGAAGTACTATTATTCCTATTTTACAGATGGAGAAGTAAGGCACAGGGAGACACTAAATGATTTTCCCAAGGTACCACATGTAGTGAGTGGCAGAGCAGAAAATTGGACCTGGGTCTCCTGAGTCCCAGGTTAGTACCCCAGCCACAAGACAATACTTCCTCTTTGTTGACTTTGCTTCAGCATTTATCCAGCAACAAGGCCATTTTTATGACAATATTTAATTTTACTGAGATTCTGTTTTAAATATAGCAAGATGTTAAAAGTAAATATTGTCTTCCCGTTTGAAAAATATTATCTTCCATTTTTATAATAAAATAGGAATTTTGGAGGAAATATGTATTAGAATATATAGATGTAGATAACAGAAAACAATGTATTTCATGGATGTTATGCCTCTGTGGGGGATTGTGTGTCTCTATACAGAACATATTGCACACAGAACAGTACTGGTTTTTTTGTTGTTTTTTTACTTCCGGAAACAGGAAGCATAAATGTATGTATAGAGAAGGATTTTCTCTTTGTTATTGGCAGTCTGAACTTCACTAGCACTGAATTTATTATTACAGTTGCCATGAGTCGCCGTATTACAGTTTCCAGGACTTTGCATTTGAGACTATAGTGACACTACTGATGAGCGATACAAGGGGAAACTCATTTGTTTTTATAATGTCAAACTAGTAGAAAAGTGTCAGGTTAGAATTGTGATCCATAAAATAAGCCTTCTATCAGGAATGTATGCCTTGACTCATGCCTAGATGTGTTGTTAATGCATTCTTAACCTTAACAATTTCAAGGACATACACATCAGCTAACACTTGTTACTTTAGATTCACATTAGCTGTCTGCCTACACTCAAGCCAATCACATGTTAAAAGAATAGTAGCATTTACCTGACTCATGGACTTTATTGTATATTGTTAAATCTAGATTAGTATTCACTGTACAGTATACTACAAATTCCATAAAAGTAAAATATACTAACATTTTTCCAACACCCAGACTGAGGTGTCAAGAGAGGAGGTATTGGATCAGATCTATAAACAGTACTAAATCACAAAGAACAGATGGTATTCACCCAAGACTTCTGAAGGGACTCAAATATGAAATGGCAGAACTATTAACTGTGGTATATAACCTATCGCTTAAATCAGCCTCCGTACCACATAACTGGAGGGTAGCAAATGTAATGCCTATTTTAAAAAAAAGGCTCCAGAGGAGATCCTGGCAATTATAGGCCAGAAAGCCAAACTTCAGTACCAGGCATATTGGTTGAAACTATAGTAAAGACCAGAATTATCAGACACATAGATAAACACAGTATATGGGGAAGAGTCAACATGACTTTTGTAAAGGGAAATCATGTCTCACCGATGTATTAAAATTCGTTGAGCTGGTCAGCAAGCATGTGGACTAGGGTGATTCAGTTGATCTAGTGTACTTAGAATGTAAGAGAGCCTTTGACAAGGTCCCTCACCAAAGGCTCTTAAGCAAAATAAGCAGTCATGGGAGAAGAGGGAAGGACTTCTCATGGATCAGTACCTGGTTAAAAGACAGGAAACAAAGGGTAGGAATAAATGGTCAGCTTTCATAATGGAGAGAGGTAAATAGCGGGGTCCCCCAAGCATCTGTACTGTGACCAGTGCTGTTCAACATATTCATAAATGATCTGGAAAACAGGTAAACAGTGAGGTGGCAAAGTTTACAGAATATAAAATTATCAAGATCGTAACTTTTCCAGTAAGCTTTCAACTTAACTAAGGGATGTTACAAAACTGGGTGACTGAGCAACAAAATGGCAGATGAAATTCAATGTAATGCGAAGTAATGCACAATGGAGAACATAATCCCAACTGTATATACAAAATGATGGGGTCTAAATTAGCTCTTCCTACTCAAGAATGAGATCTTGGAGTCATCGTGGACAGTTCTCTGAAAACAACTGCTCAGTGTGCAGCCGCAATCAAAAAGGCTAACAATGTTAGAAACCATTGAGAAATGGATAGAAAATAAGTCAGAAAATATCATGACATTATATAAATCCATGGTATGCCGACACCTTAGATAATGAATACAGTTCTGGTCACCCCATCTGAAAAAATATATTGTAGAATTGGGAAAAGTACAGAGAAGAGCAACAGAAATGACATGGGGCATTGAACAGCTTCCATATGAAGAGATTAAAAAGACTGGGACTGTTCAGCTCAGAAAAGAGAGGGCTAAAGGGGGATATGATAGAGGTCTCTAAAATCATGTATGGTATGGACAAACTGAATAAGGAAGTGTTATTCGCCCCTTCACATAACACAAGAAACAGGGGTCGCCAAATGAAATTAATAGGCAGCAGGTTTAAAACAAACATAAAGATAGATAGATAAAGATAAGATAAATGGAGATATGCCAATCTCCTAGAACTGGAACAACCTTGAAAGGTCATCGAGTCCAGTCCCCTGCCTTCACTAGCAGGATCAAGTACTGTCCCCTGACAGATCCCTAAATGCCCCAGATCCCTAAATGGCCCCCTCAAGGATTGAACTCACAACCCTGGGTTTAGCAGGCCAATGCTCAAACCACTGAGCTATCCCTCCTCCCTAAAGATCTACTGCTTCTTGTAATGCACAATCAACCTGTGGTACTCATTGCCATGAGATGTTGTGGAGGCCAAAATTATAACTGGACTCAAGAAAGAATTAAATACATTCATGTAGGATATATCCATCGATGGCTATTGGCTAAGATGATCAGGGTGTCCCTAAACCTCTGAATGTCAGAAGCTGGGACTGGATGATGAGGGATGGATCACTTGCTAATTGCCCTGTTCTATTCATTCTCTCTGAAGCATCTGGCATTGGCCACTGTTGGAAGTTGGGCTAGATAGACTATTGGTCTGACTCGATAGGGCCATTCTTATGTTCTTAAATAAAAATAATGACCAAGCTTGGTATCTCCATCTCTGGAGATATTTAAGAGTAGGTTAGATAAATGTCTATCAGGGATGGTCTAGACAGTATTTGGTCCTGCCATGAGGGCAGGGGGCTGGACTCGATGACCTCTCGAGGTCCCTTCCAGCCCTAGAATCTATGAATCTCAGTGGAATCAGCTCAGGGTGGGAGACATGCAATCATAATAACTATTTAAAGAGATTATAGTTTAAATAGTCATTTACATTCCTTTTTGTGTTTGAACAGCCCCAAGAATATTGCAAGTGCTTCTAGAAACAAATAATAATAACCTTATATATGGCTATATAATTATCTTGTATATGGGTTTCTAGTTTTATTTTTCCAGATAATTTATGGGAGGATCCTATAAAAATTCATGTTATTTTCCTGTACTTAGATTTTCACCAAATGAGTTTCGATGGGTTGAAAGTTAGCAAAGCTTAGTTTCTAGCTAAATGTAACAAGGTAAGTCATAATTGCCCCAGATTATAATGGAATAGCTTAAATTGTTATTTCTTTCCAAAAACATTGATAATAAAGTTTGCATTAAAGTTTGCGTTTTTACTTTTAAGAGAGGGAACAGTATCAACAATGTCATAGCTTTCAGAACCTGTCAGTTAGAGATTTAAAGCCTCATTTAAATGGTAATTGGTTTTTTTTAGTAAGTTGTGTGTGACAAACAAAGGTGTTTGGGTTGAATGACCCATGAAAGTTCTGAAGCTGTAAATCAGAAGGACTGCTTAGCAGATCCTTGCCAGCTGTTGCTCTGAGTGTAGTTTAGTTTAAATGCAAATACAGGTCTACTGTATATTTTCCCTACTCTCCTTCAGCTTTTTAAGGGAGATTGAAAAAATAGCATTTTCCCTTTTAACTCAATTATCTTCCATTTGACGTACATTGAAGCTTTTTCATTTGTGTTTCTGAAGGAGTTGGAATTATTATTACAGCTCTGACTCCTGGGCGAGTAGTTTTATCAGCCCCCAAAGTGCAGGCACACTGTACAGAATCTCATTTGATAAATGCACACTTGCAGACGCTGTAGTCCACAAATATCCATAAAGACTTCTGAAATGTTTTTTAACACATTCAATTGATGGGTGGATGGTAAATAATTCAAGCCAGTGATAGGGAGCACCAAGTGCAAACAGGATTAAAGCAGGAACAAAGACTGGTCATAGTATGTAGACTCAAGAGCTGACTTTATTGGACTAGGTGGTGTCTTCCAACTTCTGTCCTGATGCTATGAAGGTTTTTGTGGTGGAGTAAACAAATGTAAATAGCAGGATTCTTAACCAGGGTGCTGGGCAAATATTAGTGAATGAAGCTGCAAAGTTTAATCTTATGTATAAACCTATCAACCTGTTACTTGGGAAGCTAACGCAGGCAAGTGTTAATAGGAGAGAAAAACCTTTTATTCCTCTCAGCCCTGTGTTTTTGCAGAACTTTACAATTTAATGGACACTTTATTTTTATTTCCTGTACATTCACAGCATTGGTTGAGGACTTGGAAAACTTCTTCTGCTCGGTTGCAGAACAAATTACTGTAAGACATCAGAGCGTTCTTGGCATGTTATATCACACGCACGCAGACACACACCCCTACCTTCTTAAGGTGCTGATGTCTCCTTTCCCAGCTTTTTAATCATCATTGTATGTATATTTCAGGGAAAACAATTTTAAACATAAACTGCAGAAGTATTGAGATTTTCCCAATTGCATACAATTATAGTGTCTGTTGGGGGGAGGAGGGGGAAGAGGAGTATTTGTCTTTCACATGAGACCTGCTACTTTTTATTATTGTGAGCCAACTATGTCATTTAAAAAAATTTAAGCAACTTCTTGTTTTTATTTTCAATCTTTTCTTTGTTCTTGCAGTTATGATTTTGAAGTGATCATAGAAAGTAAATTAAACTCCCTCAGGTCACTCTAATGCACACAGTACTCTGTCATCCCTCAAAGACGTGTGATGTAATAGGAAGACGGGGAAATTTAAGTTAAAGGTTGCTTTGATTTCCTAAAGAAAACATTCTACTGGTGAGGTTACTAGTCAAATACTCAGAATCTAGAGTCTCAGATCTGATCCTAATTTATTTATCTTCTGTAAATCCTAAAGGCCTTTGAAAGAAAATGAAATGTAATGCCATATATATTAAAATAAATTCAGCCAGGTTACATGAATGTTTAATGATTCTGCTGTGGATCTTTTGCATGAAATTTGCAAGTACTGTTTAGTTGGCCAATTCAGTTTCACAAGTGAATATGTCCAGAGTTCTAGTTCTGTATTTGTCTGAAATATAAGCATTCAAGCCCAGGTCAGTTTTTTAAAATTATATGGTTTAACTCTTATAGCCTGGCATGGGCTTCAGTGGTGCAAAAAGCCAATTTTCCATAGCTCCCAAAGCATTTACAGATGCCATATTGTGATCTTTTTCTTTAAACTAAATCGGGCCTGAGATGTGCAGAAAACCAAACCTTTTCCTTTAACACTAGAAAATGAAAACATTGTTCATCACTACTTACTTTTCTTGTCTTTGTCCCCTAAAGACATTAGTTTACTGTTCTGTTAACTTTGTTCTTGCTCAGGATAGGTAATATGTATTTATATCTGTATCTGTAGACTTTGAAAGTTCCTTTACAATGAGCTAGAAATAATAAAAGGATCCTTTAGAGCTGAATTCAAGGAAGCGGGAATTTTGGGACAAATAAATCTTGTATGTACCTTGAGTGTGGCTAACAGCTGTTGTTCAGTTTGCGTTACCTTGCATTATAGTTTTTCTATTAGCACCAATTTTTAAAAAAATGAAATCACTTCCCTTTAACATTTCCCCTTACCCTCCATGAATCACTCTAGTACTTCCTCTCTCTCTCCTATTTCTATATTGCAACTGATGTAACAACACCAAAAATAATTTAAAATTCAGAACCAATTAAACCCGTTACATATGATGTAAAGTGTTAACCTGACTCCACAGCCTAGTTAAAATACAGTCTGTTGACTTTATAAACTATAGAAGTTAACAAAGTCTGAGATTTTCCCAAGCAGTGCAGGGGATTTAGGTACACGTCAGTTGATCATTCATTTTAGAGGATTATGTATGTCTAAATTCCCTATGTTGCTTTTAATATCCCATCCTATTTGTATGAATATCTGTGTCAGAAACAGCCTATGTGGGACTGTCCCAGATTCAGTTGTCGATAGAGGAGGTTTCGGAACAAATCGATAAATTAAATAGTCACCGGGACCAAACGGTATTCACCCAAGAGTTCTGAAGGAACTCAAATATGAAATGGCAGAACTACTAGCTGTGGTACATAACCTGTCGCTTAAATCATTATGCCATACACTATCAAAGAAACTGAGGAACCACCTGATCAGCATCCTATACAGCAAACAGGAAAACATCAAAAAAGAGCTCTCCAACCTGGAGACTCTCATAAATAACCAATCTTCCACACAAACGGACTTTACTAAAATAAGACAGGCGATCTACATTAAACACTTCACCTCTCTACAAAGGAAAAAGGACTGTAAGCTGTCTAAAATCCTACCTGCCACATGGGGCCACAACCGTGGTACCCCCAATTCACCCAGCAATATAGTCAATCTATCCAGCCACACACTCAGCCCGGCAGAAGAGTCTGTCCTATCTCGGGGACTCTCTTTTTGCCCCACCACCCCCACAAACACGATACAGTTCTGCGGTGACCTGGAAGCCTACTTTCGCCGTCTCCGACTCAAAGAATACTTTCAAGATAACACTGAACATCGCACAGATACACAGATACCCTCCCACCAACAGCACAAGAAGAACTCCACATGGACTCCTCCTAAGGGTCGAAATGACAGTCTGGGCCTATACATAGAATGCTTCCGCCGACGTGCAGAGGCAGAAATTGTGGAAAAACAACGCCGCCTGCCTCATAACCTAAGTCGTGCAGAACGCAATGCCGTCCACAGCCTCAGAAACAACCCTGACATTATAATCAAAGAGGCTGATAAAGGAGGTGCTGTTGTCATCATGAACAGGTCTGACTACCAAAAGGAGGCTGCCAGACAACTCTCCAATACCAAATTCTACAGGCCACTCTCCTCAGATCCCACTGAGGAATACACTAAGAAACTGCACCATCTACTCAGGACATTCCCTACACTAACACAGGAACAAATCAACATACCCTTAGAGCCCCGACCGGGGTTATTCTACCTACTACCCAAGATCCACAAACCTGGGAATCCTGGATGCCCCATCATCTCGGGCATTGGCACTCTCACTGAAGAACTGTCTGGATATGTGGACTCTCTACTCAGACCCTATGCCACCAGCACTCCCAGCTATCTCCGTGACACCACTGATTTCCTGAGAAAACTACAATGCATTGGTAATCTTCCAGAACACACCATCCTAGCCACCATGGATGTAGAGGCTCTCTACACTAACATCCCACACACAGATGGAATACAAGCTGTCAGGAACAGTATCCCTGATGATGCCACAGCACAACTGGTTGCTGAACTCTGTGATTTTATCCTCACACACAATTATTTCAAATTTGGTGACAATATATACCTCCAGACCAGTGGCACCGCTATGGGCACCCGCATGGCCCCACAATATGCCAACATTTTTATGGCCGACCTGGAACAACGCTTCCTCAGCTCTCATCCACTCACGCCCCTTCTCTATCTACGCTACATCGATGACATCTTCATCATCTGGACCCATGGGAAAGAAACTCTGGAAGAATTCCGCCACGACTTCAACAGCTTCCACCCCACCATCAACCTCAGTCTGGACCAGTCTACACGGGAAGTCCACTTCCTAGACACCACGGTGCAAGTAAGCAATGGTCACATTAACACCACCCTTTACCGAAAACCCACCGACCGCTATGCCTACCTACATGCCTCCAGCTTCCATCCCGGACACACCACACGATCCATTGTCTACAGCCAAGCGCTGAGGTACAACCGTATTTGCTCCAACCCCTCAGACGGAGATCAACACCTACAAGATCTTCACCAAGCACTCTCAAAACTACGATACCCACATGAGGAAATAAGGAAACAGATCAACAGGGCCAGACGTGTTTCCAGAAGCCTCTTGCTGCAAGACAAGCCGAAGAAAGAAACCAACAGAACTCCACTGGCCATCACTTACAGTCCTCAGCTAAAACCTCTCCAGCGGATCATCGGTGATCTACAACCCATCCTGGACAACGACCCCTCACTTTCACAGGCCTTGGGAGGCAGACCAGTCCTCGCTCACAGACAGCCCACCAACCTGAAGCATATTCTCACCAGCAACTACACACCGCACCATAATAACTCTAACTCAGGAACCAATCCATGCAACAAACCTCGATGCCAACTTTGCCCACATATCTACACTAGGGACACCATCACAGGACCTAACCAGATCAGCCACACCATCACCGGTTCATTCACCTGCACATCCACCAATGTAATATACGCCATAATGTGTCAGCGATGCCCCTCTGCTATGTACATCGGCCAAACTGGACAGTCCTTACGTAAAAGGATAAATTGACACAAATCAGATATAAGGAATGGCAATATACAAAAGCCTGTAGGAGAACACTTCAATCTGCCTGGCCACACAATAGCAGATTTACAGGTAGCCATCCTGCAGCAAAAAAACTTCAGGACCAGACTCCAAAGAGAAACAATAGAGCTTCAGTTCATTTGCAAATTTGACACCATCAACTCAGGTTTAAACAAAGATTATGAATGGCTAGCCAACTACAAAAGCAGTTTCTCCTCCCTTGGTATTCACACCTCAGCTGCTAGAAGAGGGCCTCACCCTCCCTGACTGAGCTAACCTCGTTATCTCTAGTCTAAGTTTTCCCTACACATTTATATCTGCCCCTGGACTTTTCCACTGCTTGCATCCGAAGAAGTGGGTATTCACCCACGAAAGCTTATGCTCCAATACCTCTGTTAGTCTATAAGGTGCCACAGGACCCTGTCGCTTCTACAAATCCAGACTAACACGGCTACCCCTCTGATACCTCTCTACTATATGACTGGAAGGTAGCAAATGTAACACTTTTTTTTTTAAAAGCCCCAGAGGCTATCCTGACAATTGCAGGCCAGTAAGCCAAACTGCAGTATCAGGTAAATTGGTTGAAACTATAGTAAAGAACAGAATTATCAGACACACAGATTAACACAGTATGTTGGGGAAGAGTCAACATGGTTTTTGTAAAGGGAAATCTTATCTCACCAATCTATTAGAATTCTCTGAGATGGTCAACAAGCATTTGGACAAAGGTGATTCAGTTGATATAGTGTACTTGGAATGTAAGAAAGCCATTCATAGATTCTAGGGCTGGAAGGGACCTCGAGAGGTCATCGAGTCCAGCCCCCTGCCCTCATGGCAGGACCAATTACTGTCTAGACCATCCCTGATAGACATTTATCTAACCTACTCTTAAATATCTCCAGAGATGGAGATTCCACAACCTCCCTGGGCAGTTTATTCCAGTGTTTAACCACCCTGACAGTTAGGAACTTTTTCCTAATGTCCAACCTAAACCTCCCTTGCTGCAGTTTAAGCCCATTGCTTCTTGTTCTATCCTCAGATGCTAAGATGAACAAGTTTTCTCCCTCCTCCTTATGACACCCTTTTAGATACCTGAAGACCGCTATCATGTCCCCTCTCAGTCTTCTCTTTTCCAAACGAAACAAACCCAATTCCTTCAGCCTTCCTTCATAGGTCATGTTCTCTAGACCCTTAATCATTCTTGTTGCTCTTCTCTGGACCCTTTCCAATTTCTCCACATCTTTCTTGAAATGCGGTGCCCAGAACTGGACACAGTACTCCAGTTGAGGCCTAACTAGCGCAGAGTAGAGCGGAAGAATGACTTCTTGTGTCTTGGTCACCACACACCTGTTAATGCAGCCCAGAATCAAGTTTGCTTTTTTTGCAACAGCATCACACTGTTGACTCATATTTAGCTTGTGGTCCACTATAACCCCTAGATCCCTTTCTGCCGTACTCCTTCCTAGACAGTCTCCTCCCATTCTGTATGTGTGAAACTGATTGTTCCTACCTAAGTGGAGCACTTTGCATTTGTCCTTATTAAACTTCATCCTGTTTATCTCTGACCATTTATCCAATTTGTCCAGATCATTTTGAATTATGACCCTATCCTCCAAAGCAGTTGCAATCCCTCCCAGTTTGGTATCATCTGCAAACTTAATAAGTGTACTTTCTATGCCAATATCCAAGTCATTGATGAAGATATTGAACAGAGCTGGTCTTCATCAATGACTTGGATATTGGCATAGAAAGTACGCTGAGGGATCTTTGACAAGATCCCTCACCAAAGGCTCCTAAGCAAAATAAGCAGTCATGGGATAATAGGAAGGACCTCTCATGTATGAGTACCTGGTTAAAAGACAGGAAACAAAGGGTAGGAATAAATGGTCAGTTTTAATATTGGAGAGAGATAAATAGCAGGGTCCCCCAAGGATCTGTACTGGGACCAGTATTGTTCAACGTATTCATAAAGAGGTAAACAGTGAGGTGGCAAAGTTTGTGAATAATATAAAATTACTCAAGATAGTTAAGTTGAAAGCAGACTGCAAAGCGTTACAAAGGGATGTTACAAAACTGGGTGACTGGGCAAAAAAATGGCTATGAAATTCAGTGTTTATAATAGCAAAGTAATGCATATAGGAAAACATCCCAACTATATATACAAAATGATGAGGTCTAAATTAGCTGTTCCCAATCAAGAGAGAGATCTTGGAGTCATTGTGGAGTGTTCTCTGCAAACATCTGCTTAATGTGCAGTGGCAATCAAAAAAAGCTAACATTAGGGCCTATTGGAAAAGGGATACATAATAAAATGGTAAATATCATAATGCTACTATACATAGCTATGGTACACCCACACTTTGAATGCTGCCTGCAGTTGTGGTTGCCCCATTTCAAAAAAATATATTGGAAATGGAAAAGTTACAGAGGAGGGATTAGGGGTATGGAACAACTTCCATATGAGGAGAGATTAGAAAGACTGGAACTGTTCAGAAAAGAGACAGCTATGATAGAGGTGTCTAAAGTCATTCATGGTGTGGAGAAAGTGAGTAAGGAAGTGTTATTTACCTTTTCACATAACACAAGAACCAGGGATCACCCAATGAAATTAATAGGCAGCATGTTTAAAACAAACAGAAAGATGTACTTGTTCACACAATCAACCCGTGGAACTCTTTGCCATGGGATGTCGAGAAGGCCAAAAGTACAGTTGGATTCAAAAACGAATTAGAAAAGTTCATGGAAGAGAGGTCCATCAATGTCTGTTAGCCAAGGAGGTCAGGGACATAACCTCATGCTCCGATGTCCGTAAACCTTTGATTGCCAGATGCTGGAACTGGATGACGGGATGGATCACTCACTAATTGCCCTGTTTTGGTCATTCTCTCTGAAGAACCTGGAATTGGCCACTGTCAGAAGACAGGATATTTGTCTGACTCAGTGTGGGCATTCTTATGTTCTTCTGTGTTAATTTCCACAGTGTACTGCCAGATACATTCGAGAGGTTATGTATTTGCCAAATGAGGGACAGTTAGAGTTAATATTATGAGATTTTTGTTGTCCTTTATAACTATTTTATCATTATTAAAATTCATGAACTTCCCATACTAGTTTTAATAAATCTTATTCAAAACCTGTATTTTTTAGCTTTAAAATAACCATTTGTGTTTGGTCAACCTCTTATTACTCTCTTTATTATGTGTGATTTAAAGTAAAGCTTTAAATGGCTTTACTGAGCAGCACAATTAATGGTCTCATAAAATGACAGTTGTTTCAAAATGGTCAAAATTAGCTATGTACTCTGGAAAATAATAATATAATAAAAAAATAATTTGGCCAGATTCTGATATCTCGTACATTGGTCTAAATAGAGAGAATCTTCAAACCTACAGTGATGTAATAAAGACCAGAAAATGCCCCGTGTCTATTTTTATGTTGCGGTGTTGTTTATTTTATTTCACGTGGAAAGTATCTTGTATTCTGTCTGGTGGGTTTTCATTGTAACAGGCAGGTTTTGGAACATCGTACAGTTGAGTACTCCATGAAATACATAAATACATCCACTTTTAACATCATAGTAATCCCAGTTCATTGCTTCATACCTCCTAGAGCGATGAAATTGTGTGAGTTGAAGAATGCAGACGGGTGGGAAAACAATCATCCTTGATAGCATGGAGTACTCTGATTAATAAAAGTGCTTAGAGAACAATTTGCTGCCGTTAGCTGGAGTCTTTACTCTGGGCTGCAAGCTAAATATGGCTGAGGGGAAAAACAATGTAATATTTATTATTAAATGCTTTAAATTACTTTCATTTTTTTCTTCTGTGGCCAGATGGCAAATACTAGAAAGGAATAGGAGACTAAGGAAGAGATTTTCTTTGTTTTTGTTGCATGACTACACCTTTAAAATAACAGGACAGCCTGACCACAAAAATGAACACATGCAGAAGTTGGCAACATGCGCTTAATTTTCATGTGGCATAAACAGGCTTCAGAAGGGAGTTGAGGGGAGACCAGAATAAATGAGGAAAGATTTTCATAAGTGTTTGATCTAGGCCTGATTATGGAAGCTGCACTGTGGGAAGGACTTCATATAAATATCTACACACATTATAAAAAAGAGTGACAGAATATGAAAGGAATAATAAAGAGAAATCCAAGAAAGAAGGTAAGCAAACTCCTATAAAAGAAAGCTTCCCCTTACCATTAAAACCATTGAGCTCCTTTCTTAGTTGTCAAGCTTATTAGCCCTTAACATTAATCTAAAGTACCAAATAGTTGTCCTGTTTACTTTTTTTTAAATTATCTTAATCTTTTTCTATCTACTCCTTTCAGCAGCAAGGTAACGTACAATCTTAGGGTACGTCTTCACTACCCGCCGGATTGGTGGGTAGTGATCGATCTATCGGGGATTGATTTATCGCGTCTCATCTAGATGCGATAAATCGATCCCCGAATGCGCTCCCCGTCAACTCCGGAACTCCACTGCTGCGAGAGGCGGAAGCGGAGTCGACGGGGGAGTGGCAGCTGTCGACTCGCCGCCATCCTCATGGCCAGGTAAGTCGACCTACGATACGCCGACTTCAGCTATGCTATTTGCGTAGCTGAAGTTGCGTATCGTAGGTCGCCCCCCCCCCCCCCCCAGTGTAGACCTGGCCTAATTAGTGCTTTCTTTGGGGCAGGGACAGTCTTATGCTCTTTTTTATACAGCACCTAGCACAATGGGGATGTGGTCCATGACTGGGGCTCTTATGTGCTATGATAATACGAATATTTAATAATAATAGGAAATATACAGTTGGGAATGATCCTGCACTAGCCAAAGATATCCTGCATGACCAAGTAGGTTTCTTGTTTGTTAACTTCTACTCCTTTCCCTTCTTTATCCATCTGCATTGAAGATTCCCCAATCCTTCTCATCACAGAAGCTCTAAACCTCACATAGTAACATAAGAATTACTTTGCTGGATCAGGCCAGTTATCCAATTAATCCAGGATCTTGTCGCAATAGTGGGTGGTACTGGCTGCTTTAGAGGACAATACAAGAAAAACCTGCAATAAGCAGTTAGGGGAGAACCAGTCCCCAAGGAAATTTTTAATCTTGTACCCCTCTAGTTAGAGGTTGGCATATGCCTTTGTGCATGAAAGCTTATATCCTTTCCAAAACATTTACTGTAGAAAGAATACTGTTATAACTATGGATATTTTTATTATTGATGTAGATATTTAAGCCTTTTTTGAATCTTACTAAGCTCTTGGCCTCAATCTTTTCTCATAGCAGTGAGTTCCACAGACCAATTGTGGATTGTGTGAAAAAGTATTTCTTTTTATCAGTGCTGAATTTTTCACCTTTCGGTGTCATTGAATGTCCCACAGTTAATGTATTATGAGACTGAGAACTTCTACCCACCCTACTTGCCGTCTTTATATCATTCATTATTTTGAATATTTTCAGCATGTCCCCTGTTATAGATTCATAGCATTTACTCCTGAAGGGACCATTAGATCATCTAATCTGAACTCATGTATATCAGAGGGCATTAAATTTCATCCAGTTAGCCCTGTACTGAGCCTGATAACTTGTGTTTTGACTAAAGCATATCTTCCAGAAGGACTTCCAGTCTTGATTTGTAGACATGAAGAGATGGAGAATCCACCACTTCCCTTGATATTTTGTTCCAATGGTTAGTCACCCACACGTTAAAAACTTGCGCCTTATTTCTAACTTTGATTAATTTCTAATTTGGTAAATTTTATTCATCTCCTCTCTAGGGTAAAAGGTCCCAGTCTTTCAGACTGTCTTCATATACATTTTTTTTCATGCCTGTAATAATTCTGGTTGCCTGTATCTGAATCCTCTTTGTTTCTGCTAAATCCTTTTTGAAGTGGGGTTACCAGAACTGAGTGCAATACTTTGATGTTATATTTTTGATTTATAAAAGGGTATTATGGTGTTTGCAGTGCTGTTGTAGTCGTGTTAGTCCCAGGATATTAGAGAGACTCTCTAATAAGGGTAATATAACATTTTCCAAATTATTCTCCATTCTTTATATTTTTACATTTCCTTTCCTTTTTAACCACTGATGCACACTTAGCAGAGGTCTTAATTGAGCTGTCTACATGGATGCCCAGAACTTTTTCCTGTTGATACAATTAGACCTGTTCTACACTAAATGGTTATATAGATGCAAGGCAGCTTACTTCAAGCTAGCTGTGGATGTCTCTTTACTTAAATTTGGCTCCCATAGATGTAAGTGCCCCACTATGCCAAATTAATAACACCACCTCCCCAAGCGGCTTAGCGTCACGGTCAATGTATTTAGGTTGACACAGTAATAATGTAGACACTGCGTAACTTACATCAGCTGTTACTGGCCGCCAGGAGCTGGCTGCTCCACGCTGTCCCACACTGACTGCTCTGATTAACGTTGTGAACTCCACTGCCCAGGGGTCAGGTAGACAGGAAGCCATCCCTCCCCTTTAAAGCCTCTCAAATTTTTGAAATCTCTTTTCCTAGTTGCCCAGCTTGGTGAGCACACTTAACAGCTCTCCATTATTGAGTATAACGGCCCAGCTGACTGTGCCAGTTACACGCTGCAAACGTGCTCCTGCCCGGAGTACACAGGAGATATTGGATCTCCTGTGCCTGTGAGGAGAAGAGACTGTGCAGCACAGTTTCGATTCAGCTGTAGAAATGTAGACATCTACTAGCAGATTGTTCAGGGGATGTAGGAGAAGGGGCACAACAGGAACCACTAGCAGTGCTGTGTGAAAGAGAAAGAGCTGCAGCTGGCAGAAGACCAGAGAGGCCAACAATCGATCTGCTGCCAAGCCACAGACCTGCCACTTTTACAAAGAGCTGCAAGCCATCTTCGGCGGAGACGTCACCACCACCCCCAAGAGCACCATAGATATTTCCGGGGAGCTCGAGTCATAGGCCCCTGCTGTGAACAGCGAGGAGTAGTAGTAAGGGGGACAGGCGACCAGGGAATCCAGCTTTGTAGTGAGCCAGGAAATATTTCTGATTCTACCACAGACCAGCCAGTCCCAACAGTCAAGCACAGGCATCCTGATGCAGGGGAAGGAACCTCTGGTAAGTACACTGTTTCCTTTGAAATCGCAGGGATGGAACCCCCAAGTAGCAGGATGCATGTGTTTTAGTTACTCTTTTTTACCTGTGCTAACAGAGGTAGTGGAACAACCAAGAGAGGTAGAGTTGCTATCTTTTTTCATTCCCCTCTAGAGTTAGGCAAAGGGGGCCACGCAGAGCAGCTTGTTTATATGCACCAGGATGTCCCATCTGTAGAGATGTTGATGAAACTTTCATGGAGGTACTCTGCAATACTCTGCTGAAGATTTGAGGAGAGCTGCCTTATTTCTTACGCCGAAGTAGGACGCGTTCCCACCGCACTCAGCAGTTACTTTGGCTGGCACCGTTGCAATACACAGGCTAGCAGCATAGGGGTGCAGACAGCACCTGGACACCAGCAGCAGTGGTGCTCTCTGCCTCTATTACCCTCCAGAGTGAGATATCACCTACAATCACTATTGCCTGTGGAAAACTGCCTGTATTCAGTTCCATTGCCATATATGCCTATAATCATGCCAGCGAGCTATTCCCTCCTCTCATTTTTCCAACCCTCAATCACCATGGCTGGTGCTGTGACTGGCACCGTGCTCTATCAATCCCAAGAAGAAGTGAGAATGCAATGCTTACAACTTTTGGGGAGCAAGGGGAGTGAGTTCAGTATCTTAAGTTTCAATTTCCATCACGAATACACTGACAGTGGTACCTTTGTGTGTTGTATCTGAAGCTGCTGCCATTGTGGCCTTCAGGGTCTCCCCCTCCACACAAGTGGAATGCCTGAGCCAGATAAGGAGGAGAAAGAAAAGGACTTGGGATGACATGTCCCAGGAGATCCTGCAAGCCAGTGCTGCATCAGAGAATGAGCACAGGGCTTGAAGGACCACCCTTATAGAGAACATGGAGAAGGATGGAGTGGAGAGGAGACAGACGCAGGAAAAGGAGAGGGCCGCAGCAGGAAATGCTTGCACTTCTCAGAGAGCAAACAGACATGCTGCAGACTCTGGTAGAGCCTGTGCATTCAATGATCCCATGCTCACCTACCTCTGCAGCTCATAGAGAACTCAATATCAGGACCTCCTTATTCCCCACCCTCCCCACTCAACATTCTGCGTGGCATCAGGGGTCGGTGCACTAGCCTTACTGCTCCACTGGTGAGGGGGAGGGGAAGACATTAAAGACAATCACAGCTTCACATAACTGACCTGTGAAAGCCACAGTTGGTGTCTATATACCTGAAATGGAAATGAATGTTCTTTCTCCTCCATAAGATCAGTTCCCTTAATTTATAAAGTTTTAAAAAAAAATTTAAATTGCCTGGTTCATGTTACAGAATACAATTCTATTTTTTGGAACAAAATTAATTTTTATTAGTTCAGAACATATACTGTCTAATGCTGAGCAAGTCTGACACCCATCATTTTTCTGTTACTTCACTTCGTCACAGAATCCATAATATCATTCACAGACAATATTAATAGGTGCATTGTGAGTGTTATATTCCTACATACACAGCAGTCACTACAAGATTCATTCAAAAGATTCATGCAAAAGAGCAAGGCCAACTAGATCACACTATAGCAACACACACTACTCTGGCTCACCATTAAAATGTTCTTTCAAAGCCTCCCTGAGCCGTATAGCTCCATGTTGAACTCGTCTAATAGCCTTTGTATTTGGCTGTTTAAATTCAGCGGACAGCCGCTCCACCCTCACCCCAGAAACTTTTCCCTCTTTGCTTCACAGATATTCTGCAGGACACAGCAGACAGCTATAACCACTGGGATATTTTTCTCAGTGAGGTCCAATTTGGTAAGTAAACCATGTCAGCAACCCTTCAAATGACCAAAGGCACATTCAACTGTCATTCTGTGTCTGTTGAGCCTGTAGTTGAAGTGCTCATTGGTGCTGTCGAGCTGGCCCGTGTATGGCTTTGTGATCCATGGGAGTAGCGGGTAGGCTGGGTCTCCGAGCATTACTCTTGGCATTTCAATATTCCCAGTGGTAATATGCAGGTTGTGAAAGAAAGCGCTTGCAGCTTTCTGAACGGTCAGGTGTTCTTAAAGATGCACATGTCATGCATATTTTCTGATCAGCCCACATTGATGTCGGTAAAGCGTCCCTGGCGATCCACCAGCTCTTGCATTACCATAGAAAAGTAGCCCTTTCTGTTGATGTACTCTGTGGCAATATGGTCTGGTGCTAAAATAGCGATATTCATGCCATCTATCCATAGCAGTGCATAGGCAGGATGCAATTAATGGCCTTGCAAACTTGCATAACAGTCCCTGCTGAGGATTTCCTTACTCCAAATCACTACTGGTCAGTCAGGAATCAGTCTGGCATCTGCCATTTGCTTCTTAACTGTCAGTACAGGTCTCATTTTGGTGGCCTTGTACTGGAGGCCTAGGGCGAGTCTGGCACACAGATCCAGAAACATGGCCTTGTGTAAAGGCCCAGGGACTAGAATCCAGGTCTGCAGAGCCTGGGGCAGCTGATATTCCCACACTACCACCAGGAGGCTATACAGTGGTACAGTCAGGGAGCACTGTGAAGAGTAGGCACCGCAGGAAGTACCACCCACAAGACCCTGAGTGACAGTACCTTGCGGCCCTCTGATTGGTTAAGTGCCCCTAGTAAACCCCAGGGGTAGCCCCAGGAAGTTATCTGGGCCACTACATAGACCTTGGCCTGCTGCGATCCCAGACTTCACCTCAACTCCTGGTCTCTGACTCCAGCCTGACTTTGACCCCGATTTCTGCCTCAGTTGTCACCTGGTACTGCCTCTGATCTCCAGTCTCCGACCCTGGCCTGACTCTTGCGGTTCTCCAACTCCAGCCAAGCAGCTCCCATCCCTGGTGGGTAAACCTCAGCCCAGCTGTGACCGCTGGCAAGAGCACCTATGCCCTGGTCCATTACACATTCCTCATCTGAAAGTTCTGCAGCCACTGCTCGTCATCTCAAACCTGCACGACAATGCAATCCTACCAGCCAGTGCGTGTTTCTGGGGCCAAGTACTGGCATTCCACCATCTCCAGCTGCTCCATGAATACCAACAACCTTAAATTGTTTCTTTCTCTGTACCACAGCAATCTAGCCTCCAAAGAATCGTCATGTTTCCTGTGGCTCCTCTTGTGGCTCTACATATACTTCAGGATCATGTGCCTTGTGCTTTCAACACTCATGACAATAGTGCAGAGCTGTGCAAACTCCATGCTTCTGTCAAAGATGACAGACAGTGAGGAGGGATGTGTAGATTTATGGGGATTTTGAAAGAAGGCACAAAATGTTATTGGATGCAGATGAAATTATGGATGGAGAACACTGCATTATGGGAAGTTGACCCCATGCTCCCAGTCACTCCTGCACAACTTATTTCGGACGCATTAGGCATTGCAAAAACTTCCCAAAACACCCTGCATTGGATGGTGACAAATTTCACGGACATTAATCCACAATGCACTGCACTCTGCATCAATACGAGTGCTTCTAGTGAGGACGTGCATCGCCAACACAAGGAGCCAAGTGTGCACACGCACAAGTGATGTATTAACTGTGGTGGCTGTATGCCAACCTAACTTAAGTGAACATAATTTTGTAGTGTAGAGATACACTGGGTTCTAAACTAAGGCTATGAGCAATTCAGGTTATTCTCTCCAATATGCATTAGCTTGCACTTGTCAGCAATGAATTTCATCTGCCATTCTGTTGCCAATTCACCGTTATTTTTAATTAGTTCCAGCCCCTCTTCCCTTGACACTTTTGTCACATCAATTACTTTTAGTTCCTCATTTATATCACTAGAAAAGAAAAGCCCTAAGGTAGATATCTCTTCACCATCCTCGGTGGTGATGACTGATGCAAAGTAATTGTTTAGCTTCTCAGTCATGTCTTTCTCTTCCTTAATTGCTCCTTGTGCCCCCTAGTGATCCAGCAAACCCACCATTTATCTCAGTCTTTGTTTTTCATATAGTTAAATAATTTCTTATTTATTTTTATACTCTTAGTTATTTGTTCTCCAAATTCCATCTTAGCCCTCCTAATTCCTCCATATATGTTGCCTTCTGTAGCTTGTGCTTATTTTAGGGTTGGATTTCTAATTTCTGAAGAGTCTTTTGTGGCTTGAGTAAATTTTTGAACATTGCAAGTTAGTTTATTTTTTGCCTACCTGCTTCCCTTTGTGTTGAGAAGTATGCATTACTTCTGAGACTGTTAATGTTTTCTTAAGCTGTATCCATGCCACATCTAAGGATTTTTATTTCTTTGCTTTACACTTTAGGGCCTTTTTGATTAGCTTCCTTTCTCTCTCTCTCAACTTCCCCCACCCCACTCAAAAAAAATCTCCTTTTCTACAGCTTAGTGTCATCATGCTAGTTTCTGGTACTTTTCCTTCCCCAAGGATGTTTTGTTAATTATATTGTGATCACTTACAAGTGGTGCAACTGAAGTTACTTCTTGAACCAACTCTTGTGTGTTAGCTAGGACTAAGTTGAGTATATTCTCTTTTCTTGTGTACGGTAGAACTAGCTGTTCTAATAAGCAGTCATTTAAGGCAATTGTTTTCAACTTTTTTTCTACCCCTTCAGAGTGTCACCTAATCCTGTCAATTCTCCCTCTAAAATAGCACCAAAATCAGTCCTTTCTTATCTATATATTTCTGCACTGGTTATCTCTTGCCTTTAGTACTGACACTTCCTTCTTGGTCTTCCTACTTTTTGATTTGCTCTTCTCCAGTCTTGGTAAAAACGGCAGCTAAACTTATTTCCCACTCCTGGCACTTTGACTGCATCCCCTTCCCTCTTTAAAGCCCATCACTTGCTTCCACTCTCCATCACATCAAATTCAAGTTTCTTGTCCTCAACTTCAAGGCAATATGTAACTGCTCCTGCCTAAGTATCTGCTCTTAATTCCTTCTGCTCCCCTCTTGACAGATGTGCTGTTGTTCTTATTGGTATTATGTCAGTGCTTACTGCCAACAGGCTTCAGTTGAGATCAGGCGCCCATTGGCTTTGCACTATACAAACACATACACTAGTATAAATACACTGACAACGCTTTGTGCAGTTAGTAGTAACTATCAATTATTCTAGAGCAGGGACTGTGTCATACAAAACCGTACCACCATTTCTTTTGTTTCCTACTGCCTTTTGCCATCTTCTATAACATCACCCTCCACTTGGAATGTACTCCCTTTTATTGCTCACCAGTCAGTCTCCCTGTCCACATTCAAATCTTTCCTTAAAACACCCTTCTTCCATGAGGCCTTTCAGTGGTTTCCCACCTAGTACTGAATCATGGCATTCCATATTTTATCTTCTGCATCATGTGTGCTTTATGTAAGACTGTTGAAAGGGGAGCAAGCTATCTTCTGTTTGAAAATGTTTTATTTATTATAGTTACAGTCTACACCAAAGATAAATGAAAAAGTATTTTTCTCTGTTCTTTCATTTTACTCAGTTAATGTGACAGCACTTCATCTTGTCAGTTTCATTGTTTCCCCTCCAGTCATTCAGTTTCCACTGCTGATTGTGTGGGACTTTCACACAGCAGCAGGAGAGAGAGAGGCATTTTTAAGAAATTGGATACTGTGATTATACAACCCAGAAATTAACAGGACGAACTGAAGGAGAGGTATGGTACCTTTAAATGACTAACGTAAGATTGATATAGTCCCTTTTAAAATGTCTATACAGAGTTTTATTTCGACTCGGGTCTCTCTACACATGCTGAAATCACACCACAGATGCCAAAGTTTGCTTTGATTTAGCTAGCTTGAGTAACAATAGCAGTGAGGCCGTGGCAACACAGGATAGCTGCTCAAGTACTTACCCAGGATCCTGGGCAGGGTTGGACAGCTCATGCTGCCACAGCTTCACTACTATCGTTACTCGAGCTAGGTGGATCAAAGCTGCAATCTCTGATTGCAATGTAGACATATCGTGTGTCTGATACTGATTGTATGCTCCTTGAGAGGGACTGTTTTTTCGCCCCCAGTGTTTTGAACAGGACTGGCCTTACAATAGTACATTATTACATAAATAATAAATATCTGACAGCACAATTCACTCTAGGAACACCAGAGCACGTGTGCTATGAAAGGGGATAGCATGCATGTACTAGTCCGTATGTAACAGAATAAGTATGAAGCTGTGGGGTTGGGTTTTTTATATATAATTTAGTACAGCTTCAAGCATAACAGTAGTTTAAAGAAAAACATATGGCTGTAACCTCAAAATAAGAGTGACTAAGTTAAGGCATCTGTAAATTGTAAAGGTCAACTGAAGTGCTACATCCTACAGCAGTTAGGTCCAATAGCATATAAAACGTGACTGAAAAAACAACATATAAATCTATTCATTAACGAAGAAAATTTAGTTTACCTTGTTCTTATAGGCAGATTTTGTTCCAATATGGATACAAATGTCACTAGTCTAGGCCAAGCTAGGGTCAGCTGCTGTGTATGTGGAAAGACATGGATTGCGGAGAAAAGACTATAGAGAAATCTTATCTAGTTATATGTAAAGAGTCACGGTTAATAATGTTATTTTTAAATCCTTGCGGCACTGACAATTCTTTGGCTCAGACCTTTCTTTCATCTACACTGAGATTGGTGTTCATGGCTTGAGATGGGACTTTCATCTGATATCTTGTAGTATGTAGTGGTGGTGTAGCCGTGTCGGTCCCAAGGCGTTAGAAAGACAAGGTGGGTGAGGTAACATCTTTTATTGGATCAACTTCTGTTGGTGAGAGACAAGCTTTCAATCCTACACGGAGCTCTTCTTCAGGTCTGGGAAACTTAGTGTGTCACAGCTAAATTCAAGGTGGAACAGCTGTGACACTAAGTTTCCCAGACCTGAAGAAGAACTCTGTGTGGCTCGAAAGCTTGTCTTTCACCAACAGAAGTTGGTCCAATAAAATATGTTACTCACTCCCTTATCTTTCTTGTAGACTACATCATAATGTGATGCACGGAAGATAAAGTATAAGCACTTTTGAGACATGGGATGTTTTTTCATTATATGTGTGTGCAGTGACTGGGACAATGGGGGTTTCTGCTTGGGGTTCTAGGTGTTACTGCAATATAAATAATAAACAATAATATGTCCTTCAGTATAACGAGTTGTGTTAACTGTGCATTTCCCTCTTTCTAGCAAAGAAGCACAATGCTTAAAACATCTTTAAAAAGCAGTGCATTAAGGAAGAGTTGTTGGTGTGTGTGGGGGTGCTTTTGTGGTCTCAGAGAATCAAGAATTTTGGAGCATTTCTGAGGAGTTAATGCCAATGCTCTAATCCAGGAAAAGGACAAAAACAATACCATATTTTGTTAGCCTGAAGGCGATACAATGTAGTTCAACTGAATATGAAAACACTAGCTTCTTCTGGCTGCAATATATTGCAATAATATGCTGCAATAACATAGCTGGTGTGGCACCTATCCAGAGTTCAGTGCATACCATGCTGACTTCTCCATCAAGGGATGGATATTTTTAAGTCCCATCAGATTTTTCATGTTCAACACATCATAAAACATAAGGCCATTGCCATGGTTCAGACCTCAGTGCTACCATGTACTGTTGATTTAGTGCAGCAATCCAGAGGATGTGTTTTTTTCCCCTGTAGTTCCATCAGACAATGTATTCCATCACATAAATGATATAGGAGAGTTTTTTTCTGAGAAGTACCTTTAACTTCCCTTAGCGAAACTATATGTTTTATATCAGTACATTATATTTTGGGTGACTGTGTGAGATTTTTCTTGTCTTTACCGTCATTTGAAGATTCAAAAAAATGATTGTGAAATTCCCATGATTGGATTTTGAGCTATATTTTTGACACATGTTAAAGGTCTGGTATACAGGAAGTAGGGATGGATAATTTACTGAAGAACCCCGAAAATGTTCACCATAAAAGATGGAAAACATTTTGTTTTCCAATCAGATACATTTAAATTTCAATCAGGAATGTGTTGATGCCAATAAAATACAGAATTGTTGAGGTTCAGTATAGGTGCCATTGTGGAAGGAATGGGCCTTCCGAATCACATTGTGCTGCAGAATATAAATTTGTGGATTGCTACTATGAATCTTCAGCTATAAATCTAGAACACATAGAAACACTCAAAAGAAATGGAATGGGCCAGCACAGATTTAATGCATCTTGGCTTAACTTGGAGCTGTTTGAAGTCATGTGTGTGATTTCAGAACTTGGATGTATTTGTCTTTACAGTTCCTCATGAAACTGGCATTTGACTGTGGAGCTCTCTATGAAGAAGCACAAAACAAATTTAAACAAAGTTAATTACATACTTCTAGCACAGGCACAACATTTAAGTGAAATTAAATTGTAAATGTGTAAATATTTGCCTTGGATTTTGACTTCTCTTTTGTAACTTCAAGAAGCGATGACTAAATCTCACAATTGGAGAACATGCTTCCCAGTATTTCAGGCCCATGGTAAATAGATTAAGATAGGTGAAATGGGAATGTTCGTATTGAAATTTCATTTTTGAATATGTTTTAGAGCTCTGTTTAAAAACAAAGCAATTTCTTGAAGTGGCAATCATAGAACAGTCCCCAAGGTGGTCAACTTGTGCATGAATGTCTGATTTCTGTAGCCCTCCGCATCTGATTGATTAAAAGTTTTTGTCCTTCTGTAACTGCACATTTGAATTTTTTGGGTGTCTGAGAGGCTTCTCATTTTTAAAATGCTCCCAGCTCATAAAACCAGTGCTGATAAAATATCTTTTTACCTTGCCAGATGTGGATAGTGTTATGTTCACAGCATCCACACAGAAAAATTAGACAAAGACATAAAGTACTCTTTTTGGAAGGTTCACTACATTTGTTTCTTAGAATCCAGAACCCCAACAGACAAGAACCAAAAACAGAGACACAAAGCAGTCTGCTCCCTAAGGCAGCGATACACAACTCAGCCCACCTTGCTGATTTGCAGAGTGATTCAGATGATTTCACACTTCCCTACAGATCCTCCTCCCGGCAAACGGGGCCAGTAAACCCCTTATTCTTAAAGTGATAACTTGTAATTATAACAGTACACCACAGAAGGTGGTTTTCCCCCTTCTGGCTGAACTGTTTATTTTTTTCTTCCCCAAGCCTAGCTTTTAAATAAAAGTTCACACTAGTCCTAGCATTAGTAGAAGCACATCTCCAAAGCTAGATGAATGGCAGAAGTGAACCTGTGAGTCAGCCAGGAAAAGAGCCCCCCTCTGTATTAGAATTTCTCATCAGCCCCTCCATAACTTCACATGTAGTTGGCAGATTGCTGTATAGGGAAACGAGACACTTCTGTCAGCTTTGGTAGGCTTCAGACAATGAGTCAGTAGTACATATGGTATTGATGGGAGGACCAGAGTCTTCAGTGATGACTGTTAATTATAGATTCCAAAGGAGGAATAACAGATGAGTATCAGACTAATTGACTCAAAGGGTGAAATACCTCTTGTAAATGCTGTTGGTAGCTCCAGATGGTGGAGAAAATATGTGTACTGTGACTCAGTCACTGGGGAGAAAGCCTGAAGTGTTCTGAGCATGAAGATTAAGCTTAACATATATTCATTAAATTCTGACTGATTTGAGAAGATTACTTTATATGCTGTTCCTTTTTGACTATTCAGATCACATCATGTTGATCTGTTAAAAACCTATTGATAATAGACGGCTTTTTTGTTTGCACAGTTTTTGAAGCCATGCTATGTTTCAGTTAGGAGAAACATATATTTTGGATTTTTCAAACCTTCATATTATTATCATTATTTGTATTGAGGTAATGCCTCGAAGCTCCATTCATGGACCAGGACTTCATTGTGCTGGATGTTGTACAAACATAGAATGTGACAAACTGGGCCATAGGTTCAAATCCAAGCCTTTCAGTCCTATGCGGTAAATAAATTAAGTTCCATGTGAAATACAGGATGATGAGGTTTTATGAGAATGTTTTATACTGAATAAGTTACCAAAAGCCAGGTTCTGGATCAAAATCCAAAATGAGGAAATACTCAAAAGTATTTAAATTCAGAATATGTAATACCTTATTAAATATTTAATAAATAAAACTAATACCTAACAAGTAACAAATATAGCTGATGTTTCAAAACAAGGGTCCTCTTCAGAGATATACTACCCGGGAGGAAAATTATTCAAAAGCTTTAAGTCACAAAATGAAACAGCTTAATCATTGACACCTCCTTAAAAATTAATCCTTACCTGCCTTGTATGAACATTAAAGACCCCATTGGTCTTTTGATAGGAGTTGAGTTTTGTTTTCCTAGTGCTTCTATGTTGTTGGGGGCTGGAGTTTTGTTCTTTGTTGGTTTGGGGTTTTTTGTAAAGTTCTTCAGAATGAACGATGCTATATAAATGTAAAATACAATATAGCAATAAGCTCTCCTTTCAGCTTCACTTACTTTCTCCTGAGCAGTGTCAGAAGGATTATCTTAAAATGTGAATGACTTGTCCTCAAGAAGTCTCACATTAGAAACATTGTTGCCTGCCATTTATGTGTATACAGCTATACACCTGGGACTTCATTTTTAGAAAATCATCTTTACCTTTCCTTTTCTACCTTCTGGGTTTCTCAACATTCCTATCATACCCCAAAGCTTTTCCACTCTCCCTTGAGTTTCACTAACTTTAGAGACCTCCTTTCTGTCCTGTGTTGTAGCTACCATTATTCTACAAGAAGAGGTTGTTACAGTTGTCTTTAGCAGGGCTAAGTTTATAGAGGTCAGTAAATAGGGGGTCACTGTTTGAGCAAGAATTGAAGCAGCACAGCTTGTTCGCTATTTTATTGTTGTGTGCTGCTAGCCAAATTGACCAGTTCAGATAGGACAGACAACCAAATAGCTCATGAGTTATTATGAATCTACTGTGGCAGCTTTTAAAAATATTGCAGACTCAATATATGAAACTCAGACCTAGCAAGATCTTGCTATAGTTATTCCCATGAAGGTTCTGTCAGCAGGGGAATCATAAGCTTTGTTAGAATTTATGAATCTGTAGATTTTATTAGCATAGTTCAGCGATTTGTTTTGTTGTGGGCTCCATAAAGGGAAAGTTACTATATGTTGCTATGCAGCTTTGCAGTCTGAAAGCTACTTAATGTGTTGCATGTGATGTCATAAAAGTGGGTGTTCTTGTAAAGAATAGGATTTATTTTAGGGTAAATGAAAAACAGACTGAGCTGTCTAATCATGTGTGAACAGGAAATTTATTTTGTACCAGTTGGCTGTTTTGCTCATTTTTTATTTTGCTGGCTTTTGAACTATTCAAGGGGTCATAGCTTCCTTTTACAAGAGGTCAGTTACTTTTTGTGAAAAGACTGGAATAATATTTATCCATAAACAGAGAGAATAAAAATGAAGCTATACAATAATTGACCTGAAATCTATTGTTAGCCATCCTTATCAGCAATGTTATTCCATCTGAGGACATTTTGAGCCCCCTTGGTGCAGCTCTCCCCAGGGTGTAGAGTCTAGCTGAAAGGCCAATGTAATTTGGCAAAAGGGGAGAGGAGGAAGATAGCCACTTCTAGTCCCCAGCCAACCATGCTGCCAAGGTTGAACCTGCCAGAGACTTTCTCCTGATGGAAGTATAGAGGTTTTGTATTTGTTTTTCATACTTTTTGTTCCTGACTCTGTTTTTGAAGTACTGCCTCTAACTTTATGTTGGATTGACCAGGACTAGAGTGTCAGTAAAAAGTTACCTACAGTGAGCTCCAGTCTCAGTTTCTGTTGGTCACTATCATTTTTTTTTAAACGGTGTAACGGTTACATAATTCTTAAGTGTAAAAAATCAGCAAAATATGTGATTTTTTTTTTAGTATTCGTGATGCATTAAATGCAAATAGTACTGTAGTCCTAAGACTACAGAAATCTTCTGAATAAAAATTATATAAATTAAAGCAGAACGATTAAAGTTGGCAAGTATTGCTTTGCTCGCCTTGCAAATAGATTCTAAAGAAATATATTATGAGTTTCATCTATAAAGAGTTCCTCGTGCTTTTACAGATTAACATCAGTAACTGAAAAGACTGATTAAGACCAAAGCATAAAATGCTGTTTTTTCCTCAGATATAGTCTCTCAGATCATGTGTGATGATTGCTTTTTTCTAGATATTGTCTCCTCTCATTTTCTACTTGTTTAGCAGTATTCAATGAGCATCTTAATTCTAATCTCTCAAATGTACCTCTATATGTTGGGTGGTTACTCAGAACTCTCAGAAAATTAAAATATGGAGAGAAATGGTGACTTAAAAATCAATGATTTTTCTTCACTGTTTATTTTCTGTATTCTTGAATGTTATGAAACCTTTTCCTGGCATAACCAGCCAATATAAATATTTTTGATCAGTATAAATGCAGGTTTCACAATTTATTAGGTTATGCTTAGCAGCAATGTTTGCCACTGAAAAATCATCATTTGCCACGTCTGAAATTACCAGTTGTTATGCTTAGCCCAGGAGACATCAGTGATGGCAGTTTATTTTGAAATACAGCTCAGTTTTGCTACACTAAAAAGTTGTCTTTTTTTAGGTTATTGCAGAATAACTAATATAGATATTTAACATTGTGCACAACCTTGAAAATTAGAATCTCTTTTACAGACAGAAGGATTGTGTACCAGGAATCCTGAGTTGTTCTTTCTAGACAAGATATCAAAGGATCTTTAACTTTAATGTAAACAGTCACCAGAGATTGAAAAGGAGGAATCTTGGTTTAAGATATCTTTTGAAAGACAGAACTTCAATGGATTATTATAATAGAAGATCCTGAGACAGTTTAGCCCAGAGATGAAAGTGCTACCAAATAATCTACACTGACACTTATTACAATGAAAAGTGTGTTGATTTGAGGTGGGCTGGAGGAATTTAACCATTTTCCTTTTCATGAAACAGTTTTTAAAAATACCAACTTTTCAATGTAAAATGAGTTATTTTAACTTGAATCTCAGAGTGAGAGTTGAATCCCTTTGTTTCCTGAACTTCCTCAGTCTCTGGGTTATGTCTCGGGACACTGAAGCAGTCTGTTAACTAGTTATGTATCATTCCATTCAGATGAAAATATGAACCTGGCCATGTACTGGATCTGTAAGGTCTTTGAAAATTCCTTCATTACATAAAATTCCCATCAGCCTTGTGTATTACACTTAATAGTGGTGGATTTTGCTTCTTTAATTGAGACATATAGGAAGGGATTACAATGATTTAGGAGTGCAAGCAAATATATTTGGAAGTGATGGCAAAGCTGTGATTGAACTCCTTCAGAATTTGCTATAGTTTACTTTTAAATGGCTTAATTTAAAAAATTTGAGTGACTTTTTTCTTTCTTTCCTCTTTGATATACTGCAAGTAAATCACGATATTTTTTTCTGTATAGGCTGGTACAGGTGAAAGAAATATATTGTCTCTTCCAAGCTATTTGAATGGCCTTGGCTTTTGGAAGTTATCTGACATTGTCACTGCAACTATGCTATCTATACATGAAAAGTTGAGCTCCTTTCAGAAATTGTGTTCTTGAGAGGTCTGGCGTTTGAAGAAATCACATGTAAAACAGAGAACAGTTAATATGTCATTGGCTCTGAAGGGCTTAACAAAACAACCCTTTGTTTAGAAATTCCTTCTTTCCTCTCATTCAATATATACCACAAACAAATAAGAGATAAGTGGGATTCATATGTTCTCAGACTCCAAAGTTTTTAGTTGCAATTTGATTATTTCTCTAAAAATCAGAATATAAATGATTGGATATATGCATAACTGTTTATTACTTGATCAGACAGGAATATGATGCATTGAATATAACTGCTAGGTCTGACCTATGTGTATTTATTTTCTTCTTCTGGTTGTTTTTATACTTTTTGTGTTACTTTTTGTTTGTCCCTGTTGGCCTGTGTAGGGATATAGAGGAGCCAGCATTTTAACACTAAAAATTTAATGCAAAATAAATAAAAAATAAACATTTTAAAAGTTACTTAAAATAAAATACATTGCTCAATAATGTGGTTTCAAGGCAGCAGCATTCAAAGATTTGTACCGTTCCTTTAAATAAATCCTAATTATATGTAGAAATGTATCAACTGCATTAGCACATGTAGGTTGGCATCTTATTCTGTTGCAGTGCAAAACAAGCTTTTCTTTTAACTACTGGATGCTATCCTTCTCACTGTGGCTTATTTAAGCACACAAGAGTGTATGTACTCCTTGTGACAGACGAACAATATCCTGGACAAATTTCAGTGAATTAAATTAAATCTTACTGAATTAAGTGTAACATCTTTGGAGTTCATTGTATTAAAAATGCAAATGGTTATATACTGTTGTGGGATTGCAAGGATCTTCAAAGGACCTTTTGAAACAATGTGAACTTTTAAGATTAAGGGGGTTTTCTAGTCTAGGAGGAGGGGGTATGTGGTACTTTAATTCTTCTGCTTCTCAACCCTGCGAAGCCATCCCCTGGAGAGGTGCGCATATACTAGTTCAAGGGTTCTCAAACTTTATTGCACTGTGACCACCTTCTGACAACAAAATTACTATACGACCCCAGGAGCGGGGACCAAAGCCTGAGCCCGCTGGAGCCATGCCACCCTAAGCTGGAAGGTGAGCGGGGACAAAGCCCAAGCCCCACCGTCCTGAGTGGGAGGGGGCAAAGACCAAGCCTAAGGGTTTCAGCCCTGTGGCGGGGGGCCTGTAACCTGAGCCCTACTATCCAGGGCTTAAGCCGAACCCTGAGCCCCGCTCCCCAGGGCTGACGCGGGTCGGGCTTGGGTTTTGGCCCGGGGACCCAGCAAGTCTACACCCCACTTTGAGGTCCCAACTCACAGTTTGAGAACCATTGTACTAGTCCAAACTGAATTCTCCAGGGACCAGCATACAAACAAAGCATTTTTGGATAAATAACCTGATTTTAAACTGGCTTGTGGCCTTTTTCACTACTCCAGCAAATGGACAGGAGCCAGTCCATGTTTACGGAGGTCCCATAAGATTAAGTGCTTGTTCTGAGCTGAAGCTGTGATGAACTTGTAACCACAAAGAATCCCTCTTGGGTGGGGGGTTTGAAGGACTGCTCCTGCCAGAGCCCATGTTAATTTGGGGTTAATTCTGGTAAGCTTATTAGCATGTGTGTAGGTTCTTGTATTGATTTTAATGTGATTTCTCTGTAGTGCTTTTACCTTAAGAATAAAATAGGCTTCCATAAAAAGAGCTGTGTGGTAATTTATAACTGTTGACAATCACTCTGTTATCAGTCTCAGAAGAGAAAGCAAGCAGCTGTGCTTGGGCAGCCTGCCTCTGCTGGGAATGACGCAACGAAGGCAGGGAACTGTGCAGCCTGGAAAAAACCCATTCAGACGGGGGCGAGGTGTGGGCCTCTGCTCAGAAAGGCAATGGCTGGAGAGTTGGAAGCCTGAGAGTGAGTGGCCTTTGAGAGGAAATACAGGTGCGGTTGCCCTGCACTGTGGCACTCCTTAGCACCACCTGTTGAGAAACTAAGTATGTGAAAGTCAGTTGCCTGTCCAATTGCCATTTTTACACAGCCTTTCATCAGAGATGCATCCTTTTGTAAATCTAGCTCTGTGATCTAAAATAGCTTGAGATTACGTGCTATTTCAGTTATGAAAGGGATTCTGTCTTATCTATTTTTCATCATACTAAGGTTGGAAATAACTATGTGGCCATGTTGCATAAAATGAAAGCAAGTCAAATATTAAGGCCATTCTTAAAGATTTATTACATAAACGTTGGTCTTCGTGATGTCTTAACACAAAGATTTTTGTTTTGTTCTCCTTTGTTTTGTTCTCCTTGTCTGGTAATATGACTTTAAACAGGTTCTTTTCTTTCCTTTCTGAGGCACAAGTCCAGCATAAACCGCAAAACTTCTAGAAGTTGTGTAGATAACCTTTAGATACTGAGTATTTCATTTTACTGGATGGAATAATTCCTGTTTTATAAACACTTGACTCTTTAAGCACTGGAACCTTTCCAAGAATCAGAGAAGCTTGTTGAGGCACGAATGCTAAAAGATGACTTTTTAACAGTTTATTCAGGAAAATAACAGGGTGCCAGAGCTGTGATAACTTCCTGAAACTATACACACAATTCCTTTTGCTAGCTGAGATTCTCTTAATTTCAGCACTAAGCGGTAGGTTAATATGTTATCATCATTAGAAGCTGGCTTTATTAGAAAAAGAAGAGGGGGAAGGAAAGGCATCTGCTGTTAGGTCATACCGGGAACATGCAACTAATTATTTGGATAGTCAGCAATTGATCCTTATTTCCCTAAATTAGTCATAGCATTTCACACACACACCCACATTTGGGGGTTTGATATCCAACTTTTATACTGGATGGAAAACTTCTATTTATGTAATTTCATATTTAAGAATCATCATACAAAGGACCGCAGTGTTTGCTGTCCTTAAAATTGGTGTCCTAGGTTGGCATACTAAGAAGGTAATAAACAGTGAGGGACAAGAGAGTTTGTTACACCAACTGATGCAAGCAAATCTCTCTCTCCTTTACCCTCCTACCAATTCCTCTAGTCACATAATTACAATGGGAAGTGCGGGGAGGATGGGGGAGGAGAGAGACCAGGATTTATGTGGATGATTCATGCAACATGTCCCTCAAGGCAGTTGGGTTAGATATAGGCTTAACAGTGTTAAAATGTACTTAAAAATTTAGTGATAACTTTTCTTTTTTAAACTTATAGTTTAAACTGCACATCAAGATAAAATAAAAACCAAAGATCAGCTTTTTATGTCACTATATTTACTGCTAAGATTAGCCAAAGTTACTATATATGCTTGCAGAAAAATTCGATGCATGAAATGTAATAAATTCACCACTGCTTGCAAATTCCAATGTGCTGTTGTAAATAGTATCTATCTGGGATTGTAACCAACTTGAGGCAATGACCCTGTCTTTTGTTTATTCATGGACATTTATGGCACTCTGTAAATAATCAGTGATGGGGATGATATTTTGTCCAATGCAGGCTGAACCTGTGAATAGTTTTGTTTTATAGAATACCTTTTATACCTATTCCCAAGTACTTTACAAAGAAATGCCAATAATACAGTGACTGTGTAGGCAAAATCATCAGCTGTAAAATTCTCAGCTATAGCTCACATACTGCTTTGGACATTCAAATCTATTTTACTGACAAGGGGGAAATTGTCTAGAACAACGGTTCTCAAACTGTGGGTCTGGACCCGAAAGTGGGTCATGACCCCATTTTAATGGGCTCTCCGTGGCTGGTGGGGCTCAGGTTACAGCCCCCCCATCTGGGGCTGAAGCCCTTAGGTTTTGGCTTTGGCCCTTCTGCCAGGTGGCATAGTAATTTTTTTTGTTAGAATGGGGTCGCGGTGCAATGAAGTTTGAGAACCCCTCATCTAGAACATCACTTATCACTGACACAGTGCTATGGGATCTTTTAACTTTAATCTGGACAAACACCAATGATAGCCAGAAGGAGGACACCCCTCCATCTATGCCACGCACTGGCAATAAACCCTATTACTGGGGTCACAGGATGGTACAGGTATAGGTCACTTTGACTCACTTTTCCATTTAGCAGCAAAAGTAATAAAGACAAAAACAGGAGGAGCACATGAGAATGCTGCATCTTCAAACTGCATGGCACGACATGATGAAGAAAAGAAATTTGTCTCACTAGGAAATCAAAATGGGTTTATGGAAAATATCCTGGGTAGTAGTAAATTTTATGCAAATCGGGTTAAACAGCATCCAAACTATTACCTGAAGCATGGGATTCACATACGATCTTAGAAAGGATAAAGAATTTGGCTGAACCTTTCTGCATATGCCAAAGCTTATGTAGACTCATCTGCGAAAACATTAGAATAGTGTTACACTAACTAAGGGAAAGACTGCAGTCTCAGCATCAGGCTGAGGCTACAGTTTTACAGTGTTGTTCCTAATATAGCAGAAGCCTTCACAACCTTACTGGTTTGCTGTTCAGAAGGTTTCTCTCCTAGAGTAGGGTTGCCAACCTTCCAGGATTGGCCTGGAGTCTCCCGGAATCGACATCAATCTCCTGGTGACTACTGAAAGCAATCCTGGAGATTTTAATAGGATATTTTAAGAAAATGACATTGTCATGTTGGGGAAAACAAAATCTCCCGGAATAACTTCAGTCAGAGTTGGCAACCCTATTCTAGATGCTACCAAAGAAAGCTGCCCGTAAAGGAGGAGTGCTCAGTTTCTGAGAAATTCAGCATAAAAAACATGGTGCTATCTCGTACTCAACATCAGTAACTTAAAGCAACAGAATCAAATGAACTGAAGAGGCATCAGTGATTAGTGACAGAAGGATCTTTGTTCTATAAACATTTTTGCATAGCAATGTGAACTTACTCAATAGACTGATGCATACTGCACAGTGCCACTGAATAAAGACACCCACGCAAGTCTTTTAGAGACACGAGGCAATTTATCCATTTAGTTAAGAATGCTCTGAAACACCCTGTCATTTGGCATTTTCTCCCCACAGCTTTTGGAAATCAAGCTGATATGACTGACTCAAAAGCCACAGATTGCTAAAAGTATGACTTAAGCTTCCCTAAGGCAAGCCAGAAAATGAAGAATAAACTCATTATCTCATCCGAGAAGCCAGATCTGCAGTTACAGCTTAATTTTTGAACCATTTCTTGATGAGGTTTTACCAGTTTGTCCAGTAAATTGCAAATCTTGGCATTAATATGTGTATATGATCCTCTTCTCATCCCATGATCACCAAACAAAGAGAGTTCCCACCGATCCAGGGTTTGGCTGTAGAAATAGAAATATATTATTGGCTGGGTTGTTGTTGTCATGTGAAGTCATTCATCTTCACTTAAAGTAGAAAAACACTACTTCAGCAAGGAAAAAGGAAGCAGCTTACTTAGGACTGCTAAGTGTCTTGGTTATGGGCCTAACTGCATCTTTGTCCCGTCTGGTTTCTCATCTCAGGTGTTTGGCCTCTTGCTCTTCCCTGTCTCAGACTGGAATCTCAATTCTTCCACTCTTAGACCAGGACCCAGGTGTGCTATTCTGTACCCAGTGCTTATCAAACTGCAATTCTGACGGGGGTTCGGGAACTTGTGACCAGTGATGTTGGCCATCAGCCTCCTTAAAACAAAGGATTTTTATTTAGGAGTTGGAAGTAAGCATTAGAAAAAAGGAGATTTTAAAACAAACATCCTACTTGCATATTTTGTTGCAGGAACAGAAAAGAAGCCAACTTAAATTCTTCTAGCAAGCCCAGATCTTCCTGTCTCTGAGGGTCTCTGTCTGACTCACCCTCTTCAGACTAGTTTCAGTGCTCTCCATGGAGAGGGGACTTGATTCACAAAGGGTGTGTCTACACTCCAGTTGGGAGCATGCCTCTCAGCCTGGGTAGATAGGCAGGCACATGTTAGCTCCGCTTGTGCTAGCGCACTAAAAATAGCAGTCGACATTGTGGCATGGATGGCAGCACGGGCCGCATGGACCCAGGAGATCAGACAGGCTTATACTTGGGTAGCTGTGACCCCACTCTGCTCTTCTGGCCTCTCTGGAGTGGCTAGTGCATCAGGGAGCAGTGCCTGCACTTGGGAGAGGATGGGGACTGCTATTATGCCCGGCCTCTGCCTCTGCAAGAGGGTAGGGGGAGTTGCTTACAAATTGAGAATAGTTTGCTTTGATTTAATTGAAATACCTGGGACTTGTGAGTATTCACATACAGCATGTGAACTGGAAATGTTCAACAAGAACTAGCTATTATAGTCTGTGATAAGTTGCTTATTTGCTTATATTGGAGAAAAGGACAGGCACACCTATATGCAGAGTGAAAACTGGATCTGTGCATTTGCTGTTGAGTAAGAAATACTACAGGTCTTGGCATGGTGACTATACTGGAGTGTTCAAGATAATAAGCTTTATACAATGATAAATTAAAACACTGGTTTTACTGAAGGTAAAACTGATGACTGGCAAGTAATTTTCAAAAGCTTGTTTTAATAAACAAAACTAAAGGCAAGTTATATCTTGTATGAAACCACACAAAAAACGTTTCAAGCTATCACCTTGACAACACAGTGCACAATAAATCTACTGCTAAAGTTGGGCACTACTGGCAAGATACTAAATGCCTCCGTTGAGGTACTGAGCACCGTCAACTCCTGATGAAGTCAGTGCACAATTGGTGAAGAAGTCTGTGAGTGGTCAGTCTTCCAGGATCTGGCCCAAATTGATTTCTGGAAGGTATGGAGTGCTTTTAACTTTCACAGGCTTCTGTGTCTCTCAGAACAGGACCCATCTTTTTGCTGTCTTCTCTTGAATTTTTGTATTAATTTAGCTGACTTTGCCTGTAATAGATTTATCCTATTTATCTTTCACTATTTCATGACAAATCACTTAATTTTCTAGTGTCTAAAAGAAAGCATTCTCCCCTCAAAATTGTTTTCAGGTGCATAGTCTTGAGACTGAAGGATTAGTAGTGCTGACTTGACTCAAACCTATATCAGGCAGTTGTTATATGCAATACAAGCAACAGCTTTCCATATAAATTTCAGCAGGCCTTGTTTCTGAGCTTCACCCCCTGCTGTTCCAGTCTGGGGCTTTTCTGGAACAGGGATTAACAGCCAAAGTGAAGCAAGTGTTGGTTTGGTGATACTGACAAATGTCTATAAGGGAATAGGAATGGGCAAAATCAGTTCACATACCATAAGAACCAATTCAGGCCTCATTCTACACAAGCCAAACCAAACTGGAATCAATTTTTAGGTTTTTAAAGCTTCAGTAAACTGTGTTGTGGTTTTGTTTGATAAATCTTTGTTCTCCTCCCTGCTTCGGGGCAAGATGACGATGCGAAATATACACGCGTGCATGTCTGATTCTGGACATGACCACCATAAGTGAAAGGCTAGTACGTTTACAAGCTGGAGTAATGCCTTAACTTCTTAAAGTATCAGAGAAGATCACTTTATTTTGTCTAAACCTATGTATTTTTCACAAATGCTGGATGGCAGGTAGAGTTGCTGACTCAATATCTTACTCATGTGAACTTGTGAACTATCCTCCTGTTTCCTGTTTTGCTCCTGCATGAGAGAATATGATAAAGTATCCCACCAGCTGCATTTATCCATTTGACACCTATATGTTGGATTCTGATCCACTGGTTAAGCAGATAATCCTTTCCTTGAAGACCACTGTAAACAGATGAATGTCACTCAGAGTACATGAATTTGTTTCTCATCAGACACTGACATCACTTGAAGCACATGCCTCTGTGGGCCTAAAATCCTGTGTGATTTTATTGACAATGTTAATGTAATTTAAAAATATCGTATGACCTACGTCCTCAATTGGGTTTTGAGGAGTAAAACGATTTATGACCTTTTCAGCCCTTGTTCCTAACATTTTCTTTTGGAATTTAGAGTGATTCCACTAAGAATAATTAGTGAGCACAGATCTGATTAAACTAAACCCAGTGTGATAGACCCAGGCCAGTTGGGTACAACAGAATAGTAGAAGGCAGATATACTGGCCATTGGGTTAACAGTTTTCTGTTCCCTAACTGACCAGAGCAGGGACTGCTCCAGGCTAATGAGAACACCTGACTCTAATTAACCTGCAAAGAGTCAGGTGAGGCCATTAAGGTAAAGTGAACACCTGACCCTAATTAAGGCTCTTCTGAGCATATAAAAGGGCTCACTCCAGTCAGGCTAGGAAAGAGCCAGGGAGCCAGAGGAGAGGAAGTGCTGTTGCTATTGAAGGACTGAGTAAATGAGGACACGCTCGCGCCATCAGTAAGGGAGCCCTAAGGTAAGGGTGAAGAAGTGAGAAGCAGGAGAGCTGTGGGGAAGTGGCCCAGGGAATTGTAGCAACTCTGGCAGTGAGAGGTTGGCTGCCAACAGCTGCTACCATTAGGGTCCCTGGGCTGGAACCCAGAGTAGAGGGCGGGCCTGGGTTCCCCCCACCAACCTGCCACTACAAGGAGAAGACAGGCCTCTGGCAGAACAGGAGGCTAAAATGTTCTGAAAAAAAGCCCAGAGGGACAACAGGGACTGTGGGAGTTCTCTCACCATCCTCTGAGGCTAGCATAAACCGCCTAGAAGCGCAGGACCCACAGGGACAAGATCGGAGCTCTGCCACACCAGAAACTTACCACTAAGAACAAAACCTGTTGACAATAAGATCGTTAGGTGTAGATCATTTAACAGATTACTTCATTAAATTGTGAAGATTGCTGTACAATTATGTCATTTTCTGTTTGAAACTTTAGGTAGCTGGATTACAATTTGATTATGACAGAATCTTGATTATATTGTTTAGGAATTCTAAAATCTGGTTAAGATCTATACCTTCACTGATAGTTAACCTGTACCATTGTTTTTAACAAATTATTGTTTTCTTTTGGCCAGTTTATAATTAGTTAATTCTTAGGGCTCATAATACATTCTAAATAACAGCAACTTTAGCTGATATAGAGTATAAACATGACAAGACTTTTGACGATGTTTGTGAACACAAAGGCCCTGCTTGCTTTCCTGTAAGCAGGGAACTCACTCCTTATGTAGACCTCACACAGATGTGCAGGGTCCATTAGGCAGGCAGGACTGGGAACTGAGAGAATACAAGAAATTATAAAACTGCTGTTTGGTAAGCAGAAGTAGGCAGGTCTCTGAGAAAACCAAACCTAGTTATTATATAGCTCTGCTGTAACCAGATTGACCAAGTCTCCCAGTATACCAGTGAGACTCCTGTTTACAACCAAAAAACTCTCGCCTCCTGTGTTTGTAACTGTTATTTACTTGCAGAGGTAGCACCAAATCCCCTCTCTCTCCAGAGTCCCAACCCCCTGTCAACCTATCCAGTCCCTTTTCCTTTGAGCCCTGCCCCTTTCTTCCCTGCACACAGGTGCTGCTGTTGTATCATTCTGTTTGACGGCACTGCAGCACAGGCACTTGGTGTGCGCGGAGCATCTGGGCCTCTGCTGCTAGTACCTGATGATACAGGGGTGGCAGAAGCACAGTAACCCTGGACAGTCAGTGCTGAGAGAATTCTCCCTGCCATCAGGGTCTCTGCAAGCAATCAGTCCCACAGGAGACCCCACCTGTGCTTTCTCCACTGCAAGCAGCAGTGAGGAGGGATGCCAGGCTGTGGCTGCTGCTCAGCATGTGGTACACAGTCAGGAGAGGCAGGTGGCAGGTGTGTAAGGAGTGGGAGAACAGAGCCAAGGAGGAGTGAACAGCTCCTGGAGAGGGTGCAATGCTGCAGCCTTGGGTCGGGACCAAGGGGGTCACAGATCTCTCTGACATTAATTTGATAATGTGTTGGTTAGTATGGCTGTAATGCAGGCTGTGGAGATTTTTTTATTGGTTAACATTCTGGTTATGGTGACATTGTCTTGTTTGTTTCTCTGTTTGCAACCATTGCAGTCTTTAAAAAAAACAACAACAACAAAACCCAACAATTCAGCAATAAAACCCGGACCAGGTAACTTGCAGAATGTTTTTGTTGCAGACCCTGACCCATTCTACCAACTTTGCAGTGTTTCAGCAAATATATACAATGACAGGGGATATGAAAAAATAGTTTGGAAAAATCCAGAGCAGGCCAAACAAAGGCTCTTGCATCTGTTTGAACCAAATCATAACCCAGTGTTCCAATTCTGCAGAAGATGTATATTTGAACGGGTAGGTCTTTAACTGCACATGGTGGGATTTCATGATAGATTTTATTTCCTGAAGCGGGCTCAGCTTTCAAAACTTTGGGAAACACTGCCAGAACCATTGTAATGGTCAGTGGGGTCCTGGTCCATAACTAGTGCTTGCAGGGGCTACAGTAATAATATTAAGTGCTACTATGCTTTAAAAGGCTTTTTCCCCACCCAACTCTCCTTCCCATCATTGCCAGTACTTGCAGTCTGAATGTTCTGTCACTGCCACTTAGAGCTGTCTCATCCCTTCTCTTCCTTGCTGTGGTGAAGCACTGGAATGGGTTACCTAAGGAGGTGGTGGAATCTGTATCTATAGAGATTTTCAAGGCCCGGCTTGACAAAGCCCTGGCTGGGATGATTTAGTTGAGGTTGGTCCTGCTTTGAGCAGGGGGTTGGACTAGATGACCTCCTGAGGTTTCTTTCAACTCTAATCTTCTATGATTTCCAGCCCATGTCCCTTTCTCTCCCATGGTCCTGTTTTTGAAGGAAATCCTTAGGCCGAAGTCAGATGTCAAAGTCTTATTACTTGCTCTGAGTCTGTTCTGTGATCTCTCACTCAGCACTGCTTTCCTGACATGTGCAGTGGATTCTAGTTAAAGCTGGATGGGAAATTGTTTTCTCATTCCACAAACATTTTCAAAAATTTAACATATTTTTTCTTTTCTGCATTGGAACAAAATGTTCACTTTAAAAAAAAAACAGAGAGAGAGAAAGGGAGAGGAACCCTAGCATAGCCAAAGGGGTTAGAGCACTCACCTTGGATGTGGGGAAACCCAGTTTCAGGTCCCTGTTCTGCCTGCTTTGGAGCAAAGATTTGAACCTGTCTCCCATATCTCAAGTGAGTGCCATAACCATCAGATTATTGGATATTCTAGGGTGAGGTAGGTATGTGTGCATGCATGCATGCCTGCCCAAAATTCCATCCTGGACCTGAGAATCCTTCCCAATAAAAGCTCTGTTGAAACTGGTATATTCCCACAAAAAGTCCCTTTTGAGTAACTGGCAAAATTCCAACACTAATTCTAGAGCACTGCTTAGTTTGGGAAGGACTTTAGGGTGTGGAATTGGTTTATGGGGTCAAGGCAGGGAAAGCAAAAATATTGTTTTCTAAAAACATCTTAAAAATCAGCACTAAACTTAAAATACCCAACATTTGAAAATATGGAAATTCCAAGATAAAGTACCCGACCTGCTTTCAGTTGCCCTCCAAGGAGACAGCAGCCTCTATATCTTCCCGTCTTTACAGGTGTAGTATTAAAATGTGCACCTGCAAGCACTGGTTTTATAATTGATTCCATAGCCACATGTCTCTGATCCAAAGTAGGATGCTTTGCAGCCACTCTAACCTTTGTGTACTGTAATATATCATCTGGACCTAATAATATTTAGCTCTTACATACTGCTTTACACCCACAGATCTGAAAGTACTTTACAAAGGAGATGTGGTGTTATCTCCATTTTACAGATAGATAAACTGATGCACAGGGAGGGAAGTGACTTTGGCCAAGGTTACTGAGCAAACCAGTGGCAGAGTTGGGACTTGATGTGGCAGAGCTGGAAATTGAACCCAGATCTCTTGAGTCTCACTCCAGTGTCCTATTCACTAGACAATGGTTCTTCCCTTATCTATGAGAGTTATACATACTATCTTTAGCTAATGCACCTGGTTCGCACAGAGAATCATAGATTCTGACCTTGCAAGGTACTGAGTATTCTTTAATAAGTACACATCCATGAGTGGAGGGGTTTACATTACCTATGTAAAATTTTGATCTAGAACTACCGAGGTCATTTTTTGTCACTGTTCTTTACATTTGCTATATATCATCGTATTAAAGTTCTTGTGGGGGACAGGCAAACATCTGAATAGTTTTCATATTTTTCTTACATATGGCAATAGTAAGTTTTAAAAATATGGCATTGAAATGTGTGCCCTTCAACTTGCTAGACATTTGTTCCATCATAGAGCTAGACTTTCCTAAATGGCACCATATGGGACCAAAAGTGGGCTTGTCTGGTTTAAGTGAGTGATTTGATTTTGTTTGTTATTTTTGGATTTCTTTTTTAAAGCAGATACAGTGCATCAATCAGAAGTGATGTGATCCTGGTAATAACATGTTGTAAATTACAATGCATCCATTCAGTTGCATATCATGTCTTTTGTTTGAAATTGCTACACTATAATTTTAGGAGTTTGAGAAACAAAATATTTCAGTCTGTCATTTGGTTTGATGTCAGGTATTCAGCTTCTAGCTTTTAAAAAGCACTGGAACAAAATGTTTTGGGTTGTGGGAGACTTTTATTGCTTCATATTGTGCTAAAAAAAATTTTTTGTTTATATCATTTTTATTTAAACTTTGTGTGCTCTATAACTTTCAGCAGTTAAACTAACTTAATTTTCATCAAGCTGATTATATATCTGTGTCAAAATCTATTCTACAACATGGAGCTACTAACTGTGGTCTGTAACCTATCATTTTAATCAGCTTCAGTACAAGATGACTGAAGGATAGCTAATGTGATGACACTTTTTAAAAAAAAAAAGAAAAAAAAAAGGCTCCATAGGCGATCCTGGCAACTACAAGCTGGTAAGCCTAACTTCAATACAGGGCAAATTGGTTGAAACTATAGTAAAGAACAGAATTGTCAGACACATAGATGAACATGATTTGTTGGGAAAGAGACAACATGGTTTTTGTGAAGGGAAATCATGCCTCACCAAGCCACTAGAATTCTTTGAGAAGGTCAACAAGCATGTGTGCAAGGGTGATCCGGTGGATATAGTGTACTTAGATTTTCAAAAGGCCCTTGACAAGGTTCCTCACCAAAGGCTCTTAAGCAAAATAGGTGTCTTGAGATAAAAGGGAAGGTTCTCTCGTGGATCGGTAACTGGTTGAAAGATTGAAAACAAAGGGTAGGAACAAATGGTCAGTTTTCAGAATGGAGAGAGGTAAATAGCGGTGTCCCTCAGGGTTCTGTACTTGGACCAGTACTGTTCTACATATTCATAAATGATTTGGAAAAAGGGGTAAACGGTGAGGTGGTAAAATTTTGCAGATGATACAAAACTACTCAAGATAGTTAAGTGCAAAGCAGACTGCAAAGAGTTACAAAGGGACCTCACAAAAGTGGGTGAGCGGGCAATCAAATGGCAGATGAAATTCAGTGTTGATAAATGCAAAGTAATGCACATTGCAAAAATGTAATCCCAACTATACAACTAAATTAGCTGTTACTACTCAAGAAAGAGATCTTGGAGTCATTGTCAATAGTTCTCTGAAAACATCCACCCAATGTGTAGAAGCAGTCCAAAAAGCTAACAGAATGACGGGCATCATTAAGAAAGGGATAGATAATAAGTCAGAAAATATAATATTGCCTCTGTATAAATCCATGGTATGCCCACATCTTGAATACTGCATGCAGATCATCCCATCTCAAAAAAGATACTCTGGAATTGCATAAGGTACAGAAAAGGGCAACAAAAATAATTAGGAATATAGAATAGCTGCCATATGAGGAGAGATTAATAAAACTGGGAATTTTCATCTTGGAAAATAAATGATTAAAGGGGGATATGATAGAGGTCTATAAAATCACGACTGGTGTGGAGAAAGTAAATAAGGAAGTGTTATTTACTCCTTCTCATAAGAGAAGAACTAGGGATCACCTAATGAAATTAATAGGCAGCAGGTTTAAAACAAACAAAAGGAAGTATTTCTTCACACAATGCAGTCTATGGAACTCTTTGCCAGAGGATGTTGTGAAGGCCAAGACTACAACAGGGTTCAAAAAAGAACTAAAGTTCATGGAGAATAGGTCCATCAGTGGTTATTAGCCAGGATGGACAGGGATGGTATCGCTAGCTTCTGTTTGACAGAAGCTGGGAATGGGCGACAAGGGATAGATCACCTGTTTTGTTCATTCCCTCTGAAGCACCTGGCATTGGCCACTGTCGGAATACAGGATACTGGGCTAGATGGACCTTTAGTCTGACCCGGTATGGCCGTTCTTATGTTTTTATGGAGCAATGATGCACAGAATTAAAGAACTAAGAACAAAAAATAGTTACGCATCAGTAACTGTACAGCTTCTGTGCAGTGATTGCCTGGGACAATTTCCTTCAGGATAATAAATAATAAAGTTCTTTGTCTCCTTTTCCATAGTCGTCATCCAACTCACTCCCCATTGTTTTCACTATGAATAACGTTACTGGCATGACCAGGTGTTGCTCAAGTTAATACATCTATCATTAGATTAATTTTAGCCCTGTTCTCAACCTAACCATGTACAAATTATTTGCATCTCCAAAGAAAAATACAAAACATTGGTTTATCCTTAAAATGTTGCTTGAATACCCTGTAAGTTGACAGTACTGTACTTTTACAGGTCCGTGTATATAAATTGCATAAAAATATCTGCATTACTGTGCATATGTGAGAACAAATCCTTGCAAGAGACTCAAAGAACATTTTCATTCTCTGTCCATACACGTAATAAGTGATTTGTTTTGGCTTATAAATAAGGCTGCGAGTCTGTCACGGAGGTCACGGAAATCACGGATTCCATGACCTTCCGGGGCTTCTGCAGCAGCCGGTTTTGCTGGCTAGGGGGCCACCTGAGCAGCTGGGGCAGCCCGGGGCCAGCCGCACTGGCTGCTGCTGGGACAGTCTCAGGCCACCGTGCCTCCCTCCCCCAGCAGCAGGAGGAGTTTGGATGTGGAAGGGAACTCAGGGCTGGGGCAGGGGGTTGGGGCACAGATTTAGTCAGGGGGTATATAGGACAAGTCATGGGCTGTGAATTTTTGTTTACTGCCCATGACCTATCCATTACCTTTACTAAAAACACCCATGACTAAAACATAGCCTTACTTATAACCAGTCTCATTAGGTGTTCTGTGTGTTGTGGTGAAATAAAGGTTGTCCAAAATATCAGCATTGACCCTTAGGAGAGTGTTCTCTTTACAGAGTATTTAAGTATCTGATTAGTCTCATTGGAGTTAATTGGACTACTTGCATTGCTTAAAGTTAAGCACATGCTGAATCAGGGCCTTAATGAGCAAGTGGCTTTTCCAGTCTCCTTCCCACCTTCAAATACATTTAGCATAGCCTAAACAGGCTCAGGACTTGTCCCCATTCTGGAATTTTGCTTTATTGACAAAGTTGTTTCCACTCACTTGCAGTCCAACTTTTCTTGCTAAGCTTTTTTCATCCCAGTTCCACCTTGAGCATTCTCACTTCCTTGGTATCTCTGGTGGCGCTAATAAGTACTTGCAATAGTGAGTCAGCTGATCAACACCTGCCAAACAGTTCCCAGCCTCAGCATCTCCCATCAGAATCAACATCTGCTAACAGGTTGTTTCACAGGAAAATACTGGCAGCATATTACACTCTTAGATATAAGCCATAATTTTCCAACTTAGGTGCCTAAAGTTAGGTGCCTAAAATTAGACACCTAAATCCATATTTAAGCACCTAAATAAAAGTGGTCTAATTTTTCAGAGGTGCTAAGTGCCCTTCAGCTCCCAGTGTCTTCACTGGAAGTGTCTGGTGCTTAGCCCCTCTGAAAGGCAGGCCATTTCTGTTTAGTGATGGGATTTTCAAATATGCTTCAGTGACTTAGCAGCACAAGTCTCAGCACAGGCCTATTGACTTAGGGCTGGGCTTCACTACGGGGAGATGGACGCTGCTGCAATCAGGGCCGGCTCCAGGCACCAGCAAAACAAGCTGGTGCCTGGGGCGGCACATTTCTAGGGGCGGCATTCTGGCACCGGCCATGCCGCCCCTAGAAATGTGCCCCAGCCGGCCGCTTGCCCCAGCTCACCTCCGCTCTGCACCGGCGCAGCCGCCGCCGGCTTCTCCCCGAGCGGCGGCATGCGAAACAGTTGTTTCACGCGCCGCTTCTCCCCCTCCTTCCCAGGCTTAAGACCCTGGGAGGGAGGGGGAGAAGAGAACTCGAGCGGCCGCGGCGCGTCTCCCTCTCCCTCCCAGGCATGCTCCGGCTGGGGAGAGCAGGGCAGCCGGAATGCCGAGCTCACTCCCCGCCGGCCGGGGAGAGCGGGGGCTGTGGGCATGCCGCGCTTGCTCCCCGCCAGCTGGGGAGGGCGGGGCCGCGGGCATGCCCCGCTCGCTCCCCGCCGGCGCTCCGGCCGGGGAGAGCAGGGCAGCCAGCATGCCGTGCTTGCTCCCCACCGGCCGGGGAGAGTGGGGGCCGTGGGCATGTCGTGCTCGCTCCCCGGCCAGCGGGGAGCAAGCGCGGCATGCTTGCAGCCCCCACTCTCCGTGGCCGGCGGGGAGCGAGTGTGGCATGCTCGCGGCCCCCACTCTCCGTGGCCGGCGGGGAGCGAGTGTGGCATGCTCGCGGCCCCCACTCTCCGTGGCCGGCGGGGAGCGAGTGTGGCATGCTCGCGGCCCCCACTCTCCCCGGCCGGCGGGGAGCGAGTGTGGCATGCTCGCGGCCCCCACTCTCCGCGGCCGGCGGGGAGCGAGTGCGGCATGCTCGCGGCCCCCACTCTCCGCGGCCGGCGTTGAACTTTTTTTCGGCGGGCGTTGGAGTTTTTTTTTGTTTGTGGGGGCGGCGTTTAGGTTTTTGGGGGTTTTTTTGCTTGGGGCGGCAAAAATGTTAGAGCCGCCCCTGCTGCAATTGATGCAGCGGGGGTCGATTTAGCAGGTCTAGTGAAGACCCACTAAATCGATGGCAGAGCACTCTGCAGTCGACCCCAGTACTCCACTTCCCTGAGACGAGTAAGGGAAGTTGACCGGAGAGTGTCTCCTGTAGACGCAGTGCGGTGAAGACACTGGGTAAGTCGACCTAAGCTATGTCGACTCCAGCTATGTTATATGTTACATGGACTCTGGCCACTGGGCCACACTGCCCTGAACCTCAGGGTGAGTTATATGGACTCTGGCCGCTAGGCCACACTGCCCTGATCTGCGGGGCGAGTTGTATGGACTCTGGCCACTGGGCCACGCTGCCCTGATCCTCGGGGCGAGTTGTGTGGACTCTGGCCGTTGGGCCACGCGGCCCTGATACACGGGGCAAGTTGCATGGACTTTGGCCATTAGGCCACAACAGGACGCCCTTAAAGGAATGGGCGCGGGGACTTAAGAGTGGCGAGGCCCCGACACCTCAGCCACCCCTGCCACAAAGGGGCGCTGCGGTGCCAGACCCGTCACAATCCTAAATCCCTATTTATCCATCTAAAAAGAAAAGTGGTTTGAGGAACTGAGCAACCCCCGCTCATATTGAAGTTAATGAGAGCAACATAGAATCATAGAATCTCAGGGTTGGAAGGGACCTCAGGAGGTCATCTAGTCCAACCCCCTGCTCAAAGCAGGACCAACTCCAACTAAATCATCCCAGCCAGGGCTTTGTCAAGCCTGACCTTAAAAACCTCTAAGGAAGGAGATTCCACCACCTCCCTAGGTAACCCATTCCAGTGCTTCACCACCCTACTAGTGAAAAGGTTTTTCCTAATATCCAACCTAAACCTCCCCCTCTGCAACTTGAGACCATTACTCCTTGTTCTGTCATCTTCTACCACTGAGAACAGTCTAGATCCATCCTCTTTGGAACCCCCTTTCAGGTAGTTGAAAGCAGCTATCAAATCCCCCCCCTCATTCTTCTCTTATACAGCCCAAAATGCCGTTCGCCTTCTTGGCAACAAGGGCACACTGTTGACTCATATTCAGCTTTTCGTCCACTGTAACCCCTAGGTCCTTTTCTGCAGAACTGCTGCCCAGCCATTCGGTCCCTAGTCTGTAGCAGTGCATGGGATTCTTCCATCTATCTAACTATGGATTCAGAAGGCTAAATGTATGCAACCAATTTGGAGAATTTTAGCTGTAGAGTAATATTAATTATTGCATCTATAGTATACTTTGAAATGATCTTCTGAAGACCAATATATTTTCATTAGTGATTGACACTGACAGTAAATTTGTTTTTTATTTTTCTGTTTCCATAAACCTGCTTGTACAGGTAATTTTCTTTGGAACTCGACACAATATGCTTTTTTAACTTTACATTTCTGTTTGACAAGTTAAGTCTCTTGATTTGCTAGATATTTTTCCTTGTAATAAAAGTGATAATTTGTTTATCTGACATAATCCGGATATTCTGGTTTATTTCATAGTTGGGTTTATGGCATGTTTGTTTAAGGCAGCAAAGCTTGATTATGTACAGTTCCTGGCTGTGTTGGTGCTAGTAATGGAAGCTGCGAGCATTCAAAAATTTAAAATTAATAACTACATTCATGTTGTCTGTCAAATCATGTTTCTTTCCAAGACTTTTAGTTTAACCAGGTAGCATTAAATACTGTATACATATTGTTCTGGTTTAAAATCGAGCTGTACTTCACTTTCCCAATTTTCCACAGAAAATCGGAGAAGATAGATCAAAGTTTGTAATTTTGTACTTTCTGAAGGCACACTGGAGCCCTAGAGTTGGTCACAGACTTTCCATTATATATGTACTTTCATTATTAAGATTAGTATTTATAGTAAAACTAGTACAACTTTCAGTTGTGGTGGATCTCTCAGAACTTGAATTATAGTTTCAAGATCTTTGGATTTGCTGTAAAACTTGCTATTACTAATTGGAACAGTGCTACAGTATATGAAGTAGGACATACTAGATTTAATCTCTTAGGCCATGATTCTGCAAAGACTTGTGCAGTTGCTGAACTTTAAGTACATGAGTAGTCTCAGTGAATTTTATGGGGCTTCTGATGTGTTTTAAGTCCAAGATAAGCCTGTCTTTGCAGGACCAGGGCATAAGTTAATAAATGAAAATAAACTTTATTATCAAAGAGTATGTCTGTTAGGAACTATTCTTCCTTTTCACTAAGGTTGTTTCTTATCACCTTTTTTCTAGGTGTTTACCTCCCATGGACCCACTGTGATCATGCCTACCTGGTTCTGCTCCCGAGAATGGTTTTGTCACGTGGGCAAATTTGATGAGGGTGGGAAGGTAAGTGCTACTGATAGAAACAAAATTGATACTCCATTCTTGATTCCATTTTGTTAAGAAGTGTTAGTTAGCAGGAAAGTTGGTAGTGTTACGCTCTCAAGTGGTCTTTTCCTATTGCTATCAAATGGGCCACAGTGAAAAGTGTTTACAATTAGAATGCTAGTTCATGTGTGGATAACTAAACTCAAATACTATAGGGGATAAAACTGAAGAAAAGCATTTCCTCTTCTGGCTTGCAAATTTCAGAAAAGACTTCAGCTCATCAACAAACACTCCTCCAGCTTTTTGGTATGTTTCTAGAGTTAAGGCTTTGGTGCACAGCGCTGAAGCAACATTGGTTACATCTAGGCAGCAGCTGAGGGGTTTGATTCCCAGATCGGATAGATATACATGCACTAACTGTACTCGAAGTAGGGCCTAAAAATAGCAGTGTGGCCACAGTGGCACAGAGAGCAGCTCAGGCTAGCCACCTGAGTATAATCCTGCCCAACCTCCTTGGTACAGCTTGGGCAGTTAACCTCAGCTACTGCCTGTGCCACTGCGAACACACTGCTATTTTTAGGTATTAGCTCAAACAGAGCTTGCAATGTACGTATAACGGAGCTGGGAGTCACACCTCCGAGCTGCTGTGTAGACATATCCTGTGTGATGGAAGGACATTCTGGTCATTAACAAGCACACTTATATTCCACTTTGTTTCTGAATTCTTCAGTCTAATACTGCCAGACATAGCATTGCAGTACTGCTGAAGGTAATTCCTACTCTAATTTATGCACTACTTATTACAATACTAGATTATCATTGCTGTTATGAGATTTACAGTACCACCTACTGATTCCAACTGACAGTGAGTGCCCGTTGTGCTAGACACTGTCAAAAATATATGGTGAAAGAGAATCGCTGTCGCAAAGAGTTTACAGTCCAAATAGAAAAGACTAAGAGGGGTAGGAGAGGAAACAAAGACAGAGCGGTGAAATGTTTTGCCTAAGGTCACACAGCAGGTCAGTGGCAGAGCTTGGAATAGGACCCAGGTCTCCTGAGTCAATCCAATGCCCTATCCAATAGACAGATCATACTGACTTTTCTCTGTCTCTTGCTTTACCCTGGGGTTGACTTTCCATTTTCTGAAGAATACCCATTTGACTTAAATCACCTCTTGAGCCTTGCCATGTAACCATGCTGGTTTGGTTTGGGTTTTTTGGCTTCCTACTTTTTAAATTTGATTTTACAGCATACACGCCTCCTGTGAGTAAAATGTGATCCACTTAATGGCCTCAATGCCATGTCTAAGGGGTTTTGGATTTATAATATAGGTCATGCACGTATAGCTCTAATAATTACCTGCCAATCAATAATAAAAAATCCTTAAATTTGGCCTCATTTCCCACCGTCTACTCCCTCCCCAAACACCTGGCAGGATTAGAGTAGCTTTGTTGGAGTGTCCAGGAGGTCAACAAATCCAGGCTCTGGCAGACACACGGGATTAAGTTCTGGAGGCCAGGGACCTTCAAAGAAAATGTCCTGTTAATAGCACCCCCATCTCTAAACCCAGGAGTCTCTCATTCAAATGTTTCCACTGCCCACAACTGCAGGATTGTGACAAGGGAGGAAAGCAGCAATTTCCCAAGTCATCTCATCTTTAACCATTGAGGTGGGATTTTCAGAAGTGCACAGTGTTGGCCTAGCTCTTCCCTTTGGAATAAATGGGAGATTTGCCATACACATCAATGAAAACAGTGTTATTGGTCAACATTGGGTTCTCTTTGTGTGTGTATATGCTGACTTGACTCATAATCTGACATGTTAATCACATCCCTCCACCTTCTTGAATTAGTATTAATTATGCAATCTACAGGTGTCATGTTGCTGCCACTAAACAGAGAAATAGATCAAGAAATCTCTAGATTCTAGTCTTTCCATTTGCAAAACTGTTTCCATACCAAAAAGCTGCATTTCTCACTTGGAATTAAATCTGAACACCTGTTCTTCATATGTCAAATGTTGGAGGGGTTGTGATTTGAAGAACTAAGTAAACAGAGCACATGGAATGATGGAACATAATTAAATGTTAACCAATGTGTAAATCCTTCTTATTGGTAAAATGTATATAATTGTCCCAATACTTCATGGGAGATTGAAAGCATTTGTTTACAAAGACTCCATTTTATTAACAAACTTCCTCTCCTTCAAGATGTTCATTCACTAGGAAGACCTATTTTCTCTGCATTAGCATTATTGCAATATCCAAACAGAATTATAAATGACTTCTTCTGAAATGGGGCCTGTCTACTTGTGATTAAAAATCTTGAATGTACATCAAAGGCCAGAATTACAAATATACTTTGTGCATTATCCAAGTACAATGATAAAAATCCTATTACACAATGTAAATAAGGAGAGCGGAATGGCTATCACTGTGATATGTATTTAATTATGTTTGTTCAGTTCCATTATATGTAAGTGAGGAGAATATTTAGTTATTTAATTATATGAGCCAGGATTGAAGTAGAAAAAGCAAGTTATCTGGTAAAGCTGAAGTGATCGCTACTAACTTTTATATAATTGCCTTGCAAGTATCTGATTTTAATATGTGTTCATGGTATGCTGAGTTATATGGAATACACTGAAATCTAGGCAAGAATGTATAGATTTTAATGACAACCACTTTATTTAGGATAGTGTCCTCTCTACAGAGGTAGGAGGACGGTGATATAACAAACGTATTTTTGAGGAACTGTATCAGAAAACTGAAGAGAGAATCTTCCTGGAGTGTAGAGAACTCTGTTATTGGAACAAGTGGCAAGACTTTATTTACTCTTTGTGAGCTTAGTATGTGAAAGTTTTCTCTTTGGGAAACTTGTGTGTGTGACGCCATCTAATTTATTTGATCAAGTGTGTGGCACTTTGCTTGTAAGTTTATTCCAACACATAGAAATGTTATTAAAAAGCCATCACTGGCCTCACATGTGTCACACAAAGAGAATGAAGGGTTCCAGCCTTATGTACAGTTTCATTGTATCATTAAATGACTGGTACATTTCAAAACTTGATTGCCCAGGAGAGTGGGGGAGTGATAACCTTGGGCAGGGACAGATATAGTGGAGGCTGGTGCTATGTGAATTGTCCACTATGTATCTTTATCAGAGCACCTCCACCTTTGGCCAACAACATCTTTTGCTGTTCTAGTTATGGGTCTGCACATAGCTCTGCCTAAACATATCCTCCCTCCTTCAGATGAAACATTTGACTACAGAACTTAGCCCTGTCTCTTGTGGACATCCAAGTAAGTTAAAGATCCCGTGGTGCTTTTGGAAAAGACAAATCTGCATCCTGGCCAACATTTTCTTAATTCTAATGTCTTGTGTGAATATTTGTAAGTGTGTAATGGCTACACAATTACTACACTAAGGCTACGTCTACACTACCCGCACGATTCGGCTGGTAGCTATCGATGTTCTGGGATCAATTTATCGCGTCTCGTCTAGATGCGATAAATCGATCCCAGAGCCGCTCCCCGTTGACACCGGAACTCCAGCTCCGCGAGCGGAGGAAGCGCTGTCGACGGGGGAGCCTGCCTGCTGCCGTGTAGACCGGGGTAAGTACTTTTAAAAATCGATTAAGGTATTCGACTTCAGCTACGTTATTCAAATGTTGGAGGGGTTGTGATTTGAAGAACTAAGTAAACAGAGCACATGGAATGATGGAACATAATTAAATGTTAACCAATGTGTAAATCCTTCTTACTGGTAAAATGTATATAATTGTCCCAATACTTCATTCACGTAGCTGAAGTTGCGTATCTTAGATCGATCCCCCCACCCCTTAGTGTAGACCAGCCCTAAGATACTCTGAGATACTGCTTGGTAAATACTTTTGAGATACTTAAAGCACATAAGACATAGGTAACACCAAAATCTTTTCTGGCCTGCCTAACCAGCAAACTCCTTTTCTTTCTTCAAACTTCTACTGAATAAAGGAGAATCAAAAATGGCAGTTTGCATAATTGTGCTTTTATATGGACAAACTTCACAATGAGATTAGAATGAGAAACCCCATAATCATTTTATCCCTGATTCCCAAGGCAGATCAGTGTAAAATATTTTCTGCTCTAAAGGCATCTGATGAATTGGGTTTTAGCCCATGAAAGCTTATGCCCAAATAAATGTGTTAGTCTCTAAGGTGCCACAAGGACTCCTCGTTGTTTTTTCTAAATTCTCTGTCTATCTTGCCCCCCTAACCCCACCCCCAACCTTAACATTCCTTTTTAAGTGTATCCAGACTAGAATTTTACGTAAGTCTTGCCACCTTTTAAAACTTATCTAAAAGTGCAAACAAAGGGAAATTATTTTTAATGAGCCCCAGGTGTAATTATGTAGTGTGAGCAGCTAGCATTTTTGAATACAAACTGCAGTTCAGAATGCAGTGGCTAGCTCTCAGCTCTGATCTGTTCCTGTGATAAAGGGTCATGGAAAGGAGGAACTGAGGGGGGTTTGAAATACATTTTGGTGCACAGGAGAATGCAGTGAATACTCCAAATGTCTAAAGGAGCTTTATAGCCTTTGAGGGGCTCGCTAGTACCTTTCTCCATTTCTTTGGGCCAGAAGAAAGCTGTCAGAATTCCCTCAAGAAACCAAGCATTTATAATAAGCCCTGGAAGCTGAAAGGTTAAGGAGAAATTTGTGGGGTTTTGGAACATGAATTAGAATATTGTCAGGCTGTCAAATGACCTGTCAAGGTGCTCAGGGGAAAAATGAGGACAAAACACAGGCTCTGATATTCTTGGCATGGTACAGTTAAAGCTGAACAGAGATCAGTATTTGAGTAGTATCCAGGAAGAAAAGAAAGTGCTGGAGCCAATGATAAATTATACTTACATAGTATTTGAAAACCCACCTCCTCCCCCCACTTCTAAAGACATTTCTTGCTAGTGTATTATTAAGCGCCCTTTAGAATTCACCCCGCCCTGACCCTTTGGCTTTCACCTTTTCCTTGTTTAATTTAATTGCTCTTTGCCAGTAGAGCAGAAACATTTCTCTTTTAGAAGAATGAAAATGTGCAGACACTCTAGTAACCCTTTAACTTTATTTCGCAAACACTGAAGCAAATATAACATTGTCACAGATTTCCTGTTTTTTAATCAGGGCAAAATGATGTAAAGGCCTTATCAGGGTATGAGCAAAGGGACAGAGTCACAGATCTAAAGAAAGATTAAGAGACTTAAGAGTGTTTTGGATAGTTCTGAAGAGAAGCCAATTCAAATATTACTCCGTGCAGTAATTTAATGGGATGGCTTCTAATGGGTCCTCCAGCCTATTTCTGGTGACTGTCCTAATGGAAGTCAAACTAATGGTGATGAAAGAACAGTTTCATGAAGTAAAATTAACAAGATTTCCCTAAGACAGAAAAATTTAATGTAAAATTTGCAAAGATAGAGTACCAAGCCTGTAAGATCCTAGAGATTTCAGATTATGTTTTGTCAGTCAGTGCTCAGCAGTGAGAAAAAATTTCCGTGCACACCCACAAATCTAGCTTGCTTGAAACATCTAAAGTTATGTCTACACTGCAAAGTTAAGATGTGATTGCAGCATGGGTAGGCATACCTATGTTAGCTTTAGTGCAGACATGGTGGCACGGGCTTCAGTACAGGCTAGCAACCAGACTGGTGTAGCCCATACTGAAGCCCATGATACTACATCTACAATGCTATTGTGTCTGTTATGTTACCTGTGCTAGCTAGATTAAAGCTAACATGGATCTGCCTACCCATGTTATAATCACACCTTTGTTTTGCAGTGTAGACATACCATAAGAAGCTACAGCCTGGCCTGCAAGATGGAATTATCCCAGATGGCATAGAATAACAGATGGCAGTCTGCCACAGTGCATGTGGTGCCAGCTGCTAGGCTCACCAGACATACTGTGGTATGCAGTGTAGCTGTAGATCCATGGTTAGCTACAAATGGGCCATAATTCCAAAGATTCTAAAGCCAGAAAGGATCCGTGTGATTATCTAGACTGACCTGCTGTATACCCCAGATCATAGACTGTCACCGTATTTAGTGGTTGAGCTAGATCTTATATTTTAGAAAGACAGGCAATCTTGATTTGAAGACTTCAAGTGATGGTGAATCCATCACATCCTTTTTGGTAAATTGTTCCAATTGTTAATTACCCTAACAGTTACATTTAGGCAAGGTGCAATTTTTTATCTAGCTTCAACTTCCAGCCATTGGATAGCGGTCCACAAGCACATGTGCTCTCATCAGCAGTAAACTCTAGAGCAGTGGTTATCATCCAGGGGTACGCATACTCCTGGGATTACGCAGAGGTCTTCCAGGGGGTACAGCAACTCATCTAGATATTTGCATAGTTTTACAACAGGCAACATAAAAAGCACTAGCAAAGTCAGTACAAACTAAAATTTCATACAGACAACTTGTTTATACTGCTCTATATACTATACACTGCAATGTAAGTACAATATTTATATTCCAATTGATTTACTTTATAATTATATGGTAAAATGAGAAAATAATAATAGTGTGCTGTGATACTTCTGTATTTTTATGTCTGATTTTGTAAGCAAGTAGTTTTTAAGTGAGGTGTAACTTGAGGGTACATAAGACAAATCAGACTCCTGACAGAGGTACAGTAATCTGGAAAGGTTGAGAGCCACTGCTTTAGAAGGCAGCAGTTTTAGCAAGCATGTTCCTGTTGCTGAGATGAGCCGTAAAAAGACCCCTTCAGTACAGTGTGTTGTCCTGAAGTGAGAGAACTTTCTTTGAGACAAGATGTCTCTTGTGCCAGATGTATATCAAGCAACATGCTGCTAACACCACAGCACATGCTGCTGCTGTAAGTTTAAAATTTAGCTCAGAACCTTCTATGAGATACTGTTGGGTCTTTCTAGGAATAAATATTTTGACCAAAAAGAATTTGGAAGTTCATTCTATAACTATTTTGTACTATATTATTTCCATTTAATCACTTGAACGGCTTTTAGTGCAACTCCAATGTAATACTATTGCGGTGTTTTGGGGTTGTTGTTTTTAAATGCATGGCCTACGGTACAAAGTATGGAATGAACAGGCTTTAAAACTTTGGCAGCAGAATCCTGCTAAAATACTTCATTAATCAGGTAAGTATGGAGACAAAAGTTATTTCCTCTTCCACTCACTCTTTCTCTCAGCACTTTGAGATTCCTCTGAGGACTGAGATAAATTTGATTCCCTCTGGTTCCACCCTTTTCCATCATACTCTTATCGGTAAGAAAAAAGTGTTCCCAATTACAGCCAGATTTCTCTTGAGAGTTCTGATCAAGAGACTTGGCTAGCTCTCCTCCCCCACAATTCAGATTTTCCTAATATATTAATAGAGTAGTTGCAATGGTAGATTTGCCTTTCCGGTCCTGTTTCTTTAAACAAGGCATGTAAAACCTAATTATAAAATCTATAGGGCTGGATTCCCCAGGTTCGCCAGCTGGATATTCCTCAATATAGGGCAAATTTCCATCGGCACAAGGCTAACAGACGCAGCTCAACTGCCTCCCACACCAACTTTCCCACCACCACCTCCTACACTGGAACTGTACTGCTAGGTGTAAAGAGAAAAGGAAGAGGACATAGTCAGAGGAAGCAGGGGGATATGTCAAAGTTATGGAGGGGTGTGGATACATCAGGGAAGGAGGGAGCGTGTGGGCCTGATTCTCAGATGGCAGAAGATCTTCCACCAGCACCTTAACTTAAAGCAGCCTTCTTGCCAGCTTTAGCTTATACTGGAGCCAAGCAGCTAAGAATTAGGGAGTAATTGTCAGTAGCACCCCTTCCTGCCGTTCACTATACCTATGTTTAGCTCAGGAGCAATGGAGAAGTGATCCCATAATGCAAGATGGGTAGTTCTCTTAAAAGCATTTAGGAGAGCGTCAGACCTATACTCAGTATTACCCTCTACTTTTTGTCACATTTGCTGTCAGATAAAGGGAATACTTAATACTGTGGTAATGCAAGCTTCTTTTTAATGGCAAGCATCATCATTCTTAGGGACAGGTCTCAATTTTTATTTCTCCATTTTATAAAAATGGAAAAGCAGAAAATGTGAGGTGTGGTTGAGATTTTCAAAGCCAACTAGGAAATTTAGCTACATAACATCCATTAATTTTAACGGGAGTTGTGTGGCTAACTCCCCTAGTTGACTTTGAAAATATTAACCAGTGTATGTGTGATGTGCCTATGGTACATATGTAGAGATATGTGATAAATTATAGCATTAAGTGGTTTATTGCCTTCTTCATGCAACTTTGTCTGCCTCACCTGCCCTACACCCACTGATCCATCTTCCACAGTAGAGCCTGGAACACCTCAAGCATCTGAACGCCAACCGTTTTAAACAAAAACAGCCTGCCAGAAAAATAATCCCTTCTGCTCCCCTTCAAATAAATAGCTTATCCCCCAAAGTATATTGCTCAGTGGTGTGAGGTGTTCCATCCTGAACCATTGGTATGTCTTGTGACATAGGTCTAGGAAAAGGTACTTTATATGTGAAAAATTAGGCCCCAGGTATCTCAAGTTGAGCATCTGGAAATTGGGACTTTCAAAATTGGTTGATACTATTGAAAATATTATTCTTATTCTTTCTCTGCCTCAGTTCCCCATCTGTAAAATGTGGATATGAATACCTCTCACAGGTGTTGGGTAAAGATAAATTCATTAATGTTTCTGAGACACTTGAGATACCAGTGTGATGAATGCCATAGAGAAACCTCTGAAGAAATAAAAATATTATTTATTCAGTTCAGGTTTAAGATGGTCTGCATTATGGCAATACATTTACCTACTTTTGGATTTCATGTACTGTCTGAAGCCTCAGCTGCTGGCCATTGTCAGAGATAGGACACTGGACTTAGATGGACCATGGGGTCTGATTCAGTCTGGCAGTTCCTATGTTCTAGTAACTTAACAGATAGGGTCTTACAGCAAATTATGAGAATAATAAGAAATATTGAACAGATGCCTCATTTAATGAGTCTGAGGTCTTTTGAGAACAAACTCTCTTGTGATTATGTAAGTAAAGATTGTATCATAATGGGTACACATAGAGGCAGAATTAAAGTTTCTACTCTAATTTTGACATTACCTAATTTTTGAGAGACTCACTTTGCAACCTTAATGTTTTTTTAGTGTAGTTTTGGTTTTGTATGGAATAATAGTAAATTTGGATAATCTGTTTTGAGCAACTGCACAGAAAAACAAACGAACATTCAGTACAGTAACTGCTATTCAGATAGGCTATAGGTACCATGAGTTCTGCAGCCAAAATTCTGTTGTTTTTTTTTTTGTTTAGGTTTATTTTGAGTAGTTAAAATTCTGCAAGAGTCTAGATTGTTATCTATAGAGGGTTTATTTTCTATTTGGAAAATTGCCCCCCAAATGCTCTTCCTGCGGTTAAATACCAGGATAGAGGTAAAGTGGGTGAGGTAATATCTTTTACTAGCCCAACTTCTGTTGGTGAAAGAGACAAGCTTTCGAGCTGTGCAAAGCTCTTCTTCAGGAAGGAGGTAAACCACCCTTTCAAAAGAGATGTGAGATGCTGCTAAGTCGTCTTTGCTACATGATTCTGTCACTTGGAAACCCCTTTTGAACTAGTTGGCTTATTTAATACATGGAAAAAGTGTTTTTATTTTGTCTTTTGTGTAATTAAAAAAAATACACTGAAGACCTTTTATAAAGCATGTGAAGTTTCCTTGCTTATGATCCATTATGAGTGAAATTTGTGAAGCTCGCTATTGAAACGAAAATCCTAGGATAATACATTATATCTGTCTTAGCCAGGGCCCTCCAGTTGCTGTTTCTGAGGCAAATTAGAGAATTCTGCACTAGTTTTTTATAGAATTTATGGCTTTTCTATAGTGATCTGGAGTCTTGAGCAATTTTTGAAAAAAATGCAGTGATCATTTTGAGTAGCAGTAGTAGAATTATAACAAAACAAAACCCTAGTAGAAGTAGAAAGGTCCATAGTGTGTGTAAGTCCAGGTGGAATGTTAGTAGTAACAAACTATTCTAGAGAGCATCTGGAGTTATTTTTTGCTTATTTTCTGTGTTGCTGTTACATATTTCACTGACTTGTGACACTGTGCTATTCAGCTGTCTTTGTGGAGCGTGAAAATTATTTTCAGGGTACATTTTAGCTGCATTACTGTATATCTTGTTATTCTGTACTTGTATCTCGAGCCATCAGTTTTCAAAAAGCATTTAAAAATATCCCTAGAGTGGTTGCAGATTCTTCTACTTTGAAAGATGGTACCGGTGTGAGATGGATTTCTGGTGATTAAAAAGGGAAATACAGCTGGAACTGATATCTCAAAATGGAAGAAACTGCTGTAGTGCAAGCACCATGTGTATCCCAGAGCCCTAAGTAGTCCTATCCTTGCAGGACCCATGGCATAGTCAACCTCTTTCCATCCCTTGTAAAATGTATGCATTTCCTTTGGCAGTGCTGCTCCTTCGTTAGCGGAGAGGTCACTGCTGAGCAATGCAAAGCATCTGCTCATCCCTGGGAACTGGGCATATTGCTCTGAAATACCCTTTTCAGCAGAAGAAATAGAAAATCGGGTCCAAGAATCAAATCCTAGTTTTAGAGGGATCATTTTATTTTGATAACTGGTTTTGATCAGTTTATGCTGAAATATGTTGCTAAATGTTTCAGCCATAGCAGTTTTAAGCATGAAAATGAGACTCCACATGAAAATAATTTACCAATACTTGTAAGTGGTGTAATGATATTTCCAAACCAGAATTTGACAAGTGCAGTCGACTGACATTTAATAAAACCATGCACTCAGCCTGACTCAACTTAGTGTGTGATTTGGGGAACAAAGAATTTCAGTCTAAATGGTATTTTATTTTCTTTCTGATGGGAACAGCTGCTTTCTCTTCCTGCACCCTCACCCAGATTCCTTTAGTGACCTCTGAAGCATTAGATATCCATGTAAATTGCAAACTGCACAAAGCTCTGTGAAAGCTTGCTCCGGCATCTGAGCACTAGGATGAGAAAACCGGGCAAGTGTCTCATAATATAAACATACCAATTAGAGATGGGCCATTGTCACCCAGCAATTGGATTTGAATCCACACTTCCCCAGAGTTTGGGAGTGGGATCAGATTCAGTGTTCCAGCTCAGCCAATTATAGCGAGAGACCCAAATTGCAAAATTTAGAGCTAGTTCTAGTTCTGAGCTCTCCCAGAAAGCAGAGGGGGTTGCACTGGGTGTTCTGGAGTCATCCTTTAGTGTACTAAACTGTTCCTGCATGGCTGCTTAGTCCAGGACAGTTTTTACATATACTCTAAATGTGGTGGCATTAACAACACATTAAACTGTGTTAGTCACTTTGGGAGCTAGAATGCTTCTACCGCAGTAAGCTGTTCCACCCAGGGCTGAGGACTACAGAGTGAGTCTGTGTCCAGCAGCCTCCACCAGGAACCCCTTTTTTACTCATTGCAACCAAATTTGTCTTTTCTCTGCTACAACAGACACTACAGTTCCATCTCTAATCATAACTTTACTCCTATCTTCCCCACATACTACCAATAATGTGAACTTGAGTGAGCGGCAGGGTCCAAGGTTGTAGAAATTATTTATTTTAATTGTATTTTCTTAATGCTGTGAGAAGCACACAAGCTATGTCAATAGCCACAATATTTTAATTAGTTAGTGTATTTATTATTTTTTCTGTAGAAATAAAATACCTGCAATAAATACATAAGCTTTAGGCTGTTTCTGCCTTCCTGATGTCCTGAGATAGTTAATGTAAATTTTTCTCTTTCTCTTCTTTGTGTTTGTCTTTGTTATATTGCCTCTTCAGCTTTTACTAGGTGCCACACTCAAATACTGAATGAATACTCCTTGTATTGTATGTTTATTTGCATGGTAGTTACATGATCTCTCAGAAACGATTAGTGGGAGGAGAGAAAAACAGTGTTTCAAAATGTGTGTGACAATTATACATTTTAAACCATGTTTTACTTCAATTTTTTCAAATGGTTGCACCATTGCTAAGTACAAACACATATTCTTCTTCCCATCCTTTATCATGACATATAGAATAGGGCCATGCTTTTCAAGGTGGTTTTATAATCTGAGGTATGGCTGACGTGTAATAGAGTACCACTGGCCATATCACTGCCCCTTTTACACTTTGTCTAAGGCATGAACTTTTTTTTTTTTTTTAAGTCTGATGCAAGGTTGTCTCATTGGTCGTGTTTGAGGTCCTAATTCAATCACTGGATACAAAGCAGGTTAGAAATATTGTAGCTATTCATAAGTAAAGCAAAGTTTTTGTCTCGGACATTTTTAGTAAAACTCATGGACAGGTCATGGGCAATAAACAAAAATTCACGGCAGCCCATGGCCTGTCCCTGACTTTCTCTAAAAATATCCCTGACAAAATGGGGAGTTGGGTTCAGCACCCACTGCTGCTGGGTCTCCTGGGTCCCCCACCGCTGCGGTCAGTGGGAGCTCCGGGGTCCCCCACCATTGTGGGGAGTGGAAGCTGCGGGATCATCCTGCCTGCAGGGCTGGGTTGCTGCAGAGTACCCTCGCCCCCAGGGCGGCTGGGCACTCATGGGAGTCCCCTGCCAGCCACCTTGGCTGGGAGCTGCAGGATCCCCAAGCTGCCTGCCATGGCTGGGCAGCTGCGTGGGGAGTCCCCCCACCGCCTGCTGCAGGGAATCCCTGTCATCCTCAGCTGGACAGCTGTGGGGTGCCCCCACCAGTGCGGGGGCTGGGAGCTCCAGCCCGTGGGCAGAAAATGTCATGGAGGTCAATGGAAGTCACAGATTCCATTACTTCCGTGACCTCCATGACATAATCATAGCCTTATTCATAAGATTTCTAAAACTTCTTAGACGGTGTTGGTTCAGGAGTTCTGGGAGAACAATTTTTCTTGCATTGCCTCAGCACTGCTGCTTCCAGTCCTAGTCAGAAACAGAGACCAGTTCATGAAAATTAAAAGGAAAGAAAACAACACTGAATTTTCGCAAACCTTAAATCAGTCTAAGGGTTGAGTAAAGGTTTGGCTCTCATTTTATTGGACCTGGTTAACCTGTCCCTAGTGGGGACCAGTATGAAAGTTTGAATGGCAGCCAACAAAAGAACTATAACTCTGTAAATAACACTATTGTAAAGCCACAGATTCCATTAAATAAGTTATTTGGTTACTTAACGTTTTAGGTTTCATAAACTTTTAAGCAGTTAGGTTTGCCTCTTTTGGGGTTATCATTCATAAAGCTTTTCAAGTCTGGTCAAAATTAAAAGACCTTTCTTTTGCCATTCTTGTCCCCATGGTCAACATTGGCTCACAGTGCTTCAGTTTCAAGCAGTGTTGACTGGTTTTCAACTAGCATTATCTTATATTTGGGTAAATTTCTTTAAAGACGCATTAGACAACTTTTGGGTCTAAACAGAAAGATATTCAGGAGACAAATTTTAAAACTATTTATTTGGCAAAATAATTAAATATGCACTCTGTCACTTGTAATATTTTAATGAGGAATGCCAGTGGCTTTTATATTGAATGAGCTGTCTCTCTACAGGGTATTCCAGAAGACTTGCTGTTCTTTTATGAACATATCCGAAAGGGTGGTGGAGTCTTTCGAGTTGACCAGTGTCTCCTCCAGTATCGCTACCATCCACAGGCAGCAACTCATTCTGTTCTAGAGTAAGTTGTATTTTTGTAATAGATAAAACTTGCTTGTTTCTTGGGTTGTTGGCAGTGGAAGTGAAGTGGTTAATCACTTTCCCAAGTGTAGATGATCAAGACACCTGTGCTTTTTAGCACTTTATAAAGGGACTTAGTGACAGGATAATTAGCTATAACTGTGCCTCAATGTTGCAATAATATGGAGAGTATAATGTAGTATACGGGTAATGGCATCTCTAACAGTGGAGGACTGCATGCCTTTTCTTTTGTCACTATAATCCCAGTTTGAGAGAAGTAGTGGGATCTTGGTGTTCAAACTCTTAGGACTTCTTGGGTTCTAATGCTGTCACTCATTCACTGCGTAACTTTGGCCAAGTCATTTAATCGCTCAGTGCCTCAGTTTACCAATTTGTAAAAGGGGGACAATTACACCTAACCATACGAAATTATACTTAATTACTTAATCATTGTAACATGTTTTTGAGATCCTCTAACAAAAGGTGCTCTGTAGTTGCAAGGTAGTATTTGGCTTTTATGACTAATCTTTAATTTGCTTCGGATAAAAAGTTGGTACATGAGTCCTGAAATAGGAAACGAATAAGAAGTAATTGAAATTTTAATTTAAAAAAGAACTACCATACTTAGTAATGAATCTTGTCACATGTTAACAAAAAAGATGATTTAAAAACGTAAAAAATTGAGCTGGCAGTGAACTTCTCATCTGATAATTTCATTGTTACTCGTCTATTTTCTTTCCCTCCCTCAAACAACTTAAAAAAAACTGATTCCGTTTCTGAAGTTTGAAAAACACATGATGATGCAGAGTAATTATTTCAAGACATTTCTCATCAGTCACTGCATTTAGAGTGCTATTGTACCCTGAAGATAAATTCTGTAAAATGCTGTTGGTGATTCCCTATATCATCTTACCCATCAAAAGATGATATTCGTAATTGGCAGTCATGTAAGCTCAGACTGGGATCTGAGAAGCAAGCTGGGCTGTTTCTTTCTTGTACATCATGATTAGTAATAATCCATACCTACTAATAAAGCCAAGTTATTTCTTCAGAGAGACCTGTTCCTTCATTGCAGTTGCAGCAGTACACTAAATCATTTTGTTGTAGATGCATGAAATAGAATAGGATTTTCACTCACTTGGGCTATGTCTATACTGGAAAAAAAGGTATGTTCCTAACTTGGGTTAGCTAACCCACCTTAGCAAACTTGGGTTAAAATAGGAGCGAAGACATAGCAATTCAGCTTTTAACTAGGGTTAGCATCTTGAATTCAGCCCCAGGCTTTCCTTTAAGCTTTAACTCAAGCTACTAACCCAGGGATCGGCAGCCTTTGGCACGTGGCCCACCAGGGTAAGCTCCCTGGTGGGCCGGGCCAGTTTGTTTTCCTGCCACGTCCGCAGGTTTGGCCAATCACAGCTCCCAGTGGCCGTGGTTCGTCGCTCCAGGCCAATGGGGGCTTACCCTGGCGGGCCATGTACCAAAGGTTGCCGATCCCTGTACTAACCAAAGTTAAAAGCTGAGTTTCATGTCTTCACTATGATTTTAACCTGAATTAGCTAATGCAGGTAGCTAACCCAAGGGTGTTTTGTTTCTTTGTTTGTGGCAGTCTAAACACCCTCAGTCTTAGCTGTATGGGCTCTCCAGGGTTAATTAGTAAAACTAAAAACCTGGTTTTGTCTCCATACATTGGTTAGTTCTTAAAGAGTTGCTGATGGTAAGTTGTAGGGTGCAACTATGTGCTATTTTTTAAATATAGATAATAAACTCTGAAGCATTTGTCTAAATCAGATAGAAAAAAATGTTAATTTTGCAAATAAATATAAGGTGAATGACTTCCATTTTACTGTTATTTAAATATAAGGGCTGTTCTTTCTGTTTATATGTCTGACCAATTTGGCAGCTAGTTGCAGACTTCTCAGCCATGCACCACAGGATGCTAAATCTTCTTGGAAGATTGTTGCTTGTTTCTGTGGGAAAGCATCTTATTTTTGGAAATGAGCATGTTCTGAATTTATTGTAAGCTATTGCTTATTCAAATGTGCAAGGTTGTGTGGCATAAGCATCCTGGATTACAACATTTACTGAGAATGTGGAACTTCTATAAACTGTTTCAGATGTGCAGTTTTAGGCATCCAAATTGGCACCGTCCCTGTCTCATTTTTCTGTCTTGCTATTTTTCCTGTTGGCTTCCCCACCCCATTATTATTGTTGTTGCTGTTAGTATTATTTTATGTGATTTTTTTTTTTAACATGAAGTTGTATAATATCTTTTTTCTTGGATGCCTACACTATGCTGTACCAAAGTTGTAAATAGCTTTGGGAACCACTTGATGCGGATGACCTCAAGGTGTGTTGTTGCGGAAACAGTGAAAAACAGAAGTTCATTGTCACCCGCGCAAGAGCCTAACCTTGTTAGCAACATCAGGTCTTCATAAGTTGCTTCATAGTATCCTCCACCTCTTCTAGAAGCCCATCCCTCCATGTTCTGTCTGAGTAGTTTCCTAGATCCATAGGGCGTGCTATGCCTCCATCCTATATACTGTCTTTCTGGGAGTGTACCCTTCTTAATGATAGCCCTGGGCCTCCACTTTGCTAAAGGGGATCCTCTTGGCTATGTTACACCCAGACTGGGTCTGTGGCTCTTTCTTACTGTGTCTTCTTCAGCAGCTCCAAATGAGCTTAGACTCCCGTTGAGATTTACCTCTTAGAAGCTCTGCAACCAGCAGATGTTTTCAGAGACAGAGGACAGCCTTTTCAAAACAAGACTTTGTTAGTCAGCTGGAACACAGTGACAGTTTCAGGTTAACTGCACCTGTACCCAGTAGCATTGCCAGGGGGGAGCAGGAGGAGCGGCCGCTCCCCCACTGAGCAGAAGTGACGCCTTTTTTGTGCTCCGACGCCTTTTGCTCCTGCGCTGCAGCCGAGCATTTTGTTTTTGCTCCCGGCACCTTTTTTTGCTCCCGACCCTTTTTGCTCCCGGCGCCTTTTTTTAGCTCCGCTCCCCCTGTGCTCTAAACCTGGCTACGCCACTGCCTGTATCCCTCACTGTCCACTCCAGGAGTGCCCCAGTCAGGTCTCCAGCCATCACCTGTCTCTGGGCAGTAACCCTTGTCCCATTCCTTTCTGACCCATGGTATTCAGGCTGCACAGCTCCCTGCCTTACACTGGCAGGGAGACTGGCTTGCTGGAAATAACAGCCAGTATCTGTGCATTGCTTTCTCTTCTAGGGCTATGAACAGTGTAATGCCGGCAGTTACAAGTAACTACACAGCTCCTTCTAGACAAGCTCATTTATTCTTAAGGTAAAAGCATTACATACAAAACATCATAAAAACAATAAAGAGATTTAAACACACACTAAACATACCTGGAAACACCCATCAGTCTACTGGGGCCTTAGCAGGCCATAGCCATTCCAACCCTTCCTCAAGGGTTGGGATCCCCGTTTGGCCAGAAAGTCCTTTGGATCAGAAATAAAGCCCTGAGTCAATTTAAAGTTGAAACCTACCCTTTTTATATCAAAAGCCCTTCTTTATCTGTCGGTCTCTGAATAACCTAGTTTGAACCCGCATATTTAAGCCTCTCTGGGGTGTAGCTACCTCTCCGGAGGTGTTTACAACTTAAGTGATTCACCTTAATCACCCCATCCACCCACAGTTTTTGGTTCTTGGAGGAGTTGTGGCAACCATCCCGCACACCCACCCAGAGTTGCGTACAGTCCCAGGCCCACCGTGCTATATAAACCATTTGTAAACTTAATATTGTATGGGGTTGCAATATCTGTCACACACTAAAATGATAAAGCAAAGCCTGAACAAATGTGTCTTGCCTAACTCGCCAGCTTTTCCTTGTTTAAGTAGGCAGGACTTGCCTTGCACCCAACTTCCCTGGCCTTGCCCAATAATCCTGGATTGAATTGTGTCATTCCCTGGGAGAGCAGGATTCTTATCTCCCTCTCCTAACACCTCAGTTCTTTGTCCCAAGTTCCAGACATGCTGTTTTCACATGTACTGCCTTCCCCGTGCATTAAGGTAGGAGAGGGTTTGTGGTCAAACAGGTAATTTGCCCATCCACATCCAAAAAGCCCCCTTGGCTGGAGTCATTAAAAGTTAATATTCTGGTCATTGATCTCCATTGGCATCTCCATTCTCATGTCAGACAGTTCTGGATAGTCCTTTCACACCAAACCTGACATGTCTGTGTGACCGACATGCAGTCAATTAATCGCTTCTTCCTCTGTTTTTGGAAAGAAATTAACCACTTCATACGCAATGGATAGCAAGACATAAGTGAGTGTGGAAACTGAATTACACATAACGTTAATACAGAAATTTCCCAGGTTCTCCATAATACTATCCGTCCCTCCATTCTTTTAGTGGTTTTCAGATTCCAAAGAAATAAATATGTTCAATTAAATTAGGGGCAAAGTAACCAATTGACTCAAATTTTAAAATTGGCTTGCAGAAATTGTCTATGGATTATCTGGGTTGGCATGAATTTTGAAGCTCTAAGCCACAAAACAAGAATATTTTTTTGTCCGAGAGCAAAAAGTTGTTTACGAGAGTTGGTTTTTTTTTTTTTTTTAGTACTTGTAACTTAGTCCCAGACTTCAAGAAGAAGAAATCAATCTTCAGTAAGATGAAGAATATGGTTTGTTTATGTAAATGTGTGTCATCCAATCTTTCAACAAAGGTAGCAATCACTCTGAATCTTCCGTGGGGCTGATCACAGGGTGTGTGAGGCCCCTTTTTACCCTTCAGGGGGAAAAAAAGCAAGATTTGCCGACTTTTGCAGCTCCCAACTTGTTACACAGAAAAAAGAAAAAAGGAACTGACCAGTGGCAGTCAGCCAAACATTTGATGATGTTTAACTGTAGGCATTAATGATCTTTTGTCACTTTCAATTATTAATATACTTTATAGTCCAGATGAGTAGAGGGTGGAAGTAACTGAGAAGCTGGAAAAAAACTCTTACCCTTTTCTATACTAGGGGCATCAGACTACATTATTAGATTTTTTGGTTCTTCTTTCAGTAAAGGCAGCCATGTATTCCACTTTGGTATGCATGTGCCCAGCGCATCGGAGCTAGAGAATTTTGCCTAGCAGTACCCATAGGGGGTGGCACTTGCACCTCGTGGCCACAGCTTCTCCCCTAGCTATATGAGGTGGCGCTGCCCTGACCCCCCTCAGTTTCTTTTTACCACCCATGGCTGGAGTTGGAGCTCTGTGTGGGTTTCACCTCACAATCCCTCTCTTTTAGTGACCTTTTTAGTTGTATAGAGTTAGTTAGCTGTAGTTTAAGTATTTCCCTGGTGATGCCCTCACCAGGGTTTAAACATTGTCTGTCATGTGGGGGAGCAATCCCTAACAACAATCCCTACACGCAGTACTTGCTGTGTCTAGGCAAAGCCGACATCAAGGAGCGGTGTTCGATTTTCAGATTGTTCATCTAATGGACCTAGGAAGCAAGGGAACTTCATCTGAAATAGCACTGGGTCGAACAAGCCATGCAACCTGCTTCGGCACCAAGTCCCTCGTCAGATCCGAGGTTGCCCTGGTGTTCTGAGAGAGATGCCACTTCACCTGCTGGAGCTGGTGCCTATCTGAAGAGACAGAGGAGTCATTCCCCATCAAGAGCACAGAGGAAAACTGCATAAGACTGATGGAGGCCATTCCAGGTTGTGTGAGGACTGCCAGTGCATGGGATGGAGCAGGTCCCTTCAACCACTCCCCGGTAGCACACAAGAAGGTCAGAGATCCTGTACCATTGACTTTGTGTGATGTTACACCCCATATTATTTATGGAAATATGCTTATGATATGGATATGGCATAACTGAGATATATTTTATGCAAGATGCGTCTTGTAAGGTATCATCGGAAAGGTTATAATTTATAGAATGTGATTATCCAATTTGTATGCATGTATCATTTCTGTATCTAAAGTAAGGAATATTGACTATGTAACAATTACAACTGTGTGTGTATTTGGGAGACACCCACCAGACAACAGGCCATCAGCCTTGATGGGCCATTAGGAAGAAACGATAAGACTTTGAAGAGACTAATCTCTCTCCTTACTGAGAGGCATCCTGGAACATAGCTGTGACACTACTAGGTCAGGTGGTCCCATCACCTGGTACTAAACACCATCTTGGACTTCCACTAAAAAGAGCGGGACGTCAAGACTGGAAAACAAAAGATTCCTGCCTTATGTAAATCTTATTTAAGGCTGGGAGTAAGACAAACAGGTCTCTTCTCCATTGCCTTCCTGCCCAAGAAGAAAGACTGCTGAAAGTACCTGAAGAGACAAAGGAACTGAGTGGTGGGAAAGGCAAGGGCTGGATCCAGACTAAGATAGGAGTCTGGTCTGTAAAGAGAAATAACTGGAACGCTAAGCTATAGAAACTCTGCAACTTGCCTAAAACAACATTTAGGATGAGGAAGTACTTCTTGAAACCAGTCTCTTTAAGATCTTAACCTTAGTATGCATGTTTTGTTTTATTTGCTTGGTAATCTGCTTTGTTCTGTTTGCTATCCCTTATAGTCACTTAAAATCTGCCTTCTATAGTTGTTAAACTTGTTTGTTTTGTTATTAAACCCAGTTTGTGCAATTTCTAACTGGGGGTGGGGGACAAGAAGTTGTGCATATCTTCCTCCACATTGAGGGGGGAGCAAATTTATGAGCTTACGTTGTATAGATTTCTCTACAGTGCAAGACAATATTATTTTGGGTGTACTTTCCAGAGGGGAGCTGTACTTGAGCGCTGGAAGATTTCCTAGCTGAGTCTTCTCATAGAGAGCTGTTTGCAGACTCTGTGTGATTCTACAGCTGGTGCGTCCCTACTTGTGTGTGTGTGCTGCCAGAGGCCGGAGAGCCTAATTCAGCAAAACAGCGAGAGGAAGCACAGGCTAGTGGAGCAGGAAGGCTCAGTGAAATCCCAGTACATCAGGTGGCATCCCAGAAGAGGGTCCAACCCGTCACACTCTGATTCTGGCCCGGGGGTGTCCATTGAGGGTGATGCCAGCACCACGTGTTTCTGCGCCAGCAGCATATTAGGCAGCAACAGACCTGCTTTGCCTTTCTGTCCCAACTTCGCCCTCAGTCCAGGACTTTGCCAGGGCTGTGTCTTTTATAGCTCCATTGGCTGGGTGGGCTGCTGAACCTGAGAGTCTGTTGTCAGCATAATGTTTCCTTTTCGCAGTCAGTGGAAGTGGGGCTGGTGCCGGGCTCAGCGCAAGAGACCTCCCCAGCATCAGGAGTGTCTTCAGCACCCCTGTGACCGATGCCACTGACGTTACCCTCCGCTTCGGCACCGTCAGTTACCTTAGTATCGCTGCCAACTTTGAGGTCAACACAGCTTCCAGCATTGAGAAATGAGGGAGGCATACTCAGCACCACCAGTATTATTTGCAGTGTTGGTGCCAGCTCCCTTGTCATTCTGGGCTGTGGATGAGTCAGACCGGCTGGCTCCACTTTTATTCCCTGAAGCCTGGGACTTGTTGGCATCCTGGTTGGGATCTTCCTCCTCTCACTCTCCATCACCTGACCCACATTGGGGATTGTTCATCGAGTGCTACGGGTACCAGGATTGGCAATCATCTCAAAGTCAGAACAGGGGCTCCTGGCCCAACGCCTACTGACCACCAGTGCCCTATCGGCACCAGCATCCAGGTTTGGCACAGTTGACTGCTTCATTTTCATCCCTGGATGATTCCACGGTCCCTGGCTCTTTCTCCCTTTCAGTATTGGATGGTTATAAGGCATGCCAGGACCTTTTGCAGCATGTGGCTGCTTCTCTAGGCATTTAAGCAGAGTCCTGCAGAACAACACCCACAAGTTAGTGGATATCCTGCAGCCATCTGCCCCCATGAGAGTCACCGTCCCTATTTAATGATGCACTTCTTGAGCCTGCTTAAGGTCCTCTGGAGCACGCTGACTTCAGTACTACTTGCAGCGAAACACGTGGAGAAGTACTACTTCATTCCGCTGCAGGGATTTGAGGGTTTTTACTCCCATCCGGACCCAAATTCCCTGGTCATAACTGCAGTGAATGATAGAGCCTGGCAGGGCAAGTTTAAGTCCACTCCCAAGGATAAGAACTCTAAACTAATGGAGCTGATGAGCAGGAAGATTTACACGTCCTCTTCCTTGCAGATGCAGATTGCCAACCAGCAGGCATTGCTGTCCAAAAACGACTTTGTGAACTGAATGGCTATGTCTGAGTTTTTTAGATCAGCTGCCTGAAGTCTCAACACAGGAATTTTTGGGCATTTGTTACCAAAGACTGCTTGGTGGCTAATACTTTGTTACAGTTCGCACTGGACGTCGCGGATGCTTTGGCCAGAGTGATGGCTTTGGCGGTGACCATGAGAAGGGCTTCCTGGCTGCAGAATTTGGGCATTGCTCCTGATGTGTAACAGGCCATAGATGATTTGCCCTTCGATGGCCAAGCGCCGTTTTCAGACAAGACGGATGAGACTCTGCACTGCTTCAAAGATTCAGTGGCTATCCTATCGTCCTTGGGGGTATACACATCTGCAGTGCATGTCGGCAGTGCAAAGGCGCCACTACCGTGTTCAACAGCAGCAGTAACAGTATCGTCCACAGCATATGTTTGAGCAGCCTTTCCCTCTCCCGAGACAGCAGGACTATCCCAGAAAGGGGCATAGATCCCATAGGAGGAAGCAGTTGGGGCCAAGGTTCAGCCAGTATATACAAACTTCCCCAGTGCCTCTCAAGCGCCCATTTGACTCCTTCGTCCTGAGCAGTATTCCAGTCGGTCCTTTCTCTCTATCCCCTCCATTTGGGGACAGGCTGGCCCGCTTTCAAAATGCTTGGGGCTCGATCACTAACGACAGCGGGGTCCTAAACACCATCAGATCAGGCTATGCTATCTGGTTTCTCTCCATCCCTTCTCCCACCGTCCCTCTTCAGGGTAGGGTGACCAGATGTCCTGATTTTATAGGGACAGTCCTGATTTTGGGGTCTTTTTCTTATATAGGCTCCTATTACCCCCACCCCCGTCCCAATTTTTCACATGTGCTGTCTGGTCACCCTGAGGTTCTTGTGTCACAAACAGGTGAGGCAAAGCACAACATGGTTTAGTCCTGTCCAGGTAGAATGCTATACATCCCGTGATATCTAATGTATGCAGACGCTGCTCCTCCAAAGATGAATGCAGCTTAGGAAAGAACACGGGTAAATATACCGCCTGGTTCAAATGAAACCAAGAAATCACTTTAGACAGATATTTTGGGTGTGACTATAAAGTAACTTTGTCCTTGGAGAATTGTTTATAAGGAGGCTCAGCCATCAGCACACTTTTTTCGTGGATGTTATTGCCACCAGGAACACAGCCTTCTGACACAAAAGTGGAAAGGGACAAGAGGCCAAGGGCTCAAACAGAGGTCCTATTAAAGCCACTAGGACTGTGTTAAGGTCCCACAGAGGAACTGGCTCTCAGACTGGAGGATGGAGATGAAGAAGCCCTCTTAAGAATCTTGCTACCATGGTAATGGAGAAGACTGAGCTTCCCTGAATGGGGGGATGAAATGCTGGTAACACTGCCATATGCGCTTTCAAAGAGCTAACCACAAGTTCCAATGACTGAAGGTACAGCAAGTACTCCAAGATGTCCTGGATAGAAGCCAGCATTGGTTGAATTCCATGGGCCTACAACCACACCAAAACTTGCTTCCATTTAGCTGAACAGGCAGCTCTAGTAGAGGGCTTTCTACTGTTCAGTAGAATGTGTTGAACAGCTGCTGAACACCACTCTTCCCCCTCAGTTAGCCATGAAGCAGCCACACCATCAGATGCAGGGAGCTGAGTGTGGGATGCAAGATGAGGTTGTGATTCTGATCAAGTTGGTCAGGATGGAGAGGAAGCAGTATGGGAGGCTGAACTGACAGCGCAAGAAGGTCAGAGAACCAGCACTGCCTCAGCCATACCAGGGCAACTAGAATGAGCTTGGTCCGATCTGCCTTCAGCTTGAGGATGACCTGTGGGATGATCAGGATCTGGGGAAAGACATACAGGAGAGCCAAAGGCCAGCTGAGATGGAAAGCTTTGGAGAAGGAGTTGGGACTGAGGCCTTCTCAAGAGCAGATCAGATAGGATTTCCTGTTGTCCCTCCTAGCAAGAAGGTGATCATCAGAATGCCCCAAACTGTGAAGATGACCCAGAGGACACTTGTCTTCAGACACCACTCATGTCTAAGGGGGAAATTCCTGTTGAGATGGTCAGTGAAATGATTCTGGATCCTGGGGAAGTGGGTCAGCTAATGGAGTGATGCTCCCCTCGATGCATAACTGCCACAACTTGATTGCCTCCTGGCAGAGCATCCTGGAGTGTGGTTCCCCCTTGCTTGTTCACATTGTGGTGATATTGTCAGTAAGTATGTGAACCACTGAGCCCCTGATATGGTCCAGAAAAGTGTGACATGCACTGCATATGGTCCAAACCTCCAACACGTTGATATGCAGTGCGGATTCCTGCTCTGACCACATACTTTGAACTTTCAGTGACCTTAACCCATGTGGGTTCCTTAATCCATCAGGGCAGTTTGTAAAAAGCATAGATTTTTAGCAAGCCAAAGGGGAGAAAAATGAGCCGTACCATAAACCATTGAATTCATTGTGGAATAAAATCAGCTTAGTAAAAGAGAGCAGTAATAAAGCCTTACAATTTTCCTTTTCTGCAGTATTACACATGATGACTGAAATTTATATGTAAGGTGTTATTGTTTTTTACCAGTCTGCAGATTTTGATCAAGAGAAATTTCACTACCAGTGCACACCTTTTTTGCACCAAAAAATGACAAGTCAGGATTTTTATCCAGAAACAATGAGAGAGACCAAAGCAAATAGTTTACAGTAATATCCAAGAATGTTCATGATATATTGTATTTTACAAATGAAATTAGCTTTGTAGATCCTTATTCTGCACCCTTGAAAAGAAATAGGTATAAACAAATAGCTCACAGAAGCCACGTGGATTCAGATCCCATAGAGTTGCAGTGTTATCCAAGCAAAGGAAAAGAGAATATTCAGTACCAAACAGACATGGTCGGGTAATTTTAGTGGTTTTCTGAGGAAGGCACCTCATTTAAATGATGATCATAGGAGTAGCTACCTCATTTCCTACAATACTATATTAATCCTAAAATAAACATACAAAAAGAATAGCATAACATTTTTGTAGAACTGAAACAAAGTTGAGGTCAGTTATGTTTTTAACTTTCGCTTCCATTTCTGCATTTGGCATTTTAAATATCATAGGAACTAATGATCTCATTAGTGTCTTGAAAAGTAGATGATACTAACATTTGATGGTCTGTCTTTGCTTAATAAGTCTTTCATGAAAAAGAGGCCGCAGTACAAACTCTGTCTCAATCAATGACCCGTGACCTGATGATGAACTCAGACAGTAATAGAACCTTTTAACAGTGTAAATGTAGTAACTCATTGAGACATTAGAATCCAGCAATTAAGTGAAGTTCACGCAAAGTTCAACAGAACAAATAAACAAAAACAAATCAGTTCATCCACCAGTAGAGTCATAGGATTCAACTGAGAAATGGGCCCAAGTTCTGAACTTACTGCAAATTCTGAGGTGCTTGGATCCTGAGTCCGAGATAGTCCATCTGTAGTTTAGATTGAAAGGTGTTATTTTTTTCTTTCAAAACCTTGCATTTGAAAAGGTCTCTCTCCAGCCCTCATTGAATTCTTTACACTTTTGGATTCATCTCTGTTATAAGCCTCTATGATTCTCTTCTGCATAAAAAGCCAGGCATCCATGGATAGAATCTCAGGCCAAATGTAGGACTTATGTCTGTGCATCTGGTGGTATTGCTCTGTTGATTCACTTATGTAACCCCATCCAAGGTGTGGGCGCAGGGGGTTGGGGGGTCAAACAACATGGAGGAGAAGTTAATACTTCTCAGAGAAAACTTAAATCATATGGCTTTTATTGTCACTCTATCTGCCATTTCAGACTAGAAATATGCTGCATAGAGCAGATGTTCCCTGATTCCTGCATTCACCCAGCTGGTCACTGTGCATTTTAACACAGAGCTCCATTGTTGCATTATTGGTGTGGATGGGATAGTTATAGCTGTTCAGGAGCAGAGGAACATACTACATAGCTACATTACCACTCTGCATGAATGCCCCCACTTCACTCCTGTAATATTTTGGCTCCTGTACTTCCGTCCATCCCTAATGACTGATGGGTGCATAGGAGGCATAGCAAGAAAGATCTTGTGAAAGTTATGAAAGACTTAGTAGTGTATATTTTTCCATTTGGAAAATTATTCCTAACAGATTTTCAGTACAAGAAAGTTGCCAGAAAATTAAAGAAACAGAAATAAAATCTAGTTCAAGAATTTGGCCCAAGATGGCAAGTTAGAATCCAGATCTGAACTTCTTCACATTCAGGGATATTTGGATCCAGCCTTTCTGTTCAGGCCCATCTTTCAGTCCCTGGAAAAATCATGGAACAGGTCCTCAAGGAATCAATTCTGAACCACTTAAAGGAGGGGAAAGTGATCAGGAACAGTCAGCATGGATTCACCAAGGGCAAGTCATGCCTGACTAACCTAATTGCCTTCTATGATGAGATAACTGGCTCTGTGGATGAGGGGAAAGCAGTGGATGTGCTATTTCTTGACTTTAGCAAAGCTTTTGATACAGTCTCCCACAGTGTTCTTGCCAGCAAGTTAAGGAAGTATGGGCTGGATGAATGGACGGTAAGGTGGATAGAAAACTGGCTGGATGGTCGTGCTCAACGGGTAGTGATCAATGGCTCCATGTCTAGTTGGCAGCCGGTATCAAGTGGAGTGCCCCAAGGGTCGGTGCTGGGGCCGGTTTTGTTCAATATCTTCATCAACGATCTGGAGGATGGTGTGGACTGCACCCTTAGCAAGTTTGCAGATGACACTAAACTGGGAGGAGTGGTTGATACGCTGGAGGGTAGGGACAGGATACAGAGGGACCTAGACAAATTAGAGGATTGGGCCAAAAGAAATCTGATGAGGTTCAACAAGGACAAGTGCAGAGTCCTGCACTTAGGACGGAAGAATCCCATGCACTGCTACAGACTAGGGACCGAATGGCTGGGCAGCAGTTCTGCAGAAAAGGACCTAGGGGTTACGGTGGATGAAAAGCTGAATATGAGTCAACAGTGTGCCCTTGTTGCCAAGAAGGCTAACGGCATTTTGGGCTGTATAAGTAGGGGCATTTCCAGCAGATCGAGGGACGTGATTATTCCCCTCTATTCGGCACTGGTGAGGCCTCATTTGGAGTACTGTGTCCAGTTTTGGGCCCCACGCTACAAGAAGGATGTGGATAAATTGGAAAGAGTCCAACGGAGGGCAACAAAAATGATTAGGGGGCTCGAGCACATGACTTATGAGGAGAGGCTGAGGAACTGGGATTGTTTAGCCTGCAGAAGAGAAGAATGAGGGGGGATTTGATAGCTGCTTTCAACTACCTGAAAGGGGGTTCCAAAGAGGATGGATCTAGACTGTTCTCAGTGGTAGAAGATGACAGAACAAGGAGTAACGGTCTCAAGTTGCAGAGGGGGAGGTTTAGGTTGGATATTAGGAAAAACTTTTTCACTAGTAGGGTGGTGAAGCACTGGAATGGGTTACCTAGGGAGGTGGTGGAATCTCCTTCCTTAGAGGTTTTTAAGGTCAGGCTTGACAAAGCCCTGGCTGGGATGATCTAACTGGGTTTGGTCCTGCTTTGAGCAGGGGGTTGGACTAGATGACCTCCTGAGGTCCCTTCCAACCCTGAGATTCTATGATTCTATGATCTTTCACAAAGTGAACAAAAGGTAGGAAATGCAACTCAGTGCCACTGGGAAAGTAGTAGCTATTTTGCTAGTGCAGCTTAATCCTTTCTATCACGGGAACCACAATTTGGCAGTAACTGAGCATAATCATACCTTGTAGTTGTTGCTGATGGCTATGAACATGTAGTAATGCAAAGACTGAAAATAACTGTGAGAGAATCTTTTCTGGGAGGTGGTTTGTATAGCTAAAATAATTGCTTTTAGTCTTATTCATTTCAGGCACTTCCTTTAATTGCTGTTCGCAAGTTGCTACAGTTCCCTTCTATTGCACCTGCACTGGCTCTTGAAGTCTGGGAAAATGGCATTCCTTTATCCCCAAAGGCAGGAATCCCAGTTACTTGTTCTGGGAACATCCCAACTTAAGGGGCAACCTAGGTGAACCGGAAACCCAAGGGGGATAACTGAAATTATCTCTTTTGACACTCCTTAAGCTACATTTTGCTGAAATAGGTGAGCTACATTATGTGTTCATTGCTGGTTCACACAGACTAAGTCTTTAATTATCATATTGATTAGAAGTCCGTCACACTTTTCTCCCCTTCAATCCCACATTCACTTAGTGTTCGTTCATATGATGCAGCCTGAAACTGTTAAAGGAATCTTAAATTTTCTACAAATGGGCATGTAGGATATGGTGATGCCATGCAAACATTTACCTGTTTGCCTTGTCTTTTGAGGATCAGTGGATCTGCCCATAATAGTTGTTCTTTAGTAATGAATCTTCAAAAGATGTCATAAAAGTGATCTCCCATAAATATGATGCAAAGGGGATTATGGTTTTTATGTTTATTCACCTTATTTATATAGCCTAAAATATGCATTAGGGAAAACATCTTAGTGAGACATCACTGAAGCTGGTTACCAGTTTTCTTGTGTCCAGGCTAATGATCCAATTAGTTGGGAATCTAATGCATTTGGGGATCTACTTGATTTAGTAATGGTGCTGTTCACATACTTTGAACTTTCCACACTTGTCAGTCCTGAACACAACACTGATGTAGGACAGTTCATAGCAAGAATGAAATTAAAATAAAAGAACATCCCTGGAGTTTTCTTTTGAGAGACGCAACCTGGCAGGGATGTTCCCTATCCCCTCCTGAGTCTTCTGAGGATGGTCACTGAGACCACTCCGATCTTCTGTCTTTGGGAATGGTCACTAAATGAACCCAAGCAATATACCATGACAGTCATCAAAGTCTTTGGGGCACTTGCCTTTCCCTCACTGGTGGGGCATTGGGACAGCTGGTGCAGACTGAGCATACTGTTGGGAGTGGCTTCTCTGTGCAGGGAAATCCCCATCAAACATGGATGAGGATTCCTCAGCACAGGAGAATGCCGCCCAATAGAGAGTGGTGCTTCTTTGAGCTACTGATCTACCTGTTTCCTCATGCCCCTGTCACTGCTCCTTTTCTTTCCCATCCTGACTCCTTATATTCCCCACCAACCCTATATTCCCTGCCGAATTCTACTACTTTCCCACATACCATCAACATTTCGTGCTGCCCTCCTTGCCTCTCCTGTTTCCCTCATTCCACAACCCCTTGGCATCCCATATTTCCACTCCCAGCTCTTTTGTCCATTCCTCTCCATGCTATCTGTTTCCCCTACAAATCCAGTCCCCATCCCAAACTCCTATATTCCCCCTGCCTGCCATCACCTAAATAGCATTCTTTTAATGTATTGTTTGTATGTATAATATGTATATACTGTGTTTGTAGGTAGAGAAACAAAGTGAGGTAATATATTTTATGTGACCAACTTCTGTTGATGAAAGAGAGAGAGTTTAGAGCAGTTGGTCCAATAAAAGATATTACCTCACCCACCTCGTCTCTCCAATATTCTGGGACCAACACAGCTACAAAACTGCATAAAACAGTGTTTGCATATATATAGATATATGCACTGTTCCTTTATGATCATTGCTGACTTTTTGCTTTTTATATGGTGTATAAATTCTGTTTTATATCAAGTGTGGAGAAATAAGCCATGCATCTGTTTGCCAGATCATAACATCACATTTTTTATTTTACTATGAAGAATTTTAAACACAAAAACAAAATTGGTATTCTACTTTGACAGTCCTGAGATGTTTTATCCCACAAATTACATGTTACTATGCTTGTTATTAACATTGAATCACAGTAACAGGGTTTTTGTGCATTCAGAATAGCCTGGCAATGTGGTACATGGACAGAAAATATACTAGGATATGGTTAGTTATAATTCTTGTTACTAAAGAAACCATTACTATCATTTTAGCTCTTTGCATTTTTATGTTTCAGGGGGTCTTCTACAGAGCAAATCTTATCAAATTAGAGTATTGGGTATCACTAAAGTGACTTCTCCACAGTGCAAGTGACTGCCTTTCAGGCTTGACCTGTATCACCTTCTGATATTGCAGTGCTTAGGGCTCTTTTTTTGGCTGTTGAACCAAATTGATGTTTTTACGGGTTTTTTCCCTAGCTGCCAGCCATGCATACTACCTCCATTCTGAGAGTCATGCTGGATTCTTTCTGGTCCTGGCTCTTGTAGTATTGCAGCATATTCTGCCCTCACAGCAGCCCTATAAGTGCTGCATCTTCACTGGAGCTGCGATGATGCAAAAGGGGGCAGAATTTGACCCTGCAGTTGGAAGATAATTAACAATTCTGTTGGTGCTGTGTAAATCAGCATTGACTTTGGCTTGCGTTCTCTTTAGCTGTGTTGATTCTTCAGTTCTGACAGGAGTAAAAATGTGTCTGTGTCAGTAAAGTGAGAGTTTATTCTGAATACTTACAGAGAGCAGATCTGATGAGTTAAGAAGGGGCCATTTTTAAACAGTCACTTTTCAGTGTAGAATCATTTTAAAAAAAAAAACTTTTCACTTAACCTCTCTTTTTGAGAAACTAGCAGAAGTCTAGAATTTCCGCTAACATCTAATTCTGGAAAAATACTTAACCTTCATATTTCTCTCCATTAACTTTCCTTCTGGGACTATAGCATGCTATGAAGAATACGAAAAAGGCAAATGTCAAAGGATGACAGCAGCAGCTAAAGCCCTGCGTCAGGAATGTGCCTTTATGATTGTATTAAAAGATACTTTGTGGCAAATCCAAGATTCTTTTCATTAGCTGGCGTGGCTGTCGGGAGTATACCCCTTGGCCTTCAAGACATTGCTGAAATTTCATATGGAATGGCTATTCCTTGTGGGTTCATTTATTTATGGATAAGAAGTGTTTCCAAGTTATGACGTCACCACCAGTGATGAAGTGCTAAGTAGCCATATATGGGATTGGCTGTGCTCAAAAACTCATAATGTTAACTGAGCTCTCTGAAGCCAACTAATAATCCCCAGCAGAAATCCTCACGCCTCAGTGCTACATGTATTACTTCCGGTTTTAAGTTTCTCAGATCACAGGGCTGGTACGTGATCAAGACTCTAATAAAAATACAGATTTCCCTAGTATTAAAGTTTAGAAAAGTTTATAAAAACAAAACGCCAGAACCAGACTAAGGGAAATAGTAGGTTCAGGGTAGCCTCTGTACATTAAAACTTTTGGGATTTTTTTTGCATATAGTTTAACATTACCCACTTTATGAAAATAATTTGGAACAACTCTGTTCATATTTTTTGTCATTGATATCCCACTATAAGGAGGAAAAGTTAGAAAATGTTATGCCAAATTCAGGAATGAGGTTAAAGTTATATCCCCACACACATTCATGTAGACCTACTGACACCATTTACAGATGTATGTGAGTTTGAATTGCTATAACACACACTAAGAAGCAGAATAAGGAATAAAAAAAATCTAAATTAAAGTAGGATGAGAAATGTATATCATCTTCCAGATCTTTGGCATATAAATTACACACCAAGTGAACAGGGTTAGAAAGATGGTTGAAAATAGGAAGTTTCAAAGATGAAACGTAAGGACAGTTTCTTGCGAGGAAAAGCAGGTTCTTCCCAAGATTCCATCAGGAATGCAAGAAAAACAACAGGCAGTTTGGGGATACGGTGAGCAAATTACTAGTTGTACCATTACTAAATCTTAACTACAATTCCAGAGAAAGATCTGACATTTCATACATGTATAATCTGATGATGAGTGTATTACAAATACTGTAAATTAGAACACTCTGGATTTCTCATGAATATATAGTAAAATTATGGTAATTTTCATTTTTAGGGGTTTTTTTTTTTTTTTTACAGTTAACTGTTATTTATGCACGAATGTTTTCCCACACATTTGTTTAAAACACTTCTGATTTCTGGGATACAATCCCCAGCACGTATTCCCTACATATAATTTGCCTTGTGTGTGAATCATATAAACCAGGCCTGCACAACATGCGGCCCGGGGGCCGCATGCGGCCCACGGGGGGTGAGTAGGTGGGCTCACTGTGTGGCCCAAAATCTGGGACTGTGTCCATTGGTCCTTTTTGCTGCTTGTCTCTGGGCTGGGGGTTGTCCCAATGCTGCAAAGAGGGTGTTCCCAAAGGAAGGTGCTTGCTTCTAACCCCTAAGGCCGTCAGTATGTCTGCTCTTCTCTAGTCAGCCCACTTGACAAGTTTGATTGTCCTTGGTCTGGTTCCCCTCCCCTCTCCAAGGTGTCTGGAGGTGCCTGCCTTCCACGCCTTCCTCATTCACACCTCATTCATTCAACAGGGCAATTGAATACAAAGTGGGGGGGAAGATCTTATTCTCCTTCTAGCAAAAAGACATTTTTCTTTTACCTTAATTATACTACCCTAGGGGCCCGCTATAACGTATTACCAAGGTTCAATACAAAGTCATATAAAAGTTATACAAAAATGCATAATGCAGAGATTTATCTACAACTGCATTGATTGACTGTTGTGTGCAGTAATATCGTGACCCGGGGGAGGGGGGGGGAGTGAAGAGGGGTGTGATGGTGGGGCCGAGCAGGGAGGGGGCGGGTCCTATTTTACTGCTGTGATCTGGTCACCCTATGCGCGCTGTTTCTTTCCCCCTCTACAGGCTTCCACACCGCAGCGCTGGGGAAGGAGGGGTTGTTTCCGCGGGGCGGGTGGCGCTGGGGGGGGGGGCGTGTTTCCGTGGGGCCGGCGGGTTTTGGCCCTCAGCTGTTTTCTTTGGAGTAATATGGCCCTCGCCGCTTTACGAGTTGTGCAGGCCTCATATAAACATTAATCCAAAACTCTGGCAGATAGAAGCATTGCCCATGTAATATGTTGATTTGTCAGGTCTGTGTAACTTGATAGACGTGTCCATTTCTGCTGGTGTTCAGTCAGGCTGACTGATGTGAAAAAATAGCTAGTTTGGCTTTTTTTCAGGGTTAAATCTGCAGTGTGTGCTAGTAAAATCATTTACTTTCACTTTTATATAAATTTAGCATTTTTAGAATTTGGGAGATTAAGGACAAGTTGTTATTAACTGTATGACTTTCTGTTCTGACGAAGCTAATATGAAATCTAAAGGGTGAGGGGGTTTCTTTCAGATGTGACATTAAAATAAGTACCACGCAGCACTTAATTGCCAGTGATTTTTGGATTTTCAGCTCCAGATATGTTTTTTCATAAAGTGTAGATGAGAGAGCTCAGTGCATAGGAAGTTAGTGACTGGTCTTTCATCTCTGGAGACCTCACGACAAATCTTGATTTAGATGAGAAAAAGGAAAGAAAAGAAAAAGCAATTGCTTGTTCTCACCCCATTTCCTGTTTGCTCACATAATTAAAACATCAAATAATTTGGCATAATCAACAGTCTCTGGTCACAAGAGGCCCAAGTTTAGCTAGGATATGATCGCTAGGATGTGTCTACTACTCCTGATCAAAGCACTTTGCCAGTATTGTGTGTGGGTAGCTTGCTCATCCTTGTTCCATGCTGTTCTTGGTTCTAGACAGCACGCTTAGTCTCTTCCTGGCAGAAATACAGTCCTAACTCAGGCAAAACTCTTAGATAAATGGGATTTTTTAAGTGTTAGAAATGTAGCTTTGAGCCCCTAACAGAATTTGCCAAATTTACTCCTGAGTGTGTCTGTATACTGAGAGAGGGGGTCGTTGCAAATTGTGCAAAATGGATGGTGGTTTTGCTTGTTAAATACAGTGCTTTACCACTTGCACACAGCAACAGTGTTTCTGACAGAACTATTCTGGCACACCCACATGCTGTGCACCTTACAAGCGTGTTTGTAACACTGTATTCTGGGACTCTTAAAGCACCTACCCCCCAAGTACCAAGTACTGCTATTGGGAGCAGAGAACTATTGTAAGTTCCCAAATGCTGTGTGCCACACTGTAGAATGGAGTTAAGAGGACCAATTGAACTGCTGAGACTACAGTGCTTGTGACTCCCCATCCACACTGGGAAGAAAATCATTGTATCCCATATCAGGTCAGTCAGTCCTCCGCTAAAGACCATGCTCAGTTGTTGCAACCAATCTGTGTCACTAATGCATGTAAAATTCCTGGTAGGGCTGCTGTGTATGAACACCATGTACAGACATTGTACACTTACGGTGCTCCAGAAAATGTTAGCCTAAGACCTGAGACCTGATCCAAAGCCCACTGAAATCAATGGGAGTCTTTCCATTGTCTTCAGTGGTCTTTGGATAAGGCCTCTTAGACAGGGACCATGTGTTTTTTTTTAAATTGTGAGAGTAGCATTAAAGTAGTGCATGCTTTAATGTGCCAGTTTTCAACTGCCTTTATACTTGAGACATAAATTCACTAGAAATCAATTTATTGTACTTAGTATACTAGTTTTTTTTTAAACCACTGTAAATGATACAATCTTTAATATTACACTATGCAGTGGGAATAGTTATTTGAAAAACCTAAGTAAAGTCATTGAAGACAGTAGGAAATGAGCACAAATGAAAAAATAGAAGAAATTGTTGCAAACATGAAGCAGAAGTGATTCAGCCAAATCGGGATGAAGGGATCAAGAACAAAACGCCTTCCTTGGATCGCCTTCTCTTGTTGAGTATACCCTTTGAACTTGCTGAAATTGATAATCCCACCCAATCCTCAGCATTTACAGATGTTTCCTTGTTACGGTCCCACAGCCGTGTGGACTCAACATTTAGTATCAGTCTAACGTTTGTTTACATTGTCTGATTTGTATAAATTACATTGTGGAATTTATTTCAAATGTGCAGACACAAAAATGCACTCGGATACACAGACATCTGCTAGCTTGCTGACTTTATTTTAGAGCACATTTTTTAGTAATTTTGTCAGCCGTACAACTTTATTTGAAAGGATTGTTTTTCCCAATGATTTCTTCCACTGCTCTTTTTCTTTTAGAAATGTTGTTTGTTATAAATGTTTCATTCAGAAAAAAACAAACCAAAAACCAACCCAAAAAAAGAGAAAACAGTTGATTTCTTGGTGTTACTCTTAAATAATCCATCGGAAGTTTCAAAGTTGTCACTTTCTGGATCAATTTCATTTTTTCTGGTGTGTGCGCACACACACTGGTTTGTTATTGTATGACTCCAGTGCCCTCCCAGGGACTGTTCTCCATGGCTTCAAGAAAGATTTGGCCAGATATTGGGAAGTCTGGGCCAGACATGCTTGGGGGCCAGTACTGTACCAGCTCCCTTGGCAGCCCTATCTATTGGGTGCCTTGGAGGATACCACCAGCATCCAGGTTACTTCACCAATGCATCATTCAAACAGATCCCCCAAGAGGGAACCCTCTCTTATCAGTCCAGTGATCGATCTAAGGGCTGGTCTACACTAACCCCCCCGTCGAACTAAGATACGCAACTTCCGTAGCTGAAGTCGAAGTATCTCAGTTCGATCTTACCTAGGGTCCAGACGCGGCGCGCAGGCTCCCCCGTCGACAGCGCTTACTCCTTGCGACGAGCAGGATTACAAGCGTCGACGGGGGAGCACTTCCTGGTTCGATTTATCGCGTCTAGACAAGACGCGATAAATCAAACCCAGAAGATCGATCCGACGCCTCCAACGCAGCGGGTAAGTGTAGCCTAGCCCTAAGTTACGCAACTTCAGCTACGAGAATAATGCCTCTCGCGGCGGTGGAGTACCGGAGTCGACGGGAGAGCACTCGGGGGTCGATTTATCCCGTCTAGACTAGACGGGATAAATCGACACACACACCCCTGCTGGATCAATCGCTACCCGCTGATCTGACGGGTAGTATTAGACATACCCCGAGACCCACCACCTGAGGTAATGGCTTAGGAGTCACCTACAGTGTAATAGATACACGCTAGCACTCAAAGAAAAAAATGGGTACTTAACTTCTTGCTACTGCTGTTCTTCAAAATGTGTTGCGTATGTCCATTACACACCCGTTCTCCTTCCCTAACACCGCAGAGGCTATCATTGGTTCCCAGTGTGAAGAAACTGAAGGAAGGGCAGGGCAACGCCACCTTTTATTTCCCTCACTTTGAGACACAAGGAGCTTGGTGGTGCGTGGAGGACCCCCCCCCCCTTACCAGTATTGCTAGGGAAAACTCTCTGGTACCAGTGCACAAGAGGCACACACAACTACAGTGTAATGGACATGTGCAACACAGCTCAAGAAACAACAGTTATGAGACGCTAAGTAACCATTTTTTCCTCAAAGATTGTTCAAGCTGAACTTCACGTCCTGCAACCTGGCAGGTTTGGCTTTAGACTTTAAGGAATCATTGTCAGGCTGATCCTGCAGGTTTATCAGAGCACTTCAAGTTAAGCATATGCCTGGCAGAGTCTGTAGAGAATTCAGATTTCCCAGAGGTGCACAAAATCCTATAATGAATGATTTGAGAATTAATCACCCAGCCTACCAAAAAAAAACAAAAAACCCCTCCAGGGCATGAATTGTCATTGAGAATAAATTAACAAATCACATATGTGGTTTCTAGACCCGGCCATTTTAAGCCATGACAGTCCCATCCCTCAATGTCTCCTCCTCCCAAAAGAACAAGTCACAAATTCCTTGTCCAGTAAATATCAAAATTCATCTTCCCTCAACAACCCACTCTCCTTAGGCAGTTACACACCTGAGAAATTTGGTCAATTTCGTTTTGGCAAAGTTGGGTGTGGTTCAAAATTGCACTTAAAACAGAAAGTGAATCACACTTTTAACTCAGGAAGGATTATAGTATAGCTCAACTCTTCATCGTAGATAATTTTAAAGAAACCATTTTAATGCAAGAAGTTACTGTGATTCTCAAGATATTTAATACTATACCACTGTAACTCACTCATTTAAACAATTTTGTAACAGGGAACTGTATTTTATGACACAGAACATGTTCTGCTTGGAGTATCATTTAGGAAGAGAAATCCTGCTCTAGAAGAAAATAACTCCGGCCCTGATCTCTCTCTCTCTCTCTCTCTCTCTCTCTCCCTTCTTGTGGCCTCACTCACTTGCACTTAAAGAATAATGTTACTTTTGGGAATGACAGGCCTAAGTCCACTTTTTCAAATGAAGAACAGAATACAAGCACTAAAAGCTCCTTTATCCCTCAGTTCTGCACTTTGAGATATTTTTGAACTTCTTAAGGCTAAAATATCTAAAACTCTAAAATATAAATCCATTAAAAGCCCTAGAAAATGTCCATGGTGTTAACTTGTGGGAAACTAGTACTTGGAAAGATAGTGTATTTATATGGTGCAATTAGTTCTGCTATATTTTAGCACTGCTAAGAGGCACAACATCTTGAAAGGCAAAGTTGAGGTTCTTATATTTTAAAAAAATACCAAGGTTATGGTCAGAGCTAAGGAGTGGTTTTATATTTAAGTAACGGAAAGAAATTATAGTTAGGTGGAAAACCTAAATATAACCAGAACATTTGACATCCGAGTCATGTTTTCAATTAGAACACTTTAGGGTTTTAGGAAACTAGTCAAGGGAAATGTAGGAGTTTATTATTTAGAAGGAATTTTATATACTGTAATATTCAGGAGAACTATCAACATTTCAGTTTTCTAAATATAGCTTTTCACCATGCAGATGTCTTTTCAATTATTTTGATTCAGCCAGGGGTGAAAGTAACGTAAAGGTCTTACCGGTACGGGGGCTGCCCCTTCCTCCCCCCCCCCCCCGCCCTCTGGTGGCCCTGGGAGGGGCAAAAGGGGCAGCGAGGTTAGAGCACTGCCACAGCAACTCTTTAACGTCAGCTGTGTATGGGCCTGTACCCGTGGCCACTTCTTCCCGGTATGACGTACTGGCCTACTTTCACCTCTGGTTTCAGCTCAGCAGGATGGTTTTCAAACTTAAGTATTCCTAATTGTAATAGTATGTTTTTTAAAAAATACTAACATCTTTGTGAGCTATCTTAAAAAAAATCATCTTATAAAAGAATTACCTCAAGTCAAAGTCTCTTATTACTCCTAAAATTGTAACATTCATGCTGCATAGAATGAGCATATAATGGCAGTAGGCTCCACTATTTGATGTGTTGAGACTCAGCTGAAAAAGCTTTGGACCACTGTAGACCTGTCTCATTTTACTGTCCATTGCCATGAGGTGCTGAGCTCTCTCAAGTGTAGTTGAAAGTGCTCAGAACTTCACAGGTTTGGGCCCTGAGTTAGTTTCTTGGGAGAAGGCCAATTTTTGGAAGACCAATTAACAATATCTTTCAGGGCAGAGACTGCATGTTCCACCCTCAGTTATTGAAGGAAATTCTCAAAAAAGGGGTTGGGGTGTGGAGCAAATAGAGAGGCTGTACAGGCCTAAGAACAAGGGGGTAAGAATCGCATGATTGCAGAAGTTTGAGATCATGGTAGTTAAAACCTGTCAATAACAACTTTATGTGCAGGAGGGATAGCTCAGCGGTTTGAGCATTGGCCTGCTAAACCCAGGGTTGTGAGTTCAATCATTGAAGGGGCCACTTAGGGATCTGGGGGAAAAATCTGTCGGGGGACAGTACTTGGTCCTGCTAGTGAAGGCAGGGGACTGGACTTGATGACCTTTCAAGGTCCTTCCAGTTCTATGAGATAGGCATATCTCCATATGTGTGTACCATCCAGATAAAAGTGTGTGGGGGGGTGTATATACATGTGTGTGCACATGCACACTTTCTCTAGTAACATAAATACCCATCTTTTTAATCCCTTATAGTATCCAGTAATTCAGCCTTTACAAAATGCATCCTAAATTGTAGCTATGTAAGAGAATGCTCGTGTAGTGAATTGTTCAGACCCTGTTTGGGAAATGCTACAAATTATTTAGGGTGACATTTTCAAAAGTGACTTAGATGCTTAGGAGCCTAAGTCTCATTGAAAGTGAATGGAACTTAAGCTCTTCAGATATATGCCTATCTCATAGAGCTGGAAGGACCTTGAAAGTTCATTGAGTCCAGTCTCCTGCCTTCACTAGCAGGATCAAGTACTGTCCTCTGACAATTTTTGCCCCAGATCCCTAAATGGCCCCCTCAAGGATTGAACTCACAACCCTGGGTTTAGCAGGCCAGTGCTCAAACCACTGAGCTATCCCTCCCCCTGTAATCTTAAATCACATAGGGATAAATCACTGAGGGTAAAATTTTCAAAAGTGCCTAAGCAATTTAGGAGCCTAAATCTCATTGACTTTCAATGGGTCTTAGGCTTTTAAGTACCCAAGTCACTAACAAAAATGGGCCGTAGGCTCCTAAATCACTGAGGTGCTTTTGAAAATGTTACCCTTGTAGGAATTTTATGGCAATGTTTTTCTACTACAGTAACTTCTCATTTAATGTCGTTCCGGTTAACGTTGTTACGTCACTGATCTATTAGCGAACATACTCGTTTAAAGTTGTGCAATGTTCGGTTATAACGTTGTTTGGCTGCCATCTGCTAGTACAGTACTTTGTCCACTACTTGCGGGATTCTCTAGAAGAGCAGCCCGTCAGAGCTAAGGGGTGGGGGCTTGGAACCAGGGCAGGCCAGCAGCCCCCCATCAGCTCCCCTCCAGCCCCCCAGCGCCTTCCGCCTGGCGGGCCCCACGGATCAGCCTGGCGGACCCCACAGCAATCAGCTGTTTCGCGGCATTCAGGAGGCTCTGGGGGGATGTGGGGAGGAGCTAGGATGTGGCGTGCAGACTCTCCCCTCCACATGCCGCCCACCCGCAGCAATCAGCTGTTTCCCGACGTGCAGGAGGCTGGGGGGGGCAAGAGGGGAGGAGCGAGGATGCGGCGCGCTCGGGGAGAGAGGGTGGAGCAGGGGTGGGAAGAGGAGGGGTGGGGTCTTGGGGGAAGGGGTGGAGTGGGGTCAGAGCTGGGGGTTGGGCACCCACTGGCACTTTGGAAAGAACAGCAAGAGGAGCAGCCGGACAATCCACCCTCTTTCAACCTCTGACTCCACCACCTCAGTAAAGCTTCACAATCATCATTGCTGAGTACAGAATTAAATTTGTTTTAAATTGTTTAAAACTTATACTGTATATGTATATAATGTCTTCTGTCTGATGAAAAAAATTTCCCTGGAACCTAACTGCTGCCGCCCCCCATTTATAATATAATATAAGGAGATATACCTATCTCATTGTCATTGAGTCCAGTCCCCTGCCTTCACTAGCAGGACCAAGTACTGTCCCCGACAGATTTTTGCCTCAGATCCCTAAATGGCCTCCCTCAAGGATTGAACTCACAACCCTGGGTTTAGCAGGCCAATGCTCAAACCACTGAGCTATCCCTCCCCCTAATTTACATTAATTGGTATGGGGAAATTGGATTTGCTTAACATCGTTTCGCTTAAAGTCTCATTTTTCAAGAACATAACTAAAACATTAAGTGAGAAGTTATGTATATCTCATGAATATATTTTAGGCTTTAGAAGAAATGTAGGTTGTGACTCTAGTGTGTTCAAAATCTTTCAGTGTTAATTGAAGGAGCATGTCATATGAACTGAATACTGTAAATAGAACATAGTCTCCCACCCCCAGAGGCAGAGACAACAAGTTTAATGTTTAAACAAGAGGTGCTTTTTCCAGCCACAACATTAATTTCCACTGGAATTGTTGCTAGTGTGATCTTTCAGTGTGCTTTTTGCATCAAGACTGAGTCTGTTGACAGTGCTATTTCTTACATTGGTAATGCATTTAGGGGCCAGACTCACCTCTTTTCCAATTCCCCAGGGGAACCATCTGGAATCACCGAGTCAGGTTTCTGGAAGACAGAGCCCTCAAGCACTGGGCATCTTTCACCATTTGGAATGCTGGCAAACAGGGCAGGAAGCTCTATAGAAGCTTATCACCAGCTAATCAGAAAAAGGTGAGATGTCATGATAATCAAGTGTGGGTAAAAGCTGTAAAAAGCACAGTTTCTTCTCTCCTTCCTATGCCACTAGCTCCTTGATAGTTAAGGTTGTTGTAGCATAATGTGTGTCCCTAGCATTTTTCAAAAATGTTCTTAGTTTCCCAGTTTGTGTGTCAGCTGTGCTGCTATCTTTTTTTAAATCATGGTATTCATCTCCCTTCCAACTGATGTACTGTTATATTGTGTTTTCCTGCTGGTGACTGCATGTAATAAATGATCAGACCGTATGTCACAGCTCATGGCCTTGCTGCTGTATAAGCTTCATACCACCTAGCAGTTCCAGGTGAACTAAAGGCAAAAGCCTCTCTGGATGGGACAGTACTAAAATATCTAGTCTTCAAATGTTTCATACGTGCATAACATTCATCTCTGTCCTGAAGTGAATACTGGACAAGGTCCTCATGACGTGCTAAGTAATCTGGTTTGTGTTATGTGGAATAGACACCTTATATCCCCTAGTAGAAATCATGACTGTTAAACATAGAGGAGAAAATGAATATAGGATTTAATTTATAACGCATTTCTTTCTGAACATGGTAGTTACTTAGAACTGGCAATGAAAGAATTTTGCTCATGAGAGATTTGTATGAATTAAAATACCTTGCTCTCCTATCATTTTCTTCTTGTCTTATAACTTTGTGAGCTAAAAGGCTCCAGGGTTAACATCATACGTCTGTTTCCTATAAATAGTCTTGAAACATCCATTTTAATGTCTTCTTATGAAAAATACGGGAGGAAGGCAGGAGAATGAAGACATGAGAACCTGATTAATCCAGTGATCCTCGGACCACACACATCCAGTAAGAAAGTAAAACAAATGAATACACCCATAGTAGAGTTCATTGGGTGGAAATGGGAGATAGTCACATAAGGAGTCTGTGGAAGCAGGTATTGAACCCCAGTCTCTTGAATGTCCTTCCAGTGCCATCCTTCTTTATCCATGAATGAGACAGTGGAAAAAGTAACTGCAAGTAATGAGAAGTTTAATGCTGGGCACATAAGAAAAGTTACTTCAGTAAAAAGGACAGAACAATTTGCTTCAAAGTGTTGAGTCATCTTGGCCCCTCGATGCAGTGTGCATGAGTCTGTGAGGTTTCTATAAAAAGGCACTCTGTATGTGGTCAGTGTTTTGCAAAGTGCTGTATGAATTCCCCTAACTCTCTCAATTTCTCCACACTTTCCAGCTGATGGCCCTGTATGAATGAGGAAATAATTTCATAGGTAAGAGATGGGAGGGTGTTTGGTGACACTACACAAGCAAGAACTTCTGAAACGAAAACCAGAAAACAGTCTGTGGTGTCTGTGTTGCAACCCATCACCTCCTTAGCTTTGGTGCATATATAGATATTTAACAATCTAAAATGCAGCTGGATTTAAGATAGAATGATTCTCTAATTCTGTGATGCAAGTGACACCTACTTCTAGAGAAGTTAATATCCTGTGCTGTAGTAAACAGCGATAACTTGAGGATGCCATCACAAAGTAGATGAAAAGGGCAAGAAAAGTGCCATGGTATTGTTTGAGCTGTTTTGCTGCTTACAGGCTAAGACTTATCTCTTGTGCAGTATGGAGCAGCCCTGCTTCAGCAATACTCTAGCACTGTAGATGTGCTTCTAATTAACTGGGATCCTGACATTCTTTCCATCTGACCTTTGTATAATGTTTGCTTTGGCAATGCTTCAGACCATGATATTATTTTGTTTCTGTCAAGGTTGTAATTAAGCATATTTCAGCATGCTGTCCCTGGGTACTGAAACCTGGCTTCAGCCATTAACCCATTGGTTACTAAATGCTATACCAGCTACATCTAGGAAACACACCTGCCTGTTGCAGGTGTACATGCCAAATGCACACCGCTGTCTGATTAATTTCAGTGGTGTTCTGCAGAAAAATTCTGGTAAAATATAGGCATGTCATGGCAGTTGTTAAGAGGGAGTGTCAACTAGCAACTAAAACAAAGTCTCTGTAGCTATCTCAGTTGGTTTCAGTTGCCATTGTAGATTCTCAGCATGTTTAAAAATCAAGCCCTAGGTGTCTCAGACTGGGTATCCAAAATCAGTGGATGCTTTTCAAACTTTGGATCTAAGTGACTTGCTCAGGGTCACACAGCAAGTCAGTGGCAAAGCTTTGGAACAAAGCCAAAGTCTCCTGACTCCCAGTACTAAGCAATATTCACGAGTTCATTCTGCCTGCCTTTAAAAAAACAAGTTTCTATAGTTTGCTATATCTGACTCAAAACAGATCAAATTCTGTCTAAATCAAGAGAGAAAAATACCCAAAGTATCTGATCTTTACTTTTCCTCAGAAATCTGTTAAAGACTTTAAACAAGAAAATTCCACATGCTCAGAGGTTATAAATAATTCTTGCTTCACCTTTTACAGCCTAAAATCATAAATGATCTTTTCAGGGTGAGCTAGGGAAATTATATTTACAGGGTAATCCTGAAAGATTTAGTATAGTTAGATTATAGACGTGAAAGTGGTATTCCGTGTTCTTGAATGTATAAGTAGTCAGTTACTGAACCGCATAAGTGAAGGCCCAAGAACCCAAATGAAAATGTGTCACCTGTTTAAAATAGCCTACTTTACTATAGAACATTAACAAAATCTGTTGTACTAAACCAGTGCAACACCATTTTCTTCAATGAAGTTGTGTTAGCATAAATAGGTGTAGAATCTGGTACATCATCTGTATGCTAATGACTTTTAGACATATATGCTTAGGGCCTAAGTCACTTAGATGCTTTTGAAAATTGTACCCATATTCAACTTTATTACTGCTGTATCCTATTACTATTAAAGTAATAGCGCCTCATTAAAAATTAGTCTCTGTAGTGTATAATTCAATTTTGAAAATGGAGCTTTAGACTCCTTAGTCACGTACGCACTTGTGAACATTTTATTTATAGATTAGATTCTGGTTGGAGCAATGCAAAAATCTAAATGTGTCTGACTTTTCATTATGGGGATTAATCGGTTTGGACTATCCAGTGGACAGCATAATGCGGCCACTTCTGAGCTGTTGACCCTTTTGAAGCAGTGGATGTGTCTGGTATACTTAGGAGCGGGATATCCTATATTAGGTGACCAGATGTCCCGATTTTATAGGGACAGTCTCAATTTTTGGGTCTTTTTCTTATATAGGCTCCTATTACCCCCCACCCCCTGTCCTGATTTTTCACATTTGCTGTCTGGTCACCCTAGATGTAAATGAAGTGTTTGAAAAGTATACAAATGTGTACTTAATAGCACTACTGCTTCAGAAACAGAACTTGGCATTTTCTAGAAGTATCAGTCTTCCTTTGTTCAGAGATACTTGCAAAATGTTATCCAAATGTGTTTTGAAAATAGTCTGAAATGGCATTGTGGCAATGTTCTAAAGAAAAAGGACACCTAGCTAATATCCTCCTCTCCTCCCTATGAATGTGATGGTGATTAAAAGAAATAATGTTTTGTCTCCAAATAGTCCAGGCATGAATTCAGAGCTCGGTGTTTATGCTAGCCTGATAGTAACCTAGCAGGAACAACACTTGTTTAACTAGTATTTTTTTTAATGAATTGATTGCCAGTAACTCAGTATTCTTAAGGAAATGCTGCTTCCTGATTGTACCCTTCTTGATTCAAACAGTTGACAGTGGGGTAGTGTTAGCATTTCTGCAAGAGTGAAACTGAACAGACCTTTTTTTGTTTAAAACACATCCGTTTTGTCTGTAATATGCAGTTGAAGATGGAAACCAAATGTTTCTGGGATGCTGTGTATGCCTAGAGGGAATTTTTGGTTCTGTCTTGTCTGTTCTATTGTTGTTTGTCAAACCTCAGCTGAAAGAATTACTTTTGCACTGTTTCTGTACCATTCCCCTAAAGCCACAGCTGGAAATAGTGCTCCAAAGAGAACAACACGTAAGTAGCTAACTGAAAAACAGTGAGAGAATCAATGAATAAGCTCTAGCTCTAGTTACGCTAATTAAGCTACTATGGGATAGCATCTCTAGAAGTGCGCCTATAATGCCATGGCTAACCCAACCCCATAAAGCCTCCATGTGACAACCCTTTCCATTAATAGCGTATCAGGAAAGTATCTTGTGAACCCCCTTTTTGTAGCATGTTATCTCTCTACTTAATAGTTTTAAATCAAATGCTTGAGTCTGATACTAACCTTTTCTATCTGTGAGGTGCTGTGATTTATCGGTAACAGGGTCATCTGTCTGTGCTGCGACTACAGTCCTTTACCTGTACTACAAGTTCAGAAAACTTCTAACTTTTGCAGTGGTTTCAAAATACTTAAAATATCCGAAGGGCCTCAGAGAGTGAAGATGGGAGAACTGAGACTCTAGAGATATAAGTAGAGGAAACCAATCTTACACCCCTGCTTTACTTTTAGTGAAGCAACAAATCGCGCTGTTTCAAACCTGCTTTACAGAAGAACTCAAAGAGAGAAGGCAACAAGGAAATAAGAGTGGGGAAGAAGTACAAGTTTCAGTAAAACCCGGGTGTGGAGAGCCTGGAAATGGAGACTCCCTGCTTCCAACATCCATGTTATTGACCTAACAGAAATATAACTTATGAATTGAAAATAACAGGAAAATCTTTGCCATTCCCATTCTGAAAGCTATGATGATGCTAAGTACCTGAAGCACTTGCAGTACAGATGCTGCAGCACAGTGACTGCAGTTTACGCCTAGTCTGCAATTGAAAATATTACTGTCATAACTCTTCTTTTGGGGTCTGATTCTTTTACTGAACTAGTTATGCTTGTAAAAGCCCCTCGTTATCTGGATGCAGTTATAATTGTAGAAAGATACCTCATGTAGCTTATTTCCTGTCCCTTATGGGAATAAGCACTTTTATGCCTGTATAACTGCACTCACACTAGGGGAGTTTTACCACTTTAACTGTACTATACTGGTACAACTTTTATGTTGGACAGACCCTTCCTGTATAGGGTAACATGCCTGTGTAGCCCACTGATTAAGACCAGACCACAAGAGTGTAATTTTAGAGAAGGTATTACATCTGTTTCAAAGCATTTTAATGATTTTGGCCATCGCATGTCAGGCTTGGGTTTTCAAGCTATTGAATCAATTAAAACAAACTAGAGGAGATGACAGACAGAGGCACAAGAAGCAATCTCAATATATGTAATAGGAATTGGCTGCTAAAGAAATGACCAAAGGCCGACCTCCATTTCTGGAGAAGAGAAACTTACAAGTGGGTCACAAGCTCTGTTTTCTGTGAATGGAGCTATTTGTTGCATATAATAAGGGATTGTGTTTTTGCTTAGAGGTGTTTACATTGTATGCTGGCTGTAACATAGGCACTGGATTCTGGCATTCAAGTGGTTTTGCAGCCTTCTGATAACAATATTCCTCATATTTATGTGTATTGAGGGAAAGTAATGCTGTCTCTAACTGAGCAGTGTCCCAGATCTGATAAATGAAGCACATGCTTGGAATTAAAAGGCACACCCCCTTCCTGTGGTTCAGCAGTAAAGATGAACAGGTGGAATGAGATTGGCACTTTGATGCTGATTATGATCTTTGGATCTTGTGTAAGAATGGTCATGCTCATTAGCTTTGTGGTTCCAGTTGAGACAGACTGGAAAGCCTGTACATCTGGCATGGTGTCTCTTTTTGTTTGACATTAACTTCACTTTCTCTTATTACACTATGATGCTTACATTCTGAGTAATGTTTTTCTGAGGTGCATAGAAAGAATAGATTTTACTTTTCCAGAAATGTATATTAAAATAATCCCTAGGCCTTCAAGCAACTATCAATGTAAGAAATTGGAACAAAGAGAAGGATCGTGTCGCTCATCAGAGATTTAAAATATATGAAGGATGCATGAGCCTAGGTAATAAAATCCTCTATCACAATTCTGTAATATATGGTCTTGGGAAAATGTGCTAGAGAGGACTTGGTAGGTGTTTTGTTCAGTTTTCTAAGGCTTATTCACATGGGACTATCTTACAGTAAAGCATGCTTTTTCAAATAACAGCTTCACTGTATGTAAAGGGTTCATTATAGCTAGCATTGCGTTTTGTGCATCACAGTGTTTAGGGAGGTGGTAGAGAAAATCAAGTAGCAAAGTCATTGTACTTCATTGTAGAGTTCACTGTCTCAGTTTGCATCAGGTTCCACAGCATGCTGTAAATCATCAGTCTATATGTAAAACACATTGCAGCTGATATCAAGCTCATTTTCAAGGTGAAATATAATCTTGAGGAAAGAAAATACTGGGAAGAAGACCCTGCTAACAAAAGTAGTGTTCTTAGGTTGCTAAACTCTGCATAGGCCTTACCACTGGAAATTCTAATACAATGATGAACAGAGGAAAAAGTGTAAAAAGCCATTTCCTGTAGTGAACAAGAAATCAGAAGGCACATCAAGTATGAAATGAGCTACTGTTCCTCTTGTTACAACTATTAGACACTTTCAAAAAACTAGTTTTGCAAAAATAATAATAATTAATGTATTCCAAGGTGAATCCTCTTGATTTCTTGTACTGTATATTAGTTTTGGGGGTTCCAGGAAGTGCTCAGTGTTGGCCTAACACTGCTCCCATTGAAATCAATGGTAAAACTCCCACTGACTTCATTGGCAGTGGAGTTAAGCATTGACTTCACTGGAAACTCCCACCCTACATGGATTTTCAAAAGCGGCTAGTGATTTGGGGTTCCTCAATTTTGGGGTCCCCAATTCAAGAGACTTTAAAGAGGCCTGATTTTCAGACGGTAGGTGTGCCGCACTATCTAATGTTTCTAGTCTCTAACTGTCTTCAAGCAGCTGCCATTTTTGTTAAAAATAACCTGCCAGAAAAATGTTTCCTTCTTCCCCAAATGTGGAATATCTCTCCCAGAGGGAGATTTGTCAGAGTTAGGATTTTAGAATTTGGTCCAGATAGACTTTTTGTTGTGAAAGAGTGTTGTGTTGTTTTGGTTTGGTTTTAATGCTACATTTGTTTACATATGATGTGAGCCATGCCAAAAAAGCACTGTTTCTCATAACTGTATAACTGATGACTTATGTGTAGCTGCTGGAATTGTGCTTTTCCCTTGCTGTATTTTAGCTTGGAAAAGTAGCAATCTTTTTGTTTGTTTGTTTTTTCTATTTTGGAATTGTGAAGATTTGAGTAAATCACAGACTAGCAAAACAAAAAGTAGTTTGCCACCTATTCATTTTCTTACAACCAAAGAGTGATCTGATAAATCAATCACAGATACTCAGAAGCCATTGCAATATTGCATTCTGTTGTTTCCTAATAGTGGCTATTTTGGCTTTTGAGCCAACTGAAAGCAGTAAATAAGCCTTAGAGTAACCAACTCATTTATTTATGATCCAGCGTGTAGTTCTAGTTGCAGCAAAGAAGCTTGAGAGTATTTTTCAGTCATTACATTATTTCATAATTCATAGGTTTCTCCCCAGGATACAGTACTGCAGACACGGATGGTCTTCATAAAAGACACAAGCTTGGAATTAATTGGTGGAGGAAAATAAATAAGAGACTGTGTTAAGCCTATTAGTCTAAAGTAAACAGGTCATTTAAGCCTGATGCTCTGAGTTCTGCTTATTGCATAAACAATTGGGTGCAAGTTCTGTATCCAGTTTCCGGACACACATTTTTTTAAATTAAAAAATAAATAGTGGTGGCAGAAAAATAATCAACTGTCTCTTGGACCACCCACATGGCGTATAATCCAGTGGAAGAATTACCTATTCAAGGCTAATGTGTTTTACAGTACTATAGTTATCAGGTTTAAACTGCCTAAAACTGGTGGAAGTTACATATAAAGATACCTCTGTGTTAGGCATTCATCTTTCTGATAAGAAAACTTTAACTCGGGTTGAATCAACCCCATCTTCCAAGGGAAATTTGTTTCATATTCTTACCTGCTATGTAAAATCATATATTGTGTTTGCTTGAGTCTTTCATGCTTTCTTTTATTACCTTTACCGGGAGTTTCATATGTCAGATGACCTCAGGATTGGATGTGTAGTGTGGCCAACACATTGTGTTTATACTTTGCAGCAGGTAGTGGCCATAGTTGGTACATGGGGAAGGTAATATGATGGTCAAGGACCTAGTCATACAGGAAAGGTCATTGGATACACAACACTGGGTGGCTGTAAATACAGTCCATGAACAGATCAAGACTTTTTTGTAGTTATTTAAGAACAAAATCATGCTGATGCTCAGCACAATAATGCTTTTCATCTCAGGGCCTGGAGTTGAATTTTCAACTTAATTCCTTGGGAATGAAGCCTGGATAAAACTTTCCCTTTTATCTTAGCTGAAAGGTGATCAGTTTATTCTTTGATCACAAAGTTAGAAAAATAATTAAATAAATTATCCATAACAGCATTGATATTGCTAAAAAGATAGCTTGGGTTCTTGGAACAGAAATCCAGGATATTATTTTATATTCCCTGCAAGAATTAAGTTCCTCCACCAATGACTTTTTTGCACTAGGAGTGGGAACAATAATGGGATAATAGTAAAGCAAAGTTTAACAAATATGAAACACCACCCTATACGGGAAACCTACTGTCATAAATATGAAGGGAAGGGGGAGAGGGTCTGATGCAGTGCTATAAAATCCTCTTTCCAGTAAAGGGTTAAGAAATGCAGGTAGCCAGACTGACACCTGACCTGGCTGGCATCTGACCAATAAGGGGACAAGATACTTTCAAACTTTGGGAGGGGGGAAGTTTTTAGTGTGTGCTTTTGTCTGAGAGAGGGTGATCTTGGAAGACAGAAGGAACCTGCAGAAAATCAAACCTCCCTTTTCTGAAGTAAGTTTAGATAGCATAGCGTATAGATTTCTGTTTATTTTGCTTGGTATCCCCTGTGTTAGAAAGGGCAAAGGGGGCGGGGGGGGGGGGTGTTATTCATAGTTTTCTGTAACGTTAAGGTTTTGTCCAGAGGGGGAAATCTCTCTGAGTTTGGAAATATAGTGCCCTGTGAAATAGTTACCATCCTGATTTTACAGAGATGATTTTACCTTCTTTATTTTTAATAAAATCCTTCTTTTAAGAAGCTGACTGTTTTCTATGGTGTTAAAACCCAGGGGGTGGGTTTTTAGATCACTGTGTAACCAATTGGTTGGGAGATTGTTCTCAAGCTTTCCCAGGAAAGGGGGTGTACGGCTTGAGGGGGTATTTTGGGGGGGAGGGAAGTTCAAGTGATTCCTTTCCTGGATCCCTGTTAGACATTTGATGGTGGCAGCGAGAAGCGTTTCTTGGGGTGCAGGGAATTTTGTACCTTGGGGGGTTTAACCTAAGCTGGTAAAAATAAGTTTAGGGGCTCTGAATGCGGGTCCCCACGTCTTTACCCTAGAGTTTAGAGTGCGGAGGGAACCTTGACACCTACTGACCACTATACTTACCTGTATGCCTCCGGCTTCCATCCAGGACACATCACACGATCTATTGTCTTCAGCCAAGCTCTAAGATACAACTGCATTTGCTCTAATCCCTCAGACAGAGACAAACACTTACAAGATGCCATGTTAGATTTGGTTTTGGTGAGTAGTGAGGACCTCATTGAAGAAATGATTGTAGGGGACAACCTTGGCTCGAGCGATCATGAGCTAATTCAGTTCAAACTAAATGGAAGGATAAACAAAAATAAATCTGAGATTAGGGTTTTTGATTTCAAAAGGGCTAACTTTAATAAATTAAGGAAATTAGTAAGGGAAGTGGAGTGGACTAAAGAATTTATGGATCTAAAGGCGGAGGAGGCCTGGGATTATTTCAAGTTAAAGTTGCAGAAGCTATCAGACGCCTGTATCCCAAGAAAGGGGAAAAAATTCATAGGCAGGAGTCTTAGACCAAGATGGATGAGCAAGCATCTCAAAGAGGTGATTAAGAAAAAGCAGAAAGCATACAAGGAGTGGAAGATGGGAGGGATCAGCAAAGAAAGCTACCTTATTGAGGTCAGAGCATGTAGGGATAAAGTGAGAAAGGCTAAAAGTCCTGTAGAGTTGGACCTTGCAAAAGGAATTAAAACTAATAGTAAAAGGTTTTATATCCATATAAATAGAAAGAAAACAAAGAATGAAGAAGTGGGACCGCTAAATACTGAGGACGGAGTGGAGGTTAAGGATAATTAGGCATGGCCCAATATCTAAACAAATACTTTGCCTCAGTCTTTAATGAGGCTAATGAGGATTTTAGGGGTAATGGCAGCATGACAAATGGTAATAAGGATATGGAGGTAGATATTACCATATCCGAGGTAGAAGCCATACTCGAACAGCTTAATGGGAGTAAATCAGGGGGCCCAGATAATCTTCATTCAAGAATATTAAAGGAACTGGCACATGAAATTGCAAGCCCATTAGCAACATTTTTTAATGAATCTCTAAACTCAGGGGTTGTACCATTTGACTGGAGAATTACTAATATAGTTCCTATTTTTAAGAAAGGGAAAAAAGGTGACCTGGGTAACTACAGGCCTGTTAGTTTGACATCTGTAGTATGCAAGGTCTTGGAAAAATTTTTGAAGGAGAAAGTAGTTAAGGACATTAAGGTCAATTGCAATTGGGACAAATTACAACATGGTTTTACAAAAGGTAGATCGAGCCAAACCAACCTGATCTCCTTCTTTGATAAAGTAACAGATTTTTTAGATAAAGGAAATGCAGTGGATCTAATCTACGTCGATTTCAGTAAGGCATTTGATACAGTACCACATGGGGAATTATTGGTTAAATTGGAGAAGATGGGGATCAGTATGAAAATTAAGAGGTGGATAAGGAACTGGTTAAAGGGGAGACTACAGCAGGTCATACTGAAAGGTGAACTGTCAGGCTGGAGGGAGGTTACTAGTGGAGTTCCTCAGGGATCAGTTTTGGGACCAGTCTTATTTAATCTTTTTATTACTGACCTCGGCACCAAAAGTGGGAGTGTGCTGATAAAGTTTGCGGATGACACAAAGGTTGGGAGGTATTGCCAATTCAGAATAGGATTGGGATATCATACAGATAGGGTGACCAGACAGCAAATGTGAAAAATTGGGATGGGGGTAGGGGGTAATAGGAGCCTATATAAGAAAAAGAGCCAAAAATCGGGGCTGTCACTATAAAATCGGGACATCTGGTCACCCTATGGGAAGATCTGGATGACCTTGTAAACTGGAGTGATAGTAATAGGATGAAATTTAATAGTGAGAAGTGTAAGGTCATGCATTTAGGGATTAATAACAAGAATTTTAGTTATAAACTGGGGACACATCAGTTGGAAGTAACAGGAGAGGAGAAGGACCTCGGAGTCCTGGTTGATCACAGGATGACTATGAGCTGCCATTGTGATATGGCCGTGAAAAAAGCTAATGCGGTCTTGGGATGCATTAGGCGAGGTATTTCCAGTAGAGATAAGGAGGTGTTAGTACTGTTATACAAGGCATTGGTGAGACCTCATTTGGACTACTGTGTGCAGTTCTGGTCTCCGATGTTTAAGAAGGATGAATTCAAACTGGAACAGGTACAAAGAAGGGCCACTAGGATGATCCGAGGAATGGAAAATCTGTCTTATGAAAGGAGATTCAAGGAGCTTGGTTTGTTTACCTTAACCAAAAGAAGGCTGATGGGAGATGTGATTGCTCTCTCTAAATATATCAGAGGGATTAATACCAGGGAGGGAGAGGAATTATTTAAGCCCAGTACCAATTTTGACACAAGAACAAATGGATGTAAACTGGCCATCAGGAAGTTTAGACTTGAAATTAGACGAAAGTTTCTAACCATCAGAGGAGTGCAGTTCTGGAACAGCCTTCCAAGGGAAGCAGTGGGGGCAAAAGACCTATCTGGCTTCAAGATTAAGCTAGATAAGTTTATGGAGGGGATGGTTTGATGGGATAACATGATCTTGGCAATTAATTGACCTTTGACTATCAGTGGTAAATAGGCCCAATGGTCAGTGATGGGATGTTAGAAGTTACTACAGAGAACTTTTTCCTGGGTGTCTGGCTGGTGAGTCTTGCCCACATGCTCAGGGTTCAGTTGATCGCCATATTTGGGGCCGGGAAGGAATTTTCCTCCAGGGTAGATTGGCAGAGGCCCTGGAGGTTTTTCACCTTCCTCTGCAGCATGGGGCACGGGTCACTTGCTGGAGGAGTCTCTGCATCTTGAAGTCTTTAAACCATGATTTGAGGACTTCAGTAGCTGAGACATAGGTGAGAGGATTATTCCAGAAGTGGGTGGGTGAGATTCTGTGGCCTTCATTGTGCAGGGGGTCAGACTAGATGATCATAATGGTCCCTTCTGACCTTAAAGTCTATGAGTCTATAAGATCTCTATCAAGCATTCTTAAAACTACAATACCCACCTGCTGAAGTGAAGAAACAGATTGACAGAGCCAGAAGCGTACCCAGAAGTCACCTACTATAGGACAGGCCCAACGAAGAAAGTAACAGAACGCCACTAGCCGTCACCTTCAGCCCCCAACTAAAACCTCTCCAGCGCATCATCAAAGATCTACAACCTATCCTGAAAGACGATCCCTCAGTCTCACAGATTTGGGAGACAGGCCAGTCCTCGCTTACAGACAGCCCCCCAACCTGAAGCTAATACTCACCAGAAACCACACACCACACAACAAAAAACACCATCATAGGACCTAATCACATCAGCCACACCATCAGGGGTTCGTTCACCTGCACATCTACCAATGTGATATATGTTATCATGTGCCAGCAATGCCCCTCTTTCATGTATATTGGCCAAACCGGACAGTCTCTACGCAAAAGAATAAATGGACACAAATCTGACAGGGATCATAACATTCAAAAACCAGTAGGAGAACACTTCAGTCTCTCTGGTCACTCAATAACAGACCTAAAAGTGGCAATTTTGCAACAGAAAAACTTCAAAAACAGACTCCAACGAGAAACTGCTGAACTGGAATTAATTTGCCAACTGAATACCATTAAATTAGGCTTGAATAAAGACTGGGAGTGGCTGGGTCATTAAACCAACTGATATCTATTTCCTCATGCTAAGTTTCCCCCTACTGTTACTCACACCTTCTTGTCAACTGTTTGAAATGGGCCATCCTGATTATCACTACAAAAGTTTTTTTTTCTCCTGCTGATAATGGCTCACCTTAATTGATTGGTCTGTTAGAGTTGGTATGGCTACCCCCATCTTTTCATGTTGTGTGTGTGTGTGTGTGTACACATACACATACAGTAGGAATATATATATATTCCTACTGTATGTTCCACTCTGTGCATCTGATGAAGTGGGTTTTAGCCCACGAAAGCTTATGCCCAAATACATTTGTTAGTCTCTAAGGTGCTACAAGTACTCCTCGTTCTTTTTGCGGATACAGACTAACACAGCTACCACTCTGAAACCTGCTAGTAATGGTACATCTTTTATATTTGTTAAATGTTGTTTTACTATTATACCATTCATTATTGCCACGGGTAGTGCAAAAAAGTCATTGGTGGGGGAACTTAACTCATACAGGGAAGTGAAGCGTTTGAAAGCAGGTAAAATGCAGCATGCAAAGTACTGATACAAAAAATGTGCATCCTAAATTTGGCAAGGAAACATTAGCCTGTTGCCACACAAACTCAGATGGGAAACACATAATTGTTCCCTACAAGTATTCTCCATTGGTTTGTACACTTCCATTTTAAATGACTCATGTAATGGGGAACCTTAGAAGATTATTGCACAGTCAGATGGCTCCCATCCCATGGCTTGTCCGCACATATATATGTCAGAAGAGAGGCACAGAGGGAAAGTTTAGGGTGCCACTACCATGCCCAATCTTGGCTCCCTTATAACATGTGCAATTGACACTCCACAGGCTCTTTACATGTTGAAATATGGAGGCGTATTTGGGGCAGAGCTCACAGGAATGAAAAATATGTTAATTTGTGCCATTTGAGAGAGAAACCCAAAGAGCTAGAATCTGGACCTTTGTGTTTTGGCTTCAGATAATTGATCATGGTTATCACATGCCAATGTCCTACCCACCCTGTTCAGTCACTGTGTCAATTCTTTTTGCAGACATCAATCCCACTAGCTCCTTAATCATTTCTGCTTTACTCTGAGTTCCGTCCAGTTGCTTGATCTTTCTCTTGTACTGAGGTGCCCAGCACCATGTGCAATATTCTCTGTGTGATCTCCCAACCAGCATTGGTGGGGGACTCACCTTCTTGGTCTGTGATGTGATGCCTCTGTACTTGCAAACCGAAACTCCAGGAGTTTGATTTTCCATTCTCATCTAATTAGCAGTCCATTGTCACCCTCACACTCTTCCAGCAGTCCTGCTTTCCAAGCACAAACATCTACCACCCATGGAGTGTTTGATTAGTTTCCCCCAGTTTTTAATATTTTTAGTATTTTTCTTCCTTGAGTCTCATTTTGTTATTTTCTGCTCATGTTTATAGTCTCTCTGTGTTCCTTTATTATTTTTATTTTTTCTCTGTTGTTCATGGATTGGCTTATAATAGAAGGCCCAATACAAGAGAGATTATACCTAGGGCTTGAAAAGAGCTCCAACTGATAGTACCTGGCCTCCATCCCAAGGCTTTTTGCGCTAGACAGTCTTTATTTTGTAACTGAAAAAAAGCTCAGTCTAAGAATTGCCTGAAGGCACTAAGGGCCTAATTCTGTTGCTAAGGAATTTTGCCCTCGGTCGGAAGGGCAGAGGGCTGGCAATTCCATATCACTTATAGCCTTCAGACCAAGAGTAGAGTAAGGATGGGAGATTGACTGAGTTACTCCATGTAAATTATGTCACTCAGATGCGAATTAGCCACCCTGCTGAGCGACATACTTTATGCTGATTTAAGTACTGGTGTGGATAGTGCTATGTCGGTGGGAGAGTTTCTACCACTGACATAGCTGCCAACACTTGCGGGAGCTGGAGTAATTAAGCCAACGAGAAAGTTCTTTCCTGTCAGCTTAGAGTGGCTACACTAAAGTGCTTACAGTGGCGCAGCTGTATAAGTGCAGCTGCGCCTCTGTAAGTTCGCTAGTGTAGCCATAGCCGATGTGACTCCCACTGAAATTAATGAAAAGATTTTTCCGGAAGTGGGTGGGTGAGGATCACTAGGTTAAGGGAAATGATTATCGTAATCATAGGAAGAAAATGAGGTGGCTGCCGCTATGCCTTTTGCAACATTATGTAACTTTAAGAAATAAAAACCCAGCTGTCTGAATTTTCAAGTTTTCTAGTTTTTAAGTCTTGTTAATCAATTTTTAATGCAAAAATAAAAGGGTAGAAAAATGCCACCCATCCCTCCACAGAATAATTGATTTCTATGAGACCTTAACTAAATATCTACAAACAAATGCTCTGCTTCATTCTGACAGGCCTGAGAGGGTAACATGAACGGGGCAATGGAAACCAAAGGAAAACAGGCTTGCTTCATTTGTAAAATTCTCTGGAAAATGTTATTGGCAACCCATGCTTTATTTCAGAGCCACTATATAACTGGGATCACAGGCATATTTGTGAGGAATGCAAATAAGGAAACATTTGAAGTATTTGGCAAGTTTGCATCCAGAAATAATGCTTCATTACAGCGTACAATAAGAGAAACCAAAGTATTTCTGTGGAAATTTACAATGCTCCTTAAATCTGTTTAACTTGGCTGTTTTTTAAAAATCTGTTTGCATTTTCTAAGGCGGTTTACAAGTGCGTAGGTGTGTATGTACTAAACACACACGTAGAATTTAGGTGTAATATAAAATACAGGTCGGAATACAGGCTCCCCACATTTTGGTACACTGTGGTTAAGAATTTATTGTACTGTTACAGAAATGTTCTCAGGTATTAGTGCAGCCGTGTTGTACACAGGTATCTGGTGAAATATATTAGCTCCACAGGTAGTTTATGTAGTATTTTAACATATGTAGGTTAATGGATATTTAGTTCAGAATTGTTATACTCAGGCAAATGTGCAAGTATTGGTTATCCAGAAAGTAAACAAGAGGTACATTTGTGTAGGGATGTTATAGTGTAATTTTAGCTCAAGGTCCTCTTGTTTTGCTTTTGTTCCTTGTACATTACAAGTGACCGTAAGGCACAACACTTCCCACCTAGAATTGAAATTGTCCAATCCGAGCTATGGTCTGTTCTGTGTTTTGTATTTCTGGTCTATTGTTGAGCTACATTGTAGCAACAGGCTTTCCTATTCTGTGCCATAAGGTTGTGATGTGCTCACTTGATGCTGCTGTTAATATTCTTAGTTGTCTTGTGGCTCTGAATGTGTGTGTTTGGCAGCAGGAAGTCTCCTAGGCTGGATTAAAAAAAAAATCAAATGTATGTCAAAGATTTTCTGTAGCTTTTTTGTGTGTATGAGCAAAATGTTTGAAATCTGTCCTGGAAAATGTGTGTGTGCAGTGAACTACTAAATCACTGTAAAGTAATCATCTTTAATAGTCTTTTTAATTAATCTTTAAGCATTTTTTCAAGGAATGGGATAGAATGATGGATTTGTTGTCAGCGAGGTTTAACATGCTTCTTGTTAACTGACATCTCTCAGGGGACATGGAAGAATTTCCTTTCACCACGCACCTACACAGGGGGTTATTCTAGAACTTTAGAAAGGACAACCTGTTAGAACTTGACCATGCTTATATCAGGGGTTCTCAAACTTTTTCATAACGGGATGTTTTTTCATTCAGTAGAAAATCCAGCTTTCCACTGGAGAAAAGTTTCAAACAAATATTTTGATCAGCCCTACTCATAATGCAAGTAGAGTGCATGTCTCATGGACACCTTCCCTCTTACTGGCAATCACACAGAGCACCTGCTTTCCCATTCCCAGGTGCATAACACCCCTGTGGCAAACTTCTTGAGGCAGACAATTGCTGTATAGTATAGGGAAAGCTCTCTGTAATGTGATTCAGCAGCTCCAAGCAAAGAGGAGAGCCAGAACCATCTCCCCAGTTTTACACTCACTCACACGTGCTCAACTTTACACATAGGAATAAGCATTTGCAGGATAAAGGACCATTTAACCAGCCTGCAATACCAGCAGTCGCTGTGTGGACCATGGTGATTCATAGACAGTTTGAAAACCACCATCCTGCACTCTTTTCAGAATGGCTCAAGAAGAGCTGAAGATCAGATTCCTTTTGAGGGCTTTGTGAAGTTGAGAAAGGGAATAGAGGGGCAAGTTTAGTGGGGAAATGATAGCAAGTGAGACGTCTGCTGGTAGTACTGAGTTGTATTAAATCCTTTGTCTCCTTTTTCTGTTTTCACCAGGTAGCTGCATTTTGTGATGTTGATGAAAATAAGATAGCAAAAGGTTTCTACACTTACCAAGAATCCAAGGTTAGTAACAACTACTGTCACTTCCATTACTGTCATCTGGAATTTTTGTCTTGTGAGAAGTGACATTTGAAGCTCATTGGACAAACAACAACAAAAGAGCGTCACTAACTTTAAAAGTAGTGAAGAATTATAGTATGCAGCCGATACTATATTTATTTAATTAGGGGTCTAGATGGCTGGGGATGGGTAATGGAATGTGTGGAATTTTTCTTCCTATACAGTAGGGAGCCAGTGTGACATTTAGCACCAATTGTGATGGTGTTTTTTTGTAATATGAGAACTGAATGAGAGCAGCAACTCATTTCACATAGTGCATAGAACAGATGGTAGCAAGTTTTGGTCAGTTCCAGCCCTGGCTAGAATGAAACCATTGACCTCTCTTATGTTAGCAATCCTGCACCCTCGGGTCTCCTCACCAATAGGTATCGCTACAGATGGGGAATAAGCAGGCAGGAACAGAGACTTGTCAGGAACAAGGATCCTGTTTTCATGTAGATATCTCTAGAAATGCAGAATAAGAAAGGGAAATACATGGGGGTTTTTTTGAGGGGAGGGGGGGAAGATTTATAGAAGCAGAATTATTTCCCTGAAGACTTTTTCCATGAAGATTCAACTGCTCTTTAGTAGGAGAGGGGAAATGGAATGATGTGGGGTTTCATGACTTAGCATCTCCTGTGTCAATAAATTATACCAATAAAAAGCATGATCACAGCACGTCTGTGTGGGAGAGAGGTCAGTTTCTAGGTCTAAGGTAAGGGAAGTTCTTTGTACTGTAGTTGAAAGGGAGCCAGAAGCACATTGCAGTCACTGAAAATGTGGTCAGTTTAGAGGGGAAGAAAAACAAATGTCTTTTTAATGTATTCTGTGTATGGGGCCAAACTCCTGTTGAAGTGAGTTTTGCTACTGACTTTAGTGGGAGCAGGATTTGGCCCATGATGCATAAAAGTTAAAATCTATGGTGAAAGAAAGAAAAGTTTAATGGTTATTTATAGAGCCATATTCAACCTAGCACAGTGTTTCTCTTTGAAGAAGAGTCCAAAGGATAGATTGTAACATGCTCCTTAGGTGACATGTCTCTCACTAGCCCAGCTGGGAATCACCTGGACAAATGTAGGCAGCAGGTTTTTGTGCCACTCGAGATAAAGGAAGAAGATTTTTAAATGGCAGTAAATGAACCATCTAAAAAGAAAGTGTCACAGTCCTGGTGCGATATTGATTTTTATGGTAATAAAACAATTTAGCTCCACTCACAGGAATCTACTGTAAGCATAAGGCCAGATTCAGTGCTCATGATTTCACTGGGCAGCCAGACCCTTGGAGCTCAGTATTCTGAGAAGCTGATGTATGCCGTCAGCTTGTGCTGAAGGCAATGGGAATTGAGGGTGTTTAGTAACTTTGTAATATCTAGGGCCTTCATTCTTGATGATCCAGTTGAAATATTTGTGTAGAAGCGCTGGCCTGAAATCATGTGTGTATCTGTCTAAGGCATGTACATATCTCAAGTCAGTGGTCATATAAAAAAGTGCACTGGAAACAACATTCTGTAGGTTGGAGTTAAGAAAGCTGATTGTACGAAAGAGTAATGGTCAGATGAAATTAGTTATTGGGTGTTACAGAAAGTTGTTGTTTACGATGACCCAGAATCGACATTGTATTTGAAGTGAAAGACAAAATAATGAGCATGAGTATATAACCACTTGAGCCATTCTAATACATGATCTTTGAATACAATTTCACTCTTTAATGCCAAGCAACACCCGTTATTGAGCTAAAAATAACCCTTTATGTCTTCTAACCAAATTTCACTGTTTACAGGAGAGACCAAAACCCCAAATTCCCATACAACATTTCAGAGACGCAACCCCACCTTTCATTATCTGTGTAAAGTTGGTGAGTACAGTTTTTGGCATAAGCTAAATGAACCACATCTGTATCTGCTAGCATCATCCTAATTAAGGATGTGCTTCTGTTTTTATTATAAAACACATTTTCCAGTGGTTTATAGAAGTGTTTTTAGTAGGGCTGTCAAGCGATTAAAAAAATTAATCACCATTAACCATGCGATTAATTGCGCTGTTAAAGAATAATAGAATATCATTTATTTAAATATGTTTGGATTTTTTTTCTTCATTTTCAAATATACTGATTTCAATTACCACACAGAATACAAAGTGTACAGTGCTCACTTTATATTATTATTTTTATTACAAATATTTGCACAATAAAAAACAAAAGAAATAGTATTTTTCAGTTTACCTAATTGAAATAATGTAGTATAATCTCTTTATCATGAAAGTTGAACTTACAAAATGTAGAATTATGTCCTAAAAAGTAACTGCATTCAAAAATAAAACAATATACAATTTTAGAGCCTGTATGTCCACTCAGTCCTACTTCTTGTTCAGCCAATCACTCAGACAAACAAGTTTGTTTACATTTGCAGGAGATAATGCTGCCTGCTTCTTGTTTACAATGTCACCTGGTTCACTTTGTTTGACCCTTTGACCACACTCCCATCCCTGTTTTTTTCATTCGTTGTCCCCCGGACTTACTTGGAATCCAGGTCCTGTGGATCCCTCCCCTTAGGCGGGGGAGGGGAAGGGGGGGCTTCGCCCATCCACTTTCCAGATCCCAATAGGACAGTGTCACCTGAAAGTTGCCAAACACAACAGGTGTTTGCATGGCACAGTTGTAGCCAGCATCGCAAGATATTTACGTGCCAGAAGCTCTAAAGATTCATATGTCCCTTCATGCTTCAACCACCCTTCAAGAGGACATGCGTCCAAGCCGATGAGGGGTTCTGCTCGATAACGATCCAAAGCAGTGTGGAACGACGCATATTCATTTTCATCTTCTGAGTCAGATGCCACCAGCAGAAGGTTGATTTTCTTTTTTGGTGGTTCAGAGTGTTGCTCTTTTAAGACTTCCGAAAGCATTCTCCACACCTCATCCCTCTCAGTGTTTGCAAGGCACTTCAGATTCTTAAATCTTGGGTCAAGTGCTGTAGCTATCTTTAGAAATCTCACAGTGGTGCCTTCTTTGCGTTTTGTCTAATCTGAAGTGAAAGTGTTCTTAAAACGAATAACATGTTGGGTCATCGTCCGAGACTGCTATAACATGAAAATATATGGCAAAATGCAGATAAAGCAGAGCAGGAGACATACAATTCTCCCCCAAAGAGTTCAGTCACAAATTTAATTAATGCATTTTTTTAAACGAGTGTCGTCAGCATGGAAGCTGGAATGATGGCCGAAGCATGAAGGGGCATATGAATGTTTAGCTTATCTGGCACATAAATGGCTGTTCTCACTTTCAGGTGACATTGTAAATAAGAAGCAGGCAGCATTATGCCCCGTAAATGTAAACAAACTTGTTTGTCTTAGTGATTGGCTGAACAAGAAGTAGGACTGAGTGGGCTTGTAGGCTCTAAAATTTTACATTGTTTTGGTTTTTTGAGTGCAGTTATGTAACAAAAAAAATCTACATATGTAAGTTGCACTTTCATGATAGATATTGCATTATGATACTTGTATGAGATGAATTGAAAAACACTATTTCTTTATCATTTTTACAGTGCAAATATTTGTAATAAAATATATATATAAAGTGAGCACTGTACACTTTGTATTCTGTGTTGTAACTGAAATCAATATATTTGAAAATGTAGAAAAGCATCCAAAAATATTTAATAAATTTCAATTGGTATTCTGTTGTTTAACAGTGCGATTAATCGCAATTCATTTTTTGAGTTAATCGTGTGAGTTAATTGTGATTAATCGACAGCCCTAGTTTTTCGTCAAAACTCATCCTAAAATGTTGAGGCCAGTTTTGTGAAATTGTTTTTAGAGATTATTGCAGGGAGGGAATGGAAATGTTGGAGTAATATTAAGAGTTATAAAAGCAAGGATATCTTTAAAGGGTCCTTAATCTGTTCTCCCTTTTTGACGTAAAATTTTGTGGGCACAAATGTGGTTGCATGTTGCAGACATGGTTGGTTCACTTGCCCGTGCCAAAATATTGCAACTATAACTGTGTTCAGGCACACAAACTGTGGATGCAGAAACAGAGACTTTGTTTTATAAATCAGGCTCTTTTAAGTCATTGTGTGCAACATGCCCATCCTTAAGCCTCTTTTGCGTCTGAGTACTGCTTAGAGTCAAAGACTGCAACAGCTTTCTCTTTCACTCATTCGGTTGACTCCTGAATTACTAAAAGATGAGCAGCAGATATTCTGCTGTTACATTAAAATAACAATATAGCACAACACAAATAAGGAACAACACAAAAGCATCAGATCAGATGCTGAAAGGCATGATAGCAAATACACTCTCATGAATACTAAAAGTTACTGAAATTTGCAACTAACACTACATATTTAAAAACCATATTGTCAGGTTTCCTTCATATAAACAAAGACATTTAAAACCTATTCAGTTTTTATGATTGTTTAGCTGAAACTCATCCCCTACAATCCCTTTTGACCTTAGCACCCCCAAGGTTAGGGTCAGCACAGAGATCAAAGTACTTCACAGTTGTAAAACCATACTGCAAGTACCCCAGGGCATTATCATGTAGACAGGTTGGTAATAAGCCTTACATTGGCTAGTAATATTGCAACTAATTTAATATTTCATATGAAACATAATGGTGGGTGGGAGACCGAGGACAAAACAGCTGTGTACCCTATTATAAAGTACATCTAATTTCTGAAGCCCTGACAAGGAAGCTATTATACAATATTTTGTCTGCTCTGAAAGTTCTGGTCCATGATTTCATCTGTAATTTTACAGTACTTTTCTCTATCAGTGACTATATTCTGTGTGCAGACTACACTATACTGCATAGCACCGTTAAAGACAATGTTTTTGGAGCCACAATTTGGTCTACTTAGATGGAATCTTTGTGGAATGGCCTCTGGAATCTCAATATCTTTTAATCACCTTTCTGTTGATGTGAAATTAAGAATGAAAATAGTCACGATTTTGGTGTCAAATACCCAGAGACCGTGGCCAGGTAACATCCTCGTTTACACTTTTGCACCCTACTGTCTGAGCTGTCTTGTTGGCTGATGGTAACAGTGATGTTACTGGAGCTGAGATCATAAATTCTGCTAGTGAGGCAGCTGAGAAAGAGGCCACTGCACAGGCTTTTAGCAATATTAAAACCATAAGAGAATACAATAGCGGCCAAGTGGACAAGAACTAAATTGAAAAGAGAGAGGGTTTCTTTTCAGATTTCTTTCTTCTAAGGATCTCAAATTGATTTGTACACATTAACGATGGGGCACTGAGAGCTTAAATGACTGTCCAAGGATACATAGGAGGTCTGTGGCAGATCCAGGAATTGAAACCGGATCTCAAGCCCTGTTTATTAATTATTATTATTATTTATTAATTTGTAGTATAATAGTGCCCAGAGGCCCTGACTGAGATCAGGGCTCCTTGGTGCTAGGCACTGTTCAAATATATAGCAAGGGTTGGTCCCCAAAGAGTTTGCAATCTACTCAGACAAGACAAAGGGTGGGAGAGGGGGCGCGGAGAGAAACAGACAGAGAGGTGATCTGGCTTGCCCAAAGTCACCCAGTAGATTCAGTGGTTTCCTGAGTCCCTCTCCAGGGCCCTGTCCACTGGACCATTCTGCCTCTTTTTTTCTCTCTCCCCTTTTGCCTTTGCAGGTCATCTTTATGTAGTGTTCTTCCATCAATCCCCCTTTCTGCCAACAATACACAGTGTAACTTTTGTTGGTATGACACCTTCTCGCAGAGGCAGCATGAGCTTGGTTTAAATTGAAATCTCATTCTTACTGGCTGTGTTATTGTGGCTGGACTTGAATGACCACACCTTTCGGTAGTCATTTTTAATCTGCTCTGGAAAGCAGCCCTACATCAAAAACAAAACAAGCCTGTAACTGTCTGTGGTTTAAAACATTTAGGTCTCCTGTGTGGAGAAGTCCTCAAACTTTAGACCACTAAAGGAAATGGTTTCTAACCTGATTGAAATCTGCAGCGATGTTGAACTTTCATTGATCTGTGATGATATTGTGCAGACTAAGTATAAAGCTGAGGATTCGGTCTTTATTATATTTTTAGACTGTTTGAACTTGCTTTGTTTTCTGTGCAGCCCACTTCTGAAAAATGAGCTGAACAACAAACCTACCTCACTGCTATTTATTTAATTCACCTCCCCCCAGAATGTGCTGTCAGATCTGAGCTTTCACAATCCCATCTTTGCTGACGATCGCAAAGGAATTGGAGGTAGTAGAGCAACCTGTGGACAGTTATGCAGCTCATCAAAAACAAAGAGTAAACTAGGTGCAATAGCCAGAAAAACAGTGATATAATCAGTGATAGAGTAGGAGGGGAATTAACACAAACTAATATTAAGGCTGATTAAATGAGAAGCCTTTTCCATAGTTATGGATATCTTTGGCGTTGTAGTGCTTTTGACACAAATTAATCAGTTGGAACAATGCAAAAAACCTGCTGATTTAATGAGTCATGCTACAATGTGAGGAGGAAGATTCTTTAATTTTACTATATTTGAGACATGAAATTCTTCTCTAAAAGAACACCTTTCTTATGCGTGCCATATGGAAACAAAATGCGTGTTTTAGAGAAATTTTCAAACCATTTGGGCAAATAATTTTGCCCAGGTATGTGTTTCAGGTCACGTAGGCAAATAAAACAACCTTACATGCCCTGTTCTGAAACGCTTAAGGGTAGCAGTTCTCAAATCTGAATATGTGCTCATGCAACAAGTATGACCCAGCCAGATTTTCCCTGCTGAACTTGTTACCTGTAATTGTCAGAGATTTCTGGAAGGCAGAATTAGCAGCACATCCTCTCAGCTGTTAGACAAGTTCTTCTTAAATAGAAGTCATTAAGAGGCTTCTAAACATCCTGGGCTGTTGCACCCATCCATCCCCATTGACAGACAGGATTCTCCCCCCCTATATTGCTGTACAGGGTGGGCATAATATGCAGTAAATTTGTTAGTCTCTAAGGTGCCACAGGTATTTTTCTTGTTTTCTTTTGGCAGGACTAATCATCCATTCATCTTACTTGTTTAGCATTTTGAAGCTAAGCATGTTACCTATCTATGATTCCTTCAGTAGCTTCTAGAAGAGAGGTCTCACACTAGTTAAAGAGCAGTTTTGTTCTGACGGATGACTGTGTAAAAGTGGTATCAGTTACATGCAAACCTCGAAGGCTAATGAAAACGGTGTGATTGCGCAATTGTATAATTGGGTTTCAGAATCTCCTGCTGGTGCTGATAAATGAGCAGGAAAAACCCCAGCTTGGCTCTCAGATTCCAGTCTGAATTTGCAGAGCTATCAGGAGTCTCCTTTTACTGTACTTGTAAACAGTGCTCATGAATTATATAGTCAGAGAGACCTAGTAAACAATGGAACCCCACAATACCATTTATAGAGGGACTTTTCAGAGAAGTAGTAAGTTCTTCGGCATCTTTTCAGGGATACGGAGTAAGTTATGTTTACTAACCTAAGATGGACTAGTCAATAATAATATAAAGGAAAATGTCATGTATACATAATATGAAACGAAATAAATGAAATGTGCACAATAAGGTAGGACTGTACAGTACAATGCAATATAGTCTGAGACCTGACTCCGATTTCCCTTTAAATCCTGAAGTGAGGCCTTAGTAGCACGTAGCAGCCCTTCCAGAGCATCTCTCCATTGATGTTGCTTTCCTTTGCCTCTTTCTCCTGCTGCCGTAGGCCCTCCGTACTATATATCCTTTGGGGAGAATCCTTAATCTGCACAGATTTCTACTTTTTGTATGGAGAGCCTCTATATTCCTCCATTTATTTTATTTCCAAGATTAATCCTTCTCGTAGAGCCTGCCCTGACATCTGGAGAAGAATACTCTGTCTCACATAATTTTAGTATGCAGACCCCTTCTTCCCTCCATAATTTCAACCATGTTAAGGCCTCGTTGATTTAAAAATGGAGCAAAACATTTTTGAGGTGCCTTTGTCTCCAGGTGCATCAAGTACCATAGAGATTTGATAGATTTTTCTGGAAAGAGAGTTGATCATGGCAAGGTCTCTGCATGCTGGCCTCCAATAACCTATGCTCTGGGATGAAATGGCATGTCTCCTGAAGACTTGTCCTGTTATTTAAAATATTGTACAAGAATGAATTCCTTAGGCTTGTTTTCCTTTCTTTTGCGATCCAGGACAAGAGCTTGTTTTCAGTTCCAATGTAGATTTTAGCTTTTGCGAAACATGCCTGGTTTGTGCCTGCTCACTTGAGAAGATTAATTTTAATTAATGGATTGTTTTTGTGGAACTTCCGTGACTGCCATTTACTCAGTATAGTGCTCGCTTGCTCACTGGATTTTGTAGGCAGCACCTTTCTGGCGTAGGCTGGCATTATTTGTCTTCAACGTTTAAAATTAGTTCTTGAAAGGAAAAGCTACACTATGCAGTCCCTGCTCCATTTGTAAAAAGCTTTCAGCACATTTAGGCCAAAGAGCTACAGCTGCAATTCCATGGAGTTAGAAAAGGGGGGCAGGGGGAGATGGCATGTCTTGCTCATTGTGAGAATAAAATCTTTGCCCTTGATGGTCCAAATTCTATCCCAAAACCTGAAAACCTGGTTCACCTACAGCTTTGCATTCTTTGTTTTCTCACTTTGCCCAAAGTAGGAGAGAGGAGCATGCCCTTTCTTGCTCCAGTTCTGTTCCACAGAGAATTGTGGCTCAGGTTGGATTCCAAGTGCTTGAAGTGAAAAGGGCTTTTCTACTTTCAACTCTCAATTAAGAAGCCAAAAGCTGCAGAGTGTGAAATACAGTAGGTTTTCCTGGCAGCTTCTTGCATTAGGTCAGCTGTGTAAAGCCATGCCTCATTTCAGCTCCTCACCCTGCTGCTCAGGGAATGACGGGAGTCCTTTTAACCACCCTGCTTCATTTAGCATCTGAGTTTTAAAAAACAAAACAAAACTTGAAAATAAACCTATGTCCAGAACTCTGACCACGCAGTGGGAGGCTCATCCAGCTCCCTCTGTCCTGGCTTGGGAGAGGTGAAGACCATGGGGCATAACTTAGCCATACAGTCTTACGTAGAATTCCCCATTAACTTGAGTGGGGAGTCTTGCACAGAGACCACTGACGTATGTGGTCTCAAGTAAATTGCAAAACTAGGGCCCAGTCCATCAAACTATCACTGATTGCAATAGGTGAAGCGGGTGCTCAGCAAACGAGTGTGTCAGGGCCCTGAAGCTATTGGTCTTCTAAATAAAAAAGTGGGGTTTTGTGGAGAAAGAGAAGAGTCTGCTCTGTTTATAAAGCACTCTCTGTTGATATGAGGACTATCCTGTCTCCTGAGTGGGAGGAGAGGTGCTGTGGCAATGACTGGATACGAGGAGAAGGTGGCATGGGAGTTAACTGTATCCTGTGCCTGGCCTTTACCTAGGTGTGCCAGGGGGAAGAGGGCACAGCTTCCCCCACATCTTGGGCTCCTTGTGCAAGGAACAGGCACACCAGCAGTCCCTGTAGTTGGGGGGAGGGATGTCGCTCCAAGGGAACGGGAGATGGTTAGCGCACACACAAAAAGGGCTTTTCCCAACATCCCAGCTCAGCAGTCTCTAAAGAAACATAATGAACCTGTCAAACGGTTTTGAGCAGTTGGGCATTGTTTTTGTAAAGCAAGGACTTCCTTGAAAAAAAGCTTCTCACTTCTGAAGTCTGCAGAGTCTGTGTTTAGTGTCCATGTGTAAATAAGCACATTTCATTTTATTTCACACTTCCAGCTGGGTGTGATAGTCTGTGTTTTCTGTCCAAACGGGTTAGTGTTGCTGTGTCCAGCTGCCACATTCTGCCCCAGAGCTAGCAGTGTTTGGGTGGTGAGTGGTATATACTCTACTTAGGTATTTTGTTGAGCACTTTGTAAATTGCTTTAGACTCTTTTGGGATGAAAGGTGCTATGTAAATTATGTATTAGTTACCACTATATCACTCTCAGGCACAGAAACCATCAGAGTTCAATAAATACTAGCACTAGGGGTTGTGGTTACCATGTTGCTGAAATAGCACAGCAGCAGCAGCTTTCTTAATACTTTTTGCCATGCAGACTAAAGTGGAAGAACTGAAAAAAGGTAATTAGAGCCATATGGTTTTGAGGCACAGTTCACTGGGGTGGGTTTGAGGTCTGAAGCAATGTGCCTGCAGATGTTTCCTTTCATCTGTCAGTTCAAGCAGGAGAAAGAATGAAGAGTTATTCTTTTAAAAAGTCAGAACCACAATCCTGACCCTCCGAGAAGTGGAGGAACATGAAAGGAGGGAGTAACACAGCTTTACTGATGCTCACAGAATCCAACATTTATTTCCCCAAAGTCAGCAATGATCCAGGTTGTAGACATGACGTTAGCACCACTTGGATAGGTTTGTTAGCATTCTCACATCTCATGTGCTAAAGCAGGATTAGGGCAGTTCACTGCTTGAATGGGAGACCTCCAGGCAACACTCGGATGCTATGGGAAGTCATGTTTGTAAGAGATTCTGTTGATGGCTCTCTTCCTTGACTGCCCCTCAGTGAGGAAGCTGGAGATGCCCTTAGCTTGGTGAGAAGTAAAGCTGAGGTTCTGACAGTTTGTGGTCATTAAAGATCCCATAGCAATTTTTTTCATCAGATTTTGACCAGGACAGTTGAACATTCTGCCTCCCTGAATTCTTCTGGCCATTTCAGTTGTACGTATTATGCTTCATTTCTTTCCTGTATAATTTCATAGTGGTGGTGTGTGTTGTTAAAGCTCTTAACACAGCTGCTGTGTTTCACTCAAAGGGAGGCTGCAGCAATCCTGGTTGATCCTTTACCTACATCATAGGGTATTGTCATGATTAATAAATTATTTATGAAGAGCTTAAAGATTTGTAAAATTAAAGACTATAGGAGGGCGAAGTATCACATCAGAAATGCTAAGATTGGCATGTTTACCTAATTACGTCACTATTTCACTTGCGTCCGTATCACTGCCTTGCAATATTGTGCGTGAAACAAAAATACAAAGTTTCTGCCCAGACAGTAAAAAGGATTTGAAGAAACACCTGTAACTATGGTTAATATGCCAGTTGCTTGATGAAAGGTGTATTTCATCAGACAAGCACATCATTCTGCAAAATCCACTACTATTACTATTTTGTTAAATAGCATCCTCCTTCCAGTCTCTTAAAATGCATGTACTTAAAAAGCACTCACACATAGTCCTCTGCAGAGCTGGTTTCAGTGCAAACCTTGTGTTGTGCTTAGCCATTAGAATGCGCTGTTTGGCAGCAGTCTGAACTGGTGACCATCCCCCCTGGGCTAGCTTGGAAAAGTTCTTGAACATGCCGGCTTTCACACCATGAGCCGAGGATGAAAAGAGTCTGAAAGCTGCCAGTATTTCTCTCTGGAGCTACAAGGTTTTTGTTTGCAGGGGTCGGTAGGGGGGATGCCTTGGGGGTTGATCCAGAACATGACCAGTTAGGGAAGGAAAGAACAAAATAGACTTTGAACTCAAAGATGCAAGTAAAACTTTTATTTTTTTTTAGCTTTCTCTATTCTCTTGAAATAAACTGTCTAGGGTCATGAGTTTCTAAACTAATGCACTAATTTTAGAAGGGTGTGGGGGGATGTATGCACAGATAGAGAGATTTCTCAACTCTTACTAATTTTAGATCAACTGGGCTTTTCTTCATTTCACCTGAATGAACTAATGCTGTCTCTCATCCCACAGGATCTGACAGGTGGAGCATTTGAAGAAAACTTGACCACGCTAGACTTGAAAGAGGGACTGGATTATCATCATTTCAACTGAACACTGAGGTAGAGCAGTGAAATTGGTTCTTTATATATCCTGAGTGATGTGTATGTTAAAAACGAAACTGTGTCCAGAGAGGGTTAGGTTTTGTAGTTAGTAATTTGAACTTCACCCAATGTATCTCTTCTGATCATTTATTCTTTTCTAAAGGTAGGATAAAGTTATACCTTTGATATCTATATTTACCAGTTGTTAATATGGCACATTACTGGCTTAGCAGTCAGTTTATAATTGTGATTCTTCCTGCTTATTATCTCAAAAACAATAGTGAAAGTGCTATTTTTGTTGCTAATTTTAAGTGTACAAAATTTGTTACTGCTGCTTATACTCTTGGTGTAAGTAGCCCATCCAGTACTACCCATTAGATTACAGAGCAAGCTGCTACCATAAGGAAACATTAAAGCCATATCAAACAATGTACACATCAGTTTAAATGTTCACAACAATGAAAGTGTTTAGAGACCTTGGTGACTTAGGTTCTGTCCAGAGTGGTCAGGGGCCCCAAGCCATTCCCTGGAGTTGGTTAATCTCCTGCTACTGACAACAGCAGCTGGTGTTTCCTGAGGTAAAATCTTTGCATTACTGCTTTGTATCTATGTGAACTGCTAGTGCTGAGGGATTAAAGAGGCCCTAAATTATGGCATCCCTGTGATGCAGGCGTGTTAGGAGTACAGTGTATATGGGAACTGATTTGGAAGCCAGAGCATAATGTAAATAGATGCTCAGAGCTTTCACTCAGCCTCCTATTGTGTATGCTTAAAAATAAGTAGACTTTTGCTAACATGGAAGTAACGTTTTTCTTGCACTGGGGACCTCATGTTATAACTTTGCTCAAGAAGGAACTAAACCTCAGGTCACCTTCTGCTTTAGACTATCCCTCAAGTGAAATATGCCACTTAGTGGTTTATTAGATGTGAATTAACATAATGAAGAGGTAATTTGCCTTACCTAGGGATTCTGGGGGCCAAGTTGGACACATTAGACGGGTCTGATTCTAATTGCATAGCACTTAAGAAACCTTAAAGGAGTCTACGTTTATAAAGTAGGCCACCTAAAATCATTAATTATTTTGGAAAATCTCTGGTTAAGTAACAGATACTTTGGTTGCTAGTTACGCTACTTATTTAACCACAGAATAAAGGATTGTCTTAGTTACTGTTGTTCCCTTCTCAGTATCTTTATCTTTTGTTTCAGAGTGGTAGCCATTTTAGTCTGTATCAGCAAAAACAATGAGGAGTCCTTGTGGCACCTTAGAGACTAACAAATTTATTTGGGCATAGGCTTTCATGGGCTAAAACCCACTTCATCAGATGCATGGAGCGGAAAATATAGGAGCAGGTATAAATACATGAAAGGATGGGAGTTGCCTTACCAAGTGTGAGGTCAGTCTAACGAGACCATTCAGTTAACAGCAGGATACCAAAGGAGGAAAAATAACTTTTGAAGTGGTAATGAGAGTGGTCCATTTCAGACAGTTGACAAGAAGGTGTGAGTAACTGTAGAGGGAAATTAGTATTGGGGAAATTAGGTTTAAGTTTTGTAATGACCTAACCACTCCCAGTCTTTATTCAGGCCTACCTCTGATGGTGTCCAGTTTGCAAATTAATTCCGGTTCTGCAGTTTCACGTTGGAGTCTGTTTTTGAAGGTTTTTTTTGTTGAAGAACTGCCACTTTTAGATCTGTTATTGAGTGACCAGAGAGATTGAAGTGTTCTCCTAATGGTTTTTGAATGTTGATTCCTGATGTCAGATTTGTGTCCTTTTATTCTTTTGCATAGAGACTGTCCGGTTTGGCCAATGTACATGGCAGAGGGGCATTGCTGGCACATGATGGCATATATCACATTGGTAGATGTGCAGGTGAACGAGCCCCTGATAGTGTAGCTGATGTGGTTAGGTCCTATGATGGTGTCACTTGAATAGATATGTGGACAGAGTTGGCACCGGGGTTTGTTGCAGGGTTTGGTTCCTGAGTTGGTGTTTTTGTTGTGTGGTGTGTAGTTGCTGGTGAGTATTTGCTTCTGGTTGAGGGCTGTCTGTAAGCAAGGACTGGCCTATCTCCCAAGGTCTGTGAGAGTGAGAGATCGTCCTTCAGGATAGGTTGTAGATCCTTGATAATGCGCTGGAGAGGTTTTAGTTGCTGCTTGCTTCCTTGACCAGCTGTGCAGAATTTTATTATAAAATCTGTGTGGAGAAGAGTGCCTCCCCACCTCCAAAACTCCTGGTTAATAATGGTTCCTTTCAGAAAAGTGGCCTGTAACTTTGAGCCTGCCTCTCCATTTCCCTGCTACTGCCATGCATACCGTTTTGAATTGATTAATCATGTGCATCCCTTAATTCTTGTTCCCAGGACCCCATCCCTGCTACAGTGTTTATAATTCCATGTATAGATTATCAATACCAAGACCACCATTCCATTGCCCTCCCCAGTTGCTGATCATGTTCTGTGCTTCTGGTAAATATTTCTGATTTCCCAGTTGCATGTAAAAGAGCCTGACATTGCAGCCTATGCCTACCAGCTGGAAGCTGAGGAAAAGGCTATTATAAATTCACAATGTTTATCCTTTGCTGCTCAGAATGTAATATTTACATGAAAAAAGTGACTGCAGCTTTCTTTCTAGAATAGTACAGAAAAAAGTGTTCTTGGCCTCTCAGACTAGGGTATTGGTAACTAAAGCCCTAAGGCTCAGATTTTCAAGAGAGGGTGATCCCTTCACTAGAATTTTGCATTGTCAGTTTCTCATAGAGAGATGAAATGGGTTAATTTTTATATTCATCCCACTGATATACAGGTGACTGCACAAAAGATCTCCGTAACTGCATATTATTTAAAAGCATATTGGGTAATTGAGCTCTTTTGAAAATCTGGCTCTAAATGGCCATTTTACATCCAGCCTGCTTTAGTAGTGGCTTTGTTTTGATCTCACTCCAATTAGCAGCATCCCTAACTATTATGCTGCAGCAGATTGGTGTCTATTCACTGAATTTCAATTGTGACCAGACTTGGTAATCTCAACAAAACTAAAGACTCTGAGAACTAGGAAGACCAAGTTTGTCACTCATATAGGTGGGTCCTGTTCAGGATTGGATACTTTGTCCTATCATTTTCCATGTCATACCTGTTCTGTGGATTAATACAGGGTTTTGGGCTGCATGGCTGTAAAGTCAACCCCATTTCGGGAGTATTACCTTTAAGATCCAATGCTGAGGTTCACAGCACAGAGGGTATTTCTCATTTGAGTTTCATATGACTTTTTTTATGTTGATTGAATATTTTAATACCACAATCTTTATAAAACTAAAGCTTCTGACAGTGTGGGGATTCCATTGGAGCTTTATCCATTTTAACCTAGATCCACAGCTCACACTCCTACGTTGGAACGTACCCTTATAGCAAATCTTTAAAAAAAAAGTCCCATGCTAAGACTGGGAGTACAAGGATGAGAGTTAGTAATCAAACAAGAAGTATGGGGGGTTTTTTGAGTCTACTCGGAAAGAAAAGGAACCATGTCAGGTTTATACAGCCACCTGCCAAACTGGGCCACAAAGTTATTCTTGCAGTCAATTATTATCTTCAGCTGGTACAATTCAAACAATGATTATACTACTTGTTTGTTTCCAGTAGTGTCCATAACCATTCAGGTAGTATATAATTGAGCAAAAAGTGGTTGGTACACAATTTCCCACAAGGATAGGCCTGAGAGAAGAGATTGTTCCTTCACAGTCTAGAATGGACATTACTCCTGTATTTCTGAAACCTAGAATTTTCCAAGCTACACTCGATGATGATGAACCCTTCCTTCATAAGATTGTCAATTGCTTGATTATACTCGGGCAACAATTTAAAAGAAAGATTTCTGTACAAGTCTTCTCTAGATTCAAGTGCTCTCTAAAGGACTAGTTGTTAATACATGATACAGCTGAAGATTTTGTCTAATTCTGTTATCAGTGGAAATGGTCTGTAGCCATGACTAACTCAAAGTGCCAAGTCGAAACATTTTAGTAATCTTTTGTTTTTAGTTTCATTTTTCTGATTTAAATATATTTTGACACTTCTGTATTGATGTATTACAATCCATCTGAATTTTTTATAGATTTTAAATGAACGAGTTCACCCTTTTGTGGCAGAGGAGCTCCGGTCTTGTTACTAGTAATGAACTGTTCTGTTTTCATTTGGCCCTGTGCTGTTTTTGCACCAAGCATGGAACAAATGTTGCCATGTGAGCAGTAATTGTCTGAAGGGACCTTGACATCTGCACCCTTAATTAGTGGAGATTTGAGATATGTCTGGTGTGTGGGCTAGGACCAACAGGCCTCTATAACAGCAGTTTCCAAACTTTCTGAAATGCCCCCCCACCCAGCATTAGAATTTTTTGTTGCGACCTCCTCCCCTTCCCCCCAACCCCAACAAGAGGTTAATTTAGGGGATGGATGTTGCGCTCCCTCCTCAAGCCCTGCTATGCTGGGCTGAAGCCCAAGCTGCATGTCATGGGCACTCGCCCCCCTGGAATGTTCCTCTGGGGATAGTTTGAAAACCTCGTTTCTACAAGCTACACAGCCAACTTCTATAACAAGGTTGGGAAAACTATGGCCCATGGGTCGGATCTGGCCTGCCAGCTGTCTTAGGCCGGCCCTCAAGCTCCCGCTGGGGAGCAGGGTCTGGGGCTTGCCCCGCTCCAGCCGGGGAGCAGGGTTGGGGGCCGCTCCATGCGGCTCCCAGAAGCCGTGGCATGGCCCCTCTCCAACTCCTACATGCTCCAAAGGCCTCCTCTGGAGCTCCAATGGAGAAGGGACATGCCACTGCTTCTGGGGACCACTTGAGGTAAGCACCGCCCGGAGCCTGCACCCCTGAGCTTCTTCCCATGCCCCAAACCCCCTGCCCCAGCCCTGATCCCTCTCCCACCCTATGAACTCCTTGATCCCAGCCTAGAGCACCCTTGTGCATCCCAAACGCTTCATCCCCAGCCAGAGCCCTCACCCCCCCTTCTCCCCACTCCCCCACCCCAACCTGGAGCCCCCTCCCATACCATGAACTCCTCATTTCTGGCCCCACCCCAGAGTTCATACCCCCAACTAGAGCCCTCACCCACTTCTGCACACCAGCCCCAATTTTGTGAGCAGTCATGGCCCACCCTACACTTTCTATTCCCAGATGTGGCCCCCGGGCCAAAAAGTTTGCCCACCCCTGCGCTATAAGGAGTGGCATTTGAGGTGTGAGCTATTCCTACACCTGTGAAGGTAGGTCCTCAAGGGTAGTGGGCCACTTCTTTGCAGGTGTACGTACTTGAGATCTATCCCAAAGTCATTTTGGTACGAATATTTACAAAAGCTATTTTCTGGGCTTGTTCACTTGTGCAAAATTGAAAATCATGCACCCTTAGCATTTGGATATTTCTCCTTCCCTTCTGCTTCAGGAAGAGAACAATTTAATACACTTGTCACCAATCATTCATATAATTAACTTCCCTTGTGAATCTAGAGAAAGCATTAGTATGCTATATAAACCCAGTCAAAAGAGCTTGTGCTATCTTTTTGTTTGTTGTTCTACTGTTGTATGTCAGATAAGCTTAAAAATCAGTTTCCACACCCCCTCTGTTAGAGCAGAGCATACTGCAAGTGCTTACTGTACAGTGGAGTAAAAGTGAGGACAGGGTAGAGGTAGGTTTTCTCAACATCAAACGCAGTTAAGTTACGGCTTTTTATAGTTAGCCTTTCTGTAGGGGGAAAAAAAATCAGCTGTTGTATTCTTATTAGGTGTACCTTTATGGAGAATGACTGGTTGCAATTTTGGTTTTGAAAATGCAGAATGAATTGATTCACTCTGTACAGAGAATAATGTAGTTTATCACTTTGTGTCCTGTGCTTGCACCCAGAAAAACAATGGGCTGTCTATTTTCAAGTGATATCACACCAGTTGCAAATTGCTGGTGGAATCATCAGTTAACAGTGGTCCTTTCTCACCCACTTTCAGATCACCATGTTACCAACACTAGAATCATGGCTTGGTGAGACCTAGGTTATTGTTTTAATTACCTGTGCAGATACAACTATACAGTTAATTTTTTAAAACACTGATTGTGCTACATGTATACCACCGATAAACAATTGGTTTGCATGCACCAATACTGAGTTTATTTTAGTATGTTGTAATGCTTGCTTTGAGCTTAATGTTCAAAAATTAATTCCCCAAAACAAGCAAGTTTAGCAGGTGTTAGTTTTTCATAATTCACAAGAGCCGGCCAGGTTCTTGGATGTGCGAGCACTTAGGTGGATGTTAAGTTAACTGGAGAACTGCAGCTCGTCACAACAAACAAGGGTTTTTAAATTGAACAAATGTTCAAACAGAACCATCTCTGATATTCACAAAGTGAATAATCAATGTGGTTATTCTACCTGATAACCATGCCATTTATGGCATCTCCGAATTTGGCTCTTCATGTTTGTAAATTGGCATAATCTGCTATAAATTGTAACGCATACATGAAGGAGGTGGAGTTTACATGAAACAACAAATAAAAAGGTTTACCTGTAATATCCTGCAATCACTGATCTATTTTAGAGGCCCATGCGGCTGCTGAGAGGAAATGTGACTAGCTGATAACGGATGATTGATTTTTAAAAATGTCTAACAGTAAGGGCAGTGGCTGAAGCACTGAACTGTCACTTCTGTACTCCTCAGTTGGAAAAGTGAGGTTCTGCTTGATGTCTCTTGAACTCTGTTATAACACAAAGTCACCCCTCATTTACACTATTGACAGTCTGTTTATTTTAGGCTTTGACCTTACCCAGAACGAAGATAGTCTGTAAGCAAAAGCAGACAGTAAGTCAGGGCTGAAGGCAATAAAAGAACAGTTTATTGAGAGAGGTATTACCATTAAGTATTACCACTCTGAAGAAAGTTCCCTCCAACTCTGAATTGTTACATCATCATAAATATTTGTCTTGACCACAAGCATTAGCCAGAACTGTAAATTTATAAAATACACAAGTACAAGCTCAATGATTTTAGAGAAAAGACACTAATTCAGGTTTACTGAGGGGAATGCAAGACATTGGCATTCAAAAGCAGCTCAATTATGACAAAGATCATGAGGACAAACTGCCATCTTGTGGCTACAGATAACAAATTTAAGAACTGAAAACATAATGGACCTTTATTGCCTTCTTTATATTGTGGTCAGAGATACTGACAGATAAATAGCCTGCTTTTTCAGTGGCATATCTGTGTGTGATGCTTTTGAACACATGCTTCTACTCTTTGCGTTAATTTTGTTAATCATATTTTGTAGCTCAATCTGAGACTCCAGTTTATCAAGATGTCGCAGCACCGATCACTTCCTCCTTCATGACGCAAGTGCCAGAGAGCTTCAGTTTTCAAAGCAACAGAGAACACTGACTGCTTTACTATGCTGCACTCTACATACAGGAAACAAAAAAAGAAGAACTTATGAAATTCCTTTTAGGTAGGGTATTCAGCTACCCTAATCCAGCTAATAACTGAATGCATGTTATCAACCAAAGCAAACTAAAGGAAAATAGGACTTTACGTTTTAAAAGTGAATTGCATTTTAATAGATGGTAAATATCACAACTGCTAGATTAAAAAAAAAGACTTGGTTGAATCAACATTTAAAATATTATTCATCTACACGTGTTTTTCAAAAAGATAAATAAAGTTCAAGTGGCTTGTAAAATGAGAATATTCAAATGTTATGCCTGGCTTTATCTAATCAAGTTTGTTCATTTCCTCTACTTTTATGAAGCGAGATCGCAAAGAAAGGTAGAGTGTGCTGTGTATTTTCTCTCAAGGCACCCCACATCCCTACGGAAAAGTGTTTGTGTCACTGGATTTCACTGCTGTAAAACTCCTCCACCAGTAATACACAGTAGGTTGCAGGTGGGATTGTCATTCTTTAATACTAGCAGGAATAAAAATAGCCTTTTAGTTTACTTGAAAACTTCTATTTGTTCTAGCAAGTGTTTAATTAGCATTGCTAGAAAACATGCAGAGGAAATAGTAAAGCACCAAATTCTGCCCTATAAACTTACTGACTCTGAGGGGATACCAAAGGAAAGATGTGCATTACAGTATTTGCAATATTTTTTCCCCAAACACATGTACTACATTTAGGGGCATCATATTATCTTGTTTATATCAAAGGGAGGATTTACTTTTCTTTCCAGTCTTTCATCTAAGTCTCCAAGTTTTAAGAATAAAACTCACCTGGCTCTCAAGACAATTTTCTTACCAATTATTTTATACCCTCTACATTTTGAAATGCTTAATCATAACATTGATGAAGCGAAGAGCAGTCAACACCGATAGTAAAACAAGATTCTTAATCTCCCAATTCATTAAAACACCAGCACTCAAGTTTAGCTTTCCCGTTAAACAAGAGTGATTTACCAGCTGAGAACTTTAAGAATGTTTCTTTATCAAATTTACAAAATTATCTGTTCCAGTTGCTGTACAAATTAACACAGTTGGGTTGTATCTCTACTTACAAACACCAGAAGCAGTTAAGTCTTATCTGCTGTTCCAGGGCCTGGACACAATCCTTCCACTAGTATGAATACCTCCAAAACTGTGGGGGGAAATGCTGCATTTTAAGTAATAGCTTAAGTATAAATTAACAGCAAATCCTTACTTCCCACAGTTTGCCCCATTTTAACACATTTCTGTATCACAATCTTTTCCCCAGTCTGGGGCATAGAGAGCAATAAAGAAGAATGAGTAGGGATTGAATGACAAATGGGACAGAAGAATGTTACCCTTTCCCAAAAGTAAGTAGTGTTAATCTATTTTAAATCCACAGTTGAGAGCATCCTCCTGCTGAAGACATTTTCTTCTGAAGAAGACTGAAGGGTCAAGCATATGAGGTGTTGATGGATGACCAGGTAGCCATTTTACATTTTTTTGTTCAGGCTGCTGATCGTGGAAGCGTTGAGTACACTCCAACCTCTTTTGCTGATGAATGTGCTTCAGCAACAGTATTTAATCTAGCTAAGAATGGATGATTTTAGATACTTTCAAGTACATGCATGTAATTTACAGGGAGAAGAATAAAATTGGTGTTTTACTAAGCTAATTGAGTCTACTAAGGAATACTTGAACTGCTCTTCTCAGATCTGCCACATGCCGTGCTTTTTCTTTTGGTGTTGAGACTCTGGGAAAAACAAAAGAAGAATTACCCTAGAGTCATCTGTACTCAAGATTAAGACCAGCCTTGTCCTCTTCACAGAAGATGCATTATGGGTAGTATCTGAGAGTGAAGATTTTGAAAACTCTTCAAGCTCACGTGGTTGCAACTAAGAAGCATATTGTTATGGAAAAGGAATAAAATACCACAAGTTTGATTGTGAGAGTCTTTGCATTGTAGACAGATTCTAGCTAGGGAAGAGTTTTGACTGCTGGTTGGACACACATGCTACTCTATGGAACCTCAATACTATGTGGTGATATACCTAGAAATGTAGATGAGCTAGTGTGTTAAATGCAATAGAAAGAGGTTGCAGGCCAAGTCTAGGCCATCCTTTAAGAAAGTGATTTTCAACCAGGGGTATGCGTATCCCTGGGGGTACGCAGAGGTCTTCTAGGGGATAGGTACATCAACTCATCTAAGTATTTGCCTAGTTTTACAACAGGCTACATAAAAAGCACTAGCGAAGTCAGTGCAAACTAAAATTTCAGAGAGACAATGACTTGTTTACACTGCTCTATATACTATACACTGAAATGTAAGTTCAATATTTATATTCCAGTGGATGTATTTTATAATTATAGGGTAAAAATGAGAAAGTAAGCAATTTTTCAGTAATAGTATGCTGTGATGATTTTGTAAACAAGTAGTTTTTAAGTACGCAAGACAAATCAGATTCCTGAAAGGAGTATGGTAGTCTGGAAAGATTGAGAGCCATTGCTCTGACCTTGCAATATTGAAGTGACAGAATTTTGTCTGAAGTCTCACACAGGCAAAAGAGATGGAGAACCTGCAAGTCTTAAAAGCCTAGCTGTCTGCAATGAGATGCAGCAGACAGCTCCAGTGTAGGAAATCATACCAATTGGGAAAATGGAGTGGAGACCTCTGTGGAAGTTCAACTAGGTCTAGGTATCCCAGCATTCTTGGTGTCCCCTGATCTTCTCAATAGTTGAAGGAGGGGAGAGGAGAGATTTGACCATCTGTGAGCTAGAGTCTAGTCCCAGCAATTTTTGGTCCACTTTCCTGATGAAGAACCTCACCTTTACATTTTGGCTGGATTACTTTTGTTCAGAACCATTAGCTATACTTCAAGTATATATCCCAATGGGTGCTCCACCCTATTTGAGAATCTCACTGGAAAATGCAGGTAAATTTCTGATAGATCTTCCAGAAAGACAATAGTCCTGAAATTTGTTTTCTTCATAGGCTGTTCATACTCTTGCAGTCAAGACTCTTCCTGATACCTTTCTTCAACGATGATGATGGAAGAGACCCCTGGAAGTGCCTTAAGGGACAAGCTCTATTGCTTTTGGTGTGGTTTGTTTCTCATCTGTTGAAGCTGCAGAGCCTGGAGCTCCAAATATTTATCTTACACTATCTTCATCACCTCTCTGAACTGGATTGGAATCTGATGCTTGCAACACAGGATATCCTAACCTGGGTCTTATTTTTGAAGGGAAGCAAGCTCTATTGCACTCTGTTCAGACTGGGAGGAGGATTTGGATTTTATGTAACTCTACGCCTAGGTGTTTCTCCTGGAACAGGAAGAATCTCTACTCTGATACTTTTGCTGTGAGTAGGACTGAAATGAGATTCTGCCCCTGTCTGTCTCTGATCCCACAGGAGTAGGAAACAAATACTTTGTTCCTATAATCAGTTACCATCTTATCAAGCTTCTCCATGAATGGGATTCCAACTAAGACTTTTGAGATGCAGATAAATTTTACACTTGTCAGGGCTTAAGTCAGAGTTAGGACCAGGACAACTGAGAGTCCATGCATCCTCTTTTTATGAGTGCAGCAACTACAGGTATTTCTTTACGTATCAGTCTGAGTTCTTAGTTGTGCTGAAGGTAGAGGTTTTTAGTTCATCACAGCAGGATACTGTAGCACTAGCATGTGCTTGCTAGTGACAGTAGGGCTGCTGAAGAGGCTGTGAAGTTTGTTCTAAGAATGGCATCTATCTTTGTGCCTGCAGGGTCCTTTAGTAAGAAAACTCCCTCTGCAGCAATTACCTGTTGCATCAAGTTTAGACAGTGAAGAGTGTGGCTTTGGGTGACCTTGTAGAATTTCAGGGCCTGCCACCTGAACCATTTTCCATGCCTCCCTAACAATTTGCATGAAGGGGGAGGACAAGTGTATTTAATATTTTGTCCTTGGTTCTATTTAGCCTGCTTATCCTGGTGGCCAATCTCTTTCTCCCCATTGTCTGACATATCTGGAGGAAAAGAACCTCTCTCATGCTTCTCTGGCTTAGGGTCACAATGATCAAAACAGAGTCCTCCTCCTGTGGAGGATGAGCTGTACTCAAAATTGTGCTGGCTTCATGCTGCATACTTCTGCAAATCTGGCCCACCATGTGTACATTAAACTGAGTAAGGAAATTCTTTCCTAAGGTTACATGTTGTCACGTCTCAGGAGTGCTTTATTTATTATTAGGTTTTACAACTTTCCTGAATCTTCCAATACCATTTTTGTCCTAAATGCAGAATCAATGTATAGGAAGTCACATAAGTCATGGAATTTTAGTTTTGCTATTAAATTTGAAGGGGAAATTCTTACCATTCTTTTCCACAAAACACAGAGTACACACAGGCATCTGTGCTACATTATTTCATGCTTGCATTGTCTCAGTAAGTTGAGCTTTACACCAGAAGTCTGGAATGTTTTCAAGGAATGGGATTGGAAGGTTTTATAAAAACTGTTTTAGACAATTCCATACATTCTGTACTTATGTCTTAGGCTTGTAGCACAATCCCATGGGTCTTGGATTTCTAGATGTCATTAACAAGTACGGGATATTTAGTAAAATAACTGATGCTTTTAATTTTGTTTCTTCAGGAAAATTCTACAGCAAAAACCCCACACTCTACCTTGGACACTAGTTGCGGTTTCGGCACTTTCATTAGGTCACAGAGATAGTTGCGCTTCTCTCTCACTACTGGTAATTCAGCATCCCTACAAGGGAAGAGAAGAGAATTCCTTTTAATGTTCATCCTTTCAGTCCATCCAGAAAGAAAATAATTTTTGTAACTAAATTTGTAACATGCAATGAAAAGAACATCTTAAGGAACAGTTTGACAATACTATTGACTGTTTAACTGTACTCTTAGTACAGTATCCTTTCAAAGTATAGTGAAACATATGTACTCTTAATAAATTCTCATTTGATTGATACAAAAAAAGTATACCATTTTTACTGCACTACATTAAACCAGAGGACTCTTAACAGTATGTCTCCTAGAAGTGTTGTTGCCCCCAAATGATTATTAGATACTGCAGGTATTTCCAAGTCTAAAATAAAGGGAAACCTTTGGTACCTCTGACACAACCATGTACATAATTTTGATTTTGTAAAGGTAGCCATGGTATTATAGAGTCTCATACCCAATGACTTAATTCTCTGGCGAGGACAACACTGATTCCAGTACTACATAAAAGGGTGCACACAATCTAAATGTTGAATACCTCTGGTGTTTTTGAAATACACTTTACATCTTTGGCAAGTTGCAAACTTGCTTTGAGCCAAAACAAAACACACATTTGTTATATTATAAATTAAACAATTGTACCCTAAACCCACAGTAGTCTAACAGGGAGAATATTTCAAATATGCATATCCTGGTTGTCTTTTTTACCAAATATTTGATGTCAACACAGATTTATTTTAATTCAGAAGTATAAAGTCATTCCTGTAATGCCCAGAGAGTCAGAATTTTAACATACTCTTGATGATCCCCTGCAAGGTGTCATAAGTCTTCTTTATTAAACATTACATTCTTCAACGGCTTTATCTACCAAGTCTCTCCAGGTGAAACAATCACACTTCAAGTAATGCAGAACTCTATCTTAAATCTCAAAGTATTAGACTTATACAGGAGACCCCGCCACTATACCGTGAATTCGGTATTAGCGCGGGGGCGAGCATGGATTCCAAAATAAATTGTTTATATTGGGATCTATGGTAACATTCCCCCCCACCCCCCCGCATTAACGCTGTACTGCGCCTGGCTCCCGAACCCCGCGTTCTAGCGGGGGTGCAGTGTATTTGAATTTGGGGTGTATACTAAGCACTGGACCAACAGAGAATAGAACAGGCAGGCAGCCACATAATTTTAGTGAGTACAGGGCAGGGTTCTGATGGTTCACTAATTTAAAACCAGGCCTGTAACAACCATATTTTCTGTAGTGATTTTGATTTAAATATTCCTCTTTTAATTTGATTACTTCAGTGACAAATTAATAAAGGGGAATCTACAGGACAAACACTGTTCTCAAACCAGTTGCTTGTCTCAGCATTATTTCTGAACTTGTTCTGTATATGACATAGCAACAGCCACTGCTCCCTCCCTTCTTTATGGAGATGAAAGAGGGATTTCATGCAAAATAGCTAAACAACCTTTAACTTTCTGAGTGAGTACTGAAAGATGTTTACACAAGAGGAGCAATTTCAAAAGTTTGTGGAAACAAATTATTTTAACTGTAGGCGTTCACGTGGTATTTTAACCAAAATGTAAGACATAAGACTTTCTTTTCAATCTGAGAAAAGCTCATATAGCTGTTCTAATTCTGCACTGAAAGATTAAGAAACGTCGTAGCCGCCAATCATTATACTGACAGCCTTTAAACAAACACTGACGCACCATTTAATTTAAAATCTATCGCCAGTCAGGAATTTCAGAGCAGAATGAGATTGAACTGTGGCATAAAATAATTCCCCAGAGTTTCAGATCCGGCACTATTTAGCTTGCCAAACAAGCTGTGCAAACTGAAAATCTACTTAAGTTCATGCAGAACAATTATCCAAAATCAGTGACTAACACCAATTAAACATGGCTTCAGAGAAACTGTGAAAGAGTGCCCTAAGTCTACTTGTTCCTTGAAGACATCAAAATTCACTAAAAGGGAAGAGTTTGGAAATGTTTAAGTCATGAACTCATCTATTGTAATACAATGATTAGAACATAACTTGTTGCATTCACAAAACTAAGAAAATACTGGTGAGGAAAAGGGCATCAAACAGTAGTCAAAGCAAATGAACTAATTTATCTTTTAAGCAGTGAGACCTTTAAAACACCTATGCTGCACCCTCTGTGGAGCTAGAACTATATAGTCAGAGTCTTTATCTCTCCTAATGATTAATATTTCAGGCTCATTATAATGCAACACTAAATAAAGCTGTGAAAAAATGAACATTTAGGCATAAATATAATCAGCAGTTCTTATAGCATTCAGTTTTCCTATAGTCATTTGTTTCTATTCTGTTATTTTATTGTGTGTAAGATGACTGCTAGAAGTCCCTTTTTTCACCACTTCATGAATTTCAAGTGAAAGACTACAACCAGAAATTGAGCCCACATCACCTCTGACTGACATTTTACTACCTTTGGGTCAGTGATAACCCACTGCACCTGGCACGGACAAGACAATGTTGCCATTACAGCGGAGCATTTGATACAAGAGTTCTTTTAACAGAGTAATAGAAATGACTCAAAATCCTGGCAAGTAGTTGTGGTACATTCAGCTATATTAATTCACGATTGCATACAGGGCCTTCTTTCCAGAAGAGGTTTAATGACAAAAACAATTGAGGTTTGTCTGTTTCCACAATCCATTTCTTTTTTGTATCACAACGAACTTCCAGGATTTCCTCCCCTTTTTCTTTATTAGAAATTATGGGTATTTTAGTAAACACCATTGGACAAGTAAAAATAAAACCCATACTACCTTTATTTACCACCAATATATGATGTACAATATACAAACTTTCAGGGCAGGAAGGTATCTTTCAGCAACACCGTTTTTGGCCTAAAAAACTTGTATAAAGCGGTAAGTGGATCTTGGTACAGATATTTACAGTTCCTTTTCCACTTTTCCTCATGAACAAACATTTCACAGATATGAGAATTATTAAAATTGGCCTTATTTTTAAACATTTCTCTGACAATGAATTCACTTACCAGTTGGTGTCACTAAGTACTGTCATGACCTCATCCAGAATATCAGGATCGACAATATCACTGTAGGTTATCAACATTTCATACACTTGACTGGCTGTTGTTTTCCTTATCTAGAGAGAAGGCAGGGAGATAATTTTTAGTTGCTGAAAACAGTGAAATTATCCAGACTGCTACATAAGAGCTACGTGTTAATTACAGTTGTTATTAACAGTACTTTCAGAATACTTCAGTAGAGGAAGTTGTATAATGTTCAGAACGCAGAGCTGGGAGTGATATTCCCGAGTCTGCCAGTGATATGCTGTGGAACCTGGGGAAAGTGACTTCACCTCCCTCCTGCAGTTTGCACATCTATAAAATGGATATTACAGCATTTCTTCTGTATCGCAAAGAAGTGTTGTGAGTGCAATGTTTATTAAATGTGTGGAGCTCCTAAGATGAAATCACTTATTCAGAGATGGCTATTTGGTGATTTATGTTCTACTTTAATACTTTAGCATCTTCCATCTGAGGAGCTCAAAGAATTGCAATGTGCTTTACAAATAGTACCCTCACAACAAATCTATGAGACAGAGAAGTACATCCCTGATTTTACAGTCAGGAATGCCAGAAGAGAGAGAGGAGTCATACATGCATTTTTTGGCAGAACTAGCAATATAATTTGGATTTTCTTATGAAAATGTCTCCTTAATATTCCCTGTAGTTCCCCAAAATGTGGCTTAAAATTCTGAGTGTTATATTCTATAGATCCATACTCACTTATTCATTGCAGAATATATCATCTTCTAATCTAGCATGTTCATGCAATGTTGTAGGTCACTACTGTACAGATGTACTTACTTTTAGGGCACCAAAAAAAAGGTTCATATCATTATTTGCCTTTTATTCTGTGCTGGTATATACTTAGTTGTGGACAAATTAGCCAAATGCACAGCCAACAGTCTAGAAGACAATACATTTTTAGATAATCTAACTGTTCAGAACCATAAATACCTTATTGTCTACTACAGAAGACAGGGAACCTCCCAGCTTGTCTGGAAGTAATTATTGCAATAGGTGATGCTTCCCAATCTGCTCCATCCAGTATCTATTCAACACATACTGCCTTGCTTCATCAGTGAAATCCAAGCATTGATCAAGACACCTGGAGATCCCTGTAACAGCTAGTCCCTATCTCCTGGTATGTGTAAGGTCCAAATGACTCCCTTTATGCCAGCATGGTTCCTCATCTATCTACTCTGGCACCTCTCAGGGCAGAGAACAAAAACGGAAGGATGCAGTTTGACAGAACTTTGAATTTCTTCACTTTTGACTTGCGTAACAATCTCAGGGTTTAAGCAGATGGATTTCTGCACTTACTTGCTTATTTAAATATTGACTAACTAGAGGCCACAAAATACTCTCTCGTGAGAATATGAAAGTGTTATTGCAATACGCTACTCTGGGTTACCATGTAAATACCTGTTTAAAACATTTTAAAATCATATATTTATACAACAGATTATAATGGCTCCTTTACAACTGTTATATCACCATATACTGTGTACTGTAAATATAGATTTTGGAAGGTACATTAAGCGTATGTAGTAATATTACTTATGAAAACTATTTCCTGTGCAAACACAGTAGGAAACTTCTTATGTTAAATGATTCAGATGACTGTATTTTTGAAAATAGCAAAAGTAATTAAATTTCTTTTTCAAAATCTAAACCACTTTGGAGTTATGAGACAAGATTACACTTGAATATTATTAACCTCATCAGTTTAAAACAGTCAAAACTGATTCTTTTTTTAAGATCACCCTGGGCTTAAGATTTTATAAGCTAAATTTCAGCCCACATTCAACTTTTACTGCTAAGTATTGTTTAGGGTGTTGGTTTTTTTGTTTTAACATTTATTTATATTTCAAAAGGAGTTTGTTTTTATAGGAAGATGCATAGATAGCGCCCCGATTTAGAAAATTACCTAAGCAGGTACTTAACTTTAAGAACATGAGTAGTTCTACTTGATGCCAATGGGACTATTCACATGCTTAAAATTTGGCATGTACCATACTAAATAGGGACCTAAATCTGCAGAGCAATAGCTAGGTAACTGATAATAGGTAAGATGGTTTATACCTGGGTAGTTACTGATGATACTGATAATACGTTAGTATGGTATTTAAAAATACGGGATTATAATGAGAGTACTGACATACAAGCTGTGTGAGCAAGTTTCAAAAGTTCTCAGTGTTGGTCTAACTCTGCTCCCACTGAAGTCAATGAGAATTTGACCATCATCTTCAATGACAGCAGACTTAGGCCAAAGATGTGTGCTTCTAAAATCCCCATCCTATGCTGTATTTAACAGTTCTCACTGGAGTTCGTTTAGATTCTTAGATTTAGTCTGGACTGTTTGGATTTTAAAGTAGGAAACAAGAATGGACGCATAATGTCACCTTATTGTGGTAGTACACTGTATGTGCTGGATCAGCCATAAGCACTTCTAAAGTCTCCTATCCTCCTGGCCAAGGTGACAGCTATGAGGAATGAGGTTTTGAAGGACAGATTAATCAAAACAGGTCCCCATGGGCTTAAGTGGGGTTTTTCCTAAGACAAGGCATTAAGAATTAAATTAAGGTTCTAACATGGTGGATGTAGGCTCTTTTACAGGAGGAATTAGGTTAGACAGACCATTAATGAATCTCGTGGTTGTAGGATGTGTGAAAACCTGAGAAGCCTTCAACTTGTGAGTGAAAAGCTGTGCTAGTGGCTGGGTGAACCTTAACAGAACTCAGTGACAAACCCAGAGTACTCAGATTCAGCTGGTAATTGAGTATGTTCAGGATAAGACACTTGGAAGGAGATATGGACTATTGGATACACCAGGCTTGGAAACTCTTACACTTCTGTAGGTAGGTTTTCCTTGTGGCGGGCTTTCTGCTCCTTGTCAGTGCTCTCTGGACATCAAAAGAACAATCTTGTTTTATACCCAAGAGCCATTGAGAGGAATCACACCTTGAAATGCAGTGATGAGAGGTTGGGGTGGATTATGAAGCTCAATTCCTAAGTCAGAAGGTCTGCTGTCAGAGGAAGGAAAAAACTTGGACACAGAGGTAGGCAAATCAGATCTGGGAACCATACGTACATGGGCCATGACAGCACTATGAAAATGATCACTGCTCTCTTTTATTTGAGCTTGTTCAGAACTTTGAGGAGCAGCAGCGTTTGAGGATAAGGAAACAGCAGAAAGACAAGCCGGGGGAAAGAGGATGTCTCCCAACAAGTTGTGAGTGTTCTCTACCACTGAGTTGAAGCAATGGCACTTCATGCTGGACAGCATCACAAAGATCTATCGCCAGAGAGCACAAGGTGTGGAGTCAAATCTCCCGAAAAAACTGAGTCATTCAGCTTTCACTTGTGGTCCTGATGGAATGCCTGCTCAGCGAGTCCAAGAGGTAAACCACTTAGATGTCTATTTGATGGGATATGCAACAATTCGATATGTTTACTGACTCCGCACATAAGGACTGGGATCTTGCTCCTCCTTGGTAATTTATATAGTATATGGCTACACGGTTTTCCATCATTACTCTCACTGAGTGGACCCTGATATCGGGCAGGAAATGATGGTAAGTGCCATGACTGCCCAGAGTAAGAATGTTGATATGGAGAGATGTCTCCTGGGAAGTCCATTTGCCTTCATCTGTAAAGTCCTAGAGATGGGCACCCTAACCTAGCAGGGAGGCGTCTGTGGTGATCATCTTTACGGGGGGGTAGACGCAAGAACTGAACTTCTACATAGACCTTTCAGGCGATCCTTCCACCAGTTGAGGGAGTCGAGGACTTTCTATGGTGCAGACACCCACTTGGACAGTTTGTGTTTGTTGGAAGTACGGACATACCTGAGCCAGGCTTGAAGACATCGGGAGTGTAGTCTTGCATGGGGTGTTACAAATGTACAGTCCACCAAGTGCCCCAAAAATCGAACTTGCAGTGTTTTGTGGGCTGTGTAGTAGAGTGGAAATGAGGCTGGACATTGTGACAAACCTGTCTGTGGGCAGGTATGTTCTGGCTGTTGTGGAGTCTAGAGTGGCTGCATAGGTATCAAAGTAGACTTTTCCATATTGAGACAAAGGGCCAGAGAGTGTAAGATGCCCAGGGCCTTTTTGGTAGCTGACTGTACTTTGAGGAGCCAGTCAACCAGATATGGAAGATTTCCCATCCAATAAAGGTGGGCCGCAAAGACTGAGACGGCATTTGTGAAGACTCGGGGTGGTTAATAAGCCAAATGGTAGATCACAGTACTGGTAGTAGTTCTTGCAAACAATGAATTTTAGGAAGTGCTGATGCAGCGACTGCATGGCTATATGAAAATAGACATCCTGGAGGTTGAGGACGATGAACCAGTCCCCAGGATGTAAAGATTCTCACTGCTTGACCATCCTGAATCACTGTTTAAGGATAAAAGTGTTCAGAGTCTTAAGTTCCAGGATTGTCTCCATCGTCCTTTTTTCTTGGGAATTGGGAAATATCTGAAGCAGAAACCCTTCACGATGAAGACCAGAGGAAGGGATTCAATTGCCCCCAAATGCATGAGAGATTCATCTCTTGCTTTGAGAGACCCTTGTGAGAAGAGTCCCTGAATAGTGATGGGAAGGAGGGACAGAGCTGAACTGGATGGAATAGCCCACTGATACCACCCCTTCACTCCATCTGACTGAGGTGAAAATGGGAGGTGGTCTCTATAGGGTGGATAGAGGTTGGGTTGCTGCAGCAGAAGATCCAGTATAAGGAGTGGTTTATGACCCTCGATCAATGGGTCAAAATGGTTATTTGGAAGCGGTCACCGACTGAGAGGTCATTGTAGACGACTGCCCATTCTTGTGGAACCTGCACCATATTCTGGGAGTTCAGCTGGTCTTAGGAAGTTTGGGTAGCGGACTAGCCAAGAGTGCTGTGCTGTCTGTACCTTGCTGTATTTTCTCCTTTTTGAAGGCATATAGATGCCAAGAAATCGGTCTTTGGGCAAATGGAGAGATCTGTGGCATCACTGAAGAGCTTAGGCCCATCAAAAGGGAGGCTCTCCACAGTACTGCGTACCTCGTTGGGAAGGTCAGAGGATTGCAGCCAGAAGACTTGATGCATGACTACAGCAGTTGTGACAGAACATGAAACTGTGTCCACCATGTTAGAAAAAGCCTGTAGGGAAGCCTTTGTGATCATCTGTCCTTCCATAATGAGAGCTTGAAGTTGCTCCTTCTTCCCTTAATGCAAATGATTAATACAATGTGAAAAGTTGATGTAATTTGTAGTGTAATATTTTGCCATCAAGGCCTGATAGTTGGCAACCCTGAGGAGCAGCCAAGAAGATTCAGGCATTTAAGTTCTTTATCACAGTGTGTTGATCTGAATTAATAATCGATTTCTTTCACTGACAGCAACCACCACCAAAGAGTTAGGGGGAAGGGTGGGAGTATACATACTCCAAACTCTTGGCCTGTACATAATACTTATCAAGCTTTTTGCATGTGGGAGGGATGGTTGCTAGTGTCTGCCATACCATATAGGCTGGTGATAGTAAGGCCTCATTGATGTGTCAAGATTTCTTACCTTGAGAGGAGGTATGTAATATGTCCACCAGAGAATGCTGAGGTTCGTGTATTTCCTCCTATGGGACCTGTAAAGCTTCTGCACTATGTGTTTCATTAGGTTTTGAAAGGCCCTAAAGTCATCCTTGTAGGAGGCGGAGGGGCATAACTGCCTCCTGTGGAGAGGAGGAGGATGGTGATGTCATTTTTCTATCCTTTACTCCTGTTTCTTCAGAGGGTCTTCCCATGGAAAAGGATCCCGAGGTGGCAGTTGATTTTGGCAGGTCCTTCTGTGTTAGAGCACCTGTAAACTGATCACCCTAAGGAGCTCAAGGCCAAATGGAGTGGGACATAACGGAAAGGAGTGGGACCTCAGGGATGTTCCTGTCAAGGCTGACAGGTCATCTGTCAATCGGTTCCTGGAGGTCTTGTCTTCAGGAAATACCTGAAGGGAGGGAGAAAGGCTGAAATCAAATGGGAAGGCAGTGGACTCTTGGGATGGAGACTTCGGAGTCATCTCCCACATCCATAGTGGATGAGCTATAGGTGTCCGTACCAGGGATTGTGTCAGCAGAGGGGGCCAACACACACTAGTGACCATGTCAGTACCCACGGTTAAGTATCTGTATGAAGACGCAGCAGCACTGAAGGGGGCTCTGAAGAGTATGTCAATACTGGCTGGAAGTCCTCTTGGTATCCCTCAGCAATGGGGATTTGGGCTCCTCCATAGTCTGGAGATCCTTATGGGAGAAGAATCTGAATGGCACTGATGAGCCATGGGCCTGGCATAGTTCCGCAGGGTGAAGCACATCTAGAGGTACTGGAGATGGTGGAGCTGTGCGCTCTTGTTGGCTGTTGCCTTAGGGAGATGGTATTGGAGAAGGAGCTGAAGTGGATTTCTTCGAAAGTCTGTGTGTTTGGAGGGTTCCCATCCTGGTACCAACAATGATGCCGGGTGGGGGCTGCTTGTCGGAAGACTTAAGTATGCAGCTTACTTTCTTGGTAGTCCCAGTATCTCAGTGTTGGAAGAGGTAGAAGCCTCACCAGGACCCGCACAAGGATGTGAAGTCTCCTGACTCCTTGGTCTTAGGGTGACTTTTCCCTCAAGCTCTCTCTCAGGGGAGGTGGGTCTTTTCCATTTAGAAGGCTTTGAAGAGCCTGAAGTTGCTCCATGGTCTCTGCTTAATGAAGCTGGTGCCAAGGAAATGAGTGCTCTGAACTGGTGAGGCAGATTTATCAAGAGAGAGGAGGGCGTTGGACCCCGCAGATCTCTCAAGGAATGCTCCATAAGGAACAGTTTCAGTCCATCTTTCCTCAGTATTGTCGATCTGTCCTTGAAGCGGGAGCAGACCTTACACATGGACAGGACATTGGACTCTCCAAGGCAGCAGAGATAGCTGGAATGCCCATCATTAAGGGGGCAAAACCTATGGCAGGTCTGGCAGGGCTTGAATCCTGTGTTTTTTTGACATAACCCACTAGGAAAGGCTGCAAGGCTGGAGGACCATGAAATAAAAGGGAAAGGGGAAAGGGTAACACCACCACCACCCCCAAGCCTGTGCTATATAATAAAAAATAAAGAAATACAAATTAAAATAGAATAAAATAAAATAATAAAAAATCGGCATCAGCTAGCAAGTGGAAATGATGATACTCTATCTTAAACCACAGGTGGTGGAGAAGTAACTGGAGCAGCGGTGGGTCCGCCCTTCCCTATATTCCCTCATACCACAGCACAAGAAGGCATAGGGTGCTGGCGCAGATCCAAAGGCACTGCTAACAAAAATCTCCAATCAAAAGCACACAGACACACACACACTCCCTCACACAGAGCACCAGTAGCGCCAGTAACTCAAGGAAGAGTTTATTATGGTGGCACCCAAATGGAGATTGGAGCCTCATTGTGTTGTATAAACAGAACAGCAGCAATTTCTGGATCGTAGATGCATCGGGGTAAAAACTCAGACAAAGGGGAAAGAATATGGATACAACATAGAAGCAAATCAATAAGGTAAAGAACTGGCAGGCACTAAGATTTCAGATGAGTAACATCCACAGAAAAACCTACCCAAAAATATATGTTTTTTTTAAATATCTGAAAAAATGTGAACACTGTATTTCAGATGTACTTTCAATCCCTTTTCACTTGAAGTAGTATTTAACAACATTATTTCTTGATAAAAAGATTATATTCTTTTCTCCAAAAGTCTTATGGCAACACCTCCACTACTTACCACAGGAAATGGATGGCAAAGAAGAAGAAACAGCTGAAATAAAACTTTCTCTCTCATGTCACCTTGAAATTGAATCATGCCACAAAACCTAGACAAATAAGAATGTATAGAGCTTGAATCGTTTCCTTTCACTAGTTAGTCACAAAGATACATTTTATTGTTGAGGTTAATAATAAAGATGTATAAATAAAATAAAAGTTTTGCTTCCCTCAAAAAGTCTCACTTTATTTTCCAACCACCATGGGAAAGCAAACTGAAGGAAAGTATAGTAAAAATCATTAAGGGTTAGTAAACAATGTTTGGGGTACCACACAGCTATGCCAAATACAAATTTGGTTTTAAAACTACTGACAGGCAGCACCAAAAAATGTGTGTGAAAATCACCACAAAGTGAAACAAGCTCTCACACAGGGAAACAAGGACACAGTGTAAGCTAATGCATGATTTGGTTAGGAGTAAAGGATAGTTCGGATATGTGGCTTATTGCTCATTTTTGAAAAAACACTTTCAAGTACTGGAGTAGAAAAAGTGAACTAGTGGTAGACTAAGTGCATTGACACATTGAGTCAAGAATATCCTAGCAGTATCCTCTGCTTTCAGTTGAGTTACAAGTGACAGTGTCATACCAACTTCTGCCAAGGAACATCAATCCAGATTAACATCAGTTTCCAGTCCCATGATCTCACCCACCCACCTACAATGCTGCTGATGCATCTCAGTCCTGACTTGCAACTTTTCCCGGCTACTCCAGCCGTGGTTTTCTCTGGAGCAGAAACATCCAAATTGGTTTTGTGTTCTAGCTCACAAATAGGATCTAGCGTGATTTATTTAATTATGTTTCTTATCTAGCCAGCATTTGAATCCAGCTCTCCAGAAGTAAAAAGCTAATGATTTAACCCACCCCTTAGGGCACCAGCAGTTTAATCATTTGGGTTGGGGACACCTGGAATCAAATCTTTACTGATTTTGTGTGTGTGTTTTTCTTAAAACACACTTATAATGATCATGGAAACTTTCAGTTACATTAATTCACATGTGTTTTTTCAGATATATTTCATGCCAAATAGACAAAGGAGAACAATTCTACAATCACCCCCACCCCACCACTCTATGTTCAGAAGTTGAATCTTTCTCCATTCCCTGAGTTAAAAAAGGAAGATTTTTATACCAACTTACACTGCAATGCTGGAGCGAAGTTTTTGAATGTCTTTAGATTTCTTGATCTCTTCTTTGCAAAGAGTAAGTAACTTCAAAGAAAATGGATGGCTGAAATTTTTAAAAGTTTATTTTAGTTATTTTTTAAAGGCAAACAGAACTCTTTTAGGTTAAAATCTATTTCTAAATTAATATAGTTGTCATGGAGGGTGCCAGATTAATAGTATTATTCATAGAACAAATACAGAACAGACAGCAGTATAGGAAGCTTCCCCCACAATGCTCTGCCAATCTGATTCACCCCTTTCTTGAAGGACCTCCTTTCTAATGGTGAGAATTTACTTCAGCCTCAATGCTTACTCTAGTCACTGACCTCTATATTGACAAGGGAGAAATAAATACTAATTGTTTTGTGCTGTGATTACCTGTCCACTGGGGGAGTGAACTATAACTAAATTCATTCCACATATGCCACCAAACAATTTGATGCCATGTCTTGTTATTACTACCAACCTGTGTTGGATCAGAAATGGCAAAGGAAGAAAGAAAACATTCTATATCCACATAAAAATCTATTTATGTTATGCATTGCTATGTTACCTAGCCCTTAATGATTCCCTGCTGTTTTAAAATTCATCGAAAACTTTTTTTTGCGTCAAGTGAGGAATAAATGCACTTTAAACTGTTGTACTGTCATGATCTCTTAGTGATTCCCAGGAATTGCAGTTCTCTAAAGCTTTACTGCTAAATGCAGTACAGTTTGATGCCATCTTGAAATATATTTAGCAAGTGTGTTTTTTCCACAGACCATATGGGAAATGTGGTTCTCACAGTTCTTTCCCAGATGCTTACACAAACAGTGTTGTTTAATATACTGTTTGTTCATATTTCATGGGCTCTTAGACTATATCCTTATATTTGCAGCATAACTTGTTTAATCTTCTGCTCAATACTCTTAGGCATCTGATAAAAAGAACAAACAGCAGAGTAATTTGCTGTGTCATAAATGTAGCATGAAACCATTTCATATTTGTTTAGTAAAAAATAACACTGGCAAAGAAATACTTTTATTTTATTCCTAGACTGTGCATTTAGGAAACCTCCACTGTACTACGTATGAAAAGCATAAAGCAAAATCCAGACATTTATCTCTGTTGAGTTAAACTGTGGATCTAAAAATAAGATTAAGGTGTACAATATAATTTAACTTATCTATTTTGCAACAATACAAAGGTGATCGGAATGAGAAGTTATAATTTCCATACAATAGGCTTCAGTGTGCTCTACATCATTTTAAAAGGTAATTTCAGCAAAAGCACTGGTGTAGTTATGTTGAATTGGCTAAGATCTCTAACATGGAGGCGTGCAGTGGTAAGTTCTGTGCCACCACCACAGCCACAAGTCGCATTAGCTCTGCTCCAACCCTGCAAAGAGAATGAGTGTGCACATGAGAGACATTTGAGGGGGATGGTGTACATGCATGCATGAATTTGTGAGTTCATGTGTATCCATGTCCAAGGGTGTATGTTTAGGTAGGTAGATAGGAAGGTAAGTAGGTGTGTGTATTAATCCCCAGGTACATGTGTATGGCTGTATGCCTGGGGTGAATTGTGTGTGTTGTTAAATAATAAAGGCTGGTATCTTTTCCTGGGCTGGCAAATTACACAAGGCTATTTTCCAGACTGGCTGAAGATTACAGGAGTTTAATTACAGTATCTGCAGTGCGTGCCTGCCTTTCAGCACAGGATAACAACAATATGGTGAATTAGGTGAGATTTTAAACTGATTCAACAATATAGACGTTGCTGAAAAGCACAGCAACAAAGAGGCCACTTGGAACAGACCATCTGGAAAAAATTTAGTACATGTAACCTTATGTGCAGCATTTGGTGTTTAAAACAGACCCGCTTTCCTTTCTGTCATCTGCCAATTTCACATTTGTAATAACTAAACCTAACCTATGTGTGATCTCAGATGACTCAAATAGCTTGGCCTCTTTAAAGGAAATTGAGAAAATTCCTTCTTCTGTGTGGGCATGGTTCCAGCAGAAACAGAATCAGTATCTGGGGAAAAGAGATCAGTCTGAAGTCTTTACATTATGTAAATTGGGCACACGTGTTCCTGCAAAAAGAATTTTTGTTTTAAGGTGAGCTGCATTTCAATTAGATCAGTCATGACATTCCTTGGGGTGGTCTTGAAATCAGAGAAGAGCCATGCTGTGCCCTTTTCAGCTTAGGCTCTATTAAGGAATGGAATTACCACTACTTAAAGGAATCGCCAGTAGTATTAAAATCTAAGAGCCACATCAGTAATGACACATGCCATCTTATGGCACTTTAGAAAACCTTCTGCAAACTGTTTTATTGATAGTCTGAGAAATGAGAGGCCCAAATAGCTGAACATATACAAATACTACTTATGTGATGTTGCCAGGTGCACACTATACCAATAGAATGATGATTTAGAGACTGTTCTGTTCAAACTTAGTAGGTAATGTATGCTAGAATACGTCTAAGTATTTTTAACTCCAGGAATTAGATATTTCTTCAATGGAACTACTCCTGAGGATAAGAGATTCACAACCTGGGCCTGTTGTATTACAGCTCAGTCCTGCAAGATGCCAAATGCCCCCATCTCCTACTCATATCAATCACTAAGCATCTTGCAGGATCAGGGTTCAGCAAGCATTCTGGAAACCTTGCCATACAGCGCCTACAGTATAATGGACTTTAAAACCACTGTTCAAATGTGCTAGCCTTGGCCTCTGCCACTATTCCTGACCAACTAACAGTCCAGCCAGAATTACATTATTCTTTAAAATGAAGAGAAATAGTGAAGAGGCCATATGGGTGAATATGAATTCCATACAAATTCACAATTTTTATTAGGTTAAAATTCAGAGTTTTATGGAACAGTGTGTGCCTGCCCAGAGGGACCATTACACTTCAGTGGAAAAGTACTGCAGCTATTAGAGAGGAAAAAAGGAGACTAGATGGTGAATGAGAAATGGCACACAGACTTTTCACCTCAATAGCACAGATTCAAACCTGGCCAAGGGCAACAGCGAATGAAAGTTGTTACTGGCAGCAGTCTGGTCACCTAGGAAAAGAGTTGGTTTATACCATTTCCTATTAAGCAGGTGTCCAAGGAGGTAATTGGCCTCCTTGTTTGGCAGCCTCAGCAGCGATGCAAAGGACTGAATGGATTATGAAGATTCAGCTCTGCTCTCAACCTTATAGGTTACCAATCTAGTCAGGGTTGAAGCACACTGACAGGACAGTTCTGGGGAAACTGCCAAGTGATGTATTTGTCCAGTATATACTAAAGAATCCTAGCATTGTCAGCCCAGCACATTTCACGAGCACTAAAAGTCAGTTAGACAGAGCTATGAGAATGCTTTCCACTGTCTTTTCCAAACTCAACTTTAGGGGAGCATCTTGTGAACAGGCAAGAACATGCACTCCAAGCTGTGTTCCTGTGAAGCAAGAATGACATCCAGTGGCAATTCAGGCTAATGCAAAGTATTTATGTCCCAAGAGGTCTCAAATCATTAATCCAATAGCTATAACTTAAATATAGAATTCAGCAACAATTGGGATATTATTTACCTGCTCTGGACAGCTAATATTTTTTGCAACTGCTGTTGGAAAAAAGGAAGTCTGGTATAGTGTATACAAACCTCTTTTTTACCGTAACAGAATAGAAATTTGCATTTGCAAATACTCATTACGAATTTAACAATAGTCAGCTGAAGGCTAAGCAGTCATTGGCATCATAATCATAGGTGTTGGAGCATTCTAAATCCAAGAGGATCTTGCCAAGACAGTTGCCCAGATTAAGAAAAAAAACCAACAAATAATTTTACAGGCTGATGGTCCATGTTCCAGGCTTTTGAGCAAGAGTTGCATACTCTATAGATCAAATGTAATGTACTCTATAAAAGGACATTTTTCATATTAAAAAAATCAACTAGCACTATAATTCTTAGCCGATTTTTTGTGGGACACACATACTGACATTAAAAATGAGACAAAGCATTCACCTCTGTCTCCCTGCCACCTAACCCCCAGCACTTTTTATATACATTCTAGCTCTGAAATTGTATGCTGCATGTTATTGGAAAGTGTGTCTGCAATTCAGTCCAACTCATTTTGCATTGTATTTTCACATCCTTTTTGGCACGTTTCTTTGGCTGATGGGGCATACAAGTGGTTCTGCTCAAGCAATCCACTCCAGCAGTCTCATACTCCCATATTCTTTCACACAAAAAGCAGTGACTTCCTACACTGCTGTACAGCAGGCATCAGTGAGCAAGGGCCAGTATTTAACTATCTTTTAACCATCCCAGAACAATTTTCCCAGAACAAACTATAATTACTGCAAACATAGAGGGCAGCACTCTGGAGCCCTTTCTAGCTAGCTTGGGGTTTTCTATAGCACCCTCTAAGCTCTTCCCAAATAAATTAGATCTGTATTGCAAGATTCCTAAGTGAACTTCTTGGAGTCTTAATCCTCTAAATAAGGAAGGGAGAGGAATTCATCAGATTAATAGATGGTTTTATTTTGTCTGAGGGTGGTGATGGTTTATTAGTTTTTAATATTCCAATTTCTACCATTCAGAAATATGTTACCAGTTTAAGAAATATACCCTATACATATAATTGGAAATATTCATATAATTAGTTAAAACTTTCAGATGAGTAGAAACTTTTAAAGTGCATCCACTGTGAGTGATTTTAACATTAAAATAAAGAGAAACTTTTTAAAATAGATGCCAAATCCCGTATAAAATTGCAGATAGCGCCTTGAGTGCTGTACAGTTCTGCCAGGTATCTGCAGATGTGCAGACATACTGCTTGTCAGACTTCAAATGGAATGCTTATTCACATTTATCCAGTCCCAAGATATTACCTTCCAGAATATTTAACTTGACTGGAAACTTTGGGCCTTGCCCTGCAACTCACAGGAGAATGAACTTTTAAAACTGATAGGCCAGCAGAGACATTTTGTCTCACATTGGGAAACACTGCCAGTGAAATGTACACAGCATGGTGAACAATATATTTATTCCCAAGAATATGTACAGCTAGTTATGGCTGTACAACAATTCTCAGCAACTGCATGAATCTATCACTGCCACACCTTCTCCAAATGAAAATATGCAGCCTGAATCTAGTTCATTTGCTGGTCATAAAACAGTGATAAAGAGAGAGCTAAAATGGGTTAAAGAGATACTGCCAAGGCACTTAGCCCCAGTATTTGATCTTTGGATTTGACCTTTCTTGATAGCTGCTCAATGGATTATTGCAACATCAGGGAAATTTAAACAAAATATTACATTACAGGGTAGCATGCACCTCAGTCTAAGGCAGCTGTTCATTGGCACCACCACTATATGTACACTAGTTTGTTGCAAGATTTAAAAAAGCACATAGCATATTGTGAAACCAAAAAAGTCCCCCAGCAATTATAATTATGCATTTTTCAACAGAAGAAAAGATCTTCTGAGAAAGGACCACTGTCAAGGTGCAGATGATCAAATTTTGGTTTTAAGAACATTGACATTCAACTGGTAACAACATTCTCACTAGTAACACAACACAAACGTAAATTAGCTACAGCAGCAGCTATCCCCTTCAGTGTCCTCCAATATAAAACAGCAATTTCAAAGCAGAATAATTAGCACTTACTTCTCTTCAGTGGTGAAGATATCAAAGCAGCCATTGGCTAGCATCTGATCTAGCATCTTTAGCAAGGGCACAGACACCCTAAAGTAAAAAACGTACACACTGTAAAGACATTTCTTGGCACAGATTTCATGTATACACTTATTTTTATAGGGAGCAGGGGAGGGGGCGCCTCCCATCTCCATACATCTATTTAAATTAGAATTCCACTCCACCCTAGGGGAAGGTTGCTAGGTAACTTCTGTGAGTTGGCTAAATCATTCTAGTTGGCTGAGACAGCTGCATTCTGTTGCAGCCAAAGGGAAGAGGCTGGTCAACAGCTAACGTGGGTGTAAGTCTGTAGGGGCCTGGAAACACAACTAGAACCTGTAGGATAGTTTTTATGAATCTGAACAATGTACTTCACTGAGTTTATTAAAAGTTGCAAAAACTTTTCTTTTAGCCTACTTATTGAATGGATTAGAGCATGAGGCATGACAGCCAAAACAGCTACACATGTATTCCCAGCTACCACTGCTGAGTTAACTCCAAAAGTGAGACTGAAAATTCTGCTAAATTTCATGAACAGAAAAAATTCCCCAGGAAAATAAACTAACTTGCCAGCATGCTTGGTAAGTGGGGTTTAGGTAAATAAATCTTGCTATGTAAAAAATCTGGTCTTTCAACTGGCCTGTTTTTAGGTTACAGAGTTAGAATCTGCATATTCCTAAAGAAACCCTTCCTAAATAAATACATGGTGGATTGCACTACAAATTGCACATATATTTTATCACATCAATATCAGCTCCATCGGACATGGTGGCACGCGCCTGTAATCCCAGCTACTTGGGAGGCTGAGGCTGGTGGATCACTCAGGGGTTCTGGGCTGCAGTGTGCTATGCCGATCGGATGCCCGGTGACACTGACAGCCTGCCCAGCAGGTGGCTGAAGGACTGGCTAAAACAACACGACTGATGTGTTGTGATTGGCGCTCTCTCTGTGAGGGCTGATAGACCGATCGATCAAGGTGAATATCAGCTCCCCTGCATATTGCATTACATGAAAATATTACAGCTTATCACAATAAGTTCAGTATCACATTTAGGTAAATGCTTCCTTCTTTATATACAACATCGTACCATAATTCTATCTTTTCGGGGGGGTGTTGTGTTGTTGAAGGTATTTTCTTTCTTCCCCAATATCTTAAAACATTTACATGGTACAATTTTAGACAATTGTTCATACTCTGAAAGATCTGCTCAGTGCATATTGTTTCAACTAACTTCTTTATGAGAAAAAGATTACCTGTCATTTAGCAGGTTATCCTCAAAGACCCGTAGCAAAGTTTCACAAAAGTTATTCATAGCATCTAGATTGTTTTGGATTTTCTTCATATAGTCAAACAGGCTCTGTGCAGAATACCTGACCTACAAAAGAGAAATATTTCGAGTGAAGCAGTGTGCAAAACACACCTGGCTGTGGCTGAAATAAATTAAAAAGATGTAAACATTCATGACTGGACATGAATATGTTCATCTCCGACTTGAATATGTTCATCTCCGACTATGTGAGCTGCACATTTTTACCATGAAAAGATTCTCCTTTACATCATATCCAACAGTGATTGAGTGTATAAATTCACTGCCAGCATTTGACAGGAAGACCGCTATTTCACTTTCCATTTAAGATGTATTGTTTTTTCAGTTAAAGTTAAACTAAAAGGGAAAAAAAGATTCAGTAAAGGATTCACATTTAAACCAAAATAACCTAGAAAACCCATTATTGTGCTTCTATACTTCAAACTTGTACACAGCCTAACCTGCACAGAAATCAATGGCAGATATGCATGTGCATTGGAGCATCAGGCCTATAGTGTTTTAAACATTTATCAGACAGAATTCGTTTTCAAATACTTCAGCCAATATGTAAATAAACACTTTTCTATAATGTATTTTAATAAGTTTTAACAATAGTATACAACACATTATAAATAGCATACTACAGTTCCCCCAAAACTAGCAGAAGTTGGACTATCTACATATAGATGTCATTCAAATTAAGTAGATAATTACTGAAGTATGCTGAGTTTCAAAACCAATAATCAAGCTTTGATAGCACCTAAGTGTAGGTGTTTGTAAAAGCCAATTGCCCTCAAAGAAAATTTGAGCTGAATTGAGTAAATATTGTACTTTCATATGTCAAAAGTAATTTAAAGGAGTTTCTTCACATGCTGAAATTATGCTGCATTATTATGTTTAAGGTCTTCGCGGTATATAAAAAAATTTAAGGTACAAGACATTTACTGAAAAATTCAAAACCCGATGAATTATTTTATACTACATTATAAAAAAATATTTCCATTGACTTTTTGCAAAGGAAAGAAATGATACACAATTGCAAACAGTTCCCCTTTCTTTGCATAAAATAAAATTGTAATAAATCAAGCACTTTCCCTATCCAAATATTGCAGAGGGTTGACATGAAGAAATCTGTAAAGTCTCATGGAAATATTTCAGAAAGCATGTGTCTAACCATACATTTTTTTGCCACATTCCTAATTTATATTTCATACTGATTACTTTCCAGCTGTCTCAGATTACCACCATAATTTTGAAGAGAGCCAAGTCCCCAGATGTTTTCCCCTGAAAGTCTCAAAAAATTAACAATGCAGTTCCACAGAAATGTCATTAAAAGACAACAGTGAGCAGAGTCAATATAAGCATGCAGAATAAGCTAACAAAGCTGAGAGAAATGCATGGAATAGGACTCCATAGAAATGGGGGAGGGCAGATTATGGAATCCACATGGACAACACATCTCAAAGAACTACAGTTAATAGGATGAGGGTTCTCAAACTGGGGATCAGAACCCCCTGAGGGGGTTGCAAGGTTATTACATGGGGGGGAGGGGGGGGAGGTCACGCTTTGCCTCCAGCATTTATAATGGTGTTAAATATATTTTAAAGTGTTTTTAATTTATAAGGGGGGATTGCACTCAGAGGCTTGCTATGTCACCAGTGCAAAAGTTTGAGAACCACTCCTATAGGACAAGTAACCATTCTTTCTTCTTTGAGTGATTGTCCTCATAGATTCCATTCTTGGTGACTAACAAGCAGTAAAGTATTTGCTTGGAGGTGGGTAGGTGGTAGGGTGACCAGATGTCCCAATTTTATAGGGACAGTCCCAATTTTGGGGGCTTTTTCTTATATAGGCACCTATTACCTCCCACCCCCGTCCCGATTTTTCACACTTGCTATCTGGTCACCCTGGTAGGAGGAGTCCCCTTTAAATAATGAAAAGAAAACTGGGAGGTGATGGTTTACATCAGGCCTGCACAACTCGTAAAGCGGCGAGGGCCATATTCCTCCAAAGAAAACAGCTAAGGGCCGAAACCCGCTGGCCCCGCAGAAACACCTCCCCCACCTCAAGCCCCCGCCTCGCGGAAACAAGCCCTCCTTCCCCAGCGCTGGGGTGTGGAAGCCTGTAGAGGGAGGAAGAAACAGCGTGTATAGGGTGACCAGATCACAGCAGTAAAATAGGACCCACCCCCCCCCCCCGGCCCCACCATCACACCCCTCTTCACCCCCCCAGGGGTCACTATATTACTGCACACAACAGTCAATCAATGCAGTTGTAGATAAATCTCTGCATTGTGCATTTTTGTATAACTTTTATATGACTTTGTATTGAACCTTGGTAATATGTTATAGCGGGCCCCTAAGGTAGTATAATTAAGGTAAAAGAAAAATGTCTTTTTGCTAGAAGTAGAAGAAGATCTTTCCCCCACTTTGTATTCAATTGCCCTGTTGAATGAATGAGGTGTGAATGAGGAAGGCGTGGAAGGCAGGCACCTCCAGACAGCTGCAACCCTTGGAGAGGGGATGAGAACCAGACCAAGGACAATCAAACTTGTCAAGTAGGCTGACTAGAGAAGAGCAGATATACTGACGGCCTCGGGGGTTAGAAGCAAGCACCTTCCTTTGAGAACACCCTCTTTGCAGCATTGGGACAACCCCCAGCCCAGAGACAAGCAGCAAAAAGGACCAACGGACACAGTCCCAGATTTTGGACTGCACAGTGAACCCGCCTACTTACCCCCCCGCGGGCCGCACAGTGAGCCCATGCGGGCCGCATGCGGCCCCTGGGCCGCATGTTGTGCAGGCCTGGTTTACATGGAACTCAGACCAGAGACAACACTGGGCAGGAATTTGGGATGAGGCCTGAGAGTGACTCTGTCCTTATGAAACACTGTGTAAGAGGGTTTCGCCACAAGAGCCCGAGCCTCCCCTACCCTTCGAGCTGATGTAATGGCTACTAAAAAGACTGTCTTCACCAAAAGTGGTAAAGGGAACAGGATACACAGACATACCAAAAGAATCTAAAAATAAATGAGTATTTTACAGTTTTATCAGTGTTGCTCAAAGTTACAATTTTCATATAACTGATATACATACATTTCATTGTACAGATAAAGACCTATTCACAGAGTCAGAACGTTCCCGCACATGTGCAGGAAGATGATGAAACGTACATTACGGTATGTTATGCTCAATAAATAGCACTGTTCCTGGCTCATTTCAAATCCTGACATATTTACTATACTTAAGTGGCAACAGGGTGTTTTCCTTAGAACTAAAAAATAATAAAGTCTAGTAGTTAGCACAAATGAGCCCATGTCTGCATGGTTTTGCTCACAATACTTCTTTTAATACTCCCAATCTTCAAAGGCAAATAACCCTTCTGAAGTTCTATGTCAGTAACGTTTAATGTAAAGTAATAATTCACAATACTTTATTTTAAAAGGTGTCTGAAATCAGATTCAAAGGCATTCTGCTTGATAAACTTGTAAATTCAGAATATAGACCCATGGACCAACTCCTGCAAACTTCTAAACCAGTGGACTACTTGCCAGCGTAAAGGATTCTCTTCTGATTATGGGTTGCAGTGTCAGGCAGCATAATTGGATATTGTAGAACCACATTTATTTTCTCAATTTTCAAACCATCTAAATATGTCCCTTCATTTTAATTTAGTAAGGCAACTAAGACAAAACTGTTCAAAGAGGCAACAGTTTTTCCAAAGCAGCATAAGAAGTCACTACAGTGTTTGGCAAGCTCTGAGTCTATTTCAGAACTTTACTTTTGAGAAAGATTAATGCTCACACACGATAGATTCTGTGCATACAGAACACTGACATAAATCTGGTGTAGTTACGATTTTTATGTTGTGTCGTTTGACTCATTAACTCACTTAATAGCTAGACAGATCCGGCAATGGCTGGTATAAATCTTGTTGCTGTACTTCAGCACAGCTCTCTAGAATTGTTTTATATTTGTGGCCAGGCAAAAACCTGCAGTCCTCCAATGAGACTGTCTTACAAAATAGTATCTTCTTGAAGATACCATGTCTTTACTTATTAAACATCTATAACATTTCACACTGTATTTTTTTATTTGTACTGAACAAATCCCATGAGGACATTCTGTGATTTAGTGGAGACTGATATAATCCAATATAATAATCATGTAACATCATCATGCAACATGCTTGAAATTACAGCTTTAGAGAACTGCAAAGAGTACACCATTTTGTTCTCAAGACCCCATACACCAGGAAGTTTTCTGTTACGTAGCCATAAGAAATATGCATGATCATAAGCCAGTTATACTATCAGAAGATTCTTTTATACAAAATATCCTTTGAACCAAAGGAATGCTGCAGAATGCCAAAACTCAAACCCCAAATGACAACTACTTTTTCAGATTTGAAATACTTGAGCTAAAATTATTTCAAAAGAAAACATCTGCTACCAAAATGCTTCTGAGTGAGACATATTCCACACAGTTCCTCTAAGCTGTCTTCTTTACTTTTCAAAAAATGAAACTGTAGCCTGTCTGCTCTATATGATGAATGTTACATGCTGATGCCATATTTTGTTGTGCTCATTTCTGCTACTGACAGAGAGAGAACAAACTTTTTTCTGTCTTATTTTAACTACATGTGATAAACTCTCTTTTGGAAATCAAGTAAAAATACCACAACCAAGTGTCCCCATCCTCACTCTCTATAAAGCTATTACACAAGAAACAGAGTCCCTATTTCCTTTCCCATCAAGAGTCTTCTCAACTTGTGCTCACAAATAATTGATGGAAGGTAAATGAAGTTTTGCTACCACTACCTACAGAGCGCGCGCACACACACACTCTCTCTCTCCCTCCCTCCCTCCTGGGAGGAGCCATGTGAGTTAGTGGGAGAAATTCATTGACTGCCTGTTTACTCTTGAGAACAGAGAAGCACTAGTCCAAGTGAATGGCTGCTTCAGAAGCACCCCTGCCAATGACTTTGCTCTATTGGAATACAGAAGCACCAAGAGGAGCCAAACAGGTGGATTCTAAAGAGCTGCCGCCTTCTCTCCTAACTAGAGCGGAAGCTAAAATGTAGCACACTCCCATAGTTACCAGCCACGCTTTTACTGAGAAGACAGGATTACAGTAGTTTCCCAAACCTCACCCCACCACTCCTCTCATCTGTTTGCTGCTTTGCTCATTGCCCCATCTCCTCCCCATCACAGAGAGGTTATTTAGACACAGGAGGTAGGGAGCTTCTTGGAGCTCTGCTTTGCTTAGTTTTTTCATCTCTGGAACTACAGGCAGAGAGCATAAGTAGTTACATGGAACTAATATGCCCTCCTTGAGTGGTCTCACCCCAGGGACCTATCCCCACAGGCTGGGAATCACTACCTTAATAAGAAATCTTTAAAACTTTATGTAAAGAACTCATGGAGGAGCTGAGCCTACCTGTGGATATTTTTCATTGACAAATACAGTACAGATCCATTTACGCGCGGATGTCGGGAGTCAAGCCGTCACGACAGCATGTTAATGGAATGCGGGTTAAGAGGGCCATGCTGAAATACCTGAAGATATCTATATATACACACATGTATAATTATCTAGGATTACATACATATTCACAGCATCCCAAATACTGCAGGCCTATCTGTTAACGGCACTTTGCAAGAATATACATTCAAATGTGTAATCTAACAAAAACATTAAATACGCAGTAAATCACTAAAACTTTGAAAAAGTAGCAGTTTAAGCGTGACAATGACTAAGCGTGCATGATACATCTTTACCAATATCAGCAATCAAAAGGAAGAGGAAATGCCAGTAGGCCTACAACACGTTTCCGCTCCGCACTTCCTGTCGATTTCTATGTCAGTGTGTTAGTGAGCAAATCTGTAGCGCTACATAGCAAGTTCCTGTACCATGTGTTAACGATTCTCACGTGTTAAATAGGTAGCACTGGGAGGCATGGCACTGCCGTGTGTTAAGCGGATTTGCGCGTAAACGGGTCTGTACTGTATAACTTACTGATAAATTAAGCATGTTCTTACCCTTTCAAATATGGCATTCTGAAGCCAGAAGCCCCTCATTAGAAATTTGACTAATTCACAGCATACTGAAGTTATTAGACTTGGACCCTTTAAACAGAGGGGGAAAGTGGTACATGCAACATTACACAGGTTGAAAACTTAATAACTCTGATGATGAGTTGTGCAGTTGTTTCAACGTTTTACAGCAGGAGTTTCCAGGTGTTTCATGATTCTACCAGAAACTGTATTTATAGCAACAATTTCTGGGAAGACTGGAGTCTCCTCTATACAGTGTATACTCTGAATTAACAAAATTTTCACTGACTGATCTCTTATCTCAAAAAATCTCATGGACTAAAACTTCAAGCACATACGAGTTATTTAGGCACAATTTGCAGTCACAAAGCAGTTTGAGAACCACACATAACTGCAAAGCAAACACACCAAGACTGAACACGCAGTTATTCATTCTACACATAGAAAAAAGTTAGCCTCATAATTGCAATAAGGGATTCCTGAAATTGAAAAATATTTTAAACTGTTTCACATAACTGGAGTAACAAGGTATTGACCCTATATAATCTTGGACTGGGTCATGGGTAATCATCTTATGCAGGGTCCAAAGCTAAATGCTGACCCTCTTTTGCATTTAAAAGGAAACACTAAGAGACAGACTGTGGAGAAGATTAATTCTGTAAATTGAGTAATGGAAGGGAAGGGGAAAGCCTTCTGAGTACATTTCCCTAGAGTTGTTTTATCATTTCCATAAAGCATACATGAAGGCTAAATAGAGTATTTTTGCCTGGTTTTAAACATTGGCTGGACCCTTACGTATTCAAGATGCAAAGCGTTTTGAACTATATTGTCTTTGTACCTACAAACAACACCATGCCTGTGTCTTATTCTTTGAAATACATCCTGAATCGAAAAAACTGTTCCATTTCAATCCTGGATAGTGACCGGATAAGTAGGACAAATTAAAGCATTTGCTGCTGCTGCTGTTCAACTGCAATGAAAGTAAACATTATACACTGTTAACCAGGCACAGCATCATTCTGATTTAAGGCAGGCTGATTACTCTGACGTTCTTAGGCCTGGTCTACATTAAGAGCTTATATCGAATTTAGCAGCGTTAAATCGAATTAACCCTGCACCCGTCCACACAACGACGCCATTTATTTTGACATAAAGGGCTATTAAAATCGATTTCTGAACTCCTCCCTGACAAGGGGATTAGCTTTAAAATCGATATTGCTGTGTCGAATTAGGGTTAGTGTGGACGGAATTCGACGCTAATAGCTCCAGGAGCTATCCCACAGTGCACCACTGCGACCTCTCTGGACAGCAGTCCCAGCTCGGATGCTCTGGCCAGGTAAAGCCCCGGGAACATTTGAATTTCATTTCCTGTTTCGCCAGTTTGAATTTCATTTCCTGTTTGGCCAGCGTGGCGAGCTCAGCAGCACAGGTAACGATGCACAGCTCTTCAGCAGAGGTGACCATGCAATCCCAGAATAGAAAAAGGGCTCCAGCATGGACAGAACGGGAGGTGTTAGATCTGATAGCAGTCTGGGGGGATGAATCCGTGCTATCAGAGCTACGATCGAAAAGACGGAATGCAAAAATCTACGAAAAAATCGCGAAGGCCATGACGGACAGAGGATACAGCAGGGATGCAATGCAGTGCCGCGTTAAAATTAAGGAGCTGAGACAAGCATACCAGAAGACCAAAGAGTCAAACGGACGCTCCGGGTCAGATCCCCAGACATGCCGCTTCTATGCTGTGCTGCATGCCATCCTAGGGGGGGCCGCCACCACAACCCCACCCATGTCCGTGGACTCCGAGGATGGGGTATTCTCATCAGTCGCTTCCTCTGATGTTTTTGCAGACGGGGAAGATGATGAGGACAAGGTGGTCGACAGCGCTCTGCATGGCGATTTCCCTGAAAGCCAGGAACTCTTCCTCATCCTCACAGAGATCCCCTCCCAACCCTCCCAAGGCGGTATCCCGGACCGTGAAGCCGGAGAAGGCACATCAGGTGAGTGTATCTTTTGAACTGAAAAGACATGGTTGTAAAGCAATTGGTTTTTAATGGTTACTTTGCCCTGAGGACTTGGGATGCATTCGTGGCCAGTAGAGCTACTGGAAAAGTCTGTTAACATGTCTGAGGATGGAGCGGAAATCCTCCAGGGACATCTCCATGAAGCTCTCCTGGAGGTACTTTAAAAGCCTTTGCAGAAGGTTTCTGGGGAGAGCAGTCTTATTGTGTCCTCCATGGTAGGAAACTTTACCACGCCAGGCCAGTAGCAAGTACTCTGGTATCATTGCACGGCAAAGACTGGCAGCATACGGCCCCGGAGTTTGCTGGCATTCAAGCAACATCCGTTCTTTCTCTGTCTGTGTTATCCTCATCAGAGTGATATTATTCATGGTGACCTGTTTGAAATACGGGAATTTAATTACGGGGACAGTCAGAGGTGGCCGTTTCTACAGGGCTGTTTGCCTGTTCCTGAAAAGAAATCCTCCCCACAGTTTCCAGCCATGCAGTGGGGGCGGGGGACCCTTCATGCTGAGCGGTTGGCGTTCGGCTAGCAGGGATCTTCCCTGCTACCAGCCATGCAGTGGGGTGACGGCGAAAGCTAGCATCCCATAGAATGGGATGGCTGGAGTTACTTTGTTTTGAGTTACTTGGCTTTGAGCGTGAAAGGAGGGCGCTGCTGTTAATTAAGGTTTCCGAAGCCAAACGTCTATGGCTTACCATGGCCGCCCGCTAGCCGAATTCCGTTGCCCAGCCCTGTGTGTGTGTGTGATCTGTACACCAAAGCCCCAGGCACTCAATATAAAGATGCAAAATGCGACCTTGTACTAAAAGTATATTTGGTAGGTACTGTGAACGGTGCTGTTCACCGCGAAAGAGTATATGCATTGTTCTGTAAAATGTATCTTGTTAAAAAATTCACTCCCTTTTTTCCATCCCACAGCTGCAACTGTTCCCAGGCTTCCCCCGGCATCTCCCTCCCAAAGGCTGTCGCAGATAAGGCGGAGAAAGAAACACACACGCGACGAGATGTTCTCTGAGCTAATGCAGTGCTCCCGCACTGAAGTAGCTCAGCAGAATCTGTGGAGGGAGACAATTTCCCAATACAAGCAAGAGGGCAGCTCTCGAGCTGAGAGGTGGCGGCAGGAAGACCAGAGGGTGACAGAGGTGATGCTTGGGCTACTGCGGGAGCAAATCGACACGTTCCAGCGTCTGGTGGATGTGCTGCAGGAAGACAGACCTCCGCAGAAGCACATCTGTAACCGCCCTCACCCCTCCCCAAGTCCCATAGCCTCCTCACCCATAGTCCCCAAAACTCGGGGGGGAAGGCTACGTGCGAACAACCACTCCACCCCAGCGGATTGCTCAAGCAGCAGAAGGCTGTCATTCCCCAAGTTTTGAAACGGCCTTTCCTTCCCTCCTTCCAGGTTGAAGCCTGAGGCCAGGCGATTTGCTTCAACCTCCCACCCCGCCATAAACATCTCCCCCTTACTCTCACAGAGACTGTGGAGCACACAGCAAGCAGCAATAACAATGGGGATATTGGTTTTGCTGAGATCTGAGCGAGTCAGTAAGCTTCGCCAGCGCCCTTTCAACGTCCAAATGCACACTCCACCACCATTCTGCACTTGCTCAGCCTGTAGTTGAACAGCTCCTTACTACTGTCCAGGGCGCCCGTGTATGGCTTCATGACCCAGGGCATTAGTGCGTAGGCTGGGTCCCCAAGGATCACTATAGGCATCTCCACATCTCCAACTGTTATTTTCTGGTCTGGGAAGTAAATACGTTCCTGCAGCCATCTAAACAGACCAGAGTTCCTGAAGACGCGCACGTCATGAACCTTTCCCGGCCATCTGACGTTGATGTTGGTAAAACGTCCCTTGTGATCCACCAGTGCTTGCAGCACCATTGAAAAGTAGCCCTTTCGGTTAATGTACTGGCTGCCCTGGTGGTCCGGTCCCAAGATAGGGATGTGAGTTCCGTCTATAGCCCCACCACAGTTAGGGAATCCCATCACAGCGAAGCCATCTACTATCACCTGCACATTTCCCAGGGTCACTACCTTTGACAGCAGCAGCTCAACGACTGCATTGGCTACTTGCATCACAACAACCCCCACAGTAGATTTGCCCACTCCAAATTGATTCGTGACTGACCGGTAGCTGTCAGGCGTTGCAAGCTTCCCGAGGGCTATCGCCACTCGCTTCTCAACTGTCAGGGCTGCTCTCATCCTGGTGTCCTGGCGCTTCAGGGCAGGGGACAGCAAGTCACAAAGTTCCAGGAAAATGCCCTTACGCATGCGAAAGTTTCGCAGCCACTGGGATTCATCCCAGACCTGCAGCACTATGCGGTCCCACCAGTCTGTGCTCATTTCCCGGGCCCAGAATCCGCGTTCCACAGCATGAGCCTGCCCCATTGCCACCAGGATGTCTAATTTGCGGGGTCCCGTTCTCTGACAGAGGTCTGTGTCCATGTCCTCATCACTCTCCTCACTGCGCTGACTACTCTCCTGATTTCTCAAGTTCCGGTTCTGGATAAAGCACACGATAATGCGCGAGGTGTTGACAATGGCCATAACTGCTGCGATGATCTCACCGGGCTCCATGCTTGCTGCGCTATGGCGTCCACGCTTTCAATCCAGGGAAAGGGGCGCGAAATCATTGTCTGCCGTTGCTTTCCTGGAGGGAGGGGGGGAGTGACGGTTGAATGACGAGATGTACCCATAACCACTCACTACAAATTTCTTGCCCCATCAGGCATTGGGCGCATGACCCATAATTCAAATGGGCAGCGGGGACTGCAGGAACTGTGGGATACCTACCCACAGTGCACCGCTTGGAATGTCGCCGCTTGCCCTGATACTGTGGACTCACACCGCTGATTTACTGTACTTAGTATCGACACACACATTCGACTTCATAATATCGGTTCACAAAAATTGATTTTGGTAAAATCAGACTACAGTCGTAGTGTAGACATACCCTTAGACTCATTTAAGGCAAATTACATATGGTTGTAAATCATGTTTTTTTCTGTAGTGTTACCTACCCTAAGCATTTTCATCTGACTAACCAAAAGGGCCTGTGGATTCCATATTACACCAGGGTTCAATTTAAAAAAAAAAATTAGCAAATTTTGATCCTATGGGATCAAGGTCCTCCAGTCTGACAAACTCTCTCTTATCTCTCCGTTTTCCCTAGTTTGCCTTACACCCAAACTGAAGAAGAAACCCAAGTTATTTCTTTTCCTCTTCCCCTTGTCATCCCAGAACTTCAGCCTTCCTGGTAATATGCCATTCTACCTAGAAAGCCCTCTCTGTCTTGTTACCTGCTCCCTGTCAAACCTATCCACTGCTGAGCATCACCTCTTAATGTGGCTATCTGCTCTTTATAGCAACAGTGCTAGGAAGACTCAGGCTCAGCTCTGGTCCCCTCAACCTCTAAAGCTAATGCATGCACATGTACTTACCACTATATTTAAACATGGAATGAACAAACACAAAGACTACATAAAACAGTGCTGCCCACCTTCACAAGTATGGAAGCCACCCAGAAATGTATACTAAGCATTGAGATAACTGGCTCACTCATATAAAAGTAGCTGCTGGTTGTCTGAAACCGTGTACATACTTCACTGAACATCCAATCATCCTTATGAAAAGCATAGATTTGGGTTATAGTCAGTCACCTTACTGCAGCGGCTTCATTCATGTAACCAATCACCTATTCCCAATATTTTCTAACTCATTCATGAACTCATTCTTTGCTCAGTTATGTTACTATTACACTCATCATCTCTGTCTCTGCGTGGTAGGCAATCCTCCTTTAGTACAGCCTAGGGAGGTTGTGGAAGCGCCTTCACTGGAGGTTTTCAAAAGAGGCTGGATAGCCATCTGTCTTGGATGGTTTAGACACAACAAATTGTGTATCTTGGCAGGGGGTTAGACTAGATGACCCTGGCAGTCCCTTCTAACCCTATGGTTCTATGATCCTCCTCTACTGCACTACCGGAAACCTATACAGATGAAAGAAAGGTTACTTACTTTGTACAGTAACTGGAGTTTTTCTAGATGTTGTGTCCGTGTGGGTGCTCCACAAACGTGTGTGCCCTTGCCCTCTGGAGTGGAGACTTTGTCAGCAGTGTCCATGAGTCTGCACCTGCACACCCAACACTTTGTGATCCAGTATGAGAGTACATAGGGAGGGACAGACCCACCACTGCCTCAGTTCCTTCTCAGGCACCAAGTCCAGAGAGAATGATGGTGGGTATTGCAGCACCCATAGGGACAAAACATCTTACGCCAGTTACTGTACAGGTAAATAACCTCTCCTCCTCCTCCAAGTTATTGTTCCCGTGACTGCTCCATGTCAGGAGATTCCTGAGCAGTATCTCAATATGGAGGAGGATGCTGAGGAGGTGGATTCAGCATTGATCATAGAATAGTCTTACCAAAGACCATGTCTGCTTGATAAGCACGCACAATAACACAGTCTTGGGAAAACATGTGCATCCAAGACCAGGTGGCAGCCTTACAAATGTCTGAGATGAATAACGTTCCTCAGTAAGACAAAGAGGTAGATTAAGCCCTGGTGGAATGGGCAATCACTCTAGGTGGAGGATGCATCTCTCAAGACATCATATCAGGTTAAGATGCATCCTGAAACCCATTTTGACAGTCTTTTGGTGGAAATGAGTTGACCTTTCATTCTTTCCACAATGGATATAAAGATTCTGGGAAAAGCTCTGCTGGGCTTAGTCATGCCAAAGTAAAAGGCAAGATCTCTTCTTACATTCAGTATGGAGACCAGCTGCCTTTCTCAAGGAGTGAGGCTTGGAGTAAAAACCCCAGTAGGTAAATGTCCTGATTAACATGAAATGTTGACAAAACTTTAGGTAGAAAGCAAGGATGGGGACACAATGTCATCTTATTGCAACAGAACACCATGTACCGAGGATCAACCATAAGAGCTCCTAGTTCTCCTACTCTTTTGGCTAAGTGATGACTATGAGCAACAAGGTCTTAAAGGAAAAATGAAGAAGGAACCATTCCCCATTGTTCAAATGGGGTGTTCTCAAGGACAGTTTAATCAAAGAACATACTCCACCATAGGACCGCCACTAAGTGGAGATCCCATGGTGAAGTATGTTCTTTGATGGGAGGAAAAAGATTAAACAAATCCTTAATTAATCTCTCAGTGGTGGAGTGAGTGAAGACTGAAAACCTTTGAAAGGTTGTAATGGCAGCCAGCTGAACCTTAACTGAGTTCAGAGATAAACCCATGTTTTTTAAATTTAGCAGGTAATTGAGAAAGTGCACGAGAAGACTCAAGAGAAGGTATGAATTGTTGGGCACACTAGGATTTGAAACACTTCCACTTCTGCAGGTAAATTGTCCTTATGATTCAACAGAATTTTAAGTACCTCTGCAGAGCAATCCTGTTCTATGCCAGCATGCTATCGAGGAGCCAGGACTTGAGGTGTGGCGACAGGAAGTTGGGGTGGATCTTGGATCAGGTGGTCTATTGTCAGAGGCAGGTGAAGAGGTGATCACAGGGAGAGGCAGACCAGATCTGTGAACTGTACCTATCTTGGCCAAGATGGAGCCATGAGGATGGCCACCAATCTCTCCTGTTTCAATTTGTTCACGACCTTGAGAAGCGGCATTGAGAGGTAAGCATACAGGAGGGCATGAGGCCAAGTGGTAAGGAGGGTGTCACTCAGTGAGTTGTGACCATGACATCCCTTTGAACAGAACGCCAACATAGCCATATAGGATGAAGCTATGGTCAGTCACATTGAGTGAGGCCTTATGGGAAGCCTTGGCAATCATCTGGCCTTTTGCAATGAGAACCTGAAACTGTTCCCTCTGATCAATAAATGTTCAATAAAATGAGAAAATGTGAATAATTTGTATAGTCTTATTTTGCCATCAAGACCTGATACTTGGCCATTCAGAATTGTAAAGTGACTAATTAGGGAGTAGCTTTTGTGGCCAAGAAGGTCCAGGTGTTTAAGTTCCTCATCAGAAGGTGTTGATCTAGACCAATACTGTCTATTTCTTTCACTGACAGTATGAACGACCGAGTTAGGGGTAGGATGGGAGAAAAAGTCCGAACCCCTGGCCAGGATATAGTTGTTTTTAATCAGCCTGCTTACAGGTGGTGTTTGCCACATCGTACGTGCTGGCAACAACAAAACATCATTGATAGGCAAAACAATTTTGCCCTGGGGAAAGTGTGTAGAATGTCCAGCAAAGAATGTTGAGATTCCTGTATCTCCTCCATCGGGGACCTGTAAGGCCTCTCCGATCCTTTTCATAAGGTCTTGAAGGCCTTGAAATCATTCATGTAGGGCTGGGGTGGGGGGGCATAAGAGCCTCATCTGGAGAGAAGGTGCACCTCACTCCTACTCTTTGGGGATTCTTCTGCAGAAAGAGAGCCAGTACTAGTGTTCTTGGTGGGACCTCTTATGTGGGGGCACCATGTAGAACTGTTCACCATAAGGGTCCCCTCAAAGGTTCCAAAACACCCACTGTGATGAGACCTAAGACAGGGGGCAAGACCCCAAGGCTGCTCTGCTGGGCTGACAGGTCAGTCATCTGTTGCGGGGGGCTTTTCTTCAGGATGCACCTCAAGAGAAGGAGGCTGGAAGGGAAAGATGGTGGAATCCTGTATGGACACATCTGAGTCAGAAGCAGCGTCTTCACCCACATCCAGAGGAGGAGCAAGAAGTGTCAATACCCAGAGGTTAGTGAGGTATCAGTAATTGGCAGTCAAGCATTTGTGCAAGGATGCAGAAGAACCAGAGGGTAAGCTTACTCTGGAGGGTAAGTCAGTATTGGTGGGAAACCTCTCCTGGTACCACTTAGTGAAGGGGATTCGGGCTCCTTCAGGATTTGGACGTCCCCGAGGGAGGAACCTGGACAGTACTGGGGAATCTGGATAGTGTTCCTCAGGAGTCTGCATGTTGGGAGGTACCAGAGACAGGACAGAAGAGCAGTCCATGCTCTCTTTACTATAGCCTGAGGAGGACGGTATGAGGATGATTACTTTGAGACCTTGGTCTTAGAGAAATCCTTGTGCTTAGAAGGTACCAATTCTGGTACCACCACTGATGCTGCTCGAGTTTGCATGCTGTGAGGTTTCTCGGTATGTGACATGCTAGAGGTCTTTTTAGGTGGTACAAGAGGTACCAAGCCTCAGTGGTACGCATACCGGGGTGCAAGATCTCCTTGTTCCAAAGTCAAGGAGGTGACTTTCCCCTTCTTTTAGTCTCTCTTTCAGGAGAATGGGATCTCTTCTTTTTTGCTCTTGAAGATTCTGTAGGGCCCCAGGGTCTTTGCTTACCAGAGTTGAGCTCTGTGCAGTTACTGGAACAGACTGCATGGCTGAGGCTGTTGTAATGCTGCGGGGGGAGGGAGATCTCAGAGAGCACTACATAAAGCAGTAGTTTCAGTGTGTCCTCTCTGTTTTCTGGGTGTGCTTTTGAATCTGGAGCAGACCTAGCACTTGAAGAGGACGCGAGTCTCTCCAAGGCAGCTACAATGCCCAATGCCGAGGGGGAAGGTCTTGTGACAGGTCTGGCAGAGTTTGAAGCCTGGGCTCTTGGGCATAATCCCATAGGAAAGGCTGCAGATAAAGAGATCAACTGGAGCCTAGGCTCTGAGCAGGTGAAAAGGAAGCATGGTGCATTAACGTAGGCACCCCTGCACTCACACCCTATACATTATTGCAATGATTTTTGTATAAAATATGCCTTGTGAGGCATCATTTGACAAACACCACACTGGTCAATAACATCATTATAAAATATACATGACAATGCTGTGTGTAAAATTATGGATCCTCACTAGTATTATGCTTTAAAGTCTGTGACTAAAAAGTGTTTCAACCAGATATGTCAAGGGGATTTATTTGATAAACAGGTTTTCTTCAGACAGTGGAAAGATGCTGACACCTCAAACGAGGTGTGTCCCAAATTCAATAAGCTATTCATTTGTATCGGAGGTTGCAGTAGGAAGAGATAATTTGTATAGTAGCAACCACCAGCAGAGAACAAACCAGCATGAAGCCTTATCTTCCAGATCTCATGGCTCCTTTACTAAGCAGCAACTAATTCACTTTATCTAGAGGTACCCTTCAGAGAATACATTTCAAAGGTTCATTGAACTATAAAGAGAGGGGGAACAAACACCTAAATTATCCTACACCTTAAGGAGACAAAGAAACCAAACAATTTGACCTCTGTGACCAGGTCCTAGCCAGGCCAGCCAGTAAAAAGCTGGTGGGTCAGAGAAAAAACATCTTGAACATCTTGCTAGATTAATTTTGTGTGTGTTTTCACTTTTATTTGTCTGTAACGATTTCTGATTTTATCCCTTATACTTGAACTCAGTTAAAACCTCTCTCTGTTTATCAATACATTTGTTTGACTATTAAACTAAACCAACCCAGTGCTGTTTGAGAACTGGAATGATGGTTAACTCCAGTTAAAGCAACAAGCAGCTGTGCTTTTATCTCTTTAAAGGAGCAACAGGCCTTATAACTTCTCTGGATGTTCCAGGAAAGGGCTGGACATTTCAGGGCAGACATTTTAGGATACTGGGAGAAATTCAGGACTGGGGGAAGTGTTGGAGTCACCATGGCCAGGAGTAACCAAGGCTGGTGGTGACCAGAGTATGTGGCTGTGGTGTAACAAGCAGGCTGTTGGAGTCAGACCTGCTGAACCAGGGCTGCTTAACACACACAGTCTCAGTGCATGCTTGTATGATAACTGGGAGCATCCAGACAGAGAGCTACAGGAACAGAGCATGTTAAGGTACTCAGGGTTACAGGACAAGCAGTGACAACCTCTCATTGGTCTGGGTTGAACCCCATAACATGACATGGAGAACCCCCCGAAAGCACAAGTTGTGCTAAAATAAAATAGGAAAATAATAAAATCATAAATACACATGCCCTAAAAAAAATACACATTTCAACCACACTTATACCTTTTAATTAAGAATTTGGAAGATAAGACAAGTAGTAATGGCCTGAAGGGTAAATTTAGGATAGAATAATATTGTTAACAGAACGATAGTGGCAGAGGAATAGACTACCAAAAGCAATGATAAATGTACTGTCTATGTGAATAATGTAGCGAGTGCAAAAAAGAGGGTCAGACTAGATCAGGGGTAGGCAACCTATGGCACGCTGATTTTCAGTGGCACTCACACTACCTGGGTCCTGGCCACCGGTCTGGGGGGGCTTTCCATTTTAATTTAATTTTAAGTGAAGCTTCTTAAACATTTTAAAAACCTTATTTACTTTACATACAACAATAGTTTAGTTATATATTAAAGACTTATAGAAAGGGTCATTCTAAAAACGTTAAAATGTATTACTGGCACGCAAAACCTTAAATTAGACTGAATAAATGAAGTCTCGGCACACCACTTCCGAAAGGTTGCTGACCCCTGGAAGAGATAGTCAGATTGTTTTTTTTCTGGTCATTGTATCTAGAATATGCTTTTTTAAAGAGATCCCAGATATTGTTTCTGTTTTTGAGAGACATCCATCAAAGACACCAACCATACTGCCATCTCAGTGTCATTAAGGGTGAATCTCGGCTCCTTTGAAGTCAATGGGAGTTTTAGCATTGACTTCAATGGAGTCTATCATCCCAGCCACAAAGAGCAGGAGAGGACTTCCTCCAATGCTCTTCAGTGCTGTTGGTCAGATAGAGACGGACAATACTGAGTAATCTCCTTTAGGTCTGACTGCACTACCTACCTGTGTGACATTCCTAGTTTCTGCGAGACGAAGGAGTGAGTCACAGGTGTCCTCACTCCTTGTCTCCTGCACACTCAATGGACCAAGAACATATTTATTTATAAAGTGAATATGCTTCCCAGACAACTTTTAAAAGCTTGAGATTGGAATTCACCAATAAAAGTACTACAATGTCCACTGAAACAAAGTATGGATTTTAATCAACATGTAGTTATAGGGGAAATAAACAACGTCTAGCAAACAAACAGCCTGTGCTTTATATCTTACCGTTGTCTCTGTTAATCCACCGACAGACACCGTGAGACCCAGCAGTACATAATACTGATATGTTGGCAAACCCAAAAGCTGTGTGATTCGAGGGAAGGCTTGTGAGGGGGCATTCCAGTTTAAAGTTACAGCCTCTGACCTGTCCAGAGAAAAGAAAATTATCATATGTTTTTATCTTAATACCTCTCTGCACAGAATCCTGGAATACATCCCCACTGTGAGAAAGCACGTGTAATGGAAGAAATACACTCCGAAGTGTATAAATCACATTAATCACTTTAGTTCTTAATTCTATTTAACTAGAAAGAAATCCTAGTTTGCTTGGGCGTTTTTACACACTGATTTATTCATTACGTTGACGTAGACCAGGAAGGATTTTCACAGACAGGATCCAACCCACAAGCCTTCCTTAATAAATAAGAAGGTGATAAAGATCTAGATTACCTTGGAAATATCCTCTCCAATTCTTCCCGGTGGGGTATGTATGGAATCGGAGGGTTGTCAAAGTTCAGAAGAGCGAGGAACACAGATCCTGCATGAGCACGAAATCTATCTATTTTTTCAGCCGATTGCTGGGCCACGCAGCACATAATCTGTTTACAGCTACAAATTAAGAGACAAAAAACTAATTCAATCCATTACATCATAATAAATAAATAAATGTACATACTTTAAAACAGAAACTGCTTAAAGAAATGGTTAAAAATAATTTCTTGCACCCACTGCACTATCAAAAATATTGGAACTGTGGAATGGGATCGCTGTTTCATTCTATTTTACTTTTCATAGTGAACATTTAGATGATGCGTGACATTACCTACTGTGGTACAGAATCTTTAAGAAAAACCACAAGTTAATTTGTAAAACACCTCCAGATCCAAGCAACTAGATGATAGTAATATTAACAATACCTTGCACTCATGTAGCAGCTTCCATCCAGAAAGATACCAAGGTGCTTTTTATGGACTGGATGTTGTATACGGATCACCAATGAAATTCAGCCACCATAAAGTTGGGAATGTAGAAAAAACCCTGATACAACTGTGTTTCGTTGAGTCATTACTTCACCTTTTTAATGTGTCTGTCCAACCCCACCTGTTTTTCTCCCCTCTAACTTATGTATCTAGATTGTAAGTCCTTCAGGAAAGAGAACTCTCCCTTCTATGAGGCTCCACCATACCTTTGGGCATGGCACAAATTACAATAATAGTAAATGAGAGAGACAAGGTGGGTAAGAGTACTGGTAATATCCTTTAGTGGGCCGGCTTCTGTTGGTGGAAGAGACAAGCTTTCAAGCTTTACAGAGCTCTTCTTCAGGTCTGGAAATAGTAACCAGAGTGTTACAGCTAAATACAAGATGAGACAGATCATTAAGCACAAGCTGTTAAAACATGTGGCAGGAGACCACTTCAAATAAAGGGGGTAATTGACACCACTGCAGTCGTAGGACAAAGAAGAGTTAGTGGGTTACAAATTGCTGTAATGAGCCACAGAACCTGATACCATGACGAATGTGAAGAATCAGAAGAATTATTCCACAACAAAGATACCACCACCCACAACTAGCAGATCCCCACCAACAATCATAAGAAAAAAGAATAATCTCATTGGAAACCCCTACTGAACAAAACTACACAGCTGATCATTATCTCAATTGCTTAACAGAACATCACATCCACCACAATCTCTCCACTGCGGACGGGACAGCTATGCAGTCCCTGAAATCTAGACACCCGATAGTGATCAAACAACACACAAAGGGGGGAACCCATCGTAGTCGTCAATTATGATGACATCAGTGAGGTCAACTGACAACTGTCAGACACCACCTACTATAAAGAATTCAAAGACCACCTCATACCACAATTCACCCAGGAACTTAAGGATATTATCAAATCCTTCCCAAAACTTCAAGAGAAACTCTACAACCTCATCCCCCATAAACACAACCCAAGGACCTTCTACATGCTTCCCAAGACACACAAACAAGAGAACCCAGGCAAACCCATCATGTCTGTCCAGGACTCTCAGAAACCATCCTCAAACCACTCAGCACACAACGGGCCAATTTTCTCCAGGACACAACTTACTATCTCCAGAAACTCCACAACATTAACCATCTCCCGCAGAACACCATCCTTGCTACCATGGATGTCACCTCCCTATATGCCAGCATCCCTCACCATGACAGCACTGCCTCAAATATCTACAAGGCAATAGACAACACTCATATATCCACCCCAAACACATCGCCACATACTTCCATTTCATCCCCACCTACAACAATTTTACATTTAACAACTAACACTTTGTCCTAACTATGGGAACAGCCATGGGTACACTAAGGTGGCTCTCCAATATGCCAACCTCTTCATGGGCCACCTCGAGGAAGAATTTCTGGAAAAATACACACAAAACCAACTATATGCCTGAGATACATTGAAGATATTTCCATTTTCTGGGCAGGTGACCTAAACTCCCTCATAGATTTCCATCACACCTTCAACCACCACTGACCCATCCATCAAATTCTCTCTAGAACACTCACACACCACCACTGACTTCCTGGCTGCCACTATCAGCTTCAACAGTGGAACCCTAAAGACAACTATATACAAGAAACCCACAGATCCTTACACTAACCTCCACAGATCCAGTAACAACCCCTGACACACCAAGAAATCTGTTGTCCAACAGCCAAGCACTCAGATGTCACAGAATATGCGCCCAGGAAAAAATCAGGGATATACAGCTTGTTATAAACATACAGATATGGGTAGCATAAAATCCCTCCTGAGCAGCTGTACTGAATCTTTACCTGTAAGGGGTTAAGAAGCTCAAATAACCTGGTTGGCACCTGACCAAAAGGACCAATAAGGAAAGAAGATACTTTCAAATCTGGTGGGGAGGTTTTGTTTGTGCTCTCTTTGTTGTTCCCTCTCTGGACGAGAGAGAAGGCAAGAAGGGACAACATTTCCTGGAATAATCCATCTAAGAATTACAGATACTGTAAGTGAGGCAAGGAAATGCGTTAGGTTATTTTTTGTTTTAGCTTGTGAATTTTCCCTATGCTATGAGGTAGTTTTATTACTGTTTTTGTAACTGTGAAGTTGAGTCCAGAGGGGAGTCCTCTGTGTTTTAAATCTTTTTTATTACCCTGTAAAGTTACCTTCCATCCTGATTTTGCAGGTGTGATTCTTTTACTTTTTTCTTTATAACAAAGCTCTTCTTTTAAGAACCTGATTGATTTTAGCATCCTAAAAATAAAGGGTCTGGTTTGTACTTACATTAAAGGCAATCGGTTGGTATATTATTCTCAAGCTTCCACAGGAAAGCTGGGGAGGGATAGCTCAGTGGTTTGAGCATTGGCCTGCTAAACCCAGGGTTGTGAGTTCAATCCTTGAGGGGGCCATTTAGGGATCTGGGGCAAAAATTGGGGATTGGTCCTGCTTTGAGCAGGGGGTTGGACTAGATGACCTCATAAGGTCCCTTCCAACCCTGATATTCTATGATTCTATGAAAGGGGGCTGAAGGGGCTTGGGGGATAGGGCTCCAAGTGACCCTTCCCTGAATTTTTGTTTAAAATCAATCACTTGGTGGTGGCAGCAATACCATCCAAGGACAAAGAAAGGTGCCTTGGGGAAGTTTATAACCTAAGATGGTAGAATATAAGCGTAGGGGGTCTTTCATGTGGGTCTCCACATCTGTACCCCAGAGTTCAGAGTGGTGAGGGAACTCTGACACAGGTTAACACTCTTAAAACTACTTTCACCATACAAGGACACTCCACCAGAGAAGTAGATTACATCATGGAATGGGCCTACCCAAATTCCCCGAGAAAACCTGCTTCAATACGGGGGGCTGTGGGGGGGTGTAACCCAACCAACCGCACAACCCTAGCTGTCCCCTACCATCCCACACTGGAACCCATACAGGGTATCAACAAAAAATTCAAGCCCAAACTTGATATGGACCACATCCTGAAAGAAATCTTTCATGAACCACCTCTGTTAGCAAGGTTGGGGTGGGGGAGGGGTTTGAAAGCTAAGCTCATCATCAGAAGCAAGCTCCCTACAGACCAGGACACACCACTCAAAGCGGCACCACACCCTACCAGAACAACAGATGCAAAATGTGTGGACATTTCTCCACTGCTAGACTAATCAATATCCCTCACAAGACCTTTCAAGATCCATGGGTCGTACGAATGCTTATCACAACATGTGGCACAACTTATCCCGGGCACCAAATGCCCCAACAACTATGTGCATGAAATCAGACAATCACTGCACTCTCAAATGAACTCTCACAGAAAAATGATAAAAGACAAAAACACCCGGACAACCCCTTCAAAAGAGGAGCCTTGGAATGTAAAATGAATCACTCTGTTAAACACTACAAATCATTACCTCAAAAAAGACACTGACTGCAGAGGTATTAATTGCTCACTTCATTTTAAGTGGTCTCCTGCTATAAATTTAACATGTTTATGTTTAACAATCTGTCCCACCCTGTATTTAGCTGTGACACTCTGGTTACCTTTTCCAGACCTGAAGAAGAGCTCGGTGAAGCTTGAAAGCTTGTCTCCTCCACCAACAGAAGTTGGTCCAATTGAAGATATTACCCTCACCCACTTTCTCACTCCCATATCCTAGGATCAATATGGCTACAACACCACTGCAAATAGTAGTAGTAAATATAACTAGAATTACTCACATTACAGTTTAATCAGGACACCCGGGCTAACCCACCTATTTTAGCAAATATGACAAGATTTTGTCATCTTCTGTCAAGCCATCAGGCTTACTGTTTTAAGTCTCATCTAAAATTTAACTTCTGGGACAACAAACTATTGCATGGAATCAGGTTGAGCCATAGGACGAGTACCGTCTCAAAGAGTTCACTTACTACAGCACCAAGAATTTTCTTTACAGGTCTCAAATAAATAAATAAAAATAATAATAATAATAATAAAAGGAAACAGTGCACATATTTAGCTGACTGGTTTATCCACTCTATTCTGTAGATCCACATTGATTTCTAAAATTCTTATGTAGATTCTGCTGCAGGTGAACCTACATCAGCTCTAATGTCTGGATTCTGTAGGTTACTAATACTACACAAAATAAATCAAAATATGGAGAAATTGTGTTTCTGGTTTGTGTTTCCATTTTCATTATATTAAAAAAGAAGAATTAAGCCAATACAAAGTCAGCTATGCTGCCAAGTTCTAGGACCTTGGTTAGAGATGCAATGCTCTTCTAACAACTTTCTACCAAGTTAGGTTCCAAGACCCTACACAGATATGCAAATCTGTTCTTCTGGCTCATCCCAGTGTCAGACCAGGTGAGTTTTATTGCCATCAAGCCAGAAATATAAAAGGGTAAGAGAGTCTCTCTGAGGAAAAGAGAACTGGGGATAGGAACAGAGAGGTTCTGTAAGGAAATATTCGGGGACCAGTCTTCCCAAGGCCACGCCCCCTTCCCCGAGGCCCTGCATTCCCCACTACATTCCCCCTCCCTCAGTGGCTTGCTCTCCCCCACCCTCACTCACTTTCACTGGGCTGGGGCAGGGGGTCAAGTTGCAGGAGGCGGTGAGGGCTCTAACTAGGGGTGCAGGCTCCGAGGTGGGGCCAGAAATGAGGGGTTCAGCGTGTGAGAGGGGACTCCAGGCTGGGGATGCAGGAGGGGGTGAGGGCTCCGGCTGGGGATGCGGGTTCTGGAGATGAGAGGTTCAGGGTGTGGAAGGGGCTGCGGGCTTGGGGGTGGCTCAGTGCTGGGGGTTGGGGCTCGGGACGCGGGCTTACCTCCGGTGGCTCCCGGTCAGCGGCACATCAGGGCAGCTAAGGCAGACTTCCTGCCTGTCCTGGCACCATGGACCGTGCTGTGCCCCAGAAGTGGCCAGCAGAAGGTCCAGCTCCTAAGCGGGGGGGACCAGGAGGCTCCATGCATTACTCTCGCCCGTAGACACTGCCCCCACAGCTCCCACTGGTCGCAGTTCCTGGCCAATGGGAGTGCAGAGCCAGTGCGAGGGGCGGGGGCACTGCGCCGAGCCCCATGGCCCCCCCGCCTAGGAGCCAGAGCTGCTGGCCACTTCTGGGGCGCAGCGTGGAGCCAGGACAGGTAGAGACTAGCCTGCCTTAGCTCCGCAGCACCGCTGACCGGACTTTTAACAGCCCGGTCAGTAGTGCTGACCAGAGCCACCAGGGTCTCTTTTCGACCAGGTGTTCCGGCCTAAAACTGGACACCTGATAATCCTGTGAAGCTTAATACATACATTTTTGTGAAAAGCTTTGTAATACTTGGTAAGAGGTATTACATACAGTATGCAGGCATTATTACACATATGGTAACATACTCTCTTGTTGGGACTAGAAGTTACTAAACATGAAATCACAGAACAGCATACAAAAAGTACAAGCTACTTACATATTGGCATCCAGCAACTCTGGCTCATTCTGTACCAACAAAAGTGTCACCTCCATTAAACTTGTCATAGCAGCTTCTCGTACCCTGTGGAAATGAAGTACAACAATTTTAAAATAAACGCACAGATACAATTCATCTAATCAAATAGATACGTTGGCAAAAAGTTCAAGCTTGGGTGCTGAAAGTAGGCACCAAAATAAATGGTATGACATTCAAAATGGCTGAGTACCCCTCAGTTCAAAAGGATGAGCTATCCCATTGATTTCTGCTAAAATATGGATTTAAATACCTAGCTTTAGACACCCAATGTCAAAAACTGTGGCCATTTATAATGTTTAGTTTGATATCGGTAAGCTTCATATATGTTTATGTGACTTCTATGAGTAGCACTTAATTGTATTAAGTTATTTGGTAAGTATCTGATATACACACAGTGACTAGGTATTGTGGAATATTTATAGATAAAACCTTTCCCAATTTCAGAAGGAAGGGGGGAAAGTGTTTTAAACTTGACTATTAATTGTTTAGAATCTTTCTTTTAAAAAAAAATTCAAGGAAATGTACAGTGAATTTTAAAGCATCATTTCCTTTTATCATCTTTTTGTGGTGGTTGTCTTGACAGTGTATGTTTTATTGAAGTCCTGGCTAATAGGCACAGGAAATTGAGCCTCTGTGATTCTATTCATCATGCAAGAATTTAAAGATTTAGGTGGGGTTTGTGTATCAGTATTAAAATACAGTATATACTGTCTGCACTATCATTTACTGTGTATTATACATCCCTAATACCCAGTGTAACCTTAATGGAAATTAGTGAGTATATACGCCTACTAAATTGTTTTAAACTTAAATATTTTGGCTGTTTCAATTCACCATCTTCCTGCAAACGGACTAACATGCACATTCTCATTTCAAAACATAGGACTATCATTTGTATTTAAAGGATTCAAAGAAGTGTCATATTCATGTAAAGTTCTAAGTTTAATCTTCTCAACCAGAAAAAAATTCTACAATTCAAAACATGTTAACTGCATATGAGCAGAGCTCTTTAGTTTTGTGGCTTAATAATAAATACCAGAAAATATTTTTAACATATTACAGTAACACTACAGATTACAGTAACACTACAAGGTGCTTGTAATATTTATCTTTTCTATATCTTAAGTATATTGAATATGCTGTAAAAGTTCTCTGCCTTCATAATGATTAAATATGATCATTTCAATATAAATGCTACAAGGTGAATAAGGTAGCAATTTTAAAGAACAACATGTCACCATCTCTAAAAGCCACATCATCTTATAAACTCACAGGTATTGAAAGTTAACTTCTTTCCAGCATATGAGAAATACAGGGGTAGATCCTCAGCTGGTATAAATTTTAAAAGCTCTCAAGGACAACCTGCCCCATCAAATTTGCCACATCAACCCTCCTGGCAGCATCTTCCCTCTTCAATACAAAACTCATCATAATTCCTCAAACTTTATGAGAATTGCACCTGTATATTGTGAAGACAACATACTCTCGTGGTTCTATAGAATTTCTAGGGCAATACAAGGCGATTGTGTATGAAGTCCAAAAATGGGCAATCCGCTTATAAAGTGTTAGTAAGAGAGTTATACTACTTCGACGCAAATGATGAAATTCAATATAAGAGTTTGGAAATCTTTCATCATGGAGTATTTTCTCTTGTTTATACAGTAACTTACTATTAGATGTTCATTATTAACATCCGTAGACAGATTGGACAAGTCCCAGCAAACAATCTGTCATAAGGAACGTTAAGTTTTCATATGAAAAGTAAAGTTGATTAACTTTCCCACAAATCCTTCAAAGAAAAAACCACACACTAAAGAAAAGGTCTCTTTCACGCAGCAATTGAGATTTTTTTCCCTCCAGTTCTTCCACCTAAATCTATTTGTTTGAAAGAAACTAAACTGGAAATATTCACACTTTAGGGGCCAGTTTTTCAAAAGTACACAGCTTTCAACAGTCCCCACTGAGAACTGCTTTCTTTAGTTACATGTTATTGTTGATTTTGGCTGGCATTGTCAAGGGAGCTTTATGGAAGGTTAGCACCCAAATCTCACTTGAATTTCAATGACAGCTACATCTCTTAGGATCCTTTGAAAATCCCAGGCTCTATTGAAGATTTTATTTTTAATTAAAGGCGAAAGTAGAGGGAGGAATGACAGGAATGGGAAAGTTAATCACGGCAAATAGCTACTGCAGAATACGCTACTCCACACGGGCACTCTTGTCCCGGAATAAGAGGCTGCACACACAAGGAGCTATTCTGGAATAGCTTATTCTGCAATAGCTATTCCAGTAATTGCCCCATGTAGACAAGCCCTAACAGTGAGGAAGTAGGGAAGGAGGGAAAAGGGACAGGCCCACGTTATCACCAATCTAAGTATGATTACCAGTCAGGGATTTGTAACATCACAGCAGTGGTGAGTCTTCAGGAGGTGTAAGAAGGAGGATTCTTGTTTGTTTCCAGTTGCTATATCATGTTTAACGCAGCACAAATCATCATCAAATAATTCCCTAATATTAATTTTTCCACATAAGCAATTAATGTAGTTGCCACACAGATGTTATGCGATTGTGAATGAGAAATAAACTGGTTCACAAGACAATCGCTATGAAGAGGTGTTCCATTCTGGATGTGAGAACCAATGTCCTAAACTTATGGCATTGAATTAAAATTGCAATGTTTGGTAAAACTCCTATTAAAATGTCTGTGCATGCATTTACTATTGAATGTACTTAAAATGGCTTCTGAAAATTTCAGCACATTAGGAGGCATGTCGTAAATACTTTCGCCACAAGGCTAGCATATCAACAGCTGAATGGTAGATGCTGACAAAGGGAGGATTGTGTACAAGAAAATTATTTACTCTTAAACCTTCAGAAAAGAAACATTAGCAAATGCATACTTCTGGAATCATGCTCTCATCACGAAAGTGGCAGGAAGTGGAGAGAGTTCTAAAGGCAGCTATTCGTGCCATATCCTCAGGAGGTGCTACATTTCACCTCTGTGAGAAAATGTAATAACTATCAGCATACAGCAGAACCAGAGTTATGAACACCTGAGTTATGAACTGACCAGTCAACCACACACCTCATTTAGAACTAGATACACAATCAGGCAGCAGCAGAGATAAAAAAAAAAAATAGGCAAATACAGTAGAGTACTGTGTTAAACGTAAACTACTAAAAAAATAATGGGAAAACAGCATCTTCTTCATTGTAAAGTTTCGAAGCTGTATTAACTCAACGTTCAGTTGTAAACTTTTGAAAGAACCGTAATGTTTTGTTCAGAGTTACGAACAACCTCCATTCTCAAGGTGTTCGTAATTCTGAGGTTCTACTGTATGGTAGTTCCTTTTCTGCTCAAAAGGTTCAAATATGCATCACCACCTTTGCCAGGAAGGTTGATGGGAGTGTGTAGACCTGTTATTACTAAAAAGCTCCAGGGATGGTCCCTATAGTAAAATGAGCACCAGCCACAAGGAAAAACTACCAAATGCAGGTTATCAGTCACTGGTAGGCAAACATAGTTCTCTGTGACACAGAAATATCACAACTAAAATATTAACAATCCTTACCATATATAGGGCAGCCTTACAAATGTCTACTTGCCCTTTAACATTTTTTTTTTTTTTGGATGGTCAAGTTATTTTCTTTCCCCTCCTTTCCATCATCATAAGGAGCACATACTGTGCCTGCAATGGTAAGCTTTCACAACAGTTTTGAAGGTGAATATAGGAGATAGGAGAGCTGGGCACTCTCACCTCAGAACATGTATTGAAAAACACAAGGAAACAAAACTGAACTTCAACAAGGAGGATTGTTGCAGATTGTTTTTTTCTTGTATGCTTTTCCAAGGCATTACAAAGCATTGTGACAGAGCATCTTGTAAAATTAGATCTGTCAATTAACAATGAAGCATACTGACTCCATATTATCATGGTTCTCAAGGAAATATTCTGTCTAAAATTCCACTTCTTGTCCTAGACAGAGGTGTAGTGTTATTGGACACTATTAAATCAATGCTGCAGGTTCATCCCAGAGATGGCTAGATCTCAGTGGTAAATTATATGATCCCTGTACACTGCTTGTATATGGTAGGGGAAGGAGGAAAAGAGAGTGGGTTTGTTCTTGTTTTAAACTGTACAGTGATCTGCTGGGATGAAAAGCACAATCATAATTATATATAATTTTACAAATAAAATGTGATTGTCATTTTCATATCTAGATTATGTGGTTGGTTATAGGCTGTGCTATCATGCATGATGGCAATTACATATTTAGCTTAAGGCATCTGCCTTTGTGTTCAAGCTAATACGTTTAAGGCTCTTAAGGATGAATTTGACTTTTATTAAATCACAACAGATTCTTGGCTGCTGACAAAGTATGGGAGACAGACTAATGTTTATTTAGATGGTGTAGTACTGTAGGTTGCGAAGTATGGATGAGCAAAGATAGTTTGAAATGTTCAAACTACTTTCTCCTCATTCCTAATCATTGCCAATATACATTTACATAATTTTGGTAACTATTTTAAAAACATGCTTAACATACATTCTTAACGATGCATTTTTACCAGCATTCTGTATACTCCATGTTTTTGCAGCTGTAGAATTTGCAAATGAAACAGCAGATTGGAGCAACATGCCTCCTTTTTTATTTCAGATTTTTGCACAGGGTTGGATTAGAACTCTTGGTACCTGGGTGGGGCTCAGGTTTAATGGTCACCACATTCCCCCTAGAGCCGCTCAGGGCCTATAATCATCTCTTGCTGCTTTATTTGGGTGCATCTCAACACATTGTATATAGAGTCTTGCCACCCAAATCCACTAAATGAACAGAGAGATTTAGGGTGAGTTAACTCTGTATATGGAATGTATCCATAACTGAATAAACTGAAAATTGCCGACATACAGAGAAATATCCTACCTGGAACTGAATACTGTGAAGGCATCATGAACAGTCCATAATAGGAGTGAGCAACTTACAATATTTCATAACAACCACTCCAGCTGACCCAGCTCCCTGGCTAGAAGTGCAGGTTAGCCTTACCCAAGACCTTTTAAAGGTGGGGATAATGGAAAGTGGTCCCCAAAAGACGCTCAGGACAAGAATGACACTAAATTTCAAATCTGAATAATAACAAAGAAACAGAACTCTGTAGACAGCTTGTCAGACCTCTGAGGATAGTGCTTAGCACTTACCTGTCTACAGAATTCAGTTGTTTTAGTTATATTTAGGTAGACAGTAGTGGTGCCTTAATGTAATAGCTGGAGAGATGGCTTAAGAACTGACATGTATAACTGAACTCCAGTAGACAATTACATTAACAATCCTGATTTAAGTATACATGATTTGAGAGTATAATATTTGAGAATCCATATAAACCAAAATAACTGTATGTGTATTAGAAAGACCCACAGTGAAAATGCAACTTGCTGCATACAGCATTAACCTTATTAAAAAATACCTCCAATTCAAAATAAGCCAGGAGACTCTTCCATAAATGTATCATACTATTTCAGACATGTATTAAACTTTACTAACACCACAAAGAAACCTATTAATAAAAACTTTGTTACTCAAACAGAAAGGAAATAAGATTTTATGCCAGAAAAGCAACAGAAGTTTTCTTCTCCCCTCTTTTAAAATTGCAACTAGCAAAGGCTTACACAATACTGAACAACATGAGTACTGAGTTCAGAAATTGGCTGGCATTGTTGGGCTAAAGGTCAGCAGAAGCCAGCCACATTACAGACGTCAGTCTTCAAGAACTCAATCATCAGTGTTGTTGCAGAAATCCAATGACCAGTCTTGGGGGAGCCACTCGCCCACTCAGTCAGAAGTAAAGCTTTCAAACAACCTTTGAAGTACTTTTTGTTTTTCAGAATGTATATAAAATGCAAAAATGCAAAAGAAAAATCATTTCAGAACTATAAATGTCCTGTTTTATAGCTGGCCCACATTTAAAAAAAAGGAATAGGTTGAATTGCAGCATTTTGTGTTATTTTAGCTCAAGTTGTTGGTGGGATAGTGGCTCTGTCATTTACCCCTTCCCATAAGAAAGGCTAAGATTTAGTTACTGGTACTTTTAGTAAAAGTCATGATTTAGTTGGGGATTGGTCCTGCTTTGACCAGGGGGTTGGACTAGATGACCTCCTGAGGTCCCTTACAACCCTGATATTCTATGAGTCTCTGGGTACGTCTATACTACAGAATTAGGTCGAATTTATAGAAGTCGATATTTTAAAACCCAAATTTATGGAATCGATTGTGTGTGTCCCCACACACAAGCGTTAAGACCATGAGGTCGATTGACTGTGTCCACAGTAGCGGGGCTAGCATCGACTTTCGGAGCATTGCATTGCGGGTAGCTATCCCACAGTTCCTGCAGTCTCCGCCGCCCATTGGGATTCTGGGTTGCGATCCCAAAGCCTGATGGGGCAGAAAACATTGTCGCTGGTGGTTCTGGGTACATGTCATCCCTCCCTCCGTGAAAGCAATATTTTTCGCGCCTTTTTTCCGGGGTTTCCGTGTTTGCTACGGAAGCCTGCTCAGCTCACAATTACCGTACATCTCCAGCGTACGCCTGGACATTAGGTCTAGTGGGGATTCAGTCACACTATAATACGGGCAGAGGGATAGCTCAGCGTTCTGAGCGTTGGCCCGCTAAACCCGGGGTTGCGAGTTCAATCCTTGAGGGGGCCATTCCGCCTGAGGCTGGTAGTCGCGGGACTACACAGCAGAAGCTCCTTGCCTTCTAGCTGCAGATGGTGCAATATGCCATAAATGGTCGTGGTCGCGGGACCACACAGCAGAAGCTCCTTTCCTTCTCGCAGCAGATTGTACAATATGATTGGTATTCGTGTGCTCCTGGCCGGCGGCCTATGGTGTGGCTGGCCGGGGGCGCTTGGACATAAATGGGAGTGACCAGAGTGACTCTGGTCATTCTCTTTTTTACGTTTTGTTTAAGGGAGATTCAGTACTGCCTGGAACACGGGCGGAGGGATAGCTCAGCGGTCTGAGCGTTGGCCCGCTAAACCCGGGGTTGCGAGTTCAATCCTTGAGGGGGCCAGGAGCTGATGATGGATATCAAGCATATTGTACCATCTGCTGCTAGAAGGGAAGGCGCCTCCTTGCTCACCGCATATTGTACCATCTGCAGCTAGAAGGAAATGAGCCTAACCCTTGCTCCCCCCTCCCTCCGTGAAAGCAACTGAGGGGGGAGCAAAAAATCCTTTCGCGCCTTTTTTCATATGGGCGCCATATTGCTGACTCCATTGTTATCCACCCGCTGCTTCTGCTGCCACTCTGCTGTCCTGCCAACAGCATACCAGGGAAAGCATGGAGCACGATCAGATCACCGCGGCTGTTCTCGCCGTTATGAACACCACGCGCATTGTCCAGGAGTATATGCAGAACGAGAACCAGGAGCTGCTACAGCTACAGCAGGCGAGGAGGCGACAGCAGCGCCCTGAGGACAGTGATGAGGACATGGACACAGACCTCTCTCAAAAAAGGCCCCCCCGCAAGGTGGACATCATGGTGTTAATGGGGCTTGTTGATACAGTGGAACGCCGATTCTGGGCCCGGGAAACAAGCACAGACTGGTGGGACCACATAGTGCTGCAGGTCTGGGATGAATCCCAGTGGCTGCGAAACTTTCGCATGCGTAAGGGCACTTTCATGGAACTTTGTGAGTTGCTTTCCCCTGCCCTGAAGCGCCAGAACACCAAGATGAGAGCAGCCCTCACAGTACAGAAGCGACTGGCGATAGCCCTGTGGAAGCTTGCAACGCCAGACAGCTACCGGTCAGTCGCGAATCAATTCGGAGTGGGAAAATCTACAGTGGGGGCTGTTGTGATGGAAGTAGCCAGGGCGATCACCAAGCTGCTGGTACCAAGGGTTGTGAGTCTGGGAAATGTGCAGCTCATACTGGATGGCTTTGCAGCAATGGGGTTCCCGAACTGCGGTGGGGCGATAGACGGAACCCATATCCCTATCTTGGCACCGGACCACCAAGCCAGCGAGTACATAAACCGAAAGGGTTACTTTTCAATAGTGCTGCAAGCACTGGTGGATCACAAGGGACGTTTCACCAACATCAACGTGGGATGGCCGGGAAAGGTACATGACGCTCGCATCTTCAGGAACTCTGGTCTGTTTCAGCTGCTGCAGCAAGGGACTTTCTTCCCAGACCAGAAAATAACCGTTGGGGATGTTGAGATGCCTATAGTTATCCTTGGGGACCCAGCCTACCCCTTAATGCCATGGCTCATGAAGCCATACACAGGTAGCCTGGACAGTAGTCAGGACCTTTTCAACTATAGGCTGAGCAAGTGCAGAATGGTGGTGGAATGTGCATTTGGGCGTTTAAAAGCTCGCTGGCGAAGTTTATTGACTAGGTTAGATCTCAGCGAAAACAATATTCCCATTATTATTACTGCTTGCTGTGCACTCCACAATATCTGTGAGAGTAAGGGGGAGACGTTTATGGCGGGGTGGGAGGTTGAGGCAAATCGCCTGGCCACTGGTTATGCGCAGCCAGACACCAGGGCTATTACAAGAGTACAGCAGGGTGCGTTGCGCATCAGGGAAGCTTTGAAAACCAGTTTCATGAATGGCCAGGATGCTGTGTGAAAGTTCTGTTTTTCCCCTGTAATGAAAAGCCCCGCCCCTTCATTCACTCTACTTCCCTTTACCCAAACCGCCCTGCCCTCCCCCCCGCGATCACCGCTCGCAGAGGAAATAAAGTCATTGTTGCTTAAAAATCATGCATTCTTTATTAATTCGTAAAACAAAGAAGGGGAACTATGGGGCTAACTGCCACAGTCTCCCGGGATAGCTGGTGGAGGAAGGGAAGCACCAGGATGGGTGGTGGAGGAGGGGATGAGGGAAGGACAAGGACACACAGCACTTTAAAACTTATTGAATGCCAGCCCTTTCTTGCTTGGACTGTTCTCTTGACTTGAGTGGTTGGGTGCACGGAGGCCACCCAAACGCGTTCTTGGGCGTCTCGGGGATGAGGTTATGGGACTCGGGAAGGAGGGCTGTTGGTTGCACAGGGGCTGTAGTGGCGGTCTGGGCTCAGGCGGCCTTTCCTGAACCCTACGCCTTTCCTCAGCCATAAGCCGGAGGATTTCCGTTTGATCCTCCAGTAGCCTCAGAATTGCATCCTGCCTTCTCTCTGCACGCTGACGCCACCTACTCTCTTCATCCCGCCGCTGTCTCTCTTCATCCCGCCAGTCATTGTCTTCAGCACGCCACCTGTCCGCACGATCAAATTCTGCCTTCCTGGACTCCGACAGTGTCTGCCTCCACGCATTCTGCTGGGCAGCTTCAGTGTGGGAGGATTCCATGAGTTCTGAGAACATATCGTCTCGATTCCTTTTTTTTTTACTTCTAATCTTCGCTAGCCTCTGGGACGGTGATGAAAGGGGTGGCGTTGAAACATTTGCAGCTGCGGGAGGAAACAAACGGAAGAGGAGTAGTTTAAAAGACACATATTAGAGAACAATGCTCCAAACATTACATATCACATATGCATTTGGTCCAAGGTTGCACTTTGCCTGTTATATTGAGGGTCTGCCGGTTTGGTGTGAGAGATCACACAAGCAGGTCCGGCGGGCAACAGAATTCGGCTTGCACGCAGCCATGGTAAGCCACAGTCTATAGGCTTCTTTAACCTTCATAACAGGTGGCAATGTTTTCAAACAGCAACCCCCTCATTTCCCATAACAAACAGCCTTTGGGCTGACAATTTAAAACTGGTTGGCAATTGAAAAGGGAGGGGCGGCGGTTTTCGGGTTAACGTGCAGCGCGAACCTAATCGACACCCCCCACACACACACAGACACACATCCAAGATGTTCGCTGTTCCCCCTCCCCCCACCACGTGGGTCACAGCGGGGAAGATTTCCGTTCAGCCACAGGCAAACAGCCAAGCAGGGATGGAGCCCCTCTGAATACCCCCTTAATAAAATTCCCCTATTTCAACCAGGTGACCATGAATGATATCACTCTTCTGAGGATAACACAGACAGATAAAGAACGGATGTTGCTTGAATGCCAGCAAACACCGGGACCATACGCCGCCATGCTTTGCAAAGCAATGATTCCAGACTACGTGCTACTGGCCTGGCGTGGTAGAGTGTGTTACCACGGAGCACAGGATAAGGCTGCCCTCCCCAGAAACCTTTTGCACAGGCTTTGGGAGTACATCCAGGAGATCTTTCTGGAGATGTCCCCGGAGGATTGCTGCTCCATCCCCGAACATGTTAACAGACTTTTCCAGTAGCTGTAGCTGTACTGGCCGCGAATTGATCATTAAACACGCTTGCTTATAAAACATGTATTAATTAACAGAGGTACACTCACCAGAGGCACCAGAGGTCCCTTCTCCTGCATCGAGCACGCCTTGGGTGGGTTCGTAGGGTACTGGCTCCAGGGTGACAAAGAGTTCCTGGCTGTCGGGGAAAAGGGCTTCTCCACTTCCTTGCTGTGTCTGGGCGCTATTTTCAGCATCATTATCATCATCATGCTCCTCTGTGGTTTCTGATGATCCACATACGGAGTCATACCACATGGGTGGGTCAGTGCTGGCTGCACCTCCTAGAATGGCATGCAGCTCATCATAGAAGCGGCATGTCTGGGGCTCTGACCCAGAGCGTTTGTTTGCATCTCTGGTTTTTTTGGTAGGCTTGCCTGAGCTCCTTAATTTTCACGCGGCACTGTTGCGCATCCCTGTTGTAGCCTCTGTCCTGCATGCCCTTGGAGACTTTGGCATATATATTGGCGTTTCTTCTTTTGGACCGTAGCTCTGCTAGCACGGTTTCGTCTCCCCATACAGCGATCAGATCGCGTACTTCAACATCGGTCCATGCTGGAGCTCGTCTTCGGTTCTGGGACTCCATCATGGTCACCTCTGCTGATGAGATCTGCGCTCACCTGCAGCTCACCACGCTGGCCAAACAGGAAATGAAATTCAAAAGTTCGCGGGGCTTTTCCTGTCTACCTGGGCGGAGCATTGGAGCTCAGACTGCTGTCCAGAGCGGTCAAATGTTGCACTGTGGGATAGATCCAGGAGGCCAATACCGTCGAATTGCGTCCTCACTAGCCTACATCGATTCGGCAATATCGATTTAAGCGCTAATCCCCTCGTTGGGGGTGGAGTGGCGAGATCGATTTTAAGAGCCCTAGAAGTCGATGTTAAGGGCTTCGTCGTGTGGACGGGTGCACGGATCAATCGAAATAACGCTAATAAATTCGACCTAAACTCGTAGTGTAGACCAGGGCTCTGATGGGTCACAGACAAACAAAAATTCATGGCCCATGACCCATCCATGACTTGTACTATAAATACCCCTGACCAAATCTTAGCTGCTCCTAGGGTGCCATTGCAGGGGCCCTGGAATGCCCCTGCTCTGGCGGTGGGAGCTAAGTGCCTCCGGCGCATCTGGGGCCGCTGCTCTGGCCACCTCTAGGGCAGTCCCTGGACCGCCGCTGCTGTGACGGTCCCTGGGGCCACCCCTGGGCCCGCTCCAGCAGCGGTCAGTACAGCTGGCCCCTGGGCCCGCCCCAGTGACTGGCTCCGGGGCCACCACAGCAGTGGCCGGTGCGGCTGGCCCTGGGGTCAGCTGCACTGGCTGCTGCGGAAGTCACAGAGGTCATGGAAAGTCACAGAATCTGTGACTTCCATGACCTCCATGACAGACTTGCAGCCTTACTCGTGAGGAACATGCACGTTTACAGTGGGATCCATCCTGACACATATTCAAAGAAACTAAGCTAAAGGGAAATGTCCGCCTGCAAGCAGAAGCGGTCATGTAAAGTTGCACTGGTTGATATTATTTTTTCCCCAATTCAGAGCACAGCTGTTTAATTCCTGAAGAATTATTATTATTTTGGGTCATGCACACTTAGGCCTAGCAAGATGACTTGCTTGTTTCTTTATTGGGTATCTATCCCTTATGGTTCACATTTTACATGTTTTCTCCCCCAATACTTCTTACGGGATTTCACAATATGAAGGAGAACAACTTGCAATCCCTATCCCTTTTTATTGCCCATTGCACTCAAGGAGTGCAGGGATCTCCACCAGTGAGTGATCTCATATCCCAAATACTATGCACTTTAGTGTCTAAGTTCAAGTTCAATTAAGAAGAAAGCGTCTTACAATGCCTTTGGCTTTAGTCAATTTAAAAAAACATACTTTCTGTCCCATCTCACTGAGGGAATAGCACAGAATCTTCACTTTCCTCTAATGTAAATATATGTATTAAACAATTTCTCACCATGTTGTTACTCTGTACATATTACGGTTTGAAGACTAAAGCCCATAATCAACACAAAACTTTGATTAGTATACATTTAAAGTTATTATTTTAGATGCAAAAGCTGAAGCCATTGAAACCCTAAAGTCAGTATAGCCAAAGACTACTATGCCTTTAAGAAATATACTATTAATTTTTTTTAAATGGGTGTTTTAAACTCGATAATGAAATAGGAGCACCCAATAAATTATACAATGGCTCCATCTGCTGGCCAGTCGGCCGCATATGAAGCTGTGATGGGAAGAGTTCCTATTCAGCTACTCTTTTAGTCAGAGGCATGACTAAGAGCATATGTGATATTTTAAAGTAACTATAAGCAGAAAGTGAACACTAGACAGATGTCATGACTTTAATTATTCCTGCATCTGATGATAACACCATCACAAGTGACTCATTTACCTTGATGCTTTATTTCATCACCTGGAAAGAGAGGATGGTATAAGCCAGAGAAGGGCCCAGTGTGGGGTTAGTTTTTTTCTGAGGCAAAGGAGAAATAATTACTGCCCTCATTTTCTACACAATATTTATTTCTAGCCTTACTTGAATCACTGTGTGTCTGGCTATCCAATTTTTCCCTTTGTAGCTTTTGGAAAATCACTGAGTCTGAATGGCTCCTAATTACAGACTTAAAGTAGACCACATCAGTGGTAACAAGTACCACTAGAAAGAAATTTCATTTCTTTGTCTCAAAATATATGATGCCTTACCATGCACCAACATCTCCTCGGCTGTCTGTGGTATAGTCACTCATACCATTAAGTAACATCGTATAGATCTGAATAACATTATCTTTGCAGACAAATTCATCCTGTGGTCCATCTCTCTTCACACCAACTGTCTGACAAACTCTGTAACAGAGAAATACAGAAGAAAGTCTAAAGAAAAAGGACAAAATCATGCCAGGTTTTGTTTGTTCACACTCTAGTATTTTGGGCATACAAACTTCCTTGCCATATACATTCAGAAAATGTCTAAACTATCTATCACAGAAGGACAAAGACAGCATCCAGCATGATCCTCTGTGTGTGGCTGTTGCATTCTGATTTTATAATTTCTGATTCAACACTGAAATAGTTACATAAACAATATATTTGGAGGACTTAAAGTGACATGGTATCAAGGCTTGTAGGTCTAAACAAACTAAGGGCTTGTCCACACATACAGTGCTGCAGTGGTGCAACTGTGCTGATGTAGTGCTTTAGTAAAAATGCTACTACACCGATGGGAAAGCTTCTCCAGTTGGCATATTTAATTCACTTCTGCAAGAGGCTGTAGCTATGTCGATAGAAGAAGTTCTCCCGCCAACATAATGCTGTCTATACTGGCGGTTAGGTCGGTATAACTGCAGCTCTCAGTGGTGTGGATTTTTCACACCCCTGAGTGACATAGTTATACCGATGTAAGTTTGTAGTGTAGACCTGGCCTAACAGATTGGTTTTTATTTGTAGGATAAATGCAAAAAGAAGCAGGATTATTTTACATCTCATCATCCTGACTATTTACTATAATGGATCAAACAGGTAGAGCAGAGGACCAATGTGATGTCTGTACACATGATCACAAAGAAATCCAGGGCCATGTATTTGATATTAATAGCTAACTTGGTTTGTATATGCACTGCACACCTAATTTATACTGAGGAAAGATGTAATAGAGTTATCTGAATCACAGCAACAGGTTAAGAACATATTATATATGTGAATGATACTTTTAAAACTGGTAACATTTTGGACTCAACAACCTTGAAAATATCCCTTGAAAGAAAGAAAATGCAGGATATTTGTATTATCTGGGGCATTGTATATTATTGAAATTAAAATGAAGAAACTCAAATTAAATCTGGTTTCTAGTTGCCCAGGTTCGTACCCCTGAGCTCACTAATTTCCAGTTCATGAGAAGGGAGAGCTTCCCAACACGCAACAGACATGCATTTGGCGGATTAAGAAACGATGTTGATAACTTCCAACAGTAGTTCCACGCAGTGCTCCTCAGTCTGAAGAATAGGATGACATGTGGCATCAAGGATGGATTTAAGTGAGACAAATACTGGGGATCTATGAGACCCCATCAAGAATGTATAACCACCCCTCTGGGAGTGAATATAACCCAACCTCGCCAGGTTAGAATAGAAAATGACATGAACACTGAAAATCTTACAAACAGTGATTTAAAGGCAGATAAAAATAAAGTTGACAAAACATACTTTGCAGTTGCTTTCAGGCCATCTCTTCTTGATTCTGCAAAGCTCACATCTTTGTGGGAAATGCAGATAACTTTTTTCAAACCCTCTAAAACCTGAAAAAAGACAAATACATACTTAGGATATGCTCACGATGGACACTAGATTTAAAAACACTGGAGAATGAAGTTAACCATATAACAAGTGCTGCACAAGCAGGAGGCAGCACAAGCTTCTACACGCTACGCTGCCCCCTCAATACATTTTACCTCCCACATGGACAGACAACTTCTTTGGGCAAAGGGTAAAGCCCTTCATTTCCTTTTTTTTTTTTTTTTTTTTTTTTTTAATTTCCAGAAATTTATCAGTGTTTATTACAAAAATTAAAATGTGCATGAAAATCAGCGCAAAAGATTAATTTCAGTTTTCCAGGTAAATATTGGAGTTCATATTGTGGGATGGTAGGACAAGGGAGGAAAAAGCAACAAATAGAGAAAAGCAAGGGTTTGTGAAACCATTATCCCTAATCTCCATTACAAAATAAACTGTCTTTTTAAAACCATTTACTGCTGGTGACAAGAAATATTACTTGAACAGAACCCCTATCCCCAAGTCATCATCTGGCCTGTCACAGAGTTGTGATGCAGGAGAGGGAGCCAGGAGAGAGCAGGGGGAAATGGGGGAGAAGGGAAAGGAAGAGCAAGAGGTTGGGAGCCATGACTGAGAGGGGGACGAATGAACAGGAAATAATCCTGCCACTGACACCGACATTGCTCCCACAGATCCCAGTTACGCCGACACACAGACCCACCAGCAACAGGGGGGTCATCACTGCTCCTCAGCTCCATTCCCCTGGGTTGCAGGGGGACTGAGGTGACAAGTTCCCAGCCCTGGGGAAGAAGAGCCAGGGTTAGGAGGAAGCACTGTCCAGAAGGGGAAGTTAACGAGGCTCTGTGCCCTGGGGCTCATCTCTGGATGGTGACACATCCCCAGGGCTGAGCTGAAGGTGAAGCTACTCACAGGGGCTATTCACAGAGAACAGTACTGATGAAGTGCAGCAGATTGGGAGGGGAAGGGTGCAACGGGCTGGGGATGGGGTGTGCCCAGTATTCACTGGGACCTATGGGCGGGAGTAAGGGATACCCAGTACTCACCATGATGTAGTAGTCGAAGAAGCCTTCCATTTCCTGAAGGCCTGTCACTGCAGCGGTCAGATAGTCTTGGCTGCCAGGACCCAGCTCCCTGCCCATCTCCCTGCCCCCACTTCAGAACAGCAGCCACCAGCCAGTAGCTACCCTACTTCTGCACAGGTGCACTGTGCCATTCAGAGGGGACTCTGCAAGTGGGGACCAAGCCCCCATCTCTCCTTCCAGAGCAAGGAGCTCAGACCTTGCCGAGAGCAAAACCGGTGGCATTTCCTGTTCTGTCTGGTAGCGAACAGGTCCACTTGGGGAGTTCCCCACCTTTGGAAGATCATGCAGGCTACCTCTGGATGGAACGACTACTCGTGGTGAGAGGAGAAGTCCCTGCTGAGCTGGTTCACCAGCGTATTCTTGACACCGAGAAGGTGACAAGCTTCCAGGTAGATTTTGGGCTGATGCAGAAGTCCTATAGACGGTGCGTCTATTGACAGAGTGCGCTCCCCCTTGCCTGTTGATGTAGAACATCAAGGCTGTGTTGTCCATCAGGACTGGTACCACCTTGCCCGACAGGTGGGGCAGGAAGACTGCACGCCAGCTGGACTGCTCGGAGCTCTTTGACGTTTATGTGCAACTTCGCCTCCTCCGGGGACCACATCCCGTGCCAGGAAGTTGCTGAGATGCGCACCCCAGCCGAGGTCTGAGGTGTCCGACACCAACTCGATCGAGTGAGGGAGGTTGTCGAATGGAACACCCTCCAGAATTGTCCTATGGTCAGTGCACCATTGCAGCGAGGTAAGTATCGCCTGGAGAATGGTAACAATCTTTTCTGGGGGTCTCTGGACTGGGAATAGACCGTCCCCAGCCATTGTTGCAGGGGCCACATTCAGAGCCTGGCATGGCAGACCACATAAGTGCAAGCTGCCATGTGACCCTGGAGGCGCAGACAGACCCTGGCTGTAGTCAGAGGAAAGACAGAGATTTCTGCGATGAGGTTCATCAACATGTGGAACATTTACAGCGGCAGGAACACCCTGGCGCAGGTCGAGTTGAGGACCGCTCCAATGAACTCTATCCTCTGCACTAGCACTAACATCGACTTTTTGTTGTTTACCAGCTGGCCCAGAGAGCGGCACGTGGCCTGAAGCACTGCAACATCCCTTTGGATTTGAGACCTGGAGTTGCCCTTAATGAGCCAGTCATTGAGGTACGGTAGATCTGAATACCCCGGCGCCTGAGGTAAGCCGCCGCCACCACCAACATGCACTTGGTAAACACTCTCAGTGCTGTCACCAGGCTGAATGGGAGGACCGCAAACTGGTAGTGGTGGGGCCCCACCGTAAACCGGAGGAAGCGTCTGTGTCCTTGAAAGATCACTATGTGGAAGTATGCGTCCTTCAAGTCGAGGGTGGCATACCGGTCTCCTGGATCCAGGGAAGGGGTAATAGAAGCCAGGGGAAACCATGCGGAACTTTAATTTCTTTAGGTACTTGTTGAGGTCTACGGTCCGGGCCGGGCCGTAGACCGCCCTTAGCCTTTGGGATTAAAAAGTACCGATAATAGAATCCCTTGTTCCTGTATTCGAGAGGAACTTCTTCCACTGCACCCAGCTGTAGTAACCCCTTTACCTTCTGCGCTAGGAGACTCTCGTGAGAGGGGTCCCTAAAGAGTGACGGGAAGATGGGTGAGAAGGGGGGGTAGAAAGGAACTGGAGGGTATAACCCCAGTCCACTGGGCTAAGGACCCAGCAGTCCAAGGTTATAGCCACCCAGGCAGGGAGGAAGAGGGAAAGGTGGTTGGAGAACACATGGAAGGATGGATCCAGGGAATAGTCTGGTAGATTGCCATCGATCGCACCCTCAAAATGACAGTTTGGCTCCCTGTTTATTATTACGGGTCAAGCCCAACTGGGTAGAAGGTGGAGGCTGGTGGTTCGAGCGGCACTTGTAGCCCTTGGCTCATTTATGGGGATAGTCTTGCCAAGGCTGACTCCCCTGGCCCTGGGGCTGTTGCGGTTTGAACCCCTTACGCACAGGGACTGGCTCGTAGAGACCCAGGGTTTATAGGGTGGTGCGGGAATCCCTGAGGCCATGCAATTTGCTGTCTGTTTGCTCCACAAATAAGGCCTGGCCGTCGAAGGGCAGGTCCTGCATTGACTGCTGAGCCTCGGTGTACAACCCCAAGAAGAACAGCCAAGAGGCTCACCGCATGGAGATAGCGGTCATGCCCTCATTGAGGATCGCTCGGAACTCCTTGGAAGCCTCGGGGAGCGACCCTTCGAACTTGGCCATGGCTTGCCACATATTGATGTAATATTGGCCAAGGAGGGCTTGGTGGTTGGCCACTCTCAACTGAAGGCTGGAAGACGAATACACCTGATGTCCGAAAAGATCCAGCCTCCTCGAGTCTTTATTTTTGAGGGTGGCCCCGGGTTGTCCCTGCCTCTACTTGTGGTTAACTGCCTTGACCACAAGGGAATTGGAGGCTGGATGGGAGTATACGTACTCATGCCCTTTGATTGACACGAAGTACTTGCATTCGGCCCTTTTAAAAATAAGGGCCAGAGAAGAGGGGATCTGTCACAGTGCATTAGTGATCGTAGAAACCCCTTCATGAACGGGTAGAGCCAACCTGCCAGGAGCCAAGGAGCAGAGGACATCAAACAGAGAGTCCGAGGGCTCTTCCAATTCCTCTGCCTTAATCCCCAGGTTAGAAGCGACCCTCTTCAAAAGTTCCTGGTACGCCTTGGCATCATCCTGAGGAACTGGGTCAGGGGGCCCTGTGATAGCCTCATCTGGCGACGATGAGGACAATGCCGGTGCCGCGGAAACCTCCACATCCATTGGTGGTCTAGCAGCTTGCTCCCCTGGGTCCTCCTGGACCTGCGGGGTCTTACCCCCCTGACGTTTTCAGCACTGGAGGGGGACAGGATACCAAGGCCGCTGGCCTCGCCAAGGCTCCAGACACCAATCAGGCAGCCTAGGAAGGTTGGGTGAACCCCCAAGGGTCCCATGGGTACTATGGCACCAGCCACTGCGCTTGGGGCCATGGGACAGGTTTCAGTGGTGATGATGTAGTTGGCACCGTCGGTACTGGGGCTTGTCCCACAGTCAGGAACCTCGCTCCAAAGCCGGAGCTACCAATGTAGCAGTCGGTCCAAGGCAACCAGGATCAGGCTGAGCAGTGGCTCTTGTCTGACCAGTGCCGGTTGCTGCATCCCAAAGCTGACTGGTCCGAGCGAAACTGTCTTGGTCGGGCTCTCGGGGACCAACGGCGTTCAGCAGATCTGCGTCAGATACTCAGCAATCGGCGGTCTCTGGTGCCCGATCAGTCCCGGGATTGGTACCGGGGCCCTTGAAGATGGTCGGGGCTGGTCCCGGAATTCTTGCCAGGTGGCACGTGCCTCAGATGGTCTGCACCAATCTACCGGCGAGGTACGCCTCGAGTCCCTCGATCGGTCCCCCCGGTGTGGGGACTGAAGAGGGCTCAGCTGAGCCTGCTTCTCCCATCAGAGGCGTGACAGCTGCGGGCGAGCGAACACTGGCCGGACGTCCCTCTCAATGGGGAATGGTACTGCTGAGGTGGGGACACATGCATAGATCCCAACGCGGGTTTTCCCTGAGACCGGGGTACCACAGGAGCCGGTGAGGGCGACACTGGGGGCGTCAGGATTTCCTGAGCTACTTGAAGGGCTTTGGGCATCGACGTCACCTGAAGCTGGCTGGGGCCTGCACCGCTATCTGGAGTCGCAGGCAAAGCATGGGATGGGCTGCACCACTCGACTTGAGCTGGGGGCCCGACTCCCGAGGCATGTTGAACAGCCTGACACAGGTCTTGACTTGCCCTCTCCTTTCCCTTGCAGGAGGTAGGAGAGCTTCCCCTCATAGTCTTTTTCAGCTTCTTCCCCAAAGCCGTGGAGGGTGATCAGTGCTGGCTCATGGCCGGCGCCAGGGGAGCACTGCATTCAGAGGCGACGGTGCTTGGTGCGGAGTCGGACCGCTGCTCCGGTGCTGGAGTGAGTGCCGACTCCATTAGGAGCACTCTTAAATGGATATTGTGCAAAGAGATAGCTCATTCTCCATGCCCAATCAATCTCTGGCTTCTACACTAAGGGCTGGTCTACACTGGGGCGGGGGATCGATCTAGGATACGCAATTTCAGCTACGAGAATAGCGTAGCTGAAGTCAACATTTCCTAGATCGAACTAAGTTTACTTATTTCGGGTCCACGCGACGCAGGCTCACTCCCGTCAACTGCGCTTCCTCCTCTCGCCGAGCAGGAGTTCCGGAGTCGACGGGGAGCACTTCTGGGATCGATTTATCGCGTCCAGATGAGACTCGATAAATCGATCCCAAAAGATCGAGCTCTACCCACCGAATCGGGCGGGTAGTATAGACATACCCTAAGACCGTGGAGAAAGGTCTCGATTTTAATTATCTGAATATATGTTAAGCCAAAGTCATTACAATTGACTGGGTTACTCTATTATAAACTAACCCCTTCACATCAACACCCATGGCAATGATCCTCTATCATTGATTTAAGCGTTCAGACTTCATTCAAACTATTTCCTGAATCAGTTAAAACTTGTACCCCCCGCTTTTTTTTTTTTTTTTGGTAAGGGCCACACTTTATCTCACCTGCTGGAGCTTGCCTTTTAACAGAAATCTTGGAAGGGCCCCCAGGGCTAGCGAAAACCCACAACGAATCATTTCCTCTGTGTTCTGAAGTTCTGAAATATATTGCTGCAACAGTTCACCTAGAAAAATACAATTGCAAAGTGGAACCCAGCTACTGCATCATTACATTAGCTAGCCTACCAGTAGAAGAACAGGGAGGCTGGATGAAGATTCTCTTCAATTCAATTACCCTAAAATGGAAGATATTCTGTTCTCTCAGAAAAAGTATTGATTTAACAAAAATTTTAAGAGTCATCCGTTATAGTTCTCTGAATACTATTCATGTAACAAAGTCAGTTTAGACTGATATTTAACCCTGAGCTTTACAAAGAGTGACACAGGTTAAGTTTATGTAATTTTAACGTTTCTGCGTGTTTTGGTTTTTTAACCAAAACCAAGGGCTTAAACAGAACTTATAATAAAGCAGGACACTCAATGCAGGCACATAGGGACACATTCTCTTATACCCAACACAACTTCAGGACCATAGATTCCAAGACCAGAAGGGACCACTGTGATCATCCAATCTGACGTCCTGTACAAAATAGGCCAGAGGACTTCCCTAAAATAATTCCTAGAACATATCTTTTAGAAAAACATCTAATCTTGATTTACAAATTGCCAGTGCTGGAGAATCTACAACCCTTGGTAAGTTGTTCCAATGGTTACTTTTAAAAATATACGCCTAATTTCCGGTTTGAATTTATCTAGCTTCACCTTCCAGCTGCTGGATTGTATTATACCTTTCTCGGGTAGACTGAAGAGCCCGTTATCAAATATTTGTTTCCCATGTAGGTACTTATAGACTGTAATCAGGTCACTCCTTAATCTTTTCTTTGTTAAACTAAACAGATCGAGCTCCTTGAGCCTATCATAATGCAAGTTTTCTAACCCTTTATTCATATTCATGGCTCTTCTTTGAATCCTCTCCATGATTCTGCCACTGCTGCTCTGATCATGGTAACTGTCTAGCCACAATTTGTGCGAGAGATTTTTAAAAATCCGTAGGGCTTCCTTGAGGCACAGAGTACATTCAAGATGGAAATCCTCATCTTCCAGAACTCAGGATCTCTATACTGCAGTCTGAAGAGGCAGGGACAGTGGCCCTAATGATAATAGAGGAATGAGAAGATGCACCCACAAACTGAGAAAATGAACTGGCTAGATTCTAGGAAAGGGAGGGAAAAAAAACTGACTTAAAAAAATAGCAGGATCCGACCAGAGGGGGAAGTGACATGCAGATCAAAATGAGGATAGACTAAAAAAAGAGAACAAAGAAAATAGAGATAGGGAAGAGAGGTATGTGGAACCTTCCATCTCTGTGTTTTTAATTGCATGTTGTTCATGCATAAAGAATACAATGGACTGCACACAGCCTATTGCCACAATAACTGTATGTGTAGGAAATGTATTTGTTACTGTAGACATCATGGACCAAATGAGATGTTCTTGACTGACCAGATTTCAGCTACTGTACCAAACTTTTTCTTAAATGAAGAGCAAAATATATGATCAAGTAAAACCTGTGTAACTTGTAACTATGCACAACTAAAATACTTCTGACTGAGAGCTGCAATTTACATAATCTCTTTTAAAAAAGAGTTAAGTCTCAAAAATAAGTAGCTTTACTAGATATGTACGTTCTTTTTAGTGTTTGCAAGGGGGACAGAAATCAGAATGGCTATGAAGATCGAAACAGTGAAGTTGCTACCTGTCACCTAAGGGTTAAATGATTAGGCAATATTTGCTATAGGAAGAAAGATAGTTTGCCATAAGACAATGCATTTAATCACAACTCATGACTCAATTCTGGTTTTTTTTTTTCTTAAATCCCCACACAGTCAGCAAGTCTTAACTACTGTATCTCATCAGAAAACAGGAAACTAGTTACCTATTCAAGAACTAAACACATTTTCATATAGACATATTTATTATTTTAAAACCTTCCTAACCACAGGCCCATAATAGAGAGCCCTGAGGCCATATGCAGATACCATGCTTGCGTAGGCACTCAGTGACAACATCTCAGACAATGGGGTTGCAGTAGCATTGCTATGATTGATGTTCATTTCAAACGGACAGTCTTAGCCGAATGATAGAAAATTCAGAAGTGACAGAAAGCAAACCAGCAGCTATTTACTGATAACTGCTAAGCAGTAATAATTACTCTACCTCTAGCAATGTGACATTACATGCTCCCTACGGATGGGTGCTTGGTAAAATAGCACAGCCCATGAAGTTTCTACAATTTTCATTAAACAGGACCTGCAGCTACTGAGAGAAGATAAGAAGAGAAAAATCTCAAAAGTGAGCTGCAGGCATACAAGAGAAACAGAGTGAAAATAAAAGCACAGAAGAAAGAAAAGAGATACAGCAGATGAGAAGTGAGAGTGCAGAGGAAACAAAGTAGAAAATAAAGAGAAATGAAAGAAGTGATGTGATAGCAATACTGCAGGCTAGTTGGGACTTTCTTGCTGTGAAAAAATTCAGATTTTGATCCACTAAAGTTTATGGTATTATTTAGCTACCATGCAGTCATGTAACACTGGTGCAATATTATCAAAATCCCATTTGCTTAACCCCTCCACTGCTGCTTGGACCTGCCCTAATAGGAATATCTATTATCATGGTACCTATGCTGCTCAGTGGATACACTATATGATATAGTCTCTGCCCACATAACTTTTTCAGGAATTCTGGGGAAGTTCCTAGAAACAGATTACAGATACATAGTATGTACATGTTATGGGTAGTACAGAGAAAATGATAATTTCCACAGAAATATACAAAGCTAGGCATACTGATATTTATTTTTTTAAATTGTTTACATTCTTGGTGCAATTTTTATCACCATGTGTATGAATGTCCAGAAAACCTTGGTAGACTACAGGTATTCTGATGCAGCAGCGTCGATGTAAGATCTCCCATGTAGCCACTCTATGCCAACGGGAGAGAGCTCTCCTGTTGGCATAATTAGACCATAACGAGCGGCAGTAGCTATGTCAGCAGGAGAGTTATACTGATAGAAGTGTTAGTGTAGACACAGCCAGTGTGGGAACACCTCTTCCCCGAATGACATTACCTACATCTATGGAAGCACTCTTCCGTTGACTAAGCCCCAGTGTAGACGCAGCTATGTCGGCATAGCTATGTTGGTTGGGGTGTGTTTTTTTCACATCCCTGACCAATGCAACTATGTCAATATAACTTTTCAGAGTAGAGCAAGCCTAAATCATCGGCTGCCCTCTTACTTTACCATGTCCACTCTCCTTTCTGATTTTGAGCTTGTATACTGAGAGCAGCAATTCAAAAAGTAAATACCCAAGACATTATAAACAACATTGTCCTATACACATGCAATCTTTTTCTTTCATCCCTCCAAGGCATTTTTCTATATGGAACATAGGGATGGTGTATATTAATTATATAAATATGTACATCCAATTAAGTGTACTTTAAAATGGTACAGAACTGGGCTGGGCCCTTCAGAATTTGCTAATCCACTGTGGTGCTTTTTAAACAACCTAGTTTGCCTCCTATGAATCTCTTCTACCTGTATAACCAACATGAATAATTAAAAGACATTCGTTAATGAAAACAGAAACAATACATATGAATCATTACCCTGAAGAACTGGATTGGCTTCTCTCTGTTCATTGATGTAATATTCATTACACAATGCAGCAAGTGCAGAGACTGCAGCTTCCTGAAATAAAATTGTGATCTTTAATAAAACGTATATTTAATATGGTATTTCTCTAAATATCTACTCTAATATAACTGTGCCCAGAGATAGGATAATGGAAAAGAAAATCGAACTGAATTCTTTATATTAATCCTACTTTTAATTATTCTTTATACTATTCCCCCATAACAATTATTAAAATCAACTTCTTTTTTATTTTGATTAAACCTCATGTACATTATCCTGCAGGAGTATCTTTAAACCAGTGTATCCTTACAATTGTCATGTTTTCTTAAGCAGACATTATGAATTATACGGATTATATGAATTCTATAATAATAGATTATACTGATTAAAATCTAAGAAATTATTACTGACTTCTCAGTTCATTTTAGAGTTTTCCTGCTATACCTAGAAGTGTATGATACGGGAATCTTTTTCTCTGTTCTATAATCTACATTATTTCCAACTTCATATGTAACAACTGTTATTTCCTCAAAAAAATTAAAATGAATTCAAACAACATCTAAGAAATGCTGAGGGGAATAAAATCAGATTTAAAATCATAGAAACTGAATATACAGCACAGCTTTTGTCTGACAGACCCTCAACACGGTTACATAATTTCAGTTTAGAATGGGGATGGGGAGTAGTACTGTATACATGGAATTCCATACCTTTAGACAACTGATCTCTGTGACAGGTGCAGCAAACAATTCTAACACAGACATTGCTTGAGAAATACATGGCAACTTTTCTCATAAAATTCACAGTAGAGCTACATTTTTCAGCCAATAAAATAGTGATGACCAATGTAGTAATAAAGTTGAGAGCATATAAAAAGAAAAGAAGTATGTACTCTTCATTCCCTATTAATAATAATAATGATACTTTCATAATAACATCAACTGTGAATAATAAGGACTGGTAAGACAAGAGTTTTCACTGTCATCACGCAATTCTACCCCAAAAAAGATTTGAGAGATGAAGCAGATCAGGCAATATCTTTTAACTGGACTAACTTCTGTTGGTGGAAGGTACAAGCATTTGAGCTCGGTGTATCCTGAAAGCGTGTACCTTCCACCAACAGAAGTTGGTCCAATAAAAGATATGACCTCCCCGCCACTCTCTCAAGTATCTTGGACCCAAAACAGCTATAACACTACAAACTCCCCAAAAATATTCATCCGATTTAATCTCCATGCTGAGCCAGAGATTTTGAAGAAAGAATCATATTTATTTTAATACTGCTGATTACTCAAACTTTGTATTAGTCAGGTACCTGGTAACATGAAAAATTATCTTCTCACCAATGTGGAGTCATATATTAACTTCACATAAAATACCTGGATGTAAAAACATTCGCCATTCACTGTTTACTTGCATGAAACTGCATTATATAAGTAAAGTAGATGTTCACATGCCAGGAAACAAGAAACTCTCTGTCCTTGAAACATCTTTTTTTTTAAATCAGGGGAAGGATACTCACCCAATAGGCGACATCCAGCTAAGGTTAGCTTTAAAATCAAGGGTTTTGGTTCAAATTCTCTTCACTTAAGTCTATGGTCAATTGTCTATGAGCTCAGTGTCAATTTCCTGCAATAAACCACCTGTCAAACTTCTTGGCTACATCTCTACAGTTTTCATGGATAAATCAAGAACTCCCAAATGTCTTCTTTTAGATTCTTCTCCAATGATCTGGATACCTTCTTGCCTTCTCCTCCTCTCCTGAGGGTGTATGTATTTAAAAAACTGGGCCAGCAGTACCCATGCAATTTTACAAAAGCAAAGATGATACTGCTTGATTTTAAAGTTGCAAAAGTATTTCTGATAAACTCCACACAAGGCAATCCAGACAGTCAGGTTACATCATTCCACAACAGCAGGAGACAGAATTCCAAAAAGGACAAAACCATTTGTCTTACTAGTCCTGTTAGCCCCACTGTTAATTTCTGTTTTTTTAAAACCATTAGTTCTCCTATCCCACATCAGGAAGTGAGAACTTCTAGTATAACAAAGGCTACAATGCTGCTGAGAGCAACAAGGAAAATATATCATCAGGAATGTTTGCCTTCAGAATATTTATTTAATAAAGCCAAAGAGGATAGAATTACTGTACCTTTATTTGCTGTCTTGCAGTGCTTGAAACAAGAGGCAGACTTCTTAAACTGTCATTTATCAACCATTGCCAGCCATCTGGAATGGTAGAAAAGATATTTAGTATAATTTTAGTGACATAGTCTTAGGTATATAGACATCTATTGATCAACCATTAATTAAAACTACTTATTTTTTGTTGCTCTAAAATAACTAAAGGTGTGAATTACAATGTGTAGGGTACCACGGAAGATTGTGTTACGGCATAACAAGGGTGCTTTCACTTTCTCATGCTGTCTCAGCGGGCCTGTCACTGTCGGTCAAGGCCTGCCCAGCTGCAGCTTGTTATGAATTAGTTAGAACTGCTTTGCATGGCCTTGAGCCAGGAAGTGAACACAGCCTGTGAAAAGCCCCTAATTAATTACGTATCAGATGCCTTTTATATAGTTGTATAAGCCCGCCCCGCTTTTGGACTCCTTGCCAGGCCGAGCTTCGGTGAGCTGGGTTCCCCATCTCCGTGACAGCAACGCCAGGAGTCCCCATTGCGGATGTGTTACTTTGCCTTCAATAAAGCCAACAACACACAGTGTGTGTGGGCCTCGTTCTTGCAGAGCACCCTGGGTAGGCCCGCAGCCTCCCACAAACGTAACAAATGAATGCAGTTATTTTGTTTCCATTCACTGAATACACAAGTGATAGGGCTCAGTGCTCTTCTCCTGAGCCTGTAATGTGAGGAAAAGATAGGAAGAAACAATTTGTAACAACTTATTCAGGACAGATGCTGCTACGGTCTGGCCAGGTCTACACTACAATTTACTTTGGTATAACTTATATCGTTCGGGAGTGTGAATAAGCGGCGACCCCTTGCCCCGAGCAGCTTAAGTTACACCACCTAAGCGCTGGTCTGGAGAGTGCTACGTCGATGGGAAAGCTTCTCCCACCAAAATAGCTACCACCTCTCGCAGAGGTAGATTTATTATGCTCACAAGAGAGCTCTCTCCCATTGGCACAGAGTGTCTTAATCAGACATGCTACATCGATGCAGCTGTGCCGATGTAGCGCTTCTAGTGTAGACTAGCCCTCAGTCAAGAACAGTCACCATGATGCAGGATTTCATAGGTGGGGAGTACAAAAAAGGGCCCATCAGGAACCCTCAATTTGAAGAAAAAATAATAAATGTTACCGACGAACCCTTAATCAAGCAGAAATGCTCAAAAGGAGACTCTTATTTTCCCACTGCTAAATACTATGATTTTCAGAGACTTTTTGACAACTTTAAGAGAAAGAGGCTTGTTTGGGGGTGACAAACAAAAAGTTTCTTAGTACACTGCTATATACAATATCTTCAACCACAGATTTGTGTACCTTTTTGAGATTTGTTAACCTACCCTAACTCACTAACATCTTGTTATCAAAACTTAGTTTCCTTGGATAACATCACTGGCTAGTACTATGTAACCTTAGAGAATATAATTAGAATTATGCTATAATATAAGGCTATTGAAAGTATCACATACCGATTATGGGATCCTCTCTAAATGGCATTTTTGAAAGTGACAACTTTTCAATTAAAGTGCAGACTGGAAAAAAAAAGGCAATTATATCATTTCTGAAAATAGTAACTTGCAATAATTTTGACAAAATGCAGTCATACCAGTACTGATGAAACATATACGGTTATAAAAGAGTGTATTTAAAACGGAAGAGCAGAAAATGTGCAAATAGAAATATTCTAAGATTATAGCTCAAAAATAAATATGCAACAAGGAAACAAATGGAATTATGCTTGTGGTTCCAACATCAAAAAAAAACTTACACTACAGTAACTGGGATCTTTCCAGATGTGGTAGTCCCACTGTTAGGTACTTAGGTATGTGAGATCAGATTTTATTTTTAATAGCTGTGTCTGCTGGGGCCGTAAATGCATCCTGTGCCTCCTTATGCTCCCATGCGAGGACACAGAGGGTGGAGTGGCCAGGAACCTTCCATAGTTCCCTCACAACTCAAAGCCCATCTTGGTTGAAGACTCCAAAATGTGGGGACTGGAGGACAGGTAATGCGATCTATGCTGACTACAATATCTCAGAGAAGCACAGTTACTGTAGGGTAAGTAACTATTCTTTCTTCTTCAATTATGTGTCAGTGTGGACTTCATTGTAGGTGACTGGCAAGCAGTATCCCCATAGGACAGTGGGAATGAATGAGGAGTTTCAGTTGTATCTGTCAAACAGTGATTGTAGTACCGCGCTCCCAAAACTGGCATCCAACCCATCCACTAAAACCAAGGAGCAATGTTTGAAGGCCAGGGGGATTACTCTACATAGCCACCTTATAGATTTCTGATAGCACATGTTTGAAGCAGGCCGAAGATGTTGCTTGTGCTCTGGTGGAAGGAACCCTGGATGTTCAGTGGGAGAGGTTCACTAGCCAGCTAGTATCATGGCAAGACGTACTGTGTTATCCATTTCCATAGCTTTTGGGTTGGGAGGGCTAGATCTCTAGAACATCTGACTAGGGCTAAAAGTAGATAGGGAAACAATCTGAATAGTTTCATCCTGTCAATGTAATCTAGTATGTGTAATTTCTCTTCCCTCCCCCTTGCCAAACATGGTTTCAAGAAGAAGACAGGCAGGTCAATTAACTGGTTTAGGTAAACTTCTGAGACAACCTTAGGAATGAGCTTCAGGTGAGGTCTCAGCAACACCTTGTCCCTATGTAATGTCATATAGCAAGGTTCAGCCATAAGTGCCTGAAGCTCCCTCACTCTTCTGGCTGAAGTGATAGCCACAAGGAAGATCATCTTTCAGAGTGAGGTGATGCAAGGGACATTCTGATAGAGGTTCAAATTGAGGCTCCATGAAATTCTTGAGGACTATTAAGGTCCCAGGCAGGGGTGAGTTCTCAGACTGGTGGCTAAAAATTTGGTAACACTGGGTGAGAGAAGACCAAACACAATTGCACAGGTGCATGCCAAGCTGAAATTGCTGTGACATGGACCTTAATCCATGTTGAACAAAAGGCCAGCCTGCTATAAGTGTAAGAACTGTCTACAGAGAGTCCAGACCATGTTGGACTTCCCATATCAAGAACCTCTTCCATTTAAAAAAATAAGTTTTCCTGCTCTGTATCAAGATTTCCTGGACCTGTAGGGAGCAGTCCTGGTCCATGGTACTAAATACCCAACAGCCACATCTTCAGGTGCAGTGACTTCAAGTCTGGATGAAGCATCTGGCCATAGTGCATAAGATCAGTTCCAGGTGGTTTGGGAGCTCTTTGAATAGCAGTGCCATAGGATAATGCCTCAGATCCAGCTCTGGTGCCAGATGCCACCCCAATACCAATGATGTCTCCTTCACTACACTACCCTGATTCATCTCCAGAGTGGTTCTATCCTGTGCACTGAATGAGGTAGAAGTTCTGTGCAAAAAATCGTATGTGATCATGTAATTAGATACAGTCATAATGCATATACCAGGGGCCAAATTTAAGATTTCATCGACAACCTGAATACTGGCATTTCTTAACTTCTGAATACTTGACTTTGCAACTTTAATGTTCTTTTAATGTAGGTCATATAGGTGGGTGGGTGGGATGTGAGAGAGAGAGAGAGAGAGAGAGAGAGATCTTATATATATAATGTTGATATTGCAAGAAGACAATGGAATGCTGAGAGATGCAAAAGTTGAGGTAAATAGAGTAAATTAACTAACATATATTTGCTATTTTAATTCAATGAAAATAGCACCAGCCAGTTAACATGAAGAGGGACACCTACCAGCTAGTCTCATTAGTTCTCCACCTAAACCCCTGGAAAATAGAAACAAAAAGGTATTATTTTCAGATGATCGATTACTGCATATAATTAGGTATGCTGCTTATTGGAACACAAGACGTTTTCAGATTAAAAGTAGCCACACAGAAGTTTAACAAGTAACACCCGAGTCTTCCCAAGATTAAATTTGTAATCCCTCCAATCTTATGTTTTACCAACTCTCAAACACCCCTATACCATCTACTGCCTTAAAATTCACTACAAAATGCTCCATACAAAACCTTATTGTACACTCCGTCTTTTCTTTTCCAAAGAACACAGACCTAATTTCTCTAATCCTATTCAAAAAATAAAAGGCACTCAGGTTCATACTTTTTTCTGATAGCCTCACTTTAGAAGTACTATGGCACTGTGAAATGTACCACAGGATTTTTCAGTCACAAAATCTGTCACCATCCTAGAGTCTTTCCACTTGAGAAGCAATTGTTTGAAAATCTTTTCAAAAGATATTAGAACTTTATTCTCTAGTTTATTCTTTTATACCAGAGCATAAAGCTTCAAAGCCTCTTTGCTTAGTGTTAATTTGGTAATAGAAAAACAAAGTTTAAAGCTTTAGAATACAGATACATGCCTTCTACATAGCATGGATTTTTGGAAGAGCTCTTCTACAATATACCACTCAACAAAATTACACTGGTGATCCAGGCAATGCATACCTGCCAACCCTACAGGTTGTCCCCTATAAGTTATGGATTTGCAGACCTTTCTATGGGGAAATCTGCTGTGTTTGGCTGCTATTCCTCTTAACCCCTGCCTCCTAAGGAAGGGCAATTAATTCATTATTCAACATTTCACCAAACTGACACAAGGTATCAACCCACTTTTATTCTAAGTGTGACTGTAGTGTTGGCACTTCCTATTCCTCCCCTCCCCCCGCATAAAAAACCCACACACTATCTGCAAATTTCATGACCTACCTAAATGTGCTTTCTTCAAGGTTTATAGATCAAATTCAGTCCTTAAACTGATTGCTGCAGTACCAGTTTCCATTAACTAACTGCTTTCCATACAACTCTGGAGCCTTAAAATGCTAACTCAGTTCTACAGAAAGTGACTTTTTAATAGGAGCTCAGTGTAATTCAATTAAATTCACACACTGGGGTAGGAAATTCCTTGCAGGAGAGATGGAATGTTAAAGCTCACAAATCACAGACCTAATATTTTATTTGAACATGAATGTTTACTTCCACTTTATTTAGACCCCGATTAGGACCAAGTAACAGTACTTTTTTTTTAATTTACATGCAAATTCAAATTGCTTTCACAGAATTATTTTTAAAATAATAATTTTGGAAAAAGTTAAGAATCTCCTTTTCAAATTACAAGGATAACGTTACATGGAGTATTTTAGAACTGAACAGCTTCTATGGCATCATAAACAGTAAGTGTTATTCAGGTGTCTGAAAACATTCAATCTGGAAGTTTTCCAGAAAGCTAAGAACCTCTGCTGACAGACAGTATTCTATATTAGCATTAGTCTTGGATTAATGGTCATTTACATGGTCTTTGTTTAATGGAAACTATTAAACAAGTCCTGCCATGCTTTCACAACATCAGAATCCCAACGAGAATACTTCCCCCTCTCAAAATTTAAAAAACAGCTATCTGATTTCGAACTTTACGTACACATATACACAATACCAAAACATTTTATACTTTCATTATATAAAGCAACTGCTCACTGATAGTCATATTATTTGTTGATTGTGTTTTGATTTTAGGCTACATTGTTAATGAACCTCTATGTGGAAAAGAATTTACAATCTTTTCTTCACATGTTACATATATTAGAATTTCTTCAGAAATTTGCAGCTCACCTATTTGCTAACAGACCTAGAGTGCAAACTGAGGATAATTAAACATACTTAAATAATAAGAATTAAAACATTAGTAGCATTCTCATGTGCACAAATTCCTCAAGTGGTAGAAAAACACTACCAATATATATGATGGTCACCCTTACCTAAAAAATACAAGTATAAACATAAATGTACTATACTGAAAAACGTTAAGAGATTTATCAAGCCAGATTAAGACTGGAATCAAGTTTGGACATTTTAGCTCTGATGTGTAATTTATAAAATAGGCAGAACAAATCTGACAATTAGAAATGCAGACAGTAACTATTTTGATATGAATCTCTTAAAAGATAGGTTCATCAGAAAAAATAAATTATATCCATTCAGCTTCTTAAAGGGACTTTGTCCACTCTAAATAGAATTACAGGAATATTTTAAGGTTTAGTTTATACATTATAGGGCTGCAGAAATACAAAACAATGTGATCAATAATATTTTCAGTGATCATGTCATCTGTATAAAATATTCCAAACTGAGGTGGAGGGAAATAGTTTTCAGTGGTCAGAGATGGAATAGGTAAGAATCTGATGGGATTTGTTATGCTCATCTTCAAATGATGTGGAAACTAAATTAGGCTCAACCAACATGGAACCAACCAAAGGTCACAGAATCATAGACCTGAATTTGGATCATAGAAAAAAAAAATTTCCCTGTAGACACAAGGCTATGGGTGAAATCCCAGCCCTACTGAAGTCAATGGTAATTTTGAAAATGATGTAAACAGAGTCCTCACTTTTTGCCTCCCTTTCAGACATCTGACAAAAAAATAGGTTTCCCTGAACACAAAGAAGCTGAGCACTTGCTGATCTACATGCTAGTAGAGGGACCTATCTTTCATCGCTACTAAATCTATTTGCACTCAGTCTTCCTTCTAGCAACCAAAAGTCTCATTAGACATTACCCTATTTCAAAACTTGAAGGCTGATATAAAATACTTTGCTTGTTGATATAAAATACATCACCACCATCTGAATACCAGTTTAAACAAAAAGCAATTGTAGGACACCAAATTTCTAAAGGTTGTCACAGTATTATGAATGTCCTCCCCAAGGTACTGTTATTAACATGAATTCTTGGAAGAACCAGTGTTGCTGGGTGTAAAATTATTTGGATTTGTGGGAATTGAAAGAGCAATCTTTTTGCAAGACTGGAATTTGTCTCCCACTAAGTTTATATGCCTCAGAGTCTTTCACTGGGATGCATGCCAAGAGACATGCTTGCCCTGAAACTACTGAGATTTCAAAGACCTTTGAGGCTGTTAACAATGAGGCAAGCCTATTACCCTTAGCCTGGTTCTTGCTGATACCTGCAGGCTGTCTTACCCTCTCAACAAGGTTGAAATATCCTTGACTTTTCAAGGCAAGCACAAAGCTTTTGCAATACTTGAGCCATGTCTAGGAGGTTTGTTAGGGAAAAAAAGGGTGGGATTTGGAATACTTTGTTTGGAAGTTTTGTCATCCCAGTAATCAGGGCCATGATACATACTTATATTTCAACTCATTGCAAAACAGCTGTGCTTGATCAGCCAGTTCTTAAAAGTTAGGTAAGACATCACATTTTGTTGCATACGGATGCTGCAACAACAGCTGAATACATTAGTTAACACATAAGGAACAATCCCAACACAGAACACGACAGTCTAAACTCCAAGTTCCACGTTTACCATATTACAAATGTGAAATACCTTCTTATGTATATAGCCATCTACAACACACAGACAGTCTCTGAATTCAAAGCAATGAGATCAAAGCAAAACAATATACAGTATGTGGCAACAAATGACTCATGGAAGTGGGAGCTGCTCTTCACTAAAAAGGTTAATGGTGGCCAGATACTCAACACAATTAATATTACCAAGGGGGAAGAAATGCTAGCCAAAATAGGGAAAGAACAGGTTAAATTATATATAGATAAGTTAGATGTATTCAAGTAGACAGGGCCTGATGAAATTCATCCTAGGATACTTAAGGAATTAGTTGAGGCAATCTCAGAACCATTATCAATTATCTTCAAGAACTTATGGAGGACGGGTAAGGCTCCAAAGGACTGGAGAAAAGTCAAACATAGTACTTATCTTTAAAAAAAGGGAACAAAAAGGACCCAGAGAATTACAGACCAGTCAGCCTAACTTCGATACCTGGAAAGATACTGGAACAAATTATTCAACAATGAATTTGTAAGCACCTAAAGGATAATAGGGTTGTAAGGAATAACCAACATGGATTTCTCAAGAACAAATCATGCCAAACCAACCTAATTTCCTTCTTTGACAGAGTTACTGGCCTAGCAGAAACGAGAAAGCAGTAGACATGATATATCTTGATTTCTGTAAGACTTTTGACACAATCCATGTGACATTCTCATAAGTAAACTAAGGAAATGTGGGCTAGATGAAAATACTATAAGGTGGGTGCACACGTGGTTGAAAGACTGTACTCAAAGAATAATTATCAATGGTTTGCTGTCAAACTGGGAGGGCATATCTAGTTGCGTCCCAATTACTTGAATAACGTTGTGGTGAATATGCTGGTAAAATATACATATGGACACCAAGCTGAGAGCAGTTGCAAGTACTTTGGAGGACAGGATTAGAATTCAAAAAGACCTTGACACATCAGACAATTGGTCTGAAATAAACAAGATTAAATTAAATATAAGTGCAAAGTATTTAACTTAGGAAGGGAAAATCAAATGCACAAATACAAAATGGGGAATAACTAGCTAGGTGGTAGTATTGGTGAAAAGGATCTGGGGGTTATAATGGTATAGTTAAAGCTAGTATTCTGGACTGCATTAACAGGAATGTCATATGTAAGGTATGGGAAGTCATTTTTCTGTTCTACTTGGCACTGATGAAAGTCTCAGTTGGAGTACTATGTCCAATTCTGGGTGCCACACTTTAGGAAAGATGTGGACAAACTGGAGAGAGTCCAGAGGAGAACAACAAAAATTATGAAAGGTTTAGAAAACGTGCCCTAGGAGAAAAGATTAAAAACCTGGCCATGTCTAGTCTTCAGAAAAGAAGACTGAGGAAAAACCTGGTAACAGTCTTCAAATATGTCCACTGAAGGTAAGACAAATAGTAATGGGCTTAATTTTCAGCAAGGGAAATTTAGGTTAGATATTAGGAAAATATTTCTAACTCTAAAGGTAGTTAAATTCTCCCTTCCAAGGGAGCTTGTGGAATCCCCACCATTGGAGGTTTTTAAGAACAGGTTGGACAAACACCTGTCAGAGATGGTCTAGGTTTACTTGGTCCTGCCTAACTGGAGGGGGCTGGACTTGGTAACCTCTCAAGGTTCCTTCCAGCCCTACATTTCTATAATGCTATGATTAACACCATGCATCATGGCATATTCAGCACTGACTGAAACCTTGAAGGCCTAATAAATCCACTGTTAGTAGTATAAAAGCCAGAGACAAGTATCCAGAAGAGGCACAGCACTTCAACTTGTATCAATGCTCTACTAATCTCTAAATGACCATGTTACCCCAGTCTTTATGGCAAGATATATATCAGTTTCAGAACTGGAGTCAAGAAATGAGATACAAGTTAATGTTCAGAATCTCTCTTCAACCTGATATTTCCTCAAGAGTCTCAACAATCATATGCAAGAAGATGCCGTTTAAAGAAAAGGATCACTATTGAAAATGTAACTTTATTCAAAGCTTCTTTGATAGTGAATGCTACTACAATGCCTCAAGTGCATTACGATAATGTCCCAGTAACAAGAAAAGATATCAAACATACTTGTTTCATGGTGAACACCATACAGATTGGATTTAAAATGCTTCAAATATAATTAGGTTGGGATATTGACCTCTTTTCCCACATGAGATATCTTAAGACATAACTCTCCATATGTGTCATGTTTGAAGCTTTTGTTTGCACTAGGTAATGCTTAAAATAGGTATGGGCCAGTAGCGTAGCCAGGGGAGGAGCAGGGGGAGTGGCCGCTCCCCCTTGAGCAGAAGCGGCGGAAGCGGCGCCTTTTTTTAGCAGCACTAAAAAAAGGCGCCGCTTCTTTTTAAGCGCCGCTTCTTGCACTCACCCGGCGGCGCTCCGGGTCTTCGGCGGCATTTTGGCGCGGGGTACCACCAAAGACCCGGAGTGAGCCACCGAAGTGCCGCCGAAGACCCGGAGCACCGCCGGGTGAGTACAGGGGGAGGCGCCTTTTATAGCGCCGCTCCCCCTGCGCTCCGGACCTGGCTGCGCTACTGGTAGGGCATGTCAATTTTTCCAAAACTACAAAACATCATACACAAAAAAGGTATACTGGACCTGATGCTCAGCTCACACTGATGTAAATTCATTTGCTTTCCCTGGAATTACTCCTGATTTACATTAGATTGAAATCAAAACCAAGCCCACAGTATCATATGCTTAACTAAAAACATACATGAAAATTCTTCTGCCAACCAGCACTCTTAAGAAAGCTTTTGGACTAAAGGAAAGGAGAATGCAGGAAAATGCTGAATTTGTGGAGACTTAACTTAACTTTTTCATGACACAATAGTAAATCTACAAAAGCATTTAAGTAGGAGGAAAGGGAGGAACTAACGTATGAAAAAATGATTAATGAACCAGAGGGCAGGGAGAACTGTCTTAACAGCATATAAAAATAAAGACCTGATTACAGCAAATGTATTACATAATATCTCAATTTCTGAGACAATGCAAAATCTTGTTTGCATATTAAAAACATGATCTGCCCTATAATTCTTTCAGGCATAATTTAAGTCCACAGTTCATAATTAGGTCAGTCTTACTAATGGAAATCATTAATAAAAAGCTAAATTTACATGTAATACTAGGTAAACCAATGCCCCATTTACAGCATTAGGACTTTTACTAAATCCTAGATGGGAGATATAAGGTATATGAAAAGACCGTGAGATATAGCTGACTAGAAAGCTCATAGCCTCTTATAATGTACTTTACAGCTATTAAACTTGTTAATTACCACTTTTTAAACATGCAACTCTTTACACTTTACCTCAACTTCATTTTCTAGCAGGCCTTTGCAGTTTTATTGTGAAACTAGCTTATTCAACATTAAAATTCATTAGCATCAGAAAAACTAAATACTTGATTATAGTTTCACTTTTGGCCAGTATTAAATATATCATTTATGACATTCATGAATACATAAAAAAAAAATCTTTTGAGGTAGTTTAAGTACCAGAAAGATGGAAATAAATTTCACGCAGGTGAAGCAATTTAATTTTCAACATTCTTACTGGGTCTTGTTATACCCTGAAGATTCCAGGGAATCCTTTCTCAAATGGAAAGCATTATGTGCAGTAATTACTCATCATCAAACAAGTTCAACTTGTTCCACCAAGTGCTTGCCTAGTAATACCCAAGTCAAATTGCAGGTTTGCTTTTAGAACCTGAACCAAAGGTTTATTTTTCTTAGGCAATTTTAAAGAATTTTGTTACCCATAACAATAATATTTTTAAAATGTGCTTTAAATTAGGCATTTTTGTCTTTTATACAACTATTGCTTAGGGCAAATTATGGTTAATCAAGTATGCTGCTTGACAGAGAATCAAATTTAGAAGCCTATCTGTGATGAAAACACTAGTAGGCATCTTATAACACCAGTAAGTGCAAGATGCGCACTTTGTGACAAAAACAAAATTATACCCAAGCTCCACCCTGGCATTAAAGAATTTATAACAGCCAAAACAGCCACCCACAAAGCCACTGCTAACACGTAGCATCAGTGTTATAAACTAAGGCACATTAAGCCATGAACTAGTAGAAGCTAGCTCAAATTAAAAAAAATACCTTTAAAAAGCAAATTTTAGTATCTTGAAACTTTGACAAAACCTAATGTGTTTTCATGGAATGGGAAACATTTTAAGTAATATTACTGTCATAGGATATTCAACTCTATGCTACAAATGCACCAACAGAGATAATACAGCATCTCAGGGCTTGTCTACATTACTCACTGGATCGACAGGCAGTGATCGATCCAGAGGGTGTCGATTTATTGCGGCCGCCGAGCGCTCTCCCATGGACTCCCGGTACTCCACCAGGGAGAGAGATGCGGGCGGAGTCGACGGGAGAGCATCAGCCATCGACTTACCGGAGTGAAGGGGTGGGAGAAGAGAGATAGCTCAGTGGTTTGAGCATTGGCCTGCTAAACCCAGGGTTGAGAGTTCAATCCTTGAGGGGGCCATGTAGGGATCTGGGGCAAAAATCTGTCAGGGACAGTACTTGGTCCTGCTAGTGAAGGCAGGGGACTGGACTCAATGACCTTTCAAGGTCCTTCCAGTTCTATGAGATTGTTATAATATGGAGATATACCTAACTACAAATTACTGAAGTTGTGAACTAGCAAATATGCTGCTTTATTTTGAGTTTGTTCCCTCTCTCTCTCTTTGGCTCTGTCTGTCCCAATCCTATCTACAATATAGCATCAAATGCAGTTCTCACCACCTTTTAATTAGGATTGACCACATAACATGCATCAACAATCCCAATTCCAGATCAACAACACTGGTTTAGTGAGAACAAATTCCTAGGTATGGGCAGAGTCAGAAAGAATTTGAGTTTTCCCTCCAGTGAATTGAGGTTCTAAGATATATTAGATGTAACATACCTATGTTACTCAACTTTAAAAAGCTGAATTTCAAATATTTATTGGGTCTAAATAATATTAATTGCCACAATGGAAAACAACTGTTTTGATTTCAAATTTCTTACCTGTACAACTGACAACTGCAAAGCTGTAATAAAACAGATGAAAACATTTGATTTATAAATTGAGCCTTCCCCCCCCAGCCTAATGTGATTCTTGTGTATTATGTAACAAAAGTGTTTCTTTAGGACTTAGGAATTCAAAGGCATAATTTGAAAAAAAAAAATGTTGGTATTCTTTCACAGAACTAATTTTCCAAAAAAAAAAAAAAAAAAAACTTTAGAGATCCCATCAGAATTCATACTCAAGGCAAACAAATACAGTTCATTATTATCATCATTCCACAATCTGTTTGCTTCTGCGTTTACACTGGCAGCTAGGTGCACTTTTTTTAAACATTTGCTTTCCAAAATTTGGTCCTTTTAAATAAAGATTCCACATTGCAGAGTTTGAAAGAACACAGAAAAAAAACTCCACTCCAAAGAGCTTACAAGGGACAAGTGGAAACAGACAGGGGTGCACAAGAAAACAATATACTAAATAGCATGACAGGCTGTGGTCTCATCATACTCATAACCCCTGCCAAGTTTTTTTTGTAGGCATCACAGCAAAGGAGTGTTTTAAGAAGGGATCAGAAGGAGGACAATGAGGTAGTTTCATGGATGTTTATGGGCAGTAATTCCTATGCATGAGGGGCAGCATGCGAGAAAGTACAAAGGTGTTTGTTTGAAAATTTAATATGCAGGCAATGAAGGCTGGTCGCACTAGCTGACCGGAGGTAGTAGTTGACACCTCAAAGCATATGAGAGATGATAGATAGCATGTAATTAGGCTGTGAAATGTCCTTAAAGTAAAAACAAGCAGCTTACATTTGGTGCAATGGAGAAAGGGTAGCAAGAGGAGTGATGAAAAGAGAGGGTGAAAGCAATGAGCTAGGAAAGTGGTTTTTGCAGGAGCATTTCGAATAGATGTGAGTGGGACAAAATTACATTTGTCAAGGCCAGGGAAGAGAATGTTGTAAGATGATGAGAGCCTGGATTACATTAAAGCTGTGTGGGTGGACAGGAAAGGCCATATCCTAGTGATGTTATGCAGAAAGAATCTACAAGATTTAGACACCTTGGATGTGAGCATCTAGAGAGAGGCCTACGCCGAAGATCAAAAAAGGAGGGCAGGGGGAGGGCTCGCAGGGAAGTTTAGGAGATCTGTTCTAGCCATGCTGAGCTTGAGCTAGTGGTGGACATCCATGAGGAGATGTCAAAAAGTCAGGCCAAGATTTTAGTCTGGAATAAAAAGACGGGTCCAGAATAGATGTAGAACTGTGAGTTGTCCTATGGATGATAGCTGAATGTATTTGCGAAGGAGATAACCCAAAGACAAGGCGTAGCAAGAGAAGAGAAGTAGACCACAGAGCACTGCCCTATGGAACTCCCACAGAAAGCTGGAGAGAAGATGAGGAGGATCCTCTGAAGAAGATGCTGGAGGAGTAATTAGAGAGGTAAGAGAAGAACCAGGAAAAAAGGGATTCCCAGAAGCAATGGAGGACAAGATTTCAAGAAGAAGAGCGTGGTTGATTATGTCAAAGCAGCTGACAGGTTAACGAAGAAGTCGTCATTAGAGACTTTGGTAATAGCCGTTTTAATTAAATGCAAGGGACAGAAACCAGATTTGGAGAGGGTCTAGGAAGGAAGTGGCGGAAAAGAACTCATTCAGCGAGCTTAAGGAAGAAGGGAGATTGCGCAATAGTTGCAGAGTCAAATGAGGTCACAGGTGGGTTTTCCGTAAGATGGGAGAGAGTAAAGCATGCTTGTGTTGTGAGGGGAAAGAAGGACTACAGAGTGAGAGATTACACAGAGTGAGAGATACAGGGGGGGAGGGATAGCTCAGTGGTTTGAGCATTGGCCTGCTAAACCCAGGGTTGTGAGTTCAATCCTTGAGGGGGCCATTTAGGGATCGGGGGCAAAAATTGGGGATTGGTCCTGCTTTGAGCAGGGGGTTGGACTAGATGACCTCCTAAGGTCCCTTCCAACCCTGATATTCTATGATTCTATGATTAAAGAGAAGGGCAAGGAAGGTGATGAGAGTGGGTGAAAGGGAGATCAGGAGATCGGATGGGGTCACCGGAGTAAATGGAGGAGGTTGAGGAGGAGAGCAAATGAGAAACAAGAGAGAAGAAGAAGAGTTGGAGAGGAAGGGCAGGAGGTGAGAGGGAAAGGAGAAGTTCGTGTGGTATTTTGCAGATTTTCTTCTTGAAAAAGTGAGAATCTGTGCAGAGAGAGAAATGGAGGCAGGAGGGCACCAGGGTGCAAGGAGGGAATCAAAGGTGGTGAAATGGCAGCTGAGATTTCAAATATGGAATTCAATTAGGATAAAGAAGTAGAGCTGCTAAACTATGAAGATAGCAGAAGTCAAAATGGAGAGAACAAATCTGTAGTGAAGTCAGTCAGCATGATCACAGGATTCCCGCCAGACACTCAGCAGTGAGAGAGCAAAAGTGAAAGAAAAGGATATCGGGAGGAGGCCAAACATTTGCAGGATTTGGGGGAATTTTTTAAAAGGAAAAAAACCACCTTTCAACATCCTTTGTATAAAAATGAAACAACACACTTAAGATTCCAACAGATATTTATAGTTGGCACAAACCTCCTGATGGATCTGCTTAAGTCCCTCCAACGATTTTTCATTGAAATAATTCGTAACTGATCTGAAATGTTACAAAAGGATTTTATGTCCAAACATGGCAATTTCCTGAATTTACATTCAGAAACAGCCCTGCCTCAACAGACATATGTTGTATTTTTAAAGTGACAGAAAAAACTTAAAAGTGTATGACTAAGTGATTCCAGAACAAAGGTGTAACATTCATTAATGTTCATTAAACTGGTTTAGGAAACATACAAACAACCTATTTTCCTACAAGCACTTAGAAATATTATTTCTGCAGAATTATAAAATAACATTTTTGTAACAGAATAAGGCTATATGTAATGACATAATTCTAACACTTTTCCAATTTGGTTTTACCTTTAGGCAATGGCATTTGTGTATTCCCACTATTGTAATACTAAAATTGTCTGCATCAATTTCTAGTACTATAATTGCCAAATGACACTTTCTCTAGATTTTCACTTTATTTCCAGACCATGAGACTGGTTTCTCAGAATCTCTGACTAGAGCATACTCCTTCAGAAAGAGTATTTTTTTCACTCACCAGCCACGTCCCATTTTCATTGGTGGCAAACATAAGCCAGCTCAAGACTGATACTTTGTTTACTCTTTTAATTCCTATTATTTTATTTAATTCATCCAAATTCACTAACTTTAATAGATTTTTTTTACAAAACATACTTAGCTTCTATGTACAATCATTACGTTAATAAAATAATTACATTAAGTGCCACGGTTATACTGCTGACATGCACAAGTACTTTTTGTAACAGTGCATCTCAACAACTTCAGGAGTCAAAAAAGCAGACCTATTTACTACCTACTTACCTCTTGTTCCCCTTCCTAAGTTCAGCTCCCCTGAGATACAAGAGTTAGGCTGGATATCAGAGATTTGGAAGAAATGAGACTAAAACTAAACAAACAAAATTCTGTAAATGCATGTGATTAATGAACCTCTTTAGAATTTTACAGAATTTTGTTTCTTTACTTTTATTCAGATTTACATTCAAAGGCCTAACTATCCACTGCCTTGAATCTTGTGTAATTATTTATACCTGTCAGTACAGAGTAAATTTAAAATGCTACTGCTAGTGTGAATGAGTGGCAAATTACAATTTAGTAGTGTTTTACAATCATTTTGCACAGGTGTATACAACACCCATTCCAGTGAAGGTTGAAGAGAGAATAAGTAACTCCACCAACTAATTTATGGCAATCATGCTGGATACATATGCTAAATTTAATATCTATAAACTGCATTTCTGGGCCAAAATTAAATAAGTGAAAAATTACATCAATCCAACTCAAATAGCAATGTGAGGGATTATATGTCTCACAGCAAAGAAGGAAAGATGCTTCATTCAGTAGTAGCCTGGCAAACTGTCATGGTTAACCCACACTTCTGACAATGTCTTCTCTATTCTTGCTTGAGAGTGACAACAGGTGGTCTCACTTTCATAATTACTCGTGGATTTAGATCGGAGATATATAACCTCACCAAGTAAAGTGTGAAGGCTTTGCAGCACTGATGAAAACAAACACAAATCACAATAGAAAAGAAGTTCTCTAAGATGGAGATTTTCATAATTATACTGGAGAGGTTTCTGAAAGATTATACATTAGAAAGAAACAGGATAGTTTAGATAATGTTGTCTTTATACCTATTATTCTCTGCTGCTAGTTTGTACAGTGCATGGGTGATCTCAGCACAGGCAAGAATGGTCCCATGGCGAGTGTGTAAATCTGTGCCCACTGATAATGGTAGCAGTCTTGGCAAAACTGCAAGAAATGAAATAAAATAAAAAATAGCAATTACATATTATATTACTACATGTAAACACTTCTGTCTGGAAATTAATGTGGAAAAATCATTTCTAGAAAAGTCATCTTCCCCAGAATTGTATCTTAGAGAGATACAGAGCAAGAACATTTTCAGATCCCTAAATCAGAAAATCAGTTTTAAAAATGGGAATAAGATTTGCCTGTGTTATCAAAATATACCAAGAATTTCCACTTCCACATTTAGATTTTTCAGTTTGGTATAACAAAAATGGTTCCCCACACACAGGCACTATGAGCAAATACTTCCTTTAGTTCTCTATTAGCCACATAGTAAATGCATTGTATTCAATTTTATCTACCCTAACCACACATGCTGGAAAGATTTACAGAAATCTGTACCTTGCTAGCTGTTACATGTGCTAGTCGAGATATCTTTGGGTTTCAAGATGCCCTCAGTCATTTCTTGATTTTTTTAGTTTATGCATGAAGTGGTTCTTCAGTTGCTTTAGACTGTTGTTTTAAATATTAGTCACTTAACATTTTGGCGTGGCTTAAAGCTGAACTTGAAAATTCTGCTGCCTTTACCCTTCCCAAAATGCAAAAAACTCACTGCAATTCATAAAAAGAAAGTTTTAACGCCATCAGAATTACAGAACCACTATATCTGGTTGTGGGGAAAATCTTGCTTAATCTCTTATTAAGCCATATTAACTTGTATTTTGTTTAAGTCTTGTTTTGTTGGTATGTTTTTGCTCGGTGCCCAAAGACACTTGATATGGGGTGCTACCTAAAACACAGATATATTGCTACTCACCCACATCTGTCATATACTCAGGGACCTGTGGAGTGAGGTTATGCAGAGCCTTGGTTGACAGTTCTCGAATAACACTGTGGAGATTAAAGAAAGTTTTTTGTTCAGCTTCCATAAATCACTGTAGTTATTGACTGCTGCTCTTCATAACAAAAGCAGTTACATATTATGACCCCATCCTGCAACCAGATCTGCACAGACCGACCCCTGCAGAGCACAGAATCTTGCTGAATTCAATAGGCTCCATACAGGCCTAGTCGTACACCCTTGTTTCAGGGCTTACTTCAGTACCTCAAACTTCCTCTCTCTTTTTGTGTGTGAGAGAATTTAACATTTTCCAGTGAAGAACTGTATTTGTGTTATTAAATGGAGGAATGAAAAATTAATCAGCTTCACATATATTGTTTGAATTATATATATTGGGACTCTGTTCAGTAAATACTGTATCACACACTAGCCCACACACACTAAAAGACCCTCAGAGGGCACAAAAGGATAGAAATGTTAACTAAACTATAGGCTACACAATTAAGTAAGAAACAAACATCCTCTGAGAAACCATGTTAAGGAAATCCACAGGTGCCTTCCACAGATAATGAGAAATGTTTCACCTTCATTTTTAACCTTGTTATTCACCCTTGCTGATTACTACTCTTAATTCAGGGAGAGTCAAACTACCTTTTATACAGAATACTGGCTAAATTTCCTTACTCTTAAGAAAAAAATAATCCGAAATTAAAAAGAAAAGCATTTTGTTGCTGCAGATGCTTTTTGCCATGGTCTAGCAAAAGAAAAGGATAATTGTGGTCCCAGAGCAGCAAGACCATAGTTACAGCTTTTTAAATTTAAGTTTACAGGTACCTCATTCTTACTTCAAGCGTTGTTGGTTTTTATTTCTTTTTTTAAAAAAGAAAGAATATTGAAAAACCTAGTAAATAAGCTTAGGGTACGTCTATACTTACCCGCTGCTTCGGCGGCGAGCAGTCGATCTTCTGGGATCGATTTATCATGTCTTGTCTAGACGCGATTAATCGAACCCGGAAGTGCTCGCCGTCAACGCCGGTAATCCTGCTCCGCGAACGGCGCAGGCGGAGTCGACGGGGGAGCCTGCGCACCGCCGTGTGGACCAGCGGTAAGTACCTTTTCGTTCGAACTAAGATACTTCGACTTCAGCTACGTTATTCATGTAGCTGAAGTTGCGTATTTTAGTTCGAACTTGGGGGGTAGTGTAGACCAGCCCTTAGATATATGTATTTTAAAACGAGTCTAACAGCTCACAAACTCAATAAGATTAATCACAAAAGCACTGTGTAACATGTATATTATCAAATATACATTTTCACCACATCAAGCAATACCAATAATTATTACAAGTTGATGAATGGTGAGGTGGAAGTTTCTATAAGTCAAAGGAAATCCTACACCAGACATGTACAAACTATTATGGTTTCACTTATGTGTGGTATTCTATTTGCAAAAGAACATTTAGCAGACTGTTTTGTGCAATCATTCTAGAAGAATAAACATAATAGGTCAAATATCAGAAATCTTAATTGAAAAATCATCCATTGGCTCCCAGTATCAAAGGTTCCATAACAGTCAACCTATTTTGTGCAACTATTTTTAAAAATACTACTTTACATGGAAATTAATCAACTAGTTTACTCCTCAGAATTTATTTACACTGGGATTTCAAAAGGAGCCTAGAAGAGTTACATGTGCCCAACTCCAATTGAAAATCCTTAGGCTTTTCTGAAAGTTCAAGTTTCTTCTTATTCTACTTCTAACATGTCTTGATTCTGCAACACTTACAACACAAAGGACAAACTTCTGAATTCTGAGAGTCCTACACAGACACATGTATGAACAAACATTTAATCAATGCAAACTTAAACAAAACCGTGACTAAGACAAAGTCTCACAAAGAGATGAATAGGTGCTTTGTTTTCCCCCCTTCAGTTCTCCATGCCAAAATGAGAGGTTTTAAGGAGAACCCTGTTTAGCATTCCTGAAGGTAAATTACCATTAAAAAATGTTTCTGACAGTTAATTCAAATATCCAATCCAGCTGAGAGTTGTCATGTAAAAAAGCACAGCTACAGTGTATGACTGTCTATTTCCACACCACAAATAAAAACACCACTCAATGTTAAGGAATATGGCATTTTCCCAAACACTAGTGGCCCAAACCAGGCAGCCTGCAGTTAGCTCTTGGCTACATGAATAAAAACTTACTGCTGAAAGAGACAAAGGGAGAGGAAAAGCAAAACAAATATGGAGGGTAGCACCTCAGGGCTCATCCCATATCTGCCAGGAACATCACCATGAGCAATAATAATAGTTTATAGTAGTGTTTCATCACATTTGTGTTATACATACACATTTCAATCTTCATGCAACAATGAATATAACTACATTTATCTTCACATATTAAGTCTACTTAATTAACGATAATTATATGGTGATGATGTTTATACTCAGATATACTATGTAATGTATTAAATAATGGTGTTTTATTCACCTCCTAAAACTAGGTTTAAATGTCATGAAAACTAAAAACATGTTTTAAGTGAAACTTTCCAACAGTGGGGAGGTGCCCACATCTACCTCCCTGCTGTTGAAAAAATCAAAAAAGTTTTGAAATAATTTCATTATGTCCACGCAATCCATGATGTCATTACAGAGGGGCCAAATTTGAGTGCTGTTGTGACTCCATGACTAAGTGGGAGTGCTCTTCATGCCCCACTAGAAAGTTTTAAGGCCCCTCCCCACATTGAGAACCATCGATGTAAGCCATTGCCCGCCCAATCAAATACATTAGCAATTCTAAAATGTTAACATTTCTTTTTTTAAATGTTATCATGGAATAGAGTTATTACAAATTTCCAAGATTAAAAAGGAGCAAAAATCTGCTAATACTGTTAAAAACAGTTTTCAAAGGGGCCTGTTTTATTAAAAAAATAATTACCATATTATGATTTTTAAAGGTTCTAAGGAATATGATTCAGTCCCTTAGTCCCTGATTCAGGAAAACATAACTAGCATTTGTAAGCCCCAGCACAATGGAATCTGATCCTCATCGAGGCTTCTAGTTCCTACTACCATACAGATAAGAACAAACAGACAACCAGCACCCTCTCCCTTTAAAGAAAGATAACTAAAGAGTTCTGAAAAGTAAAGTTTACAGAATATTTGACTTCCAGATAATATAAGTTACACGTTTGAAACATACCCATCCCAATGGTTGATCTTCATGTTAACCAGGTGGTCAATCATAGATTGTGTATACTCAGGAAAACTAGCAATGTACACACTGAAAAAGAAATAAGTACATTCATATATATATATATATAAAAAAAAAAGAGTACAGAATGTATATCAGTTTGAATTTTGGCACATTCAGTAGAACCTCAGAGTTATGAACACCTCGGGAATACAGGTTGTTCGTAACTCAAATATTCATAACTGAACAAAATGCTATGGTTGTTCTTTCAAAAGTTTATAATTTGAATATTGACTTAATACAGCTTTGAAACTTTACTATGCAGAAGAAAAATGCTGCTTTTAACACTCTTCATTTAAATGAAACAAGCACAGAAACAGTTTTCTTACCTTGTCAATTTTTTTTTTTTTAAATCCCTTTATTTTTCAAGCAGTTTATGTTTAGCACAGTACTGTATGGTACTGATGCTGCCTGATTGCATATTTCCAGTTCCAAATGAGGTGTGTGGTTAACTGGTCAGTTGGCAACTCTGGTGTTCGTAACTCTGAGGTTCTACTGTACTGCTTTGAAGATTTTGACCCCATTGCTTTTAATGCAACAACAACAAAACCTTCAAAATGTACTACCCATTTGTCTATTAAAAGGGGTGCATAAAAACATGCTATTCCATATTATGCAACATTCATTATGTTAATATTTACAACACTTTTGTAAAATATTTTGAGATTATCAATGAAAGCCATTGTATACACATAAAGAATTATACAATCAATAAATACTAGTAAAAATAAACTGCTTACAGATTTTACTGTTTAAATCCAATGATTAATACATTCTACATTTATAATTATTTTCAAGATTAGATCGGTGAAAAGTGCTTTTTTTGCAAGTATATAGTACAGTATTATTATATTATATTGCATAGTGTGTGGATCATCCCCCTCTAGTGCTGGTGTACATGGAGGACAGTCTATTATTACTATGAGTTACTTCATTAGCTCAAGTGACAGAGATCTGTGCAGTGGATCTAAAGGTTCCAACTCTACTGCTGACCCACATAGGTGTCAAAAAAGCAAACTGAAAACACAAACTCCATCATGCGGCGGCATGCTCTCACCCACATACCTCCACACCTCTTCAGGTCTGCCCACCTCCCCATTCCACAGGTTTCAGTCCCAGTCCTTTGCCCAGTTAATTCCCCAAGCTCCTCATCTGACTGATCTCAGTCCCCCCGCCCTACCTACGGACTCCCATTCTCCAATCCCTGTTCCCCTACCTGGCTACCAGTCTCCTTGCCCTGCCATTCTCAACCTCCCATTGCCCAGTCCCGCTCTCCCTGACCAACCAGGCCCCATCTCCTTGTTCAGACAATCTCAGTCTTTCCATCTCGGCCTCCTTGCCTAGCCAGTCTCAGACTCCCATCTATCCCAACTCCCGGTTCAGATACCCAGATCCAGCATGACCTGCATTTTACAGTTGCAACTGCCCACTCCTGGGCTGGAACACACCCAATGCTGACAGAATGTTTGGGGAATTAGCTGCTAAAATCTAAGTCTACTGAGTATGAACAAGCTGTGATTTTGTAAAGGCTTATTAACTTGGCCAAATTTGGGCAGATTTTCACTGATTCCAAAAGGTACATCTCTGATACAAAGCCCCACCCCTCCCCCAGCCAAATTTTAAGTGCCTGCTCTAAAGCATAGGTACATCAGAGTTTCTCAAAGACAAGGTCACCAGATTTTTTTTAAATGGACAAAGCACTGTTTTTCATTGTTCTCAGAAATGGCTGAAGCATTACTACTGAAATTTAAAAAAAAAAAAAAAAAAAAAAAATCAGCCTGAGGTAGACATTCAGCATAGAAAATTTTAGCCCAAATAGTTACGTTTAGCAAAGTTATAAGAAACTGAAAACTGGGTCTTTATTGGAAGTGTTGGGCAACTTTAATAATATGCAGGGCTACCAGCCCATCTAATAATATAGTAAAAATTATAACGTGGCAATATCCATACAACTTTTTATATATGATATTGTACCTCTGAAATATGCCTTCATTAATGAAAATAGTCAAATGCAGAAAATTATTTCGATCAGTTCAAAGGCATAGAACAATAAACATCCAGAGTCAGAACTTTATTAATGCTATGATTGTTCAAAGGAAGCTATGTACAGACTTTTACACCTACACACAGTCCCTGTATAGTTAATGGGAATCTATGCAGTCATAAGAGTCATGTGACAGACCTCTGTGAAGGGCTGAGATTCTAAATCAGAACTATGGACTCTGTACACCATGTTACTGCTTTTTAAAACTACCTAAGAAATTATACCTAAGCAATCAAGGAGAGAGGCCCTGTCAGAGAATTAAGGAAGTAATGAAGTATTGACCCAATTAATTACAGCTCAGATGGGATGACAAACATACTTCAGGAACAAAAACTTGATTAAGAATAGTGAATATGGTTTCAAGGAATCACACTTTAGTAACTAGGTGAAATTCCTTTTAAAGTGATCAGTGCAGAGCAGCCATAGGATCCAGATTGAGCTTTGAAATACTTTATCAGCTTTGTAACCAGGCAAAATAAAGCAGGATTTTTTAAATTTAGAATATTTTTGCCCTTAAGCAAAAGAAACATTTTTATCACCTATTCTTAATACCACACTGAAAGTCACAATCAAAAAGAGAGCTGAACCAGAGAGCTTGGAAGAAAAGACAACAGCATAGGCATCAACCAAATAAAACAAAAAGTGAAGAGAAACAAACTTCTTGCTACCCCCAAGCCAGAAATATCTACTACTTCTTTTAAGGCTGTGTACATTTTTAAAGTTTAAAAGTAGTAGGCCATATGCTCTGTGGGTGCAAATTGGCGCAGTTTCACAGACTTCAGAGAATATGACCAATTGCATTTCCCTAGTTTGGTCTGGTTGAAGATAGGCTAGTTGGGGGATATAAGCAATGTGTAAAAAAAGGATGTTGACTAGGGAAAGGAAAGAGTAGGTATAAAGTGGGAATTATGGACAAATACAAAGAAGGATCAGTTAAATGAAAACAAAACAAAACACTATATAGCTCGAGCAAAGGGAATAGGATCACAATAAGACGACTGGAAAACATTAAACCTGTTGTTCTGCTTTGTGGGAATTAAAAAGCAGTTTCATTCCATGCATCCGATGAAGTGGGTAACAACCCACGAAAGCTTATGCTGAAATAAATTTGTTAGTCTCTAAAGTGCTACAAGTTTTTCTTTCTTATTTTCGTTTTGCTGACACAGACTAACACGGCTACTACACTGAAACATTTCCCCATTTGTTTTCCTGGCATTTGGTCTGTAGCTCTATACTGTCTGAGTGGGCACGATGCCCCACGTTGTTATATCTGTTATATTTTTAAATGCATAATTCCTTGTATGATGTGTGCATCAGCCATTCTTTTTCACCTCCCCTTACTGAGATAGAACAGGAGACTGAAACAGAGAGGGGAGGGGGGGAAATACAGGGTGACCAAAACTGCAACATGCTTCCCACTTTAAGATGGCACTCCATATAGTGCAACAGTAAAGAGAAATGTAGTCACAGAGATAAGGGGGGAGTGAGACAAGGGGGGAGTGAGACAAGGGGGGAGTGGGATAGCTCAGTGGTTTGAGCATTGGCCTGCTAAACCCAGGGTTGTGAGTTCAATCCTTGAGGGGGCCACTTAGAGATCTGGGGCAAAAAAAATGGGGGATTGGTCCTGCTTTGAGCAGGGGGTTGGACTAGATGATCTTCTAAGGTCCCTTCCGACTCTGATATTCTATGAAACGGGATGATTTTAAAACAACATACTGCTAGCTGATTAGGTTCAAGTCAAGATACAATGCACATAGCAGAGCAACACATCCCGAAGCAAACTCAAAAAGTTCCTTAGTCTTCTCTATCCCAACAATCGGCAATCCACTCTATTGAAAACGAAAGCCACCCTCACTTGGTCAGCACTAAACCATTCTCTCATCAATCCACAAGCACGCTATCATAGAGCCTCCTGGGTTTGCAATGGAGAGCAAACCGACCAAGTCTTCTGCTAAGCAAGTTGCTTCAAATTTCCTGTAACATCAGGGCAGACAGCAAAGTTTTCCCACAGTGCACCATGGTCTTAGGACTAGAGCGGCCACATTTGGGGGCTGAGGGAAAAGGGGATGAGACACTAACAAATCTAGCATATGGTTACTATAACTCAGGTCTGTGTATTGCAGCATGGAGGTCAGAGCCCTAGGTTCACGTACAGGTTAGAAAAGTCTTAATGTAGGGTTAAAATACAATGTAGACGCGCAAGCCCAGGGCTCCCTAACATGGGTCAGCTGACTCAAGTCCACTAACCCTGGGCTTACGTTGCAGTGTAGACATACCCTGAATCTTGCTAAGCTCTTGGTCTTGATACCTTCTGGCAGTGAGTTCCACAAATTAACTTTGTATTGGGAAATTAATACTTCCTTGTATCAGTTTTAAATGTGTTTTTTGTTTCACTGAATGTCCCCTTACTCATGTATTAGGAGAAAATTAATAGGAGACCCTCTCTAAAACATCTCCTCTCTAAACTAAACAGTCCTGGTCTTTCAACCTCACTTCACAAGGAAGTCTCTATTGTACCAGTCATTTTTATCACCTGACTTTGAAACCCCTCTATTTCCGTGACAGCAGTTTTTTTACATGGGTTACAAGAATTGAACATAGTATTCCAGCTAAAGACACACCATTGATTTACAACAGCATTATTTAAATATCAGAGGGGTAGCCGTGTTAGTCTGTATCCACAAAAACGAGGAGTCCGGTGGCACCTTAAAGACTAACAAATTTAGTTGGGCATAAGCTTTCGTGGGTAAAAAAATCTCTCTCCATGCATCTGAAGAAGTGGGGTTTTTTTACCCACGAAAGCTTATGCCCAACTAAATTTGTTAGTCTTTAAGGTGCCACCAGACTCCTAATTATTTAAATAATAGTCTCCATCCAATTCTTTATACAGCCCACACTACAACATTGTTTGCTTTTTCAACTACTGCTGCACATTGAGTCAAGATTTTCAATGAGCTGTCCACCGTGATGCCCTGGTCTTTATCATTAGTGTTTACAGTTAATATAAAAATTATGGCTTGTCTATATGGCAAGCTACTGCACAGCAAGCCAGCATGTGAATCTAGACTACCAGCTTGTTGCACAGTAACGTCCTATGTGGACACTTCTACAGCACAGTGAAAGTCTCAGAATGAAGCTTAGAGTACTATGCTTTGAAGTAGTAGCATACTAAGCCACGATCTGGGACTTTCACTGCATTATAGCAGTGTCCACACAGGACACTACTACACAAGAAGCTGGTGCATTGTAGATTCACATGTCTGGCTTCCTCACAGTAACTTTCCATGTAGACAAGACCTCAGTAACAAGTAGTTCAAATTACTCCTTTCAACAAGTAGTACCTTGCATATGTCAGCAATGAATGTGTTCTCCCATCATACCGCCCGCGCACCTAGTTGTGTTACATTCCCTCTAAGTCCCTCACAGTCTTCTCCAGTCTTGACTAACCTAAGAGCAGATCTACACTACGGTGGGGATCGACGCTGTGAGATACATCTATCGGGGGTCGATTTATCGCATCTAGTCTAGACGCGATAAATCAATCCCCGAACGCTCTCCCGTCGACTCCTGTACTCCACCACCGCGAGAGGCGCAGGCGAAGTAGACGGGGAAGCGGCAGCAGTCGACTCATCGCTGTGAAGACACTGCGGTAAGTCGATCCAAGTACGTCAACTTCAGCTACGCTATGCTATTCTCGTAGCTGAAGTTGCATATCTTAGATCAATCCCCCCCGCATCAATATAGACCAGGGCTAATTTTGGGTCACCTTCAAATTTTACCACTTTGCTTGTTATCCACTTTTACTGATCATTAATTAACACTGAAGAACATCAGACCTAGTTTAGAACCTTGGGACACCTCACTCAAACTTTTGCCATATTCTGAACATAATCTGTGTTCACAGATAGGAATAAGAAAAATACGTTTTCTGTTTATTAAAAAAGATAAACCGCACCCTCGCTAGAACACGGGGTTTGGGAGCCATGCGCGGTACCGCATTAACGCGGGGACCGCGTTATAGTTGGGGGCACGTTACCACGGATTCCAATTTAAATAATTTATTTGGGGATCCATGGTAGGGACTGCGCTATTTCTGAATTCGTGCTATGTAGACGCGCGTTCTAGCAAGGGTCTCCTGTATTATAAGGTAATATAACATAAAATAAGGTAATAAAGCTCTATTAAATGAAGCAGGCACTTTAAGTGTAGGAAAACTAATGCATGGAAACTTACCTTATATTAAGGAAACAATTGACTCTGTTACCAACAGCAAAATAATCAGCTGCAGTCAAAATGTCAATGCCATGTGGAAAAGTCCCCTATCAATATTAAGAGAAGAGAAAAAATTATAATGCCTGATCAAATTTTATATTAATGGTCAACAACAGTTGAAAATATCACCTATACTAACAGGCACCACCTATACACACTAGCTCCTGATTTTGTGGAAAGTATATCTACACAAAAGAGATATCTGATGTGCTGAACAGTTGACTCCACTTAAAAGAGGATGGCTAAGAGACAGAGTAAACAATAGCAGGGAGTAAATTTAGTAATATTAAAGTATCATTTGAAATAATTAATTTAAAATGTTTTTAAAATATATTTTGGCGTGGGTCCTCAAGTTCGGATGCTTCATAATTGCATTTTTCTAGTTCATTGCCATGTTCCTTAAAAGTGCCATAATACTGCTTTGGATACGTTCCAATTTCCACAGAAGCCATGTGTGTATCCGAAGTCAGAATAGAGCCCTAATTGTTTGTAGATTCACTTTCAAGGTGAAGGGTCGGCACCAGTACATGGATTCATAACGTTTGTTTCCTTTGTTTTGTTACTCATCTTTTTCACACCATGTGTATCTATCTAGACCTATGCCTCTCGCTACACTCAGAACGATACAGACATTGTAACAAGATGCCCACCCCTTTATAATTTAAAATTCCTCCCCTAAACAAACACTGTATATCTCATATTTATCTACTTTCCCTGAAATAGTTTTATCATCTTAATCTTGCACTATAATGGCATCCAATTTATCCATCACTGACCAACCAAGTATTTCAGACACCACTTCCATTTGGCCTTGGAGGAGTTTCCTTGCCCCCAAAGTCACTCCCTTTGCCACCTGCATTCATTATTATTTGCTTTCATGGTAGCCTCTTCAGATTGTCTCTGATGGACAGAAATAGTGTCTGTTTTCAGGATACAGTAAACTTCTTAAATAGTAAACTATAATGGAAAAGCTAACAGCATTATTTATTGTGGACCTACCTATTAACACTGTTGTAAGAAATAAAGTCCTTCTATCTTCATATTGTATAAACTTCATGTGTCAAGAATGTGCTAAACTTTTTACAACAATACACATTATTCTTAAGATACCACCCAAAATGACTCTATTACAGCAAATTTAGTAACTTGCAATGTGATCTAGGTCTCATGGTTAAGATAGCACAGTGGAAAAAATACAGTGACACAGAGCAGTGATATCACACAGATCAATGCATAGCTTCTTAGGATTTCTATCAAACCAGAAATGCCATAGTTTTACTAAGTATAATCTGCATCAATCAGCGTGCACAGTAAATAAATTCATATCAGAATGTGTTTGTGCTGAAATTATTTTTAGAAAAACAGTAGGATTGTAATATCCAATAACAGAGGAAGTCTCTTAAACACCTTCATCTCTGTAAAAAAAATTATTTAAAAAAATCAAAAGGTGGTATTAGAAATTAGGAACAATGAGCTCAATGCTGAGAGGCACTGATTCCCTCAACAAGGAACTAAACACCCCCAATTCCTGTGTCATCAACTGGAATTGAGGGAACTGCTTATCAGAGTCATGCCTAATTCCACAAAGCTAATTAACTACACCTTCCATTGTTATGAAGTGGTCACAGAGGCAGTGAGCACTATACTATATGTTGTATATATACACATCACATAAATAATATAAAGTTTTACATTTAAGCAGAATCAGGTTTTCAGATCATATGAAAGGAACAATACCCAGTAGAGACTGTGTAGGAGAGGACAGGTAGAAAGAAAACCACCACATATAAAAAAGTAAGAGTTATTTACTAGTCTCCATTTATATATTTCATGATGTGTCTATCCATTATCTAGAGAAAGTTTTCATAGAACCCAGCAATTTTTCAACAAATTTAATTCCACAGCAGCAATCACACTTCTGATTGTGCTATGCAACTGTATTATTGCTCTTTTCAGAAGACACTCATAACATATGATTATGCATGCCGTCATTAGCTGTAAATTCACTACCAGTCATGTCTAATTGCTCATATATAGCTCAGATATTCAGAATTTTGATTGGCTGACCCTGATTTCATTTAGTATAATGTTATGATACAAAGTTAAATTTCCTGATGGAAGAGACAGCATGGCCTACTCGACCCATAATTAAGGGCAAACGTAAACTAGCCAATAACCAAACACACTACACCCAGTTACAAAAGGGATAGGTCGCATGATATGTAAACAATGAATGCTGTGCAGCAGTACAGATTCTGGGAAATCTGGACAATTTCTTTGGTTTACATCCCTTCTCCACTGGGGCTACAGGAATGCAAAATAATCTAGAAAGTGTCCATTCTATCAAAGGATTTTTTACAAAGTGCATGTCAATATTAAAATTAATTTTGTTTAAAAAAGGTGCTTCTACTTTGATTTATTCTTAAATATATTCTGGGACTTTTTAAAGAAAAATCCTTTCACCTACATGGAATGTTTAAATCCACCATAACAGTAAACAGCAACATATTTGCTGTGGCGCACACACATACACTTCTCTTACCTTCAGGATAGGACACATTACAGAGCTGATGCAGTCAGGAACAAGACAGCAACAAAGCTGCACTTTTTTTCCTCATCTAATTACTAAAAGTATTAGGGCTTTGGATGGAGAATAAGTACTTTACTTCCCGCCTACTCAGAGAAAGGATGTCTGTTGCATCAAATTTACAGAGATAGAGAGATATAATGGGTGTATGTGATGGTTTGAAGTAGCCATTCTCCTAGGCAGCAAGAAATGGTTCACTACTCCTCCCACAGGAAGAAGGTGAGTCATGGATATTGTTCCTTTTCACTGTCAGGTTCTGTGCCATGCTAATTTACTATTTCATTGTAGATCCCTCCAGAAAATGCCAAAACATATGCAGTATCTGTTGTCTATCTGTGCATTAGCTAAATCTGTAATGAGTTCAAATGCAGATCGTATGTATCAACATACGCCTGGCAATGACATTTTTTGGTTATAGATTAATTTGGGATTGAACCTCTTTGACTGACCTATAAACAACCCTATAAATCTTTCATTGAATGAAAATGTGTGACCAAATGTTCATTCAATTAGCCCACATCTTTAAAAATCAAACAAACAATGCTAAGATTTGCAATGGGAACTGTTATTTTCTGGATGTGGCATACATGTCAGATGCATAAACTCTCAAAGGGGAAATTGAAACTGGTTTAGTAAATTTAGTACTGGGGACATGAAAGTGTCAGATAGTGTAAGCTTGTGTGTAGTTCTCTTGACCTCTCTAGTAAAAGGGTGGAATAAAGTCGACATTTTCAGAAAAAGAAGAGCATAAATGAATACTTAACCCACAGGCCATTCTACAACAAATCACGTGGATGTGTGGTTCTATCTGTTCAGCCTAAATCTGTTATAATGTATTGAAAACATCTAGATCTGATGGAGAATATCCTGAAATCTTGATATTATGGATAAGACAAAAATAATTTTAGCCAATTATACAATCACTTCCATTATAAAATAAGTATGCATAATCAAAACCATCATCTCACCAAGACAAGTATGTATTTTCTTAGCTTCAGGTGTTGACAGTTCATACACTTTTTTTTTTTTTTAAAGCAGCATAGTCATTCAAAGTTTGTTGGAATTGCCTAGACGCTTTTGAGAAGTCGTTTAAACAAACCTGACCCATTCATGTATATCCAAGTATTCTCAGCAGGACTGGCTTAAAACCTGCAGCGTCATTGGGCTGCACCCAATAAGATGATATAAGCTGAAATCATAAGGTGTTTTATTGCTTTATCCAGTACCACACGACATGGAGGCAGTATGAACTGCTCTGCAATGACTAGACACTCTGGAGAATCAAGGAAATCGGGATGTCCTCCTGTTTTACCTCAGCCCTAGTTGGGCCACCATCACAGAAAATACCCTCCCTTGAAGCTTTCCTCCACTATTATCCTAACTTCATCCTGAAACACACATCAGTTCTGGACACATTCCTTATTGGCCCCCTTCCCATCACTAGGGGAGTGAACATCCAACTGGTGTGACAGAGAATTTGGGGCAGCTGGAGTGCAGAAAGCCTAACACTGAAAAATAGAGGCCTTTTGAATAAGAACATAAGAATGGCCATACTAGGTGAGATCAGTAATTGATCTAGCCCAGTATCCTGTCTTCCAACAGTAGCCTGTGTCAGATGGGTTTGCAAACTTGACCATCTTGGCTAATAGTCACTGATGAACCTATTCTCCATTAAATTCTCTATTTCTTTGTTGAACCTAGTTATACTTTTGTCCTTCACAAACATCCCTTGGCAACGAGTTCCACAGGTTGACTATGAGTTGTGTGAAGAAGTACTTCCTTGTGTTTGTTTTAAACCTGCTGCTGCCTATTAATTTAATTGGGTGACTCCTGGTTCTTGTTTTATGGGAAGGAGAAATAACACTTTCTTATTCACTTTCTCCACACCATACATGATTTTACAGACTTCTAGAATATTCCCTTTTAATTGTCTCTTTTCTAAGATGAACAGTCCCAGTCTTTTTAGTCTTTCCTCATACGGAAGCTGCTCCATACGCCTAATTATTTTGCTGCTCCTCTCTGTACTTTTTTCAATTCTAATATAACTTTTTTGAGATAGGGTGACCAGAACTGCACACAGTATAATAGGTGTAATATGGATTTATGTAGTGGCATTATGATATTTACTGTCTTATCATCTATCCCTTTCGTAATGGTTCCTAACATCACCTTTTTTTTTTTTAATTGCTACACACTGAGCAGATGTTTTCAGGGAACTATCCACAATGACTCCAAGATCCCTTTGAGTGGTAGCAGTAATTTTAGAACCTATCATTTTTTATGTAGAGTTGGGATTATGTTTTCCAATGTGCCTTACTTTGTATTTATCAACACTGAATTGCATCTACCATTTCGTTGCCCAGTCCAGGGCCGGCTCTAACTTTTTTGCCGCCCCAAGCAAAAAAAAAAAACAAACCCAAACGCCGCCCCCCCACCGAAACAAAAAACACAACCCACCACCCACCCCAGCGCCCACGGAAACAACACCCCCCTCCCCCCACCAGGGCCTCTCCCTGCCGGAGCACCGGACAATATGCCCAGCCCCGGCCCCACTCTCCCGGCCAGCCGCAGCGCCAGGGGGAGGGCGGCCAGCTCAGCCGGAGCGCCGGGAGGAGGGCGGCTAGCTCGGCCGCGGCCCCGCTCTCCTGGCCGGCCGGAGCGCCGGGGGGAGGGCGGCCAGCTCAGCCACGGCCCCGCTCTCCTGGCCGGCCGGAGCGCTGCGGGGCGGGCGGCCAGCCCGGCCGTGGCCCCACTCTGCTGGCTGGCCGGAGCGTCACGGGGTGGCCCCGCTCTCCCGGCCGGAGCGCCCACCCCAACAACCCCCGGAGCGCCGTAACACACACAGCGCCCAGCCCTCCCCCGAGCGCCACCCCACCACAGTATGTTAAAAAAAACAAAAACAAAAACCCACGCCTGAGCGTTGCCCCCCACCCCAAGGTGCCACCCCAAGCACGTGCTTGGTAGGCTGGTGCCTGGAGCCGGCCCTGGCCCAGTCACCCAGAGTTGTGAGATCCTTTTGTAACTCTTTGCAGTCAGCTTTGGACTTAACTATTTTGAGTAATTCTGTATCACCTGCAAACTTTATCACATTATTGTTTGCCCCCTCCCACTTTTAAAAGTCCTGGGCCCATGGCCCCTTGACCCTGGCCCTACCTCCCACCCCTGCTTTTGATTAAATCCAATGCAGGCAAGATGAGACCATCATTAGCTACATGTTGTTTTGACCTTAATACAGCAGCCAACACAACCCAGTACAGTATCACATTTACAGACACTATAAGGCCTTTTTACACTGACAAAGTGGCTTAAAAGAATCTCAGTAAAAATGAGAATCAAGATAACACCATGCAATGAGGAAATACCATACCAATGAACACCCCAGATAACCTTTTAACAAGATACTGGAAATGTGATATGATGACAATGCATAGTGCCAGGAGTATACTGGCACTACAAAATAGTTTAAAATCAGGTTTTTAAGCTTCTGCGCATCTTTACCTACATGACATCACTAACACCTATATTAGTGTATGGAACACAGCTCCCTGCTATGCTGTATATGTCGGTAATGTCAGTCCTTAGAGGAGGAAAAAACATCATGAGGGCCTGAACACAGATTCCTGCAGATAAGAAGCTTCTCAGATCACCTTAAAATGTCCTTGTTGTCTTTTATATGTCATACACATGATTTGCAATCTCAAAAATTGTGTTAATGTATTTACATAATACTTTGGCCACTGCTTGCATCCAAAGAAGTGGGTATTCACCCACGAAAGCTTATGCTCCAATACCTCTGTTAGTCTATAAGGTGCCACAGGACCCTTTGTCGCTTCTACAAATCCAGACTAACACGGCTACCCCTCTGTTACATTATTTTAGCACTATAAATGGGAAATAACTGCATGGCTAATTTTTTCTCTTTCTTCAGGCAGAAACCTTAGCAGTTAGTGTATTCAGCACATAGATGAAGATGTTTTTAGCTAGTGGTTTTCAACCTGGGGTCCATGGACCCCTGGAGCAGTTTTCCCTCTAATTTTTTCCATCCATGTGTAGAATGAATTTTGTTATGTGCATCATATCGAGATAATGTGCAGATCTGCGTCACCAGTAGAAACCAAAAACCTAGATATAATATATATTTTTAAGAAGTTACCATAGGGATAATTACTCCAGCCAGGACAGGTTGGACATTTTAGAACTCACTACTCAAAGACTTAAATTTAGGCATAATGAAATGCATAGAGCAGTCAAAAAACTAAAATAACACACTTTGAAAGAAGTATCAAGAAGTAACAACAATAATACAAATATGTGTTGGGAGGTGAGTGTGAAAGACAGTGAGTGTGTGAGAGAGATTCTCACAGACACGCGCATAGCCCCTTTAAGTATGCTGCCCCCTTTAAGTACGCTGCCCTTTTAATTGGATCAGCATGTTCAGACACAACAGCAACTGCCAGCAAGCTCCCTCCATCCTGAGCCTTGTTGTGTCCCCCACCCCGCTCTGTGGAGATGGGATACAGGGGCGGGGGAAATGGGAGACACACTGACATCAGCGCCCCCTTCCGCATCTCCACTCTGCACAGCAAGCAGGAGGCTCCCAGGAGCAGCTCCAAGACAGAAGGCAGGAGCAGCATGGCAGTTGGGGGACGGACACCTGAAGTGCGCGGCACCTGATAGCCTGCTGGGCGGCTACCCAGCCGCGCAGCTTAGAGGGAACTTAGCCCTGGGGGTCCGTAAACTATGTCTAAAATTTCCAACAGGGTCTGTCCGTTCAAAAATTTTTAGGGGGTCCGCGAATGACAAATGGCTGAAAACCACTGTTCTAAGTCTTTTATGCCGTGAAATATCTGCCTGCTAAGTGACATGGAAATAAAGCTAATTTTCTACTTGAGCAACTCATACTACTTCAAAACTAACACATTTCTTGGAAAATTCAGATTATGGTTTGAGAAACTGCATGACCTACTGGACAAAGCACAGGACCAGAAGTGAGGACTCCTGAGTTCTAGTCCTAGCTAGGTGATCAAATTGCTGTGAGGCCTTGTGTAGTTCACTTAACTTACCTTAATGCAAGTTAAGGCATATTGTGTGACTTTACATCAAGGTTTTGCTTTTTAGAAGCAACTTGCTAAAAGGCGTCTGGAACGAATGTCCTAGAAGCTCACAATTAAGTTTAAAGGGGAAAAAAGTACACAAGAACCTGTGGTTCAAATTATGAAAATATGTTACATGATTGCTTTGAAACAATGTTCCCCAAATTTAGCTGTTCTTTTACTCATTTGGTTTTAGGAGTTACATGTTACCATGTATCTATAAGAAGTTTGTTTAATAAAGAATCAGAAAAGTTACTATACCTGTCTTCCAACATTCTCCTGGAAGGCAGCCTACAGAACAGAGAGAATAAACATACAAAAATGAGTCAGTTTGCTTTTTGATAAACACCAGAGGATGAATTCAAAACAAACACGCAGCAATATAAATGACCCATGGCTTTTCTTTTTAAAATAAAGTCAACTTTGTTAGTTGAATAGACCCTCAAGGGTTGTTTCTTTTTATTTGTTTTTTTTGGGGTCACTGATGCTTTATGTTCTAATGTTCTTTCAAATCTGTCTGTTGCATGACAATAGTTTAAGAATGTAAGCTGACTAAAATAATCACAACCATAAGAGTAGCCTTTGATTCCTAAGACAAGGCTTCACGGTACAATCAAAAGTCAGTGTCCTTTGACAAAAGGAATCAGGACAGCTCTGGCTTGTTTATCTGCTTTGGAAAAGTTTCAGATATCTTCCATAAAGACTCTTAGGCTATGTCTACACTACAGACCTTACAGCGGGCACAGCTCTATGCCAATGGTAGAGAGCTCTCTCGTTAGCATAATTAGACCATCCCCAATGAGCAGCCGTAGCTATATCGGCGGGAGAGCATCACCTGCCGACATAACGCTGTCTGCACCAAAACTTATGTTGGTCAGGAAGGTGGGGTTGGTTTTTTCCCCACACACACACTCTTGACTGACAACAGTTTTACCGACAAAAGTGCCAGTGTAGACATAGCCTTAAATAATATCATGTTTATGCCTTGTTTATGTGATGTATAGGCTTGGAAGGATTCGTTTTTATCAGTATATGTTGGTAAACGTCAGTTCCACCAAACACACACAAACCAACAAAAAATTCCCATCCATAATAATTGAATTTTACAGATAGACAAAGCAAGAAAAATGATGCTTTGCATATTTTGACATGTGATGTTGACAATTTGTGTTTTAACAGTCATCAAGATTTAATTATTTTAATCGCAACATCAAGTGTCATTGAATAATTCTGAGCCCCTCATTACCTGACACACACCCCATCATTTTTCACAACTGTGAAAATTTAACTAGATACAAATAGAAAAAAATGCTTAAAAATAAACATCAATATTATCCATCAAAATTATAAAAAATAAAAATCTAATTCTGCCAATACAATACTTAGAGGCTGTTGAGAGCAGCATGATTGTGATCCTACTGCTTTAGCTGTTTATTCTTGAGTACTGAACACTGATATCTGAAACATTCAGGTATGAAAGCATGCTAAAATATCAGTCTCTGAGCTTGTAAAACTTGAAGGCATCTTAATTGATGTACACTTCTTATACCTGGCAATAAACAGAGCATAAAGAAAATAGAATCCATGTAATTAGAGCACTACATATATATCTGCATCAATGCAGTATATAGTCCCCCACATAGTATTTACTTTTTCCAGCATCTTGCCCCACTCCCTACCAGTTAGTCTGGAGTAGCACTGTCCCTGATATACACTACATAAAAATTTTAAAATTTCTTTTTTTAAAGGGGCAATTTTGTTTTAAAAGCAAGAAGTACAAAGACTGGGAAAGGTTTTCTAAATTGTTAAAAAAAAAAAAAAAGTAAGTATCACTATTATCTGGATACTAATAACTACTCACTCATGTATGTAATGACACTATGTTTACAAACAATTTCTGGGAAAAGACAACAGCAGCCAGCTGACAACTGATGTCGAACACAATGGGAAATTTTGGCCAAGAACGCTGGGGCAAAAATCCTATTCTTATCAAAAATACCATGGGATCTTTGGATTGCCACATAGACAGACATTACTTGTTTGTAAAGAGAAACAGAGTAAATACTGAACTCTGGGAAAATGAAAGTTTGAGTTGGCTTGCTTGGATTTGAACCTGGTACTCCTGGGGGAATTCTGCACCAAAAAATTAAAAATTTTGCACACAATATTTTAAAATTCTGCAAAAATCTCCATATATAATTTGTGAAAATAATGCACTAGAATCATGCCAGTTTCAATTATTTTGGTAATTTATTTCAAAATATCTTGCAGCAAGTATGTCTGAAACAAAAAAGATTCCCCTAGGAGTAGAGTTAAAGGAACTCTCCACAACAACGCAACTTCTGTTTCTCTGTTATGCTTTTGTTGGGTGCCTCAGTCTGGGTGTGTCACACATGCCAGCTGGGCACATCTTGGGGGGGGGGGCAAAATTTTGCCCCTTTGGTCTTTTAGTCGATTCTCATTTTTTCGCCCTGCCCCCACAGGATTACCATGGTCACGTCTACACTAGAGGGGAGGATCGATCTAAGATACGCAACTTCAGCTACGAAAATAGCGTAGCTGAAGTCGACGTATCTTAGATCGAACTAAGTTTACTTACTTCGGGTCCACGCGGCGCAGGATCGCTCCCCCATCGACTCTGCTTACTCCTCGTGCCGAGCTGGAGTTCCGGAGTCGACAGGGAGCGTTTCTGGGATCGATTTATCGCGTCTACATGAGACGCGATAAATCGATCCCCAGAAGATCGATCGCTACCCGCCGAATCGGGCGGGTAGTGTAGACAAGCCCCAAGAGGTTCCCAAATACAGGACACTGACGGGGGGAGAGGGAGCTGGAGGAGGGTACAGTTGGAGGGTCCTGAAAGGGTCTGCGTGTATTGGCATAGGGTATTCAGGAGGTATTGGGAGTGTTGGGGAGGATGCTGGAGGTGGCTGCACAGAGCCCCTCAGCTCAAACCCAGCTGCAGCCCCGCCCCCCCCCAGCCCAAACCCCTGCATGCCCTTCCAGAGTCCAGCCATGGGGTCAGACACTTGCAACCCCTCCCCACAGAGATCCAGAGGCAGAAATAGCCTGATGCCGGTCAAACCAGGCTTGTATGGAGTTTCTGTGGTGATTTCAGTGTTGGGCTGTGCAGAGCTGATACTGGGCAGGGATTCCATCCCCGCTGGGCCGGGTGCTCCGCTCATCAGCTCCTTCCTTCAGGGCATGCAGGAAACTACACCTGCCAGGAACCTGCCAGAAACCCCTCTCCCCTCCCACCCCGCCAGTGTCCTTTATTTGTGCACTGGGAAGCCAGGCTCTGCCAGGTCCAGCGGCCCCTACTAGTGACCAGCAGCTCCTCGGCACCAATTCTGCAGGAAAAAATTAAATTCTGCACAGAACATTAATTCTGTACAAATTCTGCATTGTGCAGTGGTGCAGAATTCCCTCTGGAGTAACGTATGGTTCCAAGGAATCAATGTAAGCCACACAACGGGTGAAAACTCATAGCTCAGGGATGTGGTAGCAATTTAACTGTACTGGAGAGACCCCCGGTGTAACTTCTTATAAAGCCCTGAGAGCACGTCTAGGTTACAGAGACTTTCCAGGGCAGAAACATGGGCTGTAGTGCTGCCTAACAGCTTCACACGACTGCATGTTGTAGCCCTAATACTGACAAGCTTCTTCCACCCTCAGCCTCTCCTCCAGTAGGGATGTAAATATTGTTTTAAAAAGTTAACCATTTAAACGATTAAATTTTAAATCATTTAACCGTTTAACCACTGGGGCTGGGGCTGACATGGCTGGGGTTAACGGTTACAGTGGTTAACTGGTAAGACTAATTCTTACTGGTTAACCTGTAAACCATTTACTATTTTACATCCCTATCTTCCAGCATACCCCTATGCCATGACCTGCAAGGAGGTCCTCAGAAGACAACCTACAGCAGCCTCTCTCAGTGCCTGAATCAGGGTAATTCCTGGTCAGATACAGGGCTTTTATAGGGCTCCTTTACACACTGCTCAGGCCCTTTTCCCTGGCATAAAGGGGCTGTAACAGGAATATGGCTCTCACCCTTAATGCCTACACCCCTAAGTGACTCAGCAATTCAATCACTGACCAGCTGCATTATGATTAGTTTAGGAAGTGTTTTAATCAAGTAAGTGGCCAGATTATCCATAAATATACAGGACCAAATTCAGTAACAGCAGAGTTTGGACATCTGTATTTTTAAGCTCTACAGTACTGATTTCAGACTGGCTGAAGTTTTTTTGTTTTATTTATAAAATATCTGCAGTTAACAGCCAACCAGCATTCTGACTGTCTGGATAAGTCTCCATTCAGGGTAATATATTGTAGTATAACCATAAATTAGTCATTAATGGAAAGAGGAATTTTACACTGAATACAACACATTAGCCAGATAGCTATTATAAGTGAAGACTTTACAGAATAACCATCCTAATGTACTGTACATTTTTACATTCTGCTATTGTTTTACTTTTGCATTTTCTGTGTCAGTTTAAAAACATAATCCAGATGAAAATCTAAACAGAATTCACTAAATTAAACGTGGTGGAGAAACATCATTCCTCTAACAAAGTAAAACATGCCTTCTCTAATGAATAAATTGATTTCATTAAATACATTACTTAGGTGAACTGAAAAGAAATGCCCTCAACAAAAGATAATTTAGTAAGAGACTAGTAAACTTCATAAATGACTTACTAAGGACCAGTTCTGCCTTCAGGTAAACATGCACAATTCCCACTGACTTCAAAAAGTTTTCTTTTCATGTTTCTTAGTCTAGATGTTGGCATTAAGTGTTTGTTTCATTGGACAATGAAACAATCTAACATTTCAGTCCAACAGCCTTTGAAAAAAGGATGTTTCAGTATATTGTACAAACATTAGACTCTAAAAAGATTACAATTTGTAAAATATCTAAAGGTTTGCTTTATTTGCCACACACAATTCAACAGCTCTTTGAAACTTTCCATAACTGTAAGCTAAATTTGGTTAAAACTATGACAGCCAATTTCATTTGCGGGGAGTGGTTATATAGGATTAATTTTTATTTTTATTATTTTTGTATTTGTGTCAAATTGAACTTGTCTTAGCTTGAACTGTTGGTAAGTATCCAAAAAAGCCAATGGATACTTTCATGCCTACTCTCTTTTGTTAAGTCTTGGGGAAATGTGACTCATTTTAATGAAAAAATACTGTAAACAGAATTAAAACAAAAAGCCAAAAGAAAGAAAGGCATGTTAAACAACGATAGTCTCCAGAAGTTTATTTCAAGTTTATATTCAGAAACCACCTGGCTACTACCAACATTAATGCATGTACCTCATAAAATGAGCTTTATTTTTCACATCACTCGGGTTAAATTGTGTCAGCACTTCCACTAGATAGCCCTATTTCTGGAGTTCTACAAAATTTGGGCTTAAAAATTAAAACTTGGTATAAATCATCTCCTTTGGGAATTATTTTTTCATTTGTTTTTACTCAATATTAAAATTAAGGGGTTCAAAAAATCAGACTCTTTTAGATGCTTTTTTATGTTCTAACTCAATCACAGCTTCCCACCGCTGAAAGGCATTCTTATAGCAAGGATCCACACATATCTATCAGCATGCAGGACTAGGGCTTAAAAAGAGAAAAACATACATAGTATGGGTACACATAGATACACATAAGTAAAGTTATCAAAGTAATGGACACACGTTATCCAATTCCTTATTTTAAAAACAAAACAAAAAAACAAACTATCCCTGTCTCCCCACCTAACTGTTGTTTGTTTCCTTTTAAATATAAACCATCTATCATTTGCTTTTTCACCTACTCTTCCATTCCTGGCTGAGCCATTCCCAATAACTAACTTGGGTATCTTGACCATCTCTTCCCCTCCAGCTTTCTTATCCCCCTACAATGAAAAAAAGAAACCAAGTTGCCATCAAGCACACAGAAGCTTTAAAGCTCTAAATGTCTAATATCCAGTGGGGAAATCTTTAGGTCGACCTAGAAGGCAGCAGACTCCATACGGCTGCCTCCTCTTTAAGTTCAAAGCAGCTCCTGTTGCATCCTCCTCCTAAGGTGAGGGGGAGGGAAGAGCAATTTAAGACAAAAATTGGATTCCTTATGCAACAGTGATTCTAAACACCAGTTAAATGCTCCATGTGACCACTCTCCATAGGTATTGACCTTAGGCTGGCAATGATTGTTGGCATGCATCTAACTGCATCATGAGCCTTAACGTAGCCTTGAAATGGTTCCACTAAGAAATAACAGTGGGAAACTCAGTCAGCCAACCATTCTATACATAATCTTCTTGAACACAGTTTGATCTAATGTGTTGATGTCAAGGGAGACAAAAAGGGGATGAATTAAGGGCTTTGGTATCCTTCAAATAAAAAACAAAGGTATCTTCATAAATCTAAATTTTGAAGTGCTTCTAAAGAATGGACATGAAGGTATTATAAAAAAATTGGAAAAACAGGCCACTGAGCTGGGGATAGGGGGGCACCCAAGCCACAGCCTTTATTTTTTTATATTTTTTGGGGGCCCACCAGAGCCCAGCTCATGGCAAGGGATCCTGAGACACCAGAATCACTGTGTGGGGCAGGGGGAGGAGGGGGGACAGGGGGAAGAGGCAATAGCTACACTAACCGAAGAATTCTTCCTTCAACCTAGCACTAGTATCTACGCTGGGGGTTAGGTCAGCTTAACTACATTGCTCAGTGGTGTCAATTTTTCACACCCCTGGGTAATGTTGACCTCACTTTTTAACATACACCAACACCTCTGTCACAAATAGAAGTTAATCCAATAAAAGATATTAATTACCTCACCCACCTTGTGTCTCAAGAAAACATTTCTCAGCCCTGCTTCCAAATTCAAAGCAGAAAATGCTAACAGAAACATCTAATTACAGATATACTAAAAAGCTATAATAACTATACATTTCTAGTTCATGCAATAGAGCAGTCCAAACAATGAAACCAGTGGTATCAGTCCTCCCTTAAACCAACCACTAATACAAGAGGAGGAGGAGAGTCTAAATTAAAAAACATTATGCCAGGTGGTATTATCAAGCCACCGAGTTACGTAAAAGAAATGGCCTTTTAATTACACCAAGTTAAAATTGGAAAGAAAATAACGGGAGTGGAAATATACAAGCTATGAATTGGTCATACTTTAAAAAAAATTCTTAATTCAGCACATATGATAAATGCAACACAGTATTCTGAATGACTTTCTGTAACTACCATTTTTTAAATTGAAATACATTTACAGAACACGTCATTTAATTTGTTTTGAGAGAAAAATATGCTTCATCATATTCCCACATTGTTTACAGGGTTTCCTATTTGAATTGACATTAGTAACATACAAATCAAAACAACCCACCTTATACACACATTTTCAAAATGATACATTTGGACACTTTTTTAAACCCACTAATTTAGATACTAAACAAATCGGTTGCATTGTGGTTCTGCCTTCAGTTTATTAAAGAAATTCAAATTCTATTTATGTATTTGTTTTGTTGTTGGTTTGTTTTTTGTAAAAACTTAAAAATTCAAGAGCTTCAAGAATCTACTTGATACCAACTAGAGTAGAGGTGGCCAAACTATGGCCCGCAGGCCACATCCGGCCCACGTGACTGTCCTACCCAGCCCCTGAGCCCCCGGCCCCTCCCCTGCTGTCCCCCCTCCCCTGCAGCCTCAGCTCGCTGTGCCGCCAGCATTCTGGGCGGCGGGGCTGAGAGCTCCTGCTGGGCAGCACGGCTGCGAGAGCAGCCAGCCTGCCCCGGTGCTCTAGACTGCACAGCAGTGTGGCTGGCTCCAGCTGGGCGGCGGGGCTGCGAGCTCCTGCAGCTCTGAGCACCATGGTAAGGGGGCAAGGATCGGGGGGGTTGGATAAGGGGGCGAGGGGTCCTGGGGGGGGCCGTCAGGGGACAGGGGATGGTTGGATGAGGCGGAGGTTCCGGGGTCGGTCAGGGGACGGGGAACAGGAGGGATTGGATAGGTGTGGGAATCCCGGGGGGCCTGTCAGGGGGCGGGGGTGTGGATAGGGGTCAGGGGACAGGGAGCAGGTAGGGTTGGATAGGGGGTAGGGTCCGGTTGGGGGGGGGGGTTAGGGACGGGGGATCCTGGAAGGTGGCGGTCAGGGGACAAGGAGCGGGGGGGGTTGGATGGATCAGGGGTTCTGAGGGGGGCAGTCGGGGGTGGGAAGTGGGAGGTGGCGGGGGCCAGGCTGTTTGGGGAAGCACAGCCTTCCCTACCCTTCATACAGTTTTGCAACCCCGATGTGACCCTCGGGACAAAAAGTTTGTCCTCCCGTGAACTAGAGCATATTCATAAGGACATTTACCACACTGGGTGACTATTTTCTACAGACTTCCTCTTAAAATAGTTTCAGTTCTCTATGAGAAGCAATTCTTTGGTGCAATGAGGAGTGCAGTTAGGGTGGGACTTAACAGACATACCGTATGCAACGTTACCCTGCAGCTATGATTACAGCACAATCTGAACTGGGAAGGATCAGTATGATTAAATTACCAAAGCCTTTGATTCCTTCAAATAGTGTAATCTTCCATCCAGAAACTAGCCAAATCACAGCTCACAGAAGGTACACTTTACCATGAGCAGACAGTAGCACTGCTTTCCATACCCACCTACAAAAACCACACCTAACCCAAGGAAGGAGATAAACAGCACACAATAAAAATGTGCTGAAGCCTTATATAATACACTAACTTTTTAGTGATGAACCACATTAAAATCATGTTTTCAAGATGTCTGCTAGGTAAACAAGGACAGTAATAGGAAAAACAACCAAATCATTGTATTTTGATTTGTATCCATTTGAAATACAGAAAGGCAATCCGCACTGAGCCTAATTAGTAAGTATTGGTCTAATCAGTATTAATTTTGGCACCTTAATTCATAGTCGAACTATCAGTTTTACTATTTAGACACAGAATCATAAAGTTTAGAGACAAAAAAAATCCCATTAGAGTACCAAGCAAATAATCTGCAAGGACAGGGTACATACCCTGGAAAAAAAATATTTAAACAGCTTCACTTTACCCAAGGCTTATGTGGACCAGTTCAGATGTAGAAATGGCTCTGGGAATCAATCTACAATCAGTCAGTACAAAATGTTCTTTCATAAAAGAATGCTGAGAATCACTTTGTTCTTGAAATTAGTTAATTAGTGGCATCAATGAATAAAGTATGTGTATGGAGCATTCATACAAAATTCTTTTTAGCAGTGCACTCAAAGGGGCAATCAGGTTTAAAAAATGGTTTGGTTTGGTTTTTGTTTTTTTACACATTTCAACTAATTCTTTGGATTATTAAAACAACGTTTTTAAAATTTAATTTATTTTTCACCATTTATACTACTAGGTTTTTTTTTCCCCTATATTTCTCAGTTTGAAAAATGAAAATTAACTAATTAGTTTCTAGACAATTTCATTCTCAGTGCTTTTTCTTCATCTATGCCTGGAATAAAGAGGGTGTAAACCTTTACACCTAATACACGGACCTTACTGCAATAATTTGTGACTTTGAAATTAGCCTAGTACAATGCACTCTACATGGGACAACATGTTCTGACTATACAGAAGCTGAAACTAGGGCAGCGAGCGTAGCTGCCACCCCTTTGTTGAGAGACACATTACGCAGGGATCATATTATACCAGTACTCTATGCTCTGCTCTTGTTCCTATTAACTTCTAGGTGAAGTGCAAGGTTTTGGTTTTAACCTATAAAGCCACAAATGGTTTGGGATCTGGTCACACAGACAACTGATTCCCTCTCCAAACGGTAATGTGGCAGCTTCAGTCAGCAGCTTGAGCTTTTAAATAGAGAGGGACTGTAATGGGGGGGGTGGGGGAGACGGACAGCTCAGTGGTTTGAGCATTGGCCTGCTAAACCCAGGGTTGTGAGTTCAATCCTTGAGGGGGCCATTAAGGATCTGGGGCAAAAATTGGGGATTGGTCCAGCTTTGAGCAGGGGGTTGGACTAGATGACCTCCTAAGGTCCCTTCCAACCCTGATATTCTATGATTCTAATAGACAGAGATGCTACCAGGGCATTTTCTGTGAGGAATCTTTCTTGGCTTTGTAATACATTAGCCCCATTAAGAGACTAGATTTCTTAACTTTCTGGGTACGCTACAGAGCCCACTGTTCTTTTTGGGCATTTGGAAAGATGGTTCATGTGATAGGGACACATGTTTGTTGATGGATATTTTTATGTCTTTTGTGTTATTTATATGGACTAATCATTAAGTATGTTATAGGTTTTTAACTTTTCCATGAGAATTGTTTGTTCTAGTTGTAAGGTTGAGACTCCTTCCTCAGGGCTAGGATCTTTATAAGGAAGTAAAAAATCCAATCTAATCAAGTTACATATACATTACATCCCCAGGCATAACAAGCCGCTCCTCTCCTACCCTTTCCCCCACCCCACTTGAGTATCATAACTTCCCATCCATACACTTCCTCCTCCTCGACAGTCAAGCTTTCTTCCCACCTTTTTGCCACCATCAGTGTCCTGCATAGAGTTTCTACAGGACACACTTTGGTGTTCCTGGCCCTTCTTTCTTATCCTAGATACTTACATTGGTGACTAACTTAAATGTCCTAACTCTACAGAAAGAGCTTCATCTTTACAAGTCAACCTCTTTCCTTCTACATAAATGAATTTTTTAAAATGTATTTACTGCAGTTAGAAAATTACAATGGACACGCAATGAGAACAGAACAACTTTACACTAGATGCCACATAGCATAGTTAAGATTCAGTAGAGTTTTATATATTAGCGGTGACCATTATGTATTATTACATAGTCACAGTATATTCCTAAATAGCTCTGAGACATGACATATAACTCATTATGGAAATGTGATAACAATAGCTCAGATTTTAACTATGGACCCATTATATGAAATGTAAAGCCGTGGTTTTTGTATTTTTAATATGCACTCAGATCATATTCTATAGGGGTTTAACAAAGTACTTACTGTTCAAGACCTACAATATTTTGTTCAAATACTCTAGCTCTACATAATTAGCTTGTATTGCAAGCAAACTATAAAGGAACTTTTACAAAAGAAAGGCATAAACAAAACCGGTAACTTACTGAGGCAGCTCTTCTGCAGTTAATGTCACGGTCAAACACTGCAGCTATTACCAATGCACTGGAAAAGAAAAATACGGTGTATAAGTAATAAAATATAAAAATTAACAATTTACAAACAGCATGCCAACATTTAACCTTCCATTTGAATACTCAATATTCCCTGGAAAGAAGTTACAATTTCTTAATACAAATCAAAGTTATCGTTTAATCAGATCTAGCTTGCTAACCAAATATTTCCCTGAATTCATAGAATTGTTTCCCACATTTTTGGAAATTAAGGAAATGTGCAAGCAGCAAGCCCAGTTCACATTACTTTGTAGTGAGTTGGCAAAAGAGAATACTGTGACAATCCACAATATGGACACATTATTAAACAGGTCTTGCAAACTTTTGTTATTATTTGTAGAATGGAAACATTCATAAAAGAATATCTGATAAACAGAAAACCTTAAAGGCAATAGCATATCTAGTCAATTCACAGAATAGAGTTGTTTCTATTTGCATACCAACAGCCAGAAGATTAGAGCATTAAAGACACACTTTAGACAGATGGTAGCGTGTAATCTCTGGAGTTTCATGAAGCTTCATTAACAAACAGTGTCTTGCGATTCTCAGATGAATGGAAGTTGCACATGGACATGACTATATTTTAAAGAGCGAACTTCCTTGCCCCTTTTGATACACTGAATAAGAACAAATGCACAAGTGAATTTTTCTAAGGGCTTGTCTTCACTACCCGCCGGATCGGCGGGTAGAAATCGATCTTTCGGGGATCGATTTTTCGCGTCTCATTTAGACGCGATTAATCGATCCCCGAAAGCGCTCCCCGTCAGCTCCGGAAATCCACCTCATCGAAAGGTGGAAGCGGAGTCGACGGGGGAGCGGCAGCAATCGACTCGCCGCCGTCCTCATGGCCAGGTAAATCGATTACGATACGCTGACTTCAGCTACACTATTCACGTAGCTGAAGCTGCGTATCGTAGATCGACCCCCCTCTCCTAGTGTAGCCCTGGGCTAAGACAGCTCATTAGGGTGGAAAACAATCCAGAGATATGATTAGGCATAGTTTAACTCTCTGCAGCATAGGATATAATATTTTACAGTTCAAAAATAATCAAGTTCTCTTCCCACCTTGGCCAACGGACAGCAGGAAGTTAAGGGGAACACAAATTGAAAAATCCAGCAACTGGCCTGCACTGGCAATTCTGATTAATGCTCATCCACTCTAGACATCATCTATTTGAATCCATTGGGTAGCTTAAGGATGATGGACTAGCAACCAACAAGAACTGTAACATTGTTAATATTATCCCATTGCTTTTTCAATACCAAACTTTTCAGTATTTTAATGTATGACCTTCACATTACATGAACATATGTCTTTAAATATATTTATGTCAAAAATGTTTTAGACATACATGAAAATAAAACTAAATTAGTCTTTTTAAAATGTCTTGAAATCCTAACTTTTAAATTCAATTAAAATCAAAGCTCTACTTTTCATTGGTGTCAGTTCAATAGCGTCTCAATCAATTCTAGAACAAAATCAGATACCATTCTCAGTATAGTATCTCTACTGAGACATGGTGATAGGCAAGATTACAAGTCTGGAACATAAAGTAATTAGTCTCTGCTCTACTATGCTAGCTTTTAGATTATACAGCTCAGCAATTGGTGATTATTCCCCATCTTTCAGTAATGACTTCATAGAAGACAATGCTCTGACGTCTCAAGTCACTAACCTGACTTTTTTAAACAAAGTATGTTCCAATACACTTACTAGGATACCATTTAGTAGTATCAAATACTGAAAACTGAACTACAATTAGGATGATCAGACGTCCCGATTTTATAGGGACAGTCCCAATATTTGGGGCTTTTTCTTATATAGAGGCCTATTACCCCCCACCCCCTGTCCCGATTTTTCACACTAGCTACAATGGACAAAAACACAACTTTTGATACATTATCCGTGTGCATGTTCACTTACTCCCCCAATATGCAATAGATCTCCCACTCAATGCAAATGAATAAAGTCACACTGTATCACAATATCAGATGAATAGTCTATGAATATATACCTTTTTGTACTAAGTGGTGTATTTAAAACAAAAGTAAATCTATGCATTAAGCTGTCAATGGCAAACACTTGCAATTACGCCCTGATTCTCTGACAAATTTTTGTTTTTCAGCTTAGCAGGACATTAGGCTTGCACACAAGCACCTAACTTTTCTGGGGTTGGAATCAACATAGCAGCTTTTTAAAAGAATATTAAAAAGTAATAGGTTACAAACCACCCCACGGGTCAACACAGCATGTCAAATGTATTATGTAAGATATATGTAAAACAAACCAAAGTAATGAGAACCATACAAGACATTCCAACAACATACACTACACCTTGAAGCTTAGAGCGAGTTACAGAACCACAAGACAATGTAAACCATGCTTCCTAAGGATTAACTGCAAAGCAAATTTTTAATATCTGAAAAGACAGTTACCATTTCCGTAACTGGTATTATTTGAGATGTGTTGCTCATGTCCATTCCATATTAGGTGTGGGTGCTCGCCACATACACCAGTGCTGCAAGTTTTTCCCCTCAGCAGTATCCGTAGGGGACCAGCTCTGTTGTGCTGTGGAGTAGCACCGGCATGACACAGTATAAGGGGCTCCCCGCACCCTCAGTTCCTTCTTGCCGGAAACTCTGAAAGTGGGGAAGAAGAGCAGGTTATGGAATGGACATGAGCAACACATCTCGAAGAACACCAGTTACAGAACAAGTAACTGTCTTTTCTTCTATCTTCTCATGTCCATTCCATATTAGGGGACTCCTACCCCGGGAGGTGGGTAGGAGTTCACGGACATATAGATTGTAACACAGCTCTGCCGAACTCAGTGTCATCTCTGGCCTGCTGAGTGATGGCGTATGTACCGTGAACTGAAGACCATGTCACGACTCTGCAAATGTCCCGGGTAGGGACATGTGCCAGGAAGGCCGCAGAGGATACCTGAGCTCTGGTCGAATGGTCCCTCGCAATCATCGGTGGTGGCAGGGCCTGTGCAAGCTTGTAACAGGTCCGGATGCAGGAGGTGATCTAGTTGGAAATCCTCTACAAGGACACCAGAAGGCACATCATCCTCTCCGCTGTCATGAAGAACGGCTGGGTCGACCTGTGGAAGGGCTTGGTACGCTCCAGGAAAAACATCAGAGCACATTTGACGTCCTTTCTCACTAATGGTGTGCAGCTTGGGACACAACACTGGGAGGAAGATGTCCTGATTAACATGGAAGGAAGACACCACCTTCGGCAGAAAGGAAAGATGGGGTGGCAGCTGAACTTTGTCCTTGTAGAACACCATATATGAAGGCTCCGATGTCAGGGTTTTAAGCTCCAACACTTCTCTCATGGATGTTATGGCCACAAGGAAAGCGTCCTTCCATGACAGGTGGGAAAGGGAGCAGAAGCCCATAGGCTCAAAGGACGGACCCGTGAGCCTAGAAAGAACCAATTTAAGGTCCCACTGTGGGACAGGGGCTTAGGCCGGTGGGATGCGTCTCTCGAGGCCACTCAGGAAACAGACCGATATGTCATGCAAGAATACTGACTGACTTTGAATCAGCAGGTGGAATGCGGAGATAGCCGCAAGGTGCACCCTGATGGAAGACTGAGCCAGCTCCTGGTTCTTAAGATGGAGCAGGTAATCTAAGATAGATTGTAAGGAGGAGTGTGTTGTGGGAAAGGTTACGCTCAGATGCCCAGTGGGAGAACCTCGTCCACTTGGCCAAGTAGGTTGCTCTAGTGGAAGGCTTCCTGCTCTCCAGGAAGATTTTCTGGACCTCGTTAGAGAAGGCCCACTCTTTTGAGTTCAACCACGCAGCATCCAAGCCGTGAGGTGGAGCGGGGCGAGGCTGGGGTGTAAGACACACCTGTGATCCTGTGAGAGCAGATCCAGTCGGTCAGGAAGAGGCCACAGAGCAGTCACCGTAAGGTACATCAACGTGCCAAACCAATGTTGGCGCAGCCATGCCAGAGCGATCGTGAGGACTTGGGCCTTGTCTCTCTTGTTCTTTGACAGGACTCTCCTGATGAGCGGGATCGGCAGGAATACGTATATCAGGCCCCCCGATCATGACAGGAGGAAGGCATTGGAGAGGGAGTCCTTGCCAAGACCCTGTAGGGAACAGAAGCAATGGCATTTCCTGTTCTGTCTGGTGGCGAACAGGTCCACTTGGGGAGTTCCCCACCTCTGGAAAAGCATCTGGGCTACCTCCAGATGGAGCAACCATTCGTGGTGAGAGAAAAAGGATCTGCTGAGGTGATCTGCCAGCGTGTTCCTAACACCGGGAAGGTGACTGGCCTCCAGGTAGATCACGTGCTTGATGCAGGAATCCCACATTTGGACAGCCTCTTGACAGAGAGCCGATGAGCATGCTCCCCCTTGCCTGTTGATGTCGAACATCGAGGCCGTATTGTCTGTCAACACTCTCACCATCTTGCCCGCCAGTGCGATTGAAAGACTCTGCAGGCCACCTGTATCGCTCTGAGCTCTTTGACATTTATGTGCAACATCATCTCCTCTGGGGACCACATGCCCTGAGTCTGGAGGTCACCGAGATGCACTCCCCAGCCTAGGTCCAAGGCGTTCGATATCAGCTCGATGGAGTGACAAGGGCTGTCGAACGGAAATTCTTCCAGGACCTCCCTGGGGCTGGTCCACCATCGCAGTGAGGTAAGTATCATTGGTGGGACGGTAATGACCTTTTCCAGGTGATCTCTGCACTGGGAATACACCATCGCCAGCCACGGCTGTAAGGGCCACATCCGGAGCCTGTCATGGTAGACGACATATGTACATGCTGCCATGTGTCCCAGCAGGCGCAGACAAACCCTGGCCATGGTCAGGAGGAACACAGACTCCCACGATGAGGTCCACCAACTCTTGGAACCTTTTCTGCGGCAGAAACGCTCTGGGACAGGTGGAGTTGAGCAGCGCTTCGATGAACTCTATCCTCTGCACAGGAACTAACGTTGATTTTTTTGTCGTTTACCAGCAGGACCAAGGATTGGCACGTGGCCTGCAACACGGCAACACTCCTTTGGACTTGGGACCTGGATCGACCTTTGACCAGCCACTCGTCGAGATACGCATAGATCTGGATACCCTGATGCCCGAGGTAAGCTGCTACTACCGACATGCGCTTGGTAAACACCCTCAGTGCTGTCACTAGGCCGAAAGAGAGGACCGCAACCTGGTGGTGGTCCGATCCCACCATGAAGTGTAGGAAGTGCCTGTGTCCTTGGACGATTGCTATATGAAAGTATGTGTCCTTCAAGTTGAGGGTGGCATACCAGTCTCCCGGATCCAGGGAGGGGATGATGGAGGCCAGCTAGACCATGTGGAACTTCTTTATGTATTTGTTGAGGTCTCGTAGGTTCAGGATGGACCGTAGACTACCCTTGGACCTTTGGGATTAAGAGATACCAGGAATAGAACCCCTTGTCCCTGTACTCGTGCGGAACCTCTTTCACCACACCCAGCTGCAGCAACCCTTCTACCTCCTGCGCGAGGAGACTCATGAGAGGGGCCCGTGAAAAGAGATGGGGAGTGTGAGGGGGTAGACAAACTGGAGGGTATAACCCTGCATCACTGTACTGAGGACCCAGTGGTCCGAAGTTATAGTGGTCCATGCTGGGAGGAAAAAAGAAAGGCAGTTGGAGAAAGGTGGGGGGAAAAAATCCAGGGTATAGTCTAGAAGATCGCCCTTGGGTGCATCCTCAAAACGCCCACTTGCTCCCCTGCTTATGGCGGGTCAAGCCCAATTGGGTGGAGGGAGGCGGTTCGGGTGGTGTTTGTAGCCCCTACTCTTTTTGTGGGGTGGCTCCTGCGGCGGGTTGGCTCCCTTGGCCCTGAGCTGGCTGTAGTTTGAACCACTTACACACTGGACCGAGGACATACAGCCCTAGAGTTTTCAGGGTAATGCGGGAGTCCTTGAGTCCATGCATCTTACTGTCCATCTGTTCTGCAAACAGGGCCTGGCCGTCGAAGGTCCTGCATTGACTGCTGAGCCTCTGTTGACAGGCCAGAGAGGAGCAGCCAGGATGCCCGACACATGGAGATGGCCGAGGCCATGGTGCGAGCTGCGGAATCTGCCGTGTCTGAAGCTGTCTGGAGGGCCGCCCTGGCCGCAGCAGTGCCCTCCTCGAGGATCGCCCAATGTTCCTTCCTGGGCCCTTCAGGAAGCAAAACCTCAAACTTGGCCATGGCCTGCCACATGTAATCGTAGCGGCCGAGAAGGGCTTGGTGATTGGTCACTCTCAATTGAAGGCTAGAAGACAAAGAGGGCTTCGTTGAGCCTGCCTCCCTAATTCTGAGGCGTGACGGCTCTGGGAGAGCGCTGGTGGTACGTCCCCCATGTAGGGAAGTGGTGCTGCTGAGGTGGGGACACACAGTAACGTTCCAAGGCGGATTTACCCTTAGACCTGGGTACCGCCGGAGCCAGTGTGGGCGGCACTGGTAGCGTTAGGAACTCCTGAGCTGCCTGCAAGGCCTCCGGTGTCAACGGGACATCTAGATGACGGAAGTCCTTGTCACTGTCCAGGGTGACAGGCATTCTACAGGATGGGCTGAACTGCTCAACTTGAGCTGGGATCCGACTCCCTGTCCTCCAGCCCTGTCCTTACGGGAAGTGGGGGATCGTCCCCTCATGGTTCTCTTCGGCTTCTTGGTTTGAGCCAGGGAGGTGGATCTGTGCCGGCTCAAAGATGGCGCCGGCGGGATGCTCCACACCGACGCTGCAGTGCTCGGGGCAGAGTCGGACTTCTGCTCCGGTGCCTGGATCAGTGCCAACTCCATCAGGTTGAGTACTATAATCTCTCTCCTTTTTCGTTCAGGATCTGAAGGATTTACAGATGTGACACTTGTTGCTTGTGTGTCCTTCACCTAGACACCTCAAACTAGCGTGCGGGTTGCTGATGGGCATAGGCTCCTTACAATGATCGCAGGGATTAAAGCCTGGGGATCGGGATATGCTTCATCCCCAGGCTGAGTCCCATCCAGGACCGACTAAACTAGAACAAACACTAAGGGAACTATTAACTGTCAACTATTTTACAATTATTTTACAGGAAACGTTTGGAAGAAACACTGAATGAAACACAATGCTAACCAAAGCAGCAGACATTCCAGTACCATCACTGGTGGCAAGGAACTGAGGGTAGAGGAGTCAGCACAGAGCCAGTCCCCTACAGATACCACTGAGGGAAAAACTTTCGGCACCGGTGCATGTGACAAGCACACACACCTAATATGGAATGGACACGAGCAAGCTCTCGAAAAAGAGTATTTACAATGACACAAGCTGACAAAACAAAAGAGGAATCTTTATGCACAACGCATCATGATTTTGCACAGTTCACTACCCATTCATATTAAAAGAAGCTGGTGTTTAAATGGGCCATATAACAAGAGAGTTGTAAAGTATATCCCAGAAGATTCAGTCTACATATCTAGAAACCTACCTCCAGCATTCAACTAACTGCTTTGGCAAGTAATAGCCATTTCAGCAGAATCATTTAAGCAGAAAATTATTCCTTTCAGACTCTGAAATTCTTCATTACATTATTTATTGACTCTAGGCAAAGCAGGAAATAAATATTAGCTGAAAGGTAAATTCACAATGGCTTTGCTTCAGCATTAAGATATTACACGATGCCATCAAACCACCCTGTATTTAGAGTACTCGTTATCTGCAAAAATATACATAGTAGTTAATCTTTTTTTCCAAAGAGGATATAACTCTTATTGCACTGAAGACAGCTAAAGAAATATATTAAGTACTTTCCTAATATTACTTTTCCATGTGCACAACTGCTGTCGCCACAAGGATTTATGTGATTATGAACTAGGAGGGGTGATGATCTGTATAATAATGAGTGGGAGACTAGGTGACTACAATATATTCTCTATTAAAATGTAGTCTACACTACAAAACAAACAGTGTGAAAATCCCTAGAATGGATAAACATTTCCCCATTTGGGGGACAAGGAAGGATATTTGAGGGATGTGTTTTTTGGTGCCAGCAACCCTTTAAACACAAAAGTGAGTATACACAATATTAAGAAAAAATTATGCTGGTAAAGAAAAAGAACCAGATTTCTGTTTCAAGTTTCCAAAGGGTTAAATATGAGCCATCACGGGTCAAAACATTAATTGTAAATTATGAAACATTTTGACAGCGTCCTTTTGTGACACGAACTATCCAAGCCAGGCAGTTCAGCATTACGTATGCTGTCCTTAACTCAACTGTGGGATAGTCTGTAACTTGTTTTAGCAAAACTATCAGTTTTAGATTTTAGTTATCTACCCTATCAGTTTCTCTTGTAACAATGGTACCTTTAGTGAGATTGAGATGCAAAAGCAGCTTCTATTAAAAATATGACATTTCATTTTATTCTCCCCCAATAACTTCATAATTAATATGCTGATCTTAAAGGTTAGAATCAAACATTACAAGTTTTCAGCTACCAACTTGAGAGCAAGTCCTGTTCTTTCTGCTTTGTAATTAAAAGGGAAAATGTAAACTTGAAATCTAATCAATTCCAAAAAATGAATTCAAAATTATTTCAGGTTATTAAACCTAACAGAGGCCCTGTAGCCAATTTTTGTAGTTTTACCAATCACATTTTTAATACGTTTTTCTTCTCCTCTGTTAGTGTATGAAAGACCCACACAAACAAAAGGGGAAATTGACCTACTAACCACACAAGAGAAACCATGAAGCAGAGTATACACTATTTTACATGCTTAGAAGTGAATACCACTGAGCAACGGTACAACAGAGTTTACAGTCCCTTCTTAATTGTTGCATTCACAAATCAAGCCTTTTCTGTATGATCATAATTGTGCTTTGATCCTTTAACTAAGAACATTTAAAACCCATCAAACTGTGTTAATGAATTGTTCAAGTTCATTTCATATTTTAAATAAGTGCATGCACATACTCTGCTGTGATACGCAATACAACTAGCAATGAGAACAGTCTTCCTAAGATGAAACATGTTTAAGGCGTCTTCACCTGTTTGCTTTCATTGTGGGAGTTTATGTGATACAAACAATATAAAGCATCAGTTCATGTCAAACAAAATGGGATTTATTTATTTTTTTAAAGCAGGTAAAGAAACTTGTCTTGACTTGTTTGGAATTTACTGCACCTGATTTCTAACAGGTAAAGCAAAGAATGGCTCACTCATTTGAGTCTCCAGGAGACACCTTTTGTAGTTCCAAGTATATTTAACTTTTTGTTACAATACTATCTTTAGTTTAACTTAATTTGACTATTAGAAAGAACTGTGTTGGAATCTTTAATGATACTTTAGTCCCAAGCAGTTGTGGCAGCATACTAGAAATCAGAATTTAGCAGTGTCTAACTTTTAAAAAACACCTCAATATTAAAAGTAAAGAGATTTGCTTCACTTCTTAAATAAAAATTTCAAGAGGCCATAGCAATGCCAGCCATATTGTGTGAAAACTGTGTGTATTTCAGTAAATAAATCTTTTGAAAGAATACTATTAGTAGAGATGGTAGTAATGGGGCTTAAACACAACACACTAAATGAATAAAAAAGAAAAAAGGCGACAGCATTTAAATTCAAGATTAAAGCTGTTTGCTAAAAGTTACACTACAGAAGCAAGGCCAACCATCAAACAGTGCAAACTCTACCCAACAACTCTCTTCTGAAGACAGTATTCAATCAACAAATAGATTTTTGTACATGGAAATTATTCTCATTGTTTCATCCGGGCACAAGACGTGGCTCAGAGCAATGCTTCAAATTTCCTGATTCTACAGGACACTCTTGCCCTGGAGCAAGCTACCTCAGTTTATCCGATAGCCCCACCTTCTTTTTCTTCTTACCACAAACAACGCACTACCTCAGGGAAGACTAAACTTCTTACACTCCTATACTGCACGCACTATTTGTATAGTATAGTGCTATGCTGAATTGGAGAGAGAGGAGGAGGGGGAGAGAGTAGTCAGTAATTGTAAGTTAATAAAAGAGGTACAAATGCTAAGATAATTCATTTATTGATACTTGTGTCATTTTATTTAGGGACATGAAAATGCATTCCAACTGCTCAATGTAATTAAATACATCTAAAAGGTTACAACTGAAGCACAATTTAGAAGTTACTCAGAAAATTCTATACAAATGGCTTGAGACAAACTGGCAGAACATCTCTACTTCGTAGAGCACAGCTGCTGCTTAGTATAAAACACATTTCTTTGGATTTTTTCTGGGGGGAATGAGAATAGAATTATCGTCACATGCCTCACAGTTCGTAAACTACACATTATTTGCACTCTCCTCGTACAGAAGAAACATTCACTAGTTTTAAGTAAAATAGTGGGGAGGAGGGGGGGGAAATCAAACATTATAAGCAAATGGTAAATTCCCTAAAATATACTCCCAAAATGATACTTTTGGTACATGCAAATATTCCAGAAGGCAAAGTAGTCCTGCAATTAATTCAGCAGGTTACTTAATTTTTAATTATCCATGCTCCCAACAATTTTCTTTTTGTGTTGCATGTGGGCTTGTAGTTTGGATAGTGCAGGGAAGGGTTAGAACTACTGTTCCTTTAGAAACCAGTTAAACCGGACTTAAAAAAAATAAACACTCCAAAGGGCATTTGTGTTGGTTCAGATATCAAAATAAGGACAGAAATAAAAATAGTCAAGATAAGTATCCAGATAAAAGTACTATAATTCTGAGGCAAAGACTTTGTTCATCTAGAATTTTGATTAGTTAAGAGGAGTAGTATTGAGCTCAGAGTAGGAGTAAATAGTCTAGGTCCTACTGACACCTTAACAAGTTTGTCACATCAGCATGCTGAACAACGCTTGTTAACAACACAGCACTTATGCCCACAAAAAGGCAGAGATGAGTCACCATTTTGTGAATCAAAGGATTTTTCCTGTATAGCAGAATACTTCATTATAAAGGAAGATTATTATATATTTTTGTTTAAAATAACATTAACACTTCTGAAAGGCGATAAGCCTAAGTGCCCTATTTAACTATAGAGAAGGTTCAGCACAGGAAGTGACAGAGCAAGCTTTCCCCACATTGTCCTACCTATGTAAACTGGCACAATTAAAAAGTTTTCCCTTTTTTCCAATTGGTATGATGTTATCAATTCTATCAATGCTCTTCATTAGAAGTAAAGGGAATGCTTGTTCAAACCAGTAATGCTTTAGGTATCAGTGAAGGGTAAAAAAACCACACAAAAAAAAACCAACCACCACACTTTTGGTCTGTAATCTCAATAGCACAACCTGAACTGGTAATGGGGCAAAAATGTAGCTCCGTTCACATGCTGCTTCTCTCCTGAGACTCCCAACAAGAACATCAAATTATGTCAAAATTGAAGTAGCCATGAAATGGATCATCACTTAATTTACATATCCAGTCAACAACCATCAGACAGTACCAACTTTTGGTTATCACCAACCTTTCAATGCACTTACTCTATGATCACCACCTTGTCCTTCAAGGCTGATACCTACCTATGTTGCTACACTCCTCCCAGTACAGCAGTATGTGAACACCTCCAACCAATTAAGTAGTTTTAAAGGACTATGAAGGACAACTCTTTCAACCTTCGTTACCCAGAACGATAGTATTTGTGATGCAGGGCTCATATGTTTTAAAAGATTCAAGTACGGCATTTTAAAGTGCGTGCTTTAAAAAAAACAACGGTAAGTTAGCCAATGTTCTTTTTCTGTAAAAAATTAGCTACTTATTTTTAGAGACAGAGAGAAAGAACGTGTTTTTGCTGTGCAACTGAACCCAAATGAACATCAAGTTCTTTGTTCCAAGATGCTGAGGTTTGCATTTTCAAGTTAGCCAACAATTTGCTTGTGGCTAAAAGTATGACTCTTCTTAAAGTGAAACAGCGACACACCTAAGGCTAGATTTAAAACAACAAAAGAAAAAAATGTGTGTGATCATTGCATTGGCCCCTAACCAAAGTGTGCTGACTGTGTGTCATGGTGAAACTGTGTGTCATGCTGTATTTGAATACTTTTTATTACCTGTTTCTACTCAGAGTGGCAACTTCTGAGTGAGCTCAAACTAAGTTGCTATATTCAGAAAAGACACTGACAAATCTAACTACAAGAACCTTTCATCATAACTTTATTACGAGACTAACACTAGCTAAAGTATATTTGTCAGCTATACTAGCAAACTCAGTCTATAGCTCTTTGTGTACAATCTCTCACTGCTCAAACCAGTCCAAACCCTCAGGAATTTCCTCAGTCTCCTCCCACTCAGCTGAGGTTGGCCTGGGCTAGCATAATCGCATTGTGACCTGGTATTAGTATTGTAGGCACAAAAGATGGCTTATTTGCGTCTGGCCTTTTATTAAAAGGGATACCTTTAAATCCCTTCTGAAACCGTTCCCAGAGACCTGAAAGCCAAAAAAGATTACTATTTTTCTTCCCAGTCTGGTCAACTAGAGCTTACTTGGCCCAAGGTTCTGCCAAACCGTTTCATGCCATCAAATAGTGCATTAATCAGATAAAATCTTAACGGAGAATCTGCATCCCACATATAGACCCAGATATTGTTGTACCATGATAGAGCAAAGGAGAAAATGGCATAAGAACATGTCACATCCCAGACAAAAGAAAAGTATGATAAAAAGGAAGACTGAGGAGTGCTCAGAAGTTTTGCTATAATTGATTTTAGATTTGACAAGGGATGAGTTTGTTGGACTCAAGTAAGAGAGATCCTAGATGTGATCACCCAGGCCGTGGGGTGGAGACAAAGGCCTCAGACTAAAAAACAATACAAATTTAAAAAAAGATCGACGACCAGGTTTTTGAGGAAGGCAACACCTTTGACCAGGATCCTTATCTTTTTAGTTAGCCTTGAGAGTAAGAGGCAAATTTGGCATACTGGTCTTTCTAGACCACATACCATTTATGACAGGTCCACTTGGACCTCGTAGGTCCCTTGGACTCAAGATTTTCCCTCTGAGAGCCTGGTATGAGAAAGACCAGCTCCTCTGTAGATTTCCTCAGCTTGAAAGAGTGCCTTCTGGAGATGACTGCTTTATTCACCACCTCCTGAAAAACATCCATGAGAATTAGACTATCAGGCTTCCCCATAGGCACTCCTCTCATCAAAGACTCTACCCTCATCAAAAGCATCTTACAAATTAAAGGAGCAGAAGATCAGAACAAGGTGAAACTTCCTTGTCCACAAGGCAGTGACCCCCATGATCTCTGAATTTTCAAGTACTTTTTTTCTTTGCCTTGTGTTTCAGCAAAGGAAATAAATTGGAGGAGATGACAACTAAAGTTCATTTCAGTTGGACATTAGTATAGCAACCACAGGGATCCTGGAAGGCAAGCTGAAACCCAACTGGGCACCACTGCTTCAGAGCCCTAAAGACGAATGTGACTGGAGAAGGTACCAAGTAGTAGCAGGCCAGGGCCAAGAAGGGAAGCCTAGGATTAAAGAAGTAGACACTACTTTTGGAGACCAATGCCAGCTGGTCAAAAGCTACTTCAGTGGAGACAAGAAAAAAGCTGCTTGAGCTGTTGCTATAGATGAGGAGCACTGGAAACTTGCCAACAAGCCAAGAGGAGCTACTGCTACAAGCTTATGATGCAGAGTAGCCATTAAAGAATCTCACAAGTCAGGCAGAAAGAAGACAAAGGCAAAAGAAGGAAGGGCAAGAGTTGTAGCAGAAAAACAATCCCAGCAGTGGAAGAGGAAAGCTGCATTAGCTTCTAGTCTACTGCTGGAAGTTTCTAGTCTATTTTATGCACCAAGGGCTGGGTCTTTACAGATACGTCTACACTACATATTGAAGCGAGCCTCTCAGCCCAGGAAAACAGACTCTCACCAGCGGGGTTCAGAGTTAGGATGCTAAAAATATCTGTGTGGCTACTGCTGCTTCAGCGGAGACTCAGGCTAGTCTCCCGAGCTCAAGCGTAGGGGACCGGGTGGGCTTGAGCTCAGCTGACTAGTCCTAGTCTCTGCCAGAGCTGCAATGTCCATGAAGCTATTTTTAGCATGCTAGCTCAAGCCCCACTGGCATATCTATCCACCACACTTTGGGAGGCTCACTCTCAGTTGCAGCACAGATATACCCTAAGGAATAGGAGGTGGCACATTTCTCCATCCAAACCACAGAGAGCAGACTTCACTCCTATAGTGACTCTGGACTGGCAGAGGACTATTCCATGAAAACAAAAGAACTGGAAGGCACAACATACTTTGCTCAATTATTTGTTAATTTTGATTTAGTTTCAATTTTTATGATAAAGCTTCCTGTTACAAGTAGTAAAACTCTACAGGATATTCTGCAAAAGAAATGAATTTTTACTGACACAAGACAACACTGTACAGCTCAGTTCTTAAACCTTTCTGAGAAAAGGGGAGAGACTAAGGCTGAAACATGTAGTATCTAAGAAGTGGATGGATAAACGAAGTGCTATTAGGTAAGATTTACTATGGCTAGATTGTCATTTCTCCAGTTTCAAGGAAACAAGAGTGAAATATTGCTGGAGAGTATTATGTAATCAATCAGATACTTTGACAATATCTTCCAGTACAAGTTTTTCCAAAGTTAGCCACATCTAATATCAAAAGCAAAAAATCATCCCACAAAGGCTACTTAAGAAGCCTGCATCAGCTGTTCCTCACAGGAATTTTTTAACTGGATCTCTCAAAGGAGAATCAAAAGAAATATTGGTATATAAAAGACAAAAGGATCTAAAAATAGCTCACTAGATTAAGAGCGGGAGTCCAGGTCTTCTAGACCAGTGCTGGCTCTAACTTTTTTGCTGCCCCAAGCAAAAAAAAAACAAAAAACAAAAAACACCAACCCAAACGCCCCCCCCCACTGAAACAAAAAAAACAACTCCCCCCCCCCCCCCCCCCAGCGCCCACAGAAACAACACCACAACACACCCCACCCCACCCCGGCCCAGCATCTCTCCCTGCCGGAGCACCGCACAACATCCCCAGCCCTGGCCCCGCTCTCCTGGCAGGAGCACCACGAGGGAGGGCAGCCAGCTTGGGCGCGGCCCCGCTCTCCCGGCCAGCTGGAGGGAGCACCGCGGGGGAGGGCGGGCAGCCTGGCCACGGCCCCGCTCTCCCGGCCGGAGCACCCGCCCGCAGCCCCGCTCTCCCGGCCGGAGCACCCGCCCGCAGCCCCGCTCTCCCGGCCGGAGTGCCCGCTCGCAGCCCGCCCCAACAACCCCCGGAGAGCCGTAACACACACAGCGCCCAGCCCTCCCCCGAGCGCCACCCCGCCAAAGTATGTTTAACAAAACAAAAAAACCCACACCTGAGCGCTGCCCCGCCCCCCCAAGGTGCCACTCCAAGCACGTGCTTGGTAGGTTGGTGCCTGGAGCCGGCCCTGAGTGCTGCTCCACCTGCAGTCTGCAAGCTAGAAGTTGATTATGAGGGAGTGCTTAATGGGTTGCACCTCACCATCTGAGAAAGCAGCAAAATCCTTAGATCACTAGAACTCAGTGTCTGAGAAAGTATGGGGAAGAAACAGCTCTGTGCCTTAGCCTTCCCCCTTGCTACTGCTTCCACCTCATACCACTCTGCAAACCTGGAACCCAACTCTAGAACAGAATATCAGTTCCACCTCTCCTTCACTTTGATCTGAAGCAGAGGAAGCAGCACTGGTTTCACAGTCCCTTGGAGTGGCGCTGCCCTAGAACTGAAGACTGGGCAGAAAAGCAGAAGAGATGGGAGGAGCCTCCACACCAAGCAGCATCAGTCCCTCAGTAATTTTTGCTTGTGGATTTCTTTAGGTTTGACCTTTGTTTTGTAGCAACAGGGAAATACAAGAAAATGAGTGACCGCACACAACAGGAAAACATTTAGGTCTCTTAAAAATTGATTAAACAGTGTTCTTTGAAAAAAAATCAAATACAATTTAGATTTTAATGATGATCCTTAAACTCTGAAAATCTGAAGAAAAAAGGGAGGGAGGGCCTCCCAGAACTAAGGACCAAACATTACACTGCTGTTGTACCTTGATTAAGATGTCCAGTATAATGGTTTGTACCACCAAGAGCAGACAGTTTTTATGCCTTTTTTTAAAAAAAAAATTCTGGACAGCCACAAATCTGTTACACAGAATACAAAGATAAAAAAAGTGAGAATTTTCACAGCTCATCTAATCTCATTGACATCACCTGTGACAAAGCAATTTTTTAATGGAGAGAATACTTCCCCTGACCAGATGTTCTTCTCTTGAACATCATTAACAAATTATCCTTACCTAATTTTTAAAAGACTGCCTTAAAGTTTTTAGATGCGCAGTAATTGCAACATTAACTTATGTTTTAAGTCTCTGAAATCTCTATTAGAGGTCTTCCATTCTCTGTACTGTAAATAGCATAAAGAAAAAAAAATGAATTCTTTCAGTTTCTCACTGTAGCAACCCACCTTGAAATTTGATTAACAAATGGCTTCAGTTCTAAGGGATCATAGGCACGAGCAAAGGCCCAGCAAACATAGCATGCTGCATCTCTTACGTTGGAACCCACGCTGCAGGCTCCCCGCTTCTCATCATATGTCAATGCTTTTAAAATAACAGGAACAACTGTGGAATGAAGAAATTCACAAGAGTTAGGAATATGAACACACAGTAAATAACAGAAACACAATATGAAATAAGTTGTAAATGAAAAGACATAAGGAAAGGTACATATTTGCCTGGGTTCACTAGAACAAACTGAATACTATTCTCAGGGGATAGAGGCTGTGATTTTAGGGCTAAATTTAAAAAGCAGGATTTTGACTTAACATGGCATTTTGTTTCTTGACTAATAACCTCTGCTTCTTTTCTCATCCCCTTCAACTGTATTTCATTGTTCTCATACTCAAAAGTAAATAGATGGCAACACCATAGATTAGCAAAGATTTAAGAGATGGTACATGGATTAAATACTAGTGAGTCCACATAAGGAATATCTTGCATTGTTCTAAGTATCTTGTTAGAAGGGGGATAACAAAATAAGGAAGTACAGCAGAAAGCTGCTTCAAATGATAAAAAGCTTGACTCTCTAGTCTTTTTACATTGCTGAAAGACAAAGTTGATAAAACTTTTTACAGATTTGTTTTATTAATTAAAAAGGACACTCAGGCCTAAAATTGATACACTGTATGGCTTTGGCAATAACCTTTAGTTCCTAGACTTTCCTTTGAAGATTCACAGTAAAATGTGTACATTTTTTCCCCAACCTACATACACCACAGTGTAACGACAGGTGTGGTGAGAGGTAAAAGATTTACTTATGGAATACAAAATAATATGCATGCGCCACTTTGACAGACTATACATCATGTAACTGTACCTATTCCATCACCACCTGTGAACTACAGCTGGCACTGCCTGTGGTGAAAATGGCATGTCTGAAATTCTGCCTTCAGGTGCCTAAAATAGAACTATTTTCATAGTATTGTAGGTATATTTTTAGACCTTTCATATTTGACAGTGTGCCCTAAATTGTACATAGAATATTGACAAAATTTAACACTGAAGAACTCAGGGTAAGCTCAAAAGCTATTACTTCATCCACCTTGTGTCTCTAATTTACCACTGAGTTTAGTAAAGTGCAAAGTAAGCTTTATGAGATGAGGGACACTTAATAGCTAATGTTTTAAAAATACATCTGCCTATTAACACTCAATTTCCAAGTTGCCATCCAAATGAACAGTTAGAACCATACATATAAAATTGTCCCTAATTCCCCTAAACTTCTAGAAGTATTAAAGATAATCTAAACCTCTCTAAATAATCCAGACTAGTTTGCAACTATGGGGAAGGAAATTCACTGAAAAATTAGTTTGCCCACAAACTCCACAAATTGTGCAATACCACGGAGAACCATAAAATACATTCTGAACAGTTTGCATGACAACTCTGGGTAATGGCAAGTTCCATTCAGCAACTAAGGATCAATTTCTCTCTGCTTTTTGGCCTTTCAGCCAAGGTCAAGTGTGTCTCATGTACTCTTTGTTGGAGGACTACATCGTACAATTCCGGGGTGGGTTAATGAGATCTTTTTAACCAATAATTACCATGATCCCATTTGTTATGGGAATTACGTATTAAACATTCCACAACTGAACACATTAACATTGCAAGTAATTCCTGTATAACATTTCTCTGTGGCAACAGCAGACATGTGAAACTGACAAATCTTCATCCAAGTCATTTATGCAGCTGCCAGATATATGAGAGAGAGAGAGAGACTGACTCTGACTACTGAGCAGGCACACACTGTGATCCACCTAAGTTGTTTCTTCAACTGCCAGTACCATGAACATTCAAACAAAATACACAGTATTAGCAAAGACACAGACAGGCATATTGTTCAAAACACAATTTTACGACTAACTCTGGGATTTAATTTGCCAAACAGAAATGAAATTATCTACCCACACAAGTTCTCTTACAGCATTTTAGGTAAGAAGCATAGTTAGCATTTTCTCCTTCCCTCTCTTCTCATCCTCCCTTCCCCCTAGTTCTAATTCCTGCTGGATCTGAGGTCTACCCCCTTCATATTGTTGGTGTTCTCTCTGCTAGTTTCTGTGCATCTATTTTCCCCTTCCTCCATGTCTTCTGAATTTCACACTCTGCCCCCTACTATAATTTCAATGGACATAAAGCTACTTCTATAGCAGAGAAAAATTAAATTGGATGTTACAAAGTATCATGGCTGTGAAGTTGAAAACATGCTTTAAGAATGATGAAACTATACAGAGTTTTAAAATTGATGCATTCATTTAAGCATCAGACATATACTTTTCCTTTTAAAGGAGATTTTACAGCAGATTTTTACTTTTATTAAGAACAATTCTAAACACAATTAAGCAGTAGTAGATATTAGGATACAATTGTTTATTTCTTGCAATAGTACTGCCAATCATACTACAAAGTAATAGCTAATTCTTAAAAATAAATACTAGCTTGTGAATACTATAAAATAAAAACAACACAGTTCACCTGTGGTTGGCCAGCATCTGTTGCAACACATGTTCTTAACTGTCTGACACTTTTTAATTAGCAAGGGCTTTGGATCAATCAGAACACAGATCATGAATTGGATACTGTATTGAGTGGATAGCCTCTGAATACAACAGAAGCCTGGTGAGTAGCTGCATTTTGTACCATTTGGAGCTTTTTCATTGTGTGACTTCATTCCAAGATATAAGAAGGTGCAACAAACAGCACTGTCATGAAAGCACAGATCAACTGAACTAAACCATGACCAGAATATGTCTGACAGGATAGAATGTAGATAGAAGCAGGTGGGGTTTTTGCTGCCATAGCTATTTGGGCTTCCAAGAGCACTATAGAGTCTAACAATACACCCAAATCTGCACTGTAACAATGTGAGGACAGGGCCCTTGATAGAGAGAGATAAAGGAAGCAAATTCTTCAATGCATTTTTCTCTTCCTGACAGCAATCTTGCCTCAGTTAGGCTTTAAGTACCTATTTTTCATCCAAATATTGATTTCAGCCAGGTACTGAGAAAGATGAAAGACAATCCTGTTTATGTTTGACATAAGAAAAATGTGGAGCCAGGTGTTGTCTGTCATTGTTGGTACTTCGGTCCCTGTCCCCCCAGCTCTCAGAATGGTTTCACGGAAATCTTCAATATTGAAGATTAAGTCTTGTGGAGGTGGAGTGTAGTTATCTACAACTACCTCTATATCCTAACACAGAGGGAGGACCTCAGGCATTTCAGTTTCTTTTCACCCATGCAGCTTATCAGAGGATGAACAGGAATATTCAGTGATCAAGCTTATCAAATGCCACAGAGGTGCCCAGAAGAATGACCATGGATATACTTACCTGGTCACCCACAAAGATAACAAATGCTGTCACATCAGCTTGTCCTACATAAAGCCTGGCAGAGAAATTTAGGACACCAGCAGCTAACTGTCGTCTTTGGAGACTCTTTTGCTACTTCTCAGTTGACTTTCTTAGAAAATGGAATTTAGACACAAGGCATTATTTAGCAAAGTCTCTGAGTTTCAGAAATGGGGTTTTTCTTTTCTTAGTATGGTCATACTACCGCATGCTTTAGAGAGTGAATGGTACAGTCCCCTCATCAAAGGAGGCGTACCAAGTGTTTTCTTCTCTTTCTTTTACTATCCAGGAAGGGCAGGGTTACAGGTAAGTGGCGCCTATTGCCATCAATGTTTCTGCAACTGGTTTTGGGGCAAAATTCTTGAAAGGATCCTGTTGTGTTTCTGGTCCTGCTCTCAGCTTGTTCGTCTCATTTATGAAGCCATGCTGGTTTCAGGCAATGGTTTCTGTGAAATAAGAAGACTCCTGACAGCATGAGTTGTGTTCTGGGGGTGGAGGGAGGTAACCTGGGTTCAGAAAGCTATGTATGGTCCAGAAGTATGCTGCAGGACATTATTTGCTTACCTCTGGGGGCAGATTGGGATGGGGTTGCCTGTAGGGGCTTGTTAACTGGGGCAGCTCACTGTGAATTTAAACCAAGGCTTCCTGATTTACTGCTTTCTGTGAGTTTCCAGGTTGAACAAAAGTATTTGTTTTAGGGTGACCAGATGTCCCGATTTTATAGGGACGGTCCCGATTTTTGGGTCTTTTTCTTGTATAGGCTCCTATTACCCCCCACCCCATCCCGATTTTTCACATTTGCTGTCTGGTCACCCTAATTTGTTTTGACCTACAAAGCCTTAAAAGGCCTAGGACCCAACTACTTATTATACCACTTCTCCCTCTCTGCCATATTGCAAAGGCACTCGAGCTAGAGCTCACTCAATATAAAAATGGAGACACTACAGCCAGAGTATTCTCCATAAGCCCCCTCCAACTAAGCTTTGCAGCTCACCACCCTCCTACCCCACACCCAACAGCCACAGCATTTGGTCCAAAAGAGTCTGAATTTGTTGACCTTCAGGGCACAAAAAAGTTCATCTTGTTACAGACTTTGTGAATGGGGAAGTTGCGTAAGGCATAATTTTGAGGAAGATGCATATTGTTGTTAGATTGTACCAACTATTCCTGAATACAGTAAAAACTGCTGCTGGTCTCATCTTCATGGTTATTTGTGGCTTTAGAGAATTGTTATATTCACCCAGAGTTTATGATGTGCTTTTTTTGTCTGTTTTATAAATATAAAATAAATAAATAAAGCTATGAACAGTGAAGTATCAGTTTACTATAAAGTAGCTGAAGTGTTCTGGCTTCTATCCTTGATTCCCAATCTGAATAAAATAAATCATATACTTCATGCATAACAGCCACAGAAAAGTGCTTTGCTTTCTTAGTCACATGGGAAAAGTGGTAACAACTGAGTTAGAGTAAAACAGAAATCACCAAAGGGAAAGTCAAACGAAAACCCCAAAACCTAACTAGATTGGTCAAATGATCCTGCAGTCACCAGCAGTAAAGTGGTGAGAATATGATCGAGACAATGGGCAAGTGAAAACCTCAGCTCCGATGTCTGTGGGGGTCCCCGTCACAAACAAAACTGGAAGAGATTATGCATCTTTTTCTAAACCTTACTGCCTCTATATTATGAATGGGAAAAAACAGTTTTTAAAAACAAATTTACAGGTCTCAGGTACTGGTTTCACTCCTTTCAAGAATGAGGAAGCTTCAGAATACCTTTGAATTAAGTCTTTTACATAGTTCCTGTAACATACTGTCAAAGTTTGTCACATCTAAGTTTCCTAGAGGGCTTCCTTTTGGCAATGAGTCCAGTAATATAGTTTAAATACATTTCTCTCTAGATAGCATGCAATTTAATAAACTAACGCCTGCAGAAACAACAGCCTGTGGAGAAACAGAAGTAATTTAACTCTTAATCCGCTCTTTGTGATATCAGATTTGCAGACCACAGTGTTTCTCATAATACATGGGTCCAAAAGTCCTTATGGACCTAACTCTGTAAGTGTCTATACTAAAATGTAACTCCCACGAATGTAACTCACCCACTACACCGACTTAACTCCACCTTCGCGAGACACGTAGCACTGAAGTTGATGTAGTTAGGTCAATGTAGTGTCAGTGTAAACGCTGCATTGCTCACATCAACTGTTGCTGCCAACACAAGGAGCGTAGTGTGAACATGTAAAACCGATTACTGTGGTGACTGTACGTCAATGTAACTTAGGTCGACTTAATTTTGTAGTGTAGACTTGCCCTTAGTGAATTACCCTTGGATCACAAGAAGAAAAAAACAGAGTAGTAATTAATTAAATGTCAATATACATAAGGTCAGTTTATGACCTTTACTTCAATTGCTAACTGTTGGAAAACACTAAAGCCACAACAAATGGGAAGGGATGTATTCAAAACAACTTTTAAAATGGATTTTAGCCTGATAAATAAAATAATAATAAAATAAAGTAATAATCAGAAAAGTATCTAAGGTCCAATAGGAGGGCAAATATTACATAAAAGAAATACAGGGCATACAACCCCTCTTCCAAGGAAAATAGCACAGCAAAGTTGATATTTTGGTATTTTCTTTTTCATTTCTGAAATAAACAGCAATACCACCATCTTCAAAAATGCAGTACAACTCGATTTGAAAAATGCTGTATTAACTGATGGAAAAATGGAATTAGCTGGTTCTACAAGAATGCTGAAACAGCTCCCAGAGGCATTTTTACAAAATTACTACAAATTTCCCACAGCAAAGACTGATTACTCCACCTACTTTGGACATTTATGGCTGTCCTGTCCTCCCCCTTTAACTGAACAAGACTAGAGAAAGGAACAAGTGGCTCCTTAATCATCTATCTAGAATATGTAGAAAGAAAAACTGGGAAACACATACTGGAGGTCTTATGATGCCAGTAGCATTTCTAGTGTTTCTACAGATTAGAGATGAGAATTTTCTAATACAAAACTGCTTCCTAACACAAAAGTGTCCCCAGTTTGGGGAAATTCTATAATCAAACCTCATTCTGATGGATAAATATGAATTGATCATTGAACTAAAAATCAGTGCTTGCCTAGGTACAAGTTATGACTTGTTTACATTAATTATGTGCAAAGACAATACAATTGCAACTAGTAATACACCTACGTGGGGCCAATTTCCCAAAGCTGAAAACAATCATGAGCAACTCTGACTGGAAGAAATAATTTTTAATAGAAAAAGGAGAAAAATAATTGGGAGTCAGAATATTGCCTGGCTGGGCCAGAAGTGGGGATGGGGCCAGTAATGGAGCCGCAGCACGGGCCAAGATTGGGGGTAGGGATGGGGCCTGGAGTGGAGATGCGGCCGGGGGCTCAGGCTGGGGGTGGAGCTGGGGCCAGGAGCAGAAGCTGTGGCTGGGCCATGGTCGGGGGCCAAGGTTGGGGGTGGGAGTGGAGTGGGGTCAGGAGCAGAGCCAGGGGTGGGGCTGGACAGCATTCCCTCCCTGCCCCCAATGGGGGCTGGCCGTTGGGCCCCACCCAGCCTCCCCCTGAATGTTCCTCCACGCCCTCCTAGAGGGGAGCATCCCACAGTTTGCGGACCACTGAACTAACCAAAATGGACCAGCTGTCACCCAGCACTCAGACTCCAGCTCGGTTCTCTGAATCACGCAGCAGCAGGCTGCGATATGTGGCAATAGCCCGCTGGGCATTCTGGGTGTTGTAGTCCCCATCTTGCTCAGATGTAGGAGGTAAAACTACAACTCCTAGAAGGGAGCGCAACTGTGTGCTCCTGCGTAGTGAGCCAAGTGCTGCATGCATTAGAGCCACTGCAGCTGCGTTGGGGTGTCTGAGCCACACACACACCCCCACCGGGAAAGTGGCACTGCACACAAGGGCCCAGGATGTAGCCTCCCTGCCTGAAGCAGGGAAGGTGGTACGGCAGGGGCAGAGTGGGCGGCCAGGCAGGAGGTCTCTGGGGAGAAGTGGAGGGCGGGGGTTTGGCACAGCCCTGCGTCACTGGTGCACGGTGTCCTGTGGCGCTGTTAGCAGAGCCCTGCAAATCCATGGATACCTGCGGATATCTTCAGACAATTTTTGCGGATTGAATGTGGATACAAATTTTTTTATTCGTGCAGGGTTTTAGAGAAGCTCTCTGAACCACTGATATTGATTTTTAATAGCTCTTTGAATACTACGGAAAAGTTCTATAGAACTAGAAAAAAAGCTAACGTGCCAATATTTTAAAAGAGTAAATAAAATAACCAGGATAACTAGGCCTGTTAGCCTGACATCATACCTGGACAAAATGGATGTGAGAACCTAGAGAAAGGTCTGAATGAAAAGATCGTGACCAGCTTAAGCGTCTGACCTCAATGTTCCCTCTAATTTTTGACAAGCTGTGTGCGCAAAAAATTTCTTCTGTGCAAATTGTTGTGCTTCTGAACAAATTTTTGTGCGCGCAGTGTTTCGCCATGTTTAGGATCTGTGTGTGCGCGTGTGCGCACAGCTTAGAGGGAACAGTTGTCTGAGTGACAGACAGGATGGTTCGACTGTCCATACTGATCGAGAAAGGAGGTATCGTGGAGGGCTTTGGGGAGAAAAGATTAAGTGCTGTGTTTCAGCCATGTTGAGCTTGAGCTGATGGCTAGACATCCACAAGGAGACAGAGACAGGCTGAGATTTTAGCTTGGACAGGAGACAGGCCTGGTGTAGAGAGAGAGGTCTGTAAGTCATAAGTACAGAGATAGCAGCTAAACTTGTGTTCATGGATGACATTACCCAGAGATGAGGTGTAGAGAGAAGAAGAGGGCCATGGACAGAGCCATGAAGAATCCCCACCAAAAGTTGGAGGGGGGATGATCCGCCAAAGGATATGCTGAAGGAGCGATTAGAGAGGTAGGAGGAGAATCAGAAGACGATGGAGCCACAGAGGCCAAGGGAAGCTAAGATTTCAAGAAAAACAACATGGTCAACAGTGTCGAAGGCAGCTGACAGATCAAGGAAGATGAGGATTGAGTATGGTTCTAAGATTTGGCTAGGAAGAGGTCATTAGAGACATTGGTGAGAGTGGTTTCCCTGGAGTGAAAGGGGCAGAAACGAGACTGGAGAGGATCTAGGATAGACGTGGAAGAGAAGAATTCCAAATGGTGATTATAAAAGCATGTTCAATGAGTTTATGGATTAAAGGGAGAAGAGAGATGGAGTGGTAGTTGAAAAGACGACTGGAGTCAAGGGTGAGTAAGATGGGAGAGACTAAAACATGCTTGTATTGTGAAGGGAAAGAGCCAGAGGAGAGTTAAAGGTTAAGGATATGTGTAAGGGAGGGGATGAGAGGGGGCATGAAGGAGATTAGAAGATTACATGGGTTCATGTGGCAAATGAAGAGGCAAGAAATTTTGCACTTGTGACAGTGGAGAAGGAAAAGAAAAAGAGTTGCAGGGGGAGAAGGGAAGGCAAGCCAAGGGGAGGGAGAAGGTCCCATTGTATTTTGTCAATTTTATCTTGGAAGAAATTGGTGAGTTCTTGTGCAAAGAGAAGTGGAAGCAGGTGGAGGAAGGGTGTGGAGAGTGAGTTAAAGGTAGCAAAAAGGACACCCGTATTTCATATGTGGGATTCAATTGTTTTGGAGAAACAGAGCTGTTTAGCAAGGAAGATGGAAAAACTGAAGGTCAGAAGGGACCATTATGATCATCTAGTTTGACCTCCTGCACAATGCAGGCCACAGAATCTCACTCACCCACTCCTGCAATAATCCTCTCACCTATGTCTCAGCTATTGAAGTCCTCAAATCATGGTTTAAAGACTTCAAAATGCAGAGAATTCTCCAGCAAATAACCCGTGCCCCATGCTGCAGAGGAAGGCGAAAAACCTCCAGGGCCTCTGCCAATCTACTCTGGAGGAAAATTCCTTCCCAACCCCAAATATGGCAATCAGCTGAACCCTGACCATGTGGGCAAGACTCACCAGCCAGACACCGAGGAAAAAGTTCTCTGTAGTAACTTCTAACATCCCATCACCAACCATTTCTATTCCTGGCAGAGTGAATTCAGCCAGTTATCCTTCCAAAGCAGATGAACCAAGTACTACATTCTCATGTATGAGGGCCTACAGTGGTTATGTCCTCTGTTCAAAGCCTCTAGATATACCATAGCCTTTTGAAAGTAATTACTCTGGAATAAAGTCATAACACCATTATTAGGTAAAACGCTATAATTTTTAACAAAATTAATTATTCCCAGGCCTATACTTGTTGAAAGTATAAAATACAGTACATTTTATCGATTTTATTCTGTAAACAGTATTTAGTTCACAACAATTTGTACTTAATCATTCAAGATGTTGGTATCTGCAAATACTGATAACTCCAAAATTCAATGTGACTTTTTAATAAAAAGTTTGTATACACCATAGACAACATTCTGTCTCTAAGACACCTATTCACTATGGTACCTAGTTATCAGGATTACAGAATCATAAAAAAGTAGAACTGAAAAAGCCCTCGAGAGGTCAAGGCCAGCTCCTTGTGCCTAGACATGACCAAGTAAACCTAGTCCATCCCTGACATGTGTTTGTCTAACCCAGGGGTAGGCAAACGGTGGCACGCAAGCTGATTTTCAGTGGCACTCACACTACCTGGGTCCTGGCCACTGATCTGCGGGACTTTCCATTTTAATTTAATTTTAAGTGAAGCTTCTTAAATATTTTAAAAACCTTATTTACTTTACATACAACAATAGTTTAGTTATAAATTAAAGACTTATAGAAAGAGACCTTCTAAAAACGTTAAAATGTATTACTGGCACGCGAAACCTTAAATTAGAGTGAATAAATGAAGACTCGGCACACCACTTCTGAAAGGTTGCTGACCCCTGGTCTAACCCATTCTTAAACATCCCCAATGACAGGTATTCCACAACTTCCCTTGGTAACCTATTCCAGTGCATAACCATCCTTATAGTTAGAAAGTTTTTCCTAATATCTAAAATAAATTTCCCTTGCTGCAGATTAAGCTGATTGCTTCCTGTCCTACCTTCAGTGGACATGGAAAGTAACTGATCATTATCCTCTTTATAACAATCTTTTACAATCTGCCTGCCAGTGACTGGGGGGAGGGAGCTCACAGCCGCTACCACTCCTCCAGGCTGCCGGTGACAAATGGTCTGCCGCTTCAGGTTCCCCCGGGAAGCCCGAAAGCCACGGACCATCACTGGCGGCCCGGAGCAGAGCCCCTGCCTGCCACTCAGCTCTGCAGCAGAACGGGGTGGGTGGGCAGGCAGAGCCCTTCCTCTCCCCTTTCCCCCCGGGCTCCAGCTCTTCCTTGAAACACCTCCTCCACCCGCATCGCCGCTCTGCCGTGGGCAGCGGCGGGAACCAACGGGGCAGTGGGGGGGCGGGGCCAGGGCCACTCTGTGCACCCAAACTTTCCCGACCCACTTGCACTTGCGGGTCAGGTGGGAAGTGTGTGTGGGGGGGGGGGGGGTACCAATTTCAGGGGTCCCCAAGCACAACAATATGCTGGGAACTGGGATCCCTGCTCTGTGCTGCCATGTGGGCTGGGACACACTGTCAGCTGATCCCCACAGTCTCCAACCTACCTGGGCAGCAAAGACATGGCCCTGCTCACTAGCGCCTCTCCCACCCCCTGGCTCCGTCCCTTGTTCCTTCTGGCCAGCCTACCCAGGGCTTCTCTCCGCCCCCAGCTCCTCCCCTCTCCAACTGCTTGCTCCACCCCCTTCCTGCTTGCACTTAAGGCTTAGTCCTCCCACTTTTAAAAATGATGGCCTCCTCCCTCTCCCCACCCCCACGGAGGCTGTTCTGGCGCCCGTTGCCAGGTATCCAGTTTTCAACCAGAAACTCCACTCCAGTAGAAAAGGGAACCTGGCAGTGTCCAGTTAGCAGTGCTGACCGGAAACTAAAAGTCTGGTTACAGGAGTAACCACATTTAGTTGTTGTCTCCCCCCACCCCAGGAACCCCACCCCACTACCCCGAGGGCAGCTGCTGCTTCTGGAGGAGGAGGGCAACTCAGCAGGACAGAGACACAAAGAACTGGCTAGGACCAGCTCCAGCAGAGAAAGGTAGGTACCAGCTCTGTGCAGCCTGGGAGAGGGAATCCTGTTTCCCCCCCATACTGCCGTGCTGTTCTTACACCCAGCCCCTCCCTCGCTCCGGGGACTGATCCTCCCCACTGCCCCGCTGTGCTCTTGTCCCCAGAGGTGCTGGAATAATTTTATAGTGCGGGTGCTGAGAGCCATTTAACCAAACTGTAAACCCTGGATATAATGGAAACAATTTCAAGCCAGGAGGTGCTGCAGCACCCCCTACACCTTTAGTTCCAGCACCTATGCTTGCCCCAGGCCCCTGCCTCACTCCGGCCAGCAGGGACCAATCCTCCCCATCATCATGCCCCGCTGTGCTCTTACCCCCGGCCTCTGCCTCGCTCTGGGGACTGACCCGGGCAGCCTCCTGCAGCCAGGCCAAGCCCTGGACTTCCCCACACACTCTGCTGGTGCCCCTCGCTCCATACCCACAGCCCTGCTAACCCTGAGACTTCTGCCCACCCAACCCTTTCGTTTTACAATCTTTTACAATCATTCCCCATGGGGGCCCACAAATATTTTTGGCGCCGGGCCCACAAAGTTAATCCAGCCCTGCATTTTTATTGCTCCCTCTGGACCCTCTCTAATTTATTGACATCTTTCCTAAAGCATGGCACCCAAACCCTAAAATAATATTCCAGCTGAGGCATCACCAGTTCCAAGTAGAAAAGAAAAATTACCTCTCATGTCTTATGTACAACATCCCAATTAGTACACCCCAGAATATTTATCTATTTGCAACTGCATCACATTGTTGACTTGTATTCAGTTTGTGATCCACCATAACCCTCAGATCCTTTTCATCAGTACTATCAGTTATTCCCCATTTTGTAGCTGTGAAGTACTTAGCACTTGTCTTTATTTAATTTCATTTTGTTGATTTCAGACCAATCCTCCAATTTATCAAGGTCATTTTGAATTCTAACCTTGTCCTCTGAAGTGCTTGCAACCCCTCCAAGCTTAATGTCATCCACAAATTTTATAAGTGTACTCTCCACTCTATTATCCAAGTAATTAATGAAAATATTGACTAGTTCCAGACCCAGGATGACCCCTCTCAGGACCCCACTACATACATTCTCCCAGTTAGACAGCAAACCACTGATAACTATGCTTTGAGTAAAGTTTTTCAACCAGTTGTGCACCCACCTTATAGCATGGTAATTTCATCTACATCACATCACATTTCCCTAGTGTACTTATGAGAATGTCTTTCAGGAGGATGTCAAAAGCCTTACTAAAAATCAAGATATATCATATCTACTGCTTCCCCCCATCCACTAGGCCAGTAACCCTGTTCGAGGAGGAAATTAGGTTGGTTTGGCATGATTTGTTCTTGACAAATCTATGCTGGCTATTACTTAGCACCCTATTATTCTATAGGTTCGTGCAAACTGATTGTTTAATAATTTGTTCCAGTATTTTTCCAGATACTGATAACACATTTTACATTAAGAGCAAGAGATATCAGCCTAATACTTTATAATAAATGGAAAAAAGAATAAACAAACAGCTTCTGAACAGAATGCATATTTTCACCATGTAGGAAATGCAATGTACACCATATTAAAATATTCTTAAACCCCCATATCTTTACATCTGCTTAATATGTTTTGTTGTACTAGTTTTGACATTGTCAAGTAATGTAATTACAAAATTATATAATTTTGACAATGAAAAGTAACATAAAAATACCCACAAGACTACATAAATACATTACTAGATAGTCTAAGTGCTTTGGACCCAATTCTACAAATCCTTCCATTTCTGTATGTAAAGTTATATGCCACTTGATTTAGTTCAACAGGATTATTCAGGTCCTTAAGCATTTGTAGGTTCACGATCAAACTTTAGAATACATTTTAAAGCTTGCATTAAGAGTGTTTTATCTTGGTATTCAAGTACCATAAATATAAAAACACACCAAAACTACTCCTAGTATATTGATGTACTTTTTAACCCAGGGTTCTAGCAACACAGAAACCACTCAATGACCGGTGCTGTAGACGCTACATACATGAAATTCCATATGAAGTTAACAGAGTAGTGTGGGCAGAATATTTGCAGCATCTGGCCCTTTGTTCATAATACTGTTCCCCAAAATTCTTGATATTGTGCAGCTTATCATGTGATTATGTAGAGATTATTCACACTTCCTCACATGCACACACTTTTTAAATTAATTAAATCTTGCCAATGCTTTTTCTAAAAGTAAACAGATTAGGTTCATTCTCTCCTACAGCTTTGTTTGGCATGTTGAGCAGTAAAGACTCTAGTGCTTTACAATCAGCTTTTGTATTTGATCAGTGATGTAATTTTAATTCATTATGCAGTCAATTGTCAAATATTCTCTATTTTCACATCGCTGTGTGTATGTACGTCTACATTACTTCCAATTTTCACAAATTCAAAAGAATGTCATTAACCTGTAGCTAAAATCAACTTCCAAAAGAAAAAAACTAAAAGGGACTAGAAATGCAGGAGCAAGTGTGTTTCATCATACTTTGAGAAAACTGGGAACATGCTAATCTATTTTGAGTAACTGAACAAATGTGGTTGAAATGAACAATTTTCGAATTTGTAAAATTGCTATGTATTCAATGTACATCTTCTTATTCAGATAGGAAACAGAATCCACTCTCAATCCAGGTATTAAAATAGTATCCACCTGCTGAGCTCTGAACATTCAAGAAAACACAGTCACCTTTAGCTATAGCCTAGAGGTATTAATAAGCACCTGTTACACTCCACCCTACCTAACCTAACAACATAACTGCAGGTTGCAACATAGCATTTTGTTCAGATCTTGTGAAAACAGAGAAACAACTTCTGTCCTCCCATCTTTACAGAGATTAGAAGATTCTCTCAAAGACTGGAGGGGAACAAGAACATAAAAAATATTTTGCTTTTTAAAGCAGGTTTTAGACAAATAAAACCTTATAACAACTTGCACAGAAAACACTTTACAATTAATTAAACTAACAAGCAATATTAGTCAAGTCAAACATTTCAATCTAAATGAACAAAAATGCCTCTACCTTCAGTCTTTAAATCAACAGATTTTTCCAAAAGTGTTCTGCATGCAGCTGGAATATAGCAAGTATCATCAAGAATCACAAATGCACTTAGACCTCACTATCACACATTGCTGTGCTTTCCATTCATTGCAATGTTTATTATATAAGACACAGGGATAGGGCAATTTAAAAAAAAAAGACTCTCCCTTAGCCTTAGGGCTTGTCTACATGAGAAACTTGCATAGGTTTAACCGATTATAAACTCGCGCAAACCCCTGTGTTGACAGACACTATTTTGGTTTAAACCATGTTTATTGCAATTTATCTTAAGTCAGTTAGGAACTGGTTTAAGCTAACCTCAAATAAACCACTCTTAAAAACAACTTGAATTCAGCTGGTGCAACTTTCTTGGGCAGGTCTTTTCCTCTTACTTTACTTGGGATTATGTAATTCAGATAACCCAAATTAGTGTAAGAATAATAAGCAAAGTTTCTACTATTTTAGGATCATAAATAAGACGGAAATACTAAACGGATATATAATTATTTCCAACAAAAAGTCAGGTGGCTACTACTAGTAAAATACTTTGTAAAACGCACTTTTTAAAAGACTAAGCATGTCAGGATTATTAATGAATCACAAAGTATAAAAACAAAGCTGTAAACATAGGTAGATAGAACTAATTTTGTTCAAGAAACATACTAAATTCATACATTTGAAGCACAAAAATACTGCTCCCCAAAACAAACATATTGTGGATGTATCCTTAGGTGGGTTTAACTTGTTAAAGATCCTAAGACAATAATGAGGAGTGAAAAGATCATGCATTCTGTGCAGCAAGTCAACAATCCACATTTTACATAGCATATCCATTATCATTACTCAAATATCAAAGAAAGCACTCTCATTTTAGATCATAAGCAATTTTAATTTTGGAATCACAAGCAGTTTCAGGATTAAGACCAACATTTTGAAACCTAGGTACCTAAAATTAGGCTCCTAAATACATATTTACACATATAAATGTAAGAGGCCTGATTTTCAGAGGTGCTGAACATGCAGCTCTCAGTGACTTTGATAGGATTTGTGGATGCTCAGCATCTGTGAACATTAGGCGACTTATATTTATTTCCGTCACCTAGGTTTGAAGTTTTCACTTTCGTCTCCAGCAAAAGAATGCATTTAATATTTATGTGCTGTGGTTACTTTTGAATATTTGGGGTTTAGGCCCAGATTTAGGAAAGCATGTTATTCAGGACAGCATTTAACTATGTGCTTAAGTGCTGTCCTGAAACAGGGCTTGCGGGTAGGGGGTGGGGTTAAAAATACTACAACTATGAAAGCAGCAGTCCTCCCGGACCACTTCCTATCCCAGTCTCCTTTAACATCAGAGAGTAAATCACAGAAACTGAATCAAGTCTCTGACCTGTACACTCAGGGCATGTCTACACTACCCACCGGATCGGCGGGCAGCAATCGATCCAGTGGGGGTCAATTTATCGTAGATCAATTTATCGTAGACGCGATAAATCGACCGCTGACAGCTCTCCTGTAGACTCCGGTACTCCACCAGAATGAGAAGCGCAAGCGGAGTCGACGGGAGAGCGTCAGCTGTTGACTTACCGCAGTGAAGACACCATGGTAAGTAGATCTAAGTACGTCGACTTCAGCTACACTATTCACGCAACTTCAGCTACGTATTTTAGATCGACCCCGCGCGGTAGTGTAGACAAGCCCTCAGTCACCTGTCTGTCCTTTGTAGGTTTGCACAGGTCTGTGTTGACAGGCCTCACACAATGAGCTCCTGGGTAGTACTTTCCTCTAAGAGCTCAAAGGAGCCATCTGCTCTGTTCCACTGCCTGCCTTCCTCAGAGCTCCTCTGCTCCCTTTTTAAAGCACTGCCTCCAGCATATGCAGGCTTTGCACGTGTGGCTGGGCAGGGCCACCTAAGACCAGAGCTGTTCCTTAACCCCTTGCTCTCCAGTGCAGGATTTGTACATCCCATCACAATGCCCAATAATTTTTCCTCAATGTATTATTTTTAAAACCTATATCATTTTTAAAATCTCTCCAAGAGTTAAAGGAAATAATTAAAATAATCTATCTTCCATTTCTTCTTTTATCATAGAATCATAGAAGATTAGGGTTGAAAGAGACCTCAGGAGGTCACCTAGTCCAACCCCCTGCTCAAAGCAGGACCAATCCCAACTAAATTATCCCAGCCAGGGCTTTGTCAAGCCGGGCCTTAAAAACCTGTAAGGATGGAGATTCCACCACCTCTCTAGATAACCCATTCCAGTGCTTCATCACACTGCTAATGAGGAAAAAGATTAAAAGTACATGGACACCTGCCAAAAGCCTCACAATGAACTAACACCACAAAGCAGAATAATACACTTCAGTAGCTTGACTTGATGGGTTCTCTTTCCAAAAAACCCAAGGCCCTTTTAATAAGCAACCTACTCTAGAGGCTGAAAAGAGAAAGGAATCAGTGTGTGTATGTGTGTATATATATTGTGACAGACCCAGACAAGTGGGGTACAGAAGTCTCATAGAAGGCAAATATACTGGTCATTGGATGAATAGTTTTCTGTTCCCTGAGTGACCAGAGCAGGGGCTGCACTAGAACAAGCAGGAACTTTCTGGAACCAATTTAAGGCAGGCAGGCTAATTAGGACACCTGGAGCCAATTAAGAAGAACCTGCTAGAATCAATTAAGACAGGCAGGCTAATCAGGGCACCTGGGTTTAAAAAGGAGGTCCCTTCAGTTTGTGGTGTTGCGTGCGAGGAGCTGGGAGCAAGAGGCACACAAGGAGTTGAGAGTGAGAAGAGTTGAAAGGACTGAGGAGTACAAGCATCAGCAGACCATCAGGAGGAAGGTCCTGCAATAAGCATAAAGAAGGTGTTGGGAGGAGGCCGTGGGGAAGTAGCCCAGGGAGTTGTAGCTGTCACGCAGCTGTTACAGGAAACCCTATAGACAACTGCAATCCACAGGGCCCTGGGCTGGAACCCGGAGTAGAGGGCGGGCCCGGGTTCCTCCCAACTCCTGATCAGACATGGGAGGAATCTGACTGTGGGTTCTACCAGAGGGGAAGATCTCTGAGGTCATCAAAATCCGCCAATAAAAAAATGACATATATAGAACATATCATCAATTCCCATAAGAACAGAATACCACTCCATAACATCACCACCACTCCTGGCTTCTCATCCCAGTTCTAGTTTTCTTGCCAAACCACTAGCAATCTCCCCCTCCATGATCCTCACCTGTGTCCCTGTCATCTTCCTCCCTTTCCCCAGCCTCCTTGTTCCAGTCTCTACCCAGCCAGTCTCAATTTCCACACCACCTCTTTGTCCAATCTGTCTTCTGCACCTACCCACTTCCGCCAGCTGGGTCCCAGTCTGCCCACCTCTCCAGGTTCCTTGTCCCAGTGAACTCCCCACAGCCAGTTTCTTCCTCCACACTGCGTGGACACCAGCAGGGGGCAGTATTGAGAACACCAGAGACACTACTCTGTTCTCAATTCTGGCATCCTGAACCACATTGGCCCCTGGCTGCCTGGAGGAACAAGGGCAGGCAGTCTTCCTCAAGCCCTGCAGACTCAGGATGGAACATGCTCAGTACAGATAGAATCTTGAGGAATTTAGCTGCCAAACTCTAACAAGTCTCTACTGAGAATGTGCAAACTGTTTTTTGTAAAACTTCTAACTTGGCCAAATTCTGGCAGTTCTTACATAGGAACAACAAAAGGCACATTCCTGACACACAGGCAATCCCCCTGCCAAGTTTTCAGGTCCTTGCTCCAAAGCACAGAGGCACTAGACCTTCTCAATGAAACAGTTTTAAGAATTTTTTTTTTAACATGGGTAAAACAACGTATTTTTCCCTAATCCCATTTTCTGAAACACCTCGACCAATTTTACTGAAAATTGCCAAAAAGTTCAGCCTGGGGCATCCACCCAGCATAAAAAAAACTTTAGCCTAAACAGACATTTAGTAAAATTATAAATAACTGAAAAAACATCTCAATGTTAGGCAACCTTGACTATAGTGGGCATTAACAGCTCTGCTGACAATATATGCTCCATCCTACACACATCAGGTGGCACTGTATTCACGTTTCTAGCATCTGTAAATTAGCCACAAATTTTTTTTGAAGTATTGACTTTAAGTACGAAAACTGCTAAAGGTCCTTGAAACTCTTTCCAAAATACTCCTGACAACAGAAGTTTGGGAAGCTATAATGTAAGAAAATGGAGCAATCACAAAGGCAGACATCATTCAACAGATTGCATCTTTCATACAAAACAACCACAAGCCAGCACTTCAAAATTCTTTAAAGTGACCTATAAAGAGGAGGCAGGAAAAGGAGCCGTTCTTTTCAATGTTCACACATAGTGAGGTTGTCGGGATCTTTTTTATACATCAGAAAAAAGCAAAAAAGAACAAGTCCAAGTTCTATAAAATCCTTTGCAAGTCCCCTTTAAAGGAAATTTCCTTCTGATAGAGAATTCTACTTTTTTAGCTTCACTTCAGATACACTCTTTTACAATTGATTACATCTTGGATTTATTTTGTGTAATTCTGATAGCTAAACAGATTTCAACACAGTCCGTTCTGGGAACTAAAAATATTGAAGTCTATTGTAGTAAGCAGCTACATTAAATTAAAGATTTAAAGTAAGAACTTTTGAGTTTACAGTCTTCTCTCTCATAAACAAGAAGTGGCTAACAACTTTCAAATATAAAGGAACCACAATCCTTTAAAATACCCTCAAAGATTTGAGCACCCACATGGAAGCTAGATTTTCCTGTTACCTACTTTAGAAAGAACATGGCTGACGTGAAAAATCAATTCAACTCAATTACCTGTAAAGACAAGTATATCATTATCAACAGAAACTATAATTCACTTGGATTATTTCACTCTTGGCTCCAGAGTCTGACAGTGACTTTGCATAAATATACACACACCTTGACACCAACTGCTGAATCAAGCTTGCTTCTAACATCAAGGATCACCATTCTGCGTACTACCAGATCAAAACACATGGAGATTTGTTACCTTACCAACATCAACGAGTATGCTGGTATCTCTTTCTGTGCCTCAAAGAGAGCCAACAAAGATTTTACTGTTATCACGGGTCACAAAGGACATTTCCACTTTAATCAAATTAATACCACCATTCACAGTAGCTGGGAACTTTTGTATAATATAAACACAGCAGGTTACACATAGGTGGGTGTTTCTTTAAAGCCAGAATGTCTGCCATTGAGATTAGTGAAACCTCAGCACAGCGATTATGGCAGCATATAAAAGCTCTCGTTTCATATATCTATTTAATTGGTGATGGATATGGCATACATTTCGGGAATAGAATAGAAATGACAACTGACAGGTGGCTGGAAGCTATAGAGACTCCCTCCAAACAGTAACCTAAGCCATAGCAAGGGCAAGAAATGAAACCAGCCAAGGTCCCCCCTATATGAGATCAAGAGAGACATCAAGCCCCATGGACCCCTGATCCCAGCTACATGAAATTACAAAGGTAAAAGCAGGCACTCCTGGGGCAGAGCAAGCCACCGGAGGGAAAGCCATTCCACAGAAGCAGCTGAATGTCCTTCTCAGTCCCTGGACTTATCTTTTATGTGCTGTCTGTTTATTCTGATTGCTTCCCACCCCCAATTCTCATAGTGCCTCTCCTCTCAGCCCTCCATGTTCCACTTCTCCTTCCTCCTATCCTCTATCCCTTCTCCCCACCTCTTCTCTCCCTCCCTCTCCTGAAGATAGTTGCTTCAGTTTGTAAGTTATTTCCCTCCTCCTACCATGCACTGAGTGCTAAAGAGGTATTCAAAGAATTTTCTTCCACCTTCTATTATCAGAAACTGATTCTACTGAATCCATAATGTTTCCAGATCCCACTAGTTCGGGAGTGAGAAACCAAGTTTAGAACTTGGATCACCTATACTGAACTGTCAGAAGCCTCTCAGCCAACCACATATACAACTCTTTATGTATATAAAAGTGACTGCTTTCCATATGAAATGCTGTATAAAAAGTAGCTTTCATTGTTAGACACAGTACAGGAAGACAGATGAAATTCATCCTCTGCCAGTGAATAAGTGAGTATGAATGTGTAGGCTAGTTGACAACAAAAGTGTTTTCCTTACTGGAATCCTGCCAAATAAACACCAATCCAGTTTCATGTTCAACCATGCAAAGTCATTCTGCTGCACCACTCGCCTCCCCTCTGCTTCCTTTCCTCTAACCTCCACAAAGCAACTGCTTCCAATCTTACTTTAACGATTAGTATGTTTAAATAAAAAAAGAGTAGGAATGTGCTGGACCATACAGTGCACTATGCAAAAATCAAGTTACCTGTAAACATGAAATAGCCAGGGCTTAATCAGGCTCCCACTGAAATCAATGATAAAATTAACATTGACTCTAATAGGAGCAAGATCAGCCCTCTAATTTTACAGCTGCTAATTAAATATAGCCGTGACTATTTGCAGTGGTCAAGAAGCTGTGGAGACTTCAATATAAGTACACATTTAATCTCACCGCTGGCATATTAGGAAACCCTTGGCATTTTAAAGTTCCTATATATGACATCTTACTAACTAGAAAATTTATACTGTAATGTCATGAAGAGAAATTTTAATAAGGTCCTTTCACAAGCAAACCGGAAATTCAAGTAAATGAGGATTCTCTTGTTGGTTTAGTATTTATCCCCACCCAATTTAAAAAAATAAAAAAGAGGCTGAAGCCTACAAAACGACAAATACAGCAGCAAGACCAAAGAGATGTGAAATCATACAGCAACCAAGTGCACATATTAAGATTTCATCACCTACAAATGCTGTACGGTAAGAAGCCTTTCATTAAAGAGAGCTACAATCCTCAGTGTAGTAGTCTATTCTAGTTCTCCAGTAGTCTTTCCTGGTATTAACATTTTAAATGACCTCCTGAAAGAAAACATTCCCAAACCCCCTCTTTTAGCCTTCAAACAACCCCCAATCTCACTACACTCATCAGAAGCAAGCTCCCCACAGACCAGATACACCAACTCAAAGTGGCACCAAATCCTGTCAGAACAACAGACGCAAAACCTGCAGACATACATCCAACTGTTATGATGATCAATACCTCCCACAACACACCCTAGATCCAAGAATTCTACATGTGCCTATCACAACATGGGGTGTACCTATTCCAGTGCACTAACTGCCCCAATAACAACTATGTGAGTGAAACCAGACAAACAATCACTGTGCACTCAAGTGAACTCTCAGAGAATAATGATAAAAGCCAAAAACACACCATAGCACCTCGGGGTGAACATTTTTCTTTGCGGATGATCTATCAGACATCATCCGCAAAGAAAACCTGCATAACACCTTCAAAAGACGAGCCGGGGAGCTTAAATTCATAATTTTGCTAGATATTAAAAACCATAGACTCAGTAAAGACACTGGATTTATGGCTCATTACAACAATCTGTAAACCACTAACCCTCCTTCATCCTATGACTGCAGATGTCTTAACTGCCCACTTCTCCTCAAATGGTCTCTTATAACAAGTTAACTTCTTAATCTGTTCCACCTTATATTAGCTGTGCCACTGTGATTACCTTTCACAGACCTGAAGACCTCTGTATCAGCTCAAAAGCTTGTCTCTTTCACCAACAGAAGTTGGTCCAATAAAAGACATTGCCTCAACTACCTCATCTGTCTAAATGACTTCTAGTAATTTTGCTTGAAGGAATAAATTTTCAGTGTGCAAGAATTTAGCCTCACAACTACAGTTAAAGTTAATGGAAGTCATGAGGCTAATTGCTAACATGGAACATTTACCTATACCTAAATATTTAAAATAGATAACATAATATAATCAATTAGTAAGAACAGTACTCTTAAATAGAATTTCACTTCTAAAATCTTTTTCAGAAATAGGACAAATATCTTATTCAACTAAATATGTTTAAGCTGCTGATTTATGCGCTTTATTATTACAGATTTCTAAGGCAGACAAGGAAACATGCCATAAGGGATATTTCCTGCCTCCAGTGGAAAGTCTTTAAAAATTCTACCCACATTTTTAACCTATTAACATTTTTTCAAGGAAGCAGGATTCAAATTTCTAGGAGAAAAGAAAAATTATACCCAGAATCGTACTTGGAATATATCACATATAACTAATAAGACTAGCCCCTCGAGTTTAGCATTCTGACAGTGTCTAAAACAATTTTAGGTATAGTAGGACTGAACATGGGACAATTAAGGTATATACAAATTAATTCTAAATGAAACGCTAGCTAGTATATCAGCAAATGGATTTGTGCCAGAGATCCTAAGCAAACATGGAGATTGGAGCAAATTTAAAAAAAAAAAAAAAAAAAAGTGCCAACCACAAATAGAAGCAAGGCATATTTTGGTTCTCTGCTGGACTGGTACACAAAGACAACAATGACTACTAAAACCCCTTATTATAAACAGTCTATAACACTGCCCGGAGCATCTACTTCCAAAGTAACCTGCTTCCCCTGTGTTGGTTCACTACCCAAGGGAGATGTTAGGAGCCAGCACAAGAATCATCCTAGTTTCCAATGCCAAAAAGGCAGTTACAATACAGGCCACAACAAACACCTGAAAATATCATTTGTAGTTTGGTATTAAACTTCTGAATTTTTATGTATTTTCTGTACGAATAAGTTGAACTGGTGAGCTTGGACAAATGGCTTACAAAAGATTGCCAAGCTAACATGCCCAGACATATCTCCAAAGTCAGGAACTCAAAGTCGTTAGAAAGAACAAAGATATGTTTCAAAAGGTGTCACTGCAGAATCATTAAAACTAATAACTATCCATATGGAACTGGAAGAGGATACTTAAAGAGGATAGTATGTAAAATCTGTGCATGTTTTGGGGCACAGCAGGAGCCATAACACTGGAGTCATACCAAACAGATTCAAAGAAGATTGTGCTGTTTTGGAATTGGCTAGGGTAATGTAATCCAAAACATGCTGATCGTTACTGAATCTGTCAACGCTTAACTACAGCAACAGGTTCTGCAGTAGAAAGCAGGGACTTCCTGGACATATGATTATGTTTTTAGGTAATATTTCCATTCTTAAATGAAAGAATCTGTAGCATCCAACCAGATGAGTTACCTTACAGTTATCTTTTATGATTCTCTACATTATCTGCAGTAGCTGCTCAATATATTTATACTTTTAAGACAACTTTACTAGGATGCAGAAATGTAATACTGGAGATTGCCATCTCTTTTGCAGCTCTGTTTGGGGAGGGGATTCACAACTCCCTTTGCCCTGGACAAGATGCCTAAGCTATTACACCCTTTTTGACTCTCCTTTATCTGAGGTGGGAACTCAGACTCCTGCTTTCAGAGGAGCCCCAACAATGGCAAAGGCAGAATGACTGTGGGGAAAAAATAACCATCAGTGGGGTAGTGGACATTGCTACATAGACCTTGAAGATCTGTGAAGTTATAAAATAACTTGCTGGTGGTATTATAAAATAAGAGAACATTGGTGAGGGAAATTAAATGTAGGTGAACAATTTGCTGTATTAAAAATAGCTCTTTACAGAAAAGACAGACCAAAGATTACTCACCTAAAAACATGGAGGGGGGGAGGGATCATAGACTGTTACAAAAATTCCCTACAGCTTTTCTCTGACCAAGTCAACTACACTTTTGAGTCTCTGAAATAAAGGGATAAATTAAACAACAGATCTTTAGCAGCCTTCCTTACTATATAGAGAGCACCAATACTCTAGTATTTAGGCATCTTAAAGAAAAGCTATTTGCTATAGTACAATTGTCAGAGGAAACCAACTACGGCCACTAGGTAACACTTATTTGATTGTTAGGAAGTCTGGTCTAAATTCCATTTAAGATTCATAGGAATCATTTCCTAGCCTACAGAGGAGGCAGGACTTAAACTATAGATACAGACCTCTGCAGAAATAAAAGGTCATTTAAAACAATGACAAAAGGACAGCTCAGTCATAAACACCAGTGGGTTACATCAGTCCTGGAGTTTATACAGTGGCGTAGCCAGGTTTAGCGCACAGGGGGAGCGGCGCTATAAAAAGGCGCCTCCCGGCTCCCCCTGTACTCACCCCGGTGGCGCTTTAAAGGGCCCAGGGCTCCAGCCACTGCGGAGCCCCCCGGCCTTTTAAATCCCCGCCCGAGCCCGGCTCCGGCAGCGGGGCTGGGGGGGCACTTTAAAAGGCCCACAGCTCCCCGCAGCAGCAGGAGCCGCCAGCCTTTTAAAGCGCCCCCGAGCCCAGCTTCCACAACGGGGCTCCGGCGGCGCCTTAGCGCCGCTTCTCCTCACAGGGGGAGCGGCTGCTCCCCCTGCTCCCCCCCTAGCTACGCTACTGAGTTTATACCATCTGATATGACTGTTGTGCTCATCCTCGTTTAAACGGTGTCACTCTTCAGGTGACTGGTTAGGTTTATCTAATAATGATAGAAGCTGCAAGTACAATGAATTAACGAAAATAATAAAATAAATATTAGTTACCAGCTTTTACTAGGTCTTTGTGTTACCAGAATTTATTATTCCTAGCAGAGGTTATACAGGAGCTATCCTATCACTTAGGTTCTACCAGCTGGAATTTTCCTAAGCCTTTGGATTTCATGTCTTTTATTTTCTTTTAACATACACATAGTAGTACCTCCAATTTCTTTAGCTGTTCCCTGCTGCAGCTGTACTTCAGCCATAGCTGAGTTGGGCTGGCCTGCCTAACAATAGCCATTTCTAGGGAGTGGCTAAGTGTTTAATAGGCTCCATGTTATATCTGGATCAAGGCAGCAGGAGGACAGCATTTCACTGCCTCCCTCACACTTGCCAGAGCAGGACCAGAAAAACCAAACAAATCAACAGTTTCTAATACTTAACTGCCTCTCTGTCCCAGCTCAATAAATGTCAACCTGTATTAACAAAATACCCCAACATTTCCTGAACTTCCCAAGTTTCCTTTGACTTTCGGAAGCTGGAAAGTTCTCTCAGGTACTTAAAATATTTTATCAGAATCTATCCATGAAAACATACCTCAGCTTCCCAAGGGTCAAACAGGCCCATCACTCTTAAGGGAATGAAAGAAAGACAAAAAATGTATCCTCTCATGCCATGGAATAGGAATGGAAAAACACAAGGAGACAGTTAAGTATATCGTTCATGTTCCATTTCAGTCTCACTGGCACAAGTGAAAGGTTTCTTACAGTGGGAAAAGGAATACTAAAGGAAAACCTCCCAGATACTTGAGGAAACAATGGACTTCTCCTTTCAGGAACAGTGTTTTCAGAGAAGTACTAAACCTAAGCAAACATGGCAGATTCCCCTGGGGAAAAATTTTTCTAACAGTACAAACAGACTGTCTTCTGAGACCTCTCCTACCTACCTACCTCAGGGGGAAGAGAAGGGATACAACAGTCCTTACAGAGAAATGGTACAGGCAGAGCTTGATGGTAACACAATGCTGGTACTCCTTTTCAAACTTCTAAATTGCATTAAAAGAACCTAAAAATACATTTCCTAATGTTACTCTTCCATATAACTGCCACAGAGATGCTGTGCAATTGAAAAAAGGAAGGGACGTGATCTGTGCAACTGTGAATAGAACCGAAGATGTCCACAAGTCAATCCATCTATTAAATTTTGGGTTCCACCATAAAAAAAAAAAAGTTTGAAAGCTTCTGCTATAGATTTTTTTTTTTTAAATTACCTTTACTTTGTGCACAAGGTCCTACATCCCATATCAAGCCAAAACAGGACACACTGTGCTCCTTTTCTTAGCAATAATTGCACAAGGGAATCATACCTTTTTAGACAAGTATCGTTTTGTATTTTGTATGATTTTTTAATACAAACATAACATTGTTGTCGTCTGCTGGGCCTTAAAATTTATTATTTATCTATATTGCAGTAGCACCCAAGTGTTTCAGTGAGACTCAGCACCCTATCGTGTGAAATGCTGTGCAAACAGAAAGACAGACCATACCTGAACCAAACACCTTACTGCCTAATATGAAATTAAGTTGCACATGCACAATTCCAATTTTAGTCCACAGGAGACATTGGTGCAGACAGATAACAGGATTCGGCACATAGATTTTAAACAACTATGGAAGGCAAAAATCACTGTTGGTGTACACAGACAACTCCCAGAATCATGCCTATTTATACCAGCAATGAATATGGTCTACATACACACTAGGAAACAGCATTTACAGAACTAATTCTCTATTGGTCTTTTCTCTATTGCTCTCCATATTCCTGTTGTAGAGGTCTGACACAACATTCTTGTCAAAAAAGCTCTCTCAATGGCAAATTATCAAACTCATGTTCATTCAGAAACATTCCCTCTGGTTTTTCCTTTCTTGAAGTAACACACCCAGCGAGAAAATCCCACCCTTCCCTTTCACATCGGCAGAAACTCTTTCGAAATTCCACAACTGATTCTCACGCTGGGGGAAAAGAAAAAAAAAAATCAGACAAAATAATTTGTGCCCAGTCTGAAGCTGCCTGCCCGAATTCACTATGAATTCACAGGGGAAATAAATGAAGGAATTTGTTAAACTAAATGTGGAGAGCTGTTTCATAGCCCTCTTTTACATGAACTTTGACTCTGCCTATATCCAGTTCAGACTTTCAAAAACTAAGGAATTTATTTCAGAGAAAGTATGAAGCATCAAAGATTTTTAAAGGGATAGAATATATGAGCTATATTCCCTCATTTAATAGCTTTAGTTCTGGTGAACGCAGTAATAAATTTGTCATATTTATAAATCTAACTAAAAGCAAGTGTCAATGCTAGCAAAGGGTTATAATTTGATTTGCTCAACAACCATAAAGTTAAACTGCAAAAGGAGTGAATGTGTGGATGTGATAATCAATTTCCTACTGAGGAATCTCCTTTCCATTTACAGTATCTGTGCATTTGGCTGTCGATTATAAGCAAGCTTTGGCAGGTTCCTGTGGCAAGCAGGCTTGGGGTTAGCTGAGTCCCGCCTTCACCAGAGAAGAGACTCGTGAAGGACAAAGCGATTCCAATAAAAGGAGAGAAAAAAGATAATAAGCAAGTGTGTTAAAAAGCCAAACATACAAAAGCATTCATACAAAACTATGGTTTCTATAGAACTAAAACCAAATATTGTTTGTTGCAGCTTGCTGTGTTTTACATGCAATTTTTTCTACAGTTTACCAACCACTTAATCATTATGATCTGTGTCCCACCTAAACAAATTTAAAAGATCATAAGCTAAGCACACATCTACACCATGTTTCACCTCACTTACACAGTAGATCATTACGCAGTGGCACAAACATGACAGTCTGTGGGAACAGAGAAATGTACTTGTTGGAGGGCACAAAAGTGACAAGAGTTTTGTTTGATAGCTCAGACGCTGAGGTAATGCTGAACGAAAGCAGTGGATACAAATACATGAATCGTAGCTTCAGGCTGGAGTAATATCAGGTGCATCTCTACACCCTGAGGGCTCAACTCCTACACTTTTTAAATCCCTCCCACTGAAACAGCCTCCTTCAGTTTCACTTAGCCATCAAGCACAGAACAGGTACTTCTCTCTCCGCACTGACAGCTACAGCTTAGCAACAGTGATCACCTTGAACACTTCAGCCATCTACGTATCTGGTGAGTACTTTTTTAAACGTAAATTCAATTAAAGAGTAATGGTAATCAGACTGACACCCAATACAAAGTAATCAAAATGTATTCCCTTATCATTCTTTTAGCATTTATATTTCACTGTCTTTGTAAGCTAAATAACTCCTCTTCTAGCAGGTGCACTTATTGCATAGAAGTTTTCTGATAAAACTTTAACAAGACTTTTTAAGTGAAATCGTTATTTTATTTTGTGAGAACGGATTTTTTTTTCACTTTAGCTCCCATTGACTTTTTACATTAATTACTGCATTTTTCAAATAAAAATATTTTAAGCACCTGTTTACCAAGCACGTTAACAACAATTTTAACTGTGGTATAATTATGAAAAACAAAAATATTTTAGTTAGAGAATAATCAAGAGAGTATCTGGTAACTATAAAATATTAATATTTTGACCAATCTAAAAATTTGTGCAAAATAAGATCTTGAGCACTTGTTTTAATTTTTTTTAAGCTTCTAGGAGGTATATTCTACACAGTATGAGAGAATACAGCTGTTTTATTAGTCACAATCATCTGTCTTTTTGGTTAATTAAAATGTATCATGATTAAGCACATACACTGTAACAATTTCAGTTTTAAATTATTTACATGTGCATCACTGACTTATAAAAATGACTGCACTCAGTTTACTTTGTCTTTGATTAACTGAGGTTTCAAGCTATTAACCTTGGATTTACACCACGAATTTGGGGTACTATCTTGTGCTTCCTAGCTGAGCTATTCATGCAGCCTTCTCTCCCCAACCTCCTATGTCCTATCCTATTTGCCCACTAAACCACCCCTCTTCCCAATGTTTCCTCCCAATCAACTAATAGTTGTGCTAACATTTATTTTCCAGTTGAAAAAGAACTGAAAGTCTAGGAGGGAGTGGCAGTTAATCACTGGAAAATCTCAACTGGAATAAAACTCACAAATCTTGTTCTTGCAACACACAAGTTAGGTGACAATGGCATGTCCTTGAGTTATGCAATAATGCCACATCACAATATTTTAATTATAGCATGCCCTTCAAAATGTTCCACCCCAATGAGTACTCCTGGTCAGTAACATCAGCAAAAGGAATACTGCAACAACAATTGAGCATATATACTAATGTGTATGACAAACTGTTACGCAACCTGTCATAGCAATGTCCTACAAAGAAAGATTATAATTACCACCAGTGTTTTCAATAAAAGCAATTCTGGAACTACCCCTTTGGTAGATTAGACTTTTTAAATAACTTTTACCACTTAGAACCTCCATAGCAACTATTTATATGTATAGTGACAAATTCACAATATTCTTTCTAGTAGGATTTGCTAGCATAGTATGAAAATAAGAGGCTGGTAACAGTTTTGTCTCTTTAAAAACTAGGACAAAAAACTTGTGGCCAACCAAAATGACACACATCTAGGCTGAGGAGTAGGAGTGAGGGGCTGTTACGCAAAAGGACAGTCTAGTACAGGGATATTCAACAGGCGGACCATGGGCCAAATCCAAACTGCCAGACACTTTTGAACAGACTTCGAAGCCTTTTTATTTACTTGGTTATTGCGGTATGAAAAATGTTTCTCTGGAGTCTGGGTCTTGGCCAAGAAATTTGGACTGTGACAACAAATAATTGACTACTCCAGCCTACATTAAAAGAACTGCTATAGACAAGCAATTCATAAAAGGCCAATGAACCCTTCTGTTCTGGTTTCACCAAACAGTAACCAAATGTATTTTCCATTAAAAATACCAGAGAGGTTGGAAACTAAGGATAGGAACTTTGGATAATTATGTAATCATTATGACAATGTACATTTTAAAAATCAGATAGCCACAGTAATAAAGTATTTATAAGTGTTACTTTAAAATTATGACTCTATTACTGAAGATAGTGATAAATTTTAGATATTACATTTGTGTGTTATTCAGATTCTAAGAAAAAACTATTTTTCCCCTCATGAAAACATTGACAATGCTAGTCTAATATTAACAGTTTAACTTTTAATTTCCCCAGCACACAAATGACATATAGTACAGCTATGAGGTAATTAATTTTTTCATGTACTGTGTATACAGCAACTTTAAAAATTTACAGCTATTTTAGACCATCTAATATTTCTCCTAGCTGTATTTATTTTGAGAATAAATAATTATTTTAAATTATGAAATATATTCCCCGGCAAATACTGTTGAGTTTTACTTAATGAATGGAACTGGATTTCTCAGTCTTTGCTGGGACCAGAAGTATTTTATTCTTGGCATTTTCACCCAGAAGAGGTTTAAACTAGTGCTCCTCAGGGAAGCACTGCAAATAAGGAGGAGAGGATAGATACAACAGGCAGACACTGGCCTAAAATTAAGAGGGGTGAAAACCTCAAAATAACCCTCAATGTACTTATTCGTTGCCTGAGGTGTCAGGGCAACTTCCTCTATAAGCACTACTGGCATCACGCTGGGTAGGTAAGAATCAAACTAGGGTAAAATAAACTTTAAAAAAAAAGTACGTAAAGCTTTTATAGTTCTCGCCCTTTTATACACACATTGCAAAGACATTGCCAACTCCTACAATATGAATTTTTAGCTTTGAAAGGCGCAGCAATCCATTTACATGATGAAGGATAGTTAAAATATTATTCCAATTATTCTTGTTCAACAACAGGGGGGAAAAACATACACAAAGATGAAAGTATGAGAATGTACATTATCAAAGAGAAACGAATTATTAAACAAGAAAAACTAATTAACATTCTCTTTATAATAAATATTGTCATCTGAAATTCAAATACAAACTAAAACTGTTGATGTAAACTGCTCAAGTATGCATGCCCGGGGTAGTTTGTTTTGACAACACTATCTTCAAGCATAATTATTTCTGGTACTTTCAAGAAAGCACAAAGACTAACATGTCCAAACTGACTTGACCAAGTTATTATAAGCTCTCCACTTTAGCTATACATTAGTCAAAAATGCAGCAAACTTTATTTCAGTCAAAACCCAACTTTTTTTTCCCATTTCTTATTATAGCAAGAGCAATGCTTGCACATTTCATAGAGATTCTAGCTAAATTTCATTTGTCTGGCAATTTATTTTTTGTGTACTGAATCATAATTCCAACAAGTGACTGCTACTGACAAAATTTTAACATGCTGGCATGTATTTTACTAACATCATGCTGAGATGACTAGAATCTATGTCTGAAAAAAACAAAGAGCTTTGCATTAAATATTGCCATGCAGTTATTTGTTTCTAGTTATTTAAATTGTTGTAAAACTATATATTTAAATCACATACTTAACTAAATGTTTGTAAGAATCAAAAACAGGCTTATTCTTATAGGCAAATCTAAATGTAGCTTTTTTTTTCATAAAGTGCTGTTGAATTTATTCAAGCTGTCTTTAAGATTACATTTCTACTAAAAACAGTAAATACTTAAATTTCTATGATAGCAGAAACACAAAATATATTTAATACAAGAACATTTTTCTAGAATTACTATACCTGTTCAAATAAGCAGCAATTTTCTAGCTTTGCCTTCAGGTTTCAATATTAATGTCTTGCACATCATTTTCTATTAATAAAGTGACTGATTTGAGAAATGCAAGACATTTTGATACGTTAAATAAAATCTCAACAGCATGTAGTTACTAGTAATTATTTTCCTAAATCTAATATTTTAATACTTCTAATTATTTTATGTAAGTAAAGCTTTTAGAAAAATATCAAACTACACTAGTCACTCACAATTAGTATTCCTGAAGTTTCGGGTAACACAATAGATACAGTACGTGGTTTTGCAACAGTCATCACTTTGATAATGATGCTTATAGTTCGTGATGAAATCATCAGTTTTTAGATCTCTGCCATAACACATCCTATAAAATCATGAGAACTTGACTCTGAGAGGTTCTCACGCCTTCAGAATCAGTGAACATACTGGAACAAGCTGATACAAGCCCTCCTGACTTATCTACCACAAAAATCATCAGGCTATATAAAGTATCCACTTCTTTAGTTTTCTTAAAGAAGGCAAGTGGATCATACCCTTATAAATCAATGGCTGTCTGACACATTTCTACCTGAATATTACATATTGTACACACACACTCATTCAATCCCCCTCTTGCCCCCAAAAGTCCCCTACACAGATGAAGAATGTTAAATGTAAGTCAAGTAGACCATTCTTCTATTAGCTCGAGATTCTAATGCCTATTCTAATGCCCATGTCTTTTAATTGAATTAAGTAAGACCCCAAATGGGAGTTGGTTTTATCCTTGAGACACTAGCCAAGGGGTGGGCAAACTACAGCCCGGGGGCCACATCTGGCCCTTCAGACATTTTAATCTGTCCCTCAAGCTCTCGCTGGGGAGTGGGGTCTGGGGCTTGCCCTGCTCCAGCCAGGGAGCGGGGTCGGGGGCTTGCCCTGCTCCACACATGCCATAGCTCTGCGCGGCTCCTGGAAGCAGCGGCATGTCATGCCTCTGGCTCCTAAACACAGAGGCAGCCAAGGGGCTCCACATGCTGCCCCCGCAGCTTCCATTGGCTGGGTACCAAGGCCAATGGGAGCTGCAGGGGCAATGCCAGCAGACGGGGCAGGGCGCAGAGCCACCTGGCCGTGCCTCCACATAGGAGCCAGAGGGGGGACATGCAGATGCTTCCAGGAGCTGCTTGAGGTAAGCGCCGCCCGGAGCCTGCATCCCTGACCCCCTTCCGTGCCCCAAACACCTGCCCCAGCCCTGATCCCCTCCCACCCTCTAAACCCCTTGGTTCCAGCCTGGAGCACCCTCCTGCACCCCCAACCCCTCATCCCCAGCCCCACCCCAAAGCCTGCATCTCCAGCCGGAGCCCTCACCCCATCCTGCACCCCAACCCACAATTTCATGAGCATTCATGGCCAGCCATACAATTTCCATACCCATATGTGGCCCTCAGGCCAAAAAGTTTGCCAACCCCTACACTGGTGAGTCCTAACATACCCATTCAGACTAACCAGCTTTCAGGCATTTGCTTAGACTGCCAGGAGATGCTATTCTAGGCAGGAGGGAGTGTTGGTCGGTCCCTGGAAAAACTGAGTCAGCTCTCAAGGGTGGAGCCAATCCCACTCTCCACCCTAACATCCCAGCCAGGGGAAAGAGGAGGAGGGATTTCAGCTGGCCTGGCAGGCTTGCCCCAAACCACCTGCTGCTGCCAGAACCTATCCCTTGCCTTCTTCCCCCTCTTCTTTCACCCCTCCCTACAGCTCCACCTACCTATACTCTTTTTTTGTCCCATTTACCTTCTGAATGAATGTTACCTCAGTTTTCAGAAGAGCTTTTTTTAGAGAAGGGGTCAGCAACCTTTCAGAAGTGGTGTGCCGAATCTTCATTTATTCACTCTAATTTAAGGTTTTGCATGCCAGTAATACATTTTAACGTTTTTAGAAGGTCTCTTTCTAGAAGTCTTTAATATATAACTAAACTATTGTATGTAAAGTAAATAAGGTTTTTAAAATGTTTAAGACGCTTCACTTAAAATTAAATTAAAATGGAAAGCCCCCCAGACCTGTGGCCAGGACCCTGGTAGTGTGAGTGCCACTGAAAATCAGCTCGCGTGCCACCTTTGGCACCTGTGCCATAGGTTGCCTACCCCTGTTTTAGAGTATCTCTCACTCAAAAAAAACAAACCAAAAAAAAACCAGGCCACTTCTTTAGGTGCCTAAATATGCACATGAATGCCTAACTTTAGGCATCCAAATCTGAAAACGTTAACTTCAGCTTTCTGTGCACCCACTTGATATTACATATGGGTAATACATGTGCTTGACACATTTCAACAGGAAAAAAACTTCAGATATTTAATTCTTGTGTGCCAGCATATTTGATTTTAATTTTTCTATTACAGTTCCTGTACTATAAATTACTGGAGCGCTGCTTTTTCCCTGACATCTTGCAACAGAGGAGCTGGCTTCAAATCAAATTTTCCTTTCTAATGTGGAGAAGAGATTCTTGAAAACTGAAAACATCAACAGTTTGAAACTGAAGAAAACTGCAAAAAAATATTTTATAAAGGAACGTTAAATATAAGCATTAAAACAGAAAAATGAGTCTCCTCAAAGAGCGTAAACCAAAGAAACCTCATTATATCCCAAGGCCTCCAGGAAAACCATTTAAATATAAGTGTTTTCAGTGCCCCTTTACTTGCAATGAGAAATCCCACCTTTTTAACCATATGAAGTATGGTCTCTGCAAAAACTCAATTACTTTAGTATCAGAGCAGGATCGAGTTATCAAGTGCCCAAAGTCCAGTTCCTTGGAGCCCAAACAGATCAATCAGATAGAACCTACAGCTAAACCAACTTCTTCTAAATCTATCACAAACGGTCTATCAAATCTTGATTCTAAGCCTCAATATGCTTTTGCAAAAGATGATGCCAAGGAAAATGTAGAATTACAAAATCAGACTAATAAATCAGCTCAAGGACAAAAGCCTGTAATAGAGAAGGAATTAACTCCTGCCAGTACTACAGCAGAAAGTGTAATCAACATGCAGCCTGCTTTGGATGGCGTTGTAAGGCCCTCAGCTTTTGTTCCTGTAGGAGAGCACAGACATAGTAAAGGCCCAGAAACTAATGAGGTTGCTGAAATGATATCCCTGTCTAATTCAAACAAAAGTTTGCCTTTTCATGCAAAGTCTGCATTTCATGCTCCAAACCACCCATGGAAAACAGGTTCTACTTTTATCCCACCAGAGTTTCCACATAAAATTTCTCCCACAAAAGGTTTTGGTCCCATTCCACCTTACATGCATCCAATGATTCCAGAGTATTCACCCCCTTTTTATGAGCATGGACTGGCTATCTATGCACCTTACTTGCTTCCCAGTAACTCACCAGAGTGTGAAAACTCTGTGCTGTCTGTCTATGGGACCCAAGATCAAAGACATTTTCTTCCCCACCCTGGGCCACTCCCAAAGCCAATAAATCCATCATCATATGAGCACTACCGATTACTTCCACAATATCATTCCAGTCCCCCAGTGCCATATGGATTTTGCAGACCAACAGATCCTCCATTTTATAGATTTCCACATGTAGCTGGTATTAGTAGAGATCCAAGTTCTCATCTAATAGAGGAAACTACCTTGCTGTACCCAACTTCTTCAAGTCCATCTCAACAATACTCATTAAGCTCCCATAAAAAGCAGACTGATTATGAAAAAGAAATTCCACTGCTGCATGCCAAAACCCATGCAAAAGAAGACCCAAATGAAAGAGAGAATGCCAAAATGAGCCCCCGTGCAGGGAGCGCAGCAACAGGCTCACCTGGTAGACCCAGCCCAACTAACTTCACTCAGACAAGCCATGTTTGTGAAGGCCTGTTTGACCTCTCTAGCAAATCCTCTTCCACTGTAACTGGGAAGTATGACCAACAGGAAGAAAATTTCTCAGCCTTCAGACTTGCGAGGAAAAGCACAGATCAATCAACTCTACTTCAAAATATGCAGAACCAGCAAGATAGAGATTCATCTACCAGGTAATAATTTAAAAAAAAAAAAAAAAAAACCTCTGCAAATTGCTTTTTCAAGATTTATTTGGGGAAACAAAGACAACCCTATTCATATTTTAAATGTCTAATATATGAAATATCTCAACACTGTTGAAATGTTTAAAAAACGTTTTAAAAAATTTATATCTATGCAAAGTATAATACCAGTTCCCATAAAACCTGTAAGTACAGTGGTCACCTAATAGAGCTTGCCAGCTTTCCATAAATATGTAACTTACCTCAATGGTTCCATTACTATTCACATTTCCCTATACCTACTCTAAAGAAATATCCAGAACACTACAAAATCTGATATTAGCTACAGTGATTTTCACGCTTAAAGGGTGCACAATATAGTTAGAGTTCTGGTCAAACTATTCTCCTTCCCCTCCCTCCCCCGCCCCCTATTAGAAAACAAAAACTTAATGAATTATGTTTTTTGTTTCCATTTCTTTCAGTGTTCACATCACTGGGGAAGATACACATATTCAAACTGAAAGTCAAGCAAAGAATGAAGCCTCTCTGTCCAACACAGAGGACGACACAGGGATAACTCCACTTAATCTTTCAAAGAAGCCTGACACACACAGAGGAGTTGTTCATGAACACCTGTACAAAAATGCTTCCAAAATGGAAATTCAGAGTTTTATTGAATTGCAAGACATGCCTCTGAATCTCTCAGTGAAAGATTCCTATAACACCGTCAGCCTGAAAACTTCATTTCAGCATTCATCACATGATGCTGGGACTGCTACCACTCCAAACAATGAAAATGAAAATTCTGAAGATGTATACAACACAATGAATCCTAACAATGCCTGTGACAAGCCTTCTTTCACAGCCCAGAGTATGGAAGTCCAAGATTTAAGAGTAATTGACAATTCTGATGAACAAAAACAAACAGCAGCTGTTGCTCTTTGTCAGCTAGCTGCATATAGTCCTAGTAAAGTAAGAATGGACAATGAAGAGCAAAGTTCTCAAAACTGTAGTACTCCATGTACAGAGCCTATCCTCAGTTCTTCAGATACTCAGGATAATCCCCGCAATCACAAAGCAAAAGGACAAAAAAGGACAAATCAAAAAGAATTAGCAAAATCACAGCAAGGGTCTAAAAGAGTAAGACCCAATGACTGCAGCAGAGTGTTTACTCTAAGAAAGAGAACACGAGTATCATAATATTATTTCACTTGCTAATGTATTTCTTTTTACATCATGGAGCAACTATTAAATTTATATGCTAGATTACAGTTTCTTTGTACCAACTTATTTTTTTGTATGTTTGGCTGACTTTTTTGTTTGGGCCATAAGAAGATATGTACAAACTACCATGTAAATAGAATGTGTATAATTTTGTACTAATGTTTTTAAGTAATTGAAATTTCCTATGTGTAAACTCAGATTTTCATGAGTAACCTTTTGCATTCATAACTTAAGCCAATCAAAGTACATGAGATGGATGTTTAATGTTTTTGGGAATTGCAATATGGTAAAATACCTTTTATATCTGCTTATTACAAGACTTATAAACTTTAGAAACAATATATAACAATGAATAAACTGTTCATCAAGTGCTGTCACACCATATTTAACTTAATTTTGTTTAATGAATCTAATTTTTTTTCCTAGCAAATAATTTTTCTTTAATTTCTTTAATTCTGCAGTAGTTTAAATAACAAATTTAAATTTAAGCTGAATTTAAAGTTTAAAAACTCTATTTTGAATGTGAATACACCGCAATGGTGGTTGTACTGAAGAAACATTGATACATTTAAGATCTTGGGTACACACAAGCTGCACCAGTTTAATTAAACCAATTCAGTTAAAATAGTGCAAATCCCTGCATAAGCACTTTTATTCCAGTTTAAGAGGCTTACTTTGGTGTAAATTAAACCTGTTCTTCATCAAATTAGTCCTGCAGGAGAACATGGACATAGCAAAGGCCCAGAAACCAACTTAGTCAGTTAAGAACAGGTTTAAATTTACACCAAAATAAGCCTCTCAAGTTGAAATAAAAGTGCTCACATGGGGTTTGCACCAGTTTATCTGAATCAGTTTAAATTTACAGTTTGAATTAAATCAGTACAACTCTGTGTGCAGACAAGCCCTAAGGCTGGGATTTTCCAAAAAGAGTTAGGTGTCCAAATTCCATTGAAGTTCAACAGGATTTGGGCACCTAACAACCGTAGGCTCCTTTGGAAATCCAAGCCTAAAAGGATAGTTATGCCAATAATTTATTTCACTTGAGGAAAGCACTGCTGGTGAAGGTTTCAATTTCAGTAAATATATATCACTAATTCTGGAACTTAATGTGCTTTTGCAGACAAACTCTATTTTCTAATTCTATAATTGTGCATAAGAACTTCTCATTTTTCAAATAAAGCTATGTACTGTACTTTAATTACTAATTCCATATATTTTAATGATTAAGGAACAAATAAATTGTCTATGTTATTATTGTTGGTAAAGTGTGTTTTGCACAAAAAATAATCAATAGCAGATTAAACAAATATTTGCTTTTGAGCTAGCAATTGAAGTAAATCATGGCCTAGCATATCAGCCACCTACCTTATTATGTTAAGATGAGTTTCCTTCACTGGAAAGCTACAGGTGAATGAATCTGCATACTGTACATCCCAGCCATTTGGGAAACTACAGGCACTCCCTAAAATCCCACAAAGTTGTTATCCAGACAAGCTTTGCCAAAGGTTTAACAAAAAACTGTATTACTTATGATTCATAAATAATCGTGTTTGGACTTGTACAGCAGCTGCTAAAGTAACTGGTATTAAAAAACAGAAACTCCCTAATCAGTTTGAGTAAAACAAAGGAAGATCAATCATAAACCAATTTAAACCATATGTACATCATTCACATCAACTAATTATTCAGATACAGGAGATCCCCATTTATACAAAAGACAGCAATGGCCATAAAATGAATTTAAAGAAAGAATGGATACTTTTCAATGCAACTGATGCACTTTGGGGGCATAATCTAATTTCCAAATAATATAGTATCTTGGGATAAAATGGATTTGGCTAGTCAAGGTTCTGCTAGATAATATTAACTGCAGTCTACATGAATTAGATGTTTGATAATTCTAACAACTGATGCTAATAACTTGGTTGCTAATTTACATTCCTTCATGGGGGGGAAAAAAGATTTCCCACAGATTTTCAAACAACAGAATACCATCTTGAGTTTGAACAGAGGAACTATGATAGCAGAAAAGGCCAATGAAATCCAATTGTCACAAATTCTGGCTATTTCTGAAGAAGGTGTAAGATACCTACAGTAACTCCTCACTTAACTTTGTAGTTATGTTCCTGAAAAATGCAACTTTAAACTATGTTAAACTAATCCAATTTCCCCATAAGAATTAATGTAAGTAAGGGGGTTAGGTTCCAGGGAAATTTTTTTCAACACACACACCACACACACAATTTTTAAACAAACAATTGAATACTGGTACACAGCGATGATGATAGTGAAGCTTGGTTGAGGTGGAGGAGTCAGAAGGTGGGAATTTCCCAGGGAATGCCTTAGGAAGGATGAACTAGCACTCCATTGAGCCCTCAAGGGTTAACTCTCACACTCTACAAGCCAGCAGGAAAGAGGTGTTTCAGAGATACAGATGCGCATTTCCAATTAGGTATCAAGAGTGGGGTCAGAAGTACACTGCCTTGTTAATTAGATCAGCAAGACCCACAGCTGCAGCTTCTGCCTAAGGCAGCAGCTTCCTTCCTCGTGTGTCCCCCCGATCTATGGAAGATGGGGTAAGCAAGGTGCAAGGGGACATTAGCCCCCCTCTTCTCCCCCTCCCCCCCCCACAGCAAGCAGGCAGGAGTCTCGGAGAGCAGCACATGGCAGTGCGGGAAGGGACAGCTGAACTGCCATTGATAGCCTGCAAAGACGTTAGAAGGGAGCCTTTCACAACTTTAAACGAGCATGTTCCCTAATTGATCAGCAACGTAAGAACGAAACATTAACCGGGACAACTTTAAGTGAGGATTTACTGTATAATGTACCCAACTGTATAATACCAAGTGACAGAGAGAGTAGGAAGAATTTCTCCCTGACCCTAGCCTGTATTCAGTTTAATGCCTTGAAGTATGAAGATAAATGACAAGGGTTACTTTATACTTAGTACTGTACATAAAATTGCTACTAGAGTCCAATTTTTTTTTTTGAGCAGGATTAAGCCAATTGCATCAATAATATACCAAGGCAGTGAGTTCCATAGATTAGCTACACATTGGGTATGTCTACACAGCAATGCAAGCCCGGGTTTGAGCTCAGACTAAAGCCTAACCACCCTTGTATCCACACATCAATTGTGCTAATTTAGAGTTTGACCTAGAGTCCCGGGACCATGCATGGCTGAAGGATCCAAGCCCATGTTAAGATGAGACCTAGGTTCCTGAGCCCTATTGCTTTCCTGTGTGAATGCATCCCCGGCTAGACTCAGGTCCTGGAAGTTCTCCAGATGTATCCCAGAGTTCCCAGCAAAAGAGGAGCAGCGCTGATGTTACTCAACCTAAAGGTGGAGAGCCAATTCTCAGATTACATGGGAGTTCAGTTTAAAGAGTTCTCAAACTGCAGTCATTCTACTGAGACAGCCACCAAAGGAGCTAATTAAACAGTTTATGTACTCAAGTGCTCCTTATGGGCACCTGAGTCCCATCAATAGCAGTAGTATTTTCCCACAGTGCGACACATTCGTAGGACTAGAGTGTCGACACTGTGGGGGTGATGGGAGCAGCTGCTAGGCACTCTGGGATAGGATTACGTTGACTCAGGTCTGTGTACTGCACTGTGGACACCAGAGCCCCAGACCTAGGGTTAAAATGCAATGTAGACAATCAATCCCATTGTTCCCTGACTCAGGCCAGCTGACTCAAATCCCACTAACCCTCAGCTTACATTGCTGTGTGGACATACTTTTTAAGATTCCTTGTATCCATTTTCATGCTCGTGCAAGCTTGCTTGCAGCTTTCTTCACATGTGCACCTATTGGAAAGGATAGACCTGAGCAACTGGCTGACCTCCTCCATCCCATTCATTACTGACACTCATATTTTCATAGCCAAACTTCATAATCTTAGTTTATAAAAACATGTTCTCATGCCTCTTTACCACATGTTCTCTTACCACCATGCCTCCAAAATTTCCACTGCCCTTCTCAGGATCTCCTTCCACACTGAAAACAGTCTATTCTTACTCTATATACACCTTATCCCAAGCCTTTAAAAAAAAAAAATCCATTGCAGGCCTTCATCTTCCACCCACCTATTACTCATTTTGCTTAATGGCCTTCTGTGAGGAACTTCATCAAAGGCCATTTTAAAAACTCTACATTAAACTACACCTACCAGTTCTCCTTTACCTGTTTCAATTTTCAATAGTGTTCTAACAGAGTTAAAAGAGGCATGGTTCATACTTAGAGGTTAAATGCTAGTTTGCCCACTATATTCAGACTGATGCTATATAACTGGCTAGCTAAACTTTTCTAATTTTTTCCCTGTTATTTAAAGCAAGATTTACCAACCTACAATTTCCCAAATCACCCTGAGCACTTTTGTTAACGATAGGTACAATGTGGACCTGCCCTCTTGAAGATTGGCTCTTTTCTAATGATAAGGTACGTGTTTTTTGTAAAAAGAACAGATACTTCGCTCCGTAGATCATTAAAGCTCTTGTATGAAATGCCCTCCAGCTCAGGGTGGTGTAATTTATTTTCTCAAGTTATTCTACTTCTTTAATATCCACCCACCCTAGATAGTGCCCCATCTTCAATCCCTGTAAGGAGTCCTCTTTAAAGGCAGCCTGGTGTAACATAAAACACAGGGGGTGAGAAATAGGAACATTTTATGCATGCTACTAACCTCTGTATCAGATAAGTGATGGCGACTGCAGAATGTTGAGAAAGAGACAACAACCTACTAGACAATAATAATGGGCAATTCAATTACTGGTATAAACTCGTTGAATGTCACATCAGGACATAACTTCTCTAAACTATGTCTCCATACTATCAGCTATTGCTTCTTAGAACAGTTTGTTCTGGGCCCTAAAAGAGGAGAGGGTTACTCTTGACTAGAGCTGGTTGAAATTCAAGATTTCCAGTCCAGGGGAAATTCTGACATTTTGAAGTTTTCTTTCATCCTAAAGAACAAAAAGTCAAAATTCTGAAATTTCCCACAAAGCTGTTTTGACAAGATCAAAATGTTTCATTTACAGTATATCGAAACAAAACAAAACGTCTAAATGAAATGCTTTGGCCTTATATAAACAAAGCACTTGGGTGCAAATTTTCATGACAAATTTTTCAACCAGCTCTTAAATGTGCTTTGCATCCTGCTGTTTGAAACTGCAGCAGGTCAATGCACACTAGGAAACTTTTTATATGGCAGAACAGTCCATATGGAGAGTTACTGCATAGCACACTGAAGCAATGTAGATTTATATCCCTGCTTGCCATGCAGTAAGTGCTCGTGTACACATACACTTAGTCTGAGTCACCCAGGAGTTGGTTCAGAAGTATGGTTGCTCAAGCAGATCACAGTAGGAGTGGATGATGATATTCTTGGGCAATTCCATTCTTTACTCAATGAGTATTCACAGAAGGTGGAAAAGGACAGATGCTTCTTCCTTCTAAGGGAACTGTATGCAGTTCACCTTGTCTCCCTCGCCTGCGCAGTGTGCACACAGGGAGCTACTTAAAGGGTTACTGAAGAGATACGGAATCTGAGATTTTCAGAATGCTGATGAACATCCAGTTGACTTCTGATAAATATCTATTGAGTTCCTGGCCCAATGTTTGAGGGCAAGTGCGGCATCAAGGAGAGCTAGCTGCCTGAAGCTTTATCCAGATAAAACTGAGATTGTGATACTTATTAGTTGGGAGAAGCAACTGGAAGATATGGAAATTATAACATCTCCTTTAATTGAGGATACATACCCTCCATTTGTGACTTATGTTTGCAACCCAGAGGGTAGGACTGGGGCCCTAGTTGCTGTTAGATGATCAAATAGCAGCAGTGCAGGAATACTTTTTTCTCTAATCTGTGTCTACCTAGAGATTGTGACCATTTCTTTCAGATGTAGACGTTGCTACCATAAACCATGCTTTTGTCACCGCAACACTGGATTACTGTAATGCACTCTTATACAGGGATACACCTTACATCAAAGTGGAAAGACAGAGCAGCCCACTTATAAAGCAGAATTTTGTGTGAGAAAGCATGACTCCTGTGCTGCATATCCAGCACTGGCTGCCTTCAGGGTGGAGTTTGAAAACGTGGGTTTTGATCTACAAAGCCCTAAATGGAAAGGAGGGGAGGAAAAAGGGGGGTTGTGAACCTGTTACAGGGCCCTGTTAAAAATTACCCCTATATTATTTTATCAAGGTTCATTTTGAGGATATGGGTGTTCAATTGTTTAAATAAAAGTCTTGTAGCCAAAGATATAAAGACAACTATATCATAAGCAGGAATCCTGCAGGGGAGTCATTACATCCTCAGATCACAAAATGTAGATGTGTAATCAAAGTAAACAGGCTGCTGCAAAGCATTATTTTTTTTTATTTCCATCTTTCTTTACCCCTCAGAATATTGATGTTTGTACTGTTAACATCTATGTGAGAGAGGAAGGGGAGATATAACTGTCATCCCCACTTCATACATGTTGAAAGCTGAGGCTAAGAGGTAAAGTGATGCGGCTCAATGGCATACAGCAAATTACTGGCAGAGCCAGGATTCCAACCAGCCACATTTGATTCCAAACTTCCTGGCACCCCTTAATTTACAGTTGACATTCTCCGTATTATTACTGAAAAATGTGGCATTATCAGGCTATCCAATTCCAGGTATAAAGGTCTAAGTCTCCAATTCTGTAAGGACTTACACACATGCTTAAACTTTTTGAGTTCAATGGCGCTATTCATGTACTTAATGTTAACCATTACATATAAATTTGTATCAGAGGGGTAGCCGTGTTAGTCTGGATCTGTAGAAGCAACAAAGGGTCCTGTGGCACCTTATAGACTAACGGAGGTATTGAAGCATAAGCTTCCATGGGTGAATACCCACTTCCTCGGATGCAAGCAGTGGAAATGTCCAGAGGCAGATATAAAAGATATATTTATATCTGCCTCTGGACATTTCCACTGCTTGCATCCGAGGAAGTGGGTATTCACCCACGAAAGCTTATGCTTCAATACCTCCGCTAGTCTATAAGGTGCCACAGGACCCTTTGTCGCTTATATAAATTTGAAGGACTGGGGCCAAAGTAATTAGATAGTGGTATAAACAGAAAGATATTTGCATGGTACCAAGATTTTCTGTGTAGGAGGAAAACCTCTAAAATTATACAAAAATAAAAAAAGGAGGCTCTGCCAATTTATAAGTGAACTATTTTAAGCAATGATAAAAGACATCCTGTATTCCTGACCTATACAGCTTTGGCCTTTGTCATTTTATGGAGACAGAGAATGAAGAGGAGCAGTACTGAAATAAAGAGAATATAAAGAATCAACAGATTTTCAAAACAGGACAAAAGATTGAGGCCATGAAGCTTTCACTGATGTGATACTGGAGCTTTTCTATACATATACTATGTACAGCTTTGAAAATTAACGCTTTGTCCACTCCGTCTCAATCATTTCAACTATATGGCAAATTACTTGAGTAGTGAGTTAAGACAATTATTTCAAGTCACTCCCCTACTCTAGACACCTAAAACCAAAGTCTAGTGCCTGGGAATGTAGGCGACTGCACAAAAATTGGTTAACATAGAAAATTAGGCAAGCTTTTCTTTCCAGCCTTTTCTTCTTCCAGTACAAGCACTTCAACAACATCTGATAATCTTAAATTAAGGGACTTATGTGATCATTTTCGTTTGTTCGGCTGTTGGGTGGGGGCAGGTTGTTTTGTTCTCGGGGAGGGGGGGCGCAGTTTGTTTCAATTTGTATTTTACGTTTTACTATATATAAACTCTGCCAAAGTTCTTTACAACAACACTTGGTAGATTAGAAGAATGCGTCACTTTTTAGTAGTTAAAATACACATAACAAAAAGAGTGTGTCTGTGACATTCTATAGCTTGGGGGAGTGTACTGTAACCCCCATATTCCTCATTTTCATATAATCGTGATCTTACATATAAAGCATGCCTTGTAAGGTATCAGGGGAAAGATTATGATCTGCTGAAAGTCATTTCTCTATCTATATATGTATATCATTAATGCATATGAAGGTACGAGAATTGTGTTGTATGGTGGTCACTAAAACATGCTATAAATTGGAAAATCAGCCAAGTATTAGCTCCCCAGAAGCAACAGAAAGGAAAGTAAACAACACCCGAGCGGGGTGTCAAACAACCCATCAACAGCCACTGTCCAGCAAGGGAGCTACAATGCAATGACTCACCTGCATGAGGCCACACCAGGGGAATTGCTCATCCTTGCTTGGAGAGACTCAGCAATGCCCCCCAGACATGCCTGGACTTGTGCTCCCCAAGCACATGGACTGAGGGTATAAAACAGACAGAGTGGACACATACTGGGCCCTTCCCCTGCCCCCATCTTCGCTGCAAGCAACTAAGACACTGAGAAGAAGACAAGACTCCAACAGAGGAGATTGGCCCAGGTTTAAGGAACAAACCTGTATATTAAGGACTGCAATATCCAGTGGGGTGAGAAAAACTGCTTAATCTAGATGTTGCCCAGTCTAATAGGATTGAGAGTTTAGACTGCGTGCTTATATTTTCTTTTGGTAACCACTCTGACTTTTTGCCTATCACTTAATATCACTTAAAATCTACCTTTTATGGTCAATAAATTTGTTTAATTGGTTATCTTTACCAGTGAGCTTGTACAACATGTGGGGCAAATCTGCTCAGGTTTGCAAAGGCTGATGTATGTCCACTTTCCATTGCTCAAGTGATGAACCAATAAATTTTCACTGCCCATCTTGAACAGTGCAAGATGGTATATTTCTGGGATACGGTGCTGGGAAATGGGGGGCGGGAGAGAAGAGATTTGGCTGGTGCCATTCTCTGTGTGATTCATGAGTGGCTCTGGGAGCATTCATGCAATCTAGCTGGGCGTGGGGCTCAACATGCAGTTGTGCTGAATGATCACAGCTCCTGGAGGGGTTGCTGCTGGTCACTAGCAAGTCATTGTGAGAGACAGCCCAGGCTAGGGAGAGTTCAGGGGGCATAGTCCCAGCTGCATCCCAGTCCCAGGCTGCACCCCGGAGGGATCCCATCACAGTGTCCTTATCTCAAAGTGCTTACAATCCAATATCCTTGTGGTATTAGATTTTAAGCACATGGACTCTTGCACTCTGCCCTGTCCCATGGTGCCCAAAAAATTCTTGCGACCATTACCGTGTATGAAATGCATGCAAAGATATTTCTACAAAATAACCAATGCCAATGTTACTGATTGCAGCAGACAAATGACGACTAACAAATTACTAAAATTCTAATTTACACCAGGTTTTTCAATTCTCATTAAGTAGTACAGATTAATGCAAACTCTCGACCTAAATATGCAAGTTAATGATGAATTAGTTAACTTGTGCATACAAAAAATTTAAAAGTAGAATAAATACATTAACGGATATATAGTATATAAAACTATTATATTCAGTCACATTAATAAATCCTAGTAATTATTTTGGAGAACAAATGTATGTATTTATTTAAATGTATAAAGGAACACCCAAGACAATGAATTCTACTGACAAAGATGTCTTATATGTCTTTCATGGATATGTTGCTACAGCCATTACTAGCTCCACTTAAATCGGTGAATACAAGTCTGTTGCCAAATACACAACTCTCATGCTGTTATATAGTATTACTGTATATATTATTGGGGTTCAAGAAACTTACCATCTGCGATTCGGGAAGGGAGTAACAATCCTCTCCTGCCTAATTCAGCCAGAGCCAGACATCCGCCATGCCAAGAATTGTCTGTTTCCTGGAAACTAATTTTAGAACACAGAAATACTGTTAAGTTTAACTTGAGCTTTCTGGGTTTTATCATGTGTAATCCAAATCACTATTTGTCTACTGAAGTTTGTATTCACAGTATTAGAGTAGACTTTTTTTTTTTTTAATACAGGAACCACTGCATACATTTTTTAAAATTGTTCTTTCCTACTTTAACTACCATGTGCAACTGTTAGACTGAATAAATAACACTGTGCTTAAACCATTTATTGATATAAACATACTCACCCTCAGATACAAATAAAAAGTCCAACTTCAGATACTCCTGTGCCAATTATTATCAAATCTCATCATCAAAAATAAAATTATTTTCAGTAACCTGGTGCCTGACAAAAACCAGGAGCATAAAATGGCCAGGTGGTACAGTGTGTTAATGTAATGGCATTCTATCTCTGGAACAAACAACTGCTTGTCTACATCAGAAGTAAAATATGAGAGTGTGGACTTCACACTAAGCCATAGTGGATTTTTATCCACAATACAAAAACCATTGAACAAACTGGCGTGACCTGCAGTGGCTGATAATTAAGATCTACAGCAAGAATAACAAAAGTGGTTTAAGATTTAGACACATTTGCAGAGATGGCAGAAATAAATGAGGGGTGGAACTTGTATAATGCAAATCATATTCACATGAACTTTTTATTTTGTATTAAAGTTAATAATAAGAAAGAAAACCTAAAAACAATACGATACCAATGAAAATTCTAAAATTTTCACTGGAAATCCTACAAATTTAAGATCCTCTAGGATCCTCAATACATTCACTTTTAATGTTTTGTAAAGCACGATATTTACGAAGCGTAGTTTCTTTGAACTACATCAGAGCATAAATCTAATTTTTTAAAACAAAAAAATGCATAGTTACAGCCACGGTTAGAATATGCATTCTGGCTAGGATTGTCAAAGGTGCCCCAGGGAGTTGGGCACCTTGGTCTCCTTTGCAAATCCCAGCACCTCAGTACAGGTAAATCTAGTTCATGCTAAAATGAATACAACACAACACAGTAGATGTTTACCTTTCAATAGCAAAACCCACACCAAAAATAAAATAAAAAAATTCAAATAAAACAATAAAATAACTCCTATAAACTAGTCAAGCTGTTTCTCTAACAAGCTGGGCAAGAAGAAGACAAATGATTATTTTAATTTGTAAATACTTCGGAGGAGCCCATATACTGTGGTGATATAAGCACATATCGACATAGAAAATCCTGTATATTAAAACCACAGTAGACAAATTGGTAATTGAAAAAAGTAATATAATATTTTCTTATCTTGAACATCAACCAACATATGCAAAAAAACGATCTGGAGGATGGTGTGGACTGGAGGATGGTGGAGGATCTGGAGGATGGTGGTAACTATTGGGTCTACTTGCTAACCAGTTTGCCACACTTAGTGCTGATTTACAAGTCCTGGCCTCTCTGCATAAGGTCTAGTTATAACCTCTGGCACAAAATGGATGGGTACCTACTGGGTGCTTCCCCATAGAAATTTCCTTGCTACAATACATAACAGAGGAAATGTTTGCCATGTGTCCGTTCTACACCAATCTCAGATGAGATCAGCCAAGGAATGCTAGAATTATTGCCATTGCTGACTGACGTCAATATTCCAGCACTGTGTCAACCACCCTAAGTAAGGCATTCTAGTATTTTGGGAGACACCATAGGAGAATAATTGTGAAAAAAGTCAAAGCAAAGTGCAAATCAGTAACTAAAAAAAGTCAAGTGTTGTGAACACTTAAGTACAATTAACTCACCATGCTTGTGTTGTGTTAATAGTGGGCAGCTATATAACTGCACTACCCAAGCCCATCTCTCTCTGAATGTGATTTCTGTAATGTTTTGAGGTTGGGTTTTGTATCTTTTTTTTTAAAACCTTGAGGGAAGGTGAAGCTTTCTAACCCTGGAGCAATGAAACATCTCACTGGTCTGGTTCTTTGTGTTGACACAGTGTGGTTGCTTAGCCACCTAAGCTGTACAAATTTTTTAATTGGGCAGCTCAAGATTCTAAGTGAAACTGGTTCACATGCATAGTATCCACAACCCCCCCCCCCCCCCGCCCCCAAAAAAGCTCCACAGAATATCAACTATCATGTTGGTTTTTTTAAAAAAAAAATGCTGATGTAGGGAGGGGGGAGAAGAATCACAGAATTTGTGACTCCCATAGCAAAAAGCAGCATCATATGTATTAATTAGTTCCTCCTGTTTTTTATTATTCTTCTTACTCACTCTCTGGTCTGAAGTGTAATATATAATGTGGTTTCCCTCTTCTTGACCCAGACAAAAATACATTTTCTACATATTTTGATTGACATTCTATGAGACCATTATTGCTAACCGTTTCTGAGTATCCTCAGAGATTTTAAAAGGTACATCTAGTACTTTGTCCCCAGAGTGAGATTATCTGAGTATAAAATATTTCCAAATCTACTCCAATATTCAAAAAACAAACCAGATAAGACTCGGTTTCCTGCTACAGAGAGGGCATGTCTATTTGGTGAGTTAGTATGCAGTAAACTGGGGTGTAAATCTACAATGCTCTAGCCTGTTGCAGACTAACTGGCTGGGTATACCCTCCTATCATGTGCTAAAAGTTCCGTAGTGTCCTTTGACCTACTGCTGTTTCATTGACATTTCTTTATTTGAATACTTCCATTATAGGAAATTCTTACCATGTTTTATTTAGTTTGCAAATGGTAATCTGCAAACCAACATCTGACACACAGTTACTACACTCCTTAAATTGTCCCTGGGCGTGCAAGAGGCTACAGACAAGAAAAAAAAAAAAACACATCTAAGGCGGAACATTTAATACTGACTAGATGCTTGCAAAGTTGCCTATGTTGAGTAAACAAAAGGTAGGTATGGATCCTGAATGCAATATGCTGATACAGTTTTTAGCAAGACAACCATGACCGTACACTTCCACTTCAAGAAGCCAAACATTACTTCTGAATGTTTAACTCTAGGACAAGTAACCTGTAAACCAAACATACATGTACTCCTCAGCTTTTCTGCTGATTTTAAACACAATAGGCAACTTCGAATGGGAAGAAAAGGGTTTCATAGCAATTTAGTTTTTACATATGCAACAATTCTGCTCTTACATGTACAAGAAAACATTCTTTCTTTTTATACTTTTGAATCAATTTTGAGGTGTTCATGAACATAATACATCTGTACTAGCCAGAGCCACAAACAGTGTAGACGGACACTGTTCAAACTCTCCCACACTGCTCTGCCAATGCACCTCACCCCTGACCTGAAACATGCCTCATTGCAAATCATGCCTACATAATTTGCTGTGTGAAGAAATATTCACTAGATACTAGGATAGGAAAGACCATCAAGTTCAATTTCACATACAGCATATCACAACTTGAACACAGATCTGTCATGAAAAAGTTAGTGCACTAATCCAAACCAACTCCTGCCACCACAAAATTCTGTGTTATTCTTTCTATGAGACCCTAACAATGAGGTCCAAACTTGCATGGACATTAAAGTTCCAATAGTACTTTTCACACATGTAGGTGTTTGCCCCATGCCCTTGGCCAAAATTCCAATTCTCCTTATTGTTTTATATGTGCTCTGGGCCAGTTGCCTGCCTGAATGTTGCCTCCCACTCCAGAAATGGCCACAAGGCAGCGGTGAAATTATATACACAGCATAGGAGCATTTTGAGATCCAAGGATGCAAGCTATTGCATAAATACAAAATAGTATTACCTAAAGCAGTCCAACAGAGACCCAACCACATCGTCAGCTAACTCTTTTGGAAGCCTTCCAGTTATTCTACCAATCCTGCAAAAAAGAGAAGAAAGGTGATTTGTTGTACAATTACAGTAATTTCAGATAAAAGTTTACACTAAGATAACGGGATTCAAACTACAGATGACACAATGCATTATTTCAACGGTGTCAAACTAGGACACAGATGTCAGACTACAAGCTAAAAAGCTACAAAATAACGTACCTAACAAAGAAATAAGATTTTCAAATGGAAAAGAAGAAAATGTGGACCAGCCAACTGGGGAAGAAACACTATTGCAAAAAGGCCCCAAGTAAAATCCTTTCACATCATTCCAATCTCAACCCCAATTAAAATTTCCTAGTTCGCTGCCCCACTTCTACCTCCACTAGCAGTCTTGGGCTCCATGTCATCACTTGTGCTGCAACCATCATAAATAACGGATAACACTGAGAAAACAATGTGCAATTATTTAGCCCTGGGAAACATTCAGCTGTTATGCTAATCTATTAGTTTTAAATTAAATAGAAGAAACCTACCCTTTTGCAGCAGACCATCTGACAATGGTATCTTTGTCTTTCAATCCAATCAGCAATTGTTCTGTAGAGAATATTATTTTAAACAAAGCAGATTACTCCAAGTTCTTTACAGCAATTCTCCTACTATGTTCAAAACTCATTTCCCCATTATCACAACCAGCTCTTAATTTAAACCAACACATTTGTATCCATACTTCTTGTGTTTGTGACAAGAATGAAATTTGACACCACAAAAGCAAACAAGGGGTATAAGTGCTTTTTGAATAGATGGTAGCTATGTAATTTAACACAGAGACTAAGGATATAGCTACATTGCACTCAGAAGTGTGATTGCAGCGTGTGTAGCCATCCCGAGATATCTAAGCTAGCTAGATCAAAGCTAACCATACCAGTGAAGCCAGGGCAGCAAAGGCTAGCCTCTTGAGTACATACCCAGGATGGGGTCCCAGGCAGGCTGGTACAGCCCAAACAGCTAGCCCATGATACCACAGTTTCATTGGTATTGCTACCCAAGTTAGATAGTTCAAAGATCGCTTGGGAAAGGTCTACAGGTGCTTCAGCCATACCTCTGCTTGCAGTGCACACATAACCCTATGTCAACTTTTGCATATCTTGGCTGAGGCCCTGTGGCAAAGGTGAAAGAGAGGAAAGGGGTAACAGGCACTCAAATGGAAGGCTACACTGTCCTGCCAGAGAGAAGAATATGGCCAAATAAGTCAGGGAATACAATGAATTCACACATTTCTCTTGCCTATACTGTCTGAGCTATTACAGAACCCAGACCATAATTTAAAGCCGCTCCCACTGCAATCTCCCAAAGTGGGGAATCAGTGGTACTGCCACCTGTCTTCTTACACAAATAATTATCCCTGGAATGCAGGGGACTAGGCTGGGGCAATGTTTACAGAACTGTTACTTATCCTATAGTAACTGTGGTTCTCTGAGATGTTGTTGTAGTCAACATGGATCCCACTATAGGCACACATGCACCTCAATCATGCAAGTTCAGAAACGTTTTAATAGCTGGGACCTCTGGATCACACATGCAATATTCCTGCGCTCCCACTGAAAGCAAAAAGGGTGGGGTGGCTACAATCCTCTCTCAGTTGCCTTGCAATTCAAAGATCCTAGTTTCTGCGGACCCCTAAAAGCTTCAATAGCAGCAAGCAGTCAATTATTTTCAGTATCCAGGCCTCTGTTGCGTCTAGATCATGTTGGACTGCCCATATAGAGAACCTTTTCCATTTTGGTTAATAGATCTTTCTTATAAATTGTTTTCTGATCTGTATGAGAATTTCCTGAACTTGTCAGTCTCTGTGAGTAAGTGCTGAACCAGCCAACAACCAAGCCCTCAGATTTAATCACTGTAGGTCGAGGTGCAGTATCTGACCATGATTCTGGGATATTATATTCAGACAGGCTGGGAGATTGGAAGGGAACGGAAGCAGATCACAGCAGACTGATATCTACAATAAGTCTGACAGCCAAAACTGCCTTGGTCAATAAGGTGTGGCCTTGTCCCATCTGTCCTTTGGATATCACACTGGAGTTCAGGGGGATCTGTGGAAAGGGATATACGACATCTTGAATCCACTGTAGCAGAAAGGAGTTTGGCAATGAGCCCAGACTCATGCCTTCTCTGGAACAAAAGGTCAGGCATTTGGTATTGTCTTTCGTGGTGAAAAGGTCTATTCTGGGAGTCCCCCAATGAGCCAATATCAGCTCTATGATGGACTTCCAGAGTAACCATTCATGGTTGATGGCTGCATGTCTGCTCAAAAGTCTGCCAGGCTGTTGCTGACTCATGGAAGGTGCAGAGCCAATGGGGTTATCCCAGGGCGATGACACCTCATCCACAGCTTGATTGTTTCCTGCTTATATACATAATGCATAGTAGGCTTTTGCCAGCTGAGAGTCTAGCACAGTCCCTATTAACTCATTTGAGTGCAATGGGGACAGAGATGATTTTTTGTAGTTCACAATAAGGGACTGCTGGACAAACAAGAGGACGACATACTCTAGGGCTATCTCAGTCTCCTGCAGAGACCTTCCTCTGGCCAGCCAATCATCCACGTACAGGTAGACATAGATGCCCGGTTTCCTTAAGCATACTGCTACCACCGCTAACCATTTTATGAAGAATCTGAGTGCCGTTGAGAGTCTAAATGGCAGTACCTTGTACTGGTAATAGTTGGGCCTCACTGTGAATCTTAGGTACTTCCTCTGGGTTGGGTACGATGGCTATGTGGAAGTACACGCCACACACATCAAGAGCCACAAACCAGTCCTGAACTTGGAGATGGAGTGATGGAGGCAAGAATTACCATCCTGAACCTGAGATGGCTTATGTATTTGTGGAGTCTTCCCAGGACAAAAATATTCTGAAGAAGAAAGGGTAGGAAAATAGCAGAAGCAGAAGCCTCTTCCCCTATATTTAAGAGGCAGCTCTTCTATGGTTCCTAGCCAAAGCAACAAGACCACTTCTACTTATGGTAGGCTCTCGTGACAAGGGCCTCTGAAGAGGGAAGAATGGAGGGTAGTAAGGAATTAAATTGGATAGGGTAGCCATGAACAATGATGTATGTCTGAAGTTATGGCAGACCATACCCAGCAGAACAGGATGAGATAGCTTCCAAAGGTTACATGCTTGCAACTGCTTCTGATGAGGTTCCTGACAGTCCCATCAAATTTGTTGATGTGATGCTAGCACCATGTGCCAGAGAAGGCAGAGTCACATCCCCTGCTATTTTGAGGCTTTTTCTTGGAAGGATAATCAAGCATGTGTGACGTGCCTAGTTCCTCTCTATCATCCATGGTTACTAGTGTCACAGTTTTCAGTAAGGGGGCTGGGTATAGTTTCCTAAAGAACACAGTGTAGCTTTGGAGTTCAAGGAATGCAGAGCTTTGAGTGTTTGCTAAACAACTCCTTCCCTTCGAAGGATAGAGCTTCTATCACGGCTTGCACCTCATTGGGAATGCCTGAAATGTGAAGCCACAAGACCCTTCACATCATCACCGCCCTCATCATAGATGTCGTCAGTGTAATTGAACCACCTGAGAATCTTTTTAGATAACTGACATCTCTATTTCTAGATTGTCTGTTATTCTCGTAAACAGATCTTGGAATATCTTAAAATAGTCCAGCACCAGCATCAGTGCTGGGGCTACTGCCTCATCTGGTAACAAGGTCAACAAATCTTTGGAAGGTGAAGGAGGACTGTGTTGCTCCTCTGGTCCCACATCAGGTATTACCTGGCATTTTTCCTGGCCCAGCAACAGTGGTCTGGCCAGCAGCACAACCTCCTCTTCCAGGAATGGAATGGGATCCGCTCCTGGAAGTATGTGAAGGAGGACCTGACTGAGTCCAATAGGACTATGGTGGTATTCCCAAAGGGTCCGGCTGGCTTGTGTGATGGCTGCCAATCCAATGCCAGTTCCAGAGGGATTGTAGTAGGCCCTTATAGGGAGGACTGCCTTGTCTGTCCATGGTCTCACCTGCTGACCTCAGGGGAGAGGGTTCCCTACTCAAGGAAGGCAAGAAAGTAGTCCTAGTGACAAAGAGGAAGAATAGATTTCCTCTAAGGGCAGCACTGATTCGTGTGGCACTCCTGGTATCAGGTCGACAGTGGTACCAGCAGTAGTCTTGATGCCACAGTAATTTCCGACAGTCTCAGAACGACATGCAAGAGTCTCCAATGACATACACAGTGGTACCATTAGCAACTCTGCCAATTAAGATGACGCAGATGATTGCACAGTCATCTGGTCAGAGGAGGTGGGATTACAGTAAACTTCATGGGTGCCATGATAGTAGATGGCACCTTCTCAATAACCCTGGATTCACTGAGGGGCTTAGTGAGTTTTTCCCGAGAGGCTTTATGTGATCTTTCTCTATTGGAAGGCACCGAGTTCCACCTAGAGTTTCTGTCCTTATGCTCAGAGAGATTTCTCTCCTTGTTGTACTTTAGTACTGGCGCCAGGCCTTTTTTTCATTTCCAGGGTTTTCTCTGTCCTGACCTTGGGTGTCACTTGTCTGCTTGGCCGGGGGGGGGGGGGGGAGGGGGGTGTTGCAGACATTGTTTTCTCCGGTACTTGACTCCTTCAGTCCAAAGAAACCTTCACTGACTGCTTCAGTATGTGGAGCTTCAGTTGAGCATTCTGTGACTTTCAAGTCCTAGAAGAAAATGATCAACATCCTAGACATCTTTCTGGTATACGAGTCTCACCCAAGCAGAACAGGCATGTGCTATGCTCATCTGTTTGCAGGATTAGCTCATTGGAGGAAGTGCAAGGTTTGAAGCCTAAAGGCTTTGAGTCCACCAGGAGTGGTTGAGCTGCCTTGTACAGGGAGTCATAACTGTCCTACCTTTTATGCCCTTGTACAGGAGCACAAGGTGATACAAGAGCATGCACAGACTCAGACATGGCTATTCAAAAGACTAATTGTGTGTGTGAGAGAGGCTTATAAGCACCTAAATGAGTTCTACACTGACACATACTCAAAGCAGCAGTACTGGTATTTTTTAAATAAAATACATTTTTAAACAAAATTTGGTATTTTGAGTGGCCTCTTACATTGCACAGTGCTGTGAGCCCTTTATTGCTGTTAATGCCTACAAATTTATAACATACCAATCAATGAACTAACTGAGCACTACGTTTATGACCATACTCTATATGCTAGGATTCCTAGGTACAATAAGCTGCCCCACTGGTGCTACCACAGCTTAAAATTTCAATCAACAGACCTACCGCAGGCCTTTAAACTTTATTTGAACACAATGTGAACCTTTTTTTAAAATCATAATATAATTCATCCTGTCCCACTCCAAAAGCAGAAAGATCTAAGACGTGTTACTGGATAAGATTGGGCAATTGTGTGTTTCAAAGTAAAATAGTTGGGTTTTTTCCCCACATGGGAATTTTTCATTTTTGTTTGTGGGAAAAGTGACATGCTGAAAACCATGGCATAGTTTTACAAAATATGGTAAACCCTGTCCAGTTATATACAGACATCATATTATAATTTTCTCCACTACTTTACCAGCAGTTTGTGTAACCATAATTCTTTCTTATGCCCATCCCAGGTTATTGCAAGTTGTAATGCCTGATGGCTAAACAAAATATTTCTATTTAGATCCAACACACCTATAACATTCTCAACCTCTCCTGGAATGTCATATTCCTCTTCATCAGCAGCAGCAGTAACAGCAGCAGCTACTAGGTTCTGTGCAACTGGAACCTGGGCAGAAAACTGCAGATTGGCAGCCAAAGATCTGCAACCACGCTGATACCTGTACAGGAAACAAAGTTTATTTGCAATTTTTTGTCTAAGTTTGTGCCTACCAAGTTGATCCTGGAACACAGCATATGCCATCCTCAAAACCTTCTCTCAGTGTAGTAGTACATTTTCACAGTAGTATTTTTAATCTGCTATGGAAAAACACCGTTCTAGTACGCAAAGAACACCATATATATGTTCATATAATAGCACTTGTGCTCTCACAGCACCTTATGCTGTGAGTTATCAGATTTTACGAGCAAAATAGATGCACTTTGAAAGACCTCCTTAAACACCTAATTGCCTCAGAAAATATGCTGGAGATTCAGTAGGTAGTATCCTTCCTTCTACGGCTATGTATACACTATGAGCTTGGAGTGTGATTACCCAATTTGCTTACATGTACTTGCGGTAGCTCAGTGAGAGCTAGCACAAATATAAATAGCAGCGTAGCCACGGTACTATAGACATTAGCAGAAAAGTTTAGCAATGCTGATTGCTGAGTACATATCCACAGGTTGGGAAGGGTTTGTATTCAGCACAGCTAAGCCATGTCGCTGCTGCCCATGCTACAACAGCTATACTACTATTTACACCAACAATAGCTTAAGTACGTGTATGCTAGCTGGGAATCACACCCCTAGCTCATAGGGTAGACATAACCTAAGACAACAAGAAGTCAGTATTCCAGCACAGCATCAGGAAGCACTGTGCTACTGAAAACATCTTGTGGACAAGATGTAAGTAACAGGTTAAATGTGATAATTATTTTCCATCTTCAAATTCTAACTACTCCTCAAGTCCTTGCTTCTCTCTCAGCATATACTATTGCCAATTTGGACCCTGTACTCCTCCAGTCCTGCTTTCCTTCACAACTGTCATCAGCCAAGCTCTCTATACTTCTCCAAATCCCTGAAATGAAACTATATGCCATACAACCTCCTTCACCTCTTTCCACTTCCATGCCAACTTAGATACATTTGCATTTAAAAAAAAAATTGAACTTGCAAAGACTAGAGAATTTATAATTTCTCTCCTTTTCCCCTCCATTTACTTTTTAATTCAGACATTTATCTCAACTAGACTACGAGTCTCTTGGAGAAAGGAACGATATCCTTTTTGGTGCCTGTAAACCACCTTGTAAACCCATAGTGTAGGATAATTGATTCACAGAAAGAACAAACAAGAAGATTAAGATCCCATGTCACCTATAGCAAGAGCAAGATAGTTAGTTAACTCCAGCGACCTGGAAAAATTACAACCTGAATGACTACTTTCTGCCTCAAATTCCCCATCTCAATTCACGTGGACATAGTGTTTATCAACACTTCCTGCACTAAATTGCTGTACACTGTAAAACAACTGCCAGATTCCACCTCGGAGATAGCTCTAACTCAGCAGCAAGTGAAGTGATTCCTATATCAGTTTTGTCCATCAGTTTACATTTATTAAGTGATCAAAATTTCTTTGGTAAGAAAGTCACTCAACAAATGCAAATCATTATTATAAAAGACCTAAAGAGACTCAGTATAGTTAAAGTTGAATTCCAAATTCAATTCTCATCTTCCATTAATTGCTCACAACATTCTGAAACAAGGTTTTTTTTAGCAGTAATTTTCCATGCTTGGTCTTAGCTGTAATGTAACTTCACTTTTTCCCCTTATTCAAGCATATACACACACACTTTTCTTATTTATTTATTTTTTTAATCCGAAATTTTATACTCTAATATCTCAAATAACTGAAGCTTCAAAACTTGGCTTGTTTTGTATTCCATGGTGCTTGAAAATCATGCCAAATGTGAGAAAAAGGTAAAGAACTATGGAAATGTATATTAGAACTTTTCCATTTCAGTCATTGCATTTTATTACCATTAGAGGTTAATTAGATAGAAATTAACCATGGTAAGAGCTAAACTGTAATATTAAATAATGAAGTTATCAAAGGCCAATATGATTACATACACTACATGACAGACAATTTAACTTTTTGTACACTCAGACATATGCAACACAACAATTACAGATATCATTCTTCACATGAGAGCTAAGTTTGTAATTTACATACACAAAATGAAACAAATAATGCTACAACATCTGACACATCCATGTTTAAAATGAAAAAAATTAGGGATAAGTTCTGGACTTTCATGCAAATTCTCTGCTCCCATCAACCTCAAAGGATGTGGTGAGCAGGCAATTTTTGACCCTTACCATTGAAAGCAAACTCTTAAGATGGTAAAAAGGAAAGTCATAAGAAAGAGAATCTGATTAACTGAAAGATTAAAAAATATATTACAGACTAAAATAAAGCTGAAAATATAAACAATTTTCCACTACTGCCAAGATTGAAAAGGTTCAATTCCAAAAATACCTTAAAAAAAGACAATTTACTCAAAGCCACTATTACCACCATTTGTGCAACTTAGAGAAACACAATATGCAATGAAGTGAAAGTATTCAGCTTGTTAAACAAGTAGATGTTTCTGGCAGTCAGGAGGGAACATTCTACGACTAGAAAGAATTTCCTAAGCCTAGGGACTTTCTCAAAGGTGAAAGATACAATCCAAAATGATAAAAATAGCTGACAAGAGAGCCTGCAATTTTAAAATATCAGTGCGAGAAATCTGGAAAAGGTCTGCCCTGTGGCAATAAATAAAACCAGGCACCAGAGGAAAGGTGACAACAGAATTTGACTAAACTGTTAAACTAAATAATGTAGGTTTGTGAATAGGTTTTTTTTTTCCAAATGGGCATTACGTTTGATCAGGGAGTAAGAATTCTGTAATACAGGATTGGGTGTAACTTTTATAGTACACTGAAGTAAATTAACCTTGGTGATGAGGTCACTACATTTCCAGCTTTGCAACATGTTAGAAAAGTTCTCTACTGTATATGAATATGTTTATGCTTGTACTATATGTAACAAAACAAAAAAAAAAGGGCACATCACAGGACTTTAATTTACACTGAAATCTGCTATATAATTGCTAAGTTAAATATGGAACACATTAACTCCAGGCACTGACAAGAAGTTATTCAGAGTGCAACAAAGAAAAAACCTACTGTATTCAAATAAAATAGATGAAGGATATCTAACTGAACATTTAAACTAGACAATCTTGGAATCAAATGAATATGTACAGTTTTATTACACATCCACTGTATAAGTAAATCTGAATTTCAAAATCCAATACTGTTGTTTAAAGGACTAATGGCATGTAAGTTTGCTCTATTTCTTTTAAACTAACCTCCACTTTGCCACCTTTGGTTTTAGAAATGTCAATCCAAGTCGTTGAACAAGTTTCACCCCTAGTTTACGAAGAAGCGTCTGGTTACTTTCTGACAGCTTGCAATTATCAAGGCATTCAAGCACAGTAGAAGCTGCAAAAGAGAAAGGAAATGTGCTGAACAAAAATGCTTCTCTGTTAATAAAGTTCAATCTTATTTAAAATGTCTATATTTAATCCAGCTACCTTACAGTCTTATATTGCTGCCCATCAAAATCATGAAACAACAAATGTTTAATACATAAGCAAAATTATAATTAAGAGAAGGTGGTCTAATGGTTTGAGCAACAGACTGTGAACCAGGAACTCCAAGTTCTAAAACCTGGTTCCATCACTAACTCACTTTGGCTTTAGAGGAGGAAAAAATGTTGTTTTGGTTAAGGCCAGGACTGCACTTACGAGATCTAGGTTATATGCCTGGCTGTACCACCGATATCCTTTTTGACTTTAAGCAGGTCACTTAACCTCTCTGTGGCTCAGGTTCCTCGTTTGAAAAAGAAAAGAACAACGCTCATCTCCCAGGAGAGTTAGGTAGCAAAATTCATGAATTTGTGCTTTGAGATCCTCATCTTACAGTGTTATTTAAGTGCAAATAACTTATTATTTCTGTTTAACCACACTGCAACAGTTTCCCCATTGATAAAATGGGGGTAACATTACTTACATACCTCACAGGAATGTTATGAAAGATTCATTTTAAAAACGTATGTTAAGAGCCTTGAACATGAAAAGCGCTAAATATTATTATGAGTGTTCTGAGAACAGGACAGAGTCAGGAATTCTAATCCTAGCTCCAACACAGCCTCCCTCTGTGTCCTTGAGCAAGTCATCTCTTTTCCCCATATACTGTATAAATTGGAGATAATACCTCCCCTCCAGGAGAGTTTTGTGAGGATTAATGTTTATAAGGCACTTTGACCATGAAAAGTGAGAGAGAGAGAGAAACAAACTGACCAAAAGTATTATTACAAGGTTATCTTTAATCACTGACATACAATACATTCATGCATCACAAGTTTCAAAATCTGGTGGAAAGCTAGAGCTGAGGGAGGCTCTTGCCATAAATGAGTAACTCAAAACTCTCTCAGTAACTCAAAACTCTCTCAGTATAAAGTTGTAGTATTAAAGGTACTCAAGATGGACAAAAAGCCAAATGATTCCTGAATGCTTTGATGTATGACCCTAAAAAGCAATGAATATGGACAAGTAACTGTCATGCAGCTATCATTCTTAGTAGGGCTGTCAAACAATTAAAAAATATTAATCATGAGATTAAAAAAATAGTTGTGATTAATCGCAGTTTTAATCGCACTGTTAAACAACAATAGAATGCCATTATTGAAATATTTTGGGTGTTGGGGGTGAGCTGTCTCTTTATGCAGAGCACTCAGGAGCCTGAACATTTTTGAGCCGGACAGCACTCACTCCTGAGCCAGCAGCAACAACAGACAGGCTTTCCCTGTTCCCCGACCCCAGCTCAGCAGCAACCATGGGCGGGGGAGGAGGAGGACACCCTGACATCAGCCTTCCTGCCCCTCACCCCACTCTGCAGGCTTCTGAACAGCTTGGCCAGGGCAACAGTGGAGCAAGGCCGGGGCTTGGCCGGGGCAGTAGTGGAGCAAGGCAGCAGGAAGAGGGGCACTCCTGCCCCAGAGGCACACAGCAGTGCCCCCCTGAGCATGACGCCCTGCTGTGCAATTAACGCTTGTTAAAAAAAAAAAACATGTTAATTAGTTTTGAGTTAATCGCTTGCATTAACTGTGATTAATTGACAGCCCTAATTCTTACAGAATGTGCTACAAGTGTAAAGATTTAAACATTACACTGGCCTAAGTGTTTTGCAACTTGTTATACTAGTCCTGTATAAAAGTGATTAATTATTTTTTTTAAAGATACTGATCCCTTGACCTAATAGTAACAGTTTCAAAATCCAATTTGTAAGCCATCTACAAGTTCCTAACTTTCAAATGATATAAAGCATCTCTTTCTAGTCCTGTCCATTTTCAAAATAGTTTGTCTTAAAAAACCACATTTTTCTAATCACTATATTTAATTCTACCATGGTTTTAGTGGTTACTATTTCAAGTTACAGAAATTAATCCTTTATGCCTTCTGAAAGCCTGGGACCATTCCAGCTTTACAACTGCATTAACAATTCGTCTCTAGCAGTTCTAGAGAGAGAATACTGAAGTCATATCAAAATTCAAGTTGGGAAGCTCATAATGACAATTTTAAGGATGAATCTGTCAAGTCTTTAGTAGCCCAACACAAATGTTTTTAAGACCAGGAACATTTTCCCAACCACTGGTCCAGGATTAGTGATCAAAAAGAAGAGTATTTAATATTGAATTAAGAGGAACGTCTCTTAGCTAGGCTGCTGTAAGCCTGCATAATACAGGCGCCCAAAAGCAGATTCAAGGTGTCACACTAAAAAGCACTGAAAGCGGACTATATAACATATTTCTTTTTTAAAAACAATTTCTCTTAACTACTTGAACTGATAATAGTTCCCCTTAAGAATATCACAGAGCATATGACCCTTACCATATGGTAAACAATCATCTCTCTTGCCATGTTTAAATAACTGCGCCTAAGAAAAAAAGAAAAGAAAAATGTTTGTGAAACATGGTAATTACAACTTATAAAGCACAATTTACCAAACCCATGGATCTAAAGCATTTCTCAATGTCCTTGCAATAATCACCACAATATATAAACATACAATATGAGATACCTTTTGAGGTGCATCAAGAGTATGTCTATGCTGCAATTGGAAGTGTGACTGCAGCACATATAGATATAGCTTTAATTTAACTAAGTCAGGTATCTTGGATACAAATAGTAGTGAAGCTGCAGCAGCACAGACTTCAGCGTGGGCTAGCTTCCTACGTACATACTCAGATTCCCTGGTGGGCTTTGTACAGTGAAGCCAGTGATGCCATGGCTTCACTGCTATATATGCTGCAATCACAGCCCCAGATTGCAGTGTAGATGTACCCTAAGAGGCAAAGCACACATCTTGCAGACACAGGGGAGACCTAATGTAGCTTTAAGCCACATCTGTTCCCTTCTGACACTGGGCTGGTATGGTGGCTGGAGAGGCCCATGACCTAATTTAGCGTATGTCTACGCTTCAATAAAGCGCCTGCGGCTGGCCCATGGGAGCTTACTCAGACTCATGGGGCTCAGGCTGAGGGGCTATAAAATTGCAGTATAGATGTTCAGGCATGGGCTGCATCTACACTGCAATTTTAGAGCCCCGCGAGCACGACTCAGCTGACACAGGCCAACTGCAGGAGTTTTATTGCAGTGCAGACACCCTTAGACAGCCCTGGGGGCCTGTCTAAATTACACCAGTCACCCCAGGTCACTCAATGTGACACAGTGCTGCACTGAATCTATGCCTGTCTATGTACTGCAGCCCCACCCCAAGCCTTCCCTTACCAGCCCCTATGTCAGGACTTGAAGGCAGTTTCTCACAAGCAATCTTACAACTAGCTTTGACGCTGCCTGCATCAGAGGAATTCTTCTCCAACCATAACCAAGGTTTTTAGAGCCCCTTTACACCGCTCTGGCCCTTTTCCCCAGCATAAATGGGCCAGAGCCAGCATGAGGATTTCAATCACAATCTCTTTCCTAGCATCAACAAAAAGAAAGATATCAGTAATGCTGAATGCCTAGGAGATTAAAAGTTCCATGGAGACGGCCATCTAGTTCTGGCAGCACATAATTTGTATATTCAAAGGACATTATATGTTATTGGAGTAATTTATAAAAACACTTTATCTTTCTGCATAAAAGGCAACACAGCCTATATTCCCACACACTCAACATGCATTGTTTTCTAGACTTAATTTGACAATCATAGAACCTTCTCTCCCTGGACATATACTATGAGCTGAAATGGTGAAATGTGAGCTGGGAGCAGAGGACAATCTACAAAGGAAAACAAAATCTGTTATAAGCCAAGACACCATAAAAATATATTGCAGTCCACATTATGCCATCTGACATGCATGTGGGGCTCCCATTAAAGTTATGGGTATCAGAAGGCAGAATTTGGCACAAGATGCTCACTTATAGTCAGCCAAGTGGAATAAAGTCATCTCAAAACAAAGTGCTATGTCAAATGATGGGCAAAGTCTACATGTCTGGAGGGCATAAGGTCATTGCCTAATTAAATTTCTCAAGGTTGTACATTTAATAGCTTACAAGGAGATACTGGAATATAAAATCCTACATCACTCAATTTTTTTTAAAACATTCTTGCTCTTCATCTTCTTTTACTAGTAAAAGTAAATTATTACAATGTGTTCCGTTTACACTTTCACTAACACCATATTAATCAATTCTATATGATTTCAGTATGTCCAGCCTTAGTATCTAAATTCATTACAAATTTATACTGACAACAAAAGCCACATGTATATTTAACCCACAGTAATTTTTTGTCAGAATACTGAACCTCTCCAACCTTTTTTTTTTTTTTTTAAATCAGGAGATAGTTTTGATTTCTGAGAAAAAAATAATGCAGGAGAAAAGCACCCCACTAGTTTCAATTGGCTACAATTTCCTTCACTTACCGTTTTAAACTGTTGCTATATTAAAGTTCAGCAACTGAAATTCATGAGTCTCTCACAATAAATGCCACATGCTGCATGTTTCAGTTTTAATTTCTATGGGGAAGATTAGCTTATAGTGAATAGCAAGAGTTGAGGGTGGCTCGGGGGGTGCCTGTTTAAGCCATTTATCACATGTAACAGTCATCTCTATGTAACAACCTCCACTGTGTTACAGATCATTTTGGATGAATAGCAGACCTGCTTGAGAAAATTACAACTGAAAAGCTGGCCAGCACACACACACACATTTCAAATGTGTGGCTACACCCATGGTGTTGTGCAATATACAGCTACAAGAATATATAAACAGCTTCAGCTACAAGAACTGTGGCTGTGCCCTGGGGCCTTTAGCATAGTACCACAGAAAAAAAAGAATATAACAACCTTGTATTTATTCAGCTTCCTGGCTTTATTTTGGGATCCTCTATAATGTAACAAGTTATAGGAAACATTCTACCCACTACTGAAATGCAGCTACTGTACATCTAGAGTGATATGAAGCAGCTATTAGAAGCTTACAGTAACACTACATAACAATAATCAAGGATCTAAAATGAAAGAAAATAGCATTTCCCATAAATGAAGGATTTAGTTAAGGTTTTAATAATCTATAACTCTTATATAGATGTCAATTCTAGAAAACAGAAAATGATGGAGTAACCAAAAACTTGTGTCACTTCACAAATATACATAATTCACTTTCCTATCTTATCCTTTTGCCCACCCAATCAATAATGTAGATAAACCTTTTGAAAATCAGAACACAGTACTGACCCACATAAAAATGAAATCTATTCTGGAAACAGAATTTGCTGAGGCATATTTAGAGCTACTATTAAAAATCTCAAAAGGATTAGGCTTCACTTAGCATTACAATCAAGAGAAAGCTACTTAAGCCAAACAAATATGACCAAAGGTACCCAAAGAATTTCCCTGCACAATCTGTAAACACTCCTTTAAATACACAACAAAGCTACTGTATCGAGAATCTTATTTTTCCTTTTTGCTTTTTCATTCACAAGGAAAGAAATCTCCAAGGTAAATATGGACAGGAATTAAAGTAATAGGAACACAGCCCTACCCTAGAAATATTTCCACACACACACACACACGCACACCAACTATTTACATGCCTATGTCATTTCAAGTATAGTTTAAAAGCAACAAAAATACCCTAAGGCTATGCACCTGTTTTTAGTGTGTTATTAAATTGCATTTCAGGATCCTAAATTAGTATTTCTGATCAATGTACTACAAGCTACACAGTGGGCTTTGAAGATTTATATCAGTTTATTTTATATTTGAACATAAGAGCTGCCATACTGGGTCAGACTGTGGTCCATCTTGCCCAATATCCTGTCCCAGACAGTTTACATTAGTACTAGGGAAATTTTCAAGCACATGACTGAGCCCTAAATAACTTATGAATTGCAAATGCTACAGAGTCAACTCCGGCCCTTAAAAAGGTAGTCAGTAGCAAAAAAGTTACCATCATAAACATCATTTTATAAAGGTACCAAATCTGTATAAAAAATCATTAATTTTCATATATACAACCCAATTCTGCTCAAACACCTATCACGACAAACTAGATTAGTAAACAGAGACAAAGAAAGATCATTGCAGCAAGCTACTTAGGCCCATTTCATTGCCACCCTGGCTGTGTGGACACTTCTGCTACAACATCTGCCATCTACCACCAAGTCCCCAAGACCACGAGGAAGCCATTCTGCAGAATTTTGGGCAGATTACTAGGCCATTAACCACAGCACCATCTTCTACTCACCAAAATATGCAACTCATCTATCTTTGTATGATCTTAGCACAATGTCCTTATATTCTGATTACAGCTTCTGGACACCACCATAACAGAAATGCCCGTATTTCTGTGCAGAAACACAGGCAAGAGCAAATGCTGTTTCAAGCAACAAACTCCTAGAGTTATAATGAGCAAAGGGGACTCAAGCCAAGGACAGTAAAATTCCTGCAGGAGTACAGATGGGCAGCTGTTCATGAAACTCTGGGGTTGCCCTTTTCCATAGATCTCCTTGATGTCTGGATTTTAGAGGCCTACTTTCACCCTCATCTTCTCCACAGCACCCCTAAATCCTCCCATTTAGAACAATTTTATGAAAACTCCTTGAGATGAAACTTGGATTTTGTAGCCCCTCCATTTTGGCCTCATCCCATAGGCTTCTCCATGAGAGAAAGTGAACCAGCCTTTAAGTTTCACATCCTCAATGGCCGCTGTGAGAGTTTTATCCTGTCCCCTCAGAAAACACAACTAGAAGGTACCTCCCCCTATATAAACAAGCAGCAGCAAGTAATTAAAAGATGAGCAATTTTAAGTTAGATAATATTTGGGGATATTGCTCTCAAGGCCAAAAAAAAAAAAAAAAAAAAGACCCTTGTATATTTTAGAGGATTTTTAAAAACTATTCAGCACATACTATTTAAAGAAAACTTTTAAAAGTTAATTTTCCTATAGCCAATTTAAAAAATTCAAGTTGACAGTTTCTCTGTAATGCTTTCCTTCATATCATATTCTTTGAAAGGTAAACAGTGGAATAAAACATGCACCAATTCTCCTACAAAGATTTTGCTACGTAAATAAGCGCTGAACTACTTTATTCCCTACTTTCCAGTAGAGAACCACTCCAGCGCTAGTTGCAGCAGTGAAGAAAGGCTACCACTTACAGTGTTAATAAAATCACTGAGACAGCTCTGCTGTAGAACTGTTAGTTATACTAGAAAACCTGATGGCTGCTGTCTCTTTTCAAAAGGCAAACTACACTAAAGGGATGTCTACACTGCAATTAGACACCTGCAGCTGGCACGTGCCAGCTGACTTGGGCTCATGCTGGCTTGGGCTAAGGAGCTGTTTAACTGCAGTGCAGACGTTCAGGCTCAGGCTGGAGCCTGAGCTCTGAGACCTTCCCACCTTGCAGGGTCCCAGAGGTCAGGCTACACCACAATTAAACAGCCCCTTAGACCAAACCCCACAAGTCCAAGTCAGCAGGCATGGGCCAGACGCTGTATTTTATTTGCAGTGTACACATACCCTTACACACAAATATTACTGTGAATGTTCAAAAGAATAACCCTGCATCTACTCTAAGTATTGAGTTATTGGATCATTCAGTAATAAGATTAATTCACTATAATTACCAGCAATTAATGGAATGAAATAGTCATTGTAGTGGGTCTACAGCACAATGCACTATATAAAGAACATATTTTTCAGATCTACTCCTATGAGTGGATCTTTCTATATTCTAATATGTATGTATATACCAATAGACACGGCACATAATTATGTGCTCTACTTACGGCTCCTTTTGAAAAGCATCCAAAAGTTCCTGCTGGTACACAATGCAGTGACTCACCTGCTTAATAGGGTTGGAGGCATTCAGCACAAAACACTAAGCTCCATGCTTTACATTAGTGACCCACTCACTTCATGGAACAATCTAAAAGGAACTAGCTATGGTCTTTGAAGACTTAATGGTCTGGGACCAGTTATAGATGAGATTATCTCCCCATATTTTGTTTCACTTATTGATACTGGCTGGATCACTACTACTATCAGTTCCTAAGTCTTTAGGACCAGTGGTAGGGCACTCAAATTGGGTGTTGTACCTAGAGCATCAGCTTTCCTTGAGGTCCACAGCAGCTCTGAGTTTAGCAAGCTTCTGGACACAAGGCAAGGCTTCCTTCCCACCCCTTAACTGCACCAACAGTTGCACCAAATAGGCAGCAGAGACACAAGGCTGGCAAACATTTGCTGTTTTTAGTATAACTACAAGACAACTAGTTAACACTAGAGCAGGTGTTATATAAATATATAAATGCAAATGTTCAACCAGACAATTCATTTTTAAAATCTCTGTCCACCTAAAGAAACCTCAACTTAACAGCTAGTATGTTTTCACCAGGAGATAAAATGGTCATGGTTGAAGAGATGCAGTAAGTCAGAAAGATCAAAAGATTTCTTTTGCACAAACAAAAAATACAATACAGGGGCAGATAAAACCTTCCACTAAATTATTATGCTCCTGTAAAAGATGTTTTAGATAAATTTGTCTCCTCAAAATAAACAAACATCCATATCACTTTCTCCCAACAAATTATGCTTTAAAATGCCAGGTGGAGTAACAACCAAGTTGTGAGAACTCCAAATAAATGTGTTCTTAGATGCTCAAGAGATCTTCCAGCAGAGCTAGGGAAAACCTGACTTGATATTCCAGACACAAAAAACAAAAACAAGGAAAACAAAACTTTCAGGCTTTCTTTATACATTATAAAAAAAGCAGAAACCAAGCACAGGCCCGATTTTTAAAGAAATCCTTTTTGTATCACCATTAAATAACTTCAAATATACAAGATTTATTTTCCAGGGAAAATAAAAGGCATTTTAATTGCATGGTGGTCTCAAAAAATTAGCATGCATATTTTCTCCTGACGTACAGAATCGGTTGTTTATATGTATAAGATATAGTGATGGACTCAGAACAACTCTGCAGTCCTAGAGCACACATTGGATGGTTTTAAAAATTAAATGTGAAAGATTAAATTTCACTCCAATGAAAGGAGAATGGAAAAGAAAAAAGAGAAGGAGAAAAGTCAGAGTAAACAGAGAGCAAATAAGATTATTTAGATTCAGTTTTCTTGCCTTTAAGCAAGAAAAACATCAAGGCACACCATTTTTAGAAAAATATGATACAAAGGAAACAATATGTTTCGCTTTCCTCCTATTTAGAAAATTTTAAGGTCAGCAACAAATAATATTGAACATAAGGAAGCTGCCTATTGGATCCACCAAGTAAACATAAAGTTACGCCATGTTCCTTCCACTTTAATAAAAACATAAAATATATGCCAACTTAACCAACCTGTTGAAAGGTATGTAACTCCCTCTCTTTTAAGTAATTATGCCACCTACAAATTAGAGAAAAGCATTGCCATATAACTAATGATCTGACTGTCAAGTCTGGTTTTGTTGTTTTAGAAACAACATGGTGTAAGGTACAAACAAAAACTAGTTTTAGTAATCATGAAGAAAAAAAATAAATAACCATACACACACGCACCTCACCTTCCAATTTTCTACATATCCCATTTAGGCCTGGCCTTTATGAGATGTATGAATCAGTACTACCTCTGGGACATATTCCCGAAGCTATACAAATCATCACTATTAAGGGTGGCCTGACTGCTTGGCAACAAGCACGTCTTGCTGTCAAACAGGAGACACAAGTTTGAAGCTATCCTCCGGCTCTAATAAACCAAAATGAGGCAGGATAATCCCAACCTTCAGAGGGAGGCGAGAAAACAGCAGATTCTATCACTCTGGAGCAACCCCTAGAGGTCAAAAGAATAATATCCAGAAAACTATCAACTATGTCAGCCTCTGGGCTAGGTACAGTAATGTAGAGAAAACATTAAGATGAAAAACATTCAGAATAATGGACCTCACCAAAACGGAAAGATTATTTAATGTACTATACATGTAATTTATGGTAAAGTAACTCAATTATGACCCTTTATTATTTTATTTCTCATAATTTCTGTTTACATAAAATGGGAAACTAGCATCTCTCAGAAATGTGTTCCTTCAGTAGAGCATTCACATTTATCTCTATATAGCTATACGTAGCATATTTGAACTTGCTGTTTAGTACATTGTCATGCAAACTTCAATATGTAGCATAATTTTATGTAGAGTGATGGAAACAGTTCAGTTTTCAAAAGTTCTCTAAATTTTGATCAACTGAAATCTAAGTTTGTATTCATCTACTTTCAAACTTCAGACTTTGTGGTTTTTAAAATCTTTGAGTTGAGTGGTCCGGTACAAAGACTCCGTAAGTACATAAGGAAGAACTAGAGCTGTCTCATTACCTCCCAATAGCATAACTATATCAGCCAGTAAAGCAAGAGAATAATTGAACCTTTTGCAATAGACAATCCTTAAAATTATGTCCTCATGCAATATATTTTATTAAAGGTTCTTGGTTTGAAGTATAAAAATCTTTTAGCACCAAAACTTTACCACCAGGAATTGCTACAGTCTGGCTCTGCTCCACACTCAACATTGCATTCAAATTATTCTTGTGTGAAACTCTGCACAGCAACTAATTCAAAGGGTAACAATAAAGTATGTAATGACCTGCTTTTCATACATTAATAGGAATACAGGAAACAGATCCAGTGAAAAGCAGAAGTTATAGTGTGTTGTCCCCTACAAGAAGTTTGAAGGTACAAGCAACATTTTAAAACCATCGGGGGCAGAGGGAATTTATCTGCCTAACTCGTCTTTGTTAACTACACAGAGGTCAATCGATGAGACTAACTGAGCACATACAGATTTGAACGACTACAACTTTAGTATCAGCAGCCCAAGGCAGCAAGAAACGAAGCAGACTTCTGATACTTAAAATTCTAAACTTCAAACTAATCACTATGAAAACTCCTATAAAAAGCTTAATTAAACAAATTGTTTATTTGAAAAAGAGGAAAAGTTGCAAAGGTGACAATGGGAAATTGGAATACTTAACCCCATCAAGAAGGGGACAGGGATATTACCGCAGTGAAGAAGCCAGTGGCCTCCGCATCTACAGGGTTTGGAAAGATATGCCCCTTTCTCTTCACCTACCCATCCCCCTGCTTCATTCTCTTTACATTTCTGCAGCTTTCTTTTTTTTTTAAAGCCCTGAACTAAGCAATTTTCTTTTAAAAGATAACATCCCTAAGAGCAATAGACCAGGCCTGCACAACTTGTAAAGCGGCCAGGGCCATATTACTCCAAAGAAAACAGCTGAGGGCCGAAACACCCCCACCCCCAGCGCCGCCCGCCCTGCGGAAACAACCCCTCCTTCCCCAGCGCTGGGGTGTGGAAGCCTGTAGAGGGGGAAAGAAACAGCGCGCATAGGGTGACCAGATCACAGCAGTAAAATAGGACCCGCCCCCTCCCCCCTCGGCCCCACCATCACACCCCTCTTCACCCCCCTAGGGGTCACTATATTACTGCACACAACAGTCAATCAATGCAGTTGTAGATAAATCTCTGCATTATGCATATTTGTATAACTTTTATATGACTTTGTATTGAACCTTGGTAATATGTTATAGCGGGCCCCTAAGGTAGTATAATTAAGGTAAAAGAAAAATGTCTTTTTGCTAGAAGCAGAAGATCTTCCCCACACTTTGTAATCAATTGCCCTGTTGAATGAATGAGGTGTGAATGAGGAAGGCATGGAAAGCAGGCACCTCCAGACAGCTGCAACCCTTGGAGAGGGGATGGGAACCAGACCAAGGACAATCAAACTTGTCAAGTGGGCTTACTAGAAAAGAGCAGACATACTGACGGCCTCGGGGGTTAGAAGCAAGCACCTTCCTTTGGGAACACCCTCTTTGCAGCATTGGGACAACCCCCAGCCCAGAGACAAGCAGCAAAAAGGACCAACGGACACAGTCCCAGATTTTGGGCCGCACAGTGAGCCCACCTACTCACCCCCCCGCGAGCCGCACAGTGAGCCCACGCGGGCCGCATGTTGTGCAGGCCTGCAATAGACAGTCCCAAAATCACTAATTATCTCATAACACCAAAAATATAAAAAGACTTGGGCAATGTTTACACCAAATATTTATTTTTGTGCCTCTGGGTCAGAAAGGACAGTATAGCAGAGCTGTCTCTTGCCCGAGGCACAATTCATATAAGTGTGAAACTATTACCAAGCAATCCTTACACTAGAGGCAGCTCAGGGAAATGCCCTGTTCTTAGATACAAATAAATGTAGTTCTTAAGGTTCCCAAGTTTCATCAAATCACTGTGTAGGGTGTTTTATTTTTAATTATTATTCACATTTGTATACTGAGTCACTTATAAAACAAATTAAATAAGGTTTAATAAGTTTCAATGCCCTAAGCTACTTCAACATTATGTCATCTTTGTCACGCAAGAACTGGGAGTGCTACACCCTGCAGCAATAACTAAAATGCTACTTGATATAATGGCAGGTTTAAAAGCAAACCTTCAGACCAAGATAATTTAGAATGCAGATCTTTGAAATACGTTAGATGTTTCCATAAATTAAGATTTTAAAAATCATTTCCTCATGATTCAGCTTTTGTGACCTTGCCTATTCTAAATAAATAGAAAATCATATATATACACATACACAGTACATTTTAAAATGTTGCTTTTTTAGTTACAGGAAAAGAAAAAAAGCTTTTAAAAACTGAGCGTGAAATACTGCAAGCAGTGCTTCCTGCTAGGGCACACCTGTTGTGAAATGATGTATTACTGTCAGCAGGTGTAAAAAAAAAAACCAAGCCCCTTAGAGGAATTTAGATGTGTAATGTATAGTGCATGTTTCAACAAGAATCATGACACAATAGTACCTGCTCCATTTAAAATGCTGAGTTAGATTAAACAGTAATATAACCAGTCACTGAAATGTAAACCCATGAAGAGGCAGACTAAACAGAAGCAATGTAGAACTCCCCCATTTGTGTGTGATCAGTGGAATATTCTTATAGCCAAAGTTTTCCCACACACAAAGAGAAAGTTTTTGCAGTAGGTGGAGGATTCACTATAACCAGAATTGAAACTTGCACACTACAATGCACTGAAACAATTTGTGAGTTTCATTCTAATTCAAAACAGTCTTGCCATATCCAAGCACACTAAAAGCAAGTTCCAAAGTACATTCTTTGAATACCAATCTCAGAAAGCATTTCCATCATCTTCCCAGTTATATCATAAACCAAGAGGGTAGTTTGCCTCACTTGACAAACAAAAGCCTATACATAATGCTAGATTACTCTTCTCCAGAGGATTTGCAAAAACCTATGACTTCTATGTAGAAGAAATATTTAAGACTAGTTTGTGTGTGCGTATATACACATACACACACGCGCACACACACACGCTCTATGTTAGGGACACCACACAGCTGCCCTACCCCAGAAGCAGCCCAGGGAAGGAATTGTTCCTCTCTCACCCTTGCTCCAGAAGGGTAATACAATTCTGACCATCCCTTACCAGAATCAATTACTATCATGCTAATTCAGCATGATAAGGGAGTGGTCTTTGCTCATTTGTTTGGGATGGGACAGACTCACAGACAAGGGAGACTGTGCAGGTGGGGCTACCATCACAAAATAGGTACTGTACGGGTGAAAAAGGATAGTATAAAGATTTCTGGAGACTATTAACAAATCTCAATGCTCACATGCCAAGCTGCATTTTGTTCCACACCACCCAGCAATGATTTATTGAATATCAGTTATACAAAATTCTACTAGGGTGAATAGTATGATGTAATCTATATAGCCTCTCCCAGGGAGAAGGAAAATCTATTTTGACTCAAAGTAAAGCTTCCTAAAATGAATTTCCTGACAGAAATAATTACTCATTTACTCATATTCTACTCTACTTTTAAGATATTAATATATTTTTTTACAAAACCTCTCTTCCTTTTGAGTCCATTTGTTTCTCATTTCTACAACTGATATTAAACCTTTTCTTGCCTTCAATCCTGAAGGGTTTAAGGGCATTTTAAACAATTAATGCCAATAATGATTTGAATGTGAGTTAACCAACAGTAGAATACACAAATGACATACATTTGCCAAACACTTGCTCCCCTCCCAGAAGGGGAAGGAAATAAATCATCATATCAAACCTGTTGCTTCCAGGGATTAAATCATACTCTGGTTTCGATTCTACTTGTTAAGTGTTCACCTGTTTCGCTTAACATCCATTAATGAACAGGTGAATAAAACCAAAGCCAAACTCAAAGGAATGACAAAACACTAATGTAATATACACCCTGCAGGTTTCATCATGTACCTCAGAACAGTGTACAGTCTGCTTTTCCAGATCTGACAAGGAGATGATGAAACATTGTTCTCTAACTCTTTTGAAAAAGCACTGCAATGCATACGGAGCAATACTTCCCCTTTCTTGAACAACAAGGCTTAACACAAGTTATTCTAAATGTAGCTCAGGGTCATTTTTTCTGATTTGGGGATGCTAGTGAAGACCAAGAAAAGTCAACTATAGCCCCACAAAAACTTGCTTCAATGTTTAGTAATGCAGCACAACAAACATACAGTGCTGTTATTTAGGAGTGGCAAATTTATGCAAGTTATGGAAAGTCTCACTGCATGTTAGCAAATCCTGAATCCAATAAGGCTATGCAAGAACACGCTTTATTTAATGACACTTATGTTACTTCAGCTTTGATGAAAAACAGCCAAACAAAACAAAAGCACACTCCAATATATTTGGGCAATAAAAACAAAAATAAATGCCAGATTACAATACATTATATATTGTAGTGTTGCATCAAGCACGTACATCACCCTTAAAGTTATCTATATGTAATAAGGATAAACCATAAACATTATCTTATTTACATATGACATCTTGGACATCACCCAAAAGATCATTGACAAAGAGTGGTTACAGTTAGACACCATATGAAATTAATATTCTAGTCATAGGAGAAAAAAATAATTTTAGTCCAGGGGTCGGCAACCTTTCAGAAGTGGTGTGCCAAGTCTTCATTTATTCACTCTAATTTAAGGTTTCGCGTGCCAGTAATACATTTTAACGTTTTTAAAAGATCTCTTTCTAGAAGTCTTTAATATATAACTAAACTATTGTTGTATGTAAAGTCAATAAGGTTTTTAAAATGTATAAGAAGCTTCACTTAAAATTAAATTAAAATGGAAAGCCCCGAGACCGGTAGCCAGGACCCAGGTAGTGAGAGTGCCACTGAAAATCAGCTTGCGTGCCGCCTTTGGAACCCGTGCCATAGGTTGCCTACCCATGTTTTAGTCTTTAATGTCAATCTTGGAATAAACCCCTTCGATTTATGGGCTCTGTTAGTACTATTTAATACAAGCAATGTCACTGGAGGAAGCAACAGCTGAAAAACAGACAAATGCAAAAATACTACATAACATGTATTTTCTTTTTTGAATTATACAAAGACAGCCTAAATAAAATAGCCTGTTAAAAATGGTTAGAGCATTATTCCAGTTCAACAGAACACTGGGCCGAGACTGTCACAAATCACTAGAAATTTTAGATATCCAATCTGAATTATCTTACAGGGGATACAGATTTTTGAAAATCTTGGCCTTTCCGTTTTGGACATTGTCAGTTAATATCACTATTATGCCACTTTTTCAGCTTTTTGTACCAAACTGGAAATAAATGGTGAATTAGGAAATGACCAGTTTGTATTCAAACGCATACTTTAAAAATTAGGATGGGTACCAACTTTTATATTCTATTTTATCTGCCAATGGCAAAAAAGAGTAATCCCCCAATGAGAGAACCTGCACTAAGGAAGTCACGTATTTAGAAGTGTTCTAGTAGAAACCCAACTGACATATCGTACAAACAAAATTCTGTAAGTCTTAAAAATTTAACAGGAATGTGTTTTAGAACCAGCAATAGCACATTGTTGAACAAAACACCATAAACGCATTAATTTCCTTGGACTATCTTTCATAGTATCAACAGTGTTTACCAGGGCCTGAAGCATGCCATCCATTACAATAGTCCCCTCCATGGTCTGGAAGGAGGATTTAGATAATGTTGAAAGGGCCCAGTCCAGGAAGTCTGCCATTCTTTTTTGTTTGACATCAGGGCGGGTAATAAACCTGTCACAGAAAAACACATTGCAAGTTACCCATTCAGAGCAATACAATTAGTAACTATTTTTTGTTACCCAAACTCGTTTCAGTTCCTAAAGGCAACTCTTAAATGGACATTTTCCAAGACATTTTTGGTAGGAACATTCCAAATGTCAGATGTTTAACCCTACCATTTCCAAATGAAGTCCTAACCTAGAATATTTAATTTCAATGCACTGTCCTGTAACTGGAATTCTTAAGGAATTTATCAATTTAACAGTCGGGAACTACAAATTGTTAGATTTTTCAGGAATCTCCAAAAAGATGCTTTCCATCATTTTTCTTGTTTCAATTTTATGGGAAACCACTGCACTCAAACAAAACAAAACAAAAAAATGATCAACCTCCGCAAATTTGAAGAATTTGATCAAAAATTATAACTGCTCAGTGTTAATCACCAGCAGTTTAGTCATGTTATAGTCTTAGATACTGCAAGGAATGTATCATCTGTATTTGTTGCACCTTTATTTGAGCATATGAAAAACCTTTTATTATTTAATCTTCACCACATCCTAAGAGATATAATAATATACCCATTTTACAGAGAAACAGACAGACTCAGAAAAGTTACAACAACTTCCCTAAGGCCACAAAGTAAAGTATTCACAGTCAGATGAATTCCAGGGGTCCTGGTTCCCTGATCTGTACACTAATCATTTGATCAAATTCCCCCCCCCCACCTCCCCCAGTCAAATGTAAGGCAACGAGTCACTGGAACTTATCTCCAAAGGATAATTTTGCTAATGTTACAACCTTACATTAAGAATCAATAGATCCAACTGTGTATCAAAATATATTCACAATGTTCTCCAGTTTAATTATCTGGTATTTGTTATGAGTGCATATCTATATGCAAATTAGGTTTTAACTGAAAAGGCGGTGGGGCACTGACAAGAATGTGGCAGAATAGCAGCCTGCACAGAAACACATGGCTTCTTTGTGGAGTCATCCTGTTAGCAGGTGCTTGAAACTTACATTAATGTATAGTATTACTGGCGAGTCGTATTGGACATTAGATTCAGTCCAGCTATTAAACTTCTCTCTTTTCATGAATAATTCATCTTTATGAATGCCTTATAGTAATTTAATTTACAGTCCAAAGTGGCGGATGGAATTTTAATTTTTGGTTTTGTTTGGGGTTTTGTTGTTTTTTTGGGGTTTTTTTTGGGGGGGGGAAAGATTTTTAAAAGATGTAGATTAGCTCTTTTGAAGAGTTTGGTTTGGTTTTTTGGGAAGTGGCAGGGTGGGAGTGCACATTTAAAATTGACTAGAACAGGGGTAGGCAACCTGCGGCCCCAGAGACACATGCGGATCTTTGGTTGCCCCCTTGTGGCTCTTTGGCTGCCCCCTTGCGGGCAGCCGTTTTTTGAGGGGGTGTAAGGTGCAGGCTCTGGCCAGGAGGCGCTTACCACAGGCAGCTCCCGGCCAGCGGCACAGCAGGGCTCTGGCCCCACGCTACTCCTGGAAGTGGCTCGCTGCTGGCACATCTCTGCATGCCCCTTGGGGGAAGGGGAGCAGCAGGTCTCCGTGCGCTGCCCGTGCCCGCAAGCACCACCTACACAGCTCCTATTGGCCAATTCCAGGCCAATAGAAGCTGTGAGGACAGTGCTGGAGGCAACGCATGGAGCCTCCTCCCCCACCCTCCCCGCCAGGGGCATGAAGATACGTGCCAGCAGCGTGGAGCCAGAGCCTTGCTGCGCCACCGACTGGAAGCCGCCTGTGGTAAGTGCCTCCCAGCCAGAGCCTACACCTCACACCCTCTCCCACACCCCAACCCCCTGTCCCAGGTCAGAACCCCCTCCTGCACCCAAACTCCCTCCCAGACCCCACACCCACTCCTACACTCCAGACCCCTGGCCCCTGCTGTTTATATTTAAATTCAAACAGCAGAAGTCGCATTACAAGTATTGGTGAGTAGTAATAACTCTAATATGTTTAATTATAAATAGTTGATAAATTCTAACTCTACTAGTAGCTTTGCATGTGATGCGGCTCTCGAAATATTTTGGTAAAAGACAAAAACAAAAAAATGGCTCTTCTTCTTTGAAAGGTTGCCAACCCCTGGACCAGGGGTGAAAGTGAGCCGGTACAGCATACTGGTAAGAAGCCGGTACCGGCCTACAGCAGCTCTTTTAACATCCCTGTCACCGCCGCCGCCAACGGGGGGAGGGAGGGCAAAAGGAGCAGCTGCCCCGGGGCTGGCGACTTAAAAGGGTCCGGGGCTCCAGCCACTGCAGTTGCTACCGCAGCGGCGGCCGGAGCCCCGGACCCTTTAAATCGCCGCTGGAGCCCCAGGCAGCATAGTTGGGTTGGCTGGGGGATGCTGACCTCCCAGCTCTGCCCCTTCCGCTCAAGGCCCTGCCCCTTCCAGGGCGGGCATGGAGCCGCCACCCGTACTGGTAAGTCTTTGGACTTATTTTCACCCCTGCCCTGGACTAGAACAAGGAAACATGACAGGCTCCTGTCAGCACCAAATATACATCCACTGGCCTATTAGAAAGACAAGATAGGTGAGATAATATCTTTTATTGGACCAACTTCTGTTGACGAGAGACACAAACTTTTGATCTTATAGCTCTGTGACAGAGAATTATTGTACCTATCTTACAGGCAGACTTATTTGGTGCTTGAACATGTGTTATGTAGGATAAGTGGTTAGGATGTTCCAACATCCTATGTCTAATTCACTTTAAGGCTTCTTTGACAATAATAAAAACCAAAGAAAAAAGCACTAGTTTTTAGGGGAGGGGAGAAGAAAGATGATAAAAGGACTGTTACACAGAACAAAATTTAAAGTTACTAGTCCATCTGCATGAATTTAGTGTTCCAAGAACATGCCAGATTAAAAGAACAGAAGACAGAAATCCTCTCATAATCCACATAATATATTATGTAATCAGCAGCAGAAGGGAATGATTTTCCACCCTTTCTGAATCCTATATTAAAGAGCACTCCTTACAGGCAAGGGAATGTAATTCAAATTCCATTTTGTTGGTAATACTGATGAAGACTGCTAAAAGCATCAACTGTGATAGACACCTCTCCTCTCAAACAGAAAGGAATATATTTATTTCAGATAGGCCAAACAGCTGCCTTATGGCAATGACTTTTTGTCACCATATATTGGGGCTACATTCATAGAAGTATTCCATGTACTACTGCCAATACTGTAAGTCCACCCAATACTGCCAATAGAAATCATTTCAAGCTAAGAAATTAAAACATTTTCCTTTTTTGCCAAGATCAGCACAAGACTTACCTGGAAACCAGTACAGCAGCTGCATCTCGAGACTTATCACTGACAACAAGGTAAGACTAAAGGTAAAAAGAAAATTAATTGTCAAAGAGTTTGCAGAGACAGAGTCAGTAATAAAACTACATAACAGGTTTGAAAATATGCACTTCTTAATGTTTATTCTTATGAACATTAGACTGAGCCTACGAAAGTAAGAAGTTTAAACAATCTTCCATTTAGCAAGCCACAGGCCAGAAATCAAAGTTTCCATGTCAATGTCTTTGAAAGTGGGATCATCTTTTCTGTACCGTTGCATTAAAGCAATACAGACTAATGTCAATAACATCAGCTATTCATTTTTTGATGCTGTTATAAAACCATCCTGAAGGGATTTGTAACTTAACCTATCTACACAGATGCTACTTTTCAGTCAAGCTGGCTGTAGCCTGTTGAGCACTTTTTCACATCTATTTCATATATCATTGTTCGCTCTAGTCATAAACTAATTTCCCTTGGAACTGTAAATTGACTAACCTGGGTTTATAGCATGAAAACACTAGCCATTTATTTCTGAAATCAACTAGTCTAACAAGATGTGCATTTATACTACATAGTCTTAAAAAAAATTAGTCTACAGGTTTAGAAGAATGAAAAACTTAATTTCCTTCTTACATTAAAGAATGGAAAAAACTGTATGCAGGATTTGCAACTGTGGGCTAAACCCTTTCGTATTACATAAGCAAAATGAAGCCTCGAAATTAAGAGGTCAAAATGTATCATATATAATAAAATACAGTGACGTCTTTGTGTACAAAACCAAGTAGCACTTACTTTTGCTACTTTGAGTATGCGATCCATTATTGGCATTCGAGTGCGTCCTTCTTCAGAAAGGATATTTCCATCAAGACGAGCCAAATCAAAAGGTATCAGACATGTCATGGAGAGCCACAACAAGAGCATGTAGCGAGTCTCCCACGTCTAGGAAAAAAATACAATAATAAAACAAAACTTTATTTGTTTGCTCCAGCTACGCTGTTGGAGCAAAGACACAACCCATGCTCTCAGGAGTGTGCAACGTAAGTATACAGGGAAAGCCATTCAGATGTGAGATGCCCTAGAATACCAAAAGAGATAGGAGTGTGGCAGCTAAGAGCTACTGTGACACTGAGCCAGAAGGGGTTAAGCAACTAGCAGGATAAAATTACCCAAATTCAACCTTTACAGACATATTAGTAGATAATGATTGCAATTTTTTGTGTGTTTACATACATATTGTTAGATGCTGACAATGTAACCAGACAGGTCCTGTCTGTCACTATGTTCTATTGATTCAAAGATCAAAAGGGAATATTAACATTTTGATGAAGTTTGGGTGTAACAATATCATTGTCTTTATTTCTCTTTGAAGTCTGTAGTAAACTACCTGTAAATGGCTGGAGATGGGCAGTTGCCTTATGCTAATCCATGCAGCTAGTTACCGATGAAGAGGAAATAGGAAGTCTTACTTCAAAGCCACAATGCTTCACCCAAGGAATACCTGCTGTCAAGAGACTATCAAGAGGCTGCCAGAGAACTATAAAACAAACTCTAGGGCCCTGATCCTGTTATCTCAGATCCGCTTATCAAGGAAAGTTTCAGTTGCAAGACTGAGGTCTCCGGCTCCAGTCTGGATCACCCTGATATACGACTACAACCTATGGAACTAATTCTGAAAGAACTCTTCACAACTCTAAAGCTCACCTAAGCTTTGACCTCAGAATGAAACTGACCTAAGAATTTTATTCCTGTCTGTATAATGATCATTTAACCTATACTCTCTCTCTTTTCTTTTTTAATAAATTGTAGTTTCATTAATAAGAATTGGCCGCAAGTGTGTATTTGGGTAAGATCTGAAATATTCATTGACCTGGTGGGTAAAGTATCTGATCCTCTGGGACTAGCAGAACTTTGCATATGATGAACAAGATTTTCAGTAATCCTCATATTTGACTTGACTGTCTGGGTGGGAGCCCAAGGCTGGGTTGCTTTAAGGGAACTGTTTTTCTAGCTTCTGAGTAATTAGTAAGGTATCGTAGAAGCTGTTTTGTTGCTGGTTTGGTGAATCTAAGTATTAGAATAACCACCAGTTTTCAGGATCGTCTGCCCCATTCTTTGCAGTTTGCCCTGATTAAGCAATCTCAGGGTGGCCGCCCTGGGACCCTGTCACAGCTGCTATCAAGTTAAAGGGACCCCGTCAACTTGAAATCTAGCAAATTTATAAAAGTTAGTTTAAAAGTAGTGTCAGGTACCACCTGTCCTGAGTGTCCCTGTAAAAAAAAAATCACATGAATTAGCTATCGCCCTTTTCCTGTTTGCTTGGGTCTTTTTAAAAAAATCTCTCTCTCTATTTTTGTTGTGTGAAAGACCAACACAAACAGTGGGGGAACTGACTATATAGGCGTAAAAGTGAAACTTAATGTAGACATTGTCATGTGCACAAAACTAAAGAGAAAAGTGTTCTACTTTAATCTCTTACAGTATTTTTAGATGTTACTTGTAAGAACAGTAGGCAAAACATTTTCAGACAGGAGTGTGGTTAAAATTGATACGTCTCTTTAAACACTGAAGGGCAATTCCTACATAATTTAAAATGAGTAACAACAAGAGAAAGCATCTGCAACTTTTTCATAACTTCTCATGTCTATGCTTCCCCAATATAATCACTTGAGAAATCAAGGTTTTACTGTGCAAGCAAATTCATCCTTTATATATGTATTTCTATGGTCTGGAAAGATACTTATTCACAGATTAAAGTGTTGAGAAGTATCTTTGAATAATTTAGTAGAAATTGCCAATTTTGTGAGAAATAACCTATCCTTGCAACAAAGCCCGATGCCAACTCTGTCCACATATCTATTCAAGTGATACCATCATAGGACCTAACCACATCCGCCACGCCATCAGGGGCTTGTTCACCTGCACATCTACCAATGTGATTTATGCCACCATGTGCCAGCAATGCCCCTCTGCCATGTACATTGGCCAAACCGGACAGTCTCTACGCAAAAGAATAAACGGACACAAATCTGACATCAGGAATCATAACATTCAAAAACCAGTAGGAGAACATTTCAACCTTCCTAATCACTCAGTGACAGACTTAAAGGTCGCAATTTTGCAACAGATAAACTTCAAAAACAGGCTACAACGAGAAGCTGTTGAACTTGAATTGATATGCAAACTAGATACCATCAACTCAGGATTAAATAGAGACTTGGAATGGCTTGGCCATTACGTTAATTGAATCTATTTCCCTTAAGTTAACGATCCTCATTCACACCTGTGTGTCAACTGTCCGCAATGGCCATCTTGTTTATCACTTCAAAGGTTTTTTTCCCCCTGCTGTTATGGTTCCTCTCAATTAATTAGCCTCTTAAGGTTGGTATAGGCACTTCCACCTTATCATGTTTCTCTGACTGTATAAATATCTGTCCACTGTATGTTCCATTCCATGCATCCGATGAAGTGGGTTCTAACCCACGAAAGCTTATGCTGAAATAAATTTGTTAGTCTCTAAGGTGCCACAAGTATTTATTTATTTCTTATTTTCTTTTTGCTGACACAGACTAACACGGCTACTACACTGTAAGTTCACACCATGTCATTTTGTTGGATAGAAAAAAAAAATTAAGCAAACAGACTCTCCTGCCTAGAACATTCTCAGCACTCTCAAACATTGCATCAGCTGGCTACATGGCAAAATCATTTTTTGCCTTTTCATAACAGTTTCATAACTCAGTCTCCTGGATTTTACTCCTCAGTGAAAAGACAAAAGATGCCAGCAAATCAATAGTTTAATGTTTTGGGTTTTTTTCAGGACTGGGCATTCAATAGCTGAAAAATTTAACTGATATGTTTCGCCCAGATACGTTATGATTTTCCTCAATGTCCCCAAAATATAAATAGTTTTCTGCCAGGGGGGCTCACACACTCCCGGACAAGAGTCCTTTCCACAGAGAGGTATGCGTCTCCTTCCAGGAGCGTTCAAGCCACTTGCACACACTAGCACAAACAGGGTCAGCTGTTGGTGAGCCTGTTGCCCGCTCCAGTGGGTGGGGCTGAGGCGGTACAGCCATACCAGAAGAGCTGCCCGCACGAGACACTGGCTCCTGCGAGCAGCAGTGGCCCCCAACATGCTGTGGCTTTCGCCGCTGCAGTTCCAGGTAGAGCCCTGCAGCTCCGTGGATGTCCGCTTCATATTCGCCGATATACATTTTGTATCTGCACAGCGCTTAAAACATACTCAGCTGATGCTGAGTTGTCTGGACAGAAATTAAGGCCTTAAAATCTGACAGGACTGAACTATCCTGTCTTCTGTGATTTTTTTTTTTTCTTCACAATTTTCCATCATTTTGATGTAACAAACTATAATATAACCCCCTTTATCTGGGTAGATCTGGGATAGAAAGCTTTTTAAAAAAAAAAAAAAAAAAAAAAAAAAAGTTCCTTAGTCCCTTGCCTATTTTCTCTCTCCCCACTACTTAATTTTTTTCCATTTAAATTTTAATTTAAATTTTTTCTCTTTAAATTTAGTTTAACCCTTGTCCATTACAGTTTATTTTTAGCCCTTGCATCTTCTATTGTTGGTGTTTACACCAATTTTACTAACACTCAAAACTCCCTACACACCTCCCTACTCCCAAAAATAAAAATGGAAAAATCCAACAGAACATCTTTTAGTACGACAACATTTTTCCTCTGAAAAGGATACTTCAGAATGTTAAATCTAGCTATCCAGTTTGACATTTCTAAGTGTTTCATGATACGTAGTGCCATATAATATATGCTTTTATATCCAATTTGAGATAGATTAATTGCATCAAACTATGTTGCTGCATTTTCATTGCTGCACAATACCTTCTTTGGCTTTTTTTCTTTTAAAACAAAAAAGGGGGGGGGGGGAATCTCACCTCATAGTCCTTAGGATTCTGATCTGCAAACATATCCAAGACAGGCTGTAGATCAGCTACTTCATGAGGAAACAGTCGGAGAAAAATTTTATACCCTCGTACCTACCAAAGAAACAACTTCGTAATTTAATAAAACATGTTCAAGGAAAATAATACAAAGACGACTTTTGGAAGCATCTTACATATAATGGTCAGTAGGTACAGTAGTGATATGAATTAACTGTCAAATACACTGGTAATATCTTAAAATACTACATGTCACAAACTCTACTAACTAAAGCTGTTACTGGATGACAAGTTGGGATATCTTGTCTTTTGATTTATCACCAAGTTATTTAGAGACAGTGGCAGAATTTAACTAGCTCAACTTTCAAATATTGACTTCTAATAATTTGCCCAAGAAATGCCCAGCGCCCTCCTAATGCATTTACTGTTACTGTTGATACTTCAGTAGCCCAGAAATTAAACAGCCACATATGAATGAAACCAACCACGTAATGTGAGATCCACGACATTTTTCCATCATCCCTTCTTTTGCTCGACTTTTATGGCAAAAGTTCTTCTCCACCCCACCCCTCCCACCCAGAACTATGACCATACCATTACTGCCCCTCTGCTAAGATAACTGGCAAACCGAAGAGATGAGCAGTCAGAATACTACCTACAAGTTACCACCCACTGAGTGATTGTCTCAAGGTAGCTCTTAAATTCAAGTATTGGGGAGACATGCCACTCCCATACAAAATGAACACCATTCTAGAATCTCCAAATTCTAGCCCCACTGGAGTCAAAGGTGAACTCCAAATTACCAGGATTTGGCCCTGACTGCTTCAGCATTAACTTAGTCTGCAACCCTACTAGTGGGAAAATCATACGAACTACCACTTTGAGCCTTATGAGCAACTAACACTTTTGCTGAACAAAGGTTTTATATTTTGTCTTCTCTGATTTTTAGATCTTTTACTGCAATGGTTCAACACTGAGAGGTGATGGAAACAAGAAGTTGGTACCATGTGACCTAACTGCTTCTACAGTTGTCCAGTGTCATCAATGCAAAGAGTCAAGAGGCCTGTAAAAACAGGCAAAGTAGCAGGAAATGGGAAGGAAGAGCATACTTAGTTCCCCGCACTAGGGGCCACAGCTAGGTAAAAGGAGGAAGAGAGGAAACAAAATTCACATGCCGGGACCAGAGCAACCAATGGGACTAGAATGTCTATGAGAGAAGGGTCCAAGCAGCAGAGAAACATATGAGAGGAATGCAGCAAAAAGCATGAGCAAGGGTAGAGATGGAAAAAGAGAAACAGAACAGAGGGGAACAAGAGATAAAAATGAACAAAAGCACACACATGAAGATATGTATCTTTTTTCAAAAAAAGACTAAACACTTATCACATTTAAAAGACAGCTAAATGTATCTAAATACTTTGCATGTAGACAACTGCTGCTGCAGCAGCCACAGATACATTATGGGACTGCAAATGGGGGAAGCGATCCTCATGGCCACAAATGGGAGGGGAGGTGCCCATAAGATAATCACTCTTTATTAAGCTGTGAATGACACTATGAAAAAAAATAGGTGAATACCTTATACAATCTTTTAAAATCTATTTTAACGTCTTCTAAAATACAACAGTGTAAGTCAGAAAGCTACATTGTATTATTTTTAATTCAAAATTCAACTGCAATATTTTGAAATATAAAATCACTCCAAATATTTTAAAAAGAAAGTCATTCTTAACCAACAAATGAGTTGATGAAAGTTTCTACATTATTAAAAAAAAAATCATTTATACCTTTGTAATGATGTAAAGAAATTTAAAAGCCAGATGTACTAGTAGAGAAGGAGACCTGTTATCCCGCACTACATCCAGCAATAAATGCATCATCCACTCTAGAGAAGATGGGGTGGGGGGAAAATAAAAAACAGGAAGCATTAGAATTAGCTTGCATGTTTCTAATCATGAAAAGTTAGGAAGTGGCTGTATAACAGTATATTGTAGGCCCGCACAACATGCGGCCCGGGGGCCGCATGTGGCCCACGTGGGCTCACTGTGTGGCCCATGAGGGGGAGAGTAGGTGGGCTCACTGTGTGGCCCGCGGGTGGGATATGAGTAGGCAAGCAGCGGGGTGGGGTAAGCCAATGGCCGGCTGACCAGTGAAGAGGCCAGTGGCAGGCTGGGGAGTGAGGGTGAGCCAGCGGCAGGGGCCGGGGGCAGTGGCAGAAGGTAAGAGGCCAGCAGCGGGCAGGCAGGTGAGCTGGCGGCAAATCTCCCAGATTCAAAATCTGGGACTGTGTCCGTTGGTCCTTTTTGCTGCTTGTCTCTGGGCTGGGGGTTGTCCCAATGCTGCAAAGAGGGTGTTCCCAAAGGAAGGTGCTTGCTTCTAACCCCCGAGGACGTCAGTATGTCTGCTCTTTTCTAGTCAGCCCACTTGACAAGTTTGATTGTCCTTGGTCTGGTTCCCATCCCCTCTCCAAGGGTTGCAGCTGTCTGGAGGTGCCTGCCTTCCATGCCTTCCTCATTCACACCTCATTCATTCAACAGGGCAATTGATTACAAAGTGGGGGGAAGGTCTTATTCTACTTCTAGCAAAAAGACATTTTTCTTTTACCTTAATTATACTACCTTAGGGGCCCACTATAACATATTACCAAGGTTCAATACAAAGTCATACAAAAGTGATACAAACATGCAAAACGCAGAGATTTATCTACAACTGCACTGATTGACTGTTGTGTGCAGTAATATAGTGATCCCTGGGGGGGTGAAGAGGGGTGTGATGGTGGGGCCGAGCGGGGAGGGGGCGGGTCCTATTTTACTGCTGTGATCTGGTCACCCTATGCGTGCTGTTTCTTTCCCCCTCTACAGGCTTCCACACCCCAGCGCTGGGGAAGGAGGAATTGTTTCCGCGGGGCGGGCGGCGCTGGGGGGAGGTGGGGTGTTTCCGTGGGGCCGGGGGGTTTCAGCCCTCAGCTGTTTTCTTTGGAGTAATATGGCCCTCGCCGCTTTAGGAGTTGTGCAGGCCTGGTATATTGCATACTGTTTAACCCCAGCCACAGCAGGCTTACAAGGCAAACATGAATCATTTAAGTTTATCAGCTTGTGTCAAAAAATATTCACAAAAAACATACAAAGATGATGTTCCTACCTAGGTGTGAATCCAACAAGTGAGGTTGTTCCTGGTACTTGTCCATTATAACTGAAAAAAAAAAAAAAAAAAGATTTTATTATTCAAGTGAGATGTCCGTAATTAGGCTAAATCTACACTATGAGGTAGGGGGGTGACTTCCACCTCACGTACACACACCTGTATAAATACTAGTGTAGCCGCAGTAGCATGGATAGTGGAGGCACAGCTTAGTTAGGTTTGTACTCAGCACACCTGAACCCCTGGGATATGTACTCGCCACCTGCCTGTGCTACTACATATATGTGAGCTGGGAATCATATCCTTAGCTCCTAGTGTAGACGTGTCTTTAGAGTGAAGAAAGTGTTAATTTTATTTAAATATACTCCTTGCTACAAAACTTTATACTAAAGTTTTTCCACCTTCATGGCTAAATGCTGACACTGCCCTTCACTGAATATCAGAGTACAAAATTCTCAGAGAGGTTACCAGTATCATGCATCCTGTCAGTTAATATAATACAAGGTTCATATTAGAGACACCCACAGATCCATACAGTTTCCTCTAGGCCAGGTGGTCCTCAAACTTTTGTACTGGTGACCCCTTTCACATAGCAAGTCTCTGCATACGACCCTCCCTTATAAATTAAAAACACTTTTTTACATATTTAACACCATTATAAATGCTGAAGGCAAAGCGGGGTTTGGGGTGGAGGCTGACAGTTCGCGACCCCCCATGTAATAACCTCGTGACCCCCTGAGGGGTCCCAACCCCCAATGTAAGAACCCCTACTCTAGGCTTCCTCCCCATTGCTAAGGGAAAACCTATAAGCACAGAGATGATGAGGTGTGAGTGAGGCCACTGGTATACCTCCCCACCCTGTGTGCTGCTGTTCTCCACTTGCTGATCTCACTGTAGTTCTCCATTCCCAAGATCAAGCAGTCAGCCATATATTTCTGATAGAGCACTGCAAAGGAAGTACACCATTATACTGAGTGTGGACTGTAGCTGCTGCAAGTAGACCAGCCATATCCTGCACCCCCAATAGCGCACTTATTCCCCTTTCACACCTCCCATTGCTTGTCCCTTTGACATACTCCTTTTCCCACCCTTCTTCAAGCTATTGCATTCTATTCTGTCCCTCACCATCAACAGCTGCTGATTCCAGCTGAAAATCCTCCTACACAGACTTCGAGTCCAAGCAGGGTAGGAAAAAAGCTGCTGGAGCCACTATCATGCAGATCCAACAGCAACCAATGAATCACATTAGAGAGGCTACTCCAGGGCTGGGGAAGTGGACACAGGAAAGCAGCCATGGAGCAGTTCCACGTTTTCTTCTCTCCAGGGCTGGAGAAACCCTTCAGCATACAGCTTAGCTACTCTGGCTATCCATTGAAGCCAGGATGTGGGCCGTGTGAAGTTCACACCTCTCTACTATTTCAAGCTACCTGCCTGACTGCAGACTTCAGAAGACAATACTGCATCGTTTCACATTTTAATAAAACAAAAGCTTAACTTTTTTCAGAAACTGATAGGTAAAGCCCATACCCCAACTTGCCAGGGAAGTTTCCTACTCACTGTTGGCAATTGGATTTCTCATGCCCTGCCTAAACAGCTACAAACTGAAACCAGTGCAAAAAAAACTTCTAAAGAACCCCTTTCTACAGTCAAATACTGTACACCTGCAAGAGATTTCCATGTCACCTACTATATCGTGGTCACAGCAATGTATTTTTTTATTCAGGGAAATTCTGACTCCAAACAACCTGTACTATGCATTTTAGTATTTGTAATGCCAGGAATGCAACCTGTCACAACCTCTACAAATAAAGCACCTTTAATTTAAAGTCAAAACCAATCTAAAGAATCTAGAGCAATAAGAATTACATTTCAAAAAAGATCATGCAGCAAAAAAGTGTTGCATCAATGATAACCTGCATCATTTTAGAAATTTGCTCAAGTAGGAAAATGTCCTATCAACAATGGACAAAAAAAATCAAGATGAAGTAGTAATGGTCTTGCTCAAAATGACAAGAAAAGCAATTAAACCACAGCAAATCCCAGAAAAGCACATCCAAGGAGAACTGGATCTCAGCATTAATGAACCATGCTGAGATGGAGATGTGTAACATATAAATATTACCATAGGACATAACTGCCAGGGAATCAAGTTATAGCCTAAATCATGTTGTTTCCCCCCACCCCTCACTACACTCTAACATATCTTTTCTTCTTTTGTCTGTTTCCTTCTCACCCCATCGGGTTATTCTTCTTCCTCAGTATCCCTTATCTCTCTTAGGGAAAATGTACTCTTCTATCCTTTAAAACCAAAGTAACATCTTTCTAACCCTTCCTTTTTTCTGCATTTCCTTTCCTATGCAAACCCGCATTTCTTTATTCATTTGCTCCTCCCCTTGTGTTTTTTCCTCTCTTCACCATACCAATTGTTAGGACCTAGATGCAAGGCTAGTTTAACAGCATTGTACTAAAAATACCACTAGATGGCACTGTGGAACTAACAAACCAATCTACTAAAATTGTTATGTTCACCCCTATTACTCCACTGATATGGGTAACACAATGCTATCTATTAGCAACAATCACAATTCTGCAGTTCTTACAAAGGCCAATATCCTATTGAAGTCAATGGTAGCTTTACCTGTAAAGGGACTGTAATTAGATCTAAGCAATTGCAAACTGATTAACTCTATTGACTCCCCCACCAGGGGATCAGGAAGGCAACTGAGCAGTCCCCCAGGGGGTTTAACTACAACTCAGACTATAGCTCCACTACAGAGCTTACAGCTAGCGCTGCTAGTGAAGACACTCTAAGCCAACGGGGAGAGAGTTCTCCTGTCGAGCAGCAGTAGCTATGTCAGACGTAGCACTGTCCACACCAGCACTTAGGTCAGTGTAACTTGTGTCGCTGGGGGCTGGGGGAGGAACACGACTTATTCACATCCCTGAGCAACGCAAGTTATACTGTACAGTGGTAGTGTGTACATAGTCTCAGTACCCTGACAAATCGAATGCCCATGATGCTATCCAGCAACTTGAAATAAGCCCTAAGATCATAATGTTAGAAAAAGTGAACTGGGAAAATAGTTTTTTTCATGCTATAATTTCACCCTTTAGGGTTCAACAAATTACATTGGTACCACTGGATAGATCTTCATAGGAATTCCCACGCCAGATTAGACTAGTAGCCCATGTAGTCCAGTACCCTGCTTCTGATAATGCCCAGTACCAGACGTTTTAGGGCAGTGGTTCTCAACCAGGGGCACACGTACTTCTGGGGGTACACAGAGGTCTTCCAGGGCGTACATCAACTAATCTAGATATTTGCCTAGTTTGACTACAGGCTACATAAAAAGCACTAGTGAAGTCGGTACAAACTAAAATGTCGTACAATAACTTGTTTATACTGATCAATATACTATACTATACACTGAAATGTAAGTACAAAATTAATATTTCCATTGATTTATTTTATAGTTACATGGCAAAAATGAGAAAATAAGGATCAGATTTCCAAGTTTTAAAGGATTTGTTTGGCTTTAATAGCCTCTCAAACCTTGCCATCTAGCCACACTGCTATACTACTTGCCTGCCTGGTTCCCATTTTGTTCAGCAATATGCATATCTTCTGAGGCTCTTCTTGGTTTGGTTTTGTTTTTTAAGTAGCATCCATGTCATCTCAAAGATTTTACTTCTTTTACTTTTAACTTCAGGGCCTTTTTGACTAGTCGGCATTTTACTGAAGTCTCCCTTTCTAAAGTTTAGTGTCACTTTATCCCTTTTAATGGATGAAAAACTGGCTTTAGTTTGATACAGTTATCAGTCTTTGAATATCACAAATTGAACATGCATGGTAGACTTTTTGTAAACTCTTGAAATACACAGCTAAGTAAGGTTTCACTGCACTTTCAAGCATGGATCACATAGCTGCACACTTAGTATCTGTAAGGTGCATAGGACTCCATAGAGCAGCAGAGTGAGGTTTCCCTCTCTGCACCATGCAAAGCATGCAGTAACCCTTACTCAGTCCTTTCTACCTTGAAGGATCCAGACATTGTGCCTACTCCCAAGTACACCATACAAAGTTCACAAGTACTTGTGAAAATTTGCTAACACATAGTTAAATTAGTTTTGCAGCTTACTGCCTCATCCCTTAAAAATTACACTCTGGGAAGGCTGGGCTTATCAGTGAAAAGAAAATATACAGGACATGGGTAATGATAAAATAACAAATACCAGAAAGAACATTATATAAAATTAATACAAAAGATAATAGACTGGAACACTATAAAAATTAAACTGATGTTCGTTGATTTAAAAAATTGAACATATCACATTATGATACATGAGGAGGATGAAAGGCCCAAGGAGGAGAGCAGTCAACGGGAGCAGAAGGAAACCTTCCTATAGTTGGGACCCTCCTTCCAGATGGTGTTGGGGTATCCTCTCACACTGAGGTTACCTCTCTGGGGGAGGGAACTCCAGTCATTAGGGAAAGGCAGGTGTTAGTAATGGGAGATTTGATAATTAGAAACATAGATAGCTGGGTTTGTGATGACCGTGAGAACTGTATGGTGACTTGCCTACCTGGTGCGAAGGTTGCGGATCTCTCAAGGCATCTAGATAGACTTATGAGTAGTGCTGGGGAGGAGCCGGTGGTCGTAGTACATGCAGGTACAAATGACATAGGAAAGTGTAGGAGAGACATCCTGGAGGCCAAATTTAGGCGGCTAGGAAAGAGACTGAAATCCAGGACCTCTATGGTGGCACTCTCAGAAATGCTTCCAGTTCCACGTGCAGGGCCAGGTAGGCAGGCAGAGCTTCAGAGTCTCAATGCGTGGATGAGATGATGGTATAGAAAGGAGGGGTTTAGGAACTGGGGAAACTTTTGGAATGGGGGAGCCTATACAGAAAGGATGGCTCCACCTAAACCAAAGTGGATCCAGACTGCTGGCACTTAACATTAAAAAGGTTGCAGAGCAGTTTTTAAACTAAGGGTACGTCTATACTTACCCGCTGCTTCGGCGGCGAGCAATCGATCTTCTGGGATCGATTTATCGCGTCTTGTCTAGACGCGATAAATCGAACCAGGAAGTGCTCGCCGTCGACGCCGGTAATCCTACTCCGCGAACGGAGTAGGCGGAGTCGACGGGGGAGCCTGCGCGCCGCGTGTGGACCCCCGGTAAGTACCTTTTCATTCGAACTAAGATACTTCGACTTCAGCTACGTTATTCACGTAGCTGAAGTTGCGTATCTTAGTTCAAATTGGGGGGTTAGTGTAGACCAGCCCTAAGAGATGGGGGAAAGCCCACTGCTGCAGAGGAGCACGTGTATCGGACAGAGACTTCTCTTAGAGGAGAGTATCAGAGGGGTATCAGACCCTTTGTCGCTTCTTAGAGGAGAGTCTATTGATAGAGATTCTCTAGGTTTTAGTCAGGAGGAGAGGATGAAAGAGGATAAAGTAGGGGTCAGATCAAATGAGAAACATTCACATAAAGAATCTGACACATCAGAAAAGGGCAGACAAATAAACAGTGGCAAGTTTTTAAAGTGCTTGTTCACAAACACTAGGGTGAACTAGAGTGTCTCATGTTAAAGGAGGATATTGACATAATAGGCATCACAGAAACCTGGTGGAGTGAGGACAATCAATGGGACACAATCATTCCGGGGTACAAAATATATCGGAAGCACAGAACAGGTCGTGAGGGGGAGTGGCACTATATGTGAAAGAAAATGTAGAATCAAATGAAGTAAAAATCTTAAATGAATCCACACGTTCCATAGAACCTCTATGGATAGTAATTCCATGCTCTAATAAGAATATAACAGTAGGGATCTATTATCGACCACCTGACCAGGACAGTGATAGTGATGATGAAATGCTAAGGGAGATTAGAGAGACTATCAAAATAAAGCACTCAATAATAGTGGGGGGATTTCAATTACCCCCATATTGACTGGGTACATGTCACCTCAGGACGAAATGCAGACACAAAATTTCTCGATACTTTAAATGACTGCTTCTTGGAGCAGCTGGTACAGGAACCCACAAAGGGAGAGGCAACTCTCAATTTAGTCCTGAGTGCAGTGCAGGATCTGGTCCAAGAGGTAACTATAACAGGACCACTTGGAAATAGTAACCATAATATAACAACATTTAACATTCCTGTGATGGGAAGAACACCTCAACAGCCCAACACTGTGGCATTTAATTTCAGAAAGGGGAACTATGCAAAAATGAGGGGGCTAGTTAAACAGAAATTAAAAGGTACAGTGACTAGAGTGAAATCCCTGCAAGCTGCATGGACATTTTTCAAAGACACCACAATAGAGGCCCAACTTAAATGTATACCCCAAATTAAAAAACCACAGTAAAAGAACTGAAAAAAAGCCACCATGGCTTAACAACCATGTAAAAGAAGCAGTGAGATAAAAAGGCATCAAAAAGTGGAAGTCAAATCCTAGTGAGGTAAATAAAAAGGAGCATAAACACTGCCAAATTAAGTGTAAAAATGTAATAAGAAAAGCCAAAAAGGAGTTTGAAGAACAGCTATCCAAAAACTCAAAAGGTAATAACAAAATGTTTTTTAAGTACATCAGAAGCAGGAAGCCTGCTAAACAACCAGTGGGGACCCTGGACGATCGAGATACAAAAGGAGCACTTAAAGATGATAAAGTCATTGCGGAGAAACTACATGAATTCTTTGCTTCAGTCTTCATGGCTGAGGATGTTAGGGAGATTCCCAAACCTGAGCCATCTTTTGTAGGTGACAAATCTGAGGAATTGTCACAGATTGAAGTGTCACTAGAGGAGGTTTTGAAATTAATTGATAAACTTAGCAGTAACAAGTCACCGGGACCAGATGGCATTCACACAAGAGTTCTGAAGGAACTCAAATGTGAAATTGCGGAACTATTAACTATGGTTTGTAACCTGTCCTTTAAATCAGCTTCTGTACCCAATGACTGGAAGACAGCTAATGTAACGCCAATATTTAAAAAGGGCTCTAGAGGTGATCCCAGCAATTACAGACCGGTAAGGCTAAAGTTAGTATCAGGCAAATTAATTGAAATAATAGTAAAGAATAAAATTGTCAGGCACATAGAAGAACATAAATTGTTGGGCAAAAGTCAACATGGTTTCTGTAAAGGGAAATCATGCCTCAGCAATCTACTAGAATTCTTTGAGGGGGTCAACAAGCATGTGGACAAGGGGGATCCAGTGGACATAAGATTTCCAGAAAGCCTTTGACAAGGTCCCTCACCAAAGGCTCTTACATAAATTTAATTGTCATGGGATAAGAGGGAAGATCCTTCCATCAATTGAGAACTGGTTAAAAGACAGGGAACAAAGGGTAGGAATAAATGGTAAATTTTCAGAATGGAGAGGGGTAACTAGTGGTGTTCCCCAAGGGTCAGTCCTAGGACCAAGCCTATTCAACTTATTCATAAATGATCTGGAGAAAGGGGTAAAGTGAGGTGGCAAAGTTTGCAGATGATATTAAACTGCTCAAAGCAGACTGTGAAGAACTTCAAAAAGATCTCACAAAACTAAGTGATTAGGCTACAAAATGGCAAATTAAATGTAATGTAAAGTAATGCACATTGGAAAAAATAACCCCAACTATACATACAATATGATGGGGGCTAATTTAGCCACAACTAATCAGGAAAAAGATCTTGGAGTCATCGTGGAGAGTTCTCTGAAGACATCCACACAGTGTGCAGTGGCAGTCAAAAAAGCAAACAGGATATTAGGAATAATTAAAAAAGGGATCGAGAATAAGATGGAGAATATCTTATTGCCCTTATATAAATCCATGGTATGCCCACATCTTGAATACTGCATACTGATGTGGTCTCCTCATCTCAAAAAAAGATATATTGGCATTAGAAAAGGTTCAGAGAAGAGCAACTAAAATGATTAGGGGTTTGGAACAGGTCCCATATGGGGAGAGATTAAAGAGGCTAGGACTTTTCAGCTTGGAAAAGAGGAGACTAAGGAGGGATATGATAGAGGTATATAAAATCATGAGTGGGGTGGAGAAAGTGAATAAGGAAAAGTTATTTATTTGTTCCCGTAATATAAGAACTAGGGGCCACCAAATGAAATTAATGGGCAGTAGGTTTAAAACAAATAAAAGGAAGTTCTTCTTCACACAGCACGCAGTCAACCTGTGGAACTCCTTGCCTGGGGAGGTTGTGAAGGCTAGGACTATAACAGGATTTAAAAGAGAACTGGCTAAATTCATGGAGGTTAAGTCCATTAATGGCTATTAGCCAGGATGGGTAAGGAATGGTGTCCCTAGCCTCTGTTTGTCAGAGGGAGGTGATGGATGGCAGGAGAGAGGTCACTTGATCATTACTTGTTAGGTTCCCTCCCTCTGGGTCACCTGACATTGGCCACTGTCGGAAGACAAGATACTGGGCTGGATGGACCTTTGGTCTGACCCAGTACAGCCATTCTTATGTTCTTATGTGCATCAAAGGTCATAGACCTACATTTTTTGTATGATACACTGTACTACAGTGTCTGAAAAACAGAATGCAATTGTATAATTAGAGACTACTGTGACCCATAGAAAGCAAAGTTAAGATTGCACACACAACCTTAACTTGGGCATTTCTTGACTTGAGTGCTTAATCACACAGTCTTAACATTCTAATAAGAAGTCCTCCTCCATGGAATGTATGTTCAATTGTAATGATGTCAAAACAACATACAACCTCAAGAATAATATTTTTAAAAGCCAAAAATATAATGTTTTCTTGACATTATCTAAATAATTGCTGGAGAAAATAAGTCACTTCTTCACTATTTCCATATTTGTACAAAGCTGAATGTGTGTCATGACAATCTGACCCACCCAATTGAGATCTCCCTCGGGTATCTTTGCTGCAGGTATCACCTTTGGTAACTGTCACTCTGTGATACTTCTCTTAACTTCATCACAGTAGCTGCCTAATATACTCTATACACCTACAGAACCTTCTATACAAGGATCTCATATCATTTCACACATAACAGTGATTTAATCTTCACAATACTCCATGACATACTTAAATATTAGTCATATTTTACACATGGGGAAACACATACAGAAGACCGAAGGCCTAAGTTTTCAGAAAGCATCCACTAATTTTGGGGTGTCTAATTTGAGACACGGTTCTGATTTTCAGAATTGCTGAGCACCTACAATTTCTGTTGACTTAATGGAAGTTGCAGATTATCAGCAACTCTTATTTACTTTCTCCACACCAGTCATGATTTTATAGACCTCAATCATATCCCCCCTTAGTCATCTCTTTTCCAAGCTGAAAAGTTCCAGTCTTATTAGTCTCTCCTGAGACAAAAGCCGTTCCATACCCCTAATCATTTTTGTTGCCCTTTTCTGAACCTTTTCCAATTTCAATATATCTGTTCTGAGATGGGGCGACCACATCTGCATGCAGTATTCAAGACGTGGGCATACCATGGATTTATATAGAGGCAATATGATATTTCTAAAGGCTCTTTTCTAAAGCATATTTTTCCTTCTGCTTAACACAACCATGAACTCTTACTCCCATGTTCTTTCCACCCTGATCTTCTATTCCTTGCTTATCATTTTATCTATCTCTATATCCTCTATGCACTGAATTCCCTCCCACTCCCCAGATACCAGGGCAACAACCCTTTCCTCAAATCCCTCCGAGAGAACTGCTTTTGTTAGGAATCAGCCCCCAAAACAAATTAACACAATTTAAAGTTTGAGGAAAGTTACCTAAGCAACTCATTCTTCAGGACCTCACACTACCTACTTTCTATGCCCCTCCTAGACTAAGTTTTTCAAAGCACAGGTTGTCAATTGTCTTGTACGGTCACAAGCATGCTGTCAGTATTTGGCAGACAAGAATAATCCAATCATGATATAACTCAGTCAGCATAGTCTAGAAGCAGGGATTACGGAACGACCACACATCGGATAATTTCAGTTTAAATTACTTGTCAACAGTCACACAGGAGACAAGCAGCTAAACTGGGATCAGAACTCAGATCTTCCAACTCCAAGACCTGTGCTTTAACAGCTAGATGGCAAAGCTTCTTTTCATGAAACCAATAATCAAACAGCAGTATTACAAGGACAGGAACTAACAACATAAAAATACACTCCCTATAGTTTGTACATCCTCAAACCAAGAAATCTTACCTATAAATTTCTCAATTGTCACCTCTCGTGTTCCCAGATTCCCATACACTCCTTTCAGGCTATTAATTAACCCTCTGATTTCTTGACTCTCTGTGAAACTCTCCAGTATATTTCCCATGGCAATGACATCTGGCTCCTGGCACCCATCTTGCTCTTGTTCAGAGCCATCCCCGTTCATCTCACTCAAAGCCATTTCCAAAGCCAGCAGTCAATTCTTCCCTGGTAACATAAGAGCAAACAAGCATTTACAATTTAATTTAACCCCACATGAGGCAGGGTGAGATAAAAGAGGGGCTGCCACCACCCCAGGCCCAACATCCCCACACGAGGGAGTGAGCAGGACTGAAAGAGGGGCCATCATCCCCTGAGACCCAACTGAGACCCAACATCCCATGCCAAGGAGTGGGTGGGATTAAAAGAGGGGCCATCACTCCCGGGTGCTGGAACAATCTGGTGCAGAGAGCCACTGAACCAAACTGTAAACACTGGATATAAGGGAATGTACTTCGAGCCAGGAGGTGTGGCAGCCCCCGTAGTTCTAGCACCTATATCACCCCCACCCCCCCGAGACCCCCGGCTGTGGGATGCTGGAAGGAGGTTTGAAAGAGATGCCACCCTCCCCAGGGGCCATTCTTCCCCTAGCTGACTCCCGCTCCATCTCACACCAGGAGCCACTCCCATGCTGCAGGTCACTCTCCCGTGGGCCCCGCCATCAGCCCCGACACGCGGGATGCGGCTGCCCCAGTGCCCTACCCCAGCCCCGCCCCCATCGCAAGGTCCCATCCCGCCGCAGCCCGACCTCCCACGGCTCTCCCCGCAGGGCTGGGAATCACTGCCGGAGAGGAAGCTCCATCGCCAGCTACCCCATCCCCCGGGGGCCCCTCACGCCCTCCATACGCGGAGCTGCTGCAACCGGAGCCACGGGCGGGGCTTCCCGTCCCCGCTGGCTGGGGCAGTCCGGAGCCAGGGACCCAGGAGCTGCCGCGTTACCCTGGCAACCGCTGCTCCGCTACCGGGGCCTCTCAGCGAACAGAGCCTGCCTGTCCCGTGCTCAGGCCTGCTCGACCTGCCTCTCGGCTACGGGGCGCCGCGCGGGACAGAAGACCGCAGGCACGGCTCAGTTCCTGAACGCGGCCACTCCTCTCCTTGCTGCGGCAGCCGAGAGGGCGGGGAGTAGGCGGGCCTTGCAGAGACCCAGTTCCGTGAGCGCCACTCACAAGTATGGAGCGGGCGGGGTTGTGGGAACGTCCTGTCTTTGTAAGCCTATGGCTATATTTGCAAATGTAGAGCGCTGGGAGTTAAACCAGCCCTCCGAGACAGCAGCAGGGAAAACGCTGCCTTGTGTTTACGCTGTCAGCTGCAAGCCCAGTGGCCTGGCCACATTAGCAGGTCTTGCAATGCCAGAGAGCAGTGCATGGTGATAGCTATCCCAGTGTGCAAGTGGCTGCAGCATGCTTTTCAAATAGGGTGGAGTGTGACAGGGAGTGTGTTGTTGTGTGTATGTAAGTGGAGAGACAACATATTTTGGGGGGCAGAGAGTATGTGAGCATGCTATCTTGTAAGTTCAGACACTAGGGAAGGGGGAACCCTGACATCAGCCTCCACTCCCCTTGTCTCTCTTACACACACACACACCAGGAGCATTCCACAGTAATGGTTTGCTTTGTGTCCCAGAGCAGATAAGCAACCCAGCTGTCAAACCTTTGAAAGGTGATATCGACATGCCTGCAGCCAAGTTAAAAACAATGATGAGAGTGGGCCTATCACAGCGCAGTAATGCAACATTACCCCGGCATTACAGCCACGGCACAGCAAGCTCTATGCTTCTCGTGGAGGTGGATTACCAGGGGCGCTCCAGCCGTGAAGTCCAGGCGCTCCAAGTGCCTTGCCAGTGTAGACACCTCAGGAGTTAGGGTGCCATGGGCTAATTTAATGCGCTCTAACTTGCAAGTGTAGCCAAGGCATTAGCCTTAGACCCACAGGGGCTTGCCAGACAAAAACAATGTGGGGAGGGAGGTGTTAAATGTCTCTGTGAACTTTCCTTTGTATCCGAGTTCCAGGGCCTGAAATGATGACTTCTGGGGAGCTAGCAGCCACTCCCCCATTAGCTATGTAGTCCTCACACTGGGTCTGTGTGCCAGACAGGTGTTACCCCCGCTCGGCACATGCAAGGTCAGGCTCCTTCTTCCAGCATTTGATAGTTCTAGATGCCCAGTTTGAGATGCTTTGGGCCCTGTTCTCAAAAACACCACACATCCCCACCTCCATTTGAAGTCAGTTGGAACTGCCAGCACTGAGCCCCTCAGAAAATCAGGACCTACATATTTCAAAGCTGGGTGCTCCACAACTGAGGCACCAACAGTCACTGACCCTTTTGAAAATTTTGGCCCATATCACTTGCCAAAGGACCCAAAGGAGGTCATTATCAAAGCAGGCATTAGAACTTAGGTATTCCTGACCCCTAGCCCTGGGGGACATCTGCCTCTAGTTTAGCACTTACACCAGGTGTTAGAAAGCAGACTCATCAGTGAAAACTCTTCTTTGGCAGCCTTTGGAAATGGGTACACATGCTATATGAGGTGATTGAGCTAATCAGTTCTGACTAATACTGTTACACTCCACTAAAAAGAGTATAATGTCTGCTAGCCTAGCAGTCAGCCTACTTGTAGAGCTTCCCTATCAAGCCTTGGATTTGCTCTGGGTGCATGTGACCTGTTTGCTATGCATTATTAGACTATCCAAAATTCATACTAGGATGTCTGTGGTCCCAAGATAGCAGCTTTGTCCAGCTCAGCAAATGCAGAACCCTGCTCATGCCAGTAAGAGCTGCACTGAGTTTGTCTCAGAAGTCACTCTGCATAGGTTGTAAGCAGAATGGCTAGCAGACAATCAGATCACTCCATTTATTATCCTATTTCATGAGCAGTTGCGTGTTATCTACATAGATGTTTAGTCCATACAGAAACATGCAGTATATGTTTTAGCACAGAATAAGACAATGCCCAATCCTGAGCCAAATCATATTCAGTTCTGGGGGAGGCGGGGTGGAGAAGTGTCACTGTGCAGATACTAAAAATGGCTGCTATCACATGACAGTGATCACTTATGTTAGGAACCTCGACACCTTCCTCCTTGATGCCTAGCCCTGTCAGAAGCGACAAAGAGTTCTGCAGCACCTTATAGACTAACAGACATATTGGAGCATAAGCTTTTGTGGGTGAATACCCACTTCTTCAGATGCATGTGGGTATTCACCCACGAAAGCTTATGCTCCAATACGTCTGTTAGTCTATAAGGTGCCACAAAACTCTTTGTCGCGTCTACATATCCAGACTAACACGGCTACCCCTTTGATACTTAGCCCTATCAGGAAGTGTGTCGCCATATGTCCTATGCTTTTCCAGGGATACCTGGGTAGGAGAATCCCAAAAGAAAGGGAAAAAAAAAGGGGGGGGGGGGGTGGAGTGTTAGGACATAGATATTCAGGCCTGTCTGTAAAGGCCTATACTTTAAGAAGTTAGGTATATGTTTATAATTTAGCTAGTTATAAAGGTATAAAAGAAAGAATAAAAATCACTGTCTGCCTGTGTAAGGGCCTTCTCTCACTGTGACAGTTTGAGGCCCTGTTCTTAAGCTAAGGCCTTTGACTAAGCAGTGGGAGCAGCCATAAACTAGAAAGCGTTCAGTCATGTCCTGACACATTTCAAACCAGTCATATTGAAATAAGGCAATCTGGGGCTGTTAGAAAGGTGATCCAATCTATCACCTCCAGATAAAGGGAAGAGCCTAGAAGATGTACAAGGAAATTTAGTTTGATAGTTTTCTGTTTGGTAAGAACTCACTTATCAATAGACATTGTTGGGAAACCCGTATGTCTTTATAGATGTAGTTGTGAAATCCTCACTTCTGTATTGTTTTGTCATTATAGTTTCCACTTTGCTATTGTTTATTTGCATGGTCTCTGTCTGGTTCTGTGATTGTTTGTGTCTGTTGTATAATTAATTTTGCTGGGTGTAAACTAATTAAGGTGGTAGGATATAATTGGTTAGCTAATCATGTTACAATATGTTAGGATTGGTTAGGTAAATTTCAGTAAAATGATTGGTTAAGGCAGGGGTGGCCAGCCTGAGAAGGAGCCAGAATTTACCAATGTACATTGCCAAAGAGCCACAGTAATACGTCAGCAGCCCCCCATAAGCTCCCCCGCCTCCAGTGCCTCCTGCCCACCAGCAGTCCCGTCGATCAGCACCTCCCCCTCCCTCCCCGCACCTCCTAGTCAGCTGTTTCGTAGCGTGCAGGAGGCTCTGGAGGGGAGGGGACGGCAGGCTCAGGGGAGGCGGCGGAAAGGGGTGGAGTGAGGGCAGGGCCTGTGGCAGAGCCAGGGATTAAGCAGTAAGCACCCCCCAGCACATTGGAAAGTTGGCGCCGGTAGCCACTGTTCCCTCTAAGCTGTGCGCGTGCACACAGATCCTAAACCCCGCACACACGATGAAACACTGTGTGCACAAAAATTTGCACAGAAGCACAATTTGCATAGAAGACATTTTTTGCGCACATGGCCTGTCAACAATTTGCACAGAACACATTTTTTGCACACACAGCCTGTCAAAAAAAAGAGGGAACATTGCCTGTAGCTCCAGCCCCAGAGTCAGTGCCTATACACGGAGCCACATATTAACTTCTGAAGAGCCGCATGTGGCTCCGGAGCCACAGGTTGGCCACCCCTGGGTTAAGATATAGCTGAGAATATTACTATATAAATTAGGGGCATACAGGAAGTACATTGGGATTCAAAAATAAGGAAAAAGGAACTTGGATTTAAGCTTGCTGGAAGTTCACTCCAATAAACATCGAATTGTTTGCACCTTCAGACTTCGGGCATTGTTGATCTCTGTTCACGCGAGAAGGACCAGGGAAGTGGGAGGGTAAAGGAATAAGCCCTCTAACAAGTGTCACTGTGCAGATACTAAAAATGGCTGCTACCACATGACAGTGATCACTTATGTTAGGAACGTTTCCCTTCCTACTGGGTATTACCTATCCCCAGAAACTCTCCACCTCAGTTCATTCCAGCCCAATAGCTCACCCTCCAGCCACACTTCAGCTCTATTCCAGGACCTTATTCCCATCCACTGCTATGTTCCCTCCGAGACCTCAGTATCCAATCTTCCACTTTCTCCTTCCTGCCATGGCTCCTGGTGTTGAGAGTCCCATTACCCAACAATTCCACCTCCTCCCAAAAAAACAGTCCCATCATTACTTTAAATTTCACTAACCCAGAAAAGCTGCAATCACAAGATATAGAAACATCAGGATCTTGTTATTGCAGTGCAAGTATCTAGATTTTATTTGATGTGCACATATCTTAATTTCACATTTTACAAAGCAGTACATGTATTTTAGTTCACATTTTAGGTAATGCATATTAGCTCTCGTGGACTTTGTTATCCAAAACCTGGATTCTCCATCTAATAACTACACAATCAACTTAGTTATAAACAAGATTATTCCACCTTTCCATTTCAATCACAGAAGCATAATCACTTTAATTACTTGTGATAATTTGGCCTTATTTTAACTGAATTCAGAAGCAGTATGGTTTTTAACGTAACCTGATTCTGCCATTATATTTTTGAACAATGAAAGAAAATCCACTTGATTACTGTCCAAAGTTTCTGAGACTTTAAAGTGAGATTATATAAATTAAACAAAATGAAAAACAAAAGAGATAAAACAAATCTACATTGTTTCAATAGCTGCTGTGATTTATTTCATTGGAAGAATTGTGTTTTTCAAGTTGTGATTCATAATAACAGTGCTAACAATAAAATAAAAGTGGCAAAGCATATTTGATAATTTTAACTCTGTTTTATTCGGTCATTATAAATCTTTGGAAGCCTACAATTACGGGCATGATCCCTCCCAAACACATATTCTTATTCATGTGTGTGTTTGTGGGATTTTAATTATAACTGCTTTCTTTACTTCCATTAAAAGGGTAATTAGGTTTGTTATTGTACGGTTGCTTACAATTCTGGGTTGCTAATACTACGTCTATTTGGACACAAATCAGACATCAAAAATTATAACATTCAAAAACTAGTAGGAGAGCACTTCAATCTCCCTGGACACTCAATAACAGACTTTCAAGTGGCCATTCTTCAAAAAAAAAAAAAATTAAAAAAAAAAAAAAAAAACTTTAAAAACAGACTTCAAGAAGACACTGCAGAACTGGAATTAATTTGCAAACTTGACACCATCAAATTAGGCCTGAATAAAGACTGGGAGTGGCTGAGTCACTACAAAAAAAAAAATTTCTCTCTGCTGATACTCACACCTTCTTGTCAACTGTTGGGAATGGGCCAAATCCACCATGATTGAATTGGCCTCGTTAGCACTACAAAAAGTAATTTTCCCTCTGTTGATATTCACCCCTTCTTTTAACTGTTAGGAATGGGCCACATCCACCCTAATTGAATTGGCCTCGTTAGCACTGCCCCCCACACTTGGTAAGGCAACTCCCATCTTTTCATGTACTGTATATGTATACCTGCCTACTGAATTTTTCACTCTATGCATCTGATGAAGTGGGTTATAGCCCATGAAAGCTTATGCTCACATAAATTTGTTAGTCTCTAAGATGCCACAAGGACTCCTTGTTATTTTTGTTAATACAGACTAACATGGCTACCCCTCTGAAACCTACATCTATTTTGTTTGTTAAAGATAAAGAGAGCAAGCAGAATCTGTTTTAAAAGAAAAGCTGTTCAACAACTTGAAAGAGTGCTAGGAACTAGAGCTAACCCAGAACTCTGGTCACTATGGTGCTAGCTATTCCGCCTGGAGTGGATTTAATTGGGAGAGGGTTGTTAATTAGACAGGAGGCTGCTGAGCTACTGAGAACAATCAACCCATCATCAGGAAATAGTGGAAGAAGAAGAAGGAAATATAAGGGGAGGAGACAGGTGGGGAGAGGAGACAGAATTAAGAAGTCTTTCCTACTTCCTCCCTAGAAAGCAGGCTAAGGGGGAAGTTTATGTTCACATGTACGTTACTGCACAAGGATATACTGATGAAGTGTTAGAGGGGACTTAATAAATAACACTGTTGTTTATAAATCTGAAAAGCATCCAGCCTGTTTGCAGTGCGCCAAAGGGTGGAGAAGGCAGCTCTGTCAAACAATTACAGGGAGTCTGCAAACAAGTATAAAATAATTAAATTGCAGACCTCACCATTTTGACAGTGTGCCTTTACTTTAGTAAATCAGCAATGATGGAATAGGGTAGTTTCCCCAACTATCTATTAAGATTAATTCTACATAACTTATATGTATTGAGTACCAATCAATATAGTATCTGGAATTGCTGATTTCTTCTTCTCAAACAGCTACATCCATTACATTGCAGGGAGTTTTTTAGTATGTTTTTTAAAAGGCTGTTTTAAATAAAATATATTGTTATCTACATCTTATGTAATGACAATCCATTTTCTATCTATATATTTCATTCTCCAGTAGGTGCAGAGACCTACTTACTCTAAGGGGGTATCAGTTGAACTAAATTTTTGCTTTAGAAAGGAGAATCATAAATTTTAATTTAAAATAAATGTAAGAAATACTAACTCAGACTGCACTATGCAAATTAATTAGGACACAGTTCAACTGCCCTCAAAGCCAAAAAAGTTTCCCACTGACTTCAACAGATGTTGGAGCTGATCCTTTAGAAGGTAGGTAGAAGGGAATGGAGGAGAACAGAGAAGGAGGAGAAAAGTCAAATGGAAAAGTGGAGGAGGAGGAGGAAATGATAAATTAGTGATTATTTCCAATACCACAACCCCACAATAAGCTCCTTATGGGGCAGGAAGGCCAAAGAGTGATGAAAGCGTGGGGAAAACTGAGTTATACCATGGAGAATGAGATTAGGTTGTCAATCAGACTGCTTTTCAAACATAGAGAGTTTCACCAACTGAATAACAGACTGTACACAATCTCCTAACTCAACAGTGTGGATATGTGCTAGTAAACTAGAACATGATGCAGAAATTACACAACCACTGCAAGCATTTAGTGGGCTCAAATGTGTACAAAGGCCCCCTCATCTTTTCATCTGCCATTTGGGTTTCTCATCAATGTTTCACTCTTTCTAGCTTGTGTTGCTATCAACAAGTAGGCCATGTGAATTAGTAAGAGGCTGTGATAGATTCTCTTTGAGGAACACTCTCTAAATCATTATTTTAAGAGTTTTCTCATTACATTTAGAGTAGATCCCCTGTACTCTGTCCCAAAATGGTTCCAGTGGTTTATATAATTAAAGAGCTGGTACAACTTGTTTCGTTTCTCAAAACCTGGAGCTTTGGGGATTTTACTGTGGTAGGCAGAGAAGAAAGAGCTGCTAAAGCCACCAAACATCCCAGCAATCGCTAAGTCAAATTCGGAATGGCCATAGAAGGAAGCAGGATCAAAGACAATTGGGCCAAAATCATCCTCGGCAACATTTCCTGCCCACAAATCCCCATGAAGAAGAGCGGGAACGATCTCCACGTCGCAGAACATCTCAGGAATCTTCAGCTGGAAAAAGCATGATCAAGCAAAAACTATAACTTGACCAAGGAAAAAACTAAAAGGCAATACAATACAAATAACTGACTGAAAAGTGACAGTGACTTTTATTTATTCTTTCTAAGCCCTATTCAAACTACAGTCAATGGATGCAGAAGCAGGTCAAAAGTGTTAATCAACAAGAATAATTCTGATTCACTTCAGGCAGAATTTAATCATTCACTAGTGCCCGCATTCACTATTGTCATATTGCTTACAGCCATAGACAATACAGGTTATCACAATAAATAAAGAACAACTTCCTTTCATTGGAACAGTTATAAGAAGTAAACAACTTTTAGCACCAAAATCCTGAGTCTCCTGTGCTCACTGATGTACCATTATGGAACAAAGACCTATAAACTTAGTGCTTTAGTGTTAGAACAGAACAGTGATTCTGAAAACCAAGCAAGCAGCCAGTAGCGCAGCCAGGTCCGGAGCGCAGGGGGAGCGGCACTATAAAAAGGCGCCTCCCCCTGTACTCACCCAGCGGCGCTGCGGCACTTTGGCGGCTCACTCCGGGTCTTTGGTGGTACCCGCCACCGAAGACCCGGAGCGCCGCCGGGTGAGTGTAAGAAGCGGCGCTTAAAAAGAAGCGGCGCCTTTTTTTAGTGCTGCTAAAAAAAGGCGCCACTTCCGCTCAAGGGGGAGTGGCCGCTCCCTCTGCTCCCCCCCGGCTACGCTACTGCAAGCAGCCAGCTGATTACACTCACTTTCTCATTTTAAAAGGCTAGTACAGTAACATACACCCTTTTTTCTTAATTCTGGCATCTGGACCTTACGTGAAATTAGACCTGTTTACTAAAAGCCATATAAAGTTTGCCATAAAAATTGGGTACAATTCCACTGAAGTATTTATCTTGTATATTTTTTATAAGTACAATGGACCTTTTATCCAGGAGTGAAAGTAACTATAGGTACTTACCGGTACGGGGCCGGGCTGGGGCCGGCTCTGGCCCCCAGAAGGGTGGAGCCTAGGCTGGCAGGGTCAGAGCTGGCCCGCCCCGTATCTGTAAGTGCCTGTAGTTGGGGTAGCTGTTCCCTTTGCCACCCCCACCCTCCCGCCATTGGCGGCAGCGGCGGCGGGGAGGGCAAAAGTGGCAGAGATGTTAAAGCGCTGCCGCAGCAGCTCTTTAATGTGGGGTGAATACGGCTGGTATGGATTCTTACCGGTACACCATACCGGCCGGTACCAGCCTACTTTCACGCCTGCTTTTATCTCTATGAGACACATTGTGCATTTATTTACCTACCTTAAGCTGTGACCACAGTTCTCTTGCTTCTCTGTCTCCATAAGTTTTCTCAATCAAATCCATTTGAGCTTGGAGTCGGTGACGTATAAAGAAAGTAGGCCAATCACTTTGCCATTCATTCACCTGGAAAAGAAGATATCAAGATTCAGGTAATCATGATCAGTTGAAAAGGAAACAGCACTGTAAAGATTTTCTGCTGATATATCTGTAAAATTAAACTGTATATTACTGATACTATGGCCTGTTGCCTTGCTACCCAGGTGCTTGTAAACTAAAGAGGGTCAAGGCCTAGTCAGTTCTGGGATGAGTGACCACCAAGAAAAATTTAGGAAGCTGTTAAATGTTTTGTTGATATTTCAATGAGATAATTGTTCTCAAATTGTGGTTCAGGGACTAGTAGTCTGCAAAGTCCTTCTCAATGGTCTGCACGGTTAAATATTTTGGTTGAAATTCACCCCCTGTGCAGAGAGCCAGCAGAAGGCCCATGCACCATATAAAGCCTGCTCTGAGGGTTTTAAGTGGAATGTAAGTGTTGCATAGACTTTGCCACTGGCCCTTTGGATGGGGGGAATTTCACCTTTTGAGAACTATGTAGTGGGTTTTGGGAGAGGATGGAAGTAATTTGTGAAGGGATCCTTTTCTTAGCAAGAGGTCTGAACATTGAAGAATCAATGAGTAGTCTTCACTTCCTGTCCAAAACTGCTGTGTAGGCTTGCTTTGTGTTGCCAGGTTCCACCTCAGAAGTGGCTGTATTTCAGTAGTGGTTAAATTATTCCAGTTTTGTTATGTGTATATGTACACACACAAATAAACTACTTTGAAAGAGTATTGTTACGGTTGCAAAATTAAGCACTTAAAAATATTAGAAAGCACAAACAAAAGTTGGGAAATGCCAAATCTAAGAAAGCCCATGTAACTTTAATTCTTCTTCCTCATGCATATGCATTAGGATCATGGAAAAAATGATACTATTTTTTCCACAGGACTCCCACCTTATTGATTGCACAGAATAGGCTCTGCTCAGTGACTGAGACAGGGTTATGTAATAATAATTTGGTCTATCAGAACTCTTACATTTTGAAATAGGAACAAAACCTTGTCAGTCCAAGAAAGTAACAGTCCTGTGCAGGAAAACAAACCCCATCTTTTCCCAAGGTGGAGGTAAAATTTATATTTTGTTTATACTTTAAAAACTTTTAAGATGAAAGTTAAACAGCGACAACAAAACTGGTGGTTAAACCAAACCATTGAATATAGAATTTGTGTTTGATTTTAACGTGTAATAATCACTTTCATAGAGCTGGGACTTACTTGCTCTATAAAGCCACAGCATGTGACTGTATGGAATCCAAATGTATCCACATACCGAGGTTCAGAAAGTCCTGCACCTTTACCTAGCAAACAAAAAGACTGATCATATTCAAAGGGCAACCCAGCCTTTTTTCCCCTCCAATCCTGAACTTTGCAAGAGCAATAGGTTTATGAATCCAGTTCTGATATGACTAGGCAGAAAAAAAATTGGGAAAAAACATAATTAAACAATAGGTCAACTAAATACTTTAAAACACTAATAGTAATAATTCTGTGCATGTATATGTAATCACAGACCTATTAAAGATGGAAGTAATAAACCTGAGATATTTTTAAGCTAGGGAAACTGAGGCACACTTAGGTTCATTGATTTGATAAAGGGCACAGAGCAAGTCAGTGGTAAAATCAGGAACAGAACCCAGGTCTCCTGATTTGCACTCACAATTTTCTAACCACTTTACCCTGCTGCTGCCTAACCAAAACTTTTGACTGTGTGTCTCATACTATACATTATTTCAGACAGATCAGCAATCTATCACCTCAGTCACAAATATTGTAATTACTTGGTAATAGGCATACCACTATAGGGCACATTCTGTCCTCCCCAGAAATCAATGGGAACCATGCGAACACAACTAAGTGCAAAATCTGGGCATCAGATTTGAACACTACTAACCCTGACATAGCAAATAATCTTGCTTTGCTTTATGTGTTATTCAGTGGGAGTTGGATCAAGCTGTAGAAAAAGTCACTGAAAAAGACTCCCATTGACTTACGTGGAAATTGGATCAGAACCCTAATGAATTAACTTTGCCTTCAAGAAGAGCAGTTATACTCAGTAGAACTAACTTGTCTCTTTATTAAGCTAAGGATACATTCCTTTATTATTTTAATAAAAAGTACTATGTATTTTACTGCAAGTGTGAGTTGTAAAATATCTCTAGTGTAGGTAAATGTGAATTTCTGTATATCTTGTATTACATGATATTACATGTTATAACAAGTTAACTGTACCTGACCTATAGACATGTTTAATAGTTGTTGTTTTTTTACTTTGTTGGTTCAAAAACCTTCAGGGGATTATATCTTGATAGTACATGATAATGAAAGGTTACAGGGATACTAAAAGGTAAATCTGACCCAAAATTTTTATGTTGTTTAAAAAAAACTGAAACCAATAGAAATCTTTTTATTATTGTCAGAAGTTTTGTTTTTTTATTTAGCAAAGTAGAGGCAAAGTAAAGAGTTATAAATTATTTCAGTTTAGTGTTCTATGGATCAAAAGATACTTTGTATATATATTTGGTATTTTAGGAGACAGTGGCTCTTTAAACTGGTTTTCTCCATTCATAAGGATTATAATGCTACATGTACAGTATTAAATACTGTGTCATATCCAGAAGTGATTATCACAGTGTTGCATTAGTACTTTAAATCTATACTCTACCAACAGTGTTTCCCGCCTTCTTTAATTTCTCTCCAAATTTCTGGTTGTGAAGGTGAAGATCTGCTACCTGCTCTCCAAGCTTTGCAGAGTGTCTGTAAGATCAGAGAAACAAAACTATACATTCTTTATCTGTTCATTTAAAATATGCCTTTAAACACCATTTATTAAATAAGAGAGAATTAAAGACCAGAGAAAGCAGGGAGCAACTCTGTAAAGCAGGAGGCAATTTAAAAATCAGGAGAAAGAGAAAGCAATGGAATAGGTTAACTCGACAGTAGGCAAACAGCACCTTCAAAGACAAGTTAATTGTCTGAGAAATGTACAGATACATCGCATGGCTGCTACCTATCATTAAAGCTACTCTGACAAACGTGACCAGTTGGGTATAGACCACGTATTTACTGCTGAAAGAGATAAAGGCAAAATTCAGCAGGGAATTTGGCCTAGAAGCTTGATTGTTGATTTGAATTTAACTTTAACTTTTTATTTGTACAATTATCAGACACAGGAGTGATATCATTTGCAGAAGATAGTGAATAGACTCTTTCAGAGATTCCCACCAACACAACACAGCATTATAAGCAGAGACTCAAAATCATAGTAACAAAGAAAGTATGAAGTTCAGACATACTTGTTGAGATTTTTCATCTTCAGGTACTCCATGACAAACATTGCACCCTCTCCTGGCAGGTCAATCACTTTAATGGGCTGGGGCACTCTCAGGGTGTTGGTTTTCTGGATAGCCTCTAAACTTGCCATTTCACCTTCAAACATTTTTCTAGCCTGTTGAGAAACAAGAATTTCACTGGGGCAAATATCCTTGGGCTAAATTATGTGATTTATGCAATAGGTGTATCGGAAAATATTTGTTGTTTATAAATCTTTGAATCTATTCATCCTTCATAATAAAATGTAGCAGCAAATTAGCAAGGCTTCAGTCCCAGCCAGGATAGATTTGTTTGATTGGTTTGATTGTATTGTTATTGCTTTTCTTGCAAGTTCAGCAGCACAGTACAACACATTACACAATTTACCATTGTAAATGATCAAAGCATCTAGGTGTAGTTAATCTCTGGCAAGGCCTCATACCTAGGTACAGCAGCGTTATCAGTGGGGTTAGAACCCAAAACTTTCAACAACAAAAGCACAAACCCCTGCCACTTGAAACAAAAGAGTAAATCCTTAGACTGTGACTAAGCAGCAGGCCCCTAGAGGGAGATTGATCACAGTAATTAAGCCAGTGTACTGCTGAACAGTTTGACCTTCAAAGTGACAGTATTATTCTTTCCACCCATTTTTAATTATATATTTTAGAGTGAAATAACGCAGACTTATCAGTTTCCCATATACTGAACTACAAATTCATGGCTGAATTTTTTGTTCTGCCGTTATTTAGTAACAGAAGAGCTAAGAGTATGTCCTGGAAAATTAAAACCTTTTCCTTCAAACATCCCACTCAGCAAAGACTGCAGCTCCCCCATTTTCTTCTGTAAGAAAATGTTACCTTTCTGATAGATGCTTGCTGCATACCTGATTTCTGGGTTCAGGAATAGAAATCTCTTAGCACTTTTATGTTACTTTTTATTCTCTTTTAGGAATCTTAGGTGCTCACACGTCTCTTATTACCATAGTAGCTAAACACCTCACAATCTTTAGCCACACAACACTCCTGGGAAGTAAAGATGTGCTATTATCCCCATTTTACAGATACGGAACTGAGAGATTAAGTGATTTGCCTATGGTTACACAAGAAGTCTGTAGCAAAATAGAGACTTGAACCTAAGTCTCATAAACCCTAAACTGAGGCCCTAAGCACTGGACCATCATTAATAACTGTATAGAAAGCCTTTTTACAATAAGGAAGAGACAGTGTGCCCAACCCTACGCTTCTTACACAGATAAACCCCCATTAAGGTCAATGGACACTTTGCTTCAGTAAGGATTATAGACAGGATCAGGCCTTTAGCTCCCAGTCCTACTACTTATTGTGATTGCCTTATTGAGGTCAGTGGGGCTCCATGCAGATGGAGGAACCCATTTACATGCAACAAGCTGCAGATACAGGTATTAGTAAGGAATACAGAGATTGCATGTGCAACATAATTTTGGGTTTCTTGTTTAAGTTCCTTGGGTTGTGGAAAGATGAATCTTTTCCTAAAAAGGAAGATGAAGAATGAAACAGGTTTATAGATAGCCTGGAGACTTTTTTCCAATTATATTTCAATGATCTTTTAAAGAATTTTTAAACTCTTACTGGGTTGTACTGTGTTAATCAAGGTTTTTACAGCAATCAGCTGATAGCTGATTTAATTATCGCATGCACACACAGAACCATCTGGTAAACCTAAACAATTGGGATCTGATGACTTATCCCTCTCAGACTCCTGGCTAAAACATTCTAACTCAGCAAAATGTTACCAATCACTTACAAAATCTCATAAATGAGATAGAAACAAAAATCCCAACATGCACATTTAAACTGATTTCTTTCTCTTCTCCTGGCTGAGGCAGTTTTTCTATTTTTCTAAAGCAGACTCCACCAATGTGGCACCAATACCTCTTACCTGAAAGCAGGTCCCAGGGGAGTCTATGGCAACTCTGTGTTAAAAATCAGCCAGCAGACAGTGGTCAAGCAGTTTTTTTGTTGTTTTTTTTACTTATGAAGTGTTTTATTGCCAGAAATGGAAGAAAAATACAATACAATTCAGCCAGCAAACTATTTCCCTATGTTTTGCCCCTAGGCTGGATCTCCCTCAGCTCCTCTGTGTATCTGGATTCCACCAGGCCACATGTTTCCTCCTAAACTCCCATTTCTCCACTGTAAATTGACCGATAGTCTTGTTCTGACTAGAAGACGACCCAATTCACAAACATCACATCTTAATGCCAATATTCCCAAAGTTCTAGGATGTTTGGAGCTGGAGGTTTAGTTCAAGTATTTTTTTTTAGTTTTGCCTTAACATGAAACAATTGTTTATTATTTTAGAATTGTACAAAACATAAGAAGGGGTGTGTATGCAGGGCTCTTGGCAGCCTCCCCAAAAGTGATTAGGTGCCACGAGTAAGTGGCAATGCCTTAACCATATGTGTGTTGAAAAGGCCACTACAACTCTCCCACTCTTATCAAGGTGAGTGCTAACCCTCTCTCCTTTCATATCACACAATTTAAATAATAATACAACATAAAGTGGCCCACATGCTCCCTTGCTTCTGTGAACAGAGGGTAGAAAAATTAGAAGATCCAGGATTGTGGCTCGCCAGCACCACAGCATACTCCCTTCTTCCTCCCCGTGCCATGGGGAACAGACTCTATGGGTAGGATCAGGATGGGTGGAAGTGGAGTTTAGGAAGTAGTCCCTCCTTCTCCCACAACCATTCAAGGATTCTTGATACTGTCAGCATTAACATGTTTCAGTTTCCACTGCATCAAGTGAAACCACTTTCTTAAGTAGGATTGAGGAGCAAGGATGGATACGGAAGCTGATGGGAGCATATCTCCTGTAGGAGTTATGTTGCCATGGTGCCAGGAAGCACTGCAGATGTTCAACACCTCTGCAGATCTCAAGAGATTCTGGGTTTTGTGGACTAAAACCCTTTCCCCAATAAAAGGTACTCTGCTACTGGAAGTTCATGCTGTTTCCCAACCCTGTGTGGGAATAGGGGATTTGGCCCAATAACAAATTCTAAGCATGAGGGCAATTGCTCTGCTCTATGCTTTTTTATGCAGCAATGTAAATTCTTTTGCACCTGGTATTGCGAAGGAATGTCAAGTTGCTTTACAACAGCATTACAAATAAACATTAACTGAGCCTGCTGTCTAAAATGTGCTTGAAAAAGATTTCAGTTCTTAAAAGGAGAAAAATACATTAGGCTTGAAAACACACAATTTACAATCATCAACAAACATCTCCAGACAATTAAACACATTGCAGTGAACATGCAGCAATATTATCAGCATTAACCTGAGGCTTGTGATTGATTTTCACAAACACTCGCCCGCTGTCAGTTTCATAACTCTGCCCTTGGCTAATATACCCTCCTCCTGAGCTCCCAAATGCCTTCAGAATGGAGGTCTTCAATTCAGTTTTCAAGAGCTTTTCCATTAGCTAATTCCAGCCTGTTGCAATTGTTTCTTCTTAAATCCACTGCAAAACAGGATTAAAGGTCTGGGTCCTTCCTTTTTTGCTGTGTCTTTGCTATGAGGTAGAAATTGACATACACCAAAGAGAAAAATAACAGCTGATAGAAAAATCAAATCAGTCAATATCTCCAGAAATAAAAATTTCTGGGAATGTAGAACTTTACTTGTTTTTTAAAAAAATAGATATTTAGGAAATATTGAATTTGTTGGAATAGCCTGGGGTCCTTCGATGGCTGTCCTGAGAGCTTCTGGTATTTGTAGTTCCTCTCGCTGGGTAATCAGTATGGACTGACCTCTTCTTCGCCTCCCCCCACTCCCTTGCAGCACTGAGCTCACGAGTACCAAAGAGATAAAGTTTAAATCATCAACCACCAGAGGGAGCTCAGCAATTAAAACTACACACAACATAAAATGGTTGTGCTTTATGGAAGACTGTGCAAGAGGCAGAGTTTTGTGGTGGTGGTGGTGGTGTTGTAAATTAGAGTGACCAGATGTCCTGATTTTATAGCGACAGTCCTGATATTTGGGGCTTTGTCTTATACAGCCACCTATTATCCCCCACCCTCTGTCCCAATTTTTCACACTTGTTGTCTGGTCACCCTATTGTAAATGTATAAGCTCAGGAGACTCAAAGGCCTCAATATAACCATAAATCAGCAAGCTGGGATATGGGAAAAGCAATGATCTTTCCCCATTCGTACTTGCTTTGTATAGACTAGGAATCATTGTGTCTCCATTGACACATTAGACCACATGCCTTCTTCGGGGCCTGGCCCTGCTCCCATTAAAGTCAATGGAAAGATTCCCATTGCCCTCAATTGGAGCCAAGTGCCACCAAACCCTTTTATTGACAATGGAGGTTGATGGAACTGAGCATTTTTCAGGACATGCTCAGGATCAGGCTCTTTTTTGAAAATTGAACAAAGGGGTGATGGAGGCCGGCATCAAGGTGAGAGTTGAACTTTCAGTACTGAGTGAGAGATGTCATCCCTCTGCTATGCCAGTGCTGGACCTCAACACAGCTCTGTCAATAAATCTCAATCTTAAAAGTAGCAACCTCTGTAGCTATTCCAGATCTTGGGTCCCCACAAAGCTCTGACAACACATTTCCATCTTGAGGGGCAGCAATCCCTGATATTTCAGTACTGGGCCTCACCTGAGCAGAAAAGGACAGTAGAAACTAATTGTTCCAAATTATGGTTTTATGTTGCTGACCAACATCCAACAGTGTCAACGATTCTTATTTACTAGAATGAAATTGTTCAGCGCAGGATGCTGGTACTGAAATCACATCAGTAGTGTTATTCTAAAAGATGTTTGTACTTTCAGACCAATAAAATGTAACAGTTTATTTTCAATTTCCCTGAATCCTGGACTCCTTCCTTGTGGGCATTTAAAAAATCACTTGTCTGTGATGTGTGGCTAGTGAAGGGACAGTCTATTTGACTTCTAGGAGCGTGTGGAGACCCTGAAGAAGGCTCCACCACTGGAACAACTATGGCCTTTCCCTTACAGGAGGAGAGGGACCACAATTATATGGAAACAAAGTGAGTATTTTGGGACCACTAAAAAAATGGCAGGAATAGGCGTGTCATTATAGGGAAAAATAGGGGAACCGGTTGGGGACACTGAGCAGAGAATGTCAAACGGTGCCAGTGAAAAGTGCCAGATTGTCAAGCCTGGAGACTTAAATCCTCTCTCTACCCACTGAATAGGCATAGCAAAGGATGCAGCAGGGCACATTTCACCCACACTGCAATGACTGTTCCTGAATCCTGCCCTGGACTTCACAGTCCAAATAGTCCTTGGCTTCTTTGGTGAGATTTCTAACAAGGTTGCCAATTGCTACCAATTGTGGTGTCTTTTTGTGCTGTGGACCTCTATCCACTCAGAACTTGACTGAGATAATCCAATTATTTCACATAGGTTATGGAACAGCCATGAGATGGTATTTGCTATTGACCTGGGCTGGAACTGAATGGATGACCTAGAAGTGAAAAGCTTCACAACCTATTTTCAAGTTGTGTTTTTTTTTATATCAACACGTTTAAATGATCCTGATTTAAAACACTGGAAACAAACCAACTCAGAAATGTCCCAGATAGGTTTTTAATAACAAAAGTGCCTGAAAATAACCACCTTGGAGTAAACGCAGTTCTGTCCCACCAGCAGTTCAGCACCATGGTCAGATCACAAAGGCTAAAATTTAAACAACAATGAAATATGAGGGGAAAATTAAAGGAGAGCAGTAAGGAGCAGGGAGATGGGGTTATTTATTGGACCATTTCTGGAGTCCCAAGCTCAGAGTCTATCTTCTGGATTATGCTACCATAGATTGGAGTACAGTTAGCTGCTGTTTTGTTTTCCTGCAAGTTCTGTAGTTCTGTTCGTCTCCTATTGCTGTTGCCTATGATGTTCTAACTGGCACTGAACAGAAAACCGAGCAGTAGGGAGGATGGTGGGACTTGGCTCTATTCAGTAGCTTGAAAGTCAGTTTATGATACAAACATGTGATGTTACATCATATCATTCAGCTTACCCGAGAGACAGAAATCTAAAGGCTGCTCTGCAAAGTATGATGCTTCATGATCAACCACCAAGCAACCTGTTTGTATTGAGCAAGCGGAAGAAAAAGGCTTCCCAGCAATTCCCTGAGAAGTGATCCAGAAGGGCCATGCATCCATCAGTCAGAGCAGCCAGGAGCTATGTATATCAGCTGTTCATTATTCCAGGACAAAGAACTGACACAGACAATGTGGAGAAGGGAAACAATCTCGAGGTATATTATAACACATTCCTTTAACCCCTTCATTGTTGTTTGTAGTACAGTGGAACATGGCTATATTCGTCTACATATTGAGAGTTCAACAGGGATGTAGAAGGGACATTCCAGTGGCTGCACCAGGGTGCACCTTGTCCATGTACCTGGAAGTTAGAGACACTGAAATAGCAAAGCATCAGCAGTTCACAAAGTCCAGGACTAAGTGCATGAGAGCTGGGGAAAGGCAGTCTCACTCAGAGGATCTGGCTAGGGAACAAACTCCCTGAAGAGATTATGTGAATCCAGAGTCAGACCAGCTTTGGGAAAACACTCCAGAACCTTCCTCTTCAAAAAGGCTTTTCTACCGTAAGAATGACATTCGTAACAGTGATACATACCCCTTTTACTTCAAAAAACCCAAGCAAGCAAGCAAACCACCCCTCCCTCCCAACAAGTATTTACATTTTAATTTTGTTTGGCATTTATAAACAAAGGCCAGGTAAGAGGGTTATTATTGTACAGTATGCACATACAATGACAGACTAAAACACACTAGTTTGTTTGAGATCTGGAGAGGCCCCAGTGCTATAGGGTTTTAATTTACTATATAGGCATGTGGTATATATATACGTGCTGAGTGTGGTAATGAGGGCAGTATAGGAACTTAAATAGAACTTAAAACACTTCGTCTCTTGTATTTTGGCTCAGCTCAGATGTAATGGCTTCTACTTAAGTAGTATAGTCCCCCCCACCCTCAAACAAATATTTTGAAGCTTACATGTAAGTATTATGCCTCATAAGTGTATAGTAATCAGGTGAGAGGAACGAGGCAGATGGCTAGATGCATAAAGCCAAAATTGGCATGCCATGGCAAAGGGGCAAAGACTCCCTCAGAAAAGGAAGCAGTTTCAGTGACTGCAAAGCCCAGGGACATGGGCTACTGCCCAAAAGTGCGCTTATTTTCAATGGTATTGACTACAACCATTCAAGCTGACAGTTGAATCAAGACTCTTGGGGATGATTCCACTGAACTACATTTCTTATCATATTGAGAGAAATATTAGTTTCTACTGGTGACCATTTCTGCCATCCGCAGCGATGTTGCAATGGAATAAGAGCTCAGTAGAAATATGAAAATACATTTTCCAAAGAGCTAAACCAGGTCAATGTAATGAATTTTGCCAACCTTTCTCAGATGCGTATGTCATAATTTCATATACTGGGATATATAGTGTCTCCTTAGTGTTCCTGGAAAAATAAACACAAAGTAACCTTGCAGGCTTGGGTGATTTTGATATGGCTTACAAGGTCACAGAACAAGGCTATTTTCTTTTACATATAGCTAAGATATACATGAGATATATTCTTAAGGTTGCTGAGTGGATGTAGGAAGTATTTTCTGCACTGTGCATTATAGATGAATACCATATTGTTCACTTATACCTCTAAATGCATGGGTGACTTTTTTCTTTTATTAAGATGTATGATTATTAATTAAAATAATTACAATGTAATTACAATTATGAGATAAAACAGAGGCACAACACTTCTCAAGATCAAACTACAAACTCTGGGCCCAGCTGAAGTTGCTGGGAGTGGAGTTGCACCTGAATAAATGAGAGCAGAATAGGCCAGCTCTAGACAGAACAGCAAACAACAACTATAGTAACACCCTCTAGTGGCTATCACTTAATGTTAGAAAAATGGCTGCACTGAATATTAATAATGATTTGAAGTTTGCTGAATGACCCTTTAAAACATAAAATATACCTTGTTTATTTAGAAAGTATATTTTCCTTAAAGGCTGCTTTTGAAACTTGTAAGTGTTGCTTTGCATTTAGACATATACTGTAGATTTTCACTATTTTATTTCTCCTCTCTGGTTGGGAAAATTACTACACTAACTCATCACTAATAAGCAGCAAATTCAGAGCCAGATTCTGCTGCCCTTACTCAGGCTGAGTAATACTTTGTCAGGCAATCCCACTAGGGAATAAGGCATTACTCAGTGTAAGGGTGACAGAACACAATCCACTGTAAGAAACAAATAAAGGTATTATCATGGTTGTGATGGGTAGTGATATAGGGCCTGATTCTGATCTCACATCAGTGAAAGTCAGGTGTAATTCCATCAAGTTTGTAGATGCAAGAGTGAGAGGAAACTCAGGACACATCCAAGTCATTAAACCACTTACAAAAACACATTTCAGGTCTGATATGCCCTGTCGCTGTGAACTTGTATTGTAGCCAGGTCTCTGATCGGGGTAGTTGTAGTATAAACAGATTTGCCCCAAACCCTCCATGCTTGTCATTTAAAAAAAATATATTTTCTAGTTCATCACAACTTGAAACCTCTACTGCTCTGGATGTATAGTCTGTGTTTATATTTAAAAAGGAGTCTCTGCCAAGAAAGGGTTTCTGATTTCCATTTGGTTTTGTAGGATAGAGAAGACAGGAAATCATCCAGTCTTCAAGTCTACAGTATCTTCCAGTCACTTGCATAAACCAGGACAATAAAATAAAATTAATCAGTGATTGGAGAGGAATGGCCACTGTTTGAATTGCAAGAAATTAAATGTCACAGTACCAAGAAATGTATTTCAGCAGCGTGAGCAACAGATACTTTCCTCTGATGATTTGGTGTCTTTGGGAAGGGCGAATAGATTTTTATGCAAGAATGTGTGGCATGGAGGAAAGCATATTTTGTTCTCTATTTTCAGCCACTTCTATGTACATAGTACTGCTACAAGCCGATACATTTCAAGAACTGATACTCTCCCCACCAGCTGGAGTTTGCACAAATCCTTTTTCACTGTGGTATCGGGGGTTTGTCTAATTTGCTGTATTCCCAAAACAAAGCTCAAATGACAGGCCCAAAACAACTCTTCCAGCTGTCTTTCATGTTCACTATTTTCATCCACATCCTAGCAGAGCCATTTTCCTTGCAACATTTGCCTAGTTGAAGTACATAAAAAACCTGCCAATTTGATTTGAAGACATTTTTGTCCTATCAAGGAGCAGATTAGGTACGTACTGTAATCTTAGTAAAATAGGTGTGTTAAATCATATTTAGAAATCTGGTTTTGACATCTAGTAACCTCTTAGTTACAGGTTTCAGTGTAGTAGCCGTGTTAGTCTGTGTCAGCAAAAAAAAATAAGGAATACTTGTGGCACCTTAGAGACTAACAAATTTATTTAAGCATAAGCTTTCGTGGACTACAGTCCGCTTCGTCGGATGCATAGAATGGAACATACAGTGGGACGACATTTATACATTCAGAGAAACATGAAAAGGTGGAAGTAACCATACCAACAATTAGGGCTGGACAGAACATTTCCAACTAAAAAAGTTTCAATCAAAATATGTCATTTAATCAAAGCTGAAATGTTTCATGGACAACTATAAATTTTGATGGGACAGTTTCTGAGGTCCAGGGTGCTCTGACTCCACAGAGAGACCCAAATAAAAAAACCTGACCTTTTTGATCTGAAAATGAACGTTTCAACAATTTTGTTTTGCAAAAACTGTTGAAAGGTTTTATTTTCATTGCAATCAAAATAATGGAACATCTTGCGTAACTTGGAATTTGCGTAAGTCGGAGACGTATTTCCGACCAGTATGCAAAAAAACCCAAAAAACCCCTCATTTTTAGCTTACAGAGCTTTTTCCGTAAGTGCGGATTTGCGTAACTCAGATTTCCGTAAATCGGGGAGCGTCTGTAGATTTAAAAAAATCAACCAAATGCTAGGAAAATTTTATTGCTTTCAACATGAGCAATAAATAAATCTCCATTTATATTTGCAATCTTTGTTCAGTGCCTACACACAAATATTTTTTTCTAAAATGCTGTTTCGTGTGGGAGGGCTACTCTCTCTGGAGATTTATCGCTCTGGAAAGTGACTGATCCAAACTCTGCCATTGTTTTCAGATCAGAGTTGATCTTGTGGTTGCAGGCTATCAGTTTGAGATACTCTTTAAAAAAAGAAAAGAAAAAGAAAAAGTCCCGATTTGCTGAAGAGATTTGTAAACAAAATGAACAGTTAAAAGAGTGCTCAGGTTAGAAACACATTGCAGTGGAGTCCAGACAACATCCAGAAATAATATGACCCTTAACATGAGAGTCTGGAAGTGAAGAGTGAGGGCTCCAGCCACATTGGCAACTGCCTAACAATCATCATTACCGCCCCCACCACTACTCAGGAAGCAACCATTAAGTTTGTGTGGATGTTGTAAGCCAGCTGGAGTAACAGAGTGACAACATATCATCCCCTTAGAAACAAACAGGTCAATGTCACTTGCACTGTCTGGTGACATGGACAGGCATTCCCCCAACTACACTGTACCTAGGTTAATTTATTCAGTGACAGACTCCACAAATATGCTCTCTTTGAGCTTACTTCAGCTCCAACTGAAGTCAATGAGAGTTCTGTCCTTGAGTAAGAAAGCAGGATCTGGGTGTGACACAGAATCCTTGGCAAAGGGGCCCCTGTTCTGTGCAAACACCTGAAACCTGACAAACTCACTACACCAACCACATCTTGCAGGATATTTATCCATAAAGAGTAATGTGTAAGATATCCACAGAAAGCTCATAATGTGTCAAGATTCATAATCATTGTGAAATCTATGTACAGGTAATAATTGAGTGATAATATACTGAAAGTACGCTTTATGGACTTGAAATAAACGTTAGTCGCCAGGGAATAATGTCTCTGTGATGGCTCATTCAAGCAGGAAGGAGTTGTCACCCTGCCCTGTGTAGCCAGAATCAACTGTCTAGCTTTGCTCCATCCCAAGACTTTAAATGAAAAACCCTCAGAGACAACTGCAAACAACTGAAACCACTTGGGAGTAAAATACGGAAAATTACAACCGACAGAGAATCACCCTGCCTATGACTAAAACAAAAGCCTCTTTCTGTACAACACAGGCTGCGGAAAGGTACTCTGGATCCTTTTAGTGAGGAGACATCTTGAGAAGCAGGGATGTGAAAAATTGGATCCAGGTTGCACCTGAAGCCAGCCAGCTCTGTAATAGACTGAACTGAAGGTATGAGGGCAGAACCTACTTTATTAGATAGGAAAGGTGTAACAGTTAGTAAGTATAGACCCAGGTTCACATTTGAATCCTTTGTTTTGTATTGTAACCATTTGTTTCTATCATTCCCTCTTGGTTATAGTCGAATCTCTATCCTAAATAAACCTCCTTTTGTGTCATTACAAGTCTGGTGTGCTATACAGGAACAGTGAATAAGGTAAAGCTGGAGTACACTGCACCTTTGGGGGCAGAGGATTTGTGATTTCTGTAAGTAACCAGTTTCAGGGACTGGATAGAACAGGGGAACACTTCAAAGAAACTCAGAGATTGGGGTGTGCCTCTTGCTAACCTGCAAGGCAAGGTCCACAGGAGAGGGCCTGAATGACAGAGCTGGTGGCGTTTGGAAGCTGATACCCACCTTGGCACATGCAAGACTACCTCAATGCTGGAGGAAGGAGGTAACAAGATAACCCATAGTCCTGGGTCCCCAAGAATCATCACACTGAGTTTTTATTCGGAAGGATATAGGACCTTCTTATTCTCCAGCAGTTTAGAGCAGCTTCCCAGTCATGAAAGTAAGCCGCAAGCTATTCATACAGACGAGAGACAGACAATAATCATCAATTAGGAAACTAATATTTTATTTAAACAGCAGGAAATGAGTAAAAACCTATGCGGTCAAGCAAGGTTTAGGGTTTTTTTCAGCCAACAATTAACAGCCAATGAAACTACTACTAGGATTAGGGGAAGGAGAAATATTCTAATGGTAGTCACCAAAATTCATATCAGTACTCACTGCAAAACCAGCAGTCAGAGAAATTCAGCAAATCAGGGTACCAACTTAAATCCAGTGAAAACCATTTTAGTTCAATAAAAATCACTCCCATATGCTTAACATGCATGTAAGGAATCATGCATCTCTCTCACCTACCTGGTGTCCTTTCGTCGAAATATCACTAGAAGCCCACAACTAGACAGCAGAGCTATTGTTTTAGTGTTACTGTCCTGCAAGCTCACATGGAACAGCTACTATCCTGCAACCTAATGTTTTCCTGCATTGATTCTTTGAAGACATTTTAGTGACACAGGTATTAAGTGGTGAGATGCTCTTACATGCATCCACAGTCCAATTTTGACTTCCCTTGGTCTTGAATGCCTAGTGCCAACAGCTAAGTAGTGCAGCTTGTGGTGCTCTCGGAAATACAAAAAGATACATCATGGCTCCTGTAGTGTGAATTCTGGACAAATTATGTGGAAACCACCCACTGATCTGATGGCACTGAACTGCCGTCTCTCTACTTGTGAGTGATGGCAACCACAAAAATGATCGTCAGTTGTGTGTGCCAGTCAGCAATACCTCCCCTGAGTAAGTGTACATGCAGCCCAGCCCTGCCTGAAGGCATCTAGCAGGAGAGGAAACCCTATCAGGCAACAGCTCCATTCAAAAAGCAGGATGGTATCAGCTCTGAATAGGCTCTAGCTAGAAGCTGGTTGACTAGCAGACACGGGACAGCCTGGGAATGTGCCAACAAAATCCAAAGACATGGTGTCACACAAAACATGAAACATTTGAGAAGTCTGGACACAGTACTATGTAATAGGATGGGCAGAGGACTCCACCCATTTGAACCATACTAAAATTGTTCATGGGTAGCCCTGATCACTTTTTATTCCTTTCAAGATTTCATGTTAACATGCCATTGCTTTGGTACCTGTACCTAGAAATGCATGGCTGAAAAGAATTTGGCCAAACAAGCAACCAGAAGGAAAAGTCAATGAGCAACTCTTTCAGCCATTTGCATTGGCATGTAAAGAAAGGCCATCCTTCCATTTCAACAAGCTTTTCATGTTGATTTTTGAGTCAATGTTTAAGTGCAAACACTTAATATGTGGCATAGCTGGTCTCTGTCATAGGACCTCTTCCAAGTCACTTACACTCAAGAGTTTTCTTCTCTGATTCAATCTGCCAAAACAGAATTGTACAATACCACTCCTACCCTGCAAGTTCTTTCATGTAACTCTGGAATAAGCACCTCCTTGAATAGCAAACTAACAAATTATTCCTGCGACAAGTGACTATATCTTAAAGGGATGGAAAATGCCACAGTTGGGATTCAGCACGACTCTCTGATTCTACATCTTTAGCTGTGCAAAGAGGGAGAGGGTCAAGTATCTGTTTTAATATTACTGTAGTGGCCTCACCAAGAAGTGTGGGTTTTCCTAAGTGGGGGGTGAGATACTCTGCTTGAGGGTGAAGTCATTTTACCAAGTTTCTCATGATGTTTAGAGAAGACCCTCTGTACCCTGATCCAAAATGGTTCCAGTGGTTCATATAGTGGAAAAGCTGGTACAGTTTGAGTCGTTTCTCAAACCCTGGAGCTTTGGGAATTTTACTGTGGTAAGCAGAGTAAAAAGAGTTACTGAAGCCACCAAACATCCCAGCTATCGCAAGTTCATATTCTGAATGACCATAAAAGGAGGCAGGGTCAAAAATAATGGGGCCAGAGTCATCCTCAGCTACATTTCCTCCCCACAGATCCCCATGAAGGAGAGCAGGAACAATCTCCATGTCACAGAACAAACTGGGTATCTTCAGCTGGGGAGGGAAAAGAAAGCAAGAGTTACCAGTGAGATGCCTCAAGATGAAGAATGGTGGGGTGTGTTACTTCAGCAGATGTTGAAATCACCAGAGTAAGCATACACACACATAAAGGTTACAAAACATGAATTCAACATTCTTAAAAATTAGCTGGTTAACTGCCCATCAAACAGACATTTAAAAAACTTCAGAGGGGGATCAACATGGTTTCTACTTTTACAGAATCATAGATACTAGTGGTTGAAGACCATAGTCATCCAATCGTATATCCCATCCCCAAGCCTGCAATACAGGGGAATGTCTCCGTTAGAGATTTCATCTTGCATTTTTGTCACTTCTTCCTAACTTCAGTATGTGTCATAACTGCTTTTCAGTGTTATAAAGTCCAAAGTTAAAAAACTCAGTACTCCAAATTTAGCCAGCTGTAAACAAATTCAAAGATACTGCTCCACTGGAAGAAGGGGTAAGAAACTTCCTATTATCCATGAGTAGAGGATGGTGTCCTTAGCCTCTGTTTGCCAGAAGCTGGGAATGGGTGACAGGGAATGGATCACTTGATGATTACCTGTTCTTTCATTCCCTCTGGGGCACCTGGCATTGGCCACTGTCGGAAGACAGGATACTGGGCTAGATGGACCTTTGTTCTGACCCAGTATGGCCGTTCTTATGTTCCACAAAATAGTGAGAAAATAGCTAAAAGTGCATCCACTCAAAAAGATGAATGCAACCCATACATGAAATGGTGGTGCAGTTGAGTAACCCATGGCATTCCCCTACGTGTGTTTCAGGTAGTGAGCATGTACCACTCCCAGTCAAGAGAATAGGAGATGTGAACTTGACCTAAGATCTCTTGACTGGCAATGCAAAGCATTACCCAAAGGGCTAGCCTATAAGGATTTGCTTTAGAGCATAGCATTGGGGAACACTGCATGAAGCCATTCTACCTCCACATAAAGGGTGTTGTAGAGTCTTTGGTATATATGTTCCTTTCTCACAAAATCCTAAAACATTCTAACAGAAGGTTGGAGCTAATTTCTTTATTGAAAGAAAAACCAACTAACCCACACCTAACTATCAATAAATTAAGAGTCACAGGGAGCTCTTCTACCTGAAGCTGTGCCCAAAGCTCTCTTGCCTCCCTGTCTCCTGAATTCTTTTCAACCATATCCATCTGGGGCTGGATTCGCTGCCTGGCATAGAAAGTCACCCAGTCATTCTGCCAGAGATTCACCTGGAAAAACAGGACCAGAGGTTAGGCATTGGAGACACAGCATAAGACAGGGTAGCATTTTTTAAATATAGCCTTTGAGGAAATAAAACCATCTGTGTCTTGATGTCTGTCTAGTGCAAAGTGTTACTATTTCAGTTGTCTATTCTAGCCAGCTTTCAGGAAAGGTTCTAGTCTGCTTTAAAATCTCATTAATTGAATAAAAGCAACAGCAGAGATATCACAGGTACCCAGTGTAGCTCCAAACCCTGTCTTGGGCTGTTGCTTTCCAAGCTATCTGGAACATATTAATTCCTAGTGTAACTCCACTGAAATCAATGGAGTTACATCTAGGTCTTGGCCCTTTGTGTTTTCCAAAGCGAAGCAAAAAACCATCTCTTACAATCCAAGCATTTGCTTTTCCACAATTAGAAAAATGTGTAGCAAAGTCTTAAAGTGTAGCAAAGTCCCAAATAAATCTGTTAGTCTTCAAGGTGCCACCGGACTCCTCAAAGTGTTGCATTTAAATCCCTAAGAACGTAAAACAACAGAAGTGCCAATAGGTTAAATAAGTTCCAAGACTTAAGCAGAACCTACTTGTGGGAGATAGCCACAACAGGTGACTATATGAAAGCCAAATCGATCCACAAACTGGATGTCTGTTTTCCCCTCACTTTTACCTTGTAAACCAAAAAAATAAAAACATTGATTACAAAGATTGTAAGTATGTGCAGTGTAGATAGGCTTTAAATTAGATGGAGATGCAGTAGTTTGCTGGTAGCAGACAGCTTACACTGCGATATCTTTATTAAACTGCCTTCAGTTAACTTTAGGACAAGATTGAAAATGTTTAAGTTTTAATTTTAATCACATCATCTGGTGATATATCGCCTCTGAAACAAAGCTTTTGTGGGTAATGATCTGGAACAAAGAGTGGGGACAGAAAGTCTAAGAAATATTTTGCCCACGAAAGAGATAAAGAGCTTTTTGCTATTTGTGAATCTTGTTTCAAATACAAAAAGGAATTTGTTCCAAGTTTATTTGCATGACAGTGTTATTGGAGCCAAATACATGTTCCTGAAATAACAAGGTCATTTTAGCAACTGCCTGTTTTACAGGTTATCTGTTAACTAGCTTAATGTCATTAAATTTACAGACAACTATGTACTGTACCAACAGTGTTCCCCTCTTTCTTCAACTTCTCTCCAAGTTTCTGGTTGTGAAGGTGGAGATCAGCCAACTGTGTTCCAAGCTTTGCTGAATGCCTAAGAAACCAAAATAAGCTATTTTAGCATCACTGAATCATACAGTAAGCAGTGAATTCACATCTTGATGTGCAGGGAATTACTCATGTACATTTGCTGAGAACTTTTCCATATACTCTATCTGGAAGCAAAGACATCCTTTTGAGGAGGGAAAAAAGCTTAAGACCAAAAGGTTCTGAAAATTGCATTTATTAGGACTCAATGGCTATTTCTCACAATGACATTGAAATGAAAGTGAGAGAAACCCTAATATAAAGTAATTACTGCAATATAACATTTCTGCTATGTATTAGCTCTACATGAGGCCTGTACATTTAATAATCAGCCTGTGAGAAGATCATGCATCATACAGCCTATTAGTATTTGTACCTCCAGCTACATTCTAGAGGCAGGGGATAAGTTGGATTCATCCTTTCCTGGGCTCTACCTCTGCTAACGTGTCTATTCTTTTCATCATTTCATGACTTATCTATTGCAATTTTATGGCTCTCCGAGACCTCTGCTCTCTCAACATCAGAGACCAGTATGCTAAAGCTAGACTGCTCTCACCCTCCAGGAAACAAGACCAAATCTCCTGTAGCACCTTCACTGGCTTCCTATTTATCTCCAAACAGAATTGAAAGTTATCCTTCTGCTTAAAACTCCATATGAATTTGCTCCTCTTGACTTCTGAGCTCATATCCCTCTGCCCTCTCATTCTAACCCTCCATTCTTAGACTTTTTCCAAATACAAGCTCATATTCTCTAGAAAATTTTGCAACTCCTCCCACAAGATAGAAGCCTACCATGTAATACTCAAGATACTAGCCTCCCAAGTTACCTTATCCTCACTCTCTTAGTCTTCACCTGCCATATCATCTCCCTGAATTTAGTGCATTGTCATCTCTTCCTGTTGTTCCTGTTCTAACATGGGGCCTGATCATACCTTTGAAATTAGTACATCAAGGGTCATATTCATGCTCATCTCTCCCCAACTTTCACAGAAAGGGAGTTCAGCCACCTTTGCGACAGGATCCCTTTTATTTCCTGGACCTCACGGAGGGTTCCCCGTGAATCTGAGCATCCGCAAGACAAGAGGGGGCAAGAGGAGGAGTGAGCAAACTGAGCAGACATGCATCTCTGTCCTTTTAATGTATCTGTTGATGTTTGTATCCAGCCCAGCACAGATCAAGGAGGACCTGTAGTGTAACCAAATACTATTACATTTCTGAAGCCCTGCTACTTGATGGGCTCTCTAAGCCAGATGCATAAGCCAGAGAGGTGAGGAGGGGACTACTCAGCTCCCTGATGGAACAGCTGAGGAACAACCTCCATAGTGGGTTTTCTTCCAGGAAAGGGGACAATCAGGCCCTCAGATTTTAACCTATCAATATTCAGGACACAAACTTCATCTTTATCTATTTGGGAGTGCAATGTACACCACTCCTGTGCTATATAAGAAACAATAAATAGCGCTTCATATCCCTCAAAGATGAGAATCACACGGCAAGATGATCTTGCAGTTCTTTTCCCTAACTCCCACAATTCTTACTGTGAAATCTTCATAACAGCAGCCATACTGGGTCAGACCAAAGGTCCATCAAGCCCAGTATCCTGTTTTCCAACAGTGGCCAATGCTAGGTGCCCCAGAGGGAATGAACAGAGCAGGTAATCATCAAATGATCCATCCCTTGTCACCCATTCCCAGCTTCTGTCAAACAGAGGCTAGGGAAACCATCCTTGCCCATCCTGGCTAATAGCCCCTCATGGTCTTATCATGAACTTATCTAGTTCTTTTTTGAACCCTGTTATAGTCTTGGCCTTCACAACATCCTCTGGCAAAGAGGTCCACAAGTTGACTGTGCATTGTGTGAAGAAATACTTCCTTTTGTTTGTTTTAAACCTGCTGCCTATTAATTTCATTGGATGACCCCTAGTTCTTCTGTTATGAGGAGGAGTAAATAACACTTCCTTATTTACTTTCTCCACATCAGTCATTTTATAGACCTCTATCATATCCTCCCTTAGTCGTCTCTTTTCCAAGCTGAAAAGTCCCAGGCTTATTAATCTCTCCACATATGACAACCATTCCATACCCCTAATCATTTTTGTTGCTTTTTTCTGAACCTTTTCCAATATATATTTTCTGAGATAGGGCGACCACATCTGCATGCAATATTCAAGATGTGGGCATACCATGGATTTATATAGAGGCAATATGATATTTTCTGTCTTATTATCGATCCTTTTCTTAATGAGTCCCAATATTCTGTTTGTTTTTCTGACTGCCGCTGCACACTGAGTGGATGTTTTCAGAGAACTATCCACAATGACTCCAAGATCTCTTTCGTAAGTGGTAGCTAATTTAGATCCCATCATTTTATATGTATAGTTGGGATTATGTTTTCCAATGTGCATTATTTTGCATTTATCAACATTGAATTTCATCTGCCATTTTATTGCCCAGTCACCCAGTTTTGTGAGATCCTTTTGTAACTCTTTGCAGTCTGCTTGGGACTTAACTATCTTGAGTAGTTTTGTACCATCTTCAAATTTTGCCACCTCACTGTTCACCCCTTTTTCCAGATCATTTATGAATATGTTGAATAGGACTGGCCCCAGTACAGACCCCTGGGGGACACCACTATTTACCTTTCTTCATTCTGAATACTAACCATTTATTCCTACCCTTTGTTTCCTATCTTTTAACCAGTTACCAATCCATGAGAGGACCTTTCCTCTTATACCATGACTTGAAATTAGACGAAGGTTTCTAACCATCAGAGGAGTGAAGTTCTGGAACAGCCTTCCAAGGGAAGCAGTGGGGGCAAAAGACCTATCTGGCTTCAAGATTAAGCTAGATATATTTATGGAGGGGATGGTTTGATGGGATAACATGATCTTAGTCAGTGGTAAAATTGCCATCAGTGGTAAATAGGACCAATGGTCAATGATGGGATGTTAGAAGTTACTACAGAGAACTTTTTCCTGGGTGTCTGGCTGGTGAGTCTTGCCCACATGCTCGGGGTTCAGCTGATCGCCATATTTGGGGTCGGGAAGGAATTTTCCTCCAGGGTAGATTGGCAGAGGCCCTGGAGGTTTTTTGCCTTCCTCTGCAGCATGGGGCACGGGTCACTTACCGGAGAATTCTCTGCATCTTGAAATCTTTAAACCATGATTTGAGGACTTCAATAGCTGAGACATCGGTGAGAGGATTATTCCAGGAGTGGGTTGGTGAGATTCTGTGGCCTGCATTGTGCAGGAGGTCAGACTAGATGATCATAATGGTCCCTTCTGACCTTAAAGTCTATGAGTCTATGAACTTTCATAAGAGCTTTTGGTGAGGGACCTTATCAAAGGCTTTCTGAAAATCCAAGAACACTATATCCACTGGATCCCCCGTGTCCACATGCTTGTTGATCCCCTCAAAGAATTCTAGTAGATTGCTGAGGCATGATTTTCCTCTACAAAAACCATGTTGACTTTTCCCTGACAAATTATGTTCATCTCTATATCTGACAATTTTGTTCTTTACTATAGTTTCAACCAGTTTTCCCAGTACTGAAGTCAGGCTTACCGGCCTGTAATTGCCAGGATCAACTCTGGAGCCCTTTTTAAAAATTGGAGTCACATTACCTACCCTCCAGTCATTTGGTACACAAGCTGATTTAAATGATAGGTTACAAACTACTGTTAGTAGTTCTGCAATTTCACATTTGAGTTCCTTCAGAACTCTTGGGTGAATACCATCTGATCCTGGTGACTTCTTATTGTTTAGTTTATCAATTTGTTCCAAAACCTCATCTAATGACATCTCAATCTGGGACAGTTCCTCAGATTTGTCACCTAAAAAGAATGGCTCAGGTTTGGGAATCTCCCTCACATCCTCAGCCATGAAGACTGATGCAAAGAATTCAGTTACTTTCTCCGTAACGGCCTTATCTTCCTTGAGTACTCCTTTAGCCGCTCAATTATCCAGTGGCCCCACTGGTTGTTTAGCAGGCTTCCTGCTTCTGATGTACTTAAAAAAAATTTTTGCTATTACTTTTTGAGTCTTTGGCTAGTTGTTCTTCAAATTCTTTTTTGGCCTTCCTAATCATATTTTCACACTTCATTTGCCAGTTAATGCTTCTTTCTATTTTCCTCTCTAGGATTTAACTTCCACTTTTTAAAGGGTGCCTTTTTGTCTCTCACTGCTTCTTTTACTTTGTTGTTTAGCCACGGGGTGGCACTTTTTTGGTTTTCTAATGTTTTTTAATTTGGGGTATACATTTAAGTTGAGCCTCTATTATGGTGTATTTAAAAAGTTTCCATGCAGCTTGCAGGGATTTCACTTTTGGCACAGTACCTTTTAATTTCTGTTTCATAACTTCCTTGTGTAGTCACCTTTCTGAAATTAAATGCTACAGTGTTGGGATGCTGTGGTGTTTTCCCTGCCACAGGGATATTAAAATTTAATTATATCATGGTTACTATTACCAAGCAGTCCAGCTATATTCACCTCTTGGACCAGATCCTGTGCTCCATTTAGGACTAAATCAAGAATTGCCTCTTCTCTTGTGGGTTCCAGGACTAGCTACGCCAAGAAGCAGTCAATTAAGGTGTCAAGAAACTTTATCTCTGCATCCCATCCTGAGGTGACATGTATCCAGTCAATGGGGATAGTTGAAATCCCCCGTTATTTTTTTATTTCTATAGCCTCTCTAATCTCCCTGAGCATTTCACAGTTACTATCACCAGCCTGGTCAGGTGGTGGGTAATATATATATTCTTATTATTAGAGCAGTGGTTTCCAAACTGGGGTTCGCGAAATGCTATAGGGGGTTCTCGGGAAAAAACTCCCTAATGGCGGACAGAGCTGTCCCTAGGGACACTGGGCAGCACAGGGCCAGCCCGTGGACTTCCAAGAGCTAAGCAGATCAAAGAAAGCATATCTATCAAACTGAGGAGATTTAAACTTCAAGACTCTTTCTAAGAAATGGAAAGGGAGGTGGATTTTTTGGCTGTTTTTAAAATTAAATAGGCAGCTAGAGCTAGTATTGTTTTTAAAATTATTGCGAAGAACAAGTTTAAACTTTGTTGTAACGTGCGTTGTTTGCCTGGACTGCTCAAGACCTGAATGCTTGTGTAGGAGGAACTCTTTGAGTTGGCTTCTTAAATACCTTCATGCTGTTTCACATCTGATACACCTCGATGAAACATAGGAGCCTTGTCTTATAACTGGCTTATTCAAAGTCATACAAGCTACGAAAGTGAGATCTTGGAAGAGTGTTGCGCTTTTCATAATGTAATACAAAGACTGTAATGATAAATAATAATTAATAATAAATAGTGTGTAATAAGCATATCATAAAAACAAATTTTATATTTCCAAGATCACTGCTTTTATATTTTATACTCAGGTAAAGGAGAAAATCCCTGGAAATATTCGTTTTTAGGAGGGGGTTCACGAGACTTGACATTTTAGTGAAAAGGGTTCACAGATTGTTAAAGTTTGGGAATCACTGTATTAGAGCATGGAATTACTATCCATAGAGATTCTATGGTAGAGTATGGTTCATTTAAGATTTTTACTTCATTTGATTCTACGCTTTCTTTCACATATAGTGCCACTCCCCCACCAGCACGACCTGTTCTGTCCTTCCGATATATTTTGTACCCTGGATTTACTGTATCCCATTGATTATCCTCATTCCACCAAGTTTCTTGATGCCTATTATATCAATATTCTCATTTAATACAAGGCACTCTAGTTTACCCATCTTATTATTCAGACTTCTAGCGTTTGTATATAAGCACTTGAAAAACTTGCCACTTTTTAGCTGTCTGCCATTACATGATGTAATTGAATGGGACTCTTTTTCATTAGACTGTTTCTCATCAGATCCTACCTGTATTTTATCATCTTCTATCCTCTCCTCCTTACTAGGACATAAGAGAATTTCCATTAATAGATCCTCCCCTAAGAGATGTGTCTGTCTGAACCACGTGCTCTTCCACACCTGTTGGCTTTCCTTCGGCCCTTAGTTTTAAAACTGCTCTACAACCTTTTTAATTATAAGTGCCAGCAATCTGGTTCCATTTTGGTTAAAGTGGAGCCCATTCTTTCTGTATTGGCTCCCCCCTTCCCAAAAGTTTCCCCAGGTCCTAATAAATCTAAACCCTTCCTCCCTATACCATCATCTCATCCACGCATTGAGACCCTGCAGTTCTGCCTATATAACTGGCCCTGCACGTGGAACTGGAAGTATTTCAGAGAATGCTACCATGGAGGTCCTGGACTTCAATCTCTTACCTAGCAGCCTAAATTTGGCCTCCAAGACCTCTCCTATCTTTCCCTATGTCATTGGTACCTACACGTACCATGACAAGCGGCTCCTCACCAGCACTACACATAAGTCTATCTAGATGTCTCGAGAGATCAGCAACCTTCGCACAAGGCAGGCAAGTCACCATGTGTTTCTCCCGGTCATCACAATCCCAGCTATGTTTCTAATGATTGAATCCCCCATAACTATTACCTGTCTCTTCCCAATAACTGGAGCTTCTCTTCAGTTTATGATTGATTCCTGGTATAAAAGTGTTGTGAGATACTAAGGGGCACTATATACAGAGTGCAGCTTCCCCTCCTGTCCCAGATCTAACAAAACAAATAACATATCAAAATGGATTTTCATCCCCAAAACAAGTAATTTACATGGTTTCCCTTAAATCTAAATTTCTGCAAGAAGGAATTCTGCAAGAAGCAATGACACAATTAGAATTTACCTGTTAAGACTCCTCATTTCCAAATGCTCCATCACAAATAGAGTGCTGCCTCCTGGCACATCTATAACTTTAATGGGTTTGGGCACCTTTACTGTCTGTGTTTGCAGGATAGCTGATAAACTTTCCATTTCTCCCTCGAACATTCTTCTGGCCTGTCAAATACAAAGGAAAAGCGTCACTCCCTTGAACGCTCTTATGGCTAAATGAAGGTCTTTCCCCAAGTAAACATTTTAAACAGAGAGTAGCTTGTTTTTGCTAGAGCAGGTACAAAATACCAGTGGTCCAGAGTTGTGATACCTACACTGCTAAGTCTGACCTATAGACCTGACAATAATTTCAGAATTACAGAAGTTCCTATCCATAAACCTGCCCCTATAGAAGCAGCATGGCTTCTAACATTTTATAGGGCAGGGGTCAGCAACCTTTCAGAAGTGGTGTGCCGAGTCTTCATTTATTCACTCTAAGTTAAGGTTTCGCGTGCCAGTAATATTTTAACGTTTTTAGAAGGTCTCTTTCTATATGTCTGTAATATATAACTAAACTATTGTTGTATGTAAAGTAAATAAGGTTTTTAAAATGTTTAAGAAGCTTCATTTAATTTTAAATTAAAATGCAGAGCCCCCCGGACCGGTGGCCAGGACCCGGGCAGTGTGAGTGCCACTGAAAATCAGCTCGCGTGCCGCCTTTGGCACACATGCCATAGGTTGCCTACCCCTGTTATAGGGTCAGACAAATAACAATTGAATCAAAGCCTGGGTCACACATCAGAGGCTCCGTCTCCATTCACGGAACAGAGTTCACATACATACTGCAGACAAAAATACTGTATTAACGTGATGTGCTGCATCTGAGTAGAAAAATGGATACAAACATCATCAACGGATACATTAAAAGGACAGTGTTATGTGTTGGTATTCTGTGTAGCTTTGCACACAAATAATTGTTTACCTAAAAGTATAGCTACAAATATTAAAATAGCTGCTGCCATCCCTTAAGTTTGTGTTCTCATCAGAAATATAAAGAATGACTTTGTGGCTAACCTGCAGCTGTGATGTCCTTTCAAGTGAGAATCTAGTCAAGTTACAACTTTAGGGCCTGATTCTGCCACTGCCATACATATTGAGTAGTACTTACTCTCCATTGACTTCAGTGGAACTAATCACATCAGTAAATACTACTCAGAGAGAGAAAGGGTTGGACAAAAGGTCTCTTAGAGAAGCTGCAGTCTATGCTATAAGCATTAATGAAACTAATTAAAATATAACTGCCTAGTGAACAAAATAGCAACAGAACAGTTTGGGGCCAGATACAGGAATTAAAGTCACAGGACAAACTGCAGTGGGCATTGATTACAAACTCCCCGGACTGGAGGCAAGAAAGAATTCTTTGATACTTTATGACTTACAAATGCCTAAATTGGTTAAATAAAATTGTATCTCTGCCTGAAATATTATGCCAGGCTTAAGCCAGTTTCAAATTTTGATAGCGTAAATAACTAAAAACAAACATTTATAATAGAACTGCTGTTATAGCGCGTTGCTGCATACACAGCACAGTATTATAATACAGTCAGGTGAAGTTTGCTTTCATCAGCACTCTGCATCTATAGACACATGCAAAAGCATAGAAAACAGTGGCTGACTGGATAGCAAATTAATCCAGGTCTTCTGACTTTGTTGTTTAAAACAACACCTCTCCTTTATTACTCAGCACCATCCTGCTCCTAGTTCTCTCAAGCACTCCCAAATGTGCTGAAAGAATTATTGCCAGAGTGTTGTATGTATTAACTGAGGACCAAATGGAAGTACCAGGTTGCCATCACTATTAGGTGCTCTAAGTCTACTATTAGACAACAAGCCCTTTCCATCACCTTTCCAGCTGGGACCTCAGCATACTTGAGTGACATTGTTACCCTGCTGCTCATACCACCAAGCAGGAAAGGGTAGGAAGACTGGGAACAGACATAGTGGACACTGTCTTTCAAATTTTTTCTCCAAGCTGTTGTACTACAGGTAGATAGCCCAGAAGGATATTAGACTTTTCGCAACTGCATCATTGTTGACTCGTATTCAATTTGTGATCCACTATAACCCCCAGATCCTTTTAATCAGTACTAGCCAATTATTCCCCATTTTGTAGTTGTGCATTTGATTTTTACTTCCTAAGTGAAGTACTGAATTTCATCTTGTTGATTTCAGAACAGTTCTCTAATTTGTCATGGTTGTTTTGAATGCTAATGCTGTCCTCAAAAGTGCCTGCAACCCCTCCCAGCTCGCTGTCATCTGCAAATATTATAAGCATACTCTTGCTCCATTATCCAAAAATACTGCATAACCCTGAGGGTCCTGTACTACTGTAAGCAAGACACGGGAAGTAATTCTTCTGCTCTACTCCGCACTGATTAGGCCTCAACTGGAGTACTGTGTCCAGTTCTGGGCACCACATTTCAGGAAAAATGTGGACAAATTGGAGAAAGTCCAGAGAAGAAGAACAAAAATGATTCAAGGCCTAGAAAACATGACCTATGAGGGAAGATCGAAAAAATTGGGTTTGTTTAGTCTGGAGAAGAGAAGACTGAAAGGGGACATGATAACAGTTTTCAAGTACATAAAAGATTGTTACAAGGAGGAGGGAGAAAAAATGTTCTTCTTAACCTCTGAGGATAGAACAAGAAGCAATGGGCTTAAATTGCAGCAAGGGTGGTTTAGGTTGGACATTAGGAAAAGCTTCCTGTCAGAGTGGTTAAGCACTGGAATAAATTGACTAGGGAGGTAGTGGAATCTCCATCATTGGGGATTTTTAAGAGCAGGTTAGACAAATACCTGTCAGGGATGGTCTAGATAATACTTAGTCCTGCCATGAGTGCAGGGGACTGGACTAGATGAGCTCTCGAGGTCCCTTCCAGTTCTTTAATTCTATGATTACATCCTCAATACATTAGAAAGGATAAAACAGTCTATTTCAGATCTTTGTAGTAAGGTGATGTGGCACAATAATATCTGTAGCAAGCATTGTCATTGCCATGTTATTATGTAGGACATTAAATATACCACTGTGCTGCAGTCTATGGCTAGCAGATATTGCCAGATGCCTGATACAGATACAGCTGCTCACCTCAAGGACCACCAGATGCTGCCACCCATCCTAGCGATCAATGAAGATAGATACTTAGGTCCATCCCACCCAGAAGATGGAGTCTGTATCTCCAAGCCCATGGCATACGCCTATGTCCCAAATCAGCTCTTGGAACAGTACTGCCTTAGGAAGGCTAGCAAACATCCACCCAGCGAGGTCCTTCAAACAGGAATTACAAGGCATTTTGCCGCCCCTAAGCAACCTCCTGCGCTCAGCCCTAGGTGGTACAGCCAGCTCTGCAACTACTCACTCTTACACCCGAGCCTAGGCAATGCCCTCCCCATTCACTCCTGAAAGGTGAAGCCAGCTCATTTTTAGCACGAACAGCCCTCCAATTGGTCCCATTACCCAAAAGAACTACCAGCATCCAAACTCCCAGTGAAACCCTTGCCCAGTATGCAAGCCCCCGGTGAAACCCCCTGCCACTTTGCCCAATTGCCCGCCGCTAACCCAGCCCCTAGGGGAGCCCCGGGCCCACTGCTAACCCAGCCCCGCCCTCCAGGGGAGCCTCGGGCCGCTGCTAAGCCCACCCCAGGGGAGCCCCAGGCCCGCTGCTAATGCAGTCCCCCCGCACCTCCGCCTTGGAGTTGCTCTTCACATAGACCCGGCCCCCGTCGGTGTCGTAGCTCTGGCCCTGGCTGATGCAGCCGCCGCCGGAGTGGCCCGTGGGCCGCAGCACTGAGGTGCCCAGTTCCCGCTTCAGCGCGGCCTCCATGCTGCTCCCCCAGCGGCCCGCACGAGCCAGGGCGGGCGGGGGGCGCGCGCAGAGCAGAGAAGCCGCAACAGCCCGGCCGCTAGTGAGCCTCGAGCCTCCTCCCTTGCTGTCACGGGGCATGCGCAGTAACAACCGCCTGAGCGAAGCCTAGGCAGTCACCTGCTGGATGGGAGGAGCCGGGCGCCGCCGCTGGGCATTAGGGCGCGAGGCCGCCAGTTCTTTCTGGGGGAGCGGCGAGGGCTGGGGGACCACGGCCGTATATTAGGGGAGGCTACCATTGCATTGAGGCAGAGAAGGGCTAAGGGGGAGGGGAAACTGCTTTGCATTGGGACAGGCAGATAATGACCGATGCTGGGGTCAGTGGAAGAAGAGGAAATCATGGCCCAGCAGGAGATAAGGACGAAAGGGGAGCCACTGTTTTTCCAAAACGAAAATAAGAAAGAAAAACTTGTAGCACCTTAGAGACTAACAAATTTATTTCAGCATAAGCTTTCGTGGGTTAGTACCCACTTCACCTTCCCTCCCCACTTTCTCAATGCAGTGACTAGGCCAAATAATTCTGGAGCGGTCCCTGGTTGTTTGGGTCACACTGGGCAGGTATCCCTCCCTAATCCAGTTAATATCACCCATGGTTGCTCATCTTTTGGAGTGTTTTATTTCACAAACAAAATGTGAAAATGGTTCCTTTCAACTTGTTTCCCTAGGGTGTGTTTAGATGCTTTCCTAATATAAGTACAAAGGAAGCACATGTACAGGAAAACAGTTTGTAGGGGAATATATATATCTCTAGCGTCAGTGAAACACGATAATAGCAAATTACAGTGCTTTTAAAAATATTTTGATTCAGTGCTTTCTGGTTTTACAGAATAATAGATTAGATTTGTTCTCCAACAAGAGTATTTTGCCAGTAGTAGGAACTAACCAGAACAGCTATAGCAATATGTTGTCTGAAATGATGTAGAATAATAGTGTTCCTTTCCTACTGAAATTGTTTTCATTCTTTATTTCACAAATAATTTTCTGTGGCAACTAATTGCAAAATTTAGAAATGGAAAAATCCTTTAGATAAGGGTTTCTCCACCCAGGATCCAAATTGGATTGCTGTAACAAACCTCACTCAGCGGTTGGTCAGGAAGCATGGCCAAACAGTCAGGGCCACAACCCCTATGACCAGCAGGGGGGTTTTGTTAGGGGAGTGCATATCCTCCCACTCCACCAGGTTCTTACCCAGAGTGGCCTGGCAACCAAGGTTGCCCTCTCTAGGCCACTTTCTAAAGAGGGCAACCTCCCTCCAGCTCAGTCCAAGGCTTTTCCTCTGCTGGGGAAACCAAGAAAATAAATAGTCCATAAAAATAAAAAGAGGATACCAATGTCCAGGGTCCATATATAAGGGAAAGGAGAATACTTCCCTCTCTGACTGTTTCTGGAGTAGGTCCTCCTTTTTCTTAGGAAAGGTCCTTTAGGCCAGTTTTGTTAGAGACGTCAGCCTTCCCACTACAGGTCTGCCACCAAATGAGCTGTTTCCTGGTCTTTTAATTCCTCCACCAGATGGAGCATTTACTTCAGGTATGGTGAGGTGGGACTGGCTGGGCCCAAAATAATCCCTTAACCCCTTGTTGCCCAGGGTGGGGTTTGTACACCCCATCACAGTCACCAGAATGTCTCAAAGGGTCATGTGGCAGCTCCAATCCCAGCGGGCTGGTTGGGCTTGCCTCCCTGCTCCAAGACACTGCAACCTCTGGGGTCTAGCACCACTCAGGTTTAGCCTCGCTGTCATGATGATAGGAATCCAGGTAGGCCAAATTTGAGTAAGTGGCACTGAAACCCCATGAGCCAGGTCACAACTCCAATCACACAAATTCAGTCCAGTGAGGAAGGCAGGGACAAACCTGAGTGGCACTGCAACCTCGGAGGCTGCATTGCCTGGAGTGGAGAGACAAACCCAGCCAGCCCAACAGCGCAGAAGCTGCAGGAGCCACCATTGTGAGGTGGCTCCAAACCCCCTTCGGGGGCAGGATGGGACTGAAATCACTCCAGGGCCTCCACCCCCAGACTGTTTACTGGGTTGTGACAGGCCATAAACATTTACAGATGGGTAATAAGCCCAAAAAAGTTGAGAACCACTGCTTTAGATCTTCCGTTCATCTCCCTGCCAGTGCAGGATTGCACCCTTCCATTTATTTTCTAGTATTTTGTTTAGTCTTAAATATTTCAAGTCATGGTATTCCCACTGCTTCCCTTGGGAGAGTATTCCATACTTGACTATATTTTACTGTCTTGATGACATTTATCTTGATATTGAGCCTATTTTTCCCTTTCTTAATTTAATCCCATTATTCTTGGTTCACCACACTAAAAAAATCCTTCCCTACTTTGTGTGAAAACTCTTCTGATATCTGTAGAAACTTACCTCCTTGCTTTGAACTAGCTTAGCTAAACTAGACATACTTAGAAGCGACAAAGGGTCCTGTGGCACCTTATAGACTAACAGAGGTATTGGAGCATAAGCTTTCGTGGGTGAATACCCAATTCTTCGGATGCAAGCATTTCCACTGGGTATTCACCCACGAAAGCTTATGCTCCAATACCTCTGTTAGTCTATAAGGTGCCACAGGACCCTTTGTCGCTTCTACGGATCCAGACTAACACGGCTGCCCCTCTGATACTTTAGACATATTTAATTCTTTTAATCTTTTCTATATTAAAGCCAGAATGCAATTAATGTTTTTTTAACCTCAAAGTTACTTGTATGTAATCTCATCCTTAGCAAGGTTTTTATCTGGTAATTTTTCTTTTATTTTTAATTTGGAAATGTTTATGCTCTTTGGAACCAATGCAGGGGGAGTGTGACATAGTTTCTTCACAGCTTGGGGCCCTCTACAACAAGGATCTGGGGCAGCAGGAGCACTTGGCAGGTTGGAAGGGTACAGGGGTGAAAGTAACATTCAACACTTACCAGCCCCCGGAAAGGGCGGGGCCTCAGGTGGAAGGGAAGGGGCTGGGGGGTCCGCATCATCCAGCCAGCCCATCCGCACTGCCTGGCCCGCGCTGCCTGGGGCTTCCGCAGTAATTTAAAAGGCCTGGGGCTCTGGCCACTGCTGTGGTAGCGACAGCAGTGGCTGGAGCCTCAGACCCTTTTAAATCGTGGCCCAGGGGGGCAAAAGGGGCAACGACATGAAAGCGCTGCTGCTGCAGCGTTTTAAGCCGGGCCCTTTGCCACGGCAGCGCTTTAACGTCAGCTGAGTATGGGCTGGTACTGGTGAGTGGCCACTTTTTACCAGTACGCTGTACCAGCTTACTTTCACCCCTGGAAGGGTAGCAGGGGTGGCAAGTTATATGGGCCCGTGGTGCCCGTGCTCCAGCAAATTCAGGGGCCCAACTCTACCAGTGTTTGGGGCCGGGTCTCTCTCCGCATGCCTTCCCCACAGCATCCCTGCCTGCGCCCTGGGCAGCGGGTGGCTGCCCTGCTGCTCCGCACTGTGCTCCGTTGATGGCTGCTGCCGGCTACAAAAGGGAGTGGCGCTGGCAGCAGGGAGGAGGCGCGCACATATGATAGCAGCCTTCCCCACCCACCACAGGGGAGGTGAGGGGGCTCCCTGGACCTGAGAGGGGCCCGCCCCCTAGGAGCACATGCAGTGACGGTGCTGGGTGAGTGTGCTGCCACGGGGGAGAGGGCTGAGGGGACTGTGGAGTCCTCCTCTCTGGCCCCAGCTCTGTCACTGCCCTCACCCCCAGCCAGAGCCCTCATCCCCCCTACACCACAACCCTCTGCCCTAGCCCTGAGCTCCCTCCCAAACCCCTCAGCCCCACCCCAACCCCCCCACATTGTGCAATATAGGGAAACTGTTAAACGCTTACTGTTTCCAGTCCATTTTTACATTATTTACAAAAATATATATTGGCTTACAAAGCAAGTGTGGGGAGATGGGACTTGGACCTGTTCTGGGCACCACCAAAAATTATACAAACCTGCCGCCCCTGAAGGGTAGAGATACTTCACTCCCCAGGAATCTGCTTCTTACCATCCTTACCCTCAACTTGTCGACCACCCCATGAGCCTAATTAGGATCATAAGCCTTGATGAGCCTATTGTGGAATGTTGAATGGCTTTCCTAGATTTGGCTGGCACCACTTTGATCATCTAGTCTGACCTGCTGTGTATCACAGGCCAGAGAATTTCACTCAATGATTCCCGCAGTGGAGAGAATTATGCTTCCCTGTTATGTAAGTGATGTTATCAAGCCCAACAACTTGCATTATCTCCTCTCCTCCCCATAAGCCACAGTAGTTTGAAGAGCCTACTGTGGCTTATGGGAAGGAGAGGAGATAATGTGGAGGGAGTCTGGACCCCCTGCATGGAGCCTGGGAAACAGCAGGAAGAATGGAGGATGAAATCAGTTTTCACTCCCCTGGAATTTCTCTACAGAGGTCAGGGAGCAGTAGGAGGCATGGGGGAGTATCTCCTCTGCAATCCACACATCTTCCCCTCCTCCCTGGCTTCCCCTCTGCAGAATTATAAAGAATAGTACCAACCAGACAAGGCACTTTCCAGGATAATTAAACTAACTTGTTCAGTCTGAGCTCTCCCTATTCTCTATGGCTCCAAGCCATAAGGACATATGACCGCTCAATAAAACTGACCTGAAAAATGCCCAGTGTCAAGTGCGTGAAGTGCTGTCTCTTTGTTTGACACTGGGAGCTTGGAGAACACATGGGCTGCAAAATTACAAGACTGGGGGAAAACTTAAACCTTGAGTAATTTTTATTTAAGTAGCACTTCCTACATTCTCAGGGAAAATTCCTCTCATGCCTGACTTTTAAGCAAAGCAATTTGAAAACAAACTGATTATGCCAACCAAAATTTAAAGGGAGCTAGAAAATGCAGCTTAGAATGGAAATTCCATTTGGTTTTGTGACAGGTGTACCAACCCTCCACCAGGCATGAAGAGGTTACAGAGCAGCTTTGGGCTCAGACAACCCCACACCTGCGAGGAATGCCAGTCTTGGAAGAGGAGCCTTCAAAAGCAAGAAGCTCAGTTCAGAAAGCTCTAGTGGTGGGTGAGGAAGAGAGTGTTCATCCTTAGCTCTCAGGAAGGAGTATAGTAGAGCACCAAGCTAGCTTAGGTTGAATGCAAAAACCAAACCACTAGGACAGATGGCTGGAGGCTCAAGGTAGGACAGAGAAGGTAGAGCTGCTTTTTATTTGGGTTAATTTAGTTTCTTTTTGTTTGTTACCTTGAGGAGTGGGACTAGGAGCTGGGCTGCTGCTGACAATATGAACCCTCTGAGGAGAGGGTAGATGCACTGTAGGAAGTAGCCCCAGGAAGAAGCAAGAGGTCTGACCAAACAGACCTTAATCACTTGCCACAAGGATCCTTGGGCTTGAACTGATGATAGAGGGAGGGCTGGGTTCCCCTACCTCCTCACAGGGAAGACTAGCCAGAAGATCCCAGACACAAGAAGCTAGAAGGATTACTGGGCCGGGATGAGGTCTATCAACCTCTGTGAGGGCCTGAGAGTACTAGATGAAAACCCTGATTTACCCCAAAAGGGATGAGACCAAAGATGATCCAGCTGGAAGACTGAGTCACAATACAAAAGAGGACCACTAGTGGACCTGAGCAGCAGGACTACAGAGAACAAAACCCTTCAATGCTGCTCCTAGCCAGGAGGCAGTGTTCCAGCTGGTGTTGAGTCACTTTGCTGCTGGTCTTAATTATGGAGTTGCAATACACCCCTCCATAATGCCATCAGTAAATAATTGTATAGCAAGCTGTACTGGAGAATAGTTTAATATTTAATTGTAAGGGATTGGAGTGCAGTTAGCTCAAAATTTGGGGGGATGAATTGGGTTGCTGTGGGTATAACAAGTGCTTGCCTATTGGCCAAAGCTGTAGTGGTAGCCTCATTCATAACGTTGAAAAGAATCTAAAGAAACCATCGGACCATATCCCTAATCTTCTAATAAAGATGTATAAAAATAAATCTTAACCAAATACTGATGTTAAATACAATGCAGATTCCTCCTGCTCAGAAAGAGGAAGTTAATGATACACATGGCCATGCTGTGGAGGGAAAAGAGTGGGTTGACATAGTGTATAATATTTTTTTCCATCTTCTGTAGATTGCTTGCTCCTGATTTTGAACATCTAAAAAAATGCTTGCTGTAGACTCTTGAGACCACACCCTTGCCCAGTGCTTAATTTGTGCCAGGGCTGAGCCCCAGCACCTCTAGGGTTGGCAGTTGATAGCCCCACCACCTCTGGGCCTGCTGGATCAGTTATGAATGTAAAAAAATGTATTCAGCTCTGGCACCTTTCATTACAAATTAAGCACTGCCCTTCTCTAAGCCCTGAGGGAGTTCTTCATCAAAGCTTCTCTCTTTTTTTCTTTTTTTTTAATACATGTTGGCATTCCTGTGATGTCCTTGGTGGTTAACTTTCTGTTTAAAATAGTGTTTCCCTCTGTAGAGGAGAAGACAACTGGTACCCTGGGCTGTGAATTATTTGATGAGTCATCAGTAAATACATCCTACATAAACACTGCAGCAGCTGCTAATTTCTGTTTACTGCTTGACAGTATGTACAAAAAAAGGAAAGGTAATTGGCATTTGGAGCTTTTCGTTGGTTGGGTTGTGTACACACACATACAGAAAATGTTTTATGTTTTTTTCAGACTCCAAGTCTCTCTTTGTCTGAATATAAGGCAAATATGCTTTGGGCTCTACTCCCCCACATCCCTAAATGGTGCTTCAGGAAGGATATAGGAATTTCCATTCCAGAAAGAAATGATTTAACATTGTCACAGATTTGCTATTAATGCTTGTTTTCATCATTCTTTAAGTGTAGCTCACACCAAAAGAAAGGAAAAACCTGGTTTTAAAAAAAGGCTACAACTACACTACCACTTATGTCGCTCAGGGGTGTGAATAAGCCACCCCCCTGAGTGATGTAAGTTACACTGACCTAAGTACCAGGGGTGTGGACAGCATTACATCAGTGGGAGAGCTTCTCCTGCCAACATAGATACTGCCCCTCATTGGGGGTGGATTAATTAAGTCAACAGGAGACTCTCACCCATTGGCTTAGAAGATCTGCACTAGCAGCGCAGCTGATTCAGTGCAGCTGCACTGCTGTAAACTCTCTAGTGTAGCCATAGCCTCTGACTAGCTCTATGAGCAAACAAGAGTAAATGAAACAAGCAGAAAATCAAATTACTCTGCATTTACACCCGGATTCTGCAAACATACTACTCACGGTAGTAAAGTTATGGACATGCATAAGTGTTTGCAGGATCCAGGCCTTAGTAACACTCTAACTCTCTGAAGCCTTCAAAAGGTATCGTTTAGGCAGAATGTTAATGAAAGTGGGACCAAAGTCAGAAGACCTACCTGGCTGAAGTGCAGTCAGTGCAGGAACTGGTGAGAGGAGAAATCACCTTGCCACCCCTTTGTGTTCAGTCCCTGGCCCCCAGTCTAAATAAGAGTAGTTTGGTTTGGGCATTGGTCCCATGGTCCGTTTCATGTGAGGCAAACCTTGCCTCATTTAGGTTCCATTCTTTCCAAATCACATTTTGGTGAGAAGTTTAGATAAAATCTTCATGTTCTGACTCACTTCTAATAGGGAGACTGCTGTTCTGAAACCGCACATGGTATTTAACAGGACAGTTGTTTGAATTTTTCATAACAAAAGGGAAAAAATAAACCAAAGGATTTATTGCAAAGCTGCCACTTTTGGAAACCAATGTTTGTGAGTTATTCCTTTATCTTGAACTGTAGGTAGTTCATTTTTTTGCAACTCAAACATGTTTTCAGATTTGATCTACATATAAAACAATATATAATCTAGGGAATCTTTTTATTTCCTCTCCTGTTTTTAAAACCATTATTTTCAACTGTTGCTAACCAGGTAATGATGATACTTTAAGGTGGATTAGCAGATACTTCCCCCCCCCCCCATCTACTTGAACAACTAATGGGTTAAGGAGCTGTGGGCGTGTTCCTAGTCCACTAGTTCCTGTATAAAGTGTAACTATGAACCGCTGTGCAAAACAAACCTGGGCTTGTCCCAAGCATTTGTTCCAAACATGATTACAAGTAAATGTCAAAGGTAAGTGGAAATATTCAGGAAAAGGGAAACACTCCAGCGCTTCGTAGTTTGACATCAAAATAAACATTTGAAAAGTGTAAGTTTTATTGCTATAACTTAGAAACAATTGAAAAAAAACCCATTGCAAATGTAAGGAATAGAACAGATGAACAGAACCCACCCACTATGTTTCCCATTGCCTGTTATAAAAATGATTATTTTTCATATTTAATTTTCATATTTCTTACAATGTTTCATAATAAGCTAAACAACCCCAACAAACAGTAAAAATCCAGTGAAGTACAATTTAACCATCAGTTCTACCACTTCAAGAATTTAGCTCCTGTCCTTCCTTTAGCTGCTTGCCATAACGAAACCTAAAGAAATGTAAGGAATTAACAGATTACCACCAGCATGAAGGTTTTACCACTAACCCCCTCCCCCAAAATAAATACACACACACACACAATTGTTACATATAATGTATATAATTTAGCATAATTAATACTTAGCATTTGTATAACACTCTCCATATGAGGATCTCAAAACACTCTACAGCCATTTGTGGTTTAAACCTTATAACAGTTCTTTACGCTAGGTATGGTAAGTAATTTATTTCCTTTATATTAAAGATGGGAAAGATGAGGCACAGAGAACTGAAATGACTTGCCTGAGATCCAGTGGCAGATTAATGATTTTGCTGCCCCTAGGCCCTGAAATAATTGCCACCTCCGTATGAACTTGTTTTTAGTTTTCTTACAAATTCACGCCGTCATTGGTGGTTTCAATACGCGCTATGATTGGTAGAATCGCGGCATCCATAGATACCGACTCTGTGGGTGCTCTGGGCCTGGAGCACCCACGGAGCTCCCCGCCCCCCCACCCCTGCTCACCTCCACTCCGCCTCCACCTCATCCCCTGAGCGCGCCGCCGGGTCCTGCTTCTCCCTGTGGCTGGAAGGGATGGGGGAAGAGAGGGTGGAACGCCGCACGCTCAGGTGAGGAGGCGGGGAGCTGCCGGTGGGTGCTCTGCACCCACCAATTTTTCTCCGTGGGTGCTCCAGCCCCAGAGCACCCATGGAGTCGGCGTCTATGGACGCCGCGATTCTACCAATCATAGCACATATATGTCTATTAGCTCAAATTTAAAAATTAGACATACATGATCTGACACATAGAACGGCTGGAAAAAACAGTACACTTCTCACATATACATATAGAAGCAGTAGTTCCAGCAACATGCTACTATAAACTATATGATGAAGTTCCACAGTCAGCTCATGCATGAAGCCAAAGATCACATTACCACACCACTGAAACTAGAATTTATTGCAGAAAACAAATTTGCAATACTCTCAGAAGGACTTTGAGTCTATAAAGTAATGAAGGGAGCACACAGAGCTCTAACTATCATCTGAGTGATTACGCTAAATGAAAATTCCTGATTTAAAATGAAAGATAGGAGTGCAGTATTCTGTGCCATATGAGAGAAATAAAGTACATATATTACAAACACAAATGTTTCTGATTGTACTATGTTCACATTGTCATGGATGGTCTAGAGTCATTCACAATCTTAGAAGTTCCTATGGAAATCTGATATATGTATATTTAAAAAAAATTAAGTTTGAAAACAAAAGTTACTGTGAATTTAAGTTGGCCAGTTTTCAGACCTCAGCTTCCAATTTTGTTCCTTTGATTGGGGCTGATAGCCAAAACTTGAGCAAAGAGTCCTATACAGTAACCTGTCTCTTTTAAATAATTTTAACTGAATGTTACTAACTGGAAAGCTGGTAAAATACCTCTGAATATTCCTATTTCTGCAAATCAAGCAACACATCTGCACATTTGTATGCACCTAGAGATTGACATGGATACACACAGCAAGATACGTGTATATGCACCGTGAATTTCATGTACTTCGTAAATATTACAAAAAAAGTTGCATGTTTAATTTTGAACCTGCTAACCCTTACCATTCACTAGTCTATATGTGCTATACAAATGTAAATCACCCCTTTCCCCAACACCTAAATGCTCTCCTCTACTCTAAATGAGTCTGCTAAAACTTTCTCACGTACCTATTGGTCTATGTCACTTCTTTGAATCCTTCCATTGGCTCCATCTTTTTCACCACTTCAAGTTTAAACTTCTCATCCTTGTTTTCAAGACCTTACAGAGCTCTGCTGTTACTTATATCTGACAGTTTTAGTGTGTCACAAACCTATCTCCTGTCAAAGTAGCCTAGATTTTTCTTTCATTTACACAGGTGTAAATTAGAAGTAAAATCAATTTAAACCAATTATTTACATGATCAGTATAACGGTATAATCCTATTATGTATTTACAAATGAAGCGCCAATCCTGTAAGATGCTGGATAGTTTAAACTTCCACATTAATCAATTGGAGGTGAAGGCACTCAGCACTACCCAGGAACAAGCCTAAATGTAGACCCTGTGCTCTTGACAAGCTGCTGTTTTATGTGTATGCGTTGCAAAGGTTGGGTGCATCTAGAGTGACCAGATGTCCCGATTTTATAGGGACAGTCCCGATTTTTGGGTCTTTTTCTTATATAGGCTCCTATTCCCCCCATGCCCTGTTACACTTGCTGTCTGGTCACCCTAGGTGCATCTAATCCAGAAGGGTTAAACAAGCAATTAAATAGTTTGATTTGGGACTGGGGTGAAGCTTTGAAATACAGCTCCTATAGACTGGCTTTCTGCAATACCTGTGTGCACAGGATTTAGCAGTGAAGAAAGTTCTTTTGTTATCAATAAAAAGTATGATAAGGGTCCGGGAGATGACCCAGAGTAAACCCTGACTGGCTATATTTGCTGCTGCTCCCAACAGCAATATGCTCTTGGTAATGATGCTTAGGTTTCCAACAAAACAAAACAGAGCAAAACAAGATTTGCTTGTTTTTCCAGTTCAAAGGGCCCTGTGTGCGGTTATATTTTGTAGCTGCACAGCATTATGCTGTTATGTTTACTAAAGCCCCCTTATTAGCTTAATGTCACCTCTAATGCTACTGTATGTCTTACTGCTTTTAAAAATATATATTTTATGCCATCTAGGCAGTTCTATATTTGTCCTCCATGTTAGAGAAACATGTTTATATTGAATGCTATTGGATTTTTTATGAACATGTGATTTATCAAAACTGTACTTATTTGCTATGAAATGCTGCAAACAAACACTATAAAACTACAATTTTAACAGGATTTGTCGACTTCTGTTTTTGTTTTTTTGTTTTTTTTTGCATTGGTCTCGTGACACTCTAGCTGCACTAATGCTAACCTCTAATGGTAGATGTGCAGAGTTTATATTACTGATGGGGGCAGGAGGAGGGTGAGCACTCATTCCACAGCAGGACACTTCCAGTACCATACTGTCCTGTAGTACCTTGGTGAGTTACTGGTTCAGTACTGAACCAAAATGAGTACTACAACCACTCTTTTCAGCCACATGGAGATTGTGTTGGCCATCTTCTGGCCCATTATTGGCCCAGCCCAGCCTAAGCCTGTGGATCTGATAAAATCACACTTCAATTGGATATGGCTACAGGCAGCTTTAAACAACTTCCAGTTTTTAAAACTCATAATTCCATTTATTATCTACGTTTAGTGCTGACTCTTCAGTGCCAGACCATAGCAATGAGCTAAACACCCTTTTAGATTTGTTTGTTCCCTGAAACCATTAATTTATAACTATTGATTACCTTAGTGTACCGACAAACAGCATTATGTCTAAGAACCAATATTACTTGTAAATAATTTACATAGAATTCCAGCCATTCTATTTAAGTTAGTGATGCTAAAATTAGACATAGTTAACTCTGGTGTGTTCATATTTGATTGTATAAAATCCTGCCAAGCAATCAGTTATAGCCAAAGATACACATTTGTTGTAAGGAAAGACCTTGCTTATTTGTGCCAGGATCACCTATTGCACTATATACATAATTAACAATTCTAGCTTCTAGGGGAACCATCTCTAGACAAACTCTGTCAGTGAAAAAACTAAATGTTCTTAATGTCTACTTTGAATTTGTAGATGGGCCTCAAGCTATCTCTCCTTTGACTTCCTGCCTGACCTGGCTACATTGCTGCTCATTAGCCCTTCCAATGTCCCTAGAAAGGTAGAAATGCCTCTTGTGCTGACATCCCAACACGCTGAATTCTCACATGCGCTTTCTGAGGTGTGAGCAAGGAGAGCCATTGGGTCTCATTCAGTCCTGATGTGAGCAGGTCAGCAGCCTGGGTTACAGAGCCCAGATGAAAGCCTAGGTCTCCTGCCTCCCAAAACCAGTGGGCTCCTTGTTATGTTGTTCTTCGGGCTTGTTCATTGAAATGACTTGAGAATAGGGTAACCGGACAGCAAGTGTGAAAAATTGGGACAGGGGAGGGGGATAATAGGCGCCTATATAAGAAAAAAGCCCCAAATACTGGGACTGTCCCTATAAAATAGGGACATCTGCTCACCCTACCTGATGGGCAGGTGGGCACAGGGGTAATATGTCACACTTGTGATGGGAGGCGCTCAGAAAAGCAGCCAGTGCCCAGCCCTTCGTGAGTTGTACCACAGGATCAGGGCTGACAGGACGAATGGCTGCCCAGGCCTCACACCACAGTTGCTGTTTGGAGTCTCCCAATGGCCAGGGCCAGCTGCTGCCCATGTGGTCACTGCACTGCCCAGCACTGGGAGTAGGGCTCTATTGAAGCCAATGGCCGCAGGCACAAACCCCTCAGCTGCATGGGGCTCAGTTTTGCTGTGAGTGGGATCAGCTCTTCTGCAACCTCAAATCGCGGGCGTGGGAGTAGCCTGGGATCCCAGGGGCGGGGTCTGAATTCGAACTCGCGGCCCCTGCTCCAGTTTAAATACTCCCAAAACTCTAGACTCAATGAAACAGGTCGCCCAAGCCCCTGCAGGGGGCGTGGAAATCCGTGATCGACGGGCGGCTGCATCAATAGCGCGGGAGAACTAGCCTAGCAACTGAGCCACTGTGCCCCCATGGGAACAAGAGGAGGCGGGATTCCGAATACCCTGCCCCCAATGGAAAAAGAGCTGGGCGGGGCCGAGGGGTTCGATATACCAATAGAAGAAGAGGCGGGCGAGGCTGGGAGACCCGTTGCCCAATGGAAAAGGAGGTGGGCGTGGCCCTCAGCGTAGTGCTGCAATAGAAGAAGAGGTGGGCGGGGACCAGGATCCTGAGGCACCAATGGGAGCCGAGTTGGGTGGGGCTGCTGTCACGGTGCTGCGTGCTGGGGCAAAGCGGGGGTAGAGCCTCTGTGTCACTGCAGTGCCGAGCTCGCTGTGCTGAGGGGAGGCAGCGGCGACCGAGGATCGCGGCCAGGAGCGGCGCGAGACCCAGACCCGCGCTTCGCTCGCGGCCGGAGGGACCGAGCTCCAGCCCGGGCTGGGCACCGACTCCCCCGATCCCCTGGGGAGCCAGGGCGGTGGCGCCGGGACGGGGCGTCGCGCACCTGCACTTTAGAGCCCCGCGACTGGATCCCGCTCTGGCCCGGGCTTCTCCCGTGACCCCTCCCTTCCATAGGCCACCCCCCCGCGGCTGCCCCCTGTGATAGCGGCCCGTCTCCCTGACAGGTCGTCACCCCCTCCCCTGGGGCGACAGACGCTCGTCTCTACTATGACATGACGGGTGTCCCCGTTGCTCGGTAACTACCCCCAGCCCGCTGGTGGGGGTGGCTGGACCCCCGGCACCACAGAGCGCGCGTCCCCATCTCCCCTGCTGCTGCCGGGGCTCTGATCCAGCAGCCAGCCCCCGTGCCTGTGTGCAGTTGGGCTATAGCGAATGCCCCCAGGCTCACGCAGGCTGAGACCGTTCCCTGGCACCAGATGCGTTTTCATGTCGCAGTAGATAGCCCTGCGCCACCTGTTACCTCCTCCCCCGTGCGTGGCTGGCGCCCCCTGCCCCATTGCAGCCTGCCCTGAGCCGCGGTGCTGTTGAACATGCCTCTGTTTGTCTCCTGTTGCTGTTTGCTGCTGCTGCTGCTGCTCCCACGGTGACTTGTTTTCCCTCTTGGGTTCCCGCGATGGGCTCTGGGAGCTGATTCGCTGGAGAGATATTTTTTCGGGGGGTAAGGGAAAAAGAGGATGAGCCACGTGGGCAGCCCAGTGAAAGCCTATGACTTCTTGCTGAAATTTCTGCTGGTGGGGGACAGCGACGTGGGCAAAGGAGAGATCCTGGCTAGCCTGCAGGATGGAGCCACTGAATCGCCCTATGGGTACAACATGGGTAAGTTGGACAGAGGCCATACCACTCCTGCAAGTGTTTTTTGAGATGGTAACTCGTTTCCCACTAGTTCCCTTCCCAGCCTCCGTTGTTCAGTGCTGTTAGGCTTCCCCTCCCTATGACAATGATGAACTTCTCTTCTGGAGCTTCAGTCTGCTGCTGCCTGCCTCCCTTTTAACTATGTGTGCTCAAAGGCATCATTAGGCTATTCCAGATTCCAGCAATCAAGTTCCATTGTGAATTAGAGAACTCACAATTGAATGGGAGGCAGAGGTACTATCTGGTACAGCTAAATCCTTAGACTGACAGTTGCCTGACACGTTTGAAACGGCTGCCTCCACAAATCTCTCCTGATATGACTGTGATGTTCCCAGGCATAGTTGGAATGGGAAGGGTGCATGGAAAGTAGAGGAGGTATGATGTTTTCTTGTGCCTATGTTCTTGAAGAGGGGAGTAGAATCACTATCTATTTTGGTTTCAAATCCCATGTCAGCAAGTCTCCAGTTCAAAACTACTTTGGGAGCGAAGACTTGAGAAACATGCTTCATCAATGCAAGTAGAAATCACTGGTCAAAGAAGTAGGGATCATCTTACCCAAAGGTGTCCTAAGTAAGCATTGTTGAGCATTGGTAGAGTCTTCTTTATTTATAAATTAAACTCATTTGCAGCAGAATGTTTATGGGTGTTTGTTCCTCTGTGGAAGTGTTGTCATTAAAAGCAAACCATTTTTAAGGGATGGGCTATAACACTCCTAACCACCCTCCCTTTTACAAATTCATCACATATTTAACATGGTTGCATTTATGTATTTTTTTAAAACAAAGTATAACTAAACAATATGATATACATTATTTATTTTAGCTGCAAACCCAATAACTGTTGAAATAAACATACAGAGTCAATATTTTAGCATGGTGTGCTAACAGATATTCAAGGATATGCTCATAATTTTTGTGCATCACAAAAATGTTTTTTTAATTCTTATACAAAAATACTTATTCTAAAATGAATTGTTAGTGAGCAAATGATGCACTGATAGCAAAAAGCCAAAAAAGGTGGATTGCCAATTTGAGTGATTTTAAAAGTAAGGGACGAGGGAAGAAAAGGGTAACATAAAACCGATAAGTTGCAATGAAATGTTACCATATGTCAATTCTTTGGAAAGTTTTATATTTTTGGTATATAAGAAATTTGTGACGTCAGAGCAGTGGCCCTCTAAGATGGGGTTTATATTTGTAGTTTGTTCCTTCATTTAACCTTTTAAGGAATGAGACTGAAGAGCCCCCATCAATACCAGATATATTTGCAAAGCAGAGAATTGTGAGCTTGATAAACTGACTCAAAACTGAATTTTGATGGGTTGTGTGTAGGCAAGAGATGTCCTTTGTGGATTTTTTTGTTTGATGTTTTTGTTTTGATAGAACCCAACTCAGCTTCACAATTTAGCTCTTTTATAAAGGTATGTTATATGTTAGAACTGCAGTGGTCACCTTGCAAATTTGCTGACTGCCTTAAATGACTACCATTATCTTACCTCAGGTCTATACTACAAACTTATATCTGTATAACTACGTCACTCAGGGGTGTGAAAAATCCACATTCCTGAGTGATGCAGTTATACCTACCGAACCCCCTGTGTAGACAGTCCTATGTCAACAGGAGAATTGAGTATTTAATATCCCAAATAATATGGACCTGATCCAATATCCACAGAAGCCAATGGAAAGACCGATACAGACTTCAGTGCTTGACAAAGAAATTACACTCTAAATTATTAAGATTAAACAACCACAGTGGTTTGTGCCCACAAATCAGAACGAGGAGAGTGACGGAATTATTGGATATAAGAAGGAGAGAATGCTTGAAGAGGTGGGCCTGAAGAAGGAGTGTGGTTGGTGATTATTAGCAACAGCAAGTCTGAAGGAACATAAACCAGAATAGGGAAAGATATATTTAGATAAATTAGATGTATTTAAGTCAACAAAGCCTTGTGCAATTCATTTTAGGGTACGTAAGGAACTCGCTGAAGCAACCGTGGAACTATTTTAATGGTTATCTTAGAGCGCTAATAGATGATGAGTGAAGTCCCAGAGAACTGGAGAAGGGCAAACTTAGTACAGTACCTGTCTTTAAAAAGGAGAACAAAGAGGATCCAAAGAATTATAGAGCCAGGGGCGACTCTAACAATTTTGCCGCCCCAAGCAGTTGCTGCTGCAGCGGCAGGTCCGCCGCTCTTCCCGCCGCCGAATTGCCGTCACGAAACTCGGACTGCCGCCCCAGTCCCGTGGCGGCAATTTGACGGCGGGCGAGCGGACCTGTCGCCGAATTGCCGCCGCGGGACTCGAACTGCCGCCCCATTCTCGATGCCACCCCAAGAACCAGCTTGGAAAGCTGGTGCCTGGAGCCGGCCCTGTATAGAGCAGTCAGGCAGCTTTGATACTTGGAAAGATATTGGAAAAATTATTAATCAATTTGTAAGCACCTAGAATATAAAAGGCTGATAAGTAATAGAGGTGGGTCCTGAGATTGGATTTGAGGGAAGAAAGGATAGTTGATGGATCAGCTCAAAGAGGGTGTTCCTTGGGTAAAGGTAGTGTGCTAGAAGGCATGGAGAGGTTTGTGTGAAGCTAACATGGGTGGACGAGGCTGGCATTGATGAACAGAACAAAAAGCAAGGGAAGAGTATTGGGAGCAAGGTCGGGAATTCTGTCTTGGCCATGTTAGGTTGAAGCTGACTGTGTAATCTTCAAGAGGAGATGTCAGAGAGACAGCTGAAGTCCAACACTAGATACAGGGGAGAGCTGTAAGTCATTGACATAAGATTGTCAAAAACAGATGGGCAGATGAGATTGCCCAGAGAGCTTATAAAATAAGAATAGGAAGGGGCCATATATCAAGTCCTATGCAATTCATATGGATAGAGAAGGAGGGGACTCCAAATGGGACACTGAAGGTATGATTAAAGAGGTAGAAGAAGAACCAAGTAAGGACAAATCATGATGAACGAGGGAAGAGCAAGGTTTTAAAAATGTGATTAGCGGTGTCAAAAGCAGATGTGAGGTCTAAAAGGATGAGGATGGAGTAGAGGCCCTTAGATTGGGCAAAATAGATAAATAGAAATTCTGAGAACAGTTTCAATGGAATAGCGAGGACAGAAGTCAAAGTGAAAGGGATTCATGAGTGAGCAGGAGGAAAGGAAGTTGAGGTATTGGTTGTATTGGCACATTTGATCAGTTTAAAGGTGAAGGGAGAAGGGGTAATAGCTGACGAGAGAGGTGGGCTGAAGGGTGGATTCTTTAAGGATTGGGAAGATGGGCATTATGTGAGCAGCCAGTTCTTCTGCAGACCACCCATGGTCCACAGATCAGTTAGCACCTGTCGTTAAGTAGTCATAGTGAATTTAAACGAAAATAAGAAAGAAAAACTTGTAGCACCTAACAAATTTATTTCAGCATAAGCTTTCGTGGGTTAGTACCCACTTCATCGGATGCATGGAATGAAACATACAGTAGACAGATATTTATACAGTCAGAGAAACATGATAAATAGTGAATTTAGTTTCGCTGAAGTCTGTCTTCGCACTTTGTCCTGACGGACAGATGTATTGTCAGGCTCCGAGTTGTCTTAGCAGTATGTTTAAAGAGGCATTCCATTTGTTTACACCAGTGCAATCTTAAATGTTTCTCTCTTCATTAGTGGGGAATTTCAAACTTAAAAACAATTCTAAAAGTCATGATAGCTGTTCCTTTCTCAGTACTCTGAAAGAAAGCAGGGCTCTATCAGAACTGATCTACTTACTTGCTGGTAAAACTGGGGGAGTAAATGCAAATAGTTTGAATGGCAATATATTACTGATTCTGCCTGTGCTGTATTAGAGCTATCTTTGGTAAATAAAACTGCAGGATTTCCACTTATATAACTAGCTTTCAGTTTATGCTCCTGAATTCCTATGAGCCTTGCTTGGTGGGGTTGTGGGTGCGGCCTGCTGGGTTGAGTTTAAAAGTTTTTCCCAGGAGTGTGTCTGTGAGCAAGAAACTACTAAAACCATTGTAAAGAAATCTTAGTCCACTTGTTTTTTGGTTTTTTTTAAATGACCCTTTTTATGTAAAAGATTGCTCCTTTGTTGTTGCCTAAACATCAATGGTCTTACACCGAGGGAGGCTTGCTCATGAACTAGTATAAATTATATGTTGCTGATGTTGTAATTTGACAGTTTTCATGACTGACATTTTCAGCGACTCACAAACAAATGAAAGGTTGCATTATGGGTATTTTAGGTATGACTCTAATACTTTTGCATCTGAAATAAGGGTTTATGAGGGAGGGCGCAAAGAGAGAAATCTTCTCACCAATGAATGTGGACTTAAGCTTTAATTTCTACAGAACATAAAACTTCATTATTAAAAAGAAGGTCTTAGCCACTATGTACAATTTACATTCCAAATGTAAATGAATGCAGTGATGTCTTTCTGAGTTTGCACGACTCAAGTGCCTCTGCTGTTGCTCATAGTGGCAGAGTGAAATTAACATATTAGAGAGACAAACTGGGTGAGGTAATATCTTTTATTGGACCAACTTCTGTTGGTGAGAGAGACAAGCTTTTGAGCTACATCGAATTCTTCCCCAGGTCTGGGAAAGGTACAAGTGTCACGTCTAAATACCAGGTCAAACAGATAGTTTCACATGAGTGGTCCCTTAGAATATGCACTAACTACTTAAGGTGAATTGGCCCATTAAGACCCGTGCAGTCACAGGACAAAAAAAGTGGTATTAGTGGGTTACAGATTGTTGTAATAAGCCATAATTTGTGTCTTTATTAAGATCATGATTTTTAGTATCTAGCAAAGTTATTAATTTAAGCTTCCAGGATCATCTTTTGAAAGTGCTGTGCAGGCTTCCTTTGAGGATGAGGACTGATAGGTCAGATATAGAGTGATCACTTTGTGCAAAGTGTTCACCCACAGGTGATAGGGTGGGGTTTTTTCATTTATCAACCCCAAACACATTGCCAGACTCATCATCAGAAGCAAGCTCCACACAGACCAGGACACATCCACTGGACGTAGCACCAGATCCTGCCCGAACAACAGATGCAAAATGTGCAAACATATCTGTCACGCTGTCTGCCGTGGTTCATGCCTGTGAGTGCCTACCTCGGGACAGACTGTCAAAAACAGGGCAGACACCCCAAACTAGTGGTGTGTTCTATAATTAGATTTTACCAACCTAGTAACAATGTCAACTCATGGGTTATTATAACAGTCATACCATGGAGTCACAGACAGTCCCCTTAGACTCTCCAGTCTATCTTGCCACTTAGACAAACTGCACTAGTGATAAATGGTCACTTACACCAAAAATCACAGCCTATTCATTCGTGGGCAGTGGGTATAATAGGCCAGGGGAGGCTAAGCATTCCCAAACAGGACATGGTGCACCTCCCTTGGGAGGTGTGGCAGCCTGATGGCTTTAGAGCACCGTTGCTGAAAGGGTGCTCGGGCTGTGGCCTGGCCCATGCTCCGCCCTGTGGCCCCGCCTGTGCTGCTCTTCCCCCAAGACCTCCCCCACCTGCCACTTGTGCGTCTCTGTCCTCGGCAAGTATGTGTGTGTGGAGGTTTCGGGGGAGGGTGCAAAGAGATGCGAGTGGCAGGGGGCCACCCTCAGGGGAAGGGGTAAAGAGACGCTAGCAGGGGGAATCTTGGAGGAAGGGGCCAGTTTTTTTTTTTTTTGTTGCTTCACTGCACACCATACTTCCCACTTTGACTCTTCTGTTGATCATCTATCTGTCCTGACATGGTATAGCTCAGGTATGTTGGTGTGATAGTATCTATTCCTCCATACATTAGATGTATGCCACAGCAGCATATTTCAGCACAGGACAGGATCTCTAGACGGATGCTTCGCAACCAAATTGATCAGTAGGCTTACATTGTCTGTGCCCCCCTCAAAACACGGTGGTTTGTTTAACTGGATCATTTAAATGGTTAACCTTTAAAATGCCTGGTTTTCACGAATATCATTTTTATGACAACTGACTTTTTCCCCTAATTTATCTTTTTTTAAATGAAATGTGTCTCTGATCAAATATATTCTACATAAGGTAGTGTTTTAGAAGCATAATGAGGTGCTAAAATCTGACACTGGTATAGTGTTCCTTATTTCAGATTCTGTTACAAAATTCACACAAGTGACTATTATTACACGTGGCACCTAAGGTTACTATAACTAAAAGACACTAAAGAAAAAATACAGTAGTTTTCTTTTTCCCCCAGTTTACTTTGTGCATTCAAAATCTCTCTGCATGTAGCCAATTTCAGCTTTTGTCATGTGCAATCAGTCTCCCTGTTGCTTGTGTGGGTTTTTCACAGCTGCAAGAGAGAGAGAAAAACATGGGAGGGAAAAGCAGTTGTAAAAACACAAAATTGGCAAGGGGCTCAGGACAGGTACACTATTTGAAAGTATCTTGAACTTCTTTAAAATTAATCAGACTTCAATCTGACTGTGTCTCATTAAACCAACTAGGATTGAACTCTGACTCAGGCTGAATGTGGGCCAGTGTATTGGCTAATTTTTAGTGTGTTGCTGGAACCTATTTGTTTTCAGATTTGAACGCTGAATGGAAAATATCTGAGATCATTTGCTTGAAAAGCAGAAATCAACTTACTAATGTTATGTCCTCACTAGCAATGTGGCTGCGCTTTAACGTGGCCGTGTAGTCGCAGCACCAGCGCTGGGAGAACTCCACGAGGGGAGTAGCCAGCAGCGCTGGGAGCACGGCTCCCAGTGCTGGTGCACTGTCTACACTGCCACTTCACAGTACTGAAACTTGCAGCACTTAGGGGTGTGTTTTTTCACACCCCTGAGCGAGAAAGTTGCAGCACTGTAAAGTGGCAGGGTAGACAAGGCCTTAAAACGTTTTAATTGTGTCATGCTCTTACTCAGATTCTCTGGATTGTTTGTTTTCTGGAACGCAGATTGAGAATTGTGAGGAAGAAATAATACTGGGTTAAAAATTTGCCCAATATGACCTGAGTGTGTTTGCCTTATGTTTTTTTTTTTTAAAGAACATTTGCACTTTTACCTGGTGTGGAGAATCTACTTATGTAATAGTCCCAACATGTTTCTTTCTGGTTGGCTATTGTGAAAACCACCTAGGTGGCTGAATTTTTCAATGGGAAACCCAAAACTGTTTAGTGGTTAAGTGAGTTATACACAGGTAAATAATAGTTTTTTTCTCTCTTTTCTGTTTTCATGTGTTCTCTAGACTATGATATTTACGTATTACAACTAGTGTTAATGCAGAATTATAGTTGAGAAGAAAACACTCAATTCCAGAGTTAAGATTGAAAGTTTAACACTAACTTGCCCTGTAGTCTTACATCTTAAATTATAGCTTATTTATTAGTATTGAAAGAAAAATTTTAAGTAGTATAATGTAATAATACAACCCATCAAATGTAATGCTCAGGCCTACATTCAATGCCATAAATTATAGCCAAGTACATACTGTTTTAATGTTTGGCTTGTTTAAATGAGATCTATAAAATTGGCTCTGCATAGTTTTGAATATGAATTGATAGCCTTTAAACCTTTATTTATTATTTTATTGTAATAGTACCTAGGAGCCTCAGTCATGGACCAGGACCGCATTGTGCTAGATGGTGTACGGACAGAGAACAAAAAGACAGTCTCTGGCTATGTTTACACTAGAGACCTTACAGTGGCACAGCTGTACTGCTGCAGATGCAAGGTCTCCCATGTAGCCACTCTGTGCTGATGGGAGAGAGCTCTCCCACTGGCGTGATTAAATCACCCCTAAAATGTGGCAGTACCTATATTGGCAGGAGAGCATCTCCTACCAACATAGCGCTGTCCACACTGTTGCTTCTGTCGGTGAAACTTGTGTCAGTCAGGGGTGTGTTTTTTGGTTTTTTTTACACCCTGACCAACAAAAGTTTTACCGACAAAAGTGCTAGTGTAGACCCAGTCTCAGCCTCACCTTTAATTTGGAGGCTTGGGGCTTTAAACATGGGTGACTTTAAACTCTTACCTAGAATCCACACATGCTAACTCACAAAATGTTCCACCCACCCACTGCCACAATTCTCCCTTTCTTCCACATCTCAGGAAAGAGAGGAGAGTTAAGATCTCGTGCATAGTTAAACTGTCTTAATTATTTAATTAATTAGCCTCTTAAGGTTGGTATACGCCACCTTATCATGTTTCTCTGACTGTATAAATATCTGTCTACTGTATGTTTCATTCCATGCATCTGATGAAATGGGTTCTAACCCATGAAAGCTTATGCTGAAATAAATTTGTTAGTCTCTAAGGTGCCACAAGTATTTCTTTCTTTCTTATTTTCTTTTTGCTGACACAGACTAACACGGCTACTACACTGTAACCTGTCTTAATTATGTAAATCTTTACAACAGCTTGTGGCATTGGACAAGAAGATGGTGTCTCATCTGGGCTGGGATAGGGAGGAGAGAGAATATTGTGTTGGTAGCAGAATTTGGAGGGGCTATGTAAGCTGGATCCAATGTGCTAAAGTACAAAGGCCCTGGGCTATAACGTGTACTACCCACTCTTGGTATAATTACATTCCTGTCTGACATGTTAATTACGCTGTTAATCTGTACACTGGTCATGGGTTTATATTTGCCAGCTGTCTTCAGCCAGTAGTACCGTATTGGTGTCTTTCATTAAAAAATGGGTTTTAAACCAAAAAGGGAAATCCTTAGAGAATTGGTGAATTCTCAGGTACATGTAATGTGAAGATTGGTGAGGGCGGTAGAGGATTCTCTGCAGGGTGAAGAAGGTGAGTCTTTGGCAACTGTGACAGGGAGGGGCAAGATTTAGAAATGTAAATACCCTAATTTCCATATAAAAGCACCTTCTGCAAGCTCAATAATTTGTGATTGCTGTGTAGGCAGAGATACAGCTGTGATAAAAGGCGTTGAGTTTTTTTGGTGGGGTGGGCCGGGAAATGGGAGAGCTATTTATTTCTCGTGAGAAATTGGCTTGCTGGTTATAGTATGACTTTAACACTTTGCTGCAACTTGTGTTGTTCACAGCTTTTGATGTTGAAATACATGGTAGATGCAAATTCCCCCATCTTACATATAATTAACAAATGTGACAGAAGTTTGTAATAAATCAGTTTCAAAAGGGGATGGTAACTAAGCAATAATTGGTGAGCCAAGGGTAGAAAATATACACAGGTTAGGTGGACCAATGGTATTGCTTCCAAATCATAAGTGAACATTAAAATCTTGCCTGAGCATGAAGAAATCCTGGTTTCGAGGCTGCTGGTAACCTACTCCATGAGGTGAAATGAGTGACCTCAGAGTGGTTCTTGTTGCAGAAATTTTATATAAAAGCTCTCCAAACAAGCAACTAGGGTTGGATGGAGTGCCTGAGTTGGGAGGGCTGCTATCCAACACGAGGGTAAGAAGACTCAGGGTACGTCTATACTACAGAATTAGGTCGAATTTATAGAAGTCGATATTTTAAAACCCGAATTTATGGAATCGATTGTGTGTGTCCCCACACACAAGCGTTAAGACCATGAGGTCGATTGACTGTGTCCACAGTAGCGGGGCTAGCATCGACTTTCGGAGCATTGCATTGCGGGTAGCTATCCCACAGTTCCCGCAGTCTCCGCCGCCCATTGGGATTCTGGGTTGCGATCCCAAAGCCTGATGGGGCAGAAAACATTGTCGCTGGTGGTTCTGGGTACATGTCATCCCTCCCTCCGTGAAAGCAATATTTCTCGCGCCTTTTTTCCGGGGTTTCCGTGTTTGCTACGGAAGCCTGCTCAGCTCACAATTACCGTACATCTCCAGCGTACGCCTGGACATTAGGTCTAGTGGGGATTCAGTCACACTATAATACGGGCAGAGGGATAGCTCAGCGTTCTGAGCGTTGGCCCGCTAAACCCGGGGTTGCGAGTTCAATCCTTGAGGGGGCCATTCCGCCTGAGGCTGGTAGTTGCGGGACTACACAGCAGGAGCGCCTTGCCTTCTAGCTGCAGATGGTGCAATATGCCATAAATGGTCGTGGTCGCGGGACCACACAGCAGAAGCTCCTTTCCTTCTCGCAGCAGATTGTACAATATGATTGGTATTCGTGTGCTCCTGGCCGGCGGCCTATGGTGTGGCTGGCCGGGGGCGCTTGGACATAAATGGGAGTGACCAGAGTGACTCTGGTCATTCTCTTTTTTACGTTTTGTTTAAGGGAGATTCAGTACTGCCTGGAACACGGGCGGAGGGATAGCTCAGCGGTCTGAGCGTTGGCCCGCTAAACCCGGGGTTGCGAGTTCAATCCTTGAGGGGGCCAGGAGCTGATGATGGATATCAAGCATATTGTACCATCTGCTGCTAGAAGGGAAGGCGCCTCCTTGCTCACCGCATATTGTACCATCTGCAGCTAGAAGGAAATGAGCCTAACCCTTGCTCCCCCCTCCCTCCGTGAAAGCAACTGAGGGGGGAGCAAAAAATCCTTTCGCGCCTTTTTTCATATGGGCGCCATATTGCTGACTCCATTGTTATCCACCCGCTGCTTCTGCTGCCACTCTGCTGTCCTGCCAACAGCATACCAGGGAAAGCATGGAGCACGATCAGATCACCGCGGCTGTTCTCGCCGTTATGAACACCACGCGCATTGTCCAGGAGTATATGGAGAACGAGAACCAGGAGCTGCTAGAGCTACAGCAGGCGAGGAGGCGACAGCAGCACCCTGAGGACAGTGATGAGGACATGGACACAGACCTCTCTCAAAAAAGGCCCCCCCGCAAGGTGGACATCATGGTGTTAATGGGGCTTGTTGATACAGTGGAACGCCGATTCTGGGCCCGGGAAACAAGCACAGACTGGTGGGACCACATAGTGCTGCAGGTCTGGGATGAATCCCAGTGGCTGCGAAACTTTCGCATGCGTAAGGGCACTTTCATGGAACTTTGTGAGTTGCTTTCCCCTGCCCTGAAGCGCAAGAACACCAAGATGAGAGCAGCCCTCACAGTACAGAAGCGACTGGCGATAGCCCTGTGGAAGCTTGCAACGCCAGACAGCTACCGGTCAGTCGCGAATCAATTCGGAGTGGGAAAATCTACAGTGGGGGCTGTTGTGATGCAAGTAGCCAGGGCGATCACCAAGCTGCTGGTACCAAGGGTTGTGAGTCTGGGAAATGTGCAGCTCATACTGGATGGCTTTGCAGCAATGGGGTTCCCGAACTGTGGTGGGGCGATAGACGGAACCCATATCCCTATCTTGGCACCGGACCACCAAGCCAGCGAGTACATAAACCGAAAGGGTTACTTTTCAATAGTGCTGCAAGCACTGGTGGATCACAAGGGACGTTTCACCAACATCAACGTGGGATGGCCAGGAAAGGTACATGACGCTCGCATCTTCAGGAACTCTGGTCTGTTTCGGCTGCTGCAGCAAGGGACTTTCTTCCCAGACCAGAAAATAACCGTTGGGGATGTTGAGATGCCTATAGTTATCCTTGGGGACCCAGCCTACCCCTTAATGCCATGGCTCATGAAGCCATACACAGGTAGCCTGGACAGTAGTCAGGACCTTTTCAACTATAGGCTGAGCAAGTGCAGAATGGTGGTGGAATGTGCATTTGGTCGTTTAAAAGCTCGCTGGCGAAGTTTATTGACTAGGTTAGATCTCAGCGAAAACAATATTCCCATTATTATTACTGCTTGCTGTGCGCTCCACAATATCTGTGAGAGTAAGGGGGAGACGTTTATGGTGGGGTGGGAGGTTGAGGCAAATCGCCTGGCCACTGGTTATGCGCAGCCAGACACCAGGGCTATTACAAGAGTACAGCAGGGTGCGTTGCGCATCAGGGAAGCTTTGAAAACCAGTTTCATGAATGGCCAGGATGCTGTGTGAAAGTTCTGTTTTTCCCCTGTAATGAAAAGCCCCGCCCCTTCATTCACTCTACTTCCCTTTACCCAAACCGCCCTGCCCTCCCCCCCTCGATCACCGCTCGCAGAGGAAATAAAGTCATTGTTGCTTAAAAATCATGCATTCTTTATTAATTCGTAAAACAAAGAGGGGGAACTATGGGGCTAACTGCCACAGTCTCCCGGGATAGCTGGTGGAGGAAGGGAAGCACCAGGATGGGTGGTGGAGGAGGGGATGAGGGAAGGATAAGGACACACAGCACTTTAAAACTTATTGAATGCCAGCCCTTTCTTGCTTGGACTGTTCTCTTGACTTGAGTGGTTGGGTGCACGGAGGCCGCCCAAACGCGTTCTTGGGCGTCTCGGGGATGAGGTTATGGGACTCGGGAAGGAGGGCTGTTGGTTACACAGGGGCTGTAGCGGCGGTCTGGGCTCAGGCGGCCTTTCCTGAACCGTACGCCTTTCCTCAGCCATAAGCCGGAGGATTTCCGTTTGATCCTCCAGTAGCCTCAGAATTGCATCCTGCCTTCTCTCTGCACGCTGACGCCAACCACTCTCTTCATCACGCCACCTGTCCGCGCGATCAAAATCTGCCTTCCTGGACTCCGACAGTGTCTGCCTCCACGCATTCTGCTGGGCAGCTTCAGTGTGGGAGGATTCCATGAGTTCTGAGAACATTTCATCTCGATTCCTTTTTTTTTTACTTCTAATCTTCGCTAGCCTCTGGGACGGTGATGAAGGGGGTGGCGTTGAAACATTTGCAGCTGCGGGAGGAAACAAACGGGAGAGGAGTAGTTTAAAAGACACATATTAGAGAACAATGCTCCAAACATTACATATCACATGTGCATTTGGTCCAAGGTTGCACTTTGCCTGTTATATTGAGGGTCTGCCGGTTTGGTGTGAGAGATCACACAAGCAGGTCTGGCGGGCAACAGAATTCGGCTTGCAGGCAGCCATGGTAAGCCACAGTCTATAGGCTTCTTTAACCTTCATAACAGGTGGGAATGTTTTCAAACAGCAACCCCCTCATTTCCCATAACAAACAGCCTTTGGGCTGGCAATTTAAAACTGGTTGGCAATTGAAAAGGGAGTGGCGGCAGTTTTTGGGTTAACGTGCAGCGCGAACCTAATCGAAACCCCCCCCACACACACACAGACACACATCCAAGATGTTCGCTGTTCCCCCTCCCCCCACCGCGTGGGTCACAGCGGGGAAGATTTCTGTTCAGCCACAGGCAAACAGCCCAGCAGGGACGGAGCCCCTCTGAATACCCCCTTAATAAAATTCCCCTATTTCAACCAGGTGACCATGAATGATATCACTCTTCTGAGGATAACACAGACAGATAAAGAACGGATGTTGCTTGAATGCCAGCAAACACTGGGACCATACGCCGCCATGCTTTGCAAAGCAATGATTCCAGACTACGTGCTACTGGCCTGGCGTGGTAGAGTGTGTTACCACGGAGCACAGGATAAGGCTGCCCTCCCCAGAAACCTTTTGCACAGGCTTTGGGAGTACATCCAGGAGATCTTTCTGGAGATGTCCCCGGAGGATTTCTGCTCCATCCCCGAACATGTTAACAGAGTTTTCCAGTAGCTGTAGCTGTACTGGCCGCGAATTGATCATTAAACACGCTTGCTTATAAAACATGTATTAATTAACAGAGGTACACTCACCAGAGGCACCAGAGGTCCCTTCTCCTGCATCGAGCACGCCTTGGGTGGGTTCGTAGGGTACTGGCTCCAGGGTGACAAAGAGTTCCTGGCTGTCGGGGAAAAGGGCTTCTCCGCTTCCTTGCTGTGTCTGGGCGCTATTTTCAGCATCATTATCATCATCATGCTCCTCTGTGGTTTCTGATGATCCACATACGGAGTCATACCACATGGGTGGGTCAGTGCTGGCTGCACCTCCTAGAATGTCATGCAGCTCATCATAGAAGCGGCATGTCTGGGGCTCTGACCCAGAGCGTTTGTTTGCATCTCTGGTTTTTTGGTAGGCTTGCCTGAGCTCCTTAATTTTCACGCGGCACTGTTGCGCGTCCCTGTTGTAGCCTCTGTCCTGCATGCCCTTGAGACTTTGGCATATGTATTGGCGTTTCTTCTTTTGGACCGTAGCTCTGCTAGCACGGTTTCGTCTCCCCATACAGCGATCAGATCGCGTACTTCACCATCGGTCCATGCTGGAGCTCGTCTTCGGTTCTGGGACTCCATCATGGTCACCTCTGCTGATGAGATCTGCGCTCACCTGCAGCTCACCACGCTGGCCAAACAGGAAATGAAATTCAAAAGTTCGCGGGGCTTTTCCTGTCTACCTGGGCGGAGCATTGGAGCTCAGACTGCTGTCCAGAGCGGTCAAATGTTGCACTGTGGGATAGATCCAGGAGGCCAATACCGTCGAATTGCGTCCTCACTAAGCCTACATCGATTCGGCAATATCGATTTAAGCGCTAATCCCCTCGTTGGGGGTGGAGTGGCGAGATCGATTTTAAGAGCCCTAGAAGTCGATGTTAAGGGCTTCGTCGTGTGGACGGGTGCACGGATCAATCGAAATAACGCTAATAAATTCGACCTAAACTCGTAGTGTAGACCAGGGCTTAGTGTAAAAAATGACTTGGAGATCTTAAGCCTCATTGACTTTCACTGGGACTTGGGTTCCTATGCGGCTAGTTCATTTTTGAAAGTGGACTTAGGCTCCTAATTCATTTAAGTGCTTTTGGAAAGTTTTATTTAGCTCTTTATTTAGGATTCTCTTAGGGAAGAGCAGTATAAAATTATAATGAAATACAAAAGCCACTTTGGTTTATTTTTTCTTTATTAAACAGAATTTGATGACTTCTTCTAGAGCATTCAACATTGACCAGAGTAAGGGGACAACTGGTCAGTTTGTGTAGCGGTTCCTGTGATCCTAATTCATAAATGCAAACTACATTAATGCAGCTTCAATATTGAGATTTTGAATACCCCAAAGTCAGAGGATTCAAAGTTATGTTTCCCACAGTACCAGTAACTAGAGTCTCTCTTCACATATGCAGTATATTCTTATTCATATAGTGTGAACTTCAGTGCCTTAAATCTGCCTGCTAACTACAGTAGCTTCTGTAAAAATGCCATGCACTCTTGAAGTGCAAGTAACTAAAATACTTTTCTGATGGATTATATCTACTAAGGGACAACCCATCCTAAATGCTCAATTACTGAGGGACAATCTACACTCATTTCTATATTTTCTTTCTACAACTAACTGTATAACTTTTCATGAGTGATGTACCCGAGTATTTGGATTTTAATATCCAAACTATATCATTAAATGTATCTACGTTTGGGTTATTGCAGATTATGTACAAATAATACAAAAAAACCAAAGTATTTTATGAGTTTTTAAACAAACTTTGTATTTGTGGATAATCTAAGCGCCATACTGAGTTGTACAGAGACTCTTTTCTCAACTTGCGTATTACACAAGTTTAAAATTAGCTTTAATAAAATTTTTAAATCTATGGAGAGACAATATTGATAGATCAAGCCTCTATTATAAATCCAATCTTTTACCTTGTTTATTGTAGGAGATGGAAAAGACTCTGCTAAAAATGTGGGTGATTACCATTAGGATAGTGCATAACGTAAAAAAGGAAGTAATTAGATCGTTTTGAAGTTAGTAGTTAAATTAACTAACCCCTTGCATACTTGAAAAAGTGGTTTTGGTTTTCAGAGTTCCTATACTTAACTTTGCATGTCTAGATCTTAGTTGGCAAATGCCTAAACAAAGAGTTTTTACATCTTTATATATACTGTCTTAACGTATTTCTTCTAAGTAAGTTTCCCAGTATTTTTCCTAACATTGTTATTTATCATATCAACCTTCAGTTAGCAACATTGGTTTCTGGTTAGGTGTGGTTAAATATATGCAATGTGGCTCAGTTATGGGTGCTGTGGGGAAAGCCAAACTACTTTTCTGTAGCTCTAAAAGGGCACTATAAACTTGAAAATCACATTTCCATCTGTTGTTGCAAATAGCATCTGAGATTAACAGAGAAACCCCTCTCTATGTTTTCAGCTTTATTTTGCAGTCAGCAGCACTTAGTGTATAGTCAGTTTCACTGTTTTGTTGATGGTCAGTTGCATTGCCCTCATTCACTGCTCTGGAGTGAGGTTGCATGCAGGATATTCCCCAGGCTCTGTAACTAGGTATTTCCCAATAACTGCAGAAGTAAAACTGAAAAGGCAGCAGGTACATATGTGCAGAGAAGGAAAATATAGAAAGTATGTTTAGTGGGAGTATGGTTAGGTCTGCTCAGAAATCCTTGCTGGAAAAAAACTTTAATAACTGCATGAGAATAGAAAAGTGTTACAAAACTTAATCCACAACAGAAATTCTGTACTTGCTTGTCAAAGGTAGATTTATCAGAAAATTGAATCTTTTAATTAGTAAATTTAAAATTAAAGTTGACCATATCCCTTTAAAATCTGACAACACCATATGAACGCAACTTCCTTGTCTCTAAACAAAAGGGAAAGGAAAGGTGTCCATACGTGTTCACAAACTAATCTAAAATTTTCCATGCATAGTGCATGAAATTTGAAGCTGCAGCCACAAAACCCCAGAAGGAACCCAACAAGTCTGGCAGTCTTTTAAGGGTAGATCTGGGAAGGGAGATGCAAGGGGGCTATGCAGTGAAGGGAATGATTGACTCAGGCTGGAGAGAGTCCTGTGGATGAAGACCCAGTGTGTTGGTATTTGGATAGTCACACTCAGTGCATCAGCAAGGAAAAATGTTCTGTTTACACAATAATTATCTCAATCATTCTTGACTTAATTCTTATCCAATCTTTCCTCACACTTACTAACACATACTTTCTGAGGACTGCATACAGGCCAGCCTTGTCTCTTCAAACCACTTTTGAGTTACTTGTGTGCAAAAAATGCATGTGGATAAATTGATTTTTTTATTTAAATAAATTTTCATGCTTTAAGACTCAAATAACTTAAATTGATTTTATTCACTTTCTGGAAAAGTGCATCTCTGGACTGAGATAAAGTATGAAAGATTTCAGCGTGAAGAATGTCTTTAAAAAAACGACTTAAAGCCTGTATATTCTAAGTAGAAGCTGAGAATGTAAACACCTCTTTAACCATAGCATTGCTAGTGAAACTCTATAATGCAATATTTTTCTTTTAAATATTAGTCTTTATCTCCAAGCAGGGCGTGCTTTCGCTTAAAGTATTTGAGAGAAGTGTAATTTAGTTGACAGCTACTATCTCATTTCCGCCTACATAGGATTTTTCTCTGACATCTGCAAGCCAGACAGTTGAGTGTAGAAAATTACATGGGGAATAATTATATGGTCTTTGACTAAAAAGCTGCAATTCTAATAACTTATACTGAAGTCCAGCAGAACACAGATTTTCATCATCTTTCTATTCAACTGGAAACCAGTGTATTTAATTTGATTAAAAATCCTTTGGTGCAGGCTGATTTGGGAATGACACAAATGTTTTTATAAACATTTACACTAAAAGTATAGGCTTTTTCTCTTTTACTCCTTCAGATTGATAAGAGGTTTTGTTTAGCCATCTAGAGGACAACACAGATCAATGTAGGAAAAACAAATGTGCGCATATTGCATAATGTTTTCTCCGCTACAGAGATCTCTTGGCTCTATTCAAAAGTAGTGCTTTATTTGATGATGGGATAATGGCAGAAGAGCAAGTTTACTTTTATGACATTTTCATTTTTTTGTGCTTTCATCCATCTTGATATCTACATCACCTTTTTTTTAATGTTTTGAATATAAAAATACAAACCTCCATTTTGGATATGAAAAATGTCTACTTTTACATAACCCACTGAAGTAGGATTCTTACTGGTAGTGAGAAATTGTTTATACATGTCTCTGTATAATGGGAAACTTTAGGCTTTCTGCCAGTAAATAACAATATTTAAACAAGTACTTGTAGCTAAAGGTAGTATCTGTTTTTTCGTGCAGTAACTGTCTCTCTTCAGACTTCATTGCTTGAATGGATACTCACAGTTTATGTTGTGATTAATTTTAAGATTGCGTATTGATGTTGTAGACCATCTTCATTAACTTGCTCTAGAAGTGGATGTTCTCATGTAGCAATGATAGCCATACATGATTTTAGGCCTTTAGGGTTACTTTTTTCTTAGCTTGTAAAGCATTTTTAATAGAAATTGGCATTAAGGCTTGTACACCTAACTAATTACACTGAAATTATCTTGCTTTAAAGACCACACTCTATATAGTTCCCAATACTTGTAATTGTTTGCTGTACTCTTGTTTTGAGTTGTATCTTGTATCTCACCTTTTTTCCCCCATCCTGGAAAAGGCACATTCTCTTAAATCTTTTTGGCACTTTGCTTCCTAATAAATCTCAGCTGGTGCAAGAGAAGTACAGCACTATTTCTGTGCAGCAATGCTTTTGTTGCGGATTACTTGTGAATGCTAGGGTGCTGACATCAATGTTTCCTTCAAAGTTAAACATAGCAATGACAGCCGTGGCACTACACATTAAATGGAAATAACAACTGTAGGGTTTGTAGTGGATAAGTGATAAAATTTGCTTTGGTAAATATATAAATCTGTTTATAATCTATTCTGACTAGGTGGGTCATGACAGGATATACATTCAGTCTGCCAGGACAGATTAACCCTTTGAGTGCATTAAATGTTTTCAATTTTCTGCTTTCTTTTACTTGCTGTCTTTAAACCTTTTAGTTTTGATACTTTTCTGTAGTGGCATGTTAACATCCTGATGATCTTTCCACGAAGCCAAATGTCCTCTGCTAGCTCCGCAGATCTTCCCTGAGAGGCTTCTCTCCGATTATACGTGCCCTCACTACCCCCATTAACTCCAAGAGAAGATGTGTGGCTCCTTCACTGTGCATGACCACCATTCAGCTGCAAAAAAGCTGCCTCAAAATTAGGGTACAAATAATAGTCATGCAATGCTGGCATTATTTGTACCATAATTTTGGGACAGCTTTTTTTCCCACACGGTCCAGGATCACCTGAAGAGCTGTGAGCAACTTGGATTTTCTGGCTCATTTGCCTGCAGTTTCTGCTGCTGACTTCAGTTCCATTTCCTGAGCAGGCAGCTCACTGTGGTTCCTCTACTCAGAGTAGCTACAGAAAAGGGGAATCTTGCAGAAACAGCAAGATGGGAGAGCACGAGGGAACTGGATCTTTCTCCATTGTACTAAGGAAGGTTGGGAGGTAATCCATGTAGAACCTCAGGAAGTGTTGGAAAAGATACCTACCTTGCTTACTCTGTCAGGAGCAGAACAGTTTCGCTGGCAAGCTGGAGCTTGCTGGAGAGGGGATAAGAGAAACCAGGAGACCCAGGGACTGGAGTGTGAACAGGGGACCATGAAAGAGAGGCTGTCACACTATAGATTATGATAGAAAAGTCCTTGTTAAAAGGAGAACCCCATTTTTTGCATGCATTTTTTGTTGCGTTTTTGTCCTGAAAGATGAGTGCACACACAGGTGCAGAGAGGCTTTCTGCTGAAAGTTAAATCAGAAGCCAGAACCCAAATGCATGGGGTTTATTGTATGTATGTATGTATGTATGTTTTTCAGGTGGTCTCATGACTTTTGAACTCTGAGATTTGCAGGATTGTCATCTGTAAAGTGGGGCAGCCAAGTTTTATCCCCATAACATTCCTCATAGGGTGTTTAAATTCATTAATATTTGTAAAGTGACTTAGAATCTCACATTTTAGAAGTGTCAAGGTAGTTTTTCTATTGCACTTGGAAACATACAGTTTCTGGTGAAATCTGTCTTTGTAAGTACCAGTGCTGCATGGGTTGTGTCTCTGATTTTTCAGGACAGTAGCTTTTAGTCTGGGGAGTCATGGTTCCAAAGTTTGATGCAAATATGTTGTCTAGGGGTCATGAAACCTTCAGGGTATAAAAAAACCTCCTCAATTGAGACTAAATCAATGACAAGGATTAATGAATGGGACATGAGTGAATTATGAATTTATCACTAAGAATTTGTTTGCTAGTATTTAGTTAAGTGACCATTGTGTGTATATGTTGTTTTTATTTATAATAAAAATATGCACTGGCTGGGAATACCAACTTTGGCCTTCTTTTACTATAGAGATAGAATCATAGACTATCAGGGTTGGAAGGGACCTTAGGAGGTCATCTAGTCCAACCCCCTGCTCAAAGCAGGACCAATCCCCAATTTTTGCCCCAGATCCCTAAATGGCCCCCTCAAGGATTGAACTCACAACCCTGGGTTTAGCAGGCCAATGCTCAAACCACTGAGCTATCCCTCCCCCCAGATGAACTTAATGTGCAGCTCTTTCAGGTTGAAGAAACATTTTTCAAATATTCTCTTCTTTTTGCCATTTGAATGTACAATGTATAGGCTCAGGAGAATGCTGTCATTATGACACTACAGCTGTACTTTGGATCTCCCCTTGCTCTGTCAAAGCTTGCTTCATTGTAGCAAAGGTCATCACGACCTCTGAGAGTGCTTGTGGTAGCACAGCATAGATTTACAAAATACAAATTACGAAACTTGGCTGCATCTTGTCCCATTTCATAAACATAGCTTGATCTTTTTAACTGAAATGGGTTTGTCTCTTACTTTAGGATCAGCTTCTTCATATGAGGCCTGATCCAAAGCCTGAAGAAATCATTGGAAAGACTCTCGCTGACTTCAGTAACTCATAGTACATGGTTCTCCTGAGCCAAATATTTTAAACTTGTTTACTATTAAGTGCCAAGATGTGAGAGGCCATTGTGTTTTTCTTCTGGAATATGTTGCACAATGTGAAGTATTTTGCATCTGTTTTCAATATTATTTGAGTTTTGAAGCTATTCTCCAGTACAAACTCTGGCTGTGTTTTAAACTTTGTGTTTTGAGAAGTAAGTAAACTAAAGTTTCGTAAGAACTGGAAAGCAGTCTTTTATAGTTATTGTAACAGCTCTGTGTACATCCCTTCCAACCTTGCCTTAGTGTAAATGTACAAGAAGCTGAACATTTACGTTTAGTGTTCCTTCTTATTTTCCCCACACATGTACGGAATTAATTTTGTGATGTGCATCAATATGGAGGTGATAACATAAGAACATAAGAATGGCCATACTGGGTCAGACCAAAGGTCCATCCAGCCCAGTATCCTGTCTACCAACAGTGACCAATGCCAGGTGCCCCAGAGGGAGTGAACCCAACAGGTAAGGATCAAGTGATCTCTCTCCTGCCATCCATCTCCACCCTCTGACAAACAGAGGCTAGGGACACCAATGCTTACCCATCCTGGCTAATGCCATTAATGACTTAACCTCCATGAATTTATCTAGTTCTCTTTTAAACTCTGTTATAGTTCTAGCCTTCACAACCTCCTCAGGCAAGGAGTTCCACAGGTTGACTGTGCGCTGTGTGAAGAAGAACTTCCTTCTATTTGTTTTAAACCTGCTGCCCATTAATTTCATTTGGTGGCCCCTAGTTCTTATATTATGGGAACAAGTAAATAACTTTTTCCTTATTCACTTTCTCCACACCACTCATGATTTTATATATACCTCTATCATATCCGCCCTTAGTCTCCTCTTTTCCAAGCTGAAAAGTCCAAGCTGGCACATCACCTTCATATTGCTGCACATCACAAAATTCATGTGGCGGGGGTGGTGCCGAGGGGTTCGGAGAGTGGGAGGGGGCTCAGGGCTGGGGCAGAGGGTTGGGGTGCAGGGGTGTGAGGGTTCTGGCTAGGGGTGCGGGCTCTGGGGTGGGGCCGGGGATAAGGGGCTCAGGGCTGGGGCAGAGGGTTCGGGTGTGTGTGGGGGTGAGGGTTCCAGCTGGGGGTGTGGGCTCTGCGGTGGGGCTGGGAATGAGTGATTTGGGTGTAGGAGGATGCTGTGGGGCTATGGTGGGAGAGAGGACTCCCCCCAGCTCTTTCTCTCTCTCTCCGCAGCAGCACCTGGGCTGGGGGCGGGGAGAGGTGCCTCTCCCCACCATGGCAGCTCCGGGGCTGGGGCTGTGGGATAGGTGCCCCTCCACCTGCCGCAGCAGGGGTGGACCAGGGCTGGGTTGGGGCCGGGGGCGGGGCGCCCCTCCCCTAGCCGTGGCAGGTCCGGGGCTGAGTTGAGGCCAAGGGAGGGACACTGCAGCAGGTCTGGGCCGGGGCTGGGTTCAGGCCACACCTCCCCTGGCCACGGCAGGTCTGGGGCTGAGTTGGGGCCGGGGGAGGGGCACCCCTGCTCCATCTGCGGCAGGTCCAGGCCAGGCAGGTTCCCTGAGCGCCTGCGCAGCACTAAATAGGCTGCTATGTGGCTATGCGGCTGCACAGCTTCCAGGGAACTTAGGTTACAGTTAGTAGCCAAATGCGTGGTTATTATACCTAAACAACTGGGTGTGCACATTAATCCAAAAGCAAATACTTAGGGAAGCTTAGATAAGACCACTTTTCATAAAGTCATGGTACTTTTTGTGGTGTCAGTGTACTTCACATCTGCCAACCGTCCATTTGCTGTTCTTTCCTCGATGGGCATAATGCCTGACCTTATGTTGTTTGCTTGTATTGTGTTCATAGAGATTGTGTATACCACAAAAAAGGGGCACAAGATAAGGAGGTTGAAGTTGTGTGTTTCCAGTACGACCCACAGCATGCTAGGCACTATAGAACCACAAAAGAGACAGACTCTGCCCTGGAGAGTTATTTTTAAATTGAGGTTTTAGAATTGTAAGGCACTTTTACCAACAGACTTGAAGTATGCAGATGAACTAAAGGGGAGGACTGATTCTCCGCTGGTGTCGTAATCCCACCATCCACTATGAAGGGCTGATCATAAGGCAGCAATAGATGGAAGAACGTGTAGGGAAGGCAGAAAGCAGAGTAATCCTGATGGAATGGCTTTTCAGCTGATAGTACATTTTAATTTCTAAGCCAAATTGTTTTCCTTCAGAGTGGAGTAGGGTTGACATCCCTCCCAGTTTCGTCAGGAATCTCCTGGAATCAGACCCTATCTCCCTGAGGCTACTGAAGCCAAACTGGGAGATTTTACGTGCTAAAATTCCAGCGGCACAGCAGAGCTAAGGCAGGCTCCCTGCCTGCTCTGGCCCCACACTGCTCCCGGAAGTGGCCGGCCTGACCCTGCGGCCTCTGGGGGGAGGAGAGGGGAGCGGATCTCTTAATGCTACCCTGCCCCGAGCACTGACTCTGCAGCTCCCATTGGCCAGGGACTGCAGCCAATGGGAGCTGCGGAGGTGGCGCTTGCAGGCATGGGCAGCGTGCGGAGCCCCATGTTCCGCCCCCAGGGGCCTCAGGGTTGTGCCGGCTGCTTCTGGGGGCGGTGTGGGACCGGAACAAGCCGGGAGTCTGCCTTAGCCCTGCTGCACCTCTAACTGGGAGCCGCCCAAGTTAAGTGCCTCCTGGCCGGAGCCCTCACCTCTTCCTGCACCCCTGCCCCAGCCCAGAGCCCCCTCCTGCACTCAAACTCCCTCCCAGAGCCCTCTCCAGCACCCAAACTCCCTCCCAGAGCTTGCACCCTGCACCCCCTCGAGCACCCCAACCCTCTGCCCCAGGCTCAGCCCAGAGCCCCCTCCCACACTCTGAACCCCTCGGCCCCAGCCCAGAGCCCACAGCCCCTCCTGCACCCCAGCCCCCTGTGACGGAGGGAGGGGGGAATGGAGTGAGCAGGGCTTCGGAGACGGGGCTGGACAGGGCAAGGGTGTTTGGGTTTCTGTGATTAGACAGTTGGCAACCCTAGAGTGGAGTTGTCTTTACTTTTGCCATTAAATGTACTGGCAGGGGGATAGCTCAGTGGTTTGAGCATTGGCCTACTAAACCCAGGGTTGTTGTGAGTTCAATCCTTGAGGGGGCTGTTTAGGGATCTGGGGCAAAAATCTGTCGGGACAGTATTTGGTCCTGCTAGTGAAGGCAGGGGAGTGGGCTCGATGAACTTTCAAGGTCCTTCCAGTTCTAGGAGATTGGCATATCTTCATTTATTATGATTATTATTTATTATTGTAGCTCTTAAGTGTCCTAGTCGTGGACCAGGACCCTGTTGTGCTAGGCGCTGTTCAAACACTGAACAAAAAGACCATTTCTGTCCCAAATAGGTTGCAATCGAAATATAAGATAAGAGACAACAGATGGATACAGTCAGGCCAACAGGGGAGAACAGGAAAACAATGAGACAGTATTGGTCAGCATTAAAGGCAGTGGTTTTGGCACACCAGCAAACGGCTGGCATCATTTTTTAAAAAAATAAATGGCAATGTGAACTAACTTGATGTATTACTCTAAAATGTGGTTACTATCTTATAGGTAACAATGACTTATATTTTATACCCAGAGGGTCCCAGTTAATTAGTAGGCTGAGTTACTATGTTAGATTAAGGATTTTCTTTCTCTCCCCCACCAAATCCTGTGTAAGTGTGCATATGTCCTTGTGCTTTGGCAAAGTGTATTCCCTGCCCTAGGTGAACTAGCCAACTCATAAATGAGGTGAAAGCACTATAATACCATTTGACTAACATCATTTGGGGAAAAAAACAGGTGTAGCAGAGGACCATTCAGATGAAAAGTGCAATACAGGAGGTAGGTAAGATCCATAACTTCACCTCTGTTTTGTTACTCTTCAGAATGTTGTTGTTACTTTCCACTACCACACACACAACCCATTGTGCTAGTTGTTCTACCAACATAAAGCAAAACAAGGAACTGTGGTGTTTTGAGAAGTTGTTATTATATAAATGCCACCACTAAAAATCCCATGAGCCCCTGATGAAAAGACAAAATCCACTTATTGGTCTTCAAACTACTGCCACTTCAGTACAGTATTTGGAACTCTTATCATTGTGCTCAGTTGCTTGCAGATCAGGAATAAACTTAGTAGTCTGTCTAGGACTGACAAATTGTGCACTTCTTGTTTGTTTGCTCTTATGTAATAATGACTCTGTGAGACTAAGCCCCTTAGCATTTTGTGCATTCAAAGCCATTACAAATAACTGTCACATACATTCACTTTGCTGGAGGATTTAAAAAACAAAACACCATAAAAGCATACATGCGCTTGTACACAGTGCCAAATTCTTTTTATACTTGCCCATATAGTTCCATATATTTTATGGTGTAAAACAATTTTCTCTTCTCCCTTTCCCAGGCTCCCCTCCCCCAGCCTATAGCAACAAATACTGGATTGTAAATGTAAAAAAAAAAAAAAAAAAGCGCAAAACCAGCCATTGATATGGCAATGTGAAAATGAGAAAATGATTGAGACCTACAAATAGTTGACAGTCTTAGTTAGAAAATCATTCCAAGGCAACACTGACACTCTCTTAGCTCTTGTATCCATTTTGGATGGGGAAGAATTGCTGTTTGAAAAAGATTTAAAAACCCCCTGTCATAAATATGAAGGGAAGGGGGAGAGGGTCTGATGCAGTGCTATAAAATCCTCTTTCCAGTAAAGGGTTAAGAAATGCAGGTAGCCAGACTGACACCTGACCTGGCTGGCATCTGACCAATAAGGGGACAAGATACTTTAAAACTTTGGGAGGGGGGAAGGTTTTAGTGTGTGTCTTTGTCTGAGAGAGGGTGATCTTGGAAGACGGAACCTACAAAAAATCAAACCTCCCTTTTCTGAAGTAAGTTTAGATAGCATAGCGTATAGATTTCTGTTTATTTTTGCTTGGAGTATCCCCTGTGTTAGAAAGGGCAAAGGGGGGGTGGGGGTTATTCATGGTTTTCTGGAACTTTAAGGTTTTGTCCAGAGGGGGAAATCTCTCTGAGTTTGGAAATAGTGTCCTGTAAAATAGTTACCATCCTAATTTTACCGAGATAATTTTACCTTCTTTATTTTTAATAAAATCCTTCTTTTAAGAAGCTGACTGTTTTCTATGGTGTTAAAACCCAGGGGGTGGGTTTTTAGATCACTGTGTAACCAATTGGTTGGGAGATTGTTCTCAAGCTTCCCCAGGAAAGGGGGTGTACGGCTTGAGGGGGTATTTTGGTGGGGAGGGAAGTTCAAGTAATTCCTTTCCTGAATTCCTGTTAGACATTTGATGGTGGCAGCGAAAAGTGTTTCTTGGGGTGCAGGGAATTTTGTACCTTGGGGGGTTTAACCTAAGCTGGTAAAAATAAGTTTAGGGGCTCTGAATGCGGGTCCCCACGTCTTTACCCTAGAGTTTAGAGTGGGGAGGGAACCCTGACACCCCCCCCCCCCCAGATAATAGGATTTTAAAAAAACTCTTAGATTTATAAAAAGTCACATTATTTTTTCTAATTTGTAACATGTTCTGAAATAAACTTAATTCTGAGCATTGCTGACCAGAGGGGTAGCCTCAGTATATCTGTCATTTTGGTGAAAGTAAACTGCTTTGCGATTGGCAAAACACATTTGTGTGGAGAGGTAGATAATTAGATTCTCTGTTGGTGTTGATTGGCAAAACTACACATAGAGAGAGAGAGAGAGTGGAAGAGATGGTGTCATGGTATATACAGTGTGTGGGAATACACACAACATATTTTATCTGAGGGGTCTTGTTTCTTACACATACCAAGATTTATAAAAATGCTAGTTGGGAGTTAGGATCTCTTTTGGTTTGGGAGAAAAAACTTTTAAAAAAAAAAAGTCATGCTGGAGGGATTAGCTTGGAAGAGGGATAGTATAAAATCCTGTGGTCATGACCATAAGCAAATGGTTTCCCAGGGTAGAAGGTAGGAGTATCTAAGGCCTGTTCCTGCTCCCATGCTAGTCAATGACAAATCTCCCAATGAGGAGCAGGCCCCATGAGGAAACAGGGCCTGCCTCATACAGAATAAACTGAAGGAGGACCACCACCTTTTTCATACATTCCCTTTGAGGGGAAAGAATGAACAAAAATACCATTTCTGTATAGTATCCTGTATCTTTCTAAAAAACAAATCTTGATGAGTTTTCTGAGATTTTTGAAACTTGCAGGGTGATATTCCCTTCCAGCTTTTCTGAAAGTCGTGACTAAAATGCACCAAAATATAGGAAGCATGTTTTTTTCCCCCGGTAATGATAATAATACTTATACACAATAACATGTTATATATAGCACCTTTCATCTGAGGATGCTAACTGAAATGTGTAGTAAACATTCTGTTAAGGAGCTACTTGCCTACCTCTGATATCCTTTCCTTTAGATGAATGGAGGAGAGGAAATGCTGAACTGAAGTTTGTAATTGATGCTTCCTTTTGAAGTGGAAAGTTTTTAGTTCTAATTCCCATGGCAAGATAAGTCAGTAGTGATATGCGGATAAAAACAGACTATTTAATCACTTACTAGTAAATATTAGGACAGGATAGAATTAAATGTGATTTCAGTTATGCTCTCTACTTCCTTTCTATTTATAGTGATAGGCATGGTTCACTGGCTGTTACTTCAGTTAAAAGACAATTCACTAGCTGATGCCAAATGGAGTTTCCTTCTTTTCTGAACAAATATTTTCCCTATGTGTTTAGTGTATTTAGCCATCTTAGGTTACATTACTGTAAAATGAATCTGGATTTTAAAAAGCATGTATACCAAATCCATCAAAAAATGTCTGGATTTGGTGTACAACATGACTATCAACAATTCCATTTTTCATCTAGTAGCATGAATAGTGAGAGGAAAACAAAAATAGTTCTAAGTACACCGGTTTTATCCCCCTATTCTTTAAATCAAAGGTCTGTTTTGGTTTCAAATGGGGCTTTTTTGGTTTAGTACTTGTTGCTTTCTGTTTTGTTTTTGTAATGAAAAAAGGCAACTGATGGAAAATACACAACAAACTTTATTTACAATACTGGTTTGACATAGTATTGGAGTCAATAATATGGGTTAAAGCTGATGAGAAGTCTTCTGAAAGAGTCGCCAAAGTCCAACCTGACTCTTAAAGTTTATGAGAGAGGCAATGTAGGTGATCTTTTACTGGGCAAACGTCTGTTGGTGGAAGGTACCAGCTTAAAAGCTTCACTGAGCCCTTCTTCAGATCTTCACTTTACCTGAAGAAGAGCTCTGTGAAGCTTGAAAGCTTGTAGCTTGTACCACCAGAAGTTGGTCTTTTATTAAAGATATTATCTTGCCTACCTTGTCTCTCTCATTTCCTGGGACCAACATGGCTACAACAACATTCTTTAAATTTATGTAAGAAAGTGCTCTATCTATGAAGGAGCATTTATCTAATGATTGAAAAACACCCCCTTTGAGTGTAGAATTCTTGTAAATTTCAATATTCTATCCACGTAGAGGGAAGTAGGAAGTCAGAGTGAAAGGATGGAAAGAGTTCTATCCATGTGCCTGCCAGCAGAACATTGTCTTTTTCAAATAGCATCTGTTGACAGGTGGGTTTCAAAATGAGAAAATGGTCATATTCAGGAATCAGCAAATTGTGTATAATTACTTTCTTAATTGTGCTTTATGACTGAGTTAATGAATCAAAGAATACATTTAGGTTTTAAAATATTGTAGATTAGTTTGTAATTTCAATTGGCCCTATTTTTTTTTAATTTATATTTTATTGATTTATTTTTTTCCAAAATAAGAGAAAAATGGGGGAGAGGGGGCAAAAGAACAAAAAAGTAAAGTAAAGGAAGGAAGGGAAGCTGGGAGAGAAAAGGAGAGCGACACTGCAGTTTCCATCTGCTAGAGATTAACCAAAGGTTTCTAAAAAAATTTCGTATTTATCTGAGGTCCCTCTTCTCAAGAATGTTACCCGCTTTTTAGCTGTCATGTCAGCCAAGTTGCTGAGCCAAGCTTCTATGCCTGGAGGCAACCTGCTCTTCCATCTGAGGAATATGAATTGTTTGACTACAAGCAGTGCTCTAGAGAACCAGGCTTTCCATGAGTTGGATAGTTTCTACGATGATAGGCTGTATCCCAAAACACAGTTTTGGGAAATGAGTTTAAAGGAGGTATCCTTTATCATAGTGGTCATCCTGCTATGTTCTGAAGCCACAGGACTGACTGCCTGACTAAGTGTAAAGGCTGTGTGATAATGCTGCAAGTTGGGGAAATGGAAGCTTCTGGACGTTATTGGTTTCAGAGTAGCAGCTGTGTTAGTCTGTATCTGCAAAAAGAACAGGAGTACTTGTGGCACCTTAGAGACTAACAAATTTATTTAAGCATAAGCTTTCGTGGGCCACAGCCCACTTCATCGGATTCATAGAATGGAACATATAGTAGGAAGATCTGTGTGTGTGTGTGGAGTACGCAGAGTCGACGGGGGAGCCTGTCTGTCGCGTGTGGCCCCGCAGTAAGTACCTTGTAGTTCGAACTAAGATACTTCGACTTCAGCTACGTTATTCACATAGCTGAAGTTGCGTATCTTAGTTCGAACCGGGGGGTTAGTGTGGACCAGCCCTTGGATGCTAATTAATTTAGATGAGCTATTATCAGCAGGAGGAAAAAAAAACTTTTGTAGTGATAATCAAGATGGCCCATATCAGACAGTTGACAAGAAGGTGTGAGGATACTTAACATGGGGAAATAGACTCAATTTGTGTAATGACCCAGCCATTCCCAGTCTCTGTTCAAACCTAAGTTGATGGTATCTAATTTGCAAATTAATTCCAGTTCAGCAGCTTCTCATTGGAGTCTGTTTTTGAAGTTTTTCTGTTGCAAAATTGCCACCTTTTAAATCTGTTATCAAGTGACCAGAGAGGTTGAAGTGTTCTCCTACTGGTTTTTGAATGTTATGATTCCAGATGTCAGATTTGTGTCCATTTATTCTTTTGCGTAGAGACTGTCCGGTTTGGCCAATGTACATGGCAGAGGGACATTGCTGGCACATGATGGCATATATCACATTGGTAGATGTGCAGGTGAAAGAACCCCTGATGGCGTGGCTGATGTGATTAGGTCCTATGATGGTGTCACTTGAATAGATATGTGGACAGAGTTGGCAGAGTGGGCTTTGTTGCAAGGATAGAGTCCTGGGTTAGTGTTTTTGTTGTGTGGTGTGTGGTTGCTGGTGAGTATTTGCTTTAGGTTGGAGGGCTGTCTGTAAGCGAGGACTGGTCTGTCTCCCAAGATCTGTGAGAGTGGGTTATTGGGAGTTGCAATTTACACAAAGCCACTCTTGACTTCCCATTCGCTAGAGAAATGTTTTTAAAATGTCATTAATTTTCCTAAAATAAAGCTGACAAATAGTACCTGGGAAACCTCTCAGTATATGCAATATTCCGGGAAACACGTTCATGTTAATAATACTAATTTTGCCTCAAAGGCTTAGAGTGTAACATCTGCCCAGATCTCTTGCTGCCTGGGCTCTAGATCATTTTTGACCAGATTCTCGATCTCATTGGGGATGAGCATCCCTAAATATTTCCTATGTTTGGGATGCCACCTAAAATTCCAGTTGTCAGAGATTCCCTATTAGCATTTTGCTTATGCCCAGAATTTGCTTTTTCCCTATTTATTTTATATCCCGAGAGGTGTCCAGATGCATTTATTAGTTTTAATAGAATCTTCAGGTTTGGATACTAGGCCAAGAGCATTGTCAGCATAAAGCATGATCTTGTGCTCTGTTTGACTTATCTTGATTCCATGTATATGCTGTTTTATATGGACAGCAATAGCTAACGGTACTAGGTCTAGGTCAAACTACAGAGGTCAAACTGCAGCCCTGTCATATACCCCTGTGAACTGGGAATGGTTCTGAGATAATGCTATTAGTAACCATCCTGGAAAAGGGATTCATATACAGAAGTTTAATCCAGAAGATAAATTGAGTACCAAATCCGAATGTAGCAAGTATGTAAAAAAGGTAATGACAGGATACACAGTCAAGGGCCTTCTCTTCATCCAGGGACATGGCAGCAAGAAGATCCTTTGACTCCCTCGAAACTGCAGTGATGCTAATCATTTGACGCAAACGGTCAGATCCATATCTGTGATGGATGAACCTCACCTGATTTACATGAATAATTTGGGATAGGATTTTATCAAGCCTTTTGAAAGGGCAGTAGTTAATATTTGGGTGTCACAATTGATGAGTGAGCTTCTCCTTTATTTACCATGCAGCCTGGGATCTTTAGCATGTCTGGGGATGACTGAAACAACAGCTTTCCTTTAAGTGTGAGAGAGTGTATTATAATTCATGGCTTCATTTTACATATCCAATATCTTGGGAGCCAAGACTCTATTTTTCTCAGTGTGTGTACAGTCTGTACACTTTAAACAGATAGTTTTTAGTACAGTAATTAAGTTTGACAGAAGGGATTGGAAGTTAGAGAATGATCATTCTGAATGGCAAGCAAGCGGAAGGCAAAAATAGCTCTGACACTAAACCTGACCTTTGTTTTACATTAACGTTAAGAGATGCAGCCCAAGTTTATTTTATTTTAATTTGATTGATTTTTTTTTTTGCTATAAATTCTCTGTGGAATGATATTCATAAGTATAGGACTTGGTTTTTAACATCTTATTAAAATAAAAAATTACTGAATTGTGACTCAGTGGTTTTTGTCATGGTGTGGTCTTTTTTGGAGGCTGGGGTTAGGGGTGATGGATGGAATTTGAACTCCTGTGTCACTTTGAAATACATAAACACACGTGAAAGGCTTTTTTATGAAAAACACTAATTTCAATGTGTAAATAAAAACTCCAGCTATTTTAGAATGGCAATGATGGGCACGTCAAGTTCTTGTTATTCTTTAGGAGACAATAAAACATTGAAAAGTGTGTGTGTGTGTGGTGGCGGCGGCGATGATGACGACAGGAGAAGAGCCTTTGGCTAGTGGGTGGAATCCGCTATAATTGGTTGTTGAAGATGTGCAAGTTGATGGAGTTGTGCACTGCTAGGGTGGGGCTTGATTTGCTGAAAACCAGAAACTTATGGAAGATGGGCAGAGCATCTGATAAAGTTGTTCTAAGTAATCTATTTTTTTCCAGTCTTAATGTTTGAATTCACTGACTATGTGATGGTCTCTTGTATCAACTGTAGTAAGTATGAAAGTTGCTGATCAGTCCTGTGATTGGAGTCTGACAAACACCAGTGTGTGAATTTAGCTGACACAATATGCATACAGTTGAAAGAAGAGGGAAATAAGTAAGTTAATGAAAATGGAGTTCTTTTTAAAAGTAAAATGCAAATGTTGTGTGTGAAGTACAAAGATGAAAGGATTAATTTTTATCTCAAAAAGTACAGAATATTGGTTTATTTGGATTTGTCAAGCCCAAATATGGCATTGAATAAAATCTTTCACTACTGAGTCATAGAATCATAGGATTGGAAGGAACCTCGAGAGGTCATCTAATCCAGTCCCCTGCACTCATGACACTCAAGTATTACCTAGACCATTCCTACTGGAAGAAGGTGGTCCTAGTGAAGTGGAAGAACAGAATATTGAGGGGGATGTGTGTGATCCTGCAAGTGAGAGGATTTTGTCTTTTGAAACCTTTTTTATTGAAAGCATGCATATTCTTGTTGTAGCTAACTTTCCCCCCTAATAACCTACCTAAATCCAAGCAAGGGTGACACAATACTTATCCCTAATGCATAGCTTTTTATCTATTTGATATTTCTGTAAGTCTCTTGTCTTGACATAATTGAGACACTTTCTGTGCCATTCTCATCAAAATCAGCTTAGAGGATAACTAAGTATCTGTCCAGGCTTGTCAACATCAGCTTTATTCAGGAGGTGTCAAAGTTCATTTTCAAAACCCGGAAACTGATTTGAGATCAGTTAGTGGCTGTGCCATAAAACTGAAATGCAAAGATTTAAGCTCAAGGAAGTAGCAATCTTTTTTTATGCAAATAACCTCTCCATTCACACTACTTTACTGGGATTGTTGTGTTACTTACTTTAATACACCTACATAACATTTCATCAGTTTAAAAAAACCCCCCCAAAAAACCACTTGCAAACCTGCATCTTACAAGGTACTGGTTATGTGTACAGTACAATAAGGGTATAGGTAGTTATTTGCCTTGTACTCTGCCTTTTGTTCCTATGAGGAGGATATATACTTAGTAGTCTTCTTGTACATTTTAAATTATAAATCTGTCTTGCCTATAAGAACAAAACAGATGAGCTTTAAAAGAAAACAGTGACACAATCTTTCTCTATTGTTTGTGAACATAAATATGATAACCAATTTCTTGAACTTGCTAATGTAGGGTTGTCCAGCAGTAATGGAGTGGGACTGTTATTTGAAATACAAGACTTAAAAGTATTTTTTGAAAATGATAAATTTAAACTTTCTTAGTAGTGTTATATGAATGAAATGTGAGTATTTTTTAAAATCCACTCCGTGTGGAAAATGTTAATTGAAGAAAGTCAAAAAATCTAATGTACCTAAGCAATTGTACTGAAGAATAGACTTTGGCGGATTTACATGAGGATATCATTTAACAATGATGTGTCTCAGAGTGGCATTCTGTATTTTTATGTTTCATTTATTCACCAATTTCTCTTTACTTGGCTGTTTTTTGTAAATATGTCTTTTATTATTTTTAGGAAACTATTTTGTTACTGAGACCCAAAAGATATTATATAATGCTTTTATTTATTTATTTTTTTAAAAAGCTTGCTAGTAGCAACATCCTACACATGAATATTAGCAGCTGCACTGGTAAACGTATACGTGGCCAGTATTGAATATCATCAGAAATAGCCACAAACATTTTTATAGCTCTTATACTTGGAAATGTTTCTTATGGCACTGGTAATGACTGCAGTAATGCTAGTTTAGATTATGAAGCAATGTTAGTCACACTATAGTTACAAACGGACCTCAGTTTCTATTTTAAGCCTGTGTTTTTTTTGGAGGGGGTAGGGGGCTTGCACTCCTTTAAAAGCACAAAAATCTCAGTGGCCTCACCATTGGTATATTGGATCTGGGGCCAGGGTAAAACTTTTTCTTTTTTTTTTAAATCAAATTCGAAGTGAAATTGACAAGGGGTCCCTGAATTATAAATTCCTAAACTTCCCTAGAGTTAAAAAAAAACAAACAAAAAACAAAACAAAATGGCAAAAAAAATAGTGTGGCAGAAATCAGGCAAGAAATAAAACTTGCTTAACTGGATTTCCCTAGCAGTGATCTAGAAAATAGACCTTAAGTCAACTAAATTTCAGTGCTAACTTCAGAAGTTTTAACTCTTGCATTTGTAACATCTCTAGGGAATATCAGCTAGCAAACATTTCAAACTCTGGGGTGCGCCCCTTGGTGGGGCACAATAAGCTGAAGAACTTGACTGGTTATGAATTTTTTCTTGTTTCTTCAGGGTAACCAGTGTGTGTTGGTCCAAACTGGACACCATCAAGGTCGTCCCCCCCTTTGCCCTAGACCCAGGGGGTCATGCCTGGGACATGAATCTCCAAATGGGGACTCAGCAAAAAAAAGTGTGGGGACCTCTGGTCTAACACATTCAATGAGTGCTGGAGATTGACATTCAGTTTTTGTAGAGGAAAAAAGTTTAACCCTTTTCCATAGAGGGAGACTTTAAAATGTAACCCAGTCACTAGGGTGATTGCCAGTGGAGGACGGGAGAGTATTTTTCCTTCAAAAGTCTCGTAAGGCTGTAAAGTGGCACAAGCATTGTAAGACTAAAGCAGGGTTCGGCAACTTTTCAGAAGTGATGTGCCGAGCCTTCATTTATTCACTCTAATTTAAGGTTTCGCGTGCCAGTAATACATTGTAACGTTTTTAGAAGGTCTCTTTCTATAAGTCTATAATATATAACTAAATTATTGTTGTATGTAAAGTAAATAAGGTTTTTAAAATGTTTAAGAAGCTTCATTTAAAATTAAATTAAAATGCAGAGCCCCCTGAACCAGTGGCCAGGACCCGGGCAGTGTGAGTGCCACTGAAAATCAGCTCGTGTGCCGCCCTCGGCACGCATGCCGTAGGTTGCCTACCCCTGGACTAAAGCATTTTGTTCTTCATGATCACAGATAAAATGAGGTTATGGTTGAAGACAATAATATGACCTGATTTTTCTAAAGGTATCTCTTACAGGAGTGGAGTTAAGATACTTGTTTAAGTTAAGCCTTAACTTTGCTTTTCCTTGGTTTTATAAAAATAAAAAGTATTCTTCAAAAGTAATATACCCTCAGACAACTGCACCTTTAATGAAGCTTTATGTGAAGGGACTAGTGCATCTCTTTTGGGCCATATTTATCAAACCATAATTGATTTTAGAGCAGGTCAAATTTTATTTTCAGTCCTGAAATGCTGTTTTGACTGTTTGTTCTGCCTTCTTTGCTTTTGAAATCATTCACGTGACTCTTGTTTGGAGAGGAATGGCTACTCTATATATGGATACCCGTGTTTGCATGTGAGCAAGGGCATTTGTGAGCAAACAGGAGTGTTCACTAGTTATCTGATTTTTTCCCTCTCCCTTTTATTTAAAAGTTTCCCATCCAGCCAAGGAGGAGAAACAGTATAGTGTAGCTTAGGTGATCTCACACACCACAAATAGTAAATACAGTATTCAAGTTGAACAGTTGAGCACAAACAACCCAGTGGTTGAAAAATGTTGTTCCAAACTATCCGGTGAATAGTTACAAATAAATGTTAATCGAAATTGGGAGCAGTTCAAGTATGATTTACAAAAAGAAAGGGATAAGTTTCCCACAAATAATTACATCAAATAAATTGTTCAGCTGTATGTCCCAGTTCAGTAAGGTATGTAAGCACATGCTTAACATTAAGCACCTTCCTAAATTGGGTTCTTAATTTGTCTCTCTGTCAGTGACCCTCTCTGATACTCACATCTGTGAAGGATATGCTTCACTTGAATTTTCCATGGTAGATGTATTATAATTACTGTTCCAGACTCTTACTGTTTTGCGGATGTAAATACTAATAAGGCATAATTACTCCAAAGTGTGACTTGGAGTTCAAGTACATTCTTTCACAAATTGGGCCAGAGCTGTAACAATTTAGAACTTACAACAAATTAAAATGTTGTTCTTTAAAAAAGCAGAACCAAAACTCAAATATTGCTCCCAGCAGAGTTAAAGGATTTATTTTCTTGTCTTCTAATAAATGCAGATTGGTTCAGTAGAAATTATGTAAAGCTCTTCTGTAATCCTTATTGTGTAATAGGAAGCTGAAGAAACGAATTACCTTATTGTTGCTTGCACTTATAGTAGGCTCTTGACACGAACTGTACCTTTTGCTCTAACAGCCTCATTCATTTCCCTCTACTCCATAGAAATAGATTTCAGGTTGTATATTCTTAAAGGTGAAGCCAGACAAAGCTATTCTGTAGAAGAACATTATTCATTCAGAAGAACATTAGACTTCTACAACCACACAATTGACATCTATTGGTCTCATTGTTATGGTTTCATGCTGTTTCTGATGATTCATGGCAAAAACCTTTGACTTTCATTCTAAAAGTCACATCACAGTGACTAATGTTAACTGTAGAGAAGTTCAGATTCTTTTATTAGCTGTTTGTATACACAAGCTAAATTCATACCTTAGTTTATTTTCCCACATAGTCTTGTACAGTGTTCTGACCTGTTAGAGCGTGTCAAAATGTTACCTAGGTAGGCTTTTATAAATCAGAAATATGTAATATAACTTCATAGAGAATGCACTCTGAAACCTGTCACTTCATCTCAGTTGAACTCCAGGAAGGAGACTGGAAAGAAGTCCATAGCACAACAAATTTAGAGATTTCTCTCCATTTTCACAGCAACATATCCTAATGTCCCAAACCCAGATGCACGACTCCAGCCTTGGCTGGAATCTGATCAGATCTGATAGGAAAAGTAGTGTTGAGCCTAGTGAGTACTTGGATGTGACCAAATGCCAAGGTCACAGTTGGCATTAGCTTAGTAAATATTCTCTCTTCCTTCTGAGTGAAAATAGAAAGATAACTGATATCATTGCTTTAATTTATTATGAACTGTTATCTTCCTTGGGTTCATCCTTTGAACAGTGGTAATGTCAAACTGTTTTCTGTAGTTCTTAAACTCTACACTTTCTCTTCTGCTGAGTAGCAGCTGTTTGCTCTAATTCTCTCCTGCTTCTTCTTACAGTCGCTTTACTTCAGCTTCATGCTACCTGCCTTCCAAGCTTTTTTCTGTCCGTATCTCCCTCACCTAAATGTCCCCTCTCCTTTCTTTTGTTTCCATTTTACCTAACAGCCTTTTTCTTCCCTCCCCACGCACTGCTGCCCTATAATACACAATGTAAACAAAAATAAATTTAAAAAAAGTAAAAGCAACAAAATCCCACCCAAAACATACACAATTGATGCAATCCCTGCACACTGCAGTTCATCAACTTGGTCGATACAGACACCACACACACACATCTGATAAACACCATACAGATTACAGATCTTCCCACAGATCTCCCCCAACATATACACACAGGGATACAGACAACACAACAAAAGGCTCTCCCCTCCCTGCCACAAGACCACATACAATTGTTACACCCCTTTCTTCTCAGGCCTGGGTGGACAGCAGCATTGGGAGATGGATATACATACTAGGTAAGGAACATAATGGGGGAGGAACCACTGCTTCCTTGCCTGCACTCTCAAGTTCTCTGCAGTTAGGATGGAGGCAGAAGGGATCACTGGTTGATCCATATGCTGAGGGACCAGCTGTCCAGCACATGGAGCAGCTCTGATGCTAGTGCAGTTGACAAGGTTGGGACAAGATGGCACTGGTCTCACAGAAGTGTTACCCATACTAGCTGTTTGTGATGCCTGGTATTTCCCTCCTTCTACCCATTCACAGAGAAGTACATTCCTACCCCCACACCCCAAAAAATAGTGCTTTATAACTGTGTGTCTAAGTAACTGGCAGATAACAATACTATATCTACCATTTTTTCTTCCTTTGATAAAGATTTACTGAAGATTTCAGCTGTGATAAACCCTATTCCCTGCATGTTTGTTTTTTCCACAGCAACACATTTTTCCTTCTTTTCAGTCTTTTGTTTCGCTTACTTTTGTTTTGCTACTTTGCCTTCAGGTAATAAAATATATAATCTTTAGTCTTACCCCAATGTGACTTGACTCATATTTATGCCAGTGATTTGGGGGAATTCTTGAATAAGCATGTTGAATTAAATAGGAAATGACTGACCTACGACAAAGCCAAATGTTTAGAGGACACTTGAGAAGTGCATTTACCAGTGCTACTGCATGGTTTGTCTCAGTGGTCAGACTGTTAAATATTTGTAAAGAATGTTTAATAATTGAATTTGAAAGATCTGTTGTATTTTAGGGTCTATTTTTTTTCTTTTAAGGTCCTTAACTGTATGCTTTGTAGATGTAGTATCCAAGCCCAGTGTTTGAGCACTGATGCTAGCTAGCATTATGGTGGGTTTTTGTAGTGCCACCCACAACCACATGGACACTTCTGACTGCTTTGAGAGATCTACATAACTTCAAATCCACAGAATGTGTTTGACCCATACACATTGCACTAATGGAAATATTTTTCCTTCCTGTTAACTTCTTTTAAAGATATAAATATCTAGATACTGTACTTAATGCAGTAGGTCTAAGAATTCTAACTCTAAACAAAATTTATTTTCCAGGTATTGATTACAAGACGACGACAATACTTCTGGATGGCCGTCGAATAAAACTACAGCTGTGGTAAGTGTTTGTTCCATTGTTCTTCCTCAGTGCTTTTTAAACAATATTAGTCAGTGGACTCTAACTCTTCAAGGCAGGTAATGTCTTCTGCACTCTGAAAGCACCTAGCAAAGCGATGAAGAATGGTCTAGTGGTTAGGACGCTAGCTTAGGACTTGGGAAATCTGGATTCAATTCCCTGCTCCACTGTAGGCTTCCTTTGTAGCCTTCAGCAGGTCACTTAGTCACTCTCTGCCACACTTTCCCATCTGTGAAGTGGGGATAATAATGCTTTCCTACCTCATGAGGTGTTGTGAGGATAAATAAGGTGTTGTGAGGTGTGTGTTAGGTGCTCAGACACTATAGTAATGGGGAGAGGGGGGAGGTATTATAAGTACCCTAACACGGAATGTATGTAATGGAGTTGGGCTTTGGCCCTCCCACCGAGGGCAGTGGGCTCAGGCTTCGGTCCAAGGGTTGTGTAGTAATTTTGATGTCAGAAGGTGGTCAGGGTGCCATGAAGATTGAGAACCCCTGTTTCAGAGCAAGGGGTAGAACACTAACACAGAAAGCAAGTTAGTGTGTAAATAACTGCAGAGCGTTGAAAAGCTCTTATGTGTATTGGTGGCTGCTACTGCTTAACAGATGGGAAGAGAGTGATGCCGTCCAGTTAGTATGAGCTGGTGTGTGTATGAGTTGCTAATATCTAACTCTTAACATAAGAAGTTGCCCTGCTTCTCTTAATAGCCTGTAACTTATTTTGTTTAGGGATACCTCAGGACAAGGGAGATTCTGCACCATATTTCGTTCCTATTCAAGAGGTGCTCAGGTAAGCTCAAAGCTACCTTCATTGTAATGTGTCATTGCTGGTGGATGGATGGATGAATAAATGTAGAGCTGGTAAAGATATACATCACAAGAGTAGCGAACCTTATTACGCTGGCTCTTAGAGTTCACTGTATAAAGTAAGGTTTCAGAATAGCAGCCGTGTTAGTCTGTGTCAACAAAAAGAATAGGAGTACAAGGTGCCACAAGTACTCCTGTTCTTTTTGCATAAAGTAAATTAGCACACAGATACTGTAATATTCCTGAATACAACACAGGGTTTTTGGGGGGGAAAGAAATGAGAGCAATCTCAGCAAAGGGACAGTATCTTTTACTTTCTTATTAAATAAATGAAGAACAAGGCTAAACTTAGGAAATAATGGTGTAATACACTGACTTGATGCATAATCTTATGTCTTACTCCTCCGAGGAGGCCCCAGTGACTACAACAGCCTGTTATTGCCCAAAGCTAAAGTAACTTTCCCTTTAGCTCAAACATTAGGGCAGGGGTTCTCAAACTGGGGGTCAGTACCCTGGGGTTGCGAGGTTATTACATGGGAGGTCATGAGCTATCAGCCTCCACCCCAAACCTGACTTTGCCTCCAGCATTTGTAATGGTGTTAAGTATATTTAAAAGTGTTTTTAATTTATTAGGATGGGGTCACACTCAGAGGCTTACTATGTGAAAGGGGTCACCAGTACAAAAGTTTGAGAATCACTGTACTAGGGACTTATACATTTAGACCCTATTTCAGCAGTCCATCCCTATTCAGTAAAGCATGTGCTTAAGGTTAACCACATGCTTAAGTGCTCTGTTGAATAGGGATGGATTTAAGTGTGTGCTTAAAAGAGGGAAAATTATAAGAAGATTGTAAATTTGCGTGCAAAACAAGAAGATTAGCTAATGCCAAAAGAGGGGAAACTGATCCCAAAAGGGAAGGTATGATTTGCTGTAGCAGAATGTCATTATATTGCGTAGGATTTTATGCTATAGGAGATAATCAGGTCCTTAGTCTGCTTTAATTTATCTTTGTTTTTTAACTCAGACGCTCTCTGTTTAGTGTTAGCCTCCCTTCAGGATCAGAACTGCCCCCGGGGCTTCTTTGAATCAGTTTAACTTAATTTAAATTCCAGTCCTTCCTCTGTGTTCCTAGAGTCAAAACTATCATCCTTTCCCTGATAATCTCCCATCTTGATTATTGTAGCCTGGTCCTCTTCAACCCCTAGGACACACATGTGGCCTCCTTCAGACAGTTCAAAATGCAGTCACTAAAATGATCTTGGTTGCCTTTTGATCTGGCAGTGTCACTCCCATCTTTGACTCCTTCCACTGGGCCCTGACTTCACCCCACAGCAAGTTTTAACTTCTTGTCTTCTCCTCGAAAGCCCTCTATAGCTCTGAGCTATCTGTCTGTCCGTCCAAAATATTTTATTGCACTACATTGCCCCTCCTACCCCAACTTCAATGCCAGTTTTGATGCACCATTCATCTGCTTCCCCCACAACACTCTGTGCTGCCCCTATGCATAGAATGCTCTCCCATTTCTGGTCTTCTAATCCGCCACCTTTTCCTCATTTAAATCCCCAAGGCTCACTCCTTCCACAATAGCCACAAGGCAAATAAATAATAATTATAAATTTTAAAAAATACAGTTATTGAACCATCATGATTTTTATATGCCTGATGCAACAAGCCAGGATAATAAAATCTAAACTTGGGCCTAATCCTGCAAGACCTATGCAGATGAGCCCCCCTTGACATCAGTGGGACTCCATCTGGATGCAGGGTTCTGTCTGCATGGTTCCCCTGGAAGGATTAAGGGCTTTGATTGTAAACTCTTTGAGGTTGGAGCTGTATATTTCAGAAGAAGGAGAGTTTCTTCTAAAATGCCAGATCCACCTTTGGCTGCTATAAAAATATGTATAAATGTGCTGTATAAATAAAGCACTTTTGTAAGTTTCATGCTCATGTTGGTGTCCTACTTCTCATAATTTTGCTGTCTTCATTGAGAGGGAGAGTATCAGGCCTAACAAGATGCCACAATCTGAAGCTACAGTAAGAAAGGGAGGAGCCCTTAGAGGAATTACATGCCTAATACTGCCCTCTAGCAACCACTACATCTCAACCAAAAGAGAGAGCAGGATGTATGTACTCTACAGACATATCCAGTCCTACTTATCATTACACCTCTGAATAAAGGCTGCAGTAAAAGCTAAAAGCATAATGGGCGTTTTAGTCAAGACGCAAATGTCCAAGTGGACTGTATATGCTAAACTTTCTCAAATGGTGTGTAACTAGAAGGATAAATAGTTAATGGAACTTTGTCAAGAATTGGGGGAAATTATAAATCCAGTTCATTACCACAGACTCGGATGTTTGTGCAGCTACATTATATTTAGTGTTTTTTGCATTCTGACACATCAGTTTATTAGCTGCAGGTTGAAAACATGGGGTAGGCTCCTAAAAGTATTGCTGTAAACAGGATAATGTGCATTGGTTACTTCTGGTAGTGAGGTATTTGGATCTCCATAGAATTTGAGGCCTTAGCTATTGCAATATGTCTGTGTGACTTGTGATGTATACATCACCCAAACATGTTCATAATTTGGTTTTATAGTTGAATTAACATTGACCACAAACTGCTAAATCTGGGCTTGATCCTGCAAGTTGCTGAGTGCTTTACACCCTCCATGCTCCCTTCCATTCTCAGTTCTAGATTGGGATAAAGGCACTGATTCTGGAAGATGCTGTGAGATTCCACTCCATTCAGGGAGCATGCAGCATCAGACAGGATTGTAAACCCCATAATCCTGATACAGATAATAGTACTACCTCACTGTACCACCATTCTATCTGTTATGCATTTTGTATATGTTAAGTGAAATTCATAGTAATATTCTTTCACATAGGGAGTGATACTGGTATATGACATTACAAATCGCTGGTCATTTGATGGTATTGATCGATGGATAAAGGAGATAGATGAGGTAAAATGAATCCTAGAACATCACTTATGTATAACAAGATTATTGATTAAGCATGTGTTTTGCTTGTGTTTTCTAGTTACAGGTGTATACTATGTAACTGCAGTCAGAATTCATTACAGGAATCCAAGATGACAGTCTTGTATTTTTGTTATACTTTTAGACTGAAACAAACAAGTGAACTGCCCACTTATTTAAAAAGGTGTCGATTCTAGATGAAGAAAATGGAGATGGAGATCAAGATTTCTAGGTTCAATAACCACTTTTGCCACAGACTTGCTGTTACCTAAGCAAACGCTTTACCTCTGACTCAGTTTCCTCTTATGAAAAAAATGCTTTCCCATCTCATATGGGGATTATGAGGTTAAGTCACTATTTATAAAGCCTTAAGCACTGTTATAGTGCATTTAATCGAAGATCTCAAAAGACTATCTTGGATTTTTGAATGCAAGTGACTACTTTTCTGATGCATACAAACTGTCTTAAATTAAAAGCAGTTTACTTGTATAATGTAAAAATATATATTCTGTATAAGAGGAAAATAGACCTAGAAGATCCTGCACATGTAATGTGGGATTTTGATACTGTAATAATAGTGCTATTTGTCAACACTCCTAGTTCATAGAGTTACATATTATAAATCCAGAATAGATCATCTCATTTGACCACCTGCATAATAACACAGGTCATAGAACTTTGATCATCTCATTTGACCACCTGCATAACACAGAACTTCCCTGAATTAATTCCTGTTTGAACTAGAGCATATCTTTTAGAAAAAATATCTAATCTGACATGTCTGAGCCAGTGGTGTACTGTCTGTGTATGCGAGGCATGCATTGCATGTCCCAGGATGTGGTGTGCCCAAGGGATGATTCTGTCTGGCCCCCAAATGCGCATGGAGGACTCCATGTTGTAGAACAAGATTGCATCCTCCGCACATCATGACCTTGCACACACCTTTTGTGAGAGGTCATGCCACATGGAGGATTGTAGAATCATAGAAGATTAAGGTTGGAAGAGACCTCCGGAGGTCATCTAGTCCAACCCTCTGCTCAAAGCAGGACCAACCCCAACTAAATCATCTCAGCGAGGGCTTTGTCAAGCCTGGCCTTAGAAACCTCTAAGGATGGAGATTCCACCACCATCCTAGGTAACCCATTCCAGTGCTTCCCCACGCTCCTAGTGAAATAGTTTTTTCCTAATATCCAACCTAGACCTCCCTCGCTTCAACTTGAGACCATTGCTTCTTGTTCTGTCATCTGCCACCACTGAGAACAGCCTAGCTCCATCCTCTTTGGAACCCTCTGTTCAGGTAGTTGAAGGCTGCTATCAAATCCCCCCTCACTCTTCTTTTCTGCAGACTAAATAAGCCCCGTTCCCTCAGACTCTCCCCATAAATCATGTGCCCCAGCTCACTAATCATTTTCGTTGCCCTCCGCTGGACTCTTTCCAGTTTGTCCACATCCTTTCTGTAGTGGGGGGCCCAAAACTGGACGCAGTACTCCAGTTGTGGCCTCACCAGTGCCAAATAGGGGAAATGCCATTTTCCCTGCAAGTGTAGAATTGCATGCCTGACTAAAAATGTCACAGCATGCCACTAATCTGAGCTATCTTTAAGCTAGCTAGCTTGAATACTGGGAGTAGTGAAACTGCGGTAGCACAGGTTTCAGTGCAGGCCAGCCACCCCAGAGTCCCAGGTGGGCTTGAAGAAGCTTCATGGCTATTGGAACATGAGCTAGCTAGATTAAAACTAGCTTGAGTATGTCTACATGTGCTGCAATCATACACTCTCTCTGCAATGTCGACATACCCCAAAAAGAGAGAATTCTGTCCTGAACTTAGCAATGAAGATACAGTACTTATGTTTTTAAAGAAGCAGCTTAACAATGAAAATTTATAATATTTGTTCTCTGTAATAAACTGAATGAGGAAGCTTTGGGAAAAGATGGGTTTCAAGGATGGGAGAAAATAACTAATGCCCCATTTCCCAAGAACTAAGCATAGTTCCTTCATTTCTCCTCCCAACCCAATCTCTTGTAGATATGAGTGTGACGAGTTCAGTCTCAGAGATCCCCTTGGGACTGTCACCTGATGTGCTGAAATTACCTCTGAGCCCGTTTTCTATGCCAGCTTGGGACTCCACTGCCTTGTTGAACCAGACACGCTAGCCTGCTGCAACACAGACCCAGGGTCTGGGCCATGCTCCCAGAGCTGCAGACTTTTACTAAAAACAGCTCATCAGGTTACCTGTTTCCAGCACCTAGATACCCAGCTCCCAATGGGATCCAAACCCCAAATTTATACAGAGTAAAATGGATTAAGCTTATACAGGGTAAATTCGTAAATTGTTTGCCGTCTATATTACTGATGGAAAGATATGCACAGCTGTTTGCTCCCCCGGGTATTAATCACTTACTCTGGGTTTATTAATAAATAAAAGTGATTTTATTAAGTATAAAAAGTAGGATTTAAGTGGTTTCAAGTAATAACAGCCAGAACAAAGTTAGGCTATGTCTACACTTGCCATTTAAAGCTCAAAATGTCCCTTGTTTGTGCTAAAACCATCGGAGCGTCTACACTTGTTAATGACCTTTTGCAGTGAAACTCAGAAGTTTCACCGCAAAAAGAAAACCACCTTCATGAGAGGCATACAGCTCTTACTGCTGTTCACTTTCACAACAGCGCAAAAAGAAGACCCGTTCTACCAGCGTAAACACCTTTTGGCCTCCAAAGGATATCCCACAGTTCTAAAAGTGACCATTTTAGCCAGCATTTCCGCTGCTCTGACGCAGGTAAACGGAGGTCTGCCCCTCCCCCTGTAAACCCCGGGATGTTTGAAACTCCCTTTCCCTTTGCTTGTAGATTTGGTAGGGAAAGCAGCCAGACAGCAGGGTTATTTTTAAAAAATGCAATGAAATAAATAAGGAAGTAATGGGGCTGCTGGGATATGAAGCAGTGCAGCACTGAGCAGGGACCCAGAATGCCTTCTGCTCAGCACCCCGTTCCCACAAGACCTATCGAGAGAGCTGCACTGTGGGATAGCTGCTCTACAGCGCTGCTCTCATCGGCGTTGGAAGTGCTGCTAGTGTAAACACTCTGATGTGCTTTAATGTCCCTGCCCCTTTTGCCTCTCCCTTCGGCGGTCCTGCAGCGCTTTAAGGATGGTCACCAGGGGGAGGGGCGCAGCAACATTAAAGCGCTGCCGCGGCAAAAGACCCTGCAGTGCTTTAATGTCCCTGCCCCTTTTGCTCCCCGTCGGCCACCGACGGGCAGGGAGGAGGGGGAAGGGAGCCTGCAATTTAAAAGGGCCTGGGGCTTTGGACGCCGCTGCTGCAGTAGGGCCCTTTAAATCGCCACTGGAGCCCCGGGCGGCGCGGGCCAGGCAGCCAGGATGCTGACCCCCCCAGCCCTGTCCCTTCCGCCCTTCCAGGGCCTGGAGCTGGCCCCAGCCCCGTACCAGTAAGTGTCTGGAGTTACTTTCACCCTTGCTGATCCCTGAGGAATTAAGTGAGTACACAAACCAGTGCTTTTCTTTCACTGGTTCCCTATCACCGGTGAAACTTACAGCACAAAAACTCTGCAAGTGTAGACATACCCTAAGTCACAAAGTAAAATAAAACACACAAGTCTAAACCTAATGTATTAAGAAACTGATTGCAGGTAATATCTCACCCTCAAAGATGTTCCAATAAGCTTCTTTCACAGACTAGACTCCTTCCTAGTCTGGGCCCAATCCTTTCCCCTGGTACAGTCCTTGTTAGTTCCAGCAGACATCTCAGGTGGTAAGCAGGGGTTTTCTCATGACTGGCACCCTCTTTTGTCCTGCTCCACCCCCTTTTATAGCTTTGGCACAAGGCGGGAATCTTTTATGTGTGCTTGTCTCCACCCCCGCCTCATCAATGGAAAAGTACAAGGATTAAGATGGATTCCAGCAGCATGTGACATGGTCACATGTCACTGAGACCCCAGCCTCCATTCGTCCTGGGCTGGCCCATGCATACACAGGACAGTTTGCAAGTAAACAGAGCCATTTGCAGTTCCTTGATTCTGAAGCACCCTTAATGGCTTCCACTTAATATGTTTACATCAGTAATACAAGTTTACATCTTATTCTCTGAACTCCAGACATAGAAATAATACATGAAAACAGACAGGATGAACACGCTCAATAGATTATAATATTTGAAATGATACTTTACAAGAGACCTTTTGCATAAAGCATATTCTAGTTACATTATATTCACATTCATAAGTATGTTTTCATAAAGCATATGGAGTGTAACGTCACAATGAGGATGCTTCCTTTTCCATCATGTGATACATCCTTTTGCCACTTGACATGCTTCATGAGTACAGCATTGTTTCTGAATTTTTGTGAAAAGCTTATAGTATTTTATTGGAGGATGGGGTGAAGGGTTATAACACTAATCTGTTGTTGCTTCTCTTCACTCAGCATGCTCCTGGTGTACCTAAAATCCTGGTTGGAAACCGCCTTCATTTAGCCTTCAAGCGTCAAGTCTCCACTGAACAAGCACAAGCCTATGCCGAGAGACTAGGCATGACTTTTTTTGAAGTTAGCCCACTTTGTAACTTTAACATCACAGAGTCTTTTACTGAGCTGGCAAGGATAGTGTTAATGAGACATGGGATGGACCGGCTCTGGAGGCCAAACAAGGGTAGGCAAAACACAATATGCATTTGTTCATTCTTGTTCATTGCTCTTAGAACTGTCAGACTGAACCTCTAAAAGCCTTAAAAGTAATAGTGAAAAGCTGAAAACATTGAAACATGTACCTTAAATGCTTTATTAATTCATTTTTGTTAAATAAAAATGTAAAGAGAGCAGGTTTGCTCACAATGTTATTAGCTGATCTTTCCTTAAATGACACATGCTGACAGTGAAACAAGGTGAATAGAACCCTGAAATTTTTTTTTTACCCTAAATAAGAGGTAAGGATAATAAGGATGTGATAAGTGTACAAAATAATGAATCATTTAGGGAAGATTAAATTGAGAGCATCTGTTCACCCTTTCATAATTCCAGAACAAGGGAACATTCAATAAACTGAAAGGTGACAGATTCAGTACTGATAAAAGGAAATACTTTCCCCACACAATGCATAATTAGCCTGTGAAACCCATTGCCACAGGATATCACTGAGACCAAGGGCTGAGCAAGATTCAAAAAGATTAATTATTTCTGAACAATAGGAATATGCATAGTTGTTATAGTAAATACTTTCAAATTACGTTTTGAAAGGGATATAAACCCTCATGCTTTAGGGCTTAAGCCAGCCTCCATTTATTGGAGGTAAGGAGGAAACTTTCCTTGGAGACAGATAATCCCATATTTACTTAATGAAGGGTTTCTTGCATGTTACTCAGAAGCATTTGGTAGTGGCAGCTGTTGCTGAGAGGATACTGGACTTGAGGGACCCATTAGTTTAATCAAGTATGTTAATTCTGTATTCCCATTACTTCATTATGATGAAATTCTTGTTACAAGGTTTTTTTAAGAGCATCTGAAAATAATTGTGCAGTGACAGCCACCTACTGATTAATTTGGGTCTGTTAAGTATTTCATTGAGTCACTGGTTTATATGATTAATTTTTAATAGCAATCAGACTGTATAGTTCTGATCGTGCAAGGTGCTGAGCACCCTCTATTTCCACTTGAAGTCAACGGGAATTGAGGATGCTCAGCATCTTGCAGAATCGGACTCTCTCTGAGGATTACTACAGTTTATGCTTTTGACAAAGTGATTTCTGGAACAGGTACATTGTTAGATGACTCACCTCAGCTGATTCCAAGATAAAAAGCATGGAAAAGGAGGAGCAGAGAAACAAACAAAAACACACATCACCTAAGACAGTTGCACTATCTGTGGATCTGCCCCAAGGTTTTCTTTCTTTCAGGTTGTTAAAATATTTCCCCAAAGTGTATATGCTGGACCTTCTTACTATTCTGACACAAACAAGAGATTTGTAATAGAGCAGTACGTTTCTTGGATATAAGAAGTATATTAGCATATATTGATGCAGTGCTGTCCTCACCCTTAAATGTCTCTTTTAGGTTACCTGTCAGCAAATGTTAGTTCTGGTTTGTTCTGGATCTTTTAGTTTGACCTGTTGTTGTAAACTATTCTTGCAGTGTTGGAAAATTCTCCTTGCTCTCTCACCTGGAGCAGATGAATTTTTTTCCTTTATCATTGTAAAGGTGAGAGAGCAGCAGACTTGGTGCCTGGGCTAGTAGATTTTCATGCTTTTTTTTCATAGGTTGTATTGCTGTGAGGGATATCCACCAACCTACCATATAACTGATGTCTGTAATAGATGTCTCAAAACCTTTAAGATGGTTAATGAAAACTGGATCCTAGAGTACAAATAACTGTTTTTCTAAATGAAAATGGGCTCAGTTGACCTCATTGTTGGATATCTAAATAGGGGTTTTTTTAATTGGAATAAAAATTGGATGGGATTTTTTGGTACAAATTGTAGCAAAATGTAAGTGTTTTTAAAAAGGACTTACTGGCTTTGAAGAAGCTTTATATTTCCCCAACTTAAGTAGGTACCCTACCAAAAACTAGATTAACAAACTGGTGTAGGTTTATTTTGATGTGTGCAGTATCACACTCCTTATTTACTTAAGCAGTAAGACAAGAATATTCCTCACAGCCTTTTTTTTTTTTTTTTTTTTTTTAAAGCATTGGACATCCCAAAAATCATACAAGAGCACCAGATCCTGAATCCCAAATTATCCCAATCTCTGAAGAAAAGCCTGGAGATGTATGAATGGGTTATAGCAGCAGCCTCATATAATGGCATTTTTTTGTATTCTGTAGAGAATTGTGGGACAGGGAGTGGAGTTTTTAGGAGTTTGTACTAGATGCTGTCTTTCCTAAGCTTTAAGTCTTAGGAAGCATTTGAGGGGGTGGGGGAGTAAAAATATTAATCACTTCCAACATTCATTCTTTCCTTGCCAAATGCCAACAAGGAATTTATCCAAGTAAAATGTATTTCCTGGCTCTGAGCAATTAATATGTAGCTAATTTAATTTTTTGAAAAATATAGATTGAAGTTGTCTTTTGCTGGTGTTTGTAGTATAATTTAACCAGTAACATTTACTTATGAGCTTGAATGATTCCCTCCAATTCTGGATGAAATAAGGGTACCAGAGTGAGAGATTCAAAGCTTCAAAGAATAGTCTTATTATTCAGATGGGATTCCAGCTGACTGGAAAGCAGTGCAATGAGAGTTCAGTATGAGTGTTAGGCAGAGTTGAGGTAAAAGTTTTTTCAAAATCTTTGACATTCAATGAGACTGAAACAAAAGTAATTTTTGAAAATGGCACTTAAGCTTCTAAGTCACCGAGGTGTTTTTGAAAATGGTACCCGTGGTCTATTCAACATGGCGGGGGAGGACGACAATTTTGCAAGATCTCTCGTTAAAGCCAATGAAAGTTCCATGAGTGTGGGGATTGCGAGATTGGGCCTTTATTCTGTAAGGCAGGTTAGAGTTATGGGCAAGTATCTAGTACTGGAGGAAGGGTATGATGAACTGTAAATGAGAGAATTGGTTTTAAAAGTACAGTGGACACGCATGATACTGTGTGTGCTGCCACCATGTGGCTGACAAAAGCATACTATGTATTATAATATGTTTGTTTGTTTTTTAAAGTACTGAGTCTGCAAGATCTCTGCTGCCGTGCCATAGTTTCCTGCACCCCTGTGCATCTTGTCGACAAGCTCCCGCTACCTGTTGCCTTACGAAGCCATCTCAAATCTTTCTCTATGGCCAATGGCCTTAATGCCAGGATGATGCATGGACGCTCCTACTCACTCACTGCCAGCAACAACAACAAAAGGAACAGCCTAAAGAAAGCTAAAATTATCCGTCCCCCACAGAGCCCACCAAAAAACTGTACAAGAAACAGCTGTAAAATTTCCTAAACCTGATGTGGCCGAAAAACAAGGTTGACTTTCCTCATGTGGAGCCTTGAACACAGGGAGTCCTGTTGAATAGCTGAGTATGCGCCGTGTATCACATGACATTGACAAAAATAAGGAAAGACTTGTTTTACAGTGTGCGCACTATAACAATGCTGCTTTGGAATGAATGATGTGTTCTGTGAAACAGAAGTGGATGTGACACTTTGCTTTTGGACTTTTAGATTGGAATTTTTGATGTGCACAATGCCCGTGTTTTGAGAGATGTTTTTTATAAAGGGAATAATTATCATTTTATTGAGTTGTTAATTACAAGAGATCTTGGAAGTGACTTGTGTAATTCACTAGATCAAAATCTGTTTTATCACAAACCTTATTTGCAAATAGACAAAAATTAGTGTGTCTATTTGTAGCAGAGATTTTTTTTAAATGCAATGTATTGTATACATTGTAAATTTTACAAATGGTGAAACATTCTAGTACTATTGAAGTAGTGGATATGATTATTTTTTGTACAACTTCCTTGGTAACCTGGAAGCACTAATTTAACTAAGCTGCAAATGTGTATATAGAATATTATGCACAACATGTTTTTGTCCCATTAGTGTATGAAACAGATTTGATAAAGTTTTTGCTATGTTATTTAATACTTCTGGGGATTAATCTGTGGTTTATATTCTTATTTTTCTGTAAATCTACATTTTTTGTACCAGATGTTCTACAAGGTAGTTCTAGGAAGAAAATGCCAAAGACAATAGTTGCAACAGCAGTAAGAGGAATGTGACTGAAGAGCTGCTTTATAGGGAAAGAACAATATTATTTAAAAATAAATGTTCCTGGAAAAACAAAGCCTGTTCTTTATTCTTCAGTAGGTGGCTTGCCCTCCTTTTATGGCGAGGGTGTTTCATAGATCATGGGGATGCCCTTCTTACAGCATAGATCTTCAAAAGTGGCATAAGAAATTTTGAAAAGCAGTATGAGTTAAATCCTCAGTTTGTGGGGAAAGGTGTCTAAGTGATGGAATGGTGTGACACCATGCTCCTGGGCTTATTGATACACAGAGGAGTGATAACACCAATTTCCAGCACTTTTGGTGAGAGCGGTGTGTAGCTTCACTGCATCGTTTACAAGTGCCTCTGTTGAAATGTAATTTGGTAACATCTTGCAGTAGCAGTTCTGAATCATCATAGATGTCCCTACATCTCCATAGCAACAGACCACTAGTGGTGCAAGTCTATCAGGTACAAAATGCCAAGGCTATATTGGGATTCGAGCTCAATAAGTTATGCACAACAAAAAGATTAATAAATGATAACATGATGCAGATGTGTTAGAAGATCTGATGGTAACACTCAAGTACAGTGGGGCTCTGTTATAAAGATTAAATTGGGGAGAGGGGGAACACCTACCCTCTCTTTTTTGTTTTCTTTTGGGAATCATTACTTCTGAATGATCCTTGCAGGTGCAGCCAGAAACAGAGCATTCCAAAGCAGGCATGTGAATAGAAGCAAAGTCTCCATTTTGCAAGGGCAGAGCAAGTTCTGCTAGAACTCTTAACACCATGGCAGGTCAGTTGGGTTATTAGCTCTGACACTCCCTCAAGTTGACATTCTTTACTTGTGGTCCAATAGTAAAAGTGTAAAATCTTCATTCTCTTAAAAACACCAAATTAATTTATAGTTCGATCCTGAAACACCGCCCCCCCTTCCCTCTCTACCCTCACTCCTCAGAATAAATAAGGGGTAAACAAACAAGCACAAGAGCGAAGTGGAAAGTTTGGACTGTGAGATCATTTTCCAGAATAAGATTTGATATGTAAAGCCAAATGCCCAAAGCAAACCCTAAATGGTAAGCAGTACAACTGACTTCTACTTGTATCTTTAATAGTGTGTTTATTTCAGGGGATCAGTTTAAAGCATTATCTGAATTGGTAATAGATCACTTATCTCTCATTGTAGTTTTTAATTAAAATACATAAGCGATTTGTGCTGTTGCATTCTTAAACTGTATACATCAACTTGTAATCAAAAAGGTACTTTAAATATTTATATAGGAGATGTTTTTAATATTGCTCTACTGGTTCAATTAAATACATGTTTCAAGAGAGTGCAAAGAAGCACTGACCTTATTGATGTAGAAACAATGTGAAAAGCATGACCCTTTCTGTGTTGGAGG